>JAPQWN010000007.1:22622223-24011598 GCA_028538565.1 Umbellularia californica
TGTCATATGTTTTTATGCTTTGCTTAAATTATTGGTAAATCAATTTAGGCATGTTAACTATGAATTGTTGTGTCCTTAACATGTATATGATTTGAATTGATTTATTGTTTTGGATGCATCACCTTGATTCACACCAAGTAGGCCTGAAATTGGTATATCTAAGTGAATCATGTTTTGAAATCATCTTTGAAATCACTTGTAACATGATTCCTATACTTGTTTGAATCTTAGGTTGTTGATTTCCATGACAAGAGAATCATTTTCAATCTATATTATATTTTGGATTCAACAACACTCGCAAATCACATGAGTTTGGTTTTTAAAGTTTCACAACTTGCTTAGCATTGATAGGTATATCTTTTTCAAGTTGATTTACAAATTACATGTGACTTGTCCTTTCACTTCAATCAAACACCTTTTTGTGATTAACACTTTCAAATGCTTTAAACATACATCTCTTGAGCTACATTGTTAAATTTGATTAGAGACCTCATGTATCACATGTTTTGGTTTTAGAAATTTCACAACTTGATTGAACTAGATATATAGGTCTATCTTTTACAAGTTGTCTTTTTAACATGTGATTAGCATTCAACCTCAATCAAGCATATTTTATGATTTAAACTTTTAAAAGCCTTTTGGCACACATGTATGAGCTATCATTTTCAAATTGATTGAGGACATCATGCATACACATTGAGCATTCATATAGTGTATGTGTGAGCTAGATTTTCACTTTTATATCTGCCTATTTAGAGGCATTTTATTGTACTTAAAATTGTATCCCTTCAAGTGTATTTTAGACACAACTTAGAGAGAAAACTTTAGGGTTATAGGTTATTGCTTAGCCTTAGAAAATCATAAGTATAAGGCTAAGGGTGAACCATAAAACCCAAGAGGTTATTGCCTAGCCTTTGAAAGTATAATGTAAAGTTTATTGCTTAGCCTACTGAAAATCATACATAGTGGAAATCCGGTGGGGTGTAAGAACACAAGCCGGTAGTGGATGTAGGCATTGAGGCAAAACCATTATAAATCATTGTGTTATGGTGCATGAGTTGTGGTGCTTGTTTTTTGTTAGCTTCCGCACTTCAGTTCTATTTCATCACTTGTGACTAATTGATTTAAAGAAGTTAAAAATCGGCATATTTGGTCACTAAAGTCTAGCCCACCTTATTCAACCCCCCTCTAGGATTCGGATCCTGGACTTTTAACCATTGTTCCAACTTTGATGAACTACAAGTAATAAACAGGCCATTAGCCATAATGCGAATTTTTGAACAAAATACGATGTAAGCTGTAAAGTGTATCTACTGTGCAGTGATAAGGATTAGATTAAGAAAGGTGGTCCACCAGTGCCTGGTTGTGTGCCAAATCGCAAGTGGGTTCCACAAACATTTCTATTGATATACAAGACTCTTTTACATCAATCTAGTTTGGATGCATCGAGTAGGTCTTGTCATTTAACGAACTTTAGCCTTTTGTGGCATTTCGATTCGAAGTGTTGAAGGGGCCTAAATGATAGCTTTAGATGACCAGAAGACTAAACTGTAACTTTCAACTATCCTAACCTAATAAAACCCAACTGTAAGGTCCCCGACCCTATTGGGTCAGTTGAGCCCAAAAGTAAGCATGTTGAGCCGTTTATCTTGCTATTATTATATTTAATTGTATTGTTAGATATTTAGGTGGGATTAGGTCATGATGAGTTTCTTTTAGCACTAGATTAGTGTCTGCGAAGTTTCATGCGATTTTGAGTGCGTTTGACCCCAGCAAGGGGTAGTTAGCAATTTAGGGAAAATTAAATGTTTTTCCGGAAAATTTCAGTTGCAATGATTTTGAGTTCGTTGGAAAGGCCTCGTCGCACTAATCGTTTTTATCTATGAGATCGTCGCGATCTGACAAGCAGAAACCCTTCAAGTGGTCCATTCCTTCACCGGACCCATTTAAGGGCAAATGAGTCTTTTCCCCCCCTCTTCTCCCTAAGCAAGGATTAACCCTAATCTCTTATTCATTCTCTACAACGAAACCTCCAACAGTAGCCCTTTTCTTCTTCTTCTTCTTCCTCTTCTCAAGTCCCAGAGCTTTACTAGGAGAGACCACTTGCGAAGATCCGAACCGCACATCTTCATCTTCTCGATCTCCTATTTCCATTGATATCAGCTTGGTAAGCTTTCTCTTACCCTCATATTTTTAATCATCTTCTCTTTTGTTTAGATTTAGGTCGTTCTTGATCTTTTCCTTCCTTTCCTTTTCCTTTGCGTTCTAGGTTGTGTTGGGTTGGGTTAGATCGTGGTTTTCATGGTAAAAGGCTTCTCCTCAAGTTTTCCCCCATTTTCATCTTCTTCTTGGTTAAGGCAAGTAGATACGCAATTTATGATGTAACATGAATGTATTGTTTTATTAATTGATATTGATCAAATGCTAGAATACCCAAATGCCAAGTTTGTTTCTGATTTTGATTTGGGTTTCTAACATGCCAGATTAGGTTTTGAAATGGGATGGATTAATTCTTAATTGGTATGTTTAGATGTCTTTAATCTGCTAGAATGCATGATTCGTGATGTATGCAATGGATGGGGAGCATGGAGGCTCGTTTTCTGTAGGTTTACAGTGGAATGGCTTGGGGAAGAAGATGCAGAAAAACCCATTTTCAGGTTTCCGATCACTGTCCGTTTGATTGGGAACTCTGTCTGATCGATCGGACAGGGTCATTAACTGGATGGTGTTCAGGTCTGATGGATCGGACCTCTGTCTGATCGATGTCCGATCGATCGAATGGTGCAAGTAGGCAGAACTTGACAACTTTGGACATTTATCACTTTTAATCCGCCCGTGGATTTCTACATGTAATATATTGTTGGAAAATCCCTTGAGACATAGAATCCAATGGTAAAGGTTTCATAACGATCGAAGATCGGGAAGTAAGGTAATTACTCGGATTATGATCCATCTCTTGTTTATTTAGAAATGAAATTGTTAACCTAGGTTTAGGCTTTAGATGTTGGAAACCATAAACCTACTCTCACTTGACCATTAATGGGGATTGGAATCAAAGCACGTGGCTTGGTGTGCTTCAATGGATTGTCTAGGTATTCGTGTATTATGCATGATGTAACCAAATGCGTATGAAATTGAATCGGTCGATGCTTAACATGATTGTACACCAATGGATTTCTCTAGAAGCATCATTGATCCAATTTCCACATGTACTCCATTGGAACATGTGAGGTACATGGATGACACCACTTGCCTAGGTTTAGATTGTAATTCCTCCTTGACTTATGAATTTTATCCATTGTTATTGTTGCCATAAAATACCTAACTAATTATGAAACATAAATTCTTGTAGGACTAGAACTTAGACTTTACTTAGAGTACTGTACCTTAGGAACTGCATATCATTTACTTGATAAACATGACTGGCTAACATATAAGGGATTATCATGTGGGTTGGACTTGTCTTATATTGTTTTGAATGAGATAATCCTTATGAGCATATCTTGTGTGTTGGTCTAGCCAGACTTGCTCGTTTTGGTTTCCCTCGTGTCAAAACCACTTCATTATTATTGCCCAACTACAGTGGGATTCACCGTAGAGAGGTTTGCATATCATGGCCAACTGCAGTTTGAGGTTTTACTACTCGGATGTCGAGATGGGTAGCCGGTGTAGGACAGCGTCCATCACGTTGAATAGCTGGGAACGGGCTAGGACCGTACTACGACTCCCAGGAATGGGAGCTAGGATCCACCTGGAGCCAGACTTTGGTATTAGTAGTCCGGGTAGGATTGCTACAAGTACCTCATGAGGTCGCTACGATACCCTCGGAGTCTCTCTCTTGATTCTTGCATTACATTGCATAGATGGTGGTTAATGCTAGTTATATTAGAATTTTTGTTATTATTTCTGATGATTATTATTCATGCTTTCATGCCTACCTTTGTTTCCTTGTATTCTCATGATTATACACTTGTCATTATTCTTATACTTGATGCATGCCATGTTTATTATATCTTACTTATCTATTGCTCAACATGTTGTTGACTCTGTTTCTTGGTGTGCAGATGACACATGTGAGTACTATGAGGAGCAGGCAGGTGAGGAGATCCCAGTGGATCTCCAACCAACAGAGGAGGAGCCAAAGTGGCGTGCCGATGACGTAAAGTAGTGTCATCACTTTCGACACGAGAAAGACTCATTTGGGATTTCATTAGATTTATTTTATTCATTTATTATTCCTCATTGGACCTTTCTCATTGTTGACTTTAAAATTGTTTAAATGGTCTTGGATATTGGGATGGCCATTGTTAATAATTTAACTTCCTTGTTTAGCCTTATTGATCCTCTATGCAACTTTAATTATTAATGAGATTTATTATTCATTGTTTGAAATTCAATATCCCTTGAATTGTATGAATTCCATAGTTCTTATATTACTTGAGGTTTGAGACGCAATATCCCCACAGAAAACTTACGATCCTTGGGCCTAAAGGGAAAGTTTTTTAATTAGCCCTAAATTTCACTCCCCGAATCCGGTTTATTCTTTAATAGGGTTCGGGGGACGTGACAGAACGGTATCAGAGTAATGGATGGTTTCTCAGAGTAAATTATGTAGAAACCATACGACACGTGTGAGGTTTCCGTTAGTTAGTAGGTGTTCTCCTAGTCTTATTTCTGGTATTGTATTGTTAGCTTGAGGCATATCGGAACTAACCTTGAATATTTTACAGGACTATGGCCAGCAGATCTACTGGTGCCAATAGTGTACCACCATACGAGGTTAGTTCTTCTTAGAACGGCCCTGAGAATCAATTCCACAAATTCATGGCAACATTCATTCAGTCTCAGAAAGATTTGGTTAAACAGAGTACTTCGCAGAATGAGAGTCAGGCTATATTTCAAGCCCATATGCTTGAGGTAGTGCAGAAGATGGACCAACCACAGGCTAAGGAGTATGATCTCATCATATTAGTTGAGAAGTTGAGGAAGAGCTTCCCACCAGAGTTTCATGGCATAGAGGACCCTGCCATTGCAAATGAGTGGGTTATCCAGATGGAGAAGATTTATGATGTGATTAAGTGCACAAGTATTCAGCAGGTACAGATAGCAGTCCACATGTGCCGTGGGACAGCAGATAGATGGTGGAAGACTGTTAAGAACCCTAATGAGACATTCGCATAGGATATAGTTTGGAAGACCTTCACTGAGCAGTTCCAAAAGAAGTTCGTTTCAGAGCATTATAGGGATCAAAAGATGGAGGAATTTGAGCGTTTGGTGTAGGGTGACTTGCCAGTATAGGACTATGAGATTTCCTTCACCCACCTATCCAGATCTGCAGAGGATCTGATTAAACCAGAATCAAGATACATATTCGAAGGTTCATCAGAGGACTATGGCCAGACATTAAGATACAGGTTTAACGCAACAAGTTGACCAACTATGATGATGTGGTCAAGGAAGCATATTGGGCAAAAGAGTCACTGAAGGATGTGATTGCTTTGGAACAGCAGAGGAATTTAGCCTTGATACCTCAACAAAAGTCACAGAGTTCATCATCCCAGCATTTTCAGCAACCAGCACCTAAGAGGATACAGTTTGAGCCAGTGCTTTGACATTTGCCACAGCGGATCACTTGCACTTACTGTGGGGAAAGTCATCATGTTTGGGGTTGTAGGAAGCAGTCCGAGGCATGTTATCATTATGGGGATACATGGTATAAGGTTCGTTTTTGCCCAGGGAAGATAGGAGTGGCACCACTTGCACTCCCAGCTCCGGCGCCCAGGCCACCACATCCTGTGCAACCGTTGAGACAGGTGCATCCTGCCCAAGCCAGACCCCAGCAGTAGTAGATGGTTATCAGACCACCTCAGCCACTGCAACAGTGTCCTCCGGTACTACCTCGGCGATTCCAGCAGAGACCCCCAGCACCACCTAGACTCTAGGCTCGTGGTTCTAGGCCACAATATCAATAACATCAGCAGCGTCCTCAGCAGGCAGGAAGAGCTTATGCTTTGACTCATGAGGAAACAGAGGCAGCATGCAATGTCATAGAAGGTACTATTTCAATTTGTGGATTTGATGCTAAAGTTCTATTTGATGATGGATCCACACACTCATTTGTTGCACCAGCTTTTTCACTTCACTTGGGAGAGGATAAGGAGACACTACCATGTGATTTGATAGTAGCCACCCCTGTAGGTAGATCAGTACCTTGTAATGTTGTCTACCCTAGATGTAGTGTTCAGGTTGGAAAAGTTCAGCTGACCGCTTGTTTGATCATTTTACCATTGTCAGAGTTTGATGTGATCCTTGGTATGAATTGGTTAGCAGCAAACCGAGCAGTGTTAGATTGTTTTAACAATACCATGAGGTTACAGGGTGCAGATCATAGCGTTGAGTTTGTCGAAGCTGAAAAGTCCACTTTTACTCGATTGATTTCTGCATTGAAGGTAGAACGATTGATAAAGGGCGTTGTGAAGGCTTTATCGCGTTTATTAAGGAGGACGGGGAGTCCAATGAAGTATATGAGAGTCTAGTGGTGCGAGAATTCCCAGATTTATTTTCTGATGAGATTCCTGGTTTGTGACCTGTTCATGAGCGGACTTCATGATAGAATTGCAACTAGGTACAGCACCTATTTCGAAGGCCTCGTATAGGATGGCTCCAGCAGACCTGAAGGAGTTGACGACTCAAATAGAGGATCTGTTGGATAAGGGTTTCATAAGGCCCAGTGTTTCAGCGTGGGGAGCTCCGGTGATATTTGTGAAGAAGAAGGACGAGATTATGAGGATGTGCATAGATTACATATAGTTGAATCAAATGACTGTTAAGAACAAGTACCTATTACCAAGGATTGATGAGTTATTTGATCAGTTGCAGGGAGCTCAATTCTTTTTGAAGATAGATCTGCGTTTCGGTTACCATCAATTGTGAGTCGGGAAGGAGGATGTTCCTAAGAATGCATTCCAGACTAGAAATGGTCATTTCGTGTTTCTTGTGATGCCTTTTTGGTTGACGAATGCACCGGCAGCTTTAATGGCGTTGATGAATAAGGTGTTTGCCCCTTTCTTGGATCAGTTTGTGGTTTTCTTCATAGATGATGTGTTGTTGGTGTACTCGAAGTCTAAGTATGAGCATGAGCACCAGTTGAGGACATCATTGCAACTTTTGAGGAATAACCAACTGTATGCGAAGTTGAGTAAATGTGAATTTTTGTTGGAGCAAGTGGCATTCTTAGGC
This sequence comes from Umbellularia californica, assembly GCA_028538565.1. Classification (NCBI taxonomy): domain Eukaryota; kingdom Viridiplantae; phylum Streptophyta; class Magnoliopsida; order Laurales; family Lauraceae; genus Umbellularia; species Umbellularia californica. The sequence goes on from JAPQWN010000007.1 coordinate 22,629,463, forward strand.
CACATTATTTCTAAGGATGGACTAATAGTGGATCCTAAGAAGGTAGCAACAGTCGTCAATTGGGGGAGCCCGCATAATGTAGCGGAGATTTGCAGTTTTCTAGGACTTGAAAGGTACAACGGGAGGTTTGTGAAAGGGTTTTCTACCATAGCATCTCCACTCACTAAGTTGACTAGGAAGGATGTTCCATTTGTGTGGACAGAAGGGTGTGAGAAGAGTTTCCAAGAGTTGAAGACCTAGTTGACTACAGCAGCCATACTTTTCTTACCCTCTGGCAATGAAGGATTTTTGGTTTTTACAGTTGCATCAGGGATTGGATTGGGCTTGTCCTCATGCAGAATGACAAGGTGATAGCATACGGGTCGAGGCAGTTGAAAAACTATGAAAAGAAGTATACCACACATGACTTAGAGCTGGCAGCAGTAGTGTTTGCATTAAACTTGTGGAGGCATTACTTATATGGTGAAAGATTTGAAGCGCACACAGATTACAAGAGCCTGCAATACCTGTTTATACAGGGTGATTTAAATAATCGGCAACGGAGATGGATGGAGTGCATTAAAGATTATGACTTTCCGATTAAGGATCACCCCGAAAAGGTGAATGTAGTAGCAGATGCTCTCAGTTGGAAGGCAACATTCAGTGGATGTATAATGCCTGAATGGAGATGGATGGAGCAATTTAGGGATATGGATGTGGAGGTATGGCCTGTTAATGAGAAAGTATTGGTTGCTACTATGGGAGTTTGGGAAACAGAAATAGTTAACCGAATCAAGGAAGGTCAGAAGGATGATCCAGAGCTGCAGAAAATCATTAAGCACATTGATCACAAGCCAAAGTTTAGATTGATTGATGGGATTCTGTATTGCAAGAATCGGTTGTGTGTGCCAGATGTACAAGACATCAAGTCAGAGCTGATGACAGATGCACAACACACCAGATATTCTATTCACCAGGGGAGTACCAAAATGTATCAGAATTTGAAGAATCACTATTGGTGGGTGAAAATGAAGAAATAGATTGTAGAATTTGTTTCCAGTTGTATGACTTGTCAACATATTAAGGTAGAGCACAAGAAGCCTCCCGGTTTGCTTCACTCGATGGAGATTCCACAGTGGAAATGGGAGGATATCACCATGGATTTTGTGTCAGGGTTGCCCAACACCAGGAAGGGCAATGATGTTATTTGGGTGATTGTTAAGAGATCGACTAAGTCAGCACACTTCCTGCTATTCAAGACTAGTCAGTTTTTGGACAAGATGACTAAGTTGTACAGGGATAATATAGTCAAGTGATGGATTCGGCCTTTCGTCCTCTCCTTCCGCCCAGGGGCTGCCGGGGTCCGGCGAAGTAGAAAAAGCGGGTATCAACATTCTTTGTATGGATATGCCAGATTTTCTATTCTACTTGGAATTTGGAGTGGTGATGATCCGGAAATTCACATTCACAAGTAGAAAGGAAATCGATCATTCTTTCTAACTTTTCAAATTGCATAAATATTTAAGAAAAGAGACAAGGTTTTTTAGAATGCCGTAAGAGGCGATTTTTATTTGTTTACCATGAAAGGCGATTTGGTGCCGTAAAAGGTGATTTTTTCGTGAAAGGCAAGTTACAAATCTCATCAAAAATGAAAGACAAGAATTGTGATTTTTTTGTCTCTTTAAAAAATATAAATTACAATAGAAAAGAAAGAAAAGGGATCTAACTTCTCAGGAGATTGTGGGGACACGTTCAGATTGACGGTCACAAGTCATGTATGGACTTCGTCATCGACCTTCAAATGAGAACGCTTGATGCTTCGATTCTTTCGGCTTAGCTCCAACCTCAGTTTTTTAGAGGATAAAGACCAAGGGGAGGTCCTATATCCTATAAAAAACCAAGTAAATGGGCTGAAAAGCCGCGTTTAGGCCATGTTGGATAGAAGAAGAGGACCTTGGGGGGGTGGCCCCCTAAGGGACTTCGATCACCTTGTGGTGTTTCTTACAGCGGAGGAGCAGGACTTCGTTAGAATTTCTCTGGGATGTCTCTCTCTAGGTGTGAATTTCTCTTGAATTTTCCGGCTTCCGAGGATCGGGATCGTATCCTTTCTTCTTGGAATGACCCTCCTTTTATAGCCTTCCGGTGGGGTGGGTTTATGAGCATTAATGGCATTGATGGCATTGATGCTCCATGATGCGAGGAGTTACAAGTTTTTATTTCTTGATTTTGTAACTCCTTTTTCTTGCCTTGTGATTGGCCGATGAAAAATAATGGGCATTTAACCGCCTTTAATCTCCATGATGAAAGGAGTTTCATGGTTTTAATGCCATGATTATTTGGACTTGTAACTCCCATTTGCTTGCTTCTGATTGGGCCATCCAAAATAATGGGTTAATGACAGCATTAAGTCGTCATAAAACGGGTCAATTAACAGCATTAAGTGGTCGCCGGGGCATTTGAAGAGTCGCGGGCCGCGCCGCGTCTTTTGGGATTCTTCTTGTGTTGGTCGCCGATGGATCTACATGTTGTTTGATGTCGGATTGCGATGCAATGTCAGACATGGATTGATGTTGGTGGGCCAGTGACACCTGTCTTGTCGATTTCATTATCGGTCGGACAGAAAGTGTACTTTCTTGGTCAGCCGGTTCGCGATCTTGGAGTGATCAGTGATGGTTTCATGCTCTTGACGATGGATCCGAGATGTTGGCAAAGATCAGTCGTTTTCAAGCATCAAGATTTGGATTTTCGGAAAATCACAGAGGCAGGAACTCTCGAAACGTAGAAAGGATCGGAAAACGGACCATCTGGTGAAAAATTCGGCGACCCGGATTTCCAGGGTCATCGGCGACCTTGGGCCAAGGTCGCGGACGACCATGGGGGTTTTATCCCCTTTGGTCGCCGCTTCGTCTTTCGGCCATTTCTTCTTCTTTTTCATTCCTTTTTTCTTCTCTATTTTTCTTGACATTTTTCATCAATTATTGACTTGATTTTCTTGAAGAAAACTTGACAAGAACCCGCGCAAAACTGGAGTACAAAGTTTCCCATTTTTCGGGAAAGCCGAAGACTTTGTAGCCGGTTTTCCGTCAAGAGTAGAAACTAGGTCAAACGATGTCGGAATGACCTGAAATTCGAGGTGAAGCCTCTTGAGCAGTGGATGGGACCAACCATGGGCTTTTATTTGAGTTTTGAAGTCGTTTGGGGTCCCGTCGATTCTAGACTTGATTTTGCTGCGAGGAAGATGTCGAGCTTTAATATACGGTCAACCGATGTCCGATTGACATGCAATTTGACAGGAAGCCTATTGGAGCCACGTAGAGATGATCCATTAGCTTCGATTTGGATGGCATGATCCCGGAAGGCTCCGTTCCCGGTAGGCTTGATTTTCTTTCAGAGCATCGAAGTCTGGTCAAACGTCGTCGGAACGACCTGAAATTCGACGTGCAGTCCTTTGGAATCATGTTGAAGCCACTCATACACTTTGTTTGATGAGTGATGGCCTCGGTGGTTCTCGCCGCTGAGAGGCTTGATTTTGCTGCTCGAACGTTGATGAAGGGTCAAACATTGTCGGTTTGACTTGAAATTTGACAAGGAGCCTTTTAGAAGTATTTTGGAACCATTTGTGGGCTCTGATTGAAGTTTTGATGTCTTCGACACTGTCGCCGCCGAGAGTGCGTGTTTAGCTGTCGAATGAGTGAAGTTAGGCCAAATGATGTCGGAATAACCTGAAACTTCATGCGTACCCCTCTTTTGGCTGTTTTGAAGGATCTTGTAGTTTTTGTTTGATTCTGACAAGATCTGATGCTTGAAGTTGCTTTGCCTGTTTGTAGCAGGATGCAGCTTCTTGTGGCTTCTTGATATTGTGGAGGCAAAGTGATTTTTTTGGTGTCAACAAATGCCCCCTTGAGGTATAGCGATGAGCAGCTTTTTGGAGTCGATGTGCCTCGAAGAGAAACTTGAATGAGAGTTTCCGACTTGACCAAGAGTTTTGAGCTTTTTTTTTTTAATAGCCTTTTGAGTTTCCAGGGTAATTTTATGGTAGTGAGAGGGATCATGTGCCATCTCAAGGAAAAGTTTTGAAAATGTCATGGGGGATTTGGATTTTGGTTTTTGACCTTGTGACCCAACAAGCTGTATGTGGCGGGTTAGAGGGTCAGGGTTTTGATTTTGACCTTGTGACCCAACAGGTGGGGGGTCAGATTTGGTTTTTTGGTTTTGGTTTTGGTTTGGCTTTGGTCTTGTGACCTAACAAGCTGTATGTGGCGAGATAGGGGACTGGGGTATGGTTTTTTGTGGAATGTCAATTTCAAGATTTTGGCTTAATTTGGTTCATGAGGTTGGATGGTTTGGTTTTTTGAAACTCAGGAGGCTTTTTTTTTATGGTCCAATCAACTCAAAAGAGGCATGGAGCCATTTTTTTTTATTTTTACTTTTTTGCATGCTCTTGGTAAGAGGGATGTTTTGACTAAAAGCCACTTTTAGTGCCTCGGTGGTCAAACCTGGCTCATGTGGGCTAACCCATGGGACCTAAGGCTTTGAAGATGGCCTGGATCTCATATGGTGTCATTTTTGTAGAGAATATCTAAAAATATCTCTTGCGGGTAGAGAATATATAAAAATATCCTTACTTGGAGAGAATCTCTCAAGTTTCCTTGTTTTTGGGAGAGATTTTCTCAAAGTATCTTTCTTTTGGGAAAGTTGCTAAATTTTAGCACTTACCTCCTTTCTTTTCTCCTTGTTTCCTCTTTTGATTTGCTCTCTTCTATAAAAGCAAGTGAAGGTTGATTCTTTTGTTCTATTGCTTCCGTTTTGCAAGAATCTTCAAGAGTGTTCCAAGATCAAGAGCTCTTCTTTGTCTTCAAGGATCTTCAAGCTTTTTGTTTTTCTTCTCCATGGCTTCAAGTAAGTATTCTTCCTCCACAAGAAAATTCCATAGCAGAAGTAGGAAATTTCTTTTTCTTTTTTTTTCAAGCACGTTTTTTTTTCCTTTTTTCGTGCTTTCTCTTTTTCTTTTTTTTTTCACTGTTTTTTTTCCTTCTTTTTTTTTCCAAGGTGTTCTTTTTTTTCACCGTTTTTTTTTGCTCACGTTTTTTTTTTTTTCGATTTTCTTTTTTTTCACTCTCTTTTTTTTTTTTTTGGGCCGTACGAACAGATCCGTACAGATTTGGCCGTACGGCCACGGCCTTGTGTGCCAGCCGAAATTTTTTCTCTTTTTTTTTTTTTGAAGAGGTTTTCTCTCTTTTCTCTTTTCTGTTTCTTTTTTTTTTTTTGTTTTTTTTTTTTTTTGCTCACATCATGATAATGAGGTTATGCAATTTCAAAATGTTCATACATTTTTTTTGTTTGATGCATCAAGATAGAAGGGTAGAGTCTCTAGGTCAAGCCAACATGATTTTTGACTTGAACAAAGTTTGATTGGTTTTGATCAAATTGGGTTGGAATTGGTCAAACTTTGGTTAAGGTTCTCCTAGCATCTAATGTATGATGATGTTCTTTGATGCATGATTTTTAGTAAATCGACTTGGAAGCATGATGATGCATACCTGAAAATTTTTGCAAGTACTGGGATTTGGAGCTCGCAGCAATGTTGAGCCCTTTCTTAAGCTTGCTGGATTTTGAGGAGCTTTGCAATTTTGGATTTTGGGGCTCGCAGCAATGTTGAGCCCTTTTCCAAATTTTGTGAAAATTTGATAAGGTTGGTTTGCTCTCGCAGCAATGTTTGAGTTCAAACCTTCTTTGAGAGTTTTCCACCAACTATGAGCTTGCAACGATATTGAACTCATTTTCAGGCTTCCTGTCTATTTCGGGGTATTTCCCTTTTCTTCGGAATTGCCTCGGAACCATGTCAAAATTTCGTTAGAATTTTTTTAGCAAAATTATGTCATTTTGATGATGATTGATCTTTGTGTTTCTTTCCATTCTCTGCAGCGAACAAAGGTAAGGGGCCTGTTACTGACGCACCTTGTCGGTCTGCCAGATCGTCTAATACGGCCGTTCAGCAAGCCTGGAAGAAGGTCCAGTTTGTTGAAAAGAACTTGGAAGAAAGTGATTCCCTCAACCGTGATGAGATGAGATAGCAATTGATCGCTCTCAAAGATGAGGAATTCTATAAAATCGCGGTAAGCAGCCGTCCTTGGGTTACGGACAATCAGAGCATCGTGCCCAAGCCTACCTTCTTCTTCGGTGATGCAGTCCTTGATGACTTGACATACCAAAGGAAATGTTTTCAGTTCTCTTACATAGCAGATGGTGAGGAGATAACTATTTCTACCCGGTCGACCTTCGATCGAACTATATCGATCATGAGCCTTTCTCCCACGTGCCCTAAGAGGGAGGATCCTTCAAGCTGGGTGAAAAGGATGAATGTGATCAAGACCGGGGTTTTTGTTGGCAGCCCTTCCGGTTTTGCAGAGAAGTCGCCTATCCGTATGGACATGTTGATGCCAGCCAGTGGCTACCAAGGTTCTGATGATCCGTTGGTCAATTTGAGTCCGGTGGGCCTTAGCATTTTTCTAGATGACAGTAGCAATTGGGTGAAGCCTTTTTGACTTCGTGGCCATTTCAATGCTGACTCAAGCTGGGAATCATGGATTGATTACACCCTGAAGGTTGGTGAGGCCATTCTGCGGGAGGCCGAGATTTTTGACGCAGTTCGCACTTTTCGGCAAACTGTGGTTTTCTCCGATGAGGCTTTCATGGCCATGCTAGAGTCATTCCTTCCACAAACCAACACCTTCATTGTTAGGAATGGTGATATTGGTTTTTCTTTGAAGGAATTGAGCTCCATCACCGGGCTGCCTATCCTCGGCAAACTCTATGAGGAGTTCATGCCTATCGATAACGTCCTTGAGGAGCAGCCTGAGGAGTTCAGGCTTTTGTACTTTCAGCTCGTCGCCTTCTATGATTGTTTGAAGGAGAAGGAGGGCTCGAAAGTCAGGTGCAGCAGTTGGAAGAGTTGCAGCTCCAACTTTTTTGACAGCGGGGAGTCTTCTGATAGCATGGCTCAGGATGCTAGGGCTAAAAACCCAAGTTTGAAGAAGATCTCCGCCATGTGAGAAGATTTAAGGAAATTCTTTGCAAGCACAGACGCCATTTGTTCTGACATTGCATTGCGGAGAGATCTCGCTGTTTACCTCACTTATTGGCTGGGTGAGGCTGTTTTTGTTGGAGGAGATGGAACGCAGATCAGGCCACATTACATTTTTCCGGCTTGTCAGATGGTATTCGGAAAGCGGCTGGCTTTGGTGCCTGCTCTTTACTCCTACTTGTGTACCGAACTGCAGGCTACTACTTTTCTGGTTCGGCTTGGGCTCCCTATGAACAGGGTATTTTCAGCCCATATCTTCTATTCGTAGTACATGTACCACTGTCCTAGCTTCCATCAGTTGGTAGTTGCGCAGGACGAAGATCCTTTTATGATTTGTTTGGCTAGAGGGACAGCCATTTCCAAATCTCTTTTGTCTGCCCGTTTGAGAATCCGACGGTTCAAGGTCGTCGAGATTGGGCAGTCTTCAGTGAAGCTTTCTCCAGGTTTGAGGAAGAAGGCTTTTGATTTTGGTGTTTCCCGTGATGCGACGAGGGCAGGGTCGGGAAGACACTATGCTTTGACAAACGCAGAGAAGAGATGAATTTTCAACATAGGGTTGGTACGATGGTGTTCCGTAGACATCTTTTTGTTGATATCCAACCGTATGTCCCTTCGCATTTTGCATTGCAGCTTGGCTTCTCTCAAGGCGTTGTCGGAGCGCCTTCGAGCATGGTGAATCATTTTGGAGGTTTATAGGACGAGAGGAATGCATGGGCTTTTTACAGTGTGGAAGACACTACCGCCATGATTTCCTATCCTGAGCTGCCCACTTTCCGGACTTCTGGCTTCACGAAATGGTTTGTGGAGAGCTTCTCAGTGTACCGGGGCCTTCCAAGAAGGAGCTTGATGTCAAGCAATCTTCTGGGAAGGGTCTTGGCAGATCATATGGTGTCCATCGAGAGGAAGTTTTGACTTTCCTTTCTGAAGAGTAGCACAAGATATGCTTTCTCAATGAGCAGGACGTCATCAGATCATGAGCTGCACAAGGGATTCCTAGTGAGGTCTTGAAACAGCTGGAAGAGGAGGAGGCCGAGATCGATGCTTGAATGCAAGCAGAGTGCACAAAGGCTTCCATGGAGTCTACTGGGAAAAACAAATCATCCAATGAGGACTCTAGTGAGAGACCTGATGTTGATAGTGAGGCAGGATCTTCATGCAGACCGTCCCACAGAAGCAAGAGGAAGAGAGGACAATGCCGTAATATGAGACGGCAAGAAAGTCCTCCTGATTTCGAAGTTCTTCTTACCATTGCTGAGGAGGTGTCTGAGGATGCTGACGAGCCTGCAGAAAAAATGGGCCGAGAAAAGGAGACCGCTGGTATGATCCTCCTTCTTTCTTTTGCCGGTTCTTTTATTTTATGAGAGATTTTTTGTTTTGATTCGCTGCTTCCTTTTCTTTTGGCAGAGGACGATGATTTGGTGATGCCTGAGGTTCCGGCCGATGAGGCAATGATGGATCCAGTCGCGACATCTGAGGAAGAACCCAGGGACTCTGGAGTGGTTCCAGAACCTTCACCTGATATGATTTCTTTTGTTTTTCCTCCCTTTTTGTTTTTGTGCTATCATTTGCCAACATGTTTCTTTGTTTTCTTGTTAGTTGACTTGCCAGAGAATTTTAACGACTTCAAGCCATCCATGGATGCAACCTCTGATGATGCTTCAGATGAGCTCAGAGAGGCAGAAAGTATTCCGCCGATAGTTGAAGAAGGTATTTTGTAATACTAATCTTGATATTGACTTTTGACAAGATCATATTCATACCTTTTTGTCTTTTATTGACAAATTGTGAAGCAGCATGAGAAGTTTCTCCGTCTTCCTCAGGGCCAGAACAAGAGATACCTGTAGATGATCCAGAAGTAGGGGCTTCTTTTACTAATTTCAACGAGTCAGCTTCTTCGATTGGAAAGAGCTTATTGATTACTCCTCCAATGGGGCATGAGATGGGCCGTCGGGCACCGAAGCATGGCGAGTCCTCATCTGGGCCGCACCTTCAGTATGCAAAGAAGGTGTTGAAGAGTGTTTTGGGCTCATGGGTCGAGACTCTCTCTTCAGGTCACTTGGAAGCTGGTTTTGGCATGATCAAGCATGTGCAGGACATCCTTACTGATAACGAAGAAGTCGGTTTGAACATTGTAAATGCCAAAGATTTTGTTGATGAAGTCATCGTTTTGGGGAACAAGTGGACTGAGACCAAGAGTTTTCCAGATGGTGACTTCTTTAATGAGATGGTTGTGAAGCCTTCCGGCGAGGTTAAAGTTGAGTTAATTGAGATCTCGCGGACTCGGAAGCAATTTGTTTGGGAGAGGAACGTTACCGAGTTGGCCATCATGGAGCTAAAACAAGACCTGAACAGCCTTGATAAGAAGGTTGTTGAGGCTAGGCAGCGTCTTAAGCTTTTAGAGGAAGAAGCTGCTGCCAAATAGACCGCCATTGTGGAAGCTCGTGCCAAGGAGAGGACTCTCATTCGCCAGTTTGAGGAGGCTGAAAGTAATTTCTGGAGGAAGACTCAGGAATATGAGCAGTGGTAGGTTCTCTGGGAAAAACTTCTTCGTGCTGCAGATGGGTCGCGGCGTTCTGCCGCATTTTATGGGAATGTTTTAAAGAAGCGTGGCTTGAAAACTTTGGAGGCTAAGGCCAAGGTCTGCTTGAGGAGTTGAATCTTTGGTTGAAGACCAGGCTAGACTGAGCTCATGAGTTGTAACAAACTCCTTTTCTTCTTTTTTGGTACCTCTATGTATAAACATTTTTTATACTATATATTTTTTGTATTCCCTCCTCTCTCTTAAATCATTTTTTGATGAAAACAAATTTAAGCAAGAGCTGAATAGGAAATGTTTGTTTGAGAATTTGATCAAAAGGTTGTCATTTTGTAAAAATCTTTTGTCAAAAGGTTGTTTTGGGCATGAAAGCCAATTTTTGTGGCAAAAGCCTGGAGTTTGATGACTTGAAAGCTGAATTTTGGAATGGCATGAAAGCCGAATTTTCGAATGGCATAGAAACCAAATTTTGTATTGTGGCATGGAAGCCAAAATTTTAAGATGGCGTGAAAGCTGAAGTTTTCTTTTTTGAAATGGCATGAAAGCCGAATTTTTTTTGAGGTGGCATGAACACCGAATTTTGAAATCGCATGAAAGCCAGGTTTTGTTTTGTTTGTGGCATGAAAGCCAAAATTTGTTCGCGGCATGGAAGCCAAAGTTTGTTTGTGGCATAGGAGCCAAAGTTTGTTTGTTGTTTTTGGCATGAGAGCCAGATTTGTTGAAAACCAAGTTTTGTTTTGTTGGCATGAGAGCCGATTTTTGGCATTTATAGTTGGTTTTGGTGTTTATAGCCGGGTTTTTGACATTTATAGCCGGTTTTGGTTTTGGCGTTTATAGCCGATTTTGATGCTTATAACCGAGTTTTTTATTTTAGCGTTTATAGCCGATTTTGGCATTTATAGCCAGGTTTTGGTTTTCAAAATGCAGGTATCGACCAAAGGTCGCCTCCCCGTTGAATGGTCTTGTAAGTATCGATAGAATGTCGCTTTTTTGCTCATTCGGTTTGCGAGTATCGATGGAATGTCACTTCCTCGCGGACTGGGTTTGCGAGTATCGATGGAATGTCGCTTCCTCGTGAATTGGGGTGCAAGTATCGACTAAGCGTCACTTTCCTGTTTTTTCAAAAAATTTGGTTTTGCGGGTACTGACTTGGTGTCGTTTCCCCACGATTTTTTAAATTTGAGGTTGTCTCGAACTATTTGAAATTTGGGTTGTGGATATCAACTGGAATGTTGCGTCTCAACGATTTTTGAAATTTGAGGTTTTCTCGAACCATTTGAAATTGGGGTTGTGGATATCAACTGGAATGTTGCGTCTCCACGATTTTTTTTGAAATTTGAGGTTTTGCAAGTATCGAATGGGGTTCGCTTCCTTGCAATTTTTTGAGGTTTTGGAAGTATAAATGGGGTTCGCATCCTTCCGATTTTTAGGTTTTGGAAGTATCGAATAGGATTCGCATCCTTCCGATTTTTGGGTCTTGGAAGTATCAAATGAGGTTCGTATTCTTTCGATTTTTGGGTTTTGCGAGTATCGACTAAGTATCGCTTTTCCGCGGTTTCGAAAAACCATTTCTGTTTAAAGACACGAGGGTCGTAAATTTTGAGTCAAAACCATTTTTTGGTTGTGTCACGCCCCAGGACCGAGGCCTTGTTAATCAAGTTCTTAATTCGGGGGACGCCGCGCAACGGGCCAGAAAATTTCCCTCGCACACGCTAAATATTTTCCCACAGGATTCCGCGGTGAGGATTCCAAATGATCCGTCACAACCAAATAGTTAATTTCACAACGAATAATAATATGCGGAAATGTGTAGCAAAAATTAAAAATCAAATATAACATAAGATAGTACACAAGTTAGGAGCTCCTCAATTAATGAGGTATCCTTAAATTTTACACAAACAAGAGTCTCACCTCACAAAAGTAATCACTTGATTAAAAACATGATTAACAAAGTCATCATTGAGAATATTGAAATAGGTGAGGTTTAATATTGTATTCACATTCAAATACCCCAGCTCCTTTCCAAGTCACATGAAATGATTAATTTTACAGTGGACCCAACTCTTATTAAAATAATAGTTATATTTTTCTAACCACGGGTGGAGTGCTTATTTTTAGGATTTTTGTTGGACGGTTGCCATTACACCTCTGCCACGTGTCTCATGTTCAACGGCTGATCCCGCCGCCGAAGTTACAAAGGATCCAGTTCTTCAAAATATATGAACACTTTTGAGTTCTTCCCGGCAAATTGTTTACTCAGTATCCAAATGTCGCCGCTTGCTAATTAGGGTTTAAGCATCGAAACCTAACATACCCTATTCTTCTTCTTCTTCTAACTATAAGGGTTTAAGCTAGGGTTTTAGGGTTCTCTTCGCCGGATCGAGTTCTCTGTAAATGGCGTTTTGGGGTAAGATCATTTTCTTCTATCGCTTATAAACAACCTCTCTTTTTCTCCTTTTCGATCTCTTACCTTTCCTTAATCATTTCTTCTTCTACTATATCTTTCTCTCTTGCTGTTGTTGGATTTTATTGTCTATATATGATGATATAGATTCTGTTTGTTTGATTGTCAGGCGTAGAACTGAAGCCTGGAAATCCATACAAACATCGGTACAATGAGGCTCAAGGAAGGCTTCACATCTCTCAGGTTTATTTTTCTTGTTTCCATTTCTAGGGTCTGTGTTTTCGACCCCTCTTTTTGATCTGCATTGAATAGTCAATTGGTTATTGGGGTTCGATGTAATAGTCACGACTATTATTAAAAGATTGATGTTTTCATTTGATTGAAACTGGGCATCCTATCCTAGAGTCTCCAAGATAGTAGATTTTAGTTTTGAGATTAGAAAATCATCTCAAAGATAACTACCCCACTTTCTAATTGAAATGCCCTATCACATAACTATAAAGAACTACCCAACTCAACCAAGTACATAGATACAGAGCAAATTGCTATAAGACCCTTTGATATTCATTATTTCTGTCGCTCACTAACAGCTCGATCTTTTTGTGTTTCTGTTAATTAATATGGTATCGGAGCTGGGGTCGTGTGGTCGAATCCCGAGACGTGTTTCTATTCACGCTGGTCATTTGGTGTGTTTTTGTCCACATGTGGAGCCCCACAAATGAGGGCCACCTAGGACCCCTTTCTATTTTCACAGAGGGGCCTACCTATCTACCTATGTTCAATCCACAATACCTTCACCCACCTAGTTGCTGATACTGATTTGGACATTATCCATGGTTGGGTTTTACTGCTAGAATTTCCATTATCTAAAGCTATTGAGCTTTGAGGCTCTTCAACTGGGGCTTAGAATCATTTTATTTGCTGATATTGAGCTTATTTCTTATTTACATCTAATTTTCTTTGCCCCCACTACTTCCCTTGATTGTCAAGCATTTAGGTGGTCCCTATATGAGGTGAGCATTTTTCAAGAGATTATTACTTGGGTGTTCTCTAGTTGGTCTTAATAATACGACAATAGAACAAATTGAAGAACTGCCCCTATATCTGGAAGTGGTTGTTACTTTCTGTTTTCTTTCTATTTGGTTGGGAATGATGTTGTGATGTTTTGGATGTTGAATTGGTTCCAGGTTTCCTTTTAATTAAATGGAAGTGGTGCATGTTATCTTGTAGGCAACATTAGGGTCCGGTCAATCAGGGACGAAGAACATCACTGTTCAGTGTAACGCTGGCAATAAGAGTCCCGTTCTGTTGTGTTCGTTGTTGCCGGAGAGGATCGAGTCGTGCCATTTGAGTCTCGAATTCGAGGAGGACTATGAAGTCATTTTCTCTGTAATCGGACCAAGAAGCGTGCATCTCACTGGATTCTATCTGGCATCCAGCCGCGGTTTTTATTGCCATGGTGATGATTCGTATCCTTTTTGTCGCAGGAATGACAACCATGTCCTGAGCCATATGATTTCTTGCTATTTTTGTCTTATTTCTGCAAAGCAGTTAAATAAGAATTGATCAAGTCAACTTGGGAAGTTCTGCATTTGTTTACCAAATTATGGTATGATCTTGTTTTTCTTTTATTACGTAAAGTGATTCTTATGGGGAAGATATCGCCGAGTCTGGGGCAGAGCAGTCCAGTGGATACAATAGCGAAGATGATAAGTATGACTCTGATTTCATTGATGATGGTGATCTTGAGATGGTCCCTTCGCCTGAGCCTGAGCCTAATGGTAGAGGTATGCTGTTTGGCTTTATTTAAAAAAAAAAAAGAGTGAAGATGAGGAATTTTTGGGTGCTGAGCATCTTCAAATGCATAGTTAGCTGGGTGGTGGTGGACTCCTTGAATGTGGGGCTCATGTTTCTGATTCAAATCAGTGATTGGATGGGCTATGTGGTGGATTGTATGTTTTCAGAGAACTCTCGTCCTTTTCTGGTCAGATTTATTGTTTCTTTACTGAGGGATAAAATGGTTTAGACCCTCCTTTCTAGGTGATTTTACCACAGTAGGGCACTCGAGATCAGTTGTCTGTATCGCCTCACAAGCTATACATTGCTGATGTCATGGCCCAGTAGTTCCCATAGTCAGGGATATGTTGCATACGGGTGTGTGTGCCTGCCACTCCCCATGCTTGTCAATGGATGGATGTTTCCATTGCGAGTGTATTGTATTAGCCTTCTGTTTCATTGACATGGCTGGCATAGTGGCATTGCTGTTACTTTTGGAGGAAGTTTTATTATTGCAACAGTGAAGCTTACCCATGTCCTTTTTGTGATTATCCTTGAGATATGTCAGCAAGGTGATGATTTTATGGATAATTGGATATATCTTGCTATTTGATTTTTATTGATTTTCATTTAGTTACAGCAACTGAAGAGATTATGGGTGATAAAAAATGTGCAAAAGGGAATCATACTACCAGTACCAGACGTCTTAGGAAGAAATATCAGCCTAGTGACTCTGAACACGATGGAAGTTCTCAACCAAAAATTGTTGCCAACAGTCCTTGGGTCATATTTTCGGATGACGAGGATGAAAATGCGAAAGACAATTCAGCTGAGATGATGATGGAGGATGGCATGGAAGAGCGAAAGGATGATGACAGTCAGAGTGCATATTTGAAAAGGAAGATTCATGCTATTAATCAAAATGGTGAATGTGACAGGTGAGTTTGCCCTGCCTCCCTCCCTCTGTGTTTGTGTGTGTCTCTGTTTGTCTTGTCTGTCTTTTTATGTAAAATGTGTACCATTTGATTATTGTAATCAGGAGAGCTAAAGCTGAAAATGAAGGGGCATTTAAGAAGAAAAAGAAAGAAAAAAGTAGGAAAGGAAAAATTTCTCGAACTGATGAAATAGCTGGAACTGAGGAAATAGCTGGCAGGGATGAAGCTTCCACTGGTTGTAAGATGAATAACTTAAAAACTGATGTACTGGAGGAAGAGATTGTTAACAAGGACCAAGATTTGTCTGTCAGGGATGACTTGAAGAAGTTATCCATTTTAATGTGAGAACTGATCGTCAAGTTCCCTTGATTTTACCCTTTAAAGCTACGATTTGATGTAGCAGATTGTTTTGTGGATCTTATTTTTGTTAGTATTTATTGTAATGTCTCCTGTGAATGATTGAGCAGAGAAATGAATGGTTCTACAGTTCCGTTAGATGTCATTTCTCCTGAGAGCAATGAAAAGCTGAAGAAGAAAAAGAGGCGCAGGACAAAAGAGACAAGCCTTCAACCTGACTTGTCAGCTGAAATGGAAGTCAAGATTTGTGGCAATGATGGCAATAAACCCCCTAAGAATACTTATACAGCTATGGTTGAAATGATGGACCAGGTCCAGGAACTATCTGCTAAAGCTCAAGAACCAAATGCCGAGCTATTGGATGATAAGTGAGGACCAATTATTTCGTTTCCTTCTGAACCAAATTAGAAGATGATGATAAAGGTGTGTGAAAATTATTGTTGTCCTGTGCAGGAGTATTGATCAAAGTGTCAGTTATGCTGGTGTTGATAGTCATGATGAAGGTAAGAAGGAGAAAAAGAAGAAGAACAAGACACATCAGGGCGATACAAGTTCAAGGATTGATGAACCTGGGATTGCAATGGAAGAGGTGAAAGCTGAGCTTATTGAGAAGAGAGAGCAGAAAGATCAAGCACATCGATCTAAAGTGAGGAACTTTTCCAGTGGATTGGTTATTGAGGAGTTATCGATGGGCAAACAGGAGGACAAAAGAGCTGATTGTGGAAATAAAGTGAGTCCATTCTTGCTCATTTATTGGTTAATGAGTGGACGGTGGATCATGGCCTGTCTCGAAAGTCATACTCCCATGTGGTCATATGACAGGATCCTTGTTTACTTAACACTTGCCATTACTTTTTTCATTTTCCTTTTAATGCTTTGAATTCTTTGATGCTTACCATAAATGGTTTTTGTGCTTTCAAAGACCTGTAAATTAAAAATGCTGAATTTTTTCTCCTCCAGTATTGTACTGATTTAGTAGTTATTATGCCTTCCATTTTTCTCCTAGGCGCCAATGAGTACATTTACCTGCAAATTCAAATGATTTTAAATACTGTTGCTTGGTTTCAGGTTTCTATCCACTATACTGGAAAATTGAAAAAGAATGAGGAAATATTTGACTCTAGTACTGGAAGGAGGCCTCTCAAGTTCCGCTTGGGTACTCCTGTGTTTACTTGTGATCTGAAGTAGTTTTATTCTTTTATTAAGTATAAATGGCACGGCTTTAATAAGGACAATGGTATTGTTTATTACAGGTGCAGGAAAAGTTATAGAAGGTTTGGATGTTGGAGTTGCAGGTACTATTGTAAATCTAGTATTTCCATATGTTTCCAAGATTTTATATTTTTCTAGATGTTTTGTGCTTTTTTGTATTGTACATATGTTTGGTGCTTTCTAGATGTCTATTTGTTCCCAGGCATGTTTATTGGTGAAAAAAGGGTGTGTGTGTCTGCAATTTAATATCTATTTGTTCTCAGGTATGTTTATTGGTGAAAAAAGGAGGCTGACTATCCCGCCATCTATGGGGTATGCTAATCACTTTGGGTTCAACTTTATCTTGTATAATTTAGTTGATGATTTGATTCACGGAATCTTTTACTTTCTTTTCTGATTTCATTGTACTTTTCATGACATAGTTATGGAGCTCAAGAACATGGGGAAATTCCGGCGAATGCATGGCTTGTATTTGATGTTGAATTGGTTGATGTCCATTGACATTTTCTCTTGACAGTGTGTGTTGTTGTTCATCATTTATTTCTGTCATCTTGCGGAATCATCTTGGAACTGTCTATAGAAGAGGTCGTCTGTGACTGAATGCATTTTTTTTCCTGCTACCTATAGAAGGGAGGATGAAGTTTTGAATATAAGCAGCTCTGTGTTTCCCAACATGTGACATTCTAGCATCTCATGCACTGTTCTTAAATTGATGATCTGCAGCAGTGTCTGTGAGATATTTTGGTTAAAGATGTATGTTGATCATTAGTTCTCAGTCATTTTTGGATTAAACATGAAATTGCTTCCTCTTTTATTGAATTACTGGAAAGACGACTGCTTGTAAGCATATTTGTGAAGAGGGATTATACCTTTGATTAAGGTAAGATGGATTATAGCTGTGATTAAGGTAAGTTTAGTCATTTTCTTAATGACCCATTTAGATGAACTTTGGAATGAGAAACACTTGAATTCCAGTAAAATCTGGAGATCAAGAATGAAACTATGCTAAATAGTGTGGGGATGTATGCTGCCAATTCCAGGATCCACCTTCATTTGTCAACGTCTTTTTTCTTTTAGTTATTAATATGGTGACCTTGATTCAAGGTTTTCAAATTAGGTTTAGAATCACCTTTCTTGACCTGATTAATAAATTATGGGTTGGGTTCTGGTTGAGTCCATACTAAGTGACTCGTGAACTTGGCTCAAAGTAGTCTCGACTTGATTCATTGCATTATGACCTGCCAATCCAACCTTAAGTGGACCTGTTAATTGCTGATTGGGGTTAATGTTTGAACTTCCGGGTTTGGTTGATATTGACATGTTAAACCCAATTAAGGGAATATTTTGACCCTAAACATGTTACACAGTGCTCAATCCGACTTGAAACCCACCCAACACCACTGATTGCCATCTCTGAGGTCCTAATTCTGATTGGCATGCATCCAAACATGTGAATTTTAGTGGTGGGTCATGCCTATACGATGGTGCGGATTTGCAGTTCTCATGGCATTAATTTTCCTCCAATGGGCCCTATTCAAACACAAGACTGCTTTTTTAAATATAGCAAACCTAGCCTGAAGCTGGGACCCAAAGTAGCCCACACAAGTGGGAAGGAGAGCCCACTCAAGTGGTAATGAAGCCCACAAAGTGGAAAGAGGGGCATACCCAAGGACCGTTCCTTGGGTGGTCAGGTGACATTTAGAGTTGTCAACCTCCATTTTAAAGCTCTAAACTCCTCAAAATAAACTCCTCCTTGAATATAAGCTTGTCAGGGACAGGCATCTAAGTAAGAGCGAGCATACTTTTTTTTAAAAGTTACTATGTGGAGAGTCCTTGAAATAATTTTTACATGATTGAGTTTGGCATGCTTCCATCTTCTTAATTGTTGATTTGATGACTAAGAACCAGATAATTATAGGGTCATATGACCAGTCTGAGTTATATTACATACTCTTTGAAAGAATGGGATCCATGCTTTGCCCTGAGTCTAGCCAGCAGCCCCTTCTAGCATGCTCTCACTATAAAGTATAAAGCTTGCAATTTTCACCTACTCTGAACTGAAGGGCATGGATGTTCAAATGTGTACAAAAGAACTAAAAGGTGAAACCTGGAAGTCAGGTTAATTAAGTTGATGACTTAAAACTCAAATGAGTCGATGAATCACTTGGCCTGTGTCTGTAGATTCAGGGTAAAAAAATAGAAAACAATACACTATGAGGTGAAATTTGTGTTAGGCTTTGCCAGTCTCAATGAGATCGAAAAGAGAGTAAACAAACATGAGGGAAAGATGTACATAACGGTTTTTTTTCTTTTCTTTTTGAACCCAGCCTGGGGCTGGGCGAAGAGACTAGTGGAAAGACCATCCCCTTGTTGTCACCCCTATTTCTGCCTTCTTTTCTTTTTCTTTCTTTTTTTTTTTTTTTTAAATCATGGTGCTCATGTTGAGTTAATTTAGTCTTTTCACATTCACTATCCCCACCAATAGTCACAAATGCAAGTTTGACACGTATCCAACTTTTCCTCACCATTGGATTGAAATTATGATAAAATGATGCCTCTAAACTCTAGGCGTTTTCTCCTAAAAAATTGCTCGGGTGCTGTATAGTGCTCCCCATAATATATATATATATATATATATATATATATATATATATATATGGGAAATGCTCCTATAAGAGACACTCTCACCAACTTTATGAGAGATGAGTGGGGGCCCTCACTTCCATATCCACTCTCACCAACTTAAATGCAAGGACCCCCAACTTAAATGTGAGGGCCCCCACTCATCTCTCACCAAGTTGGTGAGAGTGTCTCTCATAGGAGCACTTCCCTATATATATATATATATATATATATATATATATATATATGTGTGTGTGCACATGAACATTCCTCTTTTGCAAAGACCATATATGGCCTTTTGTCTTTTGCACACAAATATTTTTCAATTATATATGTGTACCTCACGATAATGCACATGAATATTCCTATATATATATATATGGGGTCTTCATATACATCTATCCCTCACCATTTTTGGTGAGGGACACCCATTTTGGGGAAAAAGCAAGTACAAAAGTGGGAAAAAAGCGAAGTACAAAAGTACACTTTGTACTTGAATATTACCCAAAAGGGGTATCCCTCACCAAAAAATGTTGAGGGAAGGATGCACTTGAAGATCCCCCTATATATATATATATGTATATATATATATGTATGAGTAACGCTACAAAATTCCCTAGGCATTTTTTCACAAAAAAATGCCCCTCTTTTAGTCAATGAAAGTGTAACACGTGTCATCAATGGTACACTTATCTATTCTCTCTCCTAAATATTCTCCTAAAATTATGGATATTTTATAGATTTTCTTAAATCATTGGTTGATAGATAGGGGCAAAAATTCCCCTTTTGAGATAGAGGAGTTTTTGAGAATTCCCCTATATATATATATATATATATATATATATATATATATATATATGTCAACAAGAAGAGGATGCTCTATTAGTTGGCAATCCCTCTGTTAGTATGGGTTGAAGAATCGCTCAAGGATCTATGATTGACATTTACAAAATAGAATTGCTCAAAGAGAAAATGAAGGTTGTTAAAGTCAAGAATTTCCTCCATGTTTCAGCAACCGCCATGTTGTTGTTTATAAAGATTTTTAAGAATCACCACATTGAGTTTTAAACCATCTAATCTTTTATCAAATCAACCTCCTAAATTTATTGCTCACAAGAAAGGGTGCGCCCATGTTATAATTCTTGTAAACGTAGGGCCATGTTGTAATTCCTATAAAGTCAGGCCTCATTTTAATTACTAATTGTGGGGCCCACATTGTAGTTCCTAAAGGTTGGTTCAATGATCACCAGCACAAAAAGGAGGGCCCATGATATAATTCCTATGAGGTGGGCCACATGTTCTAATTTTCAAAGGTGGGTCCAATGTTGTAATCTCTAAGTCAGGTCCACTTTTAGTTTCCTTGAGGTGGATCCCATGTTCACAACCACAAAGTTGGGCCCATATTTAAGTTCCCATGTAAGTGGGCCCATGCTTTAATTCCCAAACATGAGTCATATAATGTAATTTCCCAAGGTGGGCCTAGGGGAGAAAACTTGATGAAATGACGAAAAAATTGCCCTCTAACAAGCTCTTATTTGAATGTTTACCAAATCCTATAATGTGAAAAGAGAGGTTATTTTTATTATAATTTTATCATATACACTAAAAATAAATTAAAATTTAAAAACTAAAGCCTTTCTTTTAAACCTTAATCTAGTTAGCTCTTGTGGAGATTGGGCTAGAGTTTTCAAATATCCCACTAATTAAAGGGCTAATTAAATATAGAGGGCCCCGCATCCGTTATAAAATGACCCATTTGATGACAAGGTGTAGCCCAATTACAAAGCCTGGTCATATCAAAAGTCAAGTCAATATCAGTTGATCGATAATTCTTTCGATATCACCCACCTGTCTCGAGATCGATCCCAAAATACAATTCTCTTTCCTATAATTGTGTGGACGGGTAGGGTTGTAGGCTCTCCTGGGTCAATCTGCAACAATCCGCCTGTAACATGAAAACCACACTGTTGCAAAGGTCCAATTTGAGTATATACCCTGCTTTAGAAGACAAAAACCATGAGAGAATGGAGGGAAAATCTCTTCCAAGTACATGAATCTTGCTTGGCTTCCCTGTTTCCACGCCTTCTCCATTTCCTCTCCCTCTCCCCCCCACCCCCTTTCACTGCCCTTTTATCCTCTTCTCTTTGCTCCTGTATTCTCTCTCTCTCTCTCTCTCTCTCTCTCTCTCTCTCTCTCTCTTTCCCCCCTTCCTTAATGGCAATGCAAGCCTCTCTTCTTCTAACCAACACCCCTTTTTCCATTTCGGGAAGACCTTCTTCCAAAACCATAATCCTTCCCTCTTCTTCTCGCTCCCATGTAAAACATCTTTCAGTTCGAGCTTCTGCTTTGAAGAAGGAGCACTGTGAAGCAAAGGAGACCCACTTGTACTCCATCACTCCCTTGCCTCTTCTATTCCTCGCTGCGCTTCCCGGAGGTAAGGAATTCTACTTGGTTCAATGATTTTCAGCTGTAAACACACTTGGACTATCAAATGCGTTGACCCCATTAGAAGTATTTTGAAATTATGGCAAGAAAAGGGTGTTTGAACAATGGTAATTGATGCTTTGGGTTAATGGGCTTTTAGAGAAAAAAGGCTAGCAAATGGGGTTCTTGAATTTAGAAGAAGGCTAATGGGTTTTGATCAAAGAGATCTAATGTGGTCTCAGAACATGAAAAACTTGCCAAACCAAATTCAAAGTCTACTCTGAAGCTGGGTGTACCAAGCGTTATTGGAAGCCAATTAAGATGATGATGATGATCAAAATAGACTAGGCTTGAATTATCTAATATGAAAGGAAGATTTGTCGCTTGCATGTTTGTGTGTGTGGTTACTATTATGTATTATCTACCTTCTTTCTAAGCCAATGCGGTAGTGAAGGAGAAGGCAGCTTATAAAGGGTCCTAAAGAAGTCCACTTCCAATTTGGTACTCAAATCCTTCATCTTCAAGAGAAGGTAGAAAAACAAACACAAAGGGGGTTGTCTCACCCATTGCTACCTAGTTTGCAGTTTGATAAGTTTGAATTCGAGTTCGCAATCTGTTATTCGTTGCCTACTCTAATTCGAGAATTCATTAGGGTAGGTTTAAAGTACGATATATGTTTCTAACTTGATTTTCTTTTTCTTATTTTTGTGTTTATTTTGTAATAATACTCCTGACTTGCAAGTTGCAACTCAGAATGATGAGGTTCTTGTTTTGTGATATTGTCATTCCATAGCTGGAGCTGTAAGGTCTGTGTTTGGGCCTTTCGCTGAGCTTGTAAAGTCGTGGAATCTTCCTGATTGGCTTATACATTGGGGTCATCCTGGGAACATGGTACATGCCCTGCTTCTTGTTCTGTTTTCTTTCATTCTTTTGTTTGGAATTTGTGCATCCTATTTTCTTATACCCCAAAACTTTTCAACATGAGAAGCGAATCTGGCAGAGTTTTATAGTTATTTATTTATACAACAATGTGTACCCAAGTTCATTATTGTTGTTGAATCCCAAACAATTCTAGTTTTCATTTGAATTCAGTGACTTTGGATACTTGGTGGCAAAAAAAATATAGAAAGTGAAATTTCATTCAAGTGGTTTGACTTGATGCTCTTTACATGTTTGATTTGTATAATATTACACTGTTCATCATGAGTCTTTTGGTTGGATATTGGACTTGTGTTACAAAGACAGTGCCTGTCTTCCTGTTGACAACCTGGAAATAAGCTTACAACCAATTTGAAAGAGAGTTCCACAGAGACTACCTTCTCTAGTTAACTGGATTCTCAAGTTCCCTTAGAAAGAGAAATACCTTAAATCAATTCTTCACAATAAAGGAACTTAACTTTGTCAAATCCAAACCTCAAAAGCAACCAACTACCAGAATCAAAACCTAAGACCATTAAAAGAACAGGAGCCCAAAACCTTTGCATCCAACCATCAGCACTCCCATTAAGCTATCTGGTCTCAGTGAACTGTTGTGCACAATGTTTTTAGCTGCATTCTCAGAATAATTTTGAGATGGTGAAATTGTAATAGCCTAAAGCATTAACGAAATTAGAAATTTGCTAAGGCGAGAAGTTAAGCTCACATTGATGTCTCTTTCTGCAGGCAGTTGTGCTCTTTGCCATGGGTGGCTATGGAACCTATTTGGGTTTCCGGATACGATTCTCCGATGATATAGTAAGACATCTGCTACTCAATATAATAAAATAATATCATAATCTTGATAGTTCTCCATAGATCCATTAAGAAACCATGTGCTAGATTCAGAAGTGTGGAATAATGTCATTTTCCTTTCTCATTGTTGATTTCTATCAATGATTGCTACTCTCCCGTATTAGTTAGAAATACCTTTTAGCATTATATTATTTCCAATACTTGTGCCATAATATCAGTAATTGGGTATAGTGATGTAGATCGACATACCTACAATTGTAGAAGGGGCTGCTACCTATGATATCCAGATACGGCATGGACACGATAGGGACATGCCACGGACACTGCATGAACACGGATTTTACACATAGAAAGTGAAGTATCGGATTTTACACTTCTTAATAAGTATGGATTTTATACACGATAAGTGAAGTGGCCATACATCATAGGCTGCCACTGATCTAGAGTCTGGACAGCTCTTTGACAATGATCCACGCATGAGATCAAAAAGCCCCAAGCAACATAATATGCACAACTGATGCAAAGAGTTTAATTAATAAAAACAAAGCCAAGAAGGAAGTGTGTTGAGGTCAATGTCCACCTTTGCTCCTGAGCGGTCATAATTGTGCTTGAGCCCTCGCCCTCGCCCTCACAATAAAACCATTGTTGTACTATTTCCTATCACCAATTGGTTTTGGGATAAGTGGTAGCTTAATGGGGTGTAAGATCCTACAAGTGGTATCAGAGGCTGGTAGGTCGGGTGTTCAAGTCATGAGACACGCGTTTTGCGAGTTTGCAGTAGGAGTCGCGGCGGGTGTGCCGTTGAGGGAGGGATTGTTAAAGTCAACGTTCACCCTTGCTCCTGCGCGGTCATAATTGTGGTCAAGCCCTCGCCCTCTCCCTCACCATAAAACCATTGTTGTACCGTTTCCTATCACCAATTAGTTTTGGGATAAGTGGTAGCTCAATGGGGTGTAAGATCCTACAAAGTGCAGGCTGTTTTATTTCTAATATTTTTATAGTTCTTATTAAGAAGCCCTAACACAACTTACTCCAAACCACAAGTTCCCAAATAGATGAAATAATCCAGACATCCAAATACAGTGTTCCTAAAGGGAAACAAATAAAGAAAAACAAGAAAATGTGAGGGCTTTCTGTGCCCCACAGTATCGTGGACCCCTTTAAATTTGGGTGCAGTCCCTTATGTGGCTGGACAGCTGGGCCTGGGCTGACCAATCAACTGTAGTATTGGGCCTGGTTGGTCAGATGGGTGTGCTAATCCGCTTGGCTGTCAAATCTGCCCCTCTAAATAAAAGAGGTCATTACCCAATGTGGGTCCCGCCAAAGCTGGGTCCTGGGAGGGTCCAGATTGGAGATAGACCTCTCATTTGGCATATTGTTTACAATGTGGGTCCCGCCAAAGCTGGGTCCTGGGAGGGTCCAGATTGGAGATAGACCTCTCCTTTGGCATATTGTGCACAATGTGGCTGCTCACAGGACTCAAACTTGCATTTGCATGCATGACAGCTCGAGACTTCTACCATTGCACAAAAGCAATGACCCTAATCAGCCCCTCCGAATGTGAGTTTCAATTATTTAAGGGCCATAGCTCCATACCCTTGGCCTGGTCCCATTGGGCCATGTAGTTTCGTGCTAGTTTGTCAATATCATCCATCAAGTCTGCATCATATAGTTCTTATTTCATTATCACTACCATATATATAAATAGAGTACATTCATTATCTGTACTGTTTATTATTTCGTTTACAAGGGTTATTGTTTCAAATTTAACAAGTTCAATCTGTCTAATTCTTGTGTTTTGCATCTAGAATAAACATGAGCATATTATATACTCCTAATTCACAGGTCTAGATTCGACTTTAATACAAACAGAACTGGATTTCTAATCATGTATGATCTGCTTTTTCATATTTACAAATTACATGTAGCGAAAATGGACCGAGAAAATGCACAGTATCTGAAATGCAATAAAGAAAAAAGAAATTTTTATTAATGAGGTAGTTTATTTAATGACCTTTTCTAAGGCTACATGCCTTTATGATTGATGATTATTTTTTATGATGACAGATTTTGTCCTCTGAAAGTACTAATAAATATTTTGCGACTCTCTTTTTGATAAAGAAAACTTTTTATTGGATGAAAAAGAAGTAAATAGTTTGGTTCCACTCCAACCACAGTGTACTTACAGTCTGCCGAAATCTTATTGTGGGCTGACAATATTTAATCCCAAAAGGTAAATGGTGGGCGTTTCCTTTCTGGAATCTATGCTATATGCGATAAATTTCATTACCTAGAAAAATATATGTTTTTCTTCTGTTCTTCTAGTGGTAGGCGATTAAGTGACTGACTGCTTGGTCGCATCCAGAGAGTCCATGTCACGTTGTATTACACACCTATTCATATAATTGCAAATTTCCATGAGTCTAAAGCCATAAATGCATCTACTGATTTCTACTGTGGAAACTAAATTGGACTGATATTGAGAACTACTCTTCTTCTGTTAAATCTGTTTGTAAATAAAACCCCATCAATCTTCATCGGTCAGTACCAAATCCTGTTTGTTGTACTGTCTAGTTGTAGATTCTTCTACATAAAATCATATGAAAAAACTCTATTAAATAGCAGATTTTTGGGGACTACTTCAACTAAAGGATTGTATATCTATATGACTATTTCCATGAAAACTCTACACATACCCCCTCTTCAATTGCGTGCTGAATGCTGATATTATTTACTCTAACCCAATAACCTGACCAGATTTGCAGTACAGTAGCAAAAATAATGCCTGAGAATGATTCATATGAGAAACAGTTGGTTAAATCCAAATGTTTAGCATCTTGGGCAATTGTCCCCAACTTTGGGTGGTTTTATGCATATTTGTAACTCAAGATTAAGTTCCATCTTTTTAATGAAGAGGGTGTACCAGCCCGAGAATGATTCATATGAGAAACAGTTGGCTAAATCCAAATGTGCATGTTGGGCAATTATCCCCACCTTTGGGTGGTTTTATGCATATTTGCAGCTCAAGATTAAGTTCCATCTTTTTAATGAAGAGGGTGTACCAGTCCTCACTCCCTTGACCTCTTTTGCATGCTTCAAATCATGCGACCATAGAGGTTCAGGGAAGATTGTTAAGTTCCATCTTTTTATTACCAGCGAAACATACAGAATCAACCAGCTACCCTCCCATGACATTTCATGATACAACAAATGGTAATCAGGAATTATAAGAGGCAAGAGAGGAAACACCCACAGGATGGTCCACTCCATTTTTCAAAGCACTGCAGGTGGAGGAGAGGGACTGATATGTTCGGTTCCTAGTACATGTAGATAAGTATCATCTTGTCTTTAATGCTGACTGGTTTTCCCAGTGACAGCTGACCAATGATAGGTGTAATACATAGTAGAGGCATCTCACATGCTTGTGATGACAGATGCATTTCTTGAACCTCCATGCATATCTTGACTTTTAGGGTCTGTTTGGATGAGGAGAAAATGTCTACGGTTCTTGAAAATGTGATAAGTTTTCTCCATCTGTTTTCTCAACTTTTTTCCTCAATCAGACCTATTAGTGTTCTCCCTTGGCGATCCACAATGTCAAGCAGTTAGTATCTCCACCTCCTAAAGTAGGACGTCTGATGACTGACAATTGTTGCAAAACGAGAGCTATGAGATTGATTTGAAGGAAGAGAGAATGAGAATAGGAATTAGGTTTCAATTTTAGAAAAATGGCTGCACCACTCAAATGATACAATTTTTCAGCTGAAGCATTCCTAACTGGCAGTCCCACCTTTCAGTTCAGGAAATCTAGATCATTTATTTTGTCGAACCCATCACAGAAGTGGTGCTGTAGTCAGATTTCTTGGTCTCACTAGCTCATGAAACAGTTTGTGTTGGCACATTTTTCTCAGACGCATGTTTGGGAGTAACATCTTTCCAATAATCTCATCCTTTATTATGTCATAAAAGGGAATGTCGTTATGAAATGAAAGACATCTTTGAAAGGGGGAGTGTTTATACTTAAATGCAATTTTTTTTTGAAAACGGTAACAAAGATTTCATTAAAAGAAGGATTATACTTAATGCAATTGTGTATATAACAATCAACTTTTGATTATTTCTCGTCTTTTTAAATTAGTTCTTGAAGTTTATTGGTTCTTTAAATGTAATGGGTTTGATTGCTAATGGAATTCATCGGTTTTATCATGGAAGGAAGAGAAGGCCAAGGCCAAAGACTTACACCCTAAGCTCCTTGGTGGCATGTTCTTCTTCTTTGCTCTTGGTGCAACTGGTGGAATAACATCATTACTTACTTCTGATAAGCCCATTTTTGAGAGGTATAGAGACATTTTGCTTTTATTCCAAGTTTATCCTCAAGATATATCATTACTCTATCGGTCAGCACATCTTGCCTTCAGGGTTGCAAGTGGAAAGGGCCAGGGCCGACCCATGTTCAACTGTTCTTTTTTTGGGGCTGAATTTGGGCCAAGTTTTAGGTTTGTGAGCTGGCAACAAGCCTATTTTCTGGCTCCATAACTAAATGAACTTGGCCCTGGAGCTCCATTTAGATGGCATATGTGAAAAATGCCACATTATATAGCACTGATGGTTCGGGTAGGCCTGACTCAGGCCTGTGGGTTTGACCCATGCCAAGGGTGTGGCATCTGCAGCATGAAAAGAAAATGTCATTTGGAGCGCGCTTTTCCATGCTGGAGGAAATCAGAGTCCCAAGGAGGATTTGAATCCAGAATTCTGTGCTCTCATGGAGAAGGGTTCCACAATGCACCCTAATGAATGACCTAATAACTAAAATGGCTAGTCTTTGTCAGGCATTGATCTTTGACCACTATGTTACTGTGCCTAAGGAAAATCATCTCTCTCTCTCTCTCTCTCTCTCTCTCTCTCTCTCTCTCTCTCTCTCATATTTGTATTTTTTATCTCTCTTTGTTTGCAGTCCTCATGCTGTCACAGGTTTTATTGGCCTTTCTCTCTTGACCATTCAGACTATCTTACCCAGCCTCTTTGAGGTAAACTGATCTTTATGATTTGAATTTTAGAGACCCTATAAATTCTCTTAAAGATGCCAGATCAAGGGCACCATTTAGAGCATCGATCTGTTAGGCTCCACCAGAGGTGGGCCATGGCAAAAAAAAAAAAAAAAAAAAGAAAATCCGCAGCAGCTGGAACATCGTAACCGGTCAATTGAAGGACTTCTACCCAATGAATGTCGGCCATTTTTCACTTTGCTTTCAGATTTCTAATATTTATATGCTACTGGATTGTTGGTCTTTATCTTAATTTGGAGAAAAGATCCCATGCTTTATCCTTGATGATCAGACCTGAAAACATGGCCAGATAGCTTGATCCATCAGTATGGTGCTGACAGTAGCGAAAACCTTGATTCATCCTGATTGGGGCTCACTTTAGTATAATAGAACATGCCCACATCACACGGGCACCTCTGGTTAAGATTCGGCCTACATTTCTGTTCAATCTGAAATGCATGGACTGTAGGATGGATCATGTATGAAATATAGTTTTTGTTTCTACACAGTCAAGAGTCCAAAGGTTTATGGCACTCTTATTTGGGGTGAAATATAGGAACAGTTCTCATATGGAGGCATCTATGTGATATGGGCAAAGTTTGATGGTGCAATGGTGGGCCCTACAAAAGATAAATAAGTTACAAGCTACCATCAGCACCATATTGATGGCAGCTTGAGATCATTTCTCTTCAATCTCTTGCCAGTCCTGAAGCTGTGGGGGCCTATAGGATCGTATCAGGGGGAAGAGAGGAAAAAGGGTTGAAGAACCTCTTTTTGTTTGGAAATATAGAATTTCTTTCCTTGATCTTGGATTCTAGGATGCAAGCAGGAGAGTAAATAAATATCTTGATGTTTGTAGGGAAATCCAGGACTACGTAATGTTCATGGGATCTTGGGAAGTGGAATCATGGCCCTCTTCCTTTTCCATGCTACACTTGGCCTTCAACTCGCCCTTAGCTACTGATATTCTTCTGCCACCAAGAATTTTATGAGATGCTTGGAAAATGAGGAGCTCTCTCTCTCTCTCTCTCTCTCTCTCTCTCTCTCTCTCTCTCTCTGTGTGTGTGTGTGTGTGTGTAAATGTTGTCATTACTATAGAATAACAAACCTTCTGTTTCCAACTGGTGCTGTGAACTTGGATCATGCTTCATAATGAGGAACTGGGATTGAAATTTAGTAGGGGATAATTGGCCATTTTGTGGGATCTGCTGATTTCAAGTTGTGTGGATATTTAAAAATCCTGGAGGAACGAACTAACAAGCAGCAAAAAGTCTATTTAGACAGAATAAAAAAGAGAATGTCTAGCATGTGATGGAAAACTAAGCATCCACTTGAAAATAAGTCATTGCAACAGCAAGTTTGCTAAGAGATGGATAGTAGAAGAAAGTCCAGCTTGCAGACATGAGGTTACTGTTGTCTGTTGCATTCGACCCCATAAAGTATCGGTGATAATTTGCGAAAATGAGATAGCATCACAATCTCATTAAAAACTTCTTAAAAGTATCTTTGTTAAAATGAGCGAAATATACAGTACAAGTGATGTATGTTTAAAAAAACAGAAGTCTAAATGAAGCCCACAAACTATACAACTCGATAAGGCAAAACCAAAGTCAGCCTTCGAATTCATTGCCAGCTTCTACATGCCAAAAATAAGTGTTAAGATCCACCACTTCTGCCATGGTTCCTTAGTAGACCTGAAGCCTAATGGATAAAAAAGGAATCACCTTCCACCATTAATTACCCAAGGTTAAGGCAATTGGCTTGACAAGACTAGCAGGCCCAGCATCTCCCCTCATTGACCAAACAGAAACCAGCAGGGCCAGAATAAGCTACAAGGATTAGCACCATCGTCTTGGATGTCCTCTCCACTCCTGCTACCCCTGGATTCTTAATGGCATTATCATCAAAGTTAAGCTTGTATAAGCCTGATAGAGGAGGCCATGAACAGCAACATACTTGCATGGATCGGGGAAAAGGCAATCATGTGCCAGCATCTGATGTCAGTCACTACAGAAACATCTAAAAATTGAAGAATTGGGATCGAGGAGGATACAAGAAATTCCACATTGTCCATTAACTCGTATCCATTTTAGATGACTTCCCTTCAAAGAATTGCATATTCCTTTCTTTCCATATAACCCAAATAACATCCATACACAAAGCCTTCCATGTAATTCCGCCCCTTGGTGAGCCAACAGCCATTGCAAATCCTCAAATCTACATGTGAAGGTATTCAGCAAGGCTCAAATGCAGTGCAACTACAATAAAGCAGAATCCTGCATCTTTTGAACATATTGGAAATGAAACAAGTGATCCACGACTCCACATCTGCATGACACACAGACTCCACTAATGAGAGCAAGATGAATGAATCTGGTCTTCCACATCAATAAAATCTCTTCTAAAAACTGGGCTCCCAACAACTTAGCTTTCTACCCTCCCCATATGGTTTTACACCACAGCATGACAGTTCTGAGAGTAGCGGAAAAGATCTGGAAAAAATAAATCTGCAAGAGATTCCAATATTATTTAAATAAAATAGTAAAAACAATGACAATTATACATAGTCGATTTTCAACAGAAATTTAAATTTATTTCTCTTTTATTTTTATATTTTAATTACTTACAATTAATTTATTTTCTGCAACATTTTCCTGTGATTTTCTACTTAATTTGAAATATCCAGACATTTGGACAATAATTTCTGTTATGTACAGTGCTTGTATTCAACTATATGATAACTAATTCATTATAAGAAGGCCCAACTAAATACTTATTTTGAAGCATATCTGATTAATGTTATCAAAGGATGCCTAAGTTAAAATTTTTGAGATACTTCTCAATGGTTATGAGAGACGTGTTTGCATTTTGAAAGCACTTGTGTCTCAATACTAAAAAATTGCCAATACTCAAAAACCTACTTTAGAATGAAGTATACCCACCCCTGGTCTATCACATTTACTCTCAGATTGGGTTACCAAAGGGAGATCAACCCCTTTAAAGACTACCAGATCCATCAAATATGACAATGAGCTCAAGAAAGACCTAAATTATTAATGAAGATCTTTAACGCATAGTCGCAGTTGCAAGAGTTGTAAACATGATACAGAAACAGCTATGAAATGAAACAAAAAAAATACTTTATCAGTAGAGCTAAAGCATGAGAGATTTCAGTGCCATAATGACATTATAAAATTTTGATTCATGGATAAGAAGATGACAAAACAAAGCAACAGTTCTCCAAAATACTTTCAGATAACAGAATTTCAACATTTCTTTTAATATTTTATACAAGATCGAATCTAGCCCATATATCATCACCCTTATCTTGTATGCCGGCCTACTGGCAATGAGAATACGTACAGGAACAAGCACGATTTATACAGGTTCGTACCCACAGCCCCACCCTATTGTTGCAGCAAGTGCTATTTCAGCCAGATCGACACCTTACTGCAACAAATTACACATACATTACCAGAAAAAACACACTTCCAGAATGACACAAAATGCATTTCCCTCCCTATCACAAATGGCTTGAGATATTGAACAGCAAGGAGAACTACAGAACAAAAAATGAAAACAGAATATACAGCAAACACAACAGATTCAGATACTTGAAGGTCTGCACATACCTGGAAAATGCTATATGAGCAGAAGAGGACCATATTGTCACTTTAAAATATCTGATTTCATTAACCAATGAGAGAGCACCCAACTATTACCCAGCTTTCTACTGATGATGTTCTGGTATAAATTAAATCATTCACCTGATTTAAGAACTAATGAATTTGATGCATTTCTCTGGCTGCCCCTTTCAGCCTTGATTAAAGCAATAACAGAATCAGCAGCAGATCCCAAACCTTTTCTCCCCACTAATTTGACACCAAGTTTTTCACATAGGTAGTTTAATCTCATATCGTCACCTCCTCTAACCTCTCTCAATTCAAGAGCTTGCTGCTTTGATAGCAAGGTGTAAACATGAAGCTGTTGTTGCTGATTAAAATGCGATTGAAGCTGCTGAAACAGTACTTTATTGGAATGCTGCTGATCTGCCTTTGATCCTTCATTACTCTTTTTTCGTGGACCTCCAAACATGACCCTTAAGATTGCCATTGACTTGGGATCAGAAGACTTGTGGCAATAAATGACAGAGAAACTGCCAAATTCTAAATCAGGTTCCCTAAACAAATCGGCAAGAAGAGCTGCACATGACTGAGAGTCCTTTGATTGGCTTCTTTCAACTTTTATTTGTGAAGCTCGAGCATTAAAATGGTGAGACATATTGGCAGCTTCTCTCAGACCACTCAGGAATGCACCATGCATGGTTGCAGGGTATCGCCTAGTGGTGGCCTCTCCAGCAAAGAAAAGCCTGCCATCTCCAACATGTTCTGCTAAGATATCATAGTCATCACCTGATGCTCCCACTGCAACATGAGAATAAGAGCCTAAACTGAAGGGATCAGCACCCCATCTGGTGCAGACAGTCTGGATAGGATCTGGAACATCAACTCCCTGTGGCTCATAAATTCCTGTTGAATGAGTTTAGAAAGCAAAGTTGTTTAGGATTTAGTCCCTACATAATTTTACTATAGAAATTTAAAGGAAAGCAGAAAAGTTTTCTCTTATGAAGAGTCACTGACAGTTGCCTATTTAGAAAGACAGCTTAAATTAATCAAGTAAGATGAGCAATTAGGATGGACTGGTTGTGTAAGTTATGATAACCAGTCAGATATGGCATGGGCTGAGAAGAGGGCATGGTTATGATATGTATATCATATTCTTGAAAGGGTCTAGAACAAATGGTGGATTGATATTGCCTGCCTCCTATCTTCAAGCTTTTCTTTATATTTTGGTAAACTTTAAGCTTTAAACTGAAATAAAGAAGAGAAGGTGTTGGGTCCTCATGGATTTCACTTTGCTTTCATAAAATCTTGAGGGGTTTTCTTAAAAAGAAGATTAGCTAGCATGTTGGGCAAACGGAAGAAATTGAACAAGAAGCTGAATGCAATTTTTGTATCATTAATTCCAAGGACTGCAGGGCTGGTAGATGTAAGCACTTCAAAGTTAAAACCCATTAGCTTTCTGGGTTGCAGCATAAAGTTCTACTGAAGTTTCTTACAAATTTCATCAGGGAAGTGATGCCCTTAATCATTTTGCCAACTCAAGAATAGGGATG
Organism: Umbellularia californica; assembly: GCA_028538565.1. Classification (NCBI taxonomy): domain Eukaryota; kingdom Viridiplantae; phylum Streptophyta; class Magnoliopsida; order Laurales; family Lauraceae; genus Umbellularia; species Umbellularia californica. Next base: position 22,662,744 of record JAPQWN010000007.1, read on the forward strand.
CAACTGGGAACCCCCTTGCCCGGTTACCCAAAAGACCTCACCCAGAATAACAAATAAAAGACCAGCATGGGCTCAATTCAAACCCAATCCATATTCATCCTATGGAATGGCAAAGGATCCCTTGACGAGCCAACTAACCAAAGGATTATGAAGTAACACAACCTAGCAGACGGCAAGAAAGAAGAAGTGATCTTCAAAATGAACTGGAGAAAACATACAATGATGATGATTTAAAGTTATTCATTATGTTGCAAGAATTGGGTTTTGGATTGAAATGAAGATGAGTGGTGGAATTTTTAAACATATCATCAGTGTCCTTTGGGAAGGCCATGAAGCAAAGAAATATTGCACCTTATTTAATGGGAGTCATTATATCAAAGGAGAGAGGTTCTTGATAGTAAGGATTAAAGAAAGAATCTTCTTTGCTTAGTAAGCAATACTGGAAATCACGATCGGAGGATGGATCTTTTTGGAGTTAGTGCTAGCTCGCAGATGTGAGGTTAGGGAACAAGGGGCCAATTCTGAGTGATGTCTAGGATTAAAAGCCAAGGGTTTGACACTTTGTTTTTGTATATCTTCTCCAGGGACAAGTAAAATAGCTGGGCTTTTTTTTTTTTCCCTTCAAAATGAGTCATTTTAATATTTGGAAAAAGGAAAACGGCAAAAGAGGAAAGAGGAGGAGGAGGAGAGGAAGAGAAAAAGGGGGAAGAGGAGGGGGGGTGGGTGGGGGGGTGGGTGTTGTTAAATTTTAAGAAAGGACCTTTTGCAGTCTGTTAAATGTTAAGAATCTACCAAATTATCCATGTTTCCTGTCTTAGCTTGTCAGTAGTAATCTCTTGAACTGTCTGCTTTTATTAATGAAAGTAACCACTCAAAAAAAAAGAATCCACTAAATTATGTGTTTAATTGCATGATGAGTAGCTTTCTTGTGAAAAAGTGTTCAATATAGTGGCCGTTAACTTATTTGAAGTAGTGTTGGTTCCCTTAGCGTTCAAGCCTTCTGTTAGAAAATGATTGTTATGAAGATCTTGACAATGGATAGTTCACAATTCAGAGGGATCAGCATTTCAAGCATGTTAGACTTAGAAGTTCCTTATGTAAATCAGCAAAAGCATTGGAAAATAACATTATGCACTTCTACATGGGGGATTTGGAATTAGTTTATCTCATTATCGCGTCATGGTTGTTCATGACATCATGAAGTGATAGGCAGAAAGCCCATTTCATACAGGGGGATGTATGTGGAAAGTGACTCTGACAGAGATGTTATTATTATAATAAAGACAAGGAATGCAACCTGGTTCATGAATGTATTCTGACAGTCGATAATATAAGGAGATTCATCAAATGTAATTGCTTGACACGGGTAACTTCAACTAATAATATTAATCTTACTGCAAAGTAAGTCCTTTGTGTATACTACATTTTTTTTCTTTTTCTTTTTTTCTTTTTGAGATGGTAACAAGGTTGATTATATTAATCTTGCTTGACATGGGTAACTTGTACATGAATCTTCTATTATGGGAGATTATATGATATTAATTTTCAACTAATGAATTTTACACAGTACTGATCATGAGTAAAAATAGAAACCAAAAGGAAAAGATATACCCCTGAGAATCTGGAGAACATGGGTAACTGCATCAGTCGGGGGCATGCTTTCAAACTTGTGTGCTGCTTCTCCTGCAACAAGTGCAATCAAAAGTGGACCGCCAGCCACGGTCGCATAGCTATAAAACAGGAAGAACTCTCCCCGTCTTGCAGGGTCCTCCGACAAATGCCCAAATGTATCAAGTTCTGTGCCCCAAAACACATGAGGAAACAGCATTGCAACCTTATTCAACAACCCAAATCCCAGTCTCTTTATCCCATCAAGCTTTCTCTGTGGCAGCTCAGGCATAAACTTAATAGTACCGCTCTTCAAGACCCCGAGTGGAACCGTGCAGAGAGCCATATCACCCTCATAGACCTGGCTCCCTGCAACAACCTGCACCCCCTCGCCGCCATATCGAATCGTATTCACAGTCTTCTCATACAAAATGGGCAAATTCTCTGCCAATGCCTGAACCAACCTCCCATTTCCGCCGGGCAAGAAACAGTGATCACCCCCCATATCATAGGGATCATCCTGGTCCCAGAATGCAAGAGAAAGCTTCGAAAGCAATCCCGCATTCGCATATTCCAAATTTGCCAAATGCCAATTGAACAAACTCATCTCCTCTGCAGTAACTGCATCTCCATAGACCTCTCTAAAGGTTTCTAACGCCGCCCCAAGGGAGACGTCAATGGAGACATCTCCCATGAGCTGCCTGAGCCGGCTGGCATTATCAAGGAGCCGGTTGAAGGCGTTCTCAACCTTTGAATCTACGTCAACCCCAACGGGCAGCCCGTCGGGTTTATACAGGGGGCACTTATCCCTCACCTTATGGAGAGCACAATGCAGCTGCCTGGCCACAATTCCAAGCGGGTTCCCAAGCGTGCCGGTCAGGACGCTCCCGCCCAAATCAGCAGCGGCGGAGCGATTGCTACCCTCCATCTTCTTCGTGTAGACTCGACCACCCGCCCTCTTCCGCCCCTCCAAAATAACCACCTTGAACCCGAAAGCAAGCAACTGGCGGGCGGCGGCGAGCCCGGCCAAGCCAGCACCGATGACGACGACATTTGGCTTGGTGGGTTCAGCCGGAATTCGCTCCTTGATCGATGGGGTGACGCCGAAATTGATGTAGCCGTGGGAGAGGAGGAATTGGTAGGCGGAGTGGAGGAGGGGGTGGCAGTGGGCGGGGACGGCGGCGATGAAGGGGTCGATCGGGAGCCAATTGGAGGTGTTTTCACGCCAGCGGCAGAGGATGTGGTTGCGAATGAGGATATAGTTGACCTGCTCGATGCCGCCGGGGGAGGAGACGACGGCGGCCTCGAGCTCCTCGTCGGTGAGGGAGTCTGCGGGGAAGCCGGCGGTGAGGGCGGTGACGGCCTCGGCGGTGGGTTCTCTGTTGAGGACGATGATCTCTTCGGAGATGTCGAGGCTAACGGGGCTAGGGTTAGGGTTGGGATTAGGATTAGGGTTAGGGTTGTGATTAGGGTTAGGGTTTGGGAACAGGGGTGGGAGGAGGAAGGGGTTGTGGTGGTTTTTGTGGGAGGAGGAGGAGGCCTTGCGGCGGGCGCCGGTGCTGCGCTTGCGTTTGGCGGGAGAGAGGAAAGGGTCGTTAGGGCTAGGGTTAGAAAGGAAAGGGATTGTGGCCTCTGCAAAAGAAGAGGGTGTGATGGAAATGGAAGGGATAAATGCCTGCTCCTGAGACATTCTTTTCTGCTTCTTCCTTTTACTTCTCCCAAGTCTTTCCTCCCCTTCCTTTATCTTCCTGTCTATGATCTATTATAATATATTAATCTGAAAGATTTTATATCTAATTTTTTGACTTTACTATTTAATTTTGATCAAAAGTAATTTTTAATTTTCAATACTAGTAAGTTATTTTTGATTTTTACAATTGCTAAGATATTCTTTCTCGACTTTCCACTTATCTTATGGGCTCTCATCTTCCTCTTTATAAAATCCAATAGACTCCTATCTCTTCATGTATACCCACCCGTGATAAGCATAGGGTTTTGTGCTAGGCTATTGTTACACGACAATATATTTACTTCACTAGGGACTTGGGAAATAGTTGTTGTAACCACGTCAAGGATATGGGAAGTGGCAATGGGATCGGTTTAACAAGCCCCTGCCAATGATATTTTTATTTGGATTTTCGAGTCAATTGTTATATATATTTTAAATAAAAAATAAATATAAAAAAGGGGTTTTTTCTCCTTGGACTCTTACTAGACAAAAAATGACCTAAAATTTAGTTAGTAATCAAATTAGACTTCCCGCCACACACTTTACCGATTTTTTCTACTAAGCAGCGATATCGCTGCTTACAAAGTATTTAGGCGACTCGAATTTCCTTTTCTCATTTGTTATCTTTTTCATCCAAGAAAAGAATATTTGTAACCTTTTCTATCTTAGAATCCTCCTTGGGAATTTTCTCTTCAATTACTCTACTAAAGTGAAAGGTGGACTCTAATAAAGAGGTACGAATTAAACAAGAAGCCAAGCGTAGGTCGTCCACCTGTGGGTACAAAGAGGAAGAAGTAGACAAGAAAACTCACAAGTGTTTGGTAAGAATCAAAGGTTGGAAAGTTCTTACGATATTTGAATTGGAGGAGCTTGAGACCACAGCAGCAAAGGGGCGTCCCTATCGATGGAGTGGAAAAGGGAAGAGATGAGGAAGATGAATGAAATAAGAACAAGGGGGAACGTTTGAGTTTTTATGGCTACGAAGTGGGCAACAATATTGCTGCTCATGGAAAACATTTGAAAAAAAAAAAAAGAAAAAAGGAATAATCCCACGGGACTACTCTGGGCCATAAGTTTTTTTTTTTGGTCCTTTTTTTATCTAGTAAGAGTCTTAGGGATCATCCTGGTCCCAAAATGCAAGAGAAAGCTTCGAAAGGTTTCTTGTAGTAACAACATCTCCATTGACCTCTCTAAAGGTTTCCAACGCCACCCCAAGGGAGACGTCAATGGAGACGTTCCAAGATTTTCCAAAAACAAAAACGCTACAAATAAAAAAGAAGCCCAGTTTCGAAACCAGATTCCGGCCTAGCTATCGAAATGAGGTTTGAAACTAGGAAACAAGATCTGAAACGAAAACGGAGTTACCTTCATGAAACGATTTTGGTTCTAATTCTAATATGGTTCTGGCTCGAAACTAACCCCAACATGTGTTGATTTATTTCGGTAAGGGGACAAAATTGTTTATCTTGTTCATTCTGGAAATGGCATACCTTTGTACTTAGGGTTGCTAATGGGACGGTTTCAGATCAGAACCATAGTGGACTCAGACCTAGACCCGTTTTTAAATAACAGTTCCGGATCCGGTTTTGAATCGGAACCTGTTTTGTTGATTCCGGACTAGGTTTCAATACGAATACCTGGATCCGATTTCAGAACCGGGTCCGCCTAGAGGACTCGAATCTAGTTTCAAAATTGATTCTATTTTGCCTTTATTCTTCTTTTTTAATTTTAAATAAGCATATCATTCAACTTATAATAGTACATCAAGTCTACAACATCCAATATTATACATAAGAATGCCCAAAAAGAGTTGGTTTAAAAGTAAAAATTGCAATATCAAAATCTCAAATGCCGGGTCCACGGGTCAGAACCTATATATACCCGTAACTCAACCCGTTTATCAATCGGAACCTATATATACCCGTAATTGAATCCGTTTATCAATCGGAACCTAAATTAGGTTCCGAACCCGGACCCGTTTATGAATCGGAACCTAAAATAAATTCTCAACTCGGTTTTTTACAGGTCAGAACTTCCGAGTAACCGGAGAATTGGATACCCATTTGCAACCCTATTCGTACTCCATGAGAAAAGAAGTCATGTTGTTATGAACCATTCCAAATGTTGCCGATGTCAAGGTTGAGTAGGAACAAGAAAATCCATTTGTTCTAAAAAAAAAGGCATTTCATATGGAAGCATGAATTTTTTCTCTTAACCATCTATTTGGGTTGGGCCCTTTATGCAATTAAAATCAATGCTTAAGCACTTGCATTTGGAATGATCAGACGATGGCTAGATTGAATGTCAAAACACCCACCTATATATTCTAAACCATACAAGCCTAGTAAACCAGGGGCAAAACTAGGGGGCAGGGTGGCATAGAAGATTTTATTGTGAAAGATTTTATGCTTTTTTTTTTTTAATAGAAAACATTGCCTCCTTTCTCCTCCCCAAATCCAAATTACTTGGTTTCTACATGAATGCAGTCAAACATGTACTAATGGAAGGTAACAAGCTAGCAAATGGGGAAATTTTGCATTGTTCTTGAGTAAACAGATTGCACTAAAAGTCTCTTAACTTCAAACACATCCACGTTACATATATTTGCCAAAGGAAAAGCCAGACAAGGAACAAATCCACAAATTACCATGAAACAAACAATAGAAGACTCGAGGATTAAAGCACGGCTTAGAAGGATGCTGGAAGTTTGGCATTTCTTTGCATGTTCTTGTGACCATACTTCCAGAACTCCTGCTCACTGTTACTTACACATATATAGTGGACCATTGTGAGGATTTGATTCACATAATAAAGCTCAAAAGGACTAGATTGACTTAAGGTGGACCCCATCTCAGGGGCGGACCTACATGTAGGCCTAGGGGGGCCATGGCCCCCCTTAAGATTTCAAAATTTTATTTATTACCACTAAATTTTTTTTGTAATTTTTTATTTTGACCCCTAAATTGTTAAAAAAAAATTTTATAATTTTTATTTGCCCCCCCCTAGTTCCATTTTCTGGGTCCGCCCCTTACCCCATGGATCAAAAGGTAAATTATGTGGGTCAAATTCTCACAATCATCCAACTTTTTCCTCACCATTGAATTGAGATCATAATAAAATGATACCTCTAAACCATTAAATTTTAGGATATAGATCAAAAGGTTAGGATGACTCATGCGCTTGGATTGAGATCATAATAAAATGGTGCCTCTAAACTATTAAATTTTAGGGCCATGGATCAAAAGGTTAGGATGACTTATGGAGATAGAATTATGCATATAGATAGTTCTCATAGATCTTTTCATCCAGTGGACTTCCAAGAGCATCATGCAACCTAGTGAGGCCAACTGGAAGGACTGTTTTTCTCCTTAAAACGTCCGGGTGTTTAGCACTCCCCTTTAAAAAGAATGGAATCTCAATAACTAGGAAAAAAAATGGGGAAAAGGTCACAGGTGACAGGGTTCTTAACGTGGGGCTCATGGGTTGGGCCAACCCGAGCCCAATCTGGGCCTAGCCCACTTTGGGCAAGGCTTTTAGATATAATATAGGCCCATTTAATATTTGGATCGGGCTTGAGTTCAATGATAGAAAGCCCAAAGCCCGGCTTGAAGAAGGAGCACATGTAATTTTGTGAGTATTTGTCCAAATTATTGCTAGAAAGCCGGACAGTGATAAAATCGCGGCTAAGCTTGGCCCCATTGACTGAATGGCCAGGCTTGTGCCAGATACAAGCTTGCATTTCTAAAGTTGGGTTGGGCCTGGATATGCCTCAACCCGCATTTGAGGCAGTCCAATCTGCATGACCTACTGGTGGCAGTAGTAGTTAAAGGAGGAGGAGGAGGACCTAAATCCAAACATTTATATGATAAATAAATGCTATTCAAGCACAATGTGATCCAAACCTTCAAATTACTCCAAGAAAAACAAAATTCTCCTCTTGAATTCTTGGGATGAAATTGAAACTTAGATGAGAAAAATTTAGTGGAGGTTTAGAAGGTACTAGTCAGGTTTTTTTTTAGTCCTATTGGTTAACGGCCTCAGGGATACCCATGTCGTTGAAAAAAAAAATAGTTTGGAGAATGTTAGATTATGGCTTTGATTCTTCAATCTTGACCGTTTTTAAGCACTTATGGGCTCATTGAACCTTTAATCGTAATTGGATTAGAACTGAAAAAGAAGTCTATGGTGAAATATGAAGACTATCAAATAAAGGGTTGGGATATTCTGATGGGGGCTTTTCTTTTAAACAACACCTATTCATAAAAAGACCTTTTCATCTGTTCTGCTACTATTCGATATAAATTTGTTACAAACCATAGATGATCAAAAGCTGGACATCTTAATTTTCAACACTCCATTTGATAACCATTATGGCCGTGAATTTTATTTTATTTTATTTTTATTATTATTATTTTTACTATCGGAAGGTTCCCAATCCTTGGGGTTGGACTAATCCCTCCCGGTCCAGAGGGAAGCCGGATAAACTCTCAAGTAGTCTCAGTGTAATAGTGTAGTTTTAAACCTACAGTCTCCGTGTGTAAATCGTGCCATAGGCTAAGTGACGTATTCCTTAGAGTTTTGTCATGAATATTTGAAATGACCTGACTAACAAATAGACAACCAATGCTTTTAGGCAGTTCGGATGTTCAAAAGGTGGGACCCATCGTGAGTTACACTCTCCTTGCCCAAAGTATGAGTGGGCCCATCGATGAATGAAGATAATGGGGTTTCAGATCTGATGATTGCTTTCTCGTGGAGCCCACCTAGTGCCCGTATATATATACTCCCGATTCCCGAATGAAAACTTTCTATAGCGGTTCAAACGGAGTCCACTGCAATAAGGAGCTGTTTAAATTTCATCTCCAGTACAAGTCTATAAAATACTCTCTAATTTCTTCCTCTTGCAATCCGTTCATTTCTCTCTCTTTCTCTCTCTCTCTTATTCAAACCTTCTTCACAGAATCTTGCATCTTCTTCTTCTCGAATAGCATTCTATGATTCAACCCCAAAGATGTCCTGCTCAGAGGTTCTTCCGACGAAACAGGAACAGGAGCTTCTTCATCTGCGGCAATCTTCTCCTCAAATTCCATATGTCATTCTGGAAGATGGAAATGATCACCTTCTTTATTGTTCATTTGAGAAGCCATGTTTTTTCTGTGACGACAAGTATTTAACTCCTGATCCCATTTACTGCTATGGAGTCTTGATGGGAGGAATTCGCCGAGGCAAACCTGGAACTACAACGCCAAATTACAAGGTTTCTTGCGAACAAGATCATCAAAACAACAAGAAGTTATTGTCGCGGGATTTCTCTCGTATCCAAGAGAACGCTCGCCATGATCATCAAGATCACATTCTTTCTTTGGTATATGACCACAAGAGTTCTTTAGTTGCTGATCATTTACCTTTCACATTATTTTGAAGGCCCGAGATTCCAAAGATCACTACCTGATGATGATAAGAGTGAAAGAACTAGCTGGTCCCATATGGGTGTCGGAACCAACTGGATAATTAGGCAAGGGTTCTCATCTCCCTTATATAGAGCAATCCCCAGGAGTCACGACTGTTACGGACTCTACCCCTCCTGGAATCCCACATCTCCTGAGCAGCATGGGAATTCTACCAACTGAAAGTTTAAATCTGATCCAAACTCTACCACCAAGAGTTTGGTCCTTATCTGACTCAACTAGATCAAGACTTGTTGGGATTTCATCCACGGCACACCGCCGAGCTCGTCTGGCGTGGGCCCAATGGCAGTCGGGCCACACAATTTTCCTAACAAAGAGTCTTTTGGGTAGTGCAGTCGATGTCTTTCTTATTTTGTTATTGTTATACATAGTGTTGTTCTTCTTTATTTTCATTTTTTGAGTACAGTCAAATGTGTTATGAATCGGGATATTATCAAGATATGATCATTGATGTCTTATTTGCAATCTTGTTTTTATTACATAATAAGGAGTTTATGGATTGAGTTTATATTGATTATATCCTGTTCTTTACATTAATCTTAGACATCTGGCCATTGGTTTCTTTTCTTGTTGAATGAGTATGAGTATGATTCTAGGCTGGGCTAGGTTGCAGGGCAGAGGAAATGTGGAGATATCCGTGGGTTCACATGGAGGATGAAAAAACGTGGGTCAGCAGGAAGAAAAATGGTGATTCACTGCGTTCAAGTAGAGCTTCCAAATCCATGGAAAATTATGAAGACAATTAAATAATTAGTTGGGATAATCTGATGGGGCTTTTCTTTTAAGGGAGATTCTAAAAAAACGCCGCACTTTAAAAATGCCCCCTTTTCCGCCCCTTATTTTTTTTTTCAGGGGGCCAATGTAAAGTTAATCTAGTCTTTTTACACACATACTAATCTCCTGTCAATACTCAATAGTCAGAAGTCCAAGCTTGACACTCATCCAACTTTTCCTCATCATTGGATTGAAAGCATCATAAAATGATGCCTCTAAACCATTAAGTTTTAAGGTTATGGATCAAAAGGTTAGGATGATCTTATGGATTCAAGATTTTACATATAGGTACGCCTAATATGGATCTTTCCATCTTATGAACTTCCATGACCTGTCATGTATCCCAGTGGGCCCAATTAGGACCGTTCCATCGTACTTTTAACTATATATATCCATAAAAAGACCTTTCCATCCTACTTCTAACTACATAAATGTATCGAAGTGAGGCCCACTGGCTGCCCGCATGAGCACAGTATATAATTTGTTCATTTGTTAAAAATGGATCAAATTTGTTCCAAACGATGGATGATCAAAAGCTGGGCATCTTAATTTTGGGCTTCCCATTTGATAACCATCTTGCAATCCCATCATGGTTGTGAATGTTTGAAGTGACCCACCTGACAAATAGACAACCTGGGCTTCTTGGAGCATTGGAGAGATGATTGCTTTCTCATTGAGCCCATTGTCACTTTACATATTTAATGATGGAGATTTCAAGTCCTTCATCTCACTTATGCCATCCATGAACGAGGGGAGTGGGACTCCATAGTAGGCTCACCTATTGAGAATATGAACAACTCTAGATGATTTCTTCTTTCTTGTATGGAATTTTACCAAATTTTACTCAAGTAAGAGTTACTCCCACGATTTAATAATCATAGGATTCTGCTAATCATGTTATTAATCATTTTCTCAAACCTTACGGTGGGACCAACTTTTACACAAGGGAAGGGCATCTGTTTTGTGCGGTTCAGATTTTAAAAAAGTGGGACCCATGTGAGTTCCACTCTACTTGCTCTTGGGAAGCGTGAGTGAGACTAAGGATTCGAATTCAAAATAAAGATCTTCTTTCTTGCTCCCATGAGAACTCATAGCCTTCCAAAAAGATCTAATGGTTCGGATCTTATGGTTGGGGCCCACATAATCCACAAAATTAAAAAACTGGTCCACATATTTTTTATATTAGGCTTGTTTGGATGCACCAAAAAAAATAAAAAAAAATAAAAAAGTAATATTTTTTGGAACATGATTTTTCATTTTCTAAAGAAAAAAAGCTTGTGTATTTGGTAACCCAAGAAAAATATTTTCTTTCAAAAGGTTCAATATCGTTTCCAACAACCTTCCCCCGTAGAAGACTTTCTACAATATAGTTTTTTTTTTTTTAAATGTCTTTTGCAAATTGGTAAAGTAAAGAACTTCACTAAATCTATAATGATGTACTTGGTTACACGTATGGCAAAGTAAAGGTAAATGTCACATCACGGTAAAGTAAGGGCGAAGTAAAGAATATGGTGAAGTAAAGTGTGAGGAGTGGTAAAGTTGTTTTTTTTATTTGACTTTACTTTATCACACTTAACCGTAGTTTGCATAGTAAAGGAAAAGTGACTTGTGATAAAGTTTATAGTAAAAAGTGCGTGCTAGGCTTTACTTTCACTACTTTTTCATCTAAATACGGTGAAGGGATAATATGTGATATCTGGGTCAATGCATATTTGCTTATATATATGGTAAAGTAAAATAAATGTTGATGACATATCGTTGTAAAATATTAAGTAAAGTAAGGTAAGATGAAGTATGTGGTGAAGTAAAGTAGTATAGGGAGAGAATTGTAAAGTAGTTGCCCTTTACTTTACCATAGTTTTATGTGATAAAGAAAAGTAGCTTATGGTAGAAAAATTGGTAGTTGAACTTTACTTTACCACACCACTTTTTCATCCAAAATCAAATATAAATTAAGTATTTAATAAAAAGTTTATTCTAATAATGAGATTTACTACAATCGATAACAATACTTGTTATTTTGGATTTTTTAATATATATTAAAATGATAGTAAACAACTAAATGTAAAATAAAATATGTAATATTCTTTTTAAAATTTTCCAAACAACAAAATATTATAATATTATAATATTAAACTATTCTATTAAGCAAAGGTTTATTCTTGTAATATCTAAATTTGTAAATATTTTATTATGTAAAACATCCAAACGGGCTCTTATCTAACAAATCTCATAATAGAAAAAATTACAATTGTACATCCGTTTTAGACATTATTCATTATTAGGTTTTATCAGAAAGTTTACATAATGTATGGCCAATAAATTCTGAGGACCTAAAACTAAGTGCTAAAATCATTTAATTGTTATAAGATATGGATCTTAGGTGGATGCCCACTTGGGATGAGTTAGGGTTAAATTTTGGTTTCCTCTTTTATAGGGTTACTTTGCCTATATATAGGTATCTCTACCTTTGTATTACACACACATATGAGATAATAGAAAACTCTCTTTATTCTCCCTCTAATATTCTCTCTTGGTTTCTCTTCTTTTCACAACACGTTATCAGCACGAGGCTTGAAAAAAAATTTTCGTAAAAGCCAATTCAATTCTGCAACCCACATTCAGAGAGATAAACATGCAAATCACTGTTTGTGTCAAAAACCCAAAGGACATTCAGAGAGATAAACGTGCAGATCACTATTTGTGTCAAAAACCCGAAGGACATCCAAAGGACGTGCATAAAGACCTTGGTGTTTGATTTGCCTCGATTTGCGTGCATCATCAAAGAAGAATTCTTGCATAATGTCAAACCTGGCTAAACTTGACTTTGAAGCCCTTAACATAAATGGGGATAATTACTTATCTTGGCAATTAGATGCTAAAATTCACTTGCAATCTAAGAAATTGGGAGAGACCATAAAGGAAGGTAACAAGATGTCATCAAAGGAAAAGGCGTTAGCCCTCCACTACAACAAATTGCACTTTTGTCAGCACTAAATAAACGCCAGCAAAAGTCTATAAAATGCCGGTGAAACACTTTCCCGGCGATTTTCCTTGCGCCGGTAATGTGCTGGGAAAAGCATGCCAGCAATACCATTTTCCGTTGACAAAAGGTTTACGCCGGTAAAAATATAAACATTAACGGCGTTCTTCTTCGCCGGGAAAAGAGGTATAAAACGCCGCGGAAAGCCTTTTATTTTTCAATAATAAATTAATTGAAAAAACTTTTCCCGGCGCTTTTTTGTGTCGGCAAAACATTTATGTTTTATGTAAATTATTTTTTTCAAAACTTCTGCCTGCATTTTTTTTGTGCCGGCAAAACATTTATATTTTATGTAATTTATTTTTTCAAAACTTTCGCGTTTTTTTTGCGCCGGCAAAACATTAATATTTTACCGAAATTTTTTTTTCAAAATTTTTTTGCCGGCGAAAATATTGCGCCAGTAAAGATTGCGCCAGCAATCAATATTTATTTATTGTATTTATTTGATTTTTAAATTTTTTTGCTATATATACATTCTTGCATCATTACAACTTGCAACCTGTATCATATGAAACTACTATTCTATTATCTAAGACCAAATCAAGTACACAGCCAACATCTATTTCAATTCCAAATATGCATTCCACTTCATATTAATATTCAAATATCGTTACAATATTAAAAGCACTTTACCATTACCATTACAAAATAAAAATCCATGCTAACTTTCTACTCTTTGCCAACATTGTTAAAAAAGCCTTCATACATCCTATTTTAACATATAGCAATTTGCTAGTCTGCTCCCATTTTTCCTTCATGTTCGCTGCATCTTAGTTGCATGAATCTTTCAACAAAAAACTTTCTTCAATTTTCATTTGATCCTGCATAAAAAAAAAGAGCAAGATTAACATATGATTAAACTTATAGATGGCGCATTTTATATTTTGTATTCCTATCAAGGTCCATTGAATTTGAGTTTTGGTAGAAAGTTACTATAAGTTCTTCTTTGCATGTCAGAGATACTCTTGACTTTGTTAATGGGTGATGGACTAGAACTAAAAGGAAAGCCAGTCGACAGCTTATTGGTGTTCAAATTAGATATGAAGACTTCATCATGGGTGGAGATTAAAGGGATTGGGAATCAAGTTTTGTTCTTGGGATTTGGTTGTTCAAAATCCTTCTCTGCAGCTGAACTAGGGTGTAAAGGGAGTCAGATACACTTCATAGAGTTGACGCCCCTTCAAGAGGAAGGTCTAGATTTTTGGGATGCATTTGACATGGAAAATGGAAGCATCCAAAGAATTTGCTCTGGCTTGTGTTCAACTGACCTCTTTTTATCTTATGGATGTTGCATGGGTTGTGAACAAAAGTGGGTCACACCTAATTTTGGGTCACAACAATTTTTATCTAAGATGTAATGTCAGGGGTTTTGGGAAATTATATTAGGTACATTTTTTAAGTTTTTGAAATTCCTCAAGTGTTTTTTTTTTATATATATTTTTAATTCTCTTTTCTTGGATTATTGTTTTCATAGTTGCCTATTTAGTTGAAAGAGAGAAGTATAAAGATGCTTTAATAGACGATGGAAATGGGATGGCTCATGTACCTTGTCTCTGTCTACCTTGATTGGTTTGGATGGTGATAAGTTCACCCACTTAAGAAATTTTCCTTTTTGGTGAAATGAGGTGTAGCACTAATGTTTAAACTTGGTTATTTTGATGAAGAATGCATGCCCATTGCCTTTTTGGAGTTTGGAGAAATCTCCAAATTGTATACAACACCATACATATGCAAGAATAAGGTTTGACAACTGAAACAGTAGGCTGCGATATGCTAAAGTGCGTCCTTATAAACATATCAGAAGGCCAAAATCAATTTGGTGACCCTACAATTCTGTTCTTGCTACCATTCAGATTGACCACCATTTAACTTAGATTGACACAACATGGTTTAACCTGAACTAAAGGCATAACCCCTACATAGCTGAGAGATAAATTCGCAATTGAGATATAAATAGTTCTTTTCATATCCCCTTTTTCTGTTCACCCTTGGGACTCAAAGCACGTCTACCAACTAGGCCAGTTACAGATGCTGAAACCTGACTTGATTTGGACTCGGGCAAGACCAAGATGTAATAACAAAAAATGAAAAAGAAAAAACAAGTACTCAAAAATGCACAAAAAATTAAAAGATATTATGATCAAGTTCTTTGGATTGGTACATGGTCTTATTTTCTTTTGCATTGACAGATGGAATGATGGATGTATATCAATTAAAAGATATTATGATCAACAAGCAAAAAAAAGATACCTTTGTAATTGCATCATGGTCTCACTATAATAAAAAGATTCGTATGCAGTAATAACATCATCCTGCAATGACAAAAAAGGATAAATAAGAAGCATAAACACATTTTGGCAAACATTAACGTAAACTTCATGAAAATGTTCCTAAGAAAAATTTCGAATGTAAAAGATTTCTCGAAATTTCGGCAGAGTCTCCCCAGTACATGTGACATTAAATTTTTTTTTTTACAACCTGTAAAGTACCTGTACAAAAAAAAAAAAAAAAAAAAAACTGCATATAAACATCTCGATGCCCCAACACACCACAAGGTCATTCACCACTACGTCATTAGTCATTCACCATTCAACCATAGCACTTCAATATATGAGCACTTCAATATATGATTCAACCATAGCACTTCAAAACATAGAGCACAACTCAGGCTTTCAAATGAAAGGAAAAATCGTCTGGTATATGATTCTTTTATTGATTTTTATGCAAATCTCTAAAGTCATAAAACTTGTTGATTTGGGCTTCGAGCGTTAATAGATATTAAAAATCTAGTAGTAAGATGAAATAAAATGTTATGAGATTTTAAAAATGCAATCAATTGGCCATGATCAGTGGAACCTCACTTGTGGAACTTCTTTGAAACTGACACTCTTTCAACCAGATTTTAAACTTCATGTGCTATTGAGATAAAGCCTATCTCGGTGTAATGTTTTCCCCATACAGATAAGGCATCTCTCTCTCCCTCTCTCTCTCTCTCAATTAATTCAACATGAAAATAAATACCATTTTGAAAAGAGTAGTCATATACAAACCTAGAGAAGTCGCATCCTGAGCTCCACCAGAGGTGCCATCCCTTTGTACAAGGGGACCTGGATCTATGCCCGCGCGCTCAGCTAACTAGAGGACTAAGCCCTGGAGGAAAGATACGTCCTGCCGCAATTGAAGTACTTCAGAATCAGGGCCCGTCCGATTCTGGGTTGAACCTAACGTGGAATTCTTGAGAATGCCAAAACCCTTAAGGTATCCCGATCTCTGTCCAAGCACCTTCTCCAAGAGCGGTTCTCAGGCAAGTAAGTTCGATGTCCAACCCACCCAATCTTACTTCTCAACTTACACGATAATGAATCTTCATTGCAAGGGGGACGAGCTAAATAACCTTTTGTGCTCCAACCAAACAGGTTACCATAAGCGGGAAAGTCATTTATGGTCCACATCACGACCACATGCATTCGGAAGGTCTGTTCACTATGGGCATCATAAGTCACGACACCAATCTCCCACAACTCCTTCAACTCTTTAACTAAGGGCCTTAGATACACATCGATCTCCTTCCCAGGTGCCTGCGGCCCGGGAATAAGTAATGACATCATGAAAAATGGATCCTTCATGCACATCCAGGGTGGAAGGTTGTAAGGCATAAGTATGACAAGCCACATGCTATAAGAAGTGCTCATGTTGCCAAAGGGGTTAAACCCATCGGTGGCCAATCCTAACCTCACATTGCGGATCTCCCGGGCAAACTCTGGAAAATTCAAATCAAATTCCTTCCATTCCTTATAGTCGGCTGGATGCCTACCCAAATCACCATCCATGCCATTCTCATGATGCCGTCTCATCTCTTTGGCTGTCATCCTGGACATGTATAATCTCCGCAACCTAGGTATCAATGGGAAGTAACGCAATATCTTATGAGCGATCTGCTTACCCTTGCCATTATTTACCTTGTACCTAGGCTCCCCACATTCCGAACACTTCTCCAAGTGAGCATTCTCCTTCCAAAAAAGTATGCAATCATTCTTGCAGGCGTCAATGTGTTCGTACCCCAAGCCCAAGTCACGCAGTAGCTTCTTGGCCTCATAAACGGAACCGGGAACCACATTACCTTATGGTAGGGTGTCCCTAAAAACGCTAACAGGGTTTCTGAATCTTTACAGCTCGGGTACAAACCACGCTGGGAAGCCTCTAGCATAATTTCAAAGTTTCGCACATCATCCATCCCTAGGGTATCATCCATCATGTAAGTCCCCCTGCCATGGTCCTCTAATAACTGATCATATCCATCCTGGTCCTCATCCGATTCATCCTCGCTATCATCCGATTCATTGGTTTCTACAACCTCTCCATGCTGTAACCAGGTGTCGTAGGATACCGTCATCCCACGCCAGAGCAGATGGTCTCTCACAATCTCATAATCATGCTTAAAACCATTACAGCAGTGGTTACATGGGCATTTAAACACTCTACTCCCACCCGAAGTTGCCTTTGCGAATTCAATAAAAGAATTCACCCCGTCTATATACGGTTGACTGAATCTATTATGAATCTGTAACATCCAACTCTTGTCCATATCTGTTTACATATGTAAGGGGCTGGTTAACTCAAAAAAAAGGAAATATGCAAAATAGTTTTCTAACAGCAATTTATATTTATCTACAGTTATCATACCAGATAACATCAACGTAATCTTAAGGACAAAATTAGTTATATAAAACCTTGTTGATATTCAAAATCTGCAAGTGTTGCTTAGGATCATGCCTCTCTAAGTAAATAAATGAAGGCCTGAATAGATGATTGGGGTAATATATCACTTGATAATACAAGTGACAGCTGATTTGAGTTTTTATGATGAGAAAAAAAGAGATGAAGATGGTTAGTTTGGTATTTTGGTGTATGGTGATTATCTATCTATATGTTTACAATGGGTTGTGATGCTGATCAGCTATGGCCGATGGTATAGTTTTATAAATTCTACCTGTGATAGCTCCAGCTTTTGAAATTGAGATGGGATCTGAAGGAAATCTCAAATATTGTTCAGATGAAAGTAAGTTACCCAAACTGCCTCTTTTTAGGACAAAGCTAGGAAAATCTTTTCAGCAATTGATGCTGATCATCCATTCAATTAGGTGACAATGTTGCAGTTATATAATTTTTTGAAATCTCAAAGGGCTATGATGTATGGTCTATGGTATGGTTCTATAAATTCTGCTTGTGTTGGCATTATCAATAGAGAACCCCCATTGGAAAACTTTTGAAATTGAGATAGGATCAGAAGGCAAATCTCAAATAATGTCTTGAAGGGTATAGGGCCTATGCACAATGGAGAGACCTCTTTTCTTTAATTATCTCTTGAATGACCGAATCACTTCAAATAATAATAAATGACCCAATCAGCCTCTTCTTGGAACAAAGCTTGAAAAAGAAAAGATCAGCATTTACTGCAGCTGCTATTTTCATAAAAATTACAAAAAATGAGGTAATTTTTCATGATTGTGTGGAAATGAGGTGATTTTCATGCTTTGTGGAAAATTGTCGCCATGGAAATGACTTTTCCTGTGAAAAATGAGAAGTGAGTTGAGAGGTGATTGAGAGATGAGAAGCATGTGCTTGCAATCTGATAAGCTATGAGACCCACCTTGATTAATGAGTGGATAAGTTATTTTGGAAATTGAATTTGTTTTCTGTTCTTGTTGTTGTTGTAGGTATTCTGGAAATTGAATCAGTTTTCTATTGTTGTTGTTATTTTGGAAAATTGAATCTGTTTTCTATTGTTGTTGTTGTTATTGTTGGTAGCACTGCGGCTCCAATATAGGAGTCCAAGCCTAATGCCGCTAGTGGTGATTCAATCTGAGAAGCTTTTAAAAAATGATTTTCTCCAAACTCCAATCAACACTCAATGGAACCTTTAAACCCACATCAACGCATCCATATTTAGCTCAAAACTGTTCTCTTTGCACATTTTCTTCTAAACAATTGCTAGTGGTTAAGATGGGCAGTGTGGTTTAAGTGATTACGACTCTGCCCTGGTTCTCTATTTTTTGTGATGTGCTCAGAGAGAATTGTCAAGTAGACAGTGGATTATCACCCCCAGCATTTGTAAAATCAGTGCCCTGGAGAAAAGAAGAGGCGGCCTATGCTATCACTTGTAAAATGCATGAATCAGATCCGAGCATTTCATCAAATGATTGATGGGCATAGGAAACAAATCATATATGAACTGTAAACAAATAGGGAGGCACTGTGTAATTTCAAGAACAGAAAAGTGTAATTTCACATACTGATATTGAGAACAGAAAAGTGTATTCCAAGAAAACAAAGGCACAAAGAACAAAAAAGTGCATTCTAAGGATTTACTTCCTCCAGTCAGTAAATATTTTTTGCGTCAACTACAGCTACTGCCAGTTCTTGTTCCACCCATAACTCCAAATACTGTAAGTGGAGGGCATGCAGATTATCTTAGGAACAGATGCAGTACTCAGGGGACAGTAAAAGAATTATCATTGAATCCTACTTAGACATTTGCAAACTCCCAGCTGACTGATTAGTAAATAAACTGCATGCTATTTCTGAGTTAACCAAATTAATTGGGGTTGAAATAGTTCTGTTTGATTTGAGTTCTTAATTTTGATATAAGCAGTCCACCAGCAGATCAAACTAACCTCCATGAAGAATTTCCAAAATCTGTTCGTATCAGAGCATTTTCAATAGAATTTGGATATTTTATTTAATACTTTCACCATAAAATATGTTTCTACAACTGGAAATAGAATGGCAATAATAGCTCATGATTTGAGACCCTCAAAAGCATGGAAATAGAAAGAAAATCACAAGTATGAGATTTCTTGGGGTTTCATTGAATCATCTGAACACATCACATGCAAATTAAATTATGATCTCATTGACCATCTTCATCACAGATTCACATTAGAAGATATTCATAAAAGAACTGCTTGACAACGTTGGAAAAGGCCTAAATGTGGCCTAATATATTCCATTGTAGCTAAGGCTGTACAAGGGCCTTAAAGATGTTACCTTAACCAGAAAATCCAGGTACTGAAATTAAGTCCAGGTCTAGTATGAACAATACCCGAATATCCATTTTACTTCACCACAATGACATATATAATAAGTTTAAACGATTCGGGTCCAGATCCATCGGGTCCAGGTACGCCATAGACCCAACTAGTTCGTTTAAACTTTAAAACCTAATTGCACATGGTTTGGACAAAAGCAACAGCCCATAGCAGACTTAAATAAGATCCAGACAAGCACCAAATGACACTACCATAGTTTTACTGAGGTTTGTATCCTTATTGTAAAGAAAAGAGCAGGTAACACAACTCCAAGAAGAAACAACCAGAAGTAAATCTAAATATTCCCACCTAAGAATACCAGCAAGAGCTTGAATGGATAAATGTAGCCCAAGTTTTATACTTTTACTCCCAATGTAGGGGCATTGGGAGTTGATGACCTGAAGACTGTATGTAGCTCAAAGAGGTCCAGGGAAAACTCCGTTCTCTCTCTGCTCATTCCATTTCTCAACCTGCAGAAATTGGAAGAAGAACAGGTAAACAAGAGTTTCAATAAACTTTAAACCATGCACTTCAGGTTGCTTTTAGAAGTCCTCTGCATAAGTATTAAGCAGGGCAAGTATGCATTCCTACTCAAATGACAGATGCAACACGAAAACTCAACATGAATAATATCGAGGATCAACAAACAAGTGTCAGAAATCATTAGTTTCCTCCATAGATTGAAATATTAAATATAAGAGGGAAAAATCAATAAATCTTACCAGCTACATCGACATCTTGAGAATATATAGAAAATGAATGGATCAAAACCAAGAGAAGAAGAAAATACCTTGGTAGCGATCGAGGGGGAGAGAGGGAGAGAGACCGAGACCGAGTGGGAAAAATCGAGGGGGAGAGAGGGATAGAGACTGCGATCAAGTGGGAAAAATCGAGGGGGAAAGAGGGAGAGAGACCGAGTAGGGGGGCTGTGTGTAGTGGTGGGGAGGGAGAGAGGGACAAGGGGGAAAAATCAAGATCTTTACCTAGGGTTTTTGGCGCGCTATCGAGAATGCCCAAATATTGGCGGGTTTTTCTTACGCCAATATTGCGACTGTTATGGGCCATCAGTAACGTTAATTATCAGTCGAAAAAAAAAAAGACGGTTATAGGCCAAATTTTAACTTTTATTCCCGTAAAATAAAATAATCAAAATATAACCTTTCCCGGCGCTTACTGCGCCGGCAAAAGTTAAATAAATCTTTAAAATTTGGCAAATTGTCATTTGCCGGCGACATAGGTATTTCTCCGGTAAAAAATATACCCTTTGCCGGCAACACAAATATTTCGCCGGTAAAACATAACCTTTGCCGGCGAAAAAATAAGTTCGCCGGGCAAAGTTGAACCTTTATCGGCGAAATAATGTCGCCGGTAAAAGTATAACCTTTCCCGGCGAAATAAGCTTTTTCGCCGGCAAATGTTAACTTTTCCCGGCGTTTAATTATTTCGCCGGCAAAAAACACCGACAAAAATGCAAATTCTTGTAGTGCTCATCTTTCTACGCCACCACATACATGACAACCTCAAACATGAATACCTTACTGAGGAAGACCCAGCAGGCCTATGGAAATCCCTGAATGATAGATATGATCACTAGAAGATGGTCATACTGCCAGCAGCCCGGAATGAATGGTTAAACCTGAGGTTACAGGACTATAAAACAATATCTGAATACAACTCTGCTCTATTCAATATTGTTTCCAGATTAAGATTATGTGGTGAAAAGGTTTCGGAGGAGTAGATGTTGGAGAAAACGTTATCCACTTTTTATGCCTCGAATGTGCTCCTGCAGCAGCAGTATCGAGAGCGACGTTTCTCCAAATATTCAGAACTTATCTCATGCCTCCTAGTCGCTGAACAGAATTCCATCGTATTGATGAAAAATCATAACTCCAGACCAACTGAATCTTTGGCAGTTCCTGAGGCAAATGTCAGTCTTAGCTCAAACAGAGGCAGAGGTAGGGGGAATGGCAGATATAAATAATCCAGTAGAGGTGGACGACATAACTCCTCCAGGTGAGGTGGTTTCAAAGGTCATCCACCAAAATTCAAAAATCACCAGAAGTGGTCTGACCCTCAGCATAAGAACAACCAGATTCCACCGACAAATCCTTCCCACCGTCCTGATGACACGTGCCACAGATGTGGAAGAAGTGGGCATTGGTCACGCACTTGCCATGCACCAAAGGAAGTGATGGAACGATACAAAGCATACAAGGTCTCTGTCCATTCAGCGGAGATAAATGATCTAGAAGGTTGGAATTGAGATATAATGACATCAGAGAGTCCTCCAATTGACATTACAAACTTGGAGACTCGTGACTTTTTTGAAGATGCAGATAACCAACATCTGGAAAATGAGGCATTTAATAATCTTTTGGGGGCACCCCCTGGCATGGTTTAGAAAACCCATGGTTTTTTTTTTTTTTTGAACATTAAAAACTTAAATTGCTTTTAGTTCATTTGAAATGCATGTTTCTTAGATTTTTTTTTTCATTCATGTCCTAATTTATAGTGATTTTTTTTCATTATTTTAATCATATGGTTGCATAGTTATGATGTTTTTATTATTTTTGTTGAAGGTATGGATCATGAAAATGAGGACAATCTATGTTTGATAGATAGTGCCACAACACACACCATTTTGAAAAATCAAAATTTTTTTTTCAGAATTGATGTTCATTCCACGAAAGGTATCCACCATAGCTGGACCTGTACAGATAATTGATGGCTCCGGAAGAGCCCATCTGATGTTACCTAATGGTACCCATCTATTCATTAAAGATTCTTTGTTCTAAAAAAGTTCCCGAAGAAATTTGATTAGTTTCAAAGGCATCAGAATGAATGGGTACCACATTGAGAACGTAAGTGAAGGTAACAAGGAATACTTATGCATCGTTACTAGTATTAGAAGCCAGAAGCAAATACTAGAAAAACCAAATGCACTCTCTTCAGGGTCATATTACACCACAATCTCCAATGTTGAATCCCATTATGTTATGAGCAAAACAACAAAGTGGAGCCCGAAGCTCAGTGATCCTGAAGCTTTACATCTCTGGCATGATAGGTTAGGTCACCCTGGTACTCCTATGTTGAGAAAAATCATAGATAACTCTTTTGGGCATTCCTTAGAGAACCATCAATTGACAATACCTAGTGGGTACTTATGTATCCCATGTTCACAAGGGAAATTTATCACCCGACCCTCTCTTACAAAAGTTGCATACGAGTCCCCATCCTTTTTACAAAGGATACAGGATGATATTTGTGGACCCATCAATTGCCCTAGTGGACCTTTTAAGTATTTTATGGTTTTGATCGATGCCTCCACCCGTTGGTCGATTGTTTGCCTACTTTCAACTAGGAACGTCTATTAACTCAAATTATTAAACAGAGGGCTCACTTCCCTGATTATCCCATTAAGTCTATAAGACTTGATAATGCAGGCGAATTTACATCACAGGTTTTTGATGATTTCTGTTCGTCTATAGGAATTATAGTCAAACATCCTGTCCCCCATGTCCATATCTAGAATGGCTTAGCTGAATCCATGATCAAGCGCATCCAACTTATTTCTAGGACTCTGCTGATGCAGTCCAACTTACTGGTTAGTGCTTGGGGACATGCTGTGTTGCATACAGCAATGTTAATTCGACTTCGACCCACGACCTATCATCAATATTCTCCTGCACAACTTATATCAGGATATCAACCCAATATTTTTCACTTGCGCAAGTTTAGATGTGCAGTTCAAGTCCCAATACCACCCCCTAAGCGTATTAAAATGGAACCACAACGTAGATTGGGAATATATGTAGGTTATGACTCTCCTTCGGTTTTTCGATATCTAGAACCAAGGACAGGAGATATCTTCACTGCTCGTTTTCCCGATTGTCAATTCGATGAGACAATCTTCCTACCGTTAGGGGAAGATAAGATAGTTCCTGAAGAACGTATTGTTCCTGTAGAACAAACCGTTCCTGAAGAACGACGAGAATTAACATGGAATACTTCTACTTTGTCTCATCTGGATCCCCGAACTTCACAATGTGAGAATGAAGTACGGAGAATTGTGCACTTGCAAGAAATTGCAAACAAATTACCTAATGCCTTTAATGATGTAGCAAAGGTGATGAAGTCACATGTGCCAGCTATGAATGCATCTGCCAGGATTAATGTCCCTGTAGGACAAAGCCAAAATACAGCAGCAAAAGAATTTGTGATACGCCAGAAGCGTGGCAGACCTATAGGTTCGAAGGACTCAGCTCCGCGGAAAAGGAGAAATGAGCAATCATCATCATATCCTCTCGAAGAGGCACATAACGCTCTTGAAGAGGTTCCTCCCGAAGAGGCACATAACGCTCCTGAAGAGGTTATGGAAAAGTCCGTTCTCTCTAGAATAATGGAAGTCCCTGGTTAGACTTTGGAAGCCCCTGAAGAGGTACCGGTACCGAAAAATGAAGAGATCTCTATACTTTACAATTATTCAAGAGAGATATGGATGAGAAATGAGATTATCATCGATAACGCATTTGCATATGCGGTAGCTACACAAATATCAAAGGACATACATGATGATGATGATTGGGACACAAAACCACATTCTATAAATGAATGTTGACAAAGAAAGGATTGGCCACAATGGGAAAATGCCATCAAAACAGAGTTAGAGTCTCTTAACAAACGTGGTGTGTTCGGACCTATAGTACAAACCCCAAAAGATGTTAACCATGTAGGTTACAAGTAGGTGTTTGTAAGAAAAATGAATGAGCTGAATAAAATTACCAGATATAAGGCATGATTAGTGGCACAAGATTTCCTGCAGAAACCTGGGATTGATTATGAGGAAACATACTCCCCTGTTATGGATATAACGACATTCAGATATTTGATAAGTTTAGCAGTTTCTTAAAATCTAGAAATAAGACTCATAGATGTTGTAACTGCTTACTTGTATGGGGACTTAGACACATAAATTCACATGAAAATCCCGAAAGGATTTCCTTTGCCTGAAGCAAAGCCAAAGAGTACGTACTCAATCCAATTAAGGCGATCATTGTACGGCCTGAAGCAATCCGGAAGAATGTGGTACAATCGTCTTAGTGAATACTTGTCTAAAAGGGGGTATGCAAACGATCCCATTTGCCCGTGTCTATTTATAAAGAAATTCTTGAATGGATTTACAATATTAGCAGTTTATGTGGATGACATAAATTTGATAGGGACTCCAGAAGAGCTCGAAGAGACTGCTAATTATTTAAAGAAAGAGTTTAAAATGAAAGACCTTGGAAAAACGAGATTTTGTCTCGGATTGCAAATCGAGAGAAATTCTAGTGGGATGTTGGTCCATCAATCTAATTATACCGAGAAGGTTTTAAAACGATTTGGTATGGACAAGGCACATCCATTAAGCACCCATATGGTTGTCCGGTCTCTTGATATAAAGAAAGATCCATACCGTCTTATCGAGGAAAATGAAAAGGTATTGGGTCCCGAAGTACCATACTTAAGTGCTATTGGAGCTTTGATGTACTTGGCACAATGCACTAGACCAGATATTGCATTTTCTGTTAATCTACTTGCCAGGTATAGCTCCGCACCAACTCAAAGGCACTGGATTGGCATTAAACACAACCTACGATATCTGCGTGGAACAACTGATTTGGGAATATTTTATGCTACGATCATAAAGATTCCAGTTTAGTAGGATATGCAGATTCAGGTTATCTCTCTAATCCTCATAAGGGTCGATCACAGACAGGTTATGTGTTTCTAAATTGTAATGCCGCTATTTCTTGGCATCTACTAAACAGACTTTGATAGGTACTTCCTCCAACCATGCTGAAATTTTGGCTCTTTATGAAGCCAGTAGGAAATGTGTGTGGCTAAAATATTTGATTCAGCATGTTCGTAGTTCTTGTCAATTACCTTCTATTGCAGGTATCCCGAATATTATCTATGAAGATAATGAAGCATGCATAAGACAGATTCGAGAAGGTTTCATTAAAGGAGACAAGACTAAGCATATAGCACCGAAGTTCTTCTTCACTCATGAACTTCAGAAGAACAATGAAATTGAAGTCAAGCAAGTTTGTTCGAGTAATAACCTGGCTGATCTGTTTACCAAATCTTTGCCAAAATCAGTATTCCAAAAGTTTGTATATGAGATTGGCATGCGTAGAGTTCACCATCAAACTATGTAAATGGTTGCTATCTTCAGGGGGAGTGGTTTATCAGGGAGCATCCTGAAGTATGCTGCCCATGGACATTTGTGCGCTGTACTCTTTTTCCTTCTCTAGGTTTTATCTCACTGGGTTTTCCTAGTTAAGGTTTTAACGATGCAACATTATGAATGTCCAACACCAGTTCAATGATCTTGAAGAATGTTGTACTCTTTTTCCCTTCGCTTTGGTTTTCTCCCACTGGGTTTTTCCTTAGCAAGGTTTTTAACGAGGCAACTGTCATTGAATGGTGGTCATCCAAGGGGGAGTGTTATAAGATATGGATCTTAGATGAATGCCCACTTGGGATGAGTTAGGTTTAGATTTTGGGTTACTCTTTTATAGGGTTACTTTGCCTATATATATGTATCTCTACCTTTGTATTACACACACATATGAGATAATAGAAAACTCTCTTTATTCTCCCTCTAATATTCTCTCTTGGTTTCTTTTCTTTTCCCAACATTAATTGGCTTCACATTACATAGTTTCCTATCCACATTCAAGCCTTTCCATCGCTGTCACTCCCCAGGTCATAATTCGCTTAGCGGTTGCAGGCCCCATCTACCTTGAGTTGAGTTAGTGAGATTTGTTAATCTTAGACAATGTGTATTCCTGTCATTTGTCCATAGGAACTAATAGCTATTTATTTTACCACCAGGCCAAGGAGGTTTTAGTAAAAATACAAACTACAGGTGGCCTTTTGAAGTTATTTGAAAATCAGTTAATTAAGTAAATTAAAGAGGATAAAAAGGGGCTTATTGGCCAACCGTGTCACACCTAACCAAAATTCGCATTTATAGAATCAAATCTGGATTCCTTGCGATGGGCATATCAATACTCGATCCTTTGATCTTTACGTTTACTTTGACTTCGACACAGAATGTATGTATTGTATCCGGATTTGACATTAACTTATATGGAAATTCCTCAAATTTTATTTAAATTAGAGTTGGTCCCACTATGGTTCGAACAACAGAATCCTATCATTATTAATCACAAACGCTAATCAAATTATTAATCATATGCCCAACCTCATAGTGAGACCAACTTCTATACAAGATAAGAGATAAGGGCATCCGTTTTGGGCAGAGCTCGGATGTTCAAAAGGTAGGGGACCCATCATGAGTCACACTCCCCTTGCTCTGTAGAAGAGGGAGAGTGAGAGACGAGAATCCGAACTCAGGAACATGTCTGAATGTATGAGTGGGCCCACCGATGAATGGGGCTAGGATCAGATGATGGCTCTCTGGTGGGGCCCACCTGTGCCTGTAGGCTCTATATATATTTCCACATAGAAACTTTCATCAGTCCATTGCAATAAGGATTTGTTTAAATCTCATCTCCAATCCATCCACACACACTCTCTCTCAGCTTTCTTTCTTCTTTTTCTTCTTCTCTCCTAGTCAAACCTTCTTCACATAATCTTGCATCTTCTTTTTCTTCTTCAATGGCTTTGCATGATTCAACCCCAAAGATGTACTGCTCAGAGGTTTATCCCACGGAACAGGAGCTTCTTCATCTGCGGCAACTTTCTCCTCAAATCCCATATGTCATTCTGGAAGATGGGAATGATCACCTTCTTTACTGTTCGTTTGAGAAGCCATGTTTATTCTGCGACGACAAGCATTCAACTCCTGATCCCGTTTACTGCTATGGAGTCTTGATGTGTGGAATTCGCAGAGGCAAGCCTGGAACTATAATGCCGAATTACAAGGTTTCTTGTGATGATCAACAAGAACATCTCAACAACAAGAAGTTATTGCCTCGGGAATTCTCTTGTATCCTAGAGGACGCTAGCCATGATCATCAAGTTCAAGATCACCTTCTTGCTTGTTCCCATGAGAACCAGCCTTTGGTATATGACCACAAGGGTTCTTGTCCTCAATCTAGGATTCTTGGGAAATTAAGCTCCACCGGCAGTTGCTGATCATTAATTACCTCTCACATTGTTTTGAAGGCCCGAGACTCCAAGATTCCAAGATTACTAATCGATGATGATAAGAGTCCTTTGGCTTTGGGTAGTTCAGTTTTTATTTTGTTATTGTTACATTACATGATATAGCTAGTGTCGTATGGATGTCTTTTGGGAACAGTCAAATGTGTTCTGAATCTTGATATTATGAAGATGATCATTAATGTCTTGTTTGCAATCTTGTTTTTATTACATAAAAAGGAGTTTAGAGATTGAGTTTATATAATCATAGACAGCTTTATACCAAAAAAAAAAAAAAAAAAAAAAAAAATTCATAAACAGCTGGCCCTTGGTTTCTTTTCTTGTTGAATGAGTATGATGTTGCAGGGCAGGGGAAATGTGGAGATATCTGTAAGACCCACGCCCGAGTTAATCAAGATTAACTCTAATTAATCGAAATTAATGCTAATTAATCAAGTCTAATTAGGCTAATGATGGTTAGTGCCCCAACTCGATGAGGTTAGTCTCAAATGAACTTAATGAAGGGATAATGAAGAGATTAAGTGAATTGGATGAGTTTTAAGCCTAAACTAAGAGGACAAGACCTTTTTCGTAAATACGGAGTTATACGTATTTTGTCGAATACGGAAACTCTTGATACCAGCACGTGTATCTCAACGAGTACGTTAACTTTCATAATAGACTCAAAGCCATTTGACGAGGATTTCGTCAAGTGACCCTTCATTTGACTCAAAATGAAATAAGACTAAATAAGAGGGGGGTTTTGCGTAAAGGACCCTTATATTAGAATGAAATGAATGAATGAACGATTCATTCGTTCATTCTATCACCACCGAGCCCTAGCCAGTCTTTCTCTTTTTCTCCTTCCATTTTCTCTCCGTTGAATGTGAAGATTGGAAGCTTTGACAGGTGATTGGAGTGGAGTGAACTACTCCATTCATCTTCATCTCTCCTCCCAGTTGTGTTCCTCCATTTTTGGAAGTGAAGAGCTTGGAGAAAGATCTCAAGGCCTCTTCCATTGAACTATAAGTGTTTGGAACTTTTAATGAGTTTTCAAGTTCTATTGAGTAATGAGGGAAGGTTTCTAGCATAAATAGCTTAAGGGTCGTGCATTTTCAATGTTTTATGGATTTAGGGTTTGAAAAATTGGGGATTCCTTCTTAAAAGCCAGCTAAGCAAAAGACTTTGAGTGCATTAGCTTCAAGAGGCAATTATAAACAATTTCTTGTGATTATTGTTAACCATAGTAGAGTTTTATAGAATTACTATGGATTGAATGTGATGAATAATGGGTATTGGAAGTAATGTTGTGAATAGTGGGTGTATGAGGATAAAATGAGAGATTACAATGGTTATTCCCAACAGATACACCCTTTCTAAGACTGTTAGATTATTGAAATGAGAGGAGTTCAAGGAACTCATCCTTAGAAAGTTTGCTTCAGAACTTCTGAAGCTCGAAAATGGGATTCTGGGTGAGTTTCGGCTAGCCGCGAGGCTAACCGTGAAGCTAACCGCCGGAATCTATAAAATGGGTGAGCTTCTGGAAAGCTAACCGCCATATTTCGGTTAGCCAAAATCCAAATTTCGGCTAACCGTGAGGTGACCGCGACCTGACCGAAATTAAGTTAGAATTTCCGGTCAAAAAGACAGCTTCTGGAAAGCTAACCGCCAAATTTCGGTTATCCGAAATTCAAATTTCGGCTAGCCGCAGGGTGACCGTAAGGTGACCGAAAATCGAGCCAGAAATGTCAGCTTCTGGAAAGTTGACCGCCATATTGCGGTTAACCGCATTTTAGATTTCGGCTAGCCGCCAGCCAATTTTCGGCTAGCCGCCAAGTAGAATTCGGCTAGCCGCCGAACAGATTCGGCTAGCCGCCGAACAGATTCGGCTAACCGCCAGGTAACCGCCGAGCTTACCGACATTGGCCAGCACATTAATTATGAGTGAAAAAATTTGGTCAATCGATCGGACCTAATTGTTCGATCGATCGGGGGACTCAGTTTGAGTCCAGTGAATTTTGGATTTTTATGTAAGTTTGGAGCACTCCTGGTGAGTATAAATGCTCCCTGGATTAGTTCAAAGGTCAATCATGAAGTAAAGTGAAACTGTTAAGAATGAAGGGTAATGAAGGAAGAATTGCATAATTGATTGATTGTGGTCTAAACTTCCATGGGTATTAACTACGGGGATTATAATGCGAATATCAAATATATAAATATGATGCTCATCAAGAATAACATGTACATTTGTAACCGTTGGTTATACCTATATGGTTGTTTAAGATCGAGATAGCGTTAAATAGAAATATGATTGATTAGCAAGTCCCTCATTGTAACACGGTGTCCCAATCTAATAAGATTGGTATCATTATTTTCTCTTCCTTTGTTATAAAGGGAATATTGGAACTGAATTGAATCCAGAAATGGTTTGCTCACTGAAAAGTATTAACCCTTGAGTCTGGCACTACCTAACTATTGTTTTAGAACTTTAAATGAGTTCAATGAATGAATAAATGAGACAAATGTCTAATCCTACTGCAGTAGATGGTATTTGGGGGCATTCCGGAGCTCCGTGGTAATGCTAGTTGTCCCTGGCCCGGACACTAGTAAGTCCCACCAATTCCGATCGTATCTATGGGTATTGATCGATGCCTTCCGTTTGGAAGAGGAATCCTTCCTTTGAGGGAAGATGGTAATAATGAATCCTTCCTTTGAGGGAAGATGGTAATTGAAATGAAATGAATGCTATGGTAGTAGCCACCCTATACATGTCTACATGATTGACTTTCATGTTTACTTATGGTTATTGTAGGAACTTTCTAGACTTATCTGGTATTGAAACTGTTATTAATAGATGGAATGAGTTTAATTTATGGGTTAACATGCTATTACAATATCTGTTTATACATTGTTGAACCATCGTGTTCATTAGTGTTATTGATGGCATTACAGGCCCGTTTGCCATTGCCGGTGCAACAGCGCCCCCGGCGGGAGCGGAGACCGCTCCGGTTCCTCCAGGAGGATTGAACGAATGGAATGGCCGGGATACCGTTTGATACGGGCATCCGAGTGCGAGAAGGAATATTTTATTTTGAGGAACATTTTGTGAAGTCATTCTTTTTGTATAATCATTTTGGATGTAATCAATGGTCATTGCACAAAATTTTGGACATGCACTATTTGACAAGTAAATGATGGATATGATACATGTGTAAGAAACATTATTTTGTATACATGTAAATTGTAATTGATGTTGTCAAATGAAATTGTTTCTGCAGATTTATGTAATTGACAGGTTTATTGAGATTGTTATCCCTTGTGGATTTCGTTTTAACTTCGGTTAATTCGGAATTTACGAGAGTAAGTATGGGCTCACGGCTCGGGGTTATCGGATCTCGGGCCCGGGTCGTGACAATATCCGCGGGTTTATATGACATGGAGGATGAAAAAAATGTGGGTGTGCAATGCAGGATGAAAAATGGTGATTCATCGGGTTCAAGTAGAGCTTCCAAATCCTGCTCCACTCAGACATGGATTCAAGCATTGAAACCGTGGGTCCTTGTCAATTGGGCCCGAGTCAAGTACAAAATGTGGTTGTGGTTTCAAAACTGCACTACCACAGGGCCATAGGGGAGTTTACCTGACTTCCCTCTTGGCCCGGAGGGATTCGTCCAGCCTAAAGGGTTGGGAACCCTCCCATGGAAAAAAAAAATTACAAAATGTGGTTAGAAATTTGATAAAGTTAATAGAAGCCAAGTACAAAATGAGTGACCTACAAAATGTGGGATGAGATCATGATGGGTAGCTGTTGATGGTGTGTTAAGTCACACTAAAAACTTAGTGACCATTTTTTTTATTTATTAATTCATAGAACCTATTTTTAATGTTAGGCTTGAACTTTGTTCAAAATATCAGATGCCTGAACTTTGAGTTTACTTTTGGGTTTTTTTTTCTCAGATTTTATCAAGAATACCTTTATCTAACAAATATCTCAAAATAGAAAAATTTATCCAAATCCACATCCATTTTGGACGTCATTCATTCGCGAATTCTATTGCAAAAGTTTACACAATGTAAAGCCAATAAGCTTTGATCAGGACCTGAAACTAAGGGTTATGATTGTTTGATTGGCTCGATATTACTTATTTTCCTAACACACATCATCATTACTCCCTTCGTCATAATGCATTCAGGTGGGCCCCATCTAACTTGAGTTGAGTTTGTGAGATTTGATAGTCTTAGACAAAGGGTATTTCTATCATTTGTTAAGAAAAAAAACTAATAGTTATTTATCTCACCATCAGACCAAGGAGTTTTCGGTAAAAATGCAAAATTCTAGGACGCTTAAAATTTATTTGAAAATCACTTACTTAAATAAATTAAATAGGCTAAAGAGGAACCTATTGGTCATACCTGATTGCAACTGGGGATGATAACGGGTCAGATCCAAGATGGAACAAAGGTGGATCAAGGCCCAAGTTCTTCTTCTTCTTCTTCTTCTTCTTTTATAAATCAAGACCGAAATACAATATGGAATCTATGTATTGTATCCAGATTTGGCATTAACTTTAAAAAAAAAATTAATTCGGTTCTGGATCTGAATTCGAAATATGATGCAGAGTGCAATTCTGCAATCCAATAAACAAGTTTCAAAATAATTTCTAAATAATATACAAGTGCGCTTATTAAATAGTATATGATTAAAGAAAGCTAAGTACACTCTCAAATATGAAAATAATCAAAGCTAAGTAGACCCTTAATACCTATATATATTGAATATGTGATTGTAATCATCCTTTGGATAGCACACTAGATGTCTTGTTTATTTAGACAATTTCTTGTTTATCTTCTTATAATTACTTGAAAGAGTATATTTGGTGATACAGTTGTCAGTTGATGTCTTGTACTCGTTTTGTTATTGTTATATGATAAAGAGTCGCTCTTCCTCTTCTTCTTCCTTGTTTTTAGGCATCAGAGAATGTCATTTTGGTAGAGTTAATATTGTCTTTAGAATCTCATTTTCTATCACGTGATTGGTGTCTTCTTTATATATCTTTTTATCTTTTTTATTTTATTGGATAATATTCAAGTGCATCCATCCCTCACTATTTGTGGTGAGGGACACCCCTTTCGGAGAAGTTTTAAGTACAAAAGAGAAGTGTACTTCTCTTTTGTACCTCTCTTTTGTACTTGAAACTTCCCTAAAAGAGATGTCTCTCACTACAAATAGTGAGGGATGGATGCACTTGAAGATCCCCCTATTTTATTTCATGAAAAGGCACTTCGGATGAATCTTTTATTCATGAAGAATGCACAATAAACTTAATACAAATACCCTTTTAACTATCTTTTTCATTATTTGTTGAGTGCGTTTGACTGGATTTTTGTAGGGGTGTTGATAAGGGTGGCAATGGGTCCAACCAGTTTGGGGTAGGGGTTTATGCTCAATCGTATTAGGTTGGATTCAAACATGAACCATTCATTTATCAAGTAAAAAATGAGATTCTAAGTCAAACCTAGAAGTTAAAACAGTGAATTCATACTCTTAATTAAAATGGTCTGGTTTGTATCCGATTTGTAGACATAGGGTGATTAGTTTGCTTGGACTGGATCTAGGTTAAGTTGGGTTTAGTTCGGAGTGGCAGCTTAGATCGCAAGAACAGACAACAGGAATCTAATAATTTTTAATTAAGTTAGAAATATCATCTTGAACCTAAGAGAGAAAAAAGGGTTAACCTAAACCCTCAATTACAAGGTTAGGTTCAACTTGTGTTTGTGGGTAATATATCAAGAATTGACCACCCTAAAAGATTATCTAGATGCAGTTGGCAATTCATGGTTTATATCAAAATCCATCAATTTCCTTGAATGGAATTCTCCCAAATTTTACTGAAGTAAGAGTTGGTCCCACTATCAATCCAGCATGTGATCATTAATATAATTAATGGAAATCTAATATTATTAATCAATTACATACATTAATAAAAAAATTATTAATTATATTTTCAAAATTTTATATTGGACCAACTCCTATTTACATAAAATTTAAAAACATTGAAGACAAGAAGCACATCAACTTTGGGAAGTTGAGATTTTCAAGAGGTGGGATCATGGTCCAGCATGAGTTCCTCTCCCTTTGTTCTTGGGAAGAATGAGTGATCTGAACTCAGAAACATGTCTGATTGTATGAGTGGGCCCACCTACGAATGAAGACACTAGGGCTTCCGGATGAGATGATTGCTTTCTCGTGGTGCCCGCATGGTTTTAAAAGGCCTCATGCTAAATTTATACGGGGTTTGACTTATAAGCCCAGGATCAAGACTTGGATATTTCCGATGTGGGCTAACAGAGACTCACCATTTGAAGCCCGTGGTTGACAATCTCCGTCCCATCAAACATGGATTCAACATATTTCATGCAACCAACTTTCTAATTGTTCAGACATAACCAACTGCAATTTAAGGAGTTGTAGTCTATACAGTTCTCTGTCTCTCTCATTCAATCCTTGTACAGATTTCGTCTTCAATGGCATTCTATCAATCAACCTCAAAGATGTATTCATCAGAGGTTCCTCATCAGTTCACTGAACATGCAGGAGCTTCTGATTCTTTACATTGATACTGGAAATCTGGCCAATATTGGTTTCTTTTCTTGTTGATCAACGAGTATGATCATGATGATCCTTGGCTGGGCCAGGTTGCAGGGTGCATTTCCAATGCTGAGATGAAGGTTTGAAGGACAAAGTGGGGACGTGGAGATGGCAATGGGATTGGACTTTGGAGAGAATGAAAAGGGATACTCAGTCTCACTCACTGTAAAAAGGTGATTGCTGGGCTTGGATAGAGTTTCTAAAATCAGATCCATCAGACATAGTTACATATGAGCTGGGCCTGAATCAAACCTGAAAGTTCTTTGCTTGGCCTGAATTTAACTTGGGCCCATGGATTCATGCCTCCCTTGGTTATCACTTTTTATCTATCCAGATGGACACACCCAACTCCAGTTGAATTATGGAGATTTGTTAATCTTAAACAAAGGGTTTTATGTCATTTTTCAATAAAACTAATAGTTATTTGTTTCAGCATAGACGGTGAATATGTATCAGTAAAAATGAAAAATACAAGTGTCTTTTGAAGTTGGATCCAAATACAGGGGTCTTTTTATGTAAAAAAAAAAAAAAACCTCAATTATTGGAGTAAATTAAATAGTCTAAAGAGGGACCTATGGACCAAATCCAGTCACGCTCAGTTAAATACTACCTGCAGCTAGGGACGCAAACGGATTGGATATGAGGGGTAACCATGTTGCATCAAAACCTGTATATATTTTGTATCTAGATTCAGCATCAAGTTAAAAAAAAAAAAAAGAAAAAAAAAAAAGAAAAAGAGAAGATCCAGTTCCGAAGCTGTATTCTAAATACGATGTGGAGTGCATTAGTATAATTTTATAAATGAGCGTCAAAATAATTTTTTTAAATACGCAGCTTATTAAATAGTATATGATTTATAGTAAGTAGGCTCTCAAATATGAAAATAACCCAAGATATGCAGAATCTTAATACCTTTATATATTTTTAATATGTGAATGTAATTATACTTCGGGTCTTTTTTATTTATTTTCTTTTTGTTATTACATGATAAAGAGTTATTCTTCCTTTCCTTTTTCTTTTTGTTTAGGCATGATAGAAGTACTTTTGGGTGCAATCAATATCTTATGAATCTTGTTTTTAATCACATCATGAATATGTGATTCATGTAGAATGCACAACAAGTTCAATACAATACCATTTAAACTTTTTTTTTCTTCATTATTTGTGGAGTTTGTCTGATTGGATCTTTATAGGGTTGATGATAAGAGTGGCAATGGGTCTGGTTGGAGGTAGGAGTTCTAAGCTCCGTTGTATTAGGCTGGATTAATTCTAACGTCAAGAAAACTGTAGAGTCCATGTTTTTTGGGCTGATTATGCTTTATCTCATTATCAAAACCTACATTACTTTTTGATTTTATGTGGATCCAAATTTTCAATGGTATGATACTAACTAGGGTTTGACTAAATTCCACCAAATTGATGGCAATGTCAAATACTTCATATTGGCATGGTAGTATGGAAATTCCGAATCAAGGGACTTAGAAATTGGCCAAAAACGTACTTCTATTCCCCCAATATATTGTGTGGGTCAAAATTGAATGCAAACCTTCTGCTGTAATATATAATAATTTGAGACGAGAATTCATCCAAAATGTTATTTGATTGAACCTATAAATCAGTTGATGTAGTAACTCAATTGGTCGACTCCAATGATCACAAAATCCTTGTTTGTATACTCTAAATTAAAGTATGGGTGAGATGGTCCATCAACTGTAGCTCAGCTGACGAAGGTCATGGGTGTATGGGTAAAATGCGTGAATTTGAATTCCAGGGGAATTTCTATTTACACCCACTCAAAATGCTAAGTAGACCCACATACTGAGCTCACCCACTGCAAAAACATA
Organism: Umbellularia californica; assembly: GCA_028538565.1. NCBI lineage: Eukaryota > Viridiplantae > Streptophyta > Magnoliopsida > Laurales > Lauraceae > Umbellularia > Umbellularia californica. The sequence goes on from JAPQWN010000007.1 coordinate 22,699,101, forward strand.
AAATCTCCTTTTCTACTGAGCTCACCCACCGAAGATTACCACCTTGCCCTTCTTCTTCCTTCTCCTTCTTCTTCCTCATTTCCTTCCCTGCAAGAACGGCGTCATTTTCGAGCTGTGGTGGGTGAAAACGTTTGAAGCCGGATCATCTTCTCTCCTTCGTGAGCAAAGACAGATCATCGTCATCTCTCAAAGCACCTCTTCATCTTCAACTTCTTCCATTTTTGTTTTCTTCATTGTTAATCTTTTTTTAGGGTAAAAATAAACATGTAATGCAAATGGATTGAGTGCATGCAAATGGAATGGAGTGTGTAGGTTGCAATTGTGATTGAATGGAAGGGATGGGAGAGGGTAGAAGGGAAATCAGTGATAGTTGAGATGCAAAATGAAAAACATGATTTTCGTCCTGCACGAAAACGCAGATCCATACACATTACAATGTGCACAGAAACGCAGATCCGTGCATGTTACAATGTGCATGGAAACGCAGATCCGTGCACATTGATTGTGCACGGAGAATAAAATCAGTACGTTGTGCACGGAAATACAGAGCCGTGCAATACACTTATGCACGGAAATACAAAGCCGTGCAATACACTTATGCACAGAAATACAAAGCCGTGCAATACACTTATGCGCGGCCCTGCAAATTCATGCAGGACGCAAATGGAAGCAAAAAAATGAAAGCATGTGTCAAAAAAAACGATACCTTCTCTTCATATATGGTCATTTGTTTGTCCATATTATAGATAGCTTCTCTAAAACACAATGTGGTGCCTCGGATTGGAGATGTGATAGCTTATATAAGGAAATGGAGAGATGGATTGGGAGATGAGTTCTTCCAAAGTGGGACCTTTATATGGATTGGGAGATGAGAAGGAATAGAAGAAGTATATATTGTTAAAGGGAAATAAGTACAGAAGATGTAAAGATGAAAACCTGAAAAGAGGAAGTCTTTGAAGTGAATAGGAAGGAAAAATCGACTCAGGAAGAACCAGAGGGCTTGAAGAGAAGAGGAACATGAAGGTAAGGGTAATTAGGAAAATTCACATAAGGGCATTCTTGGAATTAAAATTTTTTTTTTAAGGTGGGTTGGCTCAGCATTTTGAGTGGGCGCAAATAGAAATTCCCGAATTCCAGATGCAGCCAAGAAAAGGGTATAAGTGAGAGAGGGAGTGTAGACCTAAGTGCCTAGAGTGCGGAGCGAGAGCGGCGAAACGCTAAGTTTTAAAATAATTATATGTCCGGAGCGCTTATACAACATAGTGCTTGTAGGTTTATAAACAATTAACTAATTGACACAAATATATCTTATCCATATATTCAAGTATCTAAAACAAAGAAAAAAAATTAACTTTGCAATTTGATCATATAAAATAGACTATAATTCATAAGTCAAAAGAATTTTCTTCATTCAAAAGATAAATATCAAGCTTATATAAAAAAAATGCACAAAAAACCAAAATTCTACATGGTTCACTCTATATTTGGTCAAATCGCGCTCAGAAGACGGATCCGCTCCAATAGCGCTGATCCGCATTTTCGGAACGGGATCGAGAGGGCTGAGAGAAGGCTCCAAGCCCTAAGATGTAGATGAGAAAGCACTTTTTGTAATAAAATTTACTACACCATAATTTATCACTTCTTTTTTTTTTTTTTTTTTTTTTTTTTTTTTTTTTTAAAGAAAGAGGAAAGAAAGAAGCTTTCTGACAAGTAAAAGGTAAGTGGTTCCCTCATAAGTCTGTTTCTTTACTTAGAATTCCTAACTGGAATTTGTATTTTTGGGATTTCAAAACCATAATGTGATATGACCAGGGAAGAAATTGATGCCTATAAACATAGAACAAATATGCGGCACTACATATTTGTTTAGTACGGGCCTTTTTTTTTTGAAAGGCAATAAAAAAATCTTGAAAGGTAATTTTTTAGGGTTAATAATAAGGGCCCATTTGTTTGCATTGAAATACATAGCAATTGAATATATAGGAGTCATAGTGAAATGAACTCTACCAAAGAATTATTAACAAAGTAAAAGGTGAAGAACATGGGGTGACGGGTGGAAGATGTACACTGGAGATGTAGATAGGAGTGACCTTCACTTTCCTATGTATTGAGTTATTAGGGGGATGACTCGATCTTTATTTCCCATCTTCTTTTGAATCTATTTTTAGAAAGGTCATTTGATGCTCATTTTTTAAAATTCACATTTGATGCTCATTTTTTAAAATTCACCTCTGGTCTACATTTTTAACCACTAATAGCATGAATCCTATGAATTGAATTCCAACGTATTCTTAAGGAACAACAATTAATCTACCTTTAGCTTTAGCCGGATATACACATTGGAGCAAAATTGAAGATAAGTTTCTTGAAAATTTAGTAATGAGTACCTCGATTATTCTATATCATTGGATGAATTGACATGATTGTTTCATCTCTATATACTTTCTTCTACATACATACATGAATGATTATGTAGCATATTCCCAATTGGAACTTACTACTAATCATCTGTTTATGCTTCCAAAAAACGTCTGATTGTAATGCGATCCTCCTGTGTTAGATCAGCATTATAATCCATCAAACGGTTTCGCCTCTCCTTGCTTTTCAAGTCGCGATCATTGCCATCAACCTGCAACAAATGTAAATAAGAGGCACCCTTAGTTCAGTAGTAGCTTAATTAAGGCAGGTTGCAGCTTTGTGAAGGGAAAACCTTACGTTGATGTAATTGTTGACATGACCATCGCCGTTGGGATGTGTTACATGCTCATACTCATTGCATGTCCATTCACCATCCACAATATACTTGTATTCGTATCGTCCTTCCTGTGACCAAAGTATCAATTAAAGCTCACAGTTTCAGTTCCCAACGTTTCTAAAAACATGCATCAATTGCAGTATAGTTTTGTCAAATGAATCATGTAACAAATGTTAAAATTCATCGTTTAGACACCAAATCAAAGTTACAAAAATATATTCTGTGCTTAATGTTTTGAGAGCACTATGAGGCAAACAATTTTGAGAAGTGCGAAAAAACAAGATTAATTAGAACATTGCCGTAAGTTCCATGAGAAAACAAGTTACATGAGAAAACATTTTTTAAAAAAGTACCTTGAGTTATTTGAAGAGCTCTAAAATTGAAATGATTGAGGTTGCAAAAGAGCTGAAGATGGGAATTGTATTTTAATTCCCATTTGATATTAATTCCATGTTATTCCTCTCCACTCTCTAGGGAAAAGGCAGTAACCTTAGGGAAGGTGGATAGTAAAACCAATGGCGATAAAGGTAATGGGAGATTTCGGTTCTTGGTTCACTAGTACCTGGAAGGTTCACACTTCACACCCACAAGGTCTTGAGTCAAGGCAACTAAATTAAGGTATACACTATCTTCTGTAATGTGGACCAATGTAACCATGGACTAATCTCTACCATGTAATTTAACATCACAGAAAATATTTATTTTCAATCTTCAAGTATCAAGCGAGGATTAAAAAATCAGCAATGCCCAAGTCGACTAGATTGAGTCAACTCAGACTCAGCCTTGACCAAGTCAGGTCCGATGGGACTCGGACCTGATTACATAGGACTCGGCCGAGTCCCATGAGACTTGGACAAAGTTGGCCCAGGACTCAGCTGGGTCGGGTAAGACTTGGGTGATCAAACCAGTGCCTGTCCTATGAACCTCTTTGTATAAAAATTTTTTCCAAAATAAACCTGATTTACCCTTTGTGCGGCTACTTTGAGTGATCAAACCTGATTCACCATATCAACTTATATAATTAATTGAGTCACAAAACACAATGGAATCATGAAAACGTATTAACATACAAAGATTCAGAAAAATTTACAAGTGGGGGCATTTTTATCTATTTTTTCATGCTTTTTGGATATTTTTAGGGCCCATGAAGAAACCCGGTGTGACTTAGCTGAGGTCCACTCATTTGACCCCGACTCAAAGGGGTTCAAGTCAGGTTCCAAAGTTTTAATCCTTGATCTCAAGGCTAACCATGCACTAGCATGTCTTCCAGTGTAAATGTGCATGTGTGTTTTGTCAAAACTCCTAACTTAGACAGCCAATTTGGGCCCAAGAGAATTATTAAAAACGTGAAAGCAACAAATATTAAATATCAACTAGAGTTCAGTGGCAAAGTAACAATTTTAGAACTCTGTATATAAACATGAAGTAACCATTAAAAAAAAGTAGCTGGCTTATTAAAAATCAAAAGTTCAATTGCCACGCGCGCGCGCGCACACAGAGAGAGAGAGAGAGAGAGAGAGAGAGAGAGAGTCAATAAACTTACTGGCAATTCCCTTTCAAGAATCCATAATCCTCGCTCTTCATCAAATTTCAGTGGGATTCTCTGCAAGAAATACAAACCAAAATGAGTAAGCATAAAGCCAAAAGAAATAAATCAAATGCTTAAACTGCCTCGGTGAAAACAGGGAAGGAAGAAATAATAAAGTCATTATAATGTTAGATTCATTTGAAGAAAATGACAAAGGCCAAAAAACAGAGCAGTGAAACTTTGACAATGTAGACAGGATTCCAATGCCAGAAGTGTGAATGACATTCTCTAATTTGAATTAAGAGTAAAATCATCCCATAAATGGTTTTTTCTTTATTTTTATTTTTATGTTACTGGTTAAGCCAGTTAGGTGGTTCAAGGAATAATTCCGAAAGGCATCCCAGGTAGTCAGTAAAATCGGCAAAATTAGATGGTGCAATTATGCTCCTATTTTACATTTTCGGCTTATATCTTTAATGGGATGAGACTTACAACTTATGATGCCTAGATACGGCATGGATACGGCAAGGACACGCCATAAACACGGCAGGGACATGAATTTTACACATAAAAAGTGAAGTATCGGATACGATACGACACGACACGATGCCTATTTTGAAGTATCCGTGCATCATAGCTTACAACCATGAACTTGGAGTTCGACTTCAATAGTTCAATACTTGTTAGGTCATAGTCAAACTAGAGACATGATCCCATAGTCTAGATCAGTCCAGCTTCCCCTTTTCTTTACCTCACAAGTCATAACATGCCCCAAAACATGCAACCTCGTGAGTGCTTAAATCTTCCCAAAAATGTGGTTTTGACCTTCAGAAATGCTCCTATGAGAGTTTGTTGGGGGGGGGGGGGGGGGGGGGCGAGGTGGATGGGCGCATTGGATCCAATAGCCTAAATGCAATGGGGGGTGGGGGTGCATTGGATCCAATAGCCTAAATGCAATGTGGGGTGGGGGTGCATTGGATCCAATAGCCTAAATGCAATGGGTCCACACCCCCCTCCCCTAAATGCAATGGGGGGTGGGGGTGCATTGGATCCAATAGCCTAAATGCAATGGGTCCACAACCCACCCACCCCCCCCCCCCCCCCCCCCCCCCCCCCCCCCCCCCCAACCCAACCATACCCCTTCAAAAAAAAAAAAAAAAAAAAAAAAAAAAAAAAACCAAACAACACCTCTCTCTCTCTCTCTCTCTCTCTCTCTCTCTCTCTCAGTAGTGTGAAAGTTTTATATATATATGGGAGATGCTCCTATGAGAGATACCTCTCACCTTAAATGAGGTTTAGGGGAGCATAAGCTGGATCGTGTGATAGCCACGTGTGGCCCAAGCCGAGAATGACTATCAAGTCCTGCTTCTGTTTTTCACACTTCCCTCTTTCTGCCTTTCTAAACCTAATCAACCGAAGCAACTCTCCCTCTCTCGTCTCTATCTCCCAGGCGTCGCTGCAACTCTCCCTCGCGCGGTTACACATTTCTGTACTGCAAAGACCACTCAAATGGCCATCAAACTTGAGAAAGCTTTCAGTTCCTCCATCTCTGGTTCCACATTTCTATACTATCGTTATTGTAGTACGTATTTCGTGGTAGTCCTGAATTATGTTGAGATGTGAGTGAGGGTGTCGTTGCATTGCTAGGTGCCTGAGAGACCCTTTCATCTCCATCTCGTCCAAATTTGGGTGTTTCATCTTCTCAATGTCCTCTCTCTAAAATTAAAATAAAAGCATCTCTTTAAAATAGATTCCGGTTCCTATGACTGTTGTTAATGGGTTGGATGTGCTTGAAAAAGATGATTCCGTTTCGAGTGTGTTGCGCAATAAAGGAATGTGTAACCGTCAAGACAAGTTATTTGCAATGCGTTCATTACAGAAGAACAAGGACATTCATATCATATCATATCATCACAGGTAGTCTGAGTTGCTAGGACACATAAATTTAAATGGTTGAAATGGATCACCCAAATGCCTCCACACAGGTTATGTCTCTGTAATCAGGTTTCCAGTAAGTTTTCCTCCAAGATAAAAATAGGCTCAGATCCTCTGTATTGGATTGTGGTTTGCTTTAGTGAAGACCGAACTCGTGTGATCATTATTGGTAAAGGGAATTTGAATATTATGTCTATATTCATGAATACAGAGCATTAAAGATATATAAATCACTACAAGAGAGACTAGATAAACAATGGTGAGGTTTTTCTGGAAGAGTTCTTTAGCCTTAGGAAGAGCCCTTTCCTGACGAGCGGGAGAGATAGACTGGAGAGGGAAGAGTTGCTTCGGTTGATTAGGTTTAGAAAGGCAGAAAGGGGGAAGTGTGAAAAACAGAAGCAGGACTTGTAAGTCATGCTCAGCCTGGGCCACACATGGGCCACTATCACACGATCCAGCCTATGCTCCCCTAAGCTATAGCTTAGGGGAGCCCTCCTCTACATATATATATATATATATATATATATATATAAACTAATTTTAACTCAATTTGGCTTTAGTGAAATTACTTTAACCTTCTGGACTTGCATAGAATCTATTGACAAACTTTTAATCAATATCGAGCTTTCCAAGAAATATGGAGCATTTATTTCCATCCTTCGCCAATATAAAAAATTATTCCTATCCTTCTAATAATAGTGTTTGAAATCTCCCCATTCCCAAAAGGGTTTGGACTAAATGAAACCCAGAAATCAAGCATGTTGAGAATAGATGTTATGAGGTGTTCAATTGAGAAAAAATAGGACACTTGCAGGTGTACTAGTTCTGAAAAAAATGTCATAACACACATCACAATATCACATTGAAAATCTTTGAGGCCATTAGACATCTTTCTGTAAGATCATCTACATTATTTCAATTGCCCTTACAAACTAAATGCTTATTAGCACTCAACTTACGACCTTATCCATATAAACTTGAAATGACTTCACTAAAGATAGAGCAATTTTTTAAACCATTAGAATGCGCAATCAGTGCTTGTTTAGAATGAAAGAAGCTCATGCAAGAAATTTTCAGATTTAATCAATAATATTATTACCTGACCCCATCCGATATCAAGTCCAGATATTTCCACTGTAGAGCAATTATTACCTTTCCAAGTTAAAGTAACAAGGCTCTTGGAAAGGCCTATAAGCTGTATCAAAGAAAATATTGTCATCAAGTTAGATAAGTGAGATAAATAAAGTGTGTGCTTTGTGCAAGCAAATTTAACAAAAATAGACCATAAAATCCACTCTCACGTCAAATTTTTCCATTAAGAATTGAGTATGCCCAACAACAATCATTATATAATGAAACAAAAGGCAGGTTAACATTGAAAGTACAACAGCATCAATCGTCTTACAGCTTTTTACTCTCTTTGCCCCCCACCCAACGCGCGCGCGCATTTGAGGTTGGACTTAAATTGGTTGAGTTGGGTTAACCTGGGGCTCTACCTGCCCCATCACTGTCACCATTGACATTCAAACAGGGATTGTTTTATAATTTTAATTCAATTCAGGAATTGTTGTGTAATTTGATAAAACTTCTATGACTTTGTAAATTCATGGTCTTTTATTAATATAAATATAAAGGGCTAATCCCCAGCACTATGCTGAATGACCTCCCTCCCTCTCCTACTGTTCCTCATTTTCTTTTACTTTCTTCATTTTCTTTTATTGTTAGCAAAACAACCATCACAGCTAGTAACACAGTGACAAACTCGAGAAGTTTTTCAAGGTTCAGTGATGGTGGTTCGTTCTTATAGGACTGTCCAGTTTTGTGTTTTGGCCCAGCTTGTGGGCTCCTTTTTCTGGTTGGCCCTCTGTGGCCTCTTTGGTGGCTTCGCTCTCTCCCAGTTGCCCCTCCATATGTGGAGCCGCAAATATTAGGGAGCTTCCCCATTTGTTTGATTGATTGTGTATTTTTCTTCATTGGAATGTTTTATTTATCTTCCAAAAAAAAAGTTGATTTGTATCTAGAAAGATACTGGATTGATCCATAATACACAACCAAATGTGGAGATTCACAATCGATAGATCTAGGATACATATCCAAATGAAAAGTTCTTTGAATATCCAAATGTGGACTTCATACCCGATCACAGCCATTGTTTTGATGACCCTTTTGACCAAACCAATGAAAAGCCACACAGACATGTCAAAAGTTTTGGTCATATCTAAAACTGTGGGGGCACCAACGGTTGGAGGTTCATGGTTAACATTTTTCTGATGTTGTAATGCCAAGGGCATTACCCACCGCAAAAGCTGGCTATTGAATTGGAGGTAACCATTGGTACATAAGCCCAGGCTTTGGACTTGGATGTTTCCGATGTGGGACTCGTGGAGTTCGTTGTATCCTGTGCAGGGGCAGACCCACGCTATGGCGAGTGGGTGCAGTCGCACCTGATCGATTTGGAGAACTCTATTGATGACCTATTGGCCATATGGCCATGCCCCACCTTCAAAATGATACTGCCCCACCATTAACGCAGAGAGGGGTGTTCACCCAACCAGGACTAGATCCACCACCGGCCGCCGCCCATTGCGTGCATGCTTCCATCGCCTCACCAGCCACTGCCCGCTGCTGCATCACCTCTGCCCGTGCTGCTGCTACCTCCACTCATTCCCCTCTTCTCTCTCTTTTCCTCTTCTTTTCCTTCTTCTCTTCTTCCCTCTTCCTTTTCTTCTCCTCCTCGTCTCCCTTCTCTCTTTCTGACGCAGGCCCTAGGGTTAGGACTTTCGTGGAAGTACCAAAGCATGTATCCAAAGACACTTCAACAAGTCTCTACAGAGACGATAACAAAAATGCATCTCAATGGGAAAACCTAATTTCAATTCATCAAACTCTGAAAATCCATCTTCTACAATGCCAAATAAATAGGAAACATAACTTAGAGCCCAAGAAACCTAATTAAACTAGAATACTATTCTAATACAATTCCTTAAATAAAATTAGAAACTAATGACATATAATTAGTTAATAAAATATCCTAAATCTACTTGGGCCCTATACATGTGGCATGAGGTTCATCTGCATCACTTTCCCTCCTCTTTTTCCTTTTCCCATCATTTCTTCTCTGCCCTTGTGAAAATGGCTGAATACCCTTTTAAGCATTTTTAAATTTCAGTCCTTCCGGAAAGTAAAAGGGCCAAAAGTTTTGAGCTCCTTTGAGTCTTTAGTGCAAACTCGTGGGCTCCGTGGTGGATCCCACCAATTAAAATTTTAAGACACTTAAAATGACTGCCCATGTCTCATATGGGTTCCAGACTAAGTTCATTTTAATTGGAGATGAACACATTGTCAAATTGGTCAGATTTTTAATTTTAATTAAATTTTATCAATCCTAAAATGGGCTCATCTCTGATTGGAATAAAATGTGGTTGGGAACCATAAAAGAAAAGGGCAGTTCGAGTGATTCAGATTTTTAGTCGGTATGCTTCATTTCACAAACTTGATGTAGACTTTCTATTTTTATAATTGCAACCATTCAATGGAGTTTACTTGAGAAAACTCTAAACATTAAAAAATAAATAAATAAAATAAATGCTCCTATATTTGAATGGGCCCTTAATGAACTCCACTGAAATAAATGCTTCATTTCACAAACTTGATGTAGACTTTCTATTTTTATAATTGCAACCATTCAATGGAGTTTACTTGAGAAAATTCTAAACATTAAAAAATAAATAAATAAAATAAATGCTCCTATATTTGAATGGGCCCTTAATGAACTCCACTGCAACAGAACTTGGATCTACTATTAAATAGATCACTTACACGCTAATAAAATATTAAGAAAAAGAAAGTTTTTCCGAATAATCAATTCAACAATCGGCGTGAGTTCTATTAAAATGAAATTTTAAATACCATATAAGAGGAGAGCATTCATTAGGACCGTTATTCTGAATGATTAGGTTTTAGATAAGGGTCACATTGAGGGATTTATAAAATAGAAAATAAAAATAAACACTGAAAAGGACATATTTAACAGTTAACCATTAAACAATGATACAGGGTGTTACTAGTTAAGTCGACTGATATTTTGATTTATAGTTGTTATTAATGGAAGAAAACATTGTTTTCTAGGATTTTACATTATTCTAGATTATTTTTTTTGGAACAAATTTCACACCGCAAGGACCCTGGACCTTGACTTTGTCAATTTTTGGGATCGGTCGATACCTCGATTTTCATCCATGCTTCCCGCCTTGCGTGTAAAACAGGTTACAGGTCAGTTTAGGTGAACCTGACTTATGGATGCTCCGTCCAATTCATGCGATCTAGAAACAGGAAAATATGTCGGTACAGCGTTGACATCATCAATTATTAAGGAGTACAACAAAATAATGATCCGGATTTTCAATGGACCATTGTCCGCCCCACCCAAATGAAACTCTTGGGTCCACCACTAATCCCGGGTGTTCTTTGGCAGGTGATGGGCACACCGGATTTCAATCGGATCTGCCACCTTGGCCCAAGCCCACTGGATCTCACTCTCTCCCCCACTGGTGAGCTGGTCCTCCCACCAGTCAAACTGTGGGGCCCACTGTTATCCATTTGATGAGGTTAGGGCTGGATCACGTTTTCTACAACTTTGGGCTGGATCTTGACCTGTATCTCTCTTTCCACACACGTGCCGGCTAAAAGTGGTGCCACTGAGTCAATATGGTCAACACATTTACTTCAGTTAGGAGCTTCATATATGCGAGTTCATAGTTAGTGTTGGGTAGAAAGGGTTGGATAGGTAAGCTCAACTCACACCATTTTATAGCATTTAGATAATTCCAACATTTTATAAGGTGGCGGTAAGACCAGCATTGTTATATGGATCAGAGTGTTGGGCAGTAAAGCATAATCATGTTAAGAAGATGGAAGTTGCGGAGATGAGAATGCTAAGATGGATGTGCGGGATCACAAGGAGAGATAGGATTATGAATGAGGAGATTAGGGGCAAAGTAGGAATAGCACCGATTGGAGATAAAATGAGAGAAAATCGACTAAGATGGTTTGGCCATGTTAGAAGGCGTCCAATGGAAGCACCTGTTAAAAGGTGTGAAGGCATAGAGATTGCCAGGAGTAGGAGAGGGAGAGGGAGACCCAAGAGAAGTTGGAAAGAAACTATTAAACATGACCTTGCCTACATGGATCTAACGGAGGACATGGCCCTAAACAGATTTGATTGGCGTCGTCAAATCCATATAGCCGACCCCACCTAGTGGGAAAAGGCTTGGTTTGGTTTGGTTTGGTTTGGTTTAGATAATTCCAACAAGTGATTGAGATACTAGGTTTAAAAAATGCATAAAATGATATGGTTATTCATGGGCCCCACAACAGTCAGAAGCTTGTCCAAGGATGGCTTACTTATCAGACCTAAAATTTAGACCCAGATCCATCCATATGACTGAAATTCAAGCCCAGACCCAGCCCATTTGCAAATATTTATCCCTTTGTGTCAATTACGAGCATTTAAGCATATATATAGGCCCAAGCTCAGCCTATTTAATAATCAGGGAGGAAATTAGGTTCAGATACAGCCCATGGGCTTAAGAGTGAAGCCATACAATGTGGGTGGGGCATGGGCTGGCCTGGCCCATACCACCCCAATGAAAGAAATTTGTGCAAGTCCCTAATTTCCACCTAAGAGTTTTGGTGTAAATATGACATAGGGAGGTTTTCTCTCTCTATTTCTTATTTATTATTATTATTTGAATGGTAACCAAAATTTATTGTTATGCAGGAATTGTCATCTTATTCCAAAAGGTTTCAGACATAAGGAATGTTAATGGGATTTAGTTTCCATTTTTAATCCAAATTCTAATTACTAGTTATTGAAACATTGCCTTTATAATTGAATCCCTCTTGTGAAAGGGTTTGCACAAGAAGTCATTACATTTAGCTTCTTTAGGAATTATAACGAGGTTAAAATGACTATGATTGGAGGGCTATTGGCTTTGGTTACAGGCTGTGTATAGGTATAATCATAATTAAATCATCATTTCATTATTAAGAAGGTGCTTTAAGCATGTCCACATTGTTTCTCAATCCAAGGAACATTATCGATATTTCAGGACTAAAAAAATCCAGGATTGTTTGTAATAGCTAAGAAGTAAGAGGTTCACACTTTTATATTGTCATACAGAGAGGAGGGATGATAATATCTTTATTATTTATATTCTATATTTTTACTTCCATTCTTTCCTAAGTGTCCTATCTATTGGATGCACTAATTGTCTAGTGCCAATACCATCTTTAGTACTTCTCTCATCTAAGTAATTGGACCAGCATTCATCCTAGTCAGATGAAAGGCTTGATGATTTCACAGGTTCTACAACATGTATATCTGTGATATATAGTTGTTAATGTAAACGGCATTTTGTCAGCATTACACAATCTATAGTGACTCACAATATCTGCAGTTGCCCTCTTTATGGATTCCAGCTTCGGAAAACAGGGACGTTTACTCTGCAAGCAAACAAGGAAAAGGTGAACTACTTAACAACCTCTTTCACATCAAATAATCAAGGTGGAGTCGTTAAAAGAAAAATATTCCTCAACAGTGAGACCTAATAATATAAACTTATGGATTCAAGTAGCCTGAACATTTACAAAAAATTTAACTATCAAAGTTTGATCGAAATTTGACATCAGAAGTATCCAATGAATAAATATATATGTAGTTTGTTAAAGAAGAAAATAAAGTAACTGATACTTGATAGTACTGAATTATGTTAATTATTTCAAATGGACGTAGTAGAGATGAAAATACTGAGGTGGATGTGTGGTAAAATTGAGGATAAAATTAGAAATGAGAGCTTTCAAGAGCATTTAGGGGTAGCTTCAATAGATAATAAAATTAGAGAAACCCGTTTTAGATGGTTTGGGCATGTCCAATGTAAGCTGCCAACGATGCAAGTAAGGAGAAGTTTGCTTATGTAGGTTGATGGCTCTCTAAGGTGAAGGAGTAGATCGAAGAGGACATGGATGGAGGTAGTAAAAATATATCTGAAGACATGCAACTTTTCTAAGGATTTGGCTCAGAATAGATCGGAATGGAGAAATAAAACTAATGTAGCCAACCCATCATAGTTATGACAAGGCTTTGATGACGATGATGAACTATACAAACATAGCATTTAAAGCAAATACTGAAAATAGAGAACTTGTGAACTCAATTAAAAGAAGGCACAAAATTTTTAATGCATGACAAACATAAGGAAATAAAATCACTTAATTCTAGACCAGATCTGAGGGAAATCTGTAAAGCATGACAATTTTCTATCAAAATCCATTAATATAGCAACACAAATTGTTCAAAATAATCACGCAGGAACTGAGTTTTAACTAATGGTAAACTTATATCTATCTGATGTGCACGAACAAAGGCAGAAAATTTCAAATTATCCTTAAAATAAGCTTAAATGCTTGACTTGGATAAAAAAGAAATAATCAATTCTAACATTTAAAGCCATAATTGAGAAAAGGATAGAAACGATTCTGTGAGTTAAGGTGGTGACGACCTATCACTTGGCATAAAATGGTCAAGACAAAAAATCATTAGACAAGTATAGAAATCGAAAATCTATGGAGGAATTTGGCTTTTAGACCTTGCTTCACCAAACAAACTTGTATAATGATAATGACATGGAGAATTATCAATAACCATGATAATTTTTTGGGGCACCATCCTGTTTTTAAAGTATATCAATAAAGGTCCTCTTTTATAAAGTATGCATTTGAGCCTCTGACTCTGACAGTGTACATGAGAACCAGGATATGGTAGTTAAAAATCAAGCTTAAGGTCATAGCTAATGGGGAAAATGTTCATATGTTTGATGATCTATATATGTTAGGATTGTTAGAGAAAACTCCCATTACATTACCACCAATCAATCCTTACAAAGTTGGGTGAAGGATCGAAAATCAAGGAGATAATATTCAACAGAACCATAATCTAATTACAACTATTTGGAGAAAAATATATATCTAGTTCATCCTTTGACTTCCACCTGGTGGATCAGAATTCAGATAGATGAATATGGCCTAGCAAAAATAAATAGTTCTGCCCAACAAGAAGCTTAAAATATCATTCAAGGAACAGAATTGGGACTCGACTTCCTTGTGGATTGATTTGGAATGGTCCTTGCCCTCGTAAGTTCACAAATTTTATGAGGAATTTACTTAATGACACATTATTCACTAAAGCCTTTCCGAGAAAACCCATTGTTAATATGAAAGCTATATGCCCTCAGTCCCCTAATAAAGAAAACTATTTTTCATCCATTCTGTAAATGCCCATTAATATCTGGATTTGGCAATCAGAGAATATTTAGCTGCCCTTGACAATAATAACCTGGGTCAATGGTTCTGGCAATTTAAAGATAAAACAAAGCTAGCCTATATCAACTTTATTGCATTTGTAAAATTTAGAAAACATGCAGTGCCATCTGTTCTAAGAATGACCAATGGGATACTAATGATAAAACTGTAAAAATAAAAACTGGGAAAAATGGGAATTGATAACTCATTTACATTCCAGAAAAATTACACATCAACCTCACTTGCTCGGATCTCTCCTCATCATTGTTTTGTTAAACTAAATGCAGAGAGCCCTTGAGTAATCACAATGGGATTGGGGAAATCAGGGGTTTGGCAAGTGATTGCACAAGGAAGCCTTAATACGAAACTATGCATCTAACAACCACAATACTGCAGAATGTTTCTACCAATAAAAAAAAGAAAGAAAATACTGAAGAATTACTTGCTACTGTTTTGCACTAAACTATTGCCTGAAGTAAAAAGGTCAGCTCTATGCAATTGTAGAAGGTGATTTCAATAACTTGTTAACAGAATAGGCGCACACAGATTCGGTCTTTACACAAAGCTCTAGGGGTCATTCGTCTTTTATGCATGGGATATGAAAATGGGATCTACCCTACATTAGTAAATTTGCATATGTGGATTTTATATTTGTAAAATTTACGCATGTGAAACACATTACTATGTTTGGGAGTACCATCTTCACATGAGTAAACCTTGAACAGTTTCAGATTACATACAAAATCTATGAATATTAAAGAGTTATACTAATATTTTTGGGGTTTAATTTGTCAAGGAAAAATTGGATATGGTTTGGATTAAATTTTGGGGCCCATGGGAGTTGCAAAAAAATAGAAGACGAGGATACATTTTGAAACCGCAACTTGTCAGATGCATCACTTGTACTGGTGCTCTTCTAGCCACAGAGGTGTGTAACATTCTCATAGTTCTTCAGGTGCGTAAATTTTCATACCTCTCAGTTCGCAAGTATCTTGATCTGTTGATCACGTGGAGATGTTCTCAATTTTCTTAAATATTATTAAATCTTGTTCCGAAACAATCATATAATAGAACTGTTCATAAGCCATAAAGTCAGCAAGAATGATGCCAGTGACGTGTTTTCACCAAAATGCACAATCAAGCATTTAATAAACCGAAACTAATGAAAAGTAATAATTCTAGTGTTTTACAATAATCAAACTGAACTCAAAATCACAGTTATAACACATCATGTGCTTTTAAATAAAACCCTGGATCTCTTTATTTAATAAAATTTCAATATACATGGTTAGAGAAGAAATTGGGACTTACCTGGAGTAGCTTATTTGCATTGTTGAGTGTGTAGCCTTGTACCCAGTGCATGTATGCCAACTGTAATTCACAAAACCATCCAATACGTCACCGATGAAAATGACTACAACAACATCTAATAACAAACACACCAAACAAGGAAGATCATTAAGTGCAGGGGGAAAAAAAGAGGCACATTGTTTTGGTTTGGAGAGGAATGAGAGGTCTCTAACATGGTTTTGGAGAAGATTTTGAAGATCAAAATCTCTCCTTTTCACCATTCAATGGTATGAAGACGAAGGTCCCCAACCCCCTTCCCCCCAAAAATATTAATAATAATAAATTCAAAACAAACCATTAACACCTAACTACCTGTTTCATTAATAAAAAGTAAAACATGAAAAGCGCCTAAACTGACATGAAAAGTTCTTAGATAAAACTGAACTACTTAGTTTTATTAATAACAATTAAAACAGACAAGGACAAGGACCCACGGCATAGTGGAACATACTCACTAATGCAACCTTAAGGTTGTGGGTTCAAGTTATGTTACCAATCAAAAATAAATAAATAAAATAAAAAAGGACATGACTAAATCCTGCAGGTATATATTTTTTTTTAATTTTAAAATTTATTATAAAAAGTTGCAAACCCGCGTTTTAAGTTATAAAAGGTTGCAAACATACAGTATGTATGTTGGACTAGATTATCATATGGTTTTGTCTTGTATAACAACTTAAGGGGATGGTTGAAGCGCCTCTGGATACTGCTACTAAATTGAAAATTTGTAAGTATACAAGACGTGGTATCATTTGGAGTGGGTTAGCCTATGTCTTGTACACATTGATCTATCATCTAATTCTACCCCAGATTTTACACTGACATATGGAGGTGTACTGTCTCAACCTGGTTCTAGTGTTTCACCAAATGTCATTTATTCAGAACTGTTAGGTGTGCATCATCATCATCATCATCATCATCATCATCTAAGCCATATTGCATCTATCCAAGGTCAGATTTGTGAGTTCTAATTTCACCAAACTCTTAAAAAAAAAAAAAAAAAACCCTAAAAATAGTACACAATCCCTTAAACAGTACCACACTGCTCTCAACCCGTTACTATTCTCCAAACACCATTAACCAAACCAACCCAGGGTATACAATCATATTTTGAGATCAATCATTCACCAAACATCCACCAAAAAAATCCATAAAAAGCATGCGCTCACATGCAAAAAAAAAAGGGCACGGCCTGCACACACAAAAATAAAAGAAAGGCCCTGGCATGTTGTTGAAATACCGTGTAAAAACAGGGCCCATTGGCAGAACCAGATATAAGGAGCACTTAGACATCAAATACAAAATCTGTAGCGGGTGGTGTGAGACAGATATATGCAATGAGAAGAGGATTAAAGACTTGTATTACTACTAGAAAATCATCTCCAATTATTCGAAAAATAAAGTAAAAGAACACAACAGTTTTCCAAAAATCATGAGAATCCAATGATATGTGCAGTGGCCTCTTCTCAAGCCACCAACATACATACTGTAGGATGTGGCATCAGCAGTTCAGTTGCTGATGTCATCCCCAAACTGAGGTGCAGAAAAACCATTTAATCAACATTTGACATGAAGTTGTAAACAAAGAGAGAAGTGCAATAAGGACATGAGCAAGGGAGAGGGGCGAACTTCCTCAAACAAGCATCACATGTAAATTATGATAAAGGATGTAAGGTTAATGGCTTCATCTGGAGCAACTAGATGATAAGAAGATGCTGGGTTAGTTTTATATTCCAGGTATACCATAAATAACTATCCAACAAAAACAGTTGCTTCAGAAACAAGACTCGCCTACCGCAAGAGCTGGAGCTCTACCAAGTCCAGCAGTACAATGCACATAAGTAATGCCCCCATTACGATTTATGGCCTTGTAAAATTTGCTAACAACAGCTGGAAGCCTCAATCGCAAATCAAATGGATCAAAATCCCTGTTTCATCTCAAATCAGACACTATGTAGCAAGAATATAATGCAAAAAACTTAAGATAAATACAGAGGTGCATGTTACTGGAAATGGTTACAGGTAACTTTAAATATAAAAAGAAATATTTTTATTTTCCCTCTATTCTAAGTATATAACTGTATGTTGTAGTGATTTTTTTCTGCTCCTTTTTACTCAATAAATTTTAGTTCACATCAAAGATAAATAAGTAAAATATTGTTAGGACACTGCATCGTCATCAGCTCAGCCTCATCCCAGGTATATGGTGCCTGCTTTATGAGTTCAACAATTTAAATCGAGAAAAGGTAATGCAATTATCCCGTCCTATCTTTGTAACTTCAGTCTACCAATGTTAGGACACTTGGTGTTGATTAATGCATTCAACTACAGGAAATGAGATCAATTTTAACATTTCACAAATCATCAAATGCAAATCAGGACAGCAAAATAGTGAAGCAATTCTAAATTAAATTCTTTGTAGTGTATGGAAAGGATAAGGTACTTACTGTGATGATGATAGTAAAACAGCCTTGTATATATAAGATTACATTATGCTCTATCACAGATTGCATAAGAGGTAACTTTTTATCACCACATGGGTCCCCCAATGATAAATCCATCCCCCCTCAAAATCACTAATCCCCTGTGAATTGGCACTCGCCCTAATTTGACACAAATATGAATTATACTTAAAGTTGGATTAAATTTTATTTTTAAAAAATGTAGGTTAAGAAACCATCAAGATGATTGTAATGATCTGATTGAGATGGGTTTTTCCTGAAATTGTATCCATCACAAGACCTTTCTATCACACATATCCTCTCATGAATGGCATGCATCCAAGTGGATCCCACAAGGAGCTTAGATTTTTACCTATCCTACAATGAATGACATGCATCCAAATGGGTCCCACAAAGGGCTTAGAGTTTTACCTCTCATGGCTTACCTCTTAGCACAACATAACCTTGTATACCCAAACCAAATATGTAAAGTATATATGTATATATATATGGGATTTATTCGGATACAGACGCCTCATATACCTTCTATACAACGTGGAGAGGCTGACTTAAAGGGAGATGTTGGATTGTCAGTCTCAATCCAACGGACTGGGCAAGACATATATAAGGGGGAAAAAACAATTCCTCTCCCATCTCTCAGCTCCCTCAGCTCTCTGCCCTGATCCTGCCTTGGCCCTCCCCCTATCTCGCTTATCCTTAGCTCCCTCAGCTCTCTACTCCTCCAAGAGAACCTCCTTCTCTCATCCTAGCAATCATCTTCACAACCCTCTCTCAAATTGCACTCGTCTCTCTTCACTCAACCATCAAAGGCTCTCTCTCTCTCTCTCTCTCTCTCTCTCTCTCTCTCTATAAAGATCAATATATGCATGCCCGGAACTCAACCCTAGGGTCCCACCTCTAAAGATCAATATATGCATGATGATAATCCTAACGGTTTATCTTGAACCCCATCCTCTCCAATTGTATGTCCTCATAATTCAGTTTAATAGGAGCGGGTCCCACCATCAGACTGAGCTCAATGACGTTTTCATCATGTGATGAATCTGACAATGGGACCCACTTCTATTGAACTGAAACCTAAGGATATACCACTGGAGGGGATGGGATACTAGACGCTACCAGTTCCCATGGTACATGTATAAAGCCGTGCAAGGTGTCCATATTTGAATAAATCCATGTGTAAATGTATGAAGAGCATTGCATACAACTCAGAAAGTACAAAAAAGTATAATGATGACTTCATATTTTAAAAATAATTTCATATTACCAATCAAATGAAATTTATGGGTACATATGGGACAAACATCCAGCTCAAGGTTGACTCACCTGATTTCGGCACGGTAGTGCTGAATGTCATCACACTGTCCTGCATATTCTTGTATTGCAGTAATGTCAAGCCCAAAATAGCTTAAAATTCTTGTTAAGGAATTTAAAGGCAGAATGGGTGTTCTACTGAAGCTCATCTTAGTTCAACCAATGAATATTGAACAATATCATCACAGGAAGAGTTTAGGCAATAAGATGGCCTTATATATTTCAAAAGAATGGGTCGAGCCCTTGAACTGCTGAGGATACTCGAGGTCCGAATCTTGTTGCAGACAAAAAATGGTTTTTACTCCTATCTTGCGAAGCTTGTCAACATCTTCAGGGCTCTGTCATCAAACAACTGGTTAGATTAATTTTTATAGACAGAACTTCATTTATTGATTCAAAGTATAGAGATGGAAATCACTTGGAGGCATGATCCAACAATCAAGTCTGGACGAATGAAGTTGTAGTTCATTCCTAGTTCATGCCTATATGTCAACACTGCAGCACAATATTACGTAGAGAAACGGTTAGTGAATGATATGCATCTGATAACATGAAAAAAGAGAAAATAATCCAGAAAAAGGCATGTTTGAAACAAAGTTTATCACATATAGCTCTTCGTCAGTCTGAACATACCAGCGCCCATTGCTTGAGTCATATTGTTACTGTATGTTTCAGACTTTTTCTCCTCTACTTCAGCACCACTCATCCCAGTATTGGATGAAGAACCCGAAATTGCCTGGAGAAAATGTTGTTAAGTAATGTCTGTACGCGTGGAGAAACTTCAGCCAAACCCACCCCAACCCCCCCAAAACAAAAAAAAAAGAACCACTAAATAAGAAAACATGAAAAACATAGCAACAAAAGAGTCAGCATGAAATGACTTGCCAGAAAAAGAATTCCCAGAACCGACAGTCAATGATCAAGATCTCATTTGGGAGTGTTACTTGTGGGTGATCAAGATAAAAAAAAATATTGAAAAAGAAGGGAGGGAAATCCCTTACTCCCTCCCCTTCTATAAGTCAGTACAACTGTGTGTGAATGAGTGAACAAGAGACTTGGTGGTGGCAGTGAGGAAAGGATTGCAAGTATAATTGAGCAAACGAGAGACCTGTTGATGAAAGGAAAGGAATGTATGTATAAAATAAAGACAAATACAAGTAACACTCCCAAAAGAGATTTCTAATGTCCTACAACATATATCCCCTACAAAAACACATAATATGTGGCACTTCTCTTAAACTAATACTTATTAAGCAATGGTTATTTTACCCCTCTAGTTTCATAATAAAATTCCAGGCACAAAAATCAATTGATTGAAACTATTTTTGCATGTAAGTTTTCTTTTCATCCACGCTCAAGTTTGTTCTGAAGTTTCCAATTGATTGGAAATCGAAACCTCGAGCCAGACCGGGGTCAGACTGCACTGAACCACATTTCCATGGCTTTTAATTTCCTCGCCTTATCATTTTTACTCAAATTCTCTAAATTTATCAAAAATATTCACCGGTCTCCAATTTTAATGCTTTTTTCCAGACATAAGATTGAGAAAGACGTGGTAAGGAAATGAGAATTCAAACAATTTGAAGATAAAGTACATGATGAGGAAATGGAATTCCATAAAAACAGCTCACCACAGACAAGCCAATAACAACCAACAGAAACAATCCTGACAACACTAACAACTGCCAATTATCTGTGATCTACATACGTGGGGCCCCGCCTTTACTTGATCTAACCTGCTTATATCACAACTCTCCCCCTTTAAGTATACATACCAAATTTCTCTCCAGCTGGAATTGATACACACCATTGGATTGATAATGTATTTCGAACATTACAAAAAATTTCATATAAGTAAATCCGATAGTGGCGTACAATTTATTCCCCTCCAATTGAAGTGACACACATCATTGGATCGATCATACCATGTGTCTTAAACATAACAATTACTCCATACATGTGAATCCAATTGTCTACATCACTTCAGTTGCCGAGAAACCCATTCTACTCCAAACCCAACCAATACATTCCATTGAATTAATTAATCATGTATTTCAAGCATAAACTCCCCCCCCCCCCCCCCCCCACATATCATAGATGTAAATCCAACAGTCCAAATCACTCCAATTGCCATAAAATTGGACCAGTCCTATACATAAGGAGGCATTTGACCAAGAAATGGTGGGCCCCATACAAGTAAAATCAACTTGTTAGCTGCCATCAGACAATCTTCTACAGCTCATGGTTACAGTAAGACAAACCCAGATCAAGATTTAAAAAAAAAAAAAAAAAAAAAAAAAAAAAAAAAAAACAGATCAAGAAAAAACAATTAAAGAAAATTTACCAACGGTCCAAATCACTCTAATTGCCATAAAATTGGACCATTCCTATACATAAGGAGGCATTTGATCAAGAAATGGTGGGCCCCACACAGGTAAAATCAGCTTCTTAGCTGCCATCAGATAATCTTCTACAGCTCATGGTTAGAGTAAGACAAAAACCCAGATCAAGATTTTTGAAAAAAATACCAACTTAGCTACCTTCATGGCTATGCTTCCGCAAAGATCAGATCTCGCGAACCCCTGCAACAAATCAAGATCCAAAAAGAACATATAACGATTTGGGAGGAATGAATCGATTGAGAGAGATAGAAAGAGAGGGAAAAGTGTAGGGGGAGAATCACTTTACCAGAGATGGGTTAAAGGTAGAAGAAGTATTCATTCTTCTTTTAAGGCCTTGTAAAGGCGAAAAGGGAGAGGAACATCTGAGAAAAGAAGAGAAAAAGTGAGCATTCCTTGAAAGAGAGATCAGATTCCCTGAATTCACAGAAGAATTACAAGATTACCTGGAAAGACTTTGCAGGCAATTCATTTCAAGATGATGATGATTCTTCTTCTTCTTCTTCTTCTTCTTCTTAGGATGAAGAAAGATGTATCAAAATCTATCTGCAAGATGTTACTGGTGCTGAGGATATTCTAACAAAATGCGACCGTCCTTGTCTTCGTGCGTGGCAACGAACGCTCTCCCCGATTGAAGTTTGGATCTTGTGGGAGTGGGACCCACACACGTGAAATTCATGAGGCCTCCTGGGTGGGGCCCGCCTGCTAAAATGTTACCAATACAATACAAATGCCTAGTTCTTTCTGGGACATGATAAGATCTCATACTATTTAAGATAATGAAATAAACAAACTAAAAACCGCATGATTTCCTTGACAAATACATTAGTTTTGGAGGGTTTTGCTTGTGTGTGACTTTGACTTTCACCAAGAAAATGCCTTCGAAATTGAAACCTCGCTAGATTTTTTTTTTTACCTAAGCGTGGGTATCCAAAGTCTGAGCACCTGAATATATTCCTCGGGGTGGTGGCCTCTCCATGTTTCCACTCACTGATTTCGCATGGCTAGCATAACTTGGGGTCCCAACACATTGGCAGACTTTAATATTGAGACCTCCAAATGTTTATGGAGTGCCCCAACCAACGGTACTACCATGCATTGGTAAACCTTGCTGGATGAATACAAAGATTTGTGGATTAATAGATCCATGCAATGTGCAAGTTTGAACTATTACACTATTTAAATCTTATATACTGGTGGTACATCAATGCAGCACTGAAATGTTGGTTTCTTTTTACACTATTTTTTTTTTATTAAAACAAAGAAATCTGAAAAAAGAAACCCAGAAAAGATTTCATATCTTCATTTTTTTAATTGATTTTATGATGCTTTATGCGTAAATAAAATAACAAAGCAAAATAAAAGAGAGTTACAATCGAGTTAAAATACAGTTTAAGTATCAGATTATACACATAATAAGTTGATAGCAATTATCCACAAAATATCTATGGGCATGTTTATTTGTATAGAATACATAGGAATCCGAATGCATAAGAATTTGTAGTGAAAGGATTGTTAGAGAGGTGAAGGGTGAATCAAATCAGATAACAATAAAGTCTGGAACTTGACTTTTAAAGTTAAATTGGTAGAGTGCAGGTTGCGCATTGATTTCTCATCTCTCTTTATTCAACTTTCATTATAGGGCACTTTTGATCATTTTTTCTTACATTTACACATGATTCTTACTTTTTTTTAACCATTCAAATTTTTTAGAAGTTTAATTACATGAGACAAATAATTTGTTACTTTTCGGTGAATACAAACTCAACTTCCACCCAGTTCAGAATCTTAGGCATATCTAGGGCAGTCAATTGTATTATGTTAACGAATTTGGGTTTTGGGTTAACTAATTCGTGTTAAAATCACCTTAACACGTACATGACCAGTTAACTTAACGGGTCAAAAAATCCAACCCGAACATGACCCGTTAAGTAATTAAGTCATTTCAAAAATAAAAAAAATCCATACAAAAATATATAAGCCACACGAAACTATAAGTAAGAATCTCAAGTGGATCCCACCTAGAACCCCACTATAAAGCAATAAATTTTAATTTCTTCTTTATGAATATAAATTAATTTTAGCTACACTTAGGGACTAAAAGATTTTTAACGAGTTAAGCGGGTTGTTAACAGATTACCGGTTTAATTCGTACACGACTCGTTAACTTAACTTGTTAACGGGTTTAACCCATTCACGATCCGAACCCATTAAGAGCCTACCAGAATCCATTAATATTATATGAGTTTGTATCGTGTTAATAGGCCGTGTGGCATTTTAAAGCCCTAGCCAAACCATCACAAATGGAGTGGCTTTTTCAACACATAAGTTCTCACAAAAGGTGGTAAAAATATGCATATAAGATAGTTGTAAGGGAGAAAGAATTTTGTTCTTTCTTTTGCCACGTAAAGAACATTCATATAAGATAGTTGCAAGGGAGAAAGAATTTTGTTCTTTCTTTTGCCACGTAAAGGACATTTTCCTTGCATTGTAAGAATGTTTTTGTAAGTTGGGCACCATCTCCCAAAGGGGTGTATTGATATTAAAAGCTCATATGTTTTACATATTCTGAAAAATGTCCTCAAGCTTTTTTGTTATTTCTAAAGAAGACACTCTATTGATTAATTTCTAAAGAAGACACTCTATTGATTAGAGAGAGAGAGAGAGAGAGAGAGAGAGAGTCATAAAATCTCCTTAACATTTTTTTCAGTTTTCTAAAAGAGCTTTCAAATTAGAGTTGAAGTTTTACATTAAACTTTTAGTTAAGGACAACTGACAAAATGAACCCATGCATGTGACCTCTTCCCCGACATTTTTTTTTTTACATTGACTAAAATGCTCTCAATGAAAGAAAGAGTTAGGCTTTTCAAAAACCCCCCAGTTAGTCATTTCTTATTCTTCCACCACTAGCGGCTCGAGCGTAATTAGGAATAAGACGAAAGACAAAGGAAAGAATTTCTTGTTAGTCACCAATGGTTGCCTTGGGATCTCCATTGGAGAAGAGGTGTAGATGAAAGAAGTGGAGGGATTAAAAAAGGAAAAGTGAAGAAGACAAAACTGATTGGGATTTTAAGAAGTCCTATCTCTTTCGTCCAATGAGGGCATTTATTCGTTTTTAAAGAATTGCCCATCGCCCATGGTTTTCCAGATTGCACGTGACGTGGAGGATTTGTATATGTACTTAGGGATTAGTTCTTGGCTATAGTATCACTCAAGCTCAGGGCCAATAGCTATTGAGCTATGCTTGGTGGAAGATACTCCGGATTATCATAATAATAATTATAATAATAATAGCAATAAAAAGAAGGAGGAGGAGGATAGGTCGGTGGCAACAAATTGATTTCAAAAGATGTCCTTAATTAAAAGATATATGGAAAAATTGAATCCTATTAGGAAATTGAATCTCAATTTGAAAGACTAAAGTTTTTTATCCTTTTTTTAAACTACGAAAAAAGGTTACGCATTTTTTGAAATTTTCCACAAAAACAATTTTTTAGAGTTGTAGTTGCTAAACTTCGATGTAAATTTCTCTGGTGCCTACTTAGGCTGACTAATGAGGATAGCTAATTACAGGTGCAGAAGGCTGGAAGTCCCATAGGTGAAAATTCCGAACTCATGACATTTCGCTCTGATACCATGTTAATAATTTGAAACACCAAAAAATCCTCGCCATTAGTGAACGGCACAACAGTGTATTTCAACATTTCCTTTTGCATCCATTATCTCTCCTTGAGTCGGCTCTCACCTTAAATTGACATCATTTGACTTTACTCAACATTAAGTTGATAGTGGAAAACAAGGGGTTTCTCGGTTGGTTGGCACCCCCATGTTACTTAGCTGCTTAAGGAACAATCCCTGATAATGCCACTATTCCCACTTATGCGGTTTGTGGACTTCTCTTGCGGGCCATCCTTCCCACTCTGTGGGTTTCCTATCTCCACTTATGTGGGCAGCCTCAGTTCGAGTCCCTTTGGCAGGGGTGAGAAAAAGGTTAAGATTATAGTGAAAGTAAAAAAAAGAAAATTTGAAAAGTGTACTTTTTAAATCCCTAAAGTTGGTTTTAATTTGAGACCATCAAAATCAAATGAAGGGTGGTATAAACGGTCTGAAGACTTTTCTATTAACCGCCTTCTTAGGTGACCAGTGCACCAACGTGAGCATCCATATGATGGGCCACTTACTTGCAAACGCTAGTTTTGCTCTTAATGTGTATTTAAATAAAAACTAGAAAAAGAAGGATGGGAAATCTAGATGGAAAACAGGAAAAAAAAAAAGGTGTGAAATTTCCTTTTTTTATTGAGCAATGGCTCAAGACCTTAGGAAAAATTCCAAAATTTTGCCATTTCTCGTAAAGGGTCCTTTTAGATTGTGCAGCACAAACTCGGTCTTCCCGCCACTTTTTTATTATTTTTCAATTGGCATGTATATACATCGTTGACACATTTTTAGCACATTTATGCCAGTTTCGAGTTTACAATTATAGTTTACTGGCCCATTTCATTTGCAACAGAGAGTTGCTAGCTCCATTTGATTTATAACCAAAGTCCTAACCCATCTGCTTTATAGATATATTTTTTACTCAATTGATCTCAATTTATGGTCATTTTATTTTGCGGATTTTATTTACACCATGTAGTGTTGGCCTACTTTAAGTTACAGCTATAATTTGCCGGTCCATTTCATTTGCAAAAGTTTTAACTTGTGGGCCTATTTGATTTGCAACTAATTTAGGCCATGAACACCATTAGGGTCATTTGAATGGTGATTTTGTTGATGAAGATTCTTTCTTTCATCTTCTTTCTATACAAATTCTGGTGGTGCAAATGACAGTTGCATGCTTGTGGTGAGCACGGTCACCATTCACTAGTTGTTGTGTCATACTCTGGGCATTTTACAATGGAACGTGATGGTGTAAATGGAGAGATGAACATCTCATTTCTTTTGTTGGCATTTGGCTTCCCATGTTCCCTCATCAATATAATTGTGTACTTTGACTTTACAGAGTATCAGAGCCAGACTATTCCAAAATTTTGGATTATGCCACAACAGCCAAATAGGTGCTCTTAGACTTGTTGTTTGACGAAGATGGCTAGCTTTGGCTTTCTTTTAACAGAGATGGTAAAATTACATCATCTGTGAGTGGGTTAGGATAAGTGAGTTGAGTTGCCATGCTATTTTCTTCCACACCAGTAGGTAGTTAAATGTAGGTCAGTATCAGATCAAGACAAGTGAGGGCTTGGATTGATCATGAAAATGCCCTACTACATGGTAATTTTTGTATTGTCAGGTAGAACTAAAAAGAAAGAAAGAAAGAGGGTAGGAAAAAAGGAGAAACACAAAAGAACAATACTAGAAGAGTGGGGCCCGCCTCGATTACATTTTTTCCCCCTTTTGGGCAACACAGGTTAAATAAATGGGGATTAACTTGATTATATCATTAGGCTGCAATAGATAAATTGAGCTTGGGTTGATTGTGTCATAGGTTAGCAAACATCATACCATGATTTTCATAGTTTTTTAGGGTAGATTTCACTGGAATCATCATTTCCTTGATCCATCATGGATCCCTAGAGGGTGGGCACATTGTAATTCCATCAGATGAGTGGCCCTCACATAAAAAAACAAAACCCAGAAATGGAAGAATTTCAAATTCTCCTAGAGCTTCAACAAAATCTCAACTAAAACAATTCATTAGTTGATCAGAAGGTTATTCTGTGACATTGAGGATTGCTCATTCTCTCTCCACTTTTATTTTCCATTCTATCAAAAACTTTGCACCATTTTTCTTCTTCACACAAATGGAGGCCTGACCACTTCATCAACTTATTAAAAATATTGCAAAACTACATAGAATGTGACCATGCACTGTGTATCACTAAGTAGGAGAGAGCAATCAAGCGAGCAACAAACCTTAACTAAAAATGTTGCCATAAATCCAGCTATTCTGTGCCCCACATTTGATTGAAATGGTCTATTTCCCACCACCATCTAAGCTTTTGACCAGATGGTTATTAAGGTTCCCCCACACTGAATTTTCATTGAGGCCAACCTCTATCAAAGAAGGAATAGTCAGTGAACTACAATATGCTTACCTTGGTTTGCATCTTTACATGTGTTACGTCAGAAATGGATTCCTGCGTATTGATCAACAAGCATCATGGCACCGTTTCATACACTAAAGTCAAAGTCTAGGGAGTGGGTTCCCCAGCTGCCACAATAATAATCAAAGAAAACCCACACACAATTCATGGGTTTTACTGAAATTGCCTTGAGCTTGATTGCTGTGGACCGTCGTATTGTGGGGCATGTAGTGGTCTACATTGGTGATGGTGGGTGAATGGGTATCACTGAATCGTGGAATAATGGGAAAATTGTCAAAAAAATAATAATAAATAAATAAATAAGTAAAGAGAGGCCTTCTACAGTGAGTTGTTAGAGTTTGACTGTTTTTAAAGGATTCTATGGGTTTTTTCCAGAAGAAAATCCATTTTGTTAATCAAAATACACATGCCCAAATCCCTGTCCAAATATTAAAAGACCGCGATTATAAGAGATGCTGTTCTAGGAAAATATCCTCATGATAGTTAAACAAATCCAAGAGACTCAAAAGTCACGCACCTACAAAGCAAGCATGTCCCTGACCAGCTGCAACAACTGAAGACGACACTTCCAACTTCAATTCAACTGAATAAAGAATCACAACGACCATTTTAACTCAGAAATAACAATAATAATAAAAATAAAAATAAAAATAATAATAATAATAATACAAGCCTCATCCTGCTATGTTCTGCTATTATAAAACCAGAACATCTTCCCCATCCTTATAAAAAACCACCAAGTCTTCTTTATTAGAAACTTGAACTCTTTTCTCTTCCTTTCCGAGGATAGTTTTAAGCGAAATTAAACTGCCCACATGAGCAGTGACTCTAGTAAGATCATTCCCACGAAAAGAATCTGCTCTAAAACGAGGATGGTGAACAACTTGTAGGTCATCTACCAAACTTTCATCATCAAAGGGCCAATAGCCTGATAAAGCACGAAACCAAGCAGGCAATCTGACATTAACTTGTTTAGTCCAAGACTCCTTCACATTGTATTCCTTCATTAGCCATATATGTACGGTAGTATCCACCCATGTCAGTTCGACAATGGCAAGAAACCCCTTCAAATTCATCAAGTATACATAACCTGTACAATTCAAGTCAGCAGCTGGCACCTCTCTAAACTGCTCATTACCCATGTCCAATGAGAAGATGGACAAGGGTTTTGTGGGGTAGCGACACCAATGAAGACAACCATTTACCAACACGTAGGAGAATTGACGGAACATATGCATGGTATATGAAAGTGGAGCATTCTCTATCAGTCGCCAAGAATTAGTCCCTAGAGTGTGTATATCAACTTTTAAGGAGACATCCCGTCTCACTTTCGCCACTCTCACCACCTTGTATTCCTGCCTTAAAGAGTCGAACCCAAATCCACATACCCATGAACATACGCTATCCTCACATGGTAGCATCACATATTCTCCGGTGATTGGATTGGACACATAAGCTTCATCGCTCTCATAATAATCACGACCATCACAGTGATTGTAAGCGAAGCATAAAAGACCGTTGCATGATCCCATAACACGAAACCAGCGGTAGAGACAAGTGAGCTTGGCATCCACTACCGTTAACTTGCGACGCGGCACTCCTCTTTCAACCAAATAGAGAATTGGATTCCAGCCTCCATTTCCTAGGCACATGATGAGGCTAAGGGTGTCGTTCTGATTCTCTAAGGCTCGATTGTGTTGCATGGTGGCAAAAATAGGATTGTGGACAATGATATCTCGCCATGCCTTGGAAACAAGAGTGCATTGGAAGATAGAATAGATCGGTAGTCTGGAAAGTATGTCCATGATGGTTTCTTGAGGGAGGAGTTGCACGCCACTGCTGCTTTGGTACTGTTCTTCTTCTTCCGATGATTCTGTTCTCTTTGTTTGGTAGTTTATCATCATATTTAATTCTTCTTTCCTCTCGAATCCGAGTAAGCAAGCAACAGCAATGGTAAAGTACACAATGCTGATTTTTGTTGTGAGCTTCTAGAAAAAGAAAGGGGAAAAACCTGACACTATTAGCCAATGTCAGTAATATAAGAGGACAAAAACTAGCGAGAGCAGGTTGGAAGTGTAACCTTAAATGTATCAAATTTATTTTATTTTATTTTCTTGATAACTCAGGGCATTAAATGTATCAAATTTATGTTAAATGCAATGTAGAATGTAGAATGGCGATAAGATCGAACTATCTAGAATGGACAACATAATGAGTGAATGGATACTGTAGTCCATATGCAAGGAAGAATCGATCTTACAGTTTTCACCAGTAAGTCTGATTATGTAAGAAGAAAGAAGACCACATTCACATTTGATTATGTAACTAAGGACATGTGATAGATGAGCCTTGTAGATGTTACGGAGGCCCATCTAGGTGTGTTGCCTATGAATGAGAAGGGTCCAGGGATGGAAAGGTCTCAGAAAGTTGGACAAAAATCGGCCCATCAAGTTATCCTAACCCTTCATTTAATAGCTTAAAACTTACAGCCACTTGCGGTTTCTAAC
This sequence comes from Umbellularia californica, assembly GCA_028538565.1. Taxonomy (NCBI): domain Eukaryota; kingdom Viridiplantae; phylum Streptophyta; class Magnoliopsida; order Laurales; family Lauraceae; genus Umbellularia; species Umbellularia californica. Next base: position 22,729,810 of record JAPQWN010000007.1, read on the forward strand.
GAATACAAGTTAAAAATGTTCACAATAATTCATCACAATCAACTAATGAGAATGACGTGTCCCCAGCGGGCTGTAGCACAACTGGTTAGGAACAACAATGCCCAGCTGCATGGGTAGAGGGGTGCATGAGTTAATAGTCTCCTCTAAAGAAAGGGGAACAAGGTTAATAATAGTGACAAATGATAGATTATCAAATTTACAGGCTATTCTCAAGTTATTATTGGAAAAATGTATAGATTTGGAAACTCTAATCTAATAAGAGCTAATAAAATTAAGGTATATAATAAAAGCTCTAATTTGAAAGTAAGATCTTCTATTTTTATGAAATAATACTGAAGTTACACGATATATCATTTTAAGATATTTTCACTTGTAAAATGACCTTAAAAAACATGGAAGTTCCATGATATGTGTGACTTTAAAATATTTTCACTGGTTAAATAACCTGTAAAAACATGTGATGAAAGAAAAAAGACATGCAATTAGTTTGTGTCTCCCACTGGCCCATGTAGATTAAAAGGGGATGCTAATTACCAATATCATATAAAAATGGATATCTCTTAACTATTTTATGGTTGCCGAACCAACATATAATGCAATGGGAAGACATACTCGCGCAATAGGAAAGCTCTAGAGATCAAGTATGTTGGGGGGCAGACTACTTGAATTATTATTCTCCAGTAATGGAAAAAAAAAAAGCTTTAAATTAAGTATAAAATAGACGGTCTCTTATGAAAGAGACAAATTATCTATAAATGGCAAATCTATCAAACCTTCTCATGTATAGGTCAATTGAGTCTTCACCTACATGCCATGGATGCAATCTAAAACCTTCATTTCTTATTTCAAATATAATAGTAATAATTACAATAATAATAATAGTAGTAGTAATAATAGTAATAGGTTCCCTTAGAAAAGATAGAAATCTGGAAATTAAAGCACTAATTTATAATTAGCGTGTTTGATAGAATTATTTAAAAGCTTTCTTACTTCATAACGTAATTGGGGGCCACATTTAGGAATCGTGGTAAGTGGGGCCCACCATTTAAAAATTACAACGTAAAAACTGCCATTTGCTTCATTTTGGAAATTTTATAAGGTTATTTTCATCAAAAACACTCGTAAACTTTGCAATGTCCACCTACATCTGCGCTAAAAAAACCTCTAAAAACAAAGCAAACCCCCTTAGCTTTTTTTTTAGAGGCAAAAGCTCTAATCTGTTAAAATAAGCTCTAAAATTAGAAAATACAGTTAGAGGTACAGAAAACACTCTAATTTGTAAATAAGCTGTAAATCACAAAATAAGAACTTAGTTTTAGAGTTACCAAACGCTCCATTAAGGGTTCATTTGGCATCATTGCTATAATGATCCCAATCTTGTAATAGGATCAGGGCGTGCTTATAACAAGTAGTGCCTAACGATGAGAGGGATGAGGAGCAATTTTGGGGAATTTCTTGTCATGATCATCAGTCGTACACACACACACACATGCAGAGAGAGAGAGATGGAGAAGCTGTTCGTGCTATAGTTAAACCCACACTTCTCTTGTGTCGTCAATTCCGTGTCTGGTCCAAGACCTTGCTTTTGGTCGCTTCATCAAGGTAGATCTAGATTCAGTTCAAAAGATAAAGTTGATGCAATCTTAGGGTTAGAATGCAAGTGCCGGGGCACAATTAGGGTTCCGAAGAACAATACTCGAAGAAGAAACGGTCTCCAACGAAAAATCCACACAGGGAATTTTATTAATCAATTCTAATCTCTAAGATCATTGATCTCTACAACGCTATATTTATAATAAAATAAACTTAAGCCCCAAGAAAGTATTCCTAATCAAACTAGGAAACCAAATAATAATCCTACCCAAATTAGAAACCTAACTCTAATTACACTCTTTACTAAAAATAAAACTAATAAAAATTAAAAATCAGGATTTCATGGGTCCCACATGTGGCCCACGATTCTTGTTGCCATGACATACTATTGCTACTGCATCACCCTTGGGAATCGTGTACCTGATTGTTTCATTTACATCAATCCAGTATTCGTTATTGCTTTCAGATTTCTTTGGATCATCCATATATCCCTTGGAAACCGTGTACCTTACATTTACATCAATCCATTAGCCGATCAAAGTTTCGGTGATTGGTGTACAGCCTTTGTCCACTTATGCTCCCATAACAAGGGACGCCCAAGTTTTCTGGGAGCACTCGGGTAACAAATATTGGATTCCTTTTATAAAATTTGGCAGTGAGACTCGCTTCTTCGGCCCTTTCTTTTGAGGTCCCTAGAGGTCTTTCTACACCTAAGTCTAATTTTCCTTATCATATCAATTTAGTCTTTCATCTTTCTAAATATGGAGCGCAATTGAGGCTTTACAGTGTGACTAGATGGAACCAATTATGCCTACTAGTCCCAACTCGTAAACTCATAACAATGTTTTAAAATATATTATTGTGAAAGGAAACTTTTCAGCAAAATATGAAGAATATGATTCTAACATGAAAAAAATCAGTTCTTACATCACAAACACTGTAGAGCCTACAATTGGGAAAAAATGAGAAATTTTGAACAAAGCAACTGCATGTTTCTTTTAAGGTGTTTCTTACTCGAATTAGTTATATTTGAGATTTCTAACATTTATGGGATGGTTGTTCTCTAATTTCAACTGAAATGTTTTATTGTTGGAATTTGAATGCGAACTCACCTGAATAGTCAATTATCAGAGTTCCAGGATTTCAAATGTTGGACAGGCTATATTGAGAATTTGGAATTTCATTTCGGGACGACATTTAGGGTATTTTAATTTTTTTTTTTTACTTATAGTAATAAGACACATACCACCTCTTCTTTAATTAAAAAGATAATCAACATATGTCCAAAGTCCAAAGTTTTATTATAAATGCACGTATTAGTTTGGCCTACAGCCTTACCCTAAAAGATTGTTGCAATCTCGTATTTAGGATCATCAATGTCTATAAGTTTCTTCACCTCTCACTAATCTCAACTCCTAAAACCCTCAAGATCATCACCATGGGCAGTTGCAAAAGGCACATGATCAATTAAACAAACTTTTCCATGAAGAATTTAAAAAAAATTCCTTCAAAGATTTAAACACAATACCTAACAAATTGATCAAACAGTAAAAATATGCTCTAATGTCCCCGCTTGTACTCGTTGTCCTCCTTGTTAGCAAATTTCTCACCGACAAGAACAGTCTTGCTTTCGTGCTTTCTTACACTACTAGTAATAGATGCTAACACACTATTCACAAGATACAAACAACCTATTAAATGTTAAAACTCGGTCAAAATGTTAAACGCATTCAACTACATGTACTAAATGTAATTGGATGTGTATTGCCAACAAGGAGGACAACAAGTATAAGCAGGGAACGGTGGAGCATATCTTTATAGTTTGATCAATTTGCTATGTATTGTATTTAAATCTTAAAAAAAACAATAAAAAAAAATTGGATTCTTTATGGAAATGTTTGTTTCCTTGATTATGTTGACGTCTTGTGGCTGCCCATTGTGACGATCTTGAGGGTTTTAGGGGTTAAAACTAATGAAGAGGTGAAGAAACTTATAGGTATGGATGATCCTAAATAGGAGGACCTCGTACAACAATCTTATCCTTTAGAGTATACTTGCATTTATAATAAAAGATTTGGACTTTGTGCATATGTTGCTTATGTTTGTTTTTAATTAAAGAAGAGGTGGTATATTGCTTACTGCTATAATTAAAAAAAATTAAAATACCCTAAATATTGTCCCCCATATGAAACTCCAAAATTCTCATAGCACATCCAACATCCGAAATCTAAATCTAAGAATTCTAAAAGCAAAGGTGACTTTTCAGGTGGGTGGTGGGTTGGCATTCAAATTCCAATAATGAAACATTTCAATTGAAACTCTAAGAGAATAACCATCCCATAAATGTCAAAAATCCCAAATGTAAAGTCCCCAACCTTATTGGGCCAGTTAGGCCCAATAGTAGGCCCGTTGACCTATTTATTTTGTAATTATTATAATTAATTGTATTATTAGATATTAGGTGGGTTTAGACCTTGAGCGAGTCTCTTTTAGTGTTAGATTAGTGTCTGCGAAGTTTTGTGCGATCTGAGTTCGTTTGACCCTAGCCGGGGGTAGTTTGCAATTTAAGGAAAATTGAGTGTTTTTCAAGAAAATTGCAACCGCCGTGATTTTTAGGTTCGTTGGAAAGGTCTCGTCGTGCTGATCACTTTTGTCTCCTGGCTCGTCGTGATCCGACTACCAAATAACCTTCAAGTGGTCCATTCCTTCACTAGACCCACTTAAGGGGCAAACTTGTCTTTTCCCCTTCCTCTCTTCTTAATTCTTTATTCATTCTCTGCAACGAACGAGAATTCCAGAAGCCCATTTTTCTTCCTCTCCATCTCCTCTAGCCAGAACTCTATCCGGGAGAGATCACCTCCGCAATCCGAGCCACACATCTTCTTCCTCTCGATCTCCTCTCTCCGTTGATACAAGCTGGTAAGCCTTTTCCAATCATCAACTTTTCTTATCTTCTCTTTTGTTTAGATTAGGTCTGATCTTGGTCTTTTTACTTCCTTTCTTCTTCTTGGTATTCTAGATTGCTTTTGAACGGGGTAGATTCGTGGTTTTCGCGGTAAAAAGCTCCTCCTCAAGTTTTTCCCCTATTATATTCATCTTCTGGGTTGAGGCAAGTAGATTTGCAATTTATAATTTAGCATGTGTGTATGTTTCTCTATTGATTGCAATGATTTCCTTGTTAGATTTCCTTAATTCCAAGCCTGGTTTTGATACTAATTTGGGATTGACATGTTAGATTAGGTTTGGGGATTTGGGTTGGTTAAATTTGTAATTGGTAACCCTTTTTATGTTTTAAATTGTTATAATGGGTGTAAAAATGATGTATGTGATGAAATGGGAGCACAGAGGCTCGTTTTTTGCAAGTTAGCCATTGATTGGCTAGAGGAGAAAAGGGCAGAAAACCCTTTTTCAGGTTACAGGTCCGCTGTCCGCTCGATCGATCGCTTTGTGCGATCGATCAAACAGAGGAACTGCCCCGTTAACTATGAGCGGTTTCAGTCCAATCAATCGGGTACTCAGTGTGATCGATCAGACTGAAGGATGTCTCAGCTAACTGGGAGATGCCTAGTGCCGATCGATCGAACCTGCAGTCCGATTGACCGGATGGAATATTAACTGAGACTGATTACAGTCCGATCGATCGTAGGATAATTAATTGGCAGGATTTGTCAACTTCAAAGACTTGTAATTTTTAATCCGCCCGTTGGATTTCTACATGTAATATATCGTTGGAAAGCTCTTAAGATATGGAATCCAATGGTTCTGGTTTCATCACGATCAGAGGTCGGGGAGTGAAGTGATGTAAATACCCGGATTAATGATCCTGCTCATGTTTACTTGGTAGTGACAATGTTAACCTAGGTTTGGGCTTTAGATGTTGGAAACCATGAACCTACTCTCACTTGACCATTAATGGGGATTAAAATCGTAGCACGTGGCTTGGTCTGCTTAGATGTTGGAAACCATAAACCTACTCTCACTTGACCATTAATGGGGATTAAAATCGTACCACGTGGCTTAGTGTGCTTCGATGGGTTGTCTAAGTATCCATGTATTTCGCATGGTATAACCGAATGCTTATAAAATTGTCTCAATAGATGCTTAACATGATTGTACACCAAGGAATTCCCTAGAAGCATCCTTGATTCAATTCCCATGCGTACTCCGTTAGAACATGTGGGGTATAGGGATGACACCACTTGTCTAGGTTATTTCAATTCCCCCTTGACTTATGACTTGTATCCGTTGTTACTATTCCTTGTACACTCTTTTGGCATAACACACTTAATAATTATGAAACATAAGTTCTTGTAGAACTAGGACATGGACCTGACTTGGAATGTATCTTAGGAACCTTGTAGAGTGTGTGTCATAAACATGACTGGCTAGACTGTAAGGGATTATCATGTGAACTGGACTTGTCTTGTATTGTTTTAAATGAGATAATCACTTAGAACATGTTTTGTGCATTGAACTAACCAGACTTGCTTGTCATGGTTTATTCTTGTATCAACACCACTTTGTTTTGTTGCATATTATGACCATCTGGAATTTGGGGTTTCATTGATGGGCCAACTACTAGGACATCAGCATGGGCAGTCGGCGTAGGACGGCGTCCATGGCATTGAATAACTGAGAGCAGGCGATGACCGTGCTGCTATTCCAAGGACCAAGAGTTAAGATCCCCCTGGAGCCAGACTTTGGTATCAGTAGTCTGGTCTTGATTGTTACTGATACCCCGGGAGGTGGCTAAGACATCCCCGGAGTCTACCTCCTGATTCTTGCATTGCATTGTATAGTGGTTATTGCTAGATGATGCTGCGATTTCCGTTATTGTTTCTGATGGTTATTATTCTTGCTTAATGCTTAGCTTCACTTTCCTTGTATTCATATGATTATGTCCTATCATTATTCGGATATTTGATGCATGTCATGTTTATTATATTTTGCTTATCTATTGCTTAACATGTTGTTGACTTTGTTCCTTGGTGTGCAGACACCCCAGGTGACCACTATTACTATGATGAGCAGGCTGGTGAGGAGATCCTTTGAGGAGGAACGAGAGTGACGTGTTGATGAAGTAAAGCAGCGTCATCGATCCCGGCACAAGAGAGATTCATATGGGATTTCATTAGAATTGTTTATTCATTTAGTCTTTCATCGTTGAACCTTTCTTCCCTTGACTTTATTGTTTTAAATGGCCTTGGTTATTGGGATGGCCATTATAATAAATTAACTTCTTTGTTTAATTCTGTTATTTCCTTTTTACAACTTTAATTAAATGAAGTTACTATCCATTGTTTGATGTTCCATATGCCTAGAGTTGTATGAATTCCGCAATTATGGTATGACTTGAGGCTTGAAATTTAATATCCTCACAACGGACTTACAATCCTTGGGACTAAAGGACAAAATTTTTTATTAGTCCTAAATTTCACTCCCCAGATCCGGTTTATTTTCTAATTGGGTTTGGGGGACGTGACACCAAATATAACGAATTCGTGTCAGAAATACCACAAAAGAAATAGGTTGTTAGTGTGTTCAAAATATCCTAATTGTTATCTAATTTTAGGCTCTTCTGTGTTTGTGATCCAAAAATTGATTTAAGCCATTTCAAAATCTTATTCTTCCTCAGGCAAAAAATTTCCTTTCACAATAATATATTTTTATTCAGTATTATGAGCATGGCTATGAGTATGTGAGTTGGGACCAATAGGCATAATTGGTTTCATCTAGTTGCACTGTAAAGCCTCAATTGCGCTCCACGTTTAGAAAGACAGACTAATTTGATATGATAAAGGAAAATTAGACTTGGTATAGAAGGACCTACAGGGGGACCTCCACAATAATGTTGGTTGACCATATTAGTGTACCGATGACTAGGGCAAGTGGTCCTCATTGATGATTTGATCACCAAATCATACAATGCAATGATTGTTAAATGATGAGACACCAAATCAGAGAATCTCACTGCCAAATTTTAAAAGAGGAATCCAATATCTATTACCTAAATGCTCCCAAAAAACTTGAACATCCCTTGTTACGGGAGCATAAGTGGACAAAGCCTGTACACCAATCATCGAAACTTCGATTGGCTACTAGATTGATGTAAATGTAGTCATGTACACTATTTCCAAGGGATATATGGATTATCCGAAGAAATCGGACGGCCACGCAATGGAAAAATTGCCGAATGAGAAAAAAATGCAAAATTCTTACCAAAACCTGGCTTAAAAATTCTCAAAGAACCATCAGATTGCGACCTCGGTGTGGCAGATCAAAGAAATTGGGCCCACCTATATATTTTTAGAAATTTCTTAAATTTGTGTCTCGATCCAGAGCTTCTCTATCTGCAGAAAAGACTGTAAAGGCTTTTTATAGCTAAGCTACATTAGGAGAATGCCATAAGGAGTAGTTGTTAGTAATCTGAATTATGTTATTGACTGCTGGAAGACTTATTGTGTGTAAAGGTCTTTTTATTGTTATAGATGAAGACATTTTCTTCTATGTTTTTTAGTGATCTCTAATCTCTAGCTTTTTTGAGCTATTTCTTTGTTCGGTAAGCATGATGCTTGATACATTGAGTGTGTTTTCATTGAAATGAAGTCATGAGAGGTTTCAATGATTTATTTAGTTACTTCTATTTACTTCATCATGCAGTGAAATGAAGTCACTAGAGATTTTAATGATTTATTTAGTTACTTCTATTTTACTTCATCATGCAACAATTCTGGTCAATAGTCAACACAATTAGTGGTTTCTATTTGTAGTAACAGGGAAAAGGCAAATGTGAAGGGAATGCAGAACAGAGAGGAAAGGGGCCTTCAGGATTTCCGGAATGAGCTGGGATCAGGAAGCTCCATGGTTGAGAAAACGGGTTGCTACTGTTCAAGAAGAATTCTAATCATACGATAAATAGATGAGGATTATGAGCAAATGGAAAAAAAAAAAAAAAAAAAAAAAAACAAAACAAAATAAGAAAGGGCTTACTGCTATTATTCTATGCTTGATAACTATACTTAAACATCAGTAGAAGAAGGATGGCCACAACACCTTGACCAAACAAAACTATATTGATCAGATCGATCTAGCTCATTGATCTATATCCCCATTATCAAAGAACGCCTACAAATAGGTTCAAAGGGATATGAAGATTTGCACTAATACCATCATACTAGATTTGATCGATCTAGAGATGATGAGAAATGAAAATATGGTGCAAATCTTATATATATTGTGTGTGTGTGTGTGTGTGTGTGTGGGGGGGGGGGGGGGGGGGGGGGGAAGAGATCACCATATGATGGAGTTGGAGCTGACCTTTTTTTTTTTTTTGTTCCTAACCCTTTGGGTTGGACTATTCCCTCCGGGCCCAAAGTGAAGCCAGGTAAAACCCCTGTGGCCCCTACGTGATAGCACAAGTGGACTCAACCTTCGGTTCCTGAATAGGGGGAACCGGGGGTCGATACCAAGACCTCTAGCTCTAGAAGAGGAAGGAACCATGGTTCTGTCCACTCAGCCAACCCCTTAGGGTTGGGCTGACTTTATGATACATCCGAACCATCTACATACATGGGACCTCCTTACGTACATTAAATCCATCAAGTTTTCACCTATCCAAATGGATTGGGCCATTGGATCGAAAGTCAATTTTTTTCTTTTATATAAAGTCGTTAAATTTGTGGCCCACAGATGAAGGGGTCAGAGGCATGGGATTGACCCCAAACTTGATATATGAGCCCATCCAAGATGTATCTTTCCATTCCCCCCAAGTCCCGTGATCAGTGGGGCCCTAGGTGGGCCCCATTAAGTTTGTCCCTCACAATATGGTGAGGAAAGTATGAGGGTTTTACTTGAAAAATCCTCTTAGACTGAGTTGATAGCCACTGTAGTGGTCCTAGGAGCCCTTTCAAGTTTTTTTTTAATTTCCTGAGCGGAGATATCCCCACTCCTATGTTCTTTAAAACCCACCCAAATCTCTTCTCCTCCATGAGCTTTCTTCTTCCTACACTCTTCTCCTCCAAAAGTGATGCAAGCCAGATAATAGGTTGGCCAACCCATTAGGTCCAGTCTATAGGCCCAACGGAACATCCATTTAGTTAGGAAGTATTATTAAGTAGTTTGATTTTTTTAAGATTAATATTAGTGAGTTTCCTATTTTATTTAGGCATTATTTAAATATTATAAAGTATTTTTTTTAAAGGTGACTTTTCATTGCACAAAGCCAACTCCCCTATATAAAGATGGTAGGCCACATTGTGTTTAGAATGCATATTATCAATTAATCTTGAGTTAATGACTCACAAGAGTCTTCTCTTCAGTTATGGGGTTTTTCCTCATTATGAGTGTGCATTAGGGATGGAATTCATCTTGGATTTGATCAATCCTTCGTGGGATTGATCTATTGGTTCGATCGCGGATCCAGGCTATGCCAATTGGTATCAAAGCCGAAGAGCGATCGCCGAGAAGATAACTATCCCTTCTGAATTCTATCCCCTTGCAAATTCCATCATCATCTTTATTCAATCCACCATTGTCGGGAAAATCATGAGCTCCCTCCTTTCTTCTTCTTCTTCTTCTTCCTCCTCTCTTCTCCTCTACATATCTTCCCTTCCTCTTTTCCCTTCTTCCCTCTTTGCCTCTTCATATTCCCTCTTTCTCCCTCAACCATGGCCAACCCCGATTGACCTTGTTTCCCTTCACCTGTCAGAGCATTTTTTTCCCTATAGATAATCACTATCAAAAGCACTTCATATTCATCTTTGAGATCACCAAACAGGCAGGTCATTTGTTTAGCATATTCTTATTGTCTCATACAATTTCATGGTTCAATTTGCCTAGTGTGGACGTTGCAAACCCCATGTAAGTCGGACACTTGTTTCAAACTCTCTACAAGCAATCAAAATTGTTTGTTTGACTCGATCATGAATTTGTAGTGCAGTTCTCCAAGCAAATGGAACTTCCTTTAGATTAAAACTTTTCAAACCATTATAAACATTGTGAGAGGCACTGATAAAGATTGATATAGAGGAATAAAATAAATAGTACCCCACTTGATATTCCCCGCCCAACATAGTCAAAACACTCAGGCGGGGGTATCCCCACCTAACAGAGTTTTAATTCTAATGAGAGGGGGAACGGCTGAATGGGGATATCCCCGCTCACCGAAAAAGCAAGAAAAGACAAAAAAAAAAAAAAAGTGGTATCCCCTCATGTATAAATCAACGACAATATCGCCACACAACGAAAACATGAAAAAAGAAAAGAAAATGAAAAAGTGGCAGGAGGATCTATATGGTCTATATTAAAATTTGAAAGTCTTTTTGCTTGGACCTGCTCTTATGAGAAATATCTCTCACATTAAATGAGAGATTGGGTGGGGACATTGACTAGGGAATCTATAAAATATCCATAGTTTTAGGTGAATATTTAGAAGAAAGAATGGATAATTATACTATTGATGACACGTGTCACACTTTCATTGGCCAAAAGATGCGCACATTTTTTTGTGAAAAATGCCAGAGTTTTGTAGCGTCACTCATATATATATATATATATATATATATATATATATATCCAGAAGGGGAATTTCCAAGTACAAAAGTGAGGAAGTACCTTTGTACTTCCTCACTTTTGTACTTGGAAATTCCCCTTCTGGGGTGTCCCTCACCATTTTTGGTGAGGGATGGATGCATATGAACATTTCCCTATATATATATATATATATATATATTATATTTTTTTGAAAAGTTATTCAGGAAAGTTTCAAATTCCGAATCGATGAAAACTTTTCATTTAGAACGAAATGGAGTACGAAACGATATTAACAACTATGTTCAGACCCCATCCATCCTTAAAGACAAACCCCATAAAGAGGGAAAGAAACAGTCATTGCTGCCGGAAGGAAAGAAGAGAGAAGAAGAAATGGAAGCAGAGAGGGGGAAGTCCGAGTACCTGTCACCAGAGACAGACGCTTGCCACACGCTCTGGCCTCGAGGAATCGAGACTCCGTCGCTTCGTTCTCTCCAACGTTCAACAGAAAACTCGAAAAGAAGAGAACAGTAGGGTTTCGAGCAACCCTCTCTCCTCTCCTTTTGTGCACTGTAACTACACGTGCCTTCATGTGACACGTGTTGGGCCCGAGTTATGTGTAACCCGAATCCAAGTCAAGTCCGTGCCAGGTCAGATTCGGATCAAGTGGACTGGACCCACTCCACAAAGAAAGTTCATCTAACGGCCTTCGAGGCTTATTTCTTAGAGTAATGCTACTTGTCCCGGGACTCATGTCCCGGGACTGGCCCGACTCCACTCCTCCTATGGAGTCGGGCCAGTCCCGAGACATGAGTCCCGGGACAAGTAGACTTTTTCTATTTCTTATAGCAGTACTGAAGCAGAAGAAAATGGCAGCTCTGATTTATTTTTTAAATTTTTATTTGGATGTTCATAAGTGATCATTGTGACGTTAGGTCAACTCTAATTTAATTAATATTTCTTATGATGCCGTTTTAAAGGGGTATTTATTTTGGGTGGGGAAACTAATAAGTAATAAGAGGCATTTAATCGTTTAGAGATTAAGAGAGGGCATTTAATGGTTTAGATTTTTGAATTCTAAAATTTATTGTGATTTATGAGACCATTTATTGGCCCGTTTCTTTACAAGAATTCTTGGAATTCATGTCTGAATTCGAGGTGCTAGAATTCTGAACTGCTGCTAAATCCTGATATTCCTGAATTCCTGTTTCTTTCATATTGGAATTTTTGTCTAAGAATTTCATCCAACCTGAATTTCATAAATTCCTTGTTTCATAATTACTTGAATTTTGAAGTGGATTTCCAAATATTTATACATTATATGTATGCATGTATAAGGCTAAAATATTCATGAATATAACAACCATTATAAATCTCAACCAATATGAGCCAAAGTAACATCCACCATAATGCCAGCAAAATAACATCCACCATTATAAATCAAATAACCCAACAAAAGTCCAATCAAATCCAAATTTGACCTTCAAGTCATGGAAATCCATCTGAAAACTCTTAAAATGGTGTAAATCCATATGAAAACTTGCTCACATACAAGTCATGGAAAATAACTTGGTAATTCCAGCAAGATGGAAAAGGTGTTTTACATAGGAGTAATTGGTTTGGTTGGCGTCGCCACCATCATTTTGTCAGAGCACATATGATTAAGTGGCTTGGATTTTACTCGTCCATATATGATTAATTTACCCAAAATAAAAAAATTTGTCACTCACATGTTGGCTACAGAAAAATAGTCCTCTGTTCCAATTATACATGTGCCTTCAGTTGCAAGTGGCCATTTGCATTCTTTTACCTATCACCACCTGTTTTTTCTTCACCATTTCTTATAATTGGAAAAAAAATAATTAGTACATGTTGTGATAGCAGCATAATTATTGAGAGTTTAATTAAGTAAAGAAATCTTTTGTGATGGTTAAAGCAAATGGGAAGAATTAAAATTACTGCAGGGTGAATCTTTGATAGATTATGCAATGCAATGTGTGTAACAAAGGCATGGATGGATGGATGTATACTTTGCTATGGGTTGATCTTGATGCATCATTTCGATGGGTTCTAATTAGATGATGCTTGGATTGTATGTAGCCCAATCAAAATGGATTGATGAGATAGTTAAACCATTTCAATGGAATAAAACAGGGGAAGAAAAAACCCCAAAAACCATTTTCTTCCCTTTCCATCAAAACACTTTAGAAAAAAAAAACATACAACAAGATGGAAGAAAAATAGAAAAATAAATCAGGTGGGAAAGAGGAGTTCAGAGGAAGAAGATTACCGGATCTGATTTTTATCTATTATAAATTCTTGCAAAGAAACGGGCGCATAGGCTGCATCCATGTAGTTTAGTTTTTAAAAATGTGGGCCACAATAAGTGTGGAAGACTCACACCCTAGGAATCAAATGGAGAGACAAAAACCATTACAAGGGTTGGGAAAGAGGAAAAAAGAAGAAGAAGAAAAAGAAGAAGAAGAGGGGAGGAAGAAGAGGAGAAAGGCGGGCTACGGCCAACCACGTTCAACCTCTCACAGTTCCAGGTATGAGTTTCTTTTTTGAATGGTGATCCATATTTATGTTTTATTCTTTATTTCTTTTTTTTTAATTGCATGTTGTTGCTGCTGTGTGTTCCCCTTTTCTTTGCAAATCATATTCATGATTCCTCTCTTCCTCTTACTTTTTTTTTAAAAGTTTTGGTCATATCGCCGCTACAATCGATATGACTGATATTTTGAAAATATCGGCCGTAACAGCTGATATATAACCGATATTTTGGTGCTTTGGAACATGACAATACCGATACCAAAATCACAACATGATATCGTCATGGTCCAGGCCGATATTTTAAACCGTGGTGAGGCCTCCTTGTAGAAAGATCTGCCACTGTTTCGGCTTATACTCAAGGGGAGCCGCCAATATGCAAGATTCCATCCTGTTTGTGAACTTCACTAGTAGAGTGGAGTAAAGTAAAGCTTCCATTTTCCAGAGAAAGGTCGCATCAAAATTAAACATTTTTAAAATTCCCTCCTTTTTCAAAAAAAAAAAAAAAAAAGTCATTTATCTAATAAAAGACAAAAAATACCCACTTCTTACAGGAAAAATATAAAAGATTCCTTACCAAAAAAATAAATTCAAAATATCATCATAACCGACTTATATTTTATTCTTTCACTATTTAAGGCTTTACTTCACTCCATTCTACACGTTAAAGTCCCCAAACAGTTAAGTTCTAATTGGATGTAAGTCCTGAGCAATAACAATAGATATTTTTCTAAAAGACATGTAAGAACTGATGCATTAAAATTAGTAAGAGTAATTCCCGGGCAACTAAGAAATCTATCTACTTTTATATGGAATGAATCACGAGTGCCTAACCCCAAGGGTTTGGCTAAGTGGACAGGACCATGGTTCCTCTTTCTTTCGGAGATAGAGGTCTTGGTATCGATCTCGGTTCCCCTCTCTTCAGGAACTAAAGGTTAAGTCCACTAGTACTACCACCTGAGGGCCATAGGAGTTTTACCTAGCTTCTCTCTGGACCCGAAGGGATTAATCTAGCCCAAAGGGGTGGGAACCTTCGTTAAAAAATATATATATATATATATATATATAAATAAAACTTTAAAAAAAATGCCTTACGTTGGATTCACTCATCACGTTGGAAAGAAGAATCCTTATAACATTAGGTAAGAAATGACTTAGGACGGCCCATTCTTCCTCACCTTCAAGCACACATCAGCCTAAGGGGACGTTTGGGATTTTATGAATTCGCATCATCGTCATCATCACTCCACCTATAGAATCTAAGTGATTTGATCACCCTCCTTATGGATTGCAATTAGATTAATTGGAGTTAGACATAAATCTTTGATTTTCTAATTAATTTGATTAATTGATCAATAAATATTTGCAATTGGTTAGTAACTAGAGATGGGCCCCACACACATGGGAAGATAAGCCGCACAAGCGGAAAGAAGGCCTACACAAATGTGAAAAAGGCCCACACAAAAGGAAAGAAAGCCTACACATGTGGGAAAATATGGTATACCCAAGGTTCGAACCCTGGGCATTCGCTACTTACCAGTATGGTAAGTAGTTGTTCTATGCTTAGGGCACGTTTTGCAAATGGAGAGAAATCCTTTAAATAAAGGTTAAAGGATTCCTTCAATCAGTTAGAACCAAACTATCTATGAAGAGGATTTCTAATGATAGTTTTAAGTTTGGTAAACGAAGATGATTCCTAGTAGAATGTGTGGTCCAACGATTATAATTTTATTTTTTTACAGTTTTCTCAAAATCCGTGAAAGATCAAGTCCTAAGCTTTCACCCAATAGTTGTTTTTGGCTTTCTAGATAATTTGAGTACTTTAAATTCATGCAAATGTAGCTCGAAGGAATAAAAAAATAATTTTAGGGTCTAGACTTTTTTACAAATATCTCAAGATCTACGAGGGATCAACCACTAAGATTTGACCACATAGCCCTTTTTGGCCTTTTATTGATGATTATTGGTTTGGATGTGATTGAGGAACCGAAAATGTGGGGCTAAAAAAAAAAAGGGTAACCTCTAAGTACCGCCCAACCTCAATGTTTCTTCCATCTTCTTTAAGATCAACGGGCGGTATATAGCTTTTTTTTTCTCATGATTCATGATGAATCACATTGTGAAATTTGACCCCGAAGCTGTTTTAGGTCTTTTTTTTTTTTTTAAGAGAATGTAGTCTAAAAGGTTAAAAAAGGGGTTAAATTTGAAGCGAGGGCCTATTTACTGCAATAGAAACTATGCAGTCCTTTTTTGTACATTCGCCACCTAAAGGGATTTTTTTCTATAAAATCCTCCATAGAAAGTTGCTTTCTCATATCACATGCCCATTTGGTAAATTTTTCTCTTAAAAGCAAAGAAGCGGTTGGTAAAGTTAAGATATATTTGCATGATCATTGGCACTTGCCTCTCACATAGTTGGTCCTCCTTGTGATCTTTCATATCAGCAAGTAGAAAAGCAACTACAAATGTATGTGAGATTCAAATTCTTTTTCTTGAAAGTTGATAAATGATTGGTAATTAAATCTTTTTTTGGGCGAGATTCAAATTCTTTTTCTTGAAATTTGAGAAGCTATTGGTAATTAAATCCGTTTTTGGACAAATTTATAAAAGTACAGGAATTGGGGTTTATTTTGTTCGCTGCATTTTATTTTGAGATTGTCACCATCTTACATGAATAATGATGTTTTGTGCCATATTTATATAATTTTATGTCAAGTGATTGCATTAGCAGTTTTTCTATTTTTATTTTATTGTAACTAAGCTTTTTACCAATATAAAATTCTAATTTTTCTTAGGATTACTAATACAGGCACATTATTTCTGACCCTACATGGCAAGTAGGCTTGTCAATGAGACACGTTGAAACAGGTACCCGGCCTGGCTCAAGCTCGAAAATACAAGGCTTTTAAAAAAAATTGAGCCCAGCGGACTGGGCTTGGACAATATTTTTAAAGCCTGGCCAAAATGAGACTGAAATTGAGCAGAAACAGCCCAGCCTGTTCTGGTCTGGCCCGGCCCGCTGCAAGATCATTATACTAATTGTCTTATAGATGACTGATATGATTTTAGAGAAAGAGATAGAGTGAGACTTTAGCCTTTTGTTAATTAGCTAGGCCCAAGGCCCATCTTTCCCATGCATTTTGTTGTTTGTGATTTATGCTATATGTTGTATGCATTGTGAGTTGCTTCTTCTATCTGTGGGCATATTTCCAAACCCTTGCTGTTGAAATTGCTTCTCTAGTGATTTGTGCCTGCCTACTTAAAAAGAGGAGAAAGATCACCTTTGTGAATAGAGGGGTGTTTGGATGATTTTCACTTTGGTTAGCAAAACAATAATTCTTTTGACAAACAAAACTGGAACAAGAGAATTATTCTACTACAAACCATCCGTGACTTTGTAATCTTGAATGTAGGGGCACATGTGGGATACATGCAAATGAGCCGGCTACGGGGCAATTGAAAATGGAGCACACATTATTTCGTTAATGAGATTTCCTACAACACCTTAGTTTTTTCTTTTGATATTTTAGCAAATATGAGTATATTACTTATATGTCTTTACTTCTATTAATTTGTGATTTCTTTTTTACATTACTCGACTTATATAGAATACTCATTCTCATTCATTTCTATTGATTTTATGATTTTCTACTGTCACGGGCAAAAAAAAAAAGAAAAAAAAGTTTTTAACCGATGCTACATTACTTGACCCATATAGGATACTTATTCTCATTCATTTCTATTGATTTTATGATTTTCTACAGTCACCAGTTAAAAAAGAAAAAAAAAAAGGTTTAACTCCGCCATGCTGCTTGTTACATTGCATTGCTAGTCCCAAGCCCGGAAAAAAAGAAGAAGGTTTAAAGTCTGGTTTACACCAGGTGTTTAGTGACAGTAGAAATAATTAGAGAATGTTCCCCGTCCCATAGACAGGCCTATTAACAGGGCTATCTTGCTAGTTTACTATTAAAGTGAAGTGAAGTAAACCTTACCTGGCGGAAAATACTTCATTTCATGCCTATGCCAGATTTCCTTTTCTAATTACAATTCTCAGTTGCGCCACGGCAAAGAAGAAGCTTTGATTGGTTCCTGTTCAAGGTAAAGCGCTCTCTCTCTCTTTCTCACTGCTCCCTCTCTCTCTATGTAGTTAGCGTTCTTGTAAAGATGGGGAAGTCTCGATCTTCTTCTGATTTGGGTATTGGGGCTTTTTAAGTTTTGAAATCTTAGGGGTTAGTTCTTCGTCGATGATAGTTTTTTAACTTTTATTGAGCGGTCTCGTTTTCATATTTTCTGTTTTTTGTAGCAACTTCTCTTCTTTTCTTTTCTTTTATCTCTGTATACATTCTTTCTTCTCCATCGTTGTGAAATTCTTTCTTAATGTCCCATAATTCTAGGTTTGAACTTCCAATCAGATAATCCCATCTCACACCATAAAAAAATAGGATTTTTATCTCATCCAAATAGAAATTTTAGGAAAATTATATAGACCTGATTGCTTGTTTAGGATTGAGAATTAGATTAAATAGAATTTATGTAAGATCCCAAAGTGATATAGGTCCTGTATGGGAGTACCCTTGTTTTATGTTTAAATTATTGAATCTGTTGAGGTCTAGTGACTGTACCAAATTTATTTCAAGGAAATTTGTGATGGTGCTGAACACCCTGTTGTAAGATCTACATGTCAATGTCATATATCCGGATTCCAAGCATTTTCGGTTTGAAACTGTGTCATTATCTTTTTTATGCGTTCCTGGGCTCATATAACTTTTCCAGCTACAAAAACTGAAGTCCGCTATGAATGTTCTTGGTGGAACTGTCTCTGGCTCCATGTATCCTTAACAAGATTAGTTGACCAGTCTCTACAGATCTGGGGCATGTAGGTATCAACTTGGCTATGAAGGCACTCATAATTATGTAGGTGATCCTTTATCTCCAGCCATTGAAGCCTTGGGCTCTCTTATTTTGAAGGTGAAAGACCTTGGTATGGTGAGTGGTTTTGATGTTTGTCGGAATGGGGAGGCTATTACACACCTTCAGTTTGCAAACGACACCATTTTTGTTTTCCTCTGCTAAACAAGGAGAGCTTGCTGTCTTTAAAAGTAGTCTATGATGCTTCCAATTATGCTCAGGGTTGATTATTAATCTTTCTAAAAGCACCTTGGAAAGCATTGTTCAGAAGAGATGACTCAGATGTTGGCGAGAAGTTTTCACTGCAAAGGGAGCGGCTTCTTATAAAATACTTGAGATTACCAATTAGGGCCAATCCAAGGTTTAAGGTGTTATGAAACCCTGTTGTAGAAAAGTTTGAGAACAAATTGTCTTGGTGAAAGAGGCAGTATCTATCTAAGGAGGGTCCGGTCACTCTTATCAAATGTGCTTTTGTACTATGTGTCTTTTTTGAAATGCCTGTTTCAATAATTGAGAAGTTAGATCGTATTCGTAAGAATTTTCTATGGGACAGAAATAGTGAGAAAAAGACGACTATTCTTTTAAGGTAGAGAAGTGGACCAATAGGTGAAGGAGGATTGGGCATGACAAATATGGGTATTAAGAATTGCACATTGCTTGTCAAATAGCAGTGGAGGTTTGTGAAAGAAAAAGACATGTTATGGGGGAGAATTATATATTCTAAATATGGCGAGGATAGATGGGGATGGATCCCTAATCATGCCCCTTGGTATTAGGTGTCGAGGTTGTGCCATGTCATTTCAAGTGTAGGGTTACAGTCTAACTAGAGGAGTGGAATGAGTGTTTGTTACATGGTGGGTGGGGGGAGTAACATTCATTTTTGGTTTGGTGAATTGGTGGGGGAGGGTCTGTTATGTCCCCAAACCGGATTACTGCAGGGTTGGGGTCTTACATGGTCCTTTATTTATTATTTATTCTAGGTAGTTTAGGGAGTAACATTCATTTTTGGTTGGGTGGATGCGTGGGGAAGGGTCCTTTATATATTAGTTATTCTGGATAGTTTAGGGTGGCATCTAACAAAGAGTCTTCAAGTAAAGGTTGATATGTGGTTCAGAGGAACAATATGTCTTGGGGGGGTCAGGTTTAGAAGGTTATTGCATCCGTCGAGGTTGAGTGTATCACTCTATTTGAAGTCTTTTTTTATAACATTTATTTGCAGGGATAAGGCGGATATTCGCATTTGGAAATTGTTCCATCTTGAGTCCTTTGTAAGGCTTTGGGTGCATCATCGGCTACAAGGTTCTTGGGTCTGGATAGGTTGGGCTCCTCCTAAAATGGAGGTCTTTTGCTTGTTGTTGGTGGTCAGCATAGTTTCCACACATGATAACCTCAGGAGGAGGGGCATAATAACGGAGTCTATGTTTGCAGTTTTTCTTATTATATATGGGAATGACTTCTTAACAGGTGTAGATTGTCGTCATGTGAGAGAGTTTATCGAGGCTTGGAGTTGGAGATTGGCTTTGATGATGATGAAGGTTGGAAATATTCTACATAATTGGGATGTGTGTGTGACGTCAGGCTATCCATGCCTTCATGGTGAAGAGTTCATTTTCTTGGTCTGCTCCTACATGATTTACTATTGGACAGAACAGCGAACAGTGTATAATTATAGGTAGTGGGTTATTCTGGGTTACTCTGCTGCATCCGACAGTTGGCAATTCCATGAGCAGAGTTGGTGCTTATCCAGTCAATGCTAACCCTGTTGTAAAAAGTCCTAAATGGTAGATGGTTGGTTTCGTTATGCTTTATATTTCCTGGAGCAACCCATAAAAGTCCTAAATGCTTTATAGGTAGTGGGTTATTCTGGGTTACTCTGCGGCATCCAAAAGTTGGCAATCCCATGAGCAGAGTTGGTGCTTATCCAGTCAGTGCTAACCCTGTTGTAAAAAAGTCCTAAATTGTAGGTGGTTTTGTTATGCTTTATATTTCCTGGAGCAACCCATTAAAGGAAAAACTAAACAAGAAAAGAACTCTTCAAAGTTCAAACTCAGCTTCCAGGTGGAAATTTACACCTTGTGAAGATGCTTCTTCTTGCTCCTTGATTTTTGCAGTCATGAAAATGATAGTATTTGCAGTTAAGCAATTCTCTTCTCATACTGGAAATTGCATTTCCCCAGACCTGTTCCTCTCAATCATCCTGGTGAATGACATGTTTTTTTTCTTCATATTTGTTGCTGTTGCCATCTCCTTTTTTATTAACTACCTTCAATTAAGAAATATTAATGCTTCTTGGGTTATTGGAACAACCTGGGCCCGCTGTCCCATCTGGAACGACCCAGGCTTGCTGTCCACATGATATTGTTTGCTTTGGCTCATGGGATTTCAACCTAATATTGCCTCACGGTTTTAAAAGGCCTCATGTAGAGTTAAGGCCGGGTCGTTACAGTTATCATATGGAACTATCTATCGGAAGAACCTTTCAATGATTCATAGTTGCTTTTAGTTTGCATTCTTTTGCGTGTGTGAGCGGGTGTGGATTTGGGTTTAAGTTATTAAGAACAGCATCTCTTTGAAGAGAATACTAAAGAAAGTTTTAGGATAATGGGTCATAGTTGATTCTTCAATCAGTTCTCCAAATACTTATGAAATTGCACTGCCCCTCATCTGTAACTGTATTGACTTTTATTAAGCTGCTTCTACATGTCACTATGTCATTTTAAAATGCCAATTTTGTGCATTTGTTGCTTAGTAAAGCTTCCTCTGAATTTTGGCCAGTTCTTATAATCTCAATGCCCCAGTTGCGGAATGTTGTTCTGGCCACAGGGTTGGTCGCCTTTGCAGCTGCTGGCTTGGCATTTCCTTTCTTCTTTGTGTAAGATTTTAATTGATGGTGCTGATATTTCAGGTTTACTTTTATGCTGCCTTCTGATATTCTTGTCTGTTGAGGCAGGACATCAAGGACGAAACCTGTAATTGACTCCTCAAAGCCACTGCCCCCTCAGGCAACTTTCCGAGGGCCTTATGTGAACACTGGATCCCGTGACATAGGACCAGATCATGGCACTTATCCAAAGAAGGTGTGAGATGTTTGATTGAACATAATATATTACTTTATTAAGATTGTTGTAGATGTAAAGGGATTCTCAGTGCCTTCTTTTTACTCATGATTCTTGTTATAAATTACAAGTCTTTCAGTAGCCACCCTATGCCAGATAATGCATGCTTAAGGATTTTAGAGTAGCTGCACTTCTGTACTGCCCATTGTTCCTCCAACCCATTGGCCACAGATCAAGACTGATTAACAACTGTTGTTCCTGATGACCAAATCAGCTGATTACCTCTTGGATGTGCCATTGCTCATGGAAACCTACTCATCATCTGTGCAGTTGTGCAGTTGGCGGGAATGTGCATGGAAATAGAAGAAACCACATCACCTTCATCACCTTGACCTTTTCCCCAGCAATCGGGGCTCTCCATAGAAATCTTAGAAGCAATAGACCAGATTTCTGGGTATTAGCGCATACCCACATGGTGATCTGTTGATTGGTGAGACTAGAAGCTGAACATGGCCAATTGGACGAGTTAGTCATAGAGCTGATACCATTGATTTATAGTACCAGAAGTGCGTAGAGATTTTATTAAGCTATGCAGCTTGATTGGATTGACCATTTAAAGATGTGGGGATGTATAGGATCTCTGAGACCTATAAACCAAGTAGCCCTAGCCCTAAAAGCACCGTGTTGGCCCAAGTCTGGAACCCCATTGATCAGGCCCATTTTCCAGGCCCCAAGACTTGATGAGATCCTTCCCAAGCCCATGCTTGGACCCTATGATGCCCAGATATGGATATGGATATAGACATTGATACGCGGATTGGGGATATAACTCCTCACTTTTGAAGATCTAGAACATAGACATGGATATGAATTCGGGTGTCATAATTTGTACTTTAGATCACTTTTGAATCAATGAAATTATCATTGTTTTCATCCATTTTTAGCATTTTTTTATGGTGAGAAGTAAAAATATTAAAAGAACTATAAGAATAAAGGACTTTATTAGTAAGATATGTCAAACTTGTTCCCTAAAAGTATCAAATACCAATTTAAGTGCCTTATCGATATGATACGGATACGCTGGGCTTGTACAAGTATCTGGGTATTACAACTTAGACCTATTACTTCAATAAATCCTTGTAGTATTTTTTTATTCCGTGATTTCTTTGGTATTATAGTTTATAAATCCATGATGGCAAATTTGTTATCTAGATTGTTACCCATGGACACAACTTGGACCTGATATAATTAAGTATTAATTTTTGTTTGGGAGTTTGTTTCCTTCTGTTTTTGCCCTGCCTGTTGGTCTTTTGTGCTCTTTGATCATCTTTTTGCTGGGTCCCTTTTCCGGAAAATAAAAAGTTATAACTTTAGTTAGAACCCAATTCAAGCCCAGCATGCATTTGGCTGGATTTTTATTTGGAGGGCTTAGGCTTGATTTTCTATCTAGTAATTAAAGAGGTTGGACATGGGCCTTTTTATGGTAAAATACCAATAAGTGGGCCTCGGCTGACAAATTTAGCACAAAGGGGTCATGACATGTGGACCGGAGTAGCAGGCTTGATAACTGAAAAGGTCGCTTTAGCAGACCTCACACGGTCACACCAAACCACCCTTCTTGTCCAAAAGACCTCTTTCCCCTCCCTTCTTGTCCAAAAGACCTCTTTTTTTCCCTACCCCACTTTCCCCTTCGCGCCCGCACCCCAGCGCCGCCCCCCCCCCCCCCCCTCTTTTTGTCCAAAAGACCTCTTTCCACACCCCCCCCCCCCCCCCCTTGCCCCCCGCCCGCCGCCCCCTTTTTTTTTTTCTAGGATTGACGTTGTCCCTCACTAGATTGTTATATCACCCGGACCGAGATATCCATGTCCTCCACCGCCGTCCTCTCCATCCAGTCTCCTCCCTTCACACTCCCGCAGTCCCATTAAACCCAAAGTAGTTGATGAAAATCCCGTTCACCTGCTGCTCTATTTGAAAATGAAATGACAGATTTACATTCTGCAACCTTGCCAACAAGTTCTCATCCTTATTCACAAATGACCATCTGGCCTGGACCAATCCCACTCCTTCGTTATCCTGTGAAAATAAAAAAAGATCACCAAATAAGATAGGAGAATCAACGTGGTCCCAACTTTCCCACAAAGATTCATCCCAAAAAAATTCAATTAACTATAAAAGTTAAATTTCGATAACAAAATAAGAGTGCAACACAGAATTCTAAAGCTTTATCTCATCAATCCTGGCATGCTAAAAGTAAAAGAGTTTCATTCAAATTCAACAATACTAAGCGTACAGATTGTGACGACAGGAGCCACGTGGATTACACTTGAACGACGGGATTGTATCTGCTCTAATACCATGTAAGATGCCATATACTAACCCAAAAGTTTAAGCTAATAGGTGAAAGACCCAAACATGTATATACATGTCCAACTTAGGACTTGGGCGATGTGGAATGTAGGACTTCCCAACACAGATGAAATCCAAGGAAACCCAACCGTTTTAGAAAAATATTTCCACCAGTTCAAGAGTGTGAATGACAAATAAAGTATGAAACGAGCTAAGAAATATTTCTGAATTCAGGATCTCCCAGTTCAAGTGCTTGTAAAAATAAATACATAGTAAACAGACAAGGAACAAGAAGAACATCTTAGGGGCCGTTTGGCATCATTCTTGTGTTGTTTTCAATTTTGTGTTCAGATCAGGTTGTGTTGAGATCGGATTGTACCGAGACTATACTTTGTAGAACTTGTTTGACAACATTATATTAAATTATTCCATTGAGAATACGTTGTACATAACTTGTTTGGTAACATTATAAAAGTTTTGTTTCAAACAGCCGAATTAAGAGATAGGATTTACAATGTGGGACCCACCTTTTATTATTTCAGCACTATTATTATCCTACATGGGACCCACCTGTAAATATTACAACGTGATACCCACATTTAAAAATTAGAACATGTGCCCCATATTTATAGGCTTTGCAATGAGGATCCTCCTTTATAGGAATTATAATGTGGGGCCAACTTTTTGTGAATGTAAATGTTCGACATGCATTTAGAAATTAGAATATGGGGCCTACTTTTATAGGATTTACAATGTTGTTCCACCTTTTGTAATCGTGACTATGTGATCCACATAGTGAACTCACATTCTTTGTGGTTGTGGGACACATGACCCAACTTTAAAAATTACAATGTGGTACCCACCTTTAGAAATTAAAATATGGGGCTTACATCCATAGGATTTATAGTGTGATCCCACCATTATAGGAATTATAATATGGGCCCACCTTTAAAAATTACAACGCGATGCCAACCTTTATAAATTGAAACATGGGGCCCACATTCATAGGACTTATAATGTGATCCCACCATTATATGAATTATAATATGCCCCCACCTTTTGTGATTCTGACCATGTGACCCACCTTTAGGAATTACCAAGTGGGGCCACTTTATTTGAAATTATGAACATGGGACATACCTTTAGGATAAGTAAGAGGATTTGAAAGCTTTAAATGACATTATTTAGAAGGCAAGATATAAGTATGAAACAATTGTGATGGTGGGCTGTTTCTTAAAAGAATATAAGTTTTTTCGTTCCAACTTTTTTATGCCATCGGTTAAAATTCTGAGATTCCTTCTAAGATAGACCAAAATCGGAAATAGTGATTTACACATACCTA
This sequence comes from Umbellularia californica, assembly GCA_028538565.1. NCBI lineage: Eukaryota > Viridiplantae > Streptophyta > Magnoliopsida > Laurales > Lauraceae > Umbellularia > Umbellularia californica. The sequence goes on from JAPQWN010000007.1 coordinate 22,755,133, forward strand.
ACATTTTTTTTCATGGGAACATGAAAACATATGAATGGTACAATGCCAGACGCACCCTTAGTTTCCACAAATTTTGTCTGTTATGCTTTAGATGGATCAAATATACCTTGAAATGGGGAGTAGTCTTTTTTCATGAAATCTTGGCGTGGCTAGAAATCTGCATCGATGATGGCAACAAACTCATAGTCCTTAGACATAACTGCAGTTCATGGCTTACTTGAGATTCCCGGCCTTGTAGCCATCTCTGGCGACTCTGCTGGAATTAGGTGGGCCTCGTGGATAGGTTTTCAAAACCTTTGACTCACTTGATGCATGGATCAAGTATCCATAAGGCCATAAACCCAATCGAGGATCCAAAACCCCATACTCATAAATCAAGATCAATAATATCACTATCTATAAGATAGAAAACAATAGCAACAAGCAACCACGAAAATCTACACAAGAGATGAAGTAGATCTAACCTTGGGAGCTCAGTTGTGCTCTAATGGAGAAGTTGATTACTTGGCTTGATTTATGCAATCTAAAGTTTCAACGGTGATCAACATAGGGAAACAACGCACGGATAGTGCATGGAATCCGCACAGTGAAGGAATCTGCGTAGGGAAGGAGTCCACGCAAAGAATCCGTGCAGGAAGCAATCTGCACAGAGAATGAATATTGTGCAGGGAATCTGCATAAGGTCAGCTTTCTCCTCTCTTCAGATTTCTTGCAGAACAAGAAGACAAAGGTTTTTTTTGCTTTTCCTAGAGCTTCGCGCTGATAAGGAATTGCAAAGTCAAGAATCAATAGGGTGAGAGAGTAATAGGGAAGAAGAAAGGGATTCTTCTATTATCTAAAAAAAATGTGTACAAATACAAGGGAGGAGGCCAATTTATAGGCAAAGTAACCTCCACGTTGAGGAACCCTAATTACAATAGGATTCTAACCCTAACTCATCTCATGTGAGCATCCACCCATGATACATATCTTATAATATTTCTATATTTCTTTCAATCAAGCCCATCACCGTAAAATAGAATTGGAAAAGGAAAAAAAATACCTTTATGTCATTTTTAATAAATCATTTAATAGAAATGCTCGAGCCCAACCCAAACAACCAAATGGGCCCACTCTAGCTTCATTCAAGGAATATTGCCCATACGACGTATCTTAGACTCGACATTCTCTCATGAATGGTCAAAGTTTAAGTATTTCCTACAAAACTATTTGGGCGATATATTAGGGTCATGCAATATCGCAGACATCGAACCATGTGGTATCTTAGGGCAATGCGATATCACATGTATCGCCCCGTGCAATATCCTAGGGTCATGCAATATCACACCATTTTTGTACGAATATAGCTTTGCGAGAAATATTGAAACTTTAGCTGTTTTGGGGAAAATGTCAGATTTAAGGGTAGTTGTAAGGACAATAACCCTTTATTTAATGGTTTTGACCATCAAATTCAAGTTGGAATTTGGGCTAAGGCCTAGCATTCTCGTAGGTGACTTAATGATCATAAGAAGGTAGCCTATGCTCAACATTTGATCAATAAGGCCCATCAAGAAGGTTAAAAAAGGCAAAAACTTGTCATAGGGGTATTTTTATCTTTGTTTTTCAAAAGAATTATATAGAGAGGACATGATTGAAAGAAAGACGGAAAACTTTTACACTTTTTTAAAATACTAAAATCTGTATTTACTTTTATGAAAATCAACCCTAAGTTTGGTACCCTTTTGAAGTTTTCCATGTGAACACATACTTCTAGGACTTGTCTTCTATCACATAGTATTTTTAATCCCCCGCCTTTAAAAGGTTTTTAAATGACTAGAGCTTGTGGCAAGGTGGAAGGTACTCACTGTTGCAATCTCTAGATTAGGGGTTTGAGTCATGAGGTTTGGTATGATAGCTAGCAGAGACTAAGATCTCCATGGTCTCATACTTTGACCTTCTCTGTAGTTTGCACCGACTAGCACTGTAAGGGCGCATTTTGAACATATTTGTGTAACACCTTTTGTGTTCCATGGATTTATGTTTTCATAGTTTCTCAAAAAAAGTGGTCACATCCCCTCCCCCCTAACAAGAAATGGTTTTTTGCATGCCCAAGCAAGAATAGTTCATTTCTTCCTCTTTTTTGTATGGAAAATCATCATATCAAATCATTAAGAAGTCGAAGTGCACTGAAAAATAAATTATTTTCTGCAAAATTGTTATTACTCGAACGTGGTGTTAGGTAGTAGATTTTTATTTGTGGAAGAGGCACTTTCTTTTAGGTATGTTTTCCATAATAAAGAGAGAATTAAGATATTATCGGGAATTTGAAGAGCGGATTCCATAGCATGAGAAGGAATTTGAGAGAAGATTGGATGCAAATGGATATCCAATTTTCCAATTATTTAGAGGTTTGATCCATAAAAAAAGGGGGTTTGGAAGCTATTTTAGGTTTCAATTAAAAAATCGATTTGATCTGGAACTCAATTTAGGTTTTGATTAATAAATGGGTCTTGTTCTAAATCCATACAGATTCCAACCCGGGGACCTAAGACCCGAATTCCCCACAACTTTCTTATATTTCAGATGCTCTATTCGACGGTTCTATCAATTAGAATGCAAAAATTGCATGTATTCTATTATTCCTTTGTCGTGCAAATGTTTAATATGGATCGCCTTGGTTGATGCTCAGCTAGTTAGGGAGATTGTGCCGCATGACTAGGTCAAATGTCTTGTAAAGCAATAAAAAGGGGGGTAAATAGAAGTCTTTAATGTTAGCATACTGTAGCTCAAAATCAACTTTGATTGGTCATTATTATGTCTAATCCTGGAGGCAATAGACTTGATGCACTTGTTATAGGTTGAATGACATCTCTAGTTTTAGCAAATAATAATAATAATAAAGAAGAAGTTAGAATCGATTTTGTAATTAGATCCTGATCCTCTAATTAGAATTGGTTCCGGAATTTTATCAAGTCCTCGTTCAATTGATTTGAATTAGTTGGGCAATCACTGGGTATTCACTTTTCATCTTCATTTTTTTTTCTCAATGCCATTAAACGAGAGGTTATTTGATGGTGATTTTTTGATATTCACCTTTAATACTTCATTTTATTTACTTACAGAAATAGAGTACTAGAATTCCTCGAAATTCAACTACATGAAACAAATGTGCCCTAGTGCTTCTTATCGGACCCAAAAAAAATGAACTTTCCTTATTGTTTGCAGAGAGGAATAGAGTAAGAGTGGAGTGTTACATTATGCATGAAGTTGAGGTTTGGGTTGAAATAAAATGTGTGTGGGTTACTTCGCATGTGTTTGGATAGTTGGTGTAAAAAAATAAAAATAAAATAAAAGGTTTTAAATGAGAGTCAAGTAAAAGACTATATAAATCTCCTATGAGAGATATATCTCACTTTAAATGAGAGATTGGGTGGGACCCTTACATCCATATCCAATGCCAACAACTTAAACGTGAGGGTCTCCACGTATATCTCTCATAGTAAGGTGAGAGCATCTCTCATTGGAGCATCTCCATATGGAGATGCTCCAATGAGAGATGCTCTCACCTTACTATGAGAGATAGGGTGGGGGCCTCACATCCATATCCAATGCAAACAACTTAAATGTGAGGGCCCTCACCTTATCTTTCATAGTAAGGTGAGAGATATCTCTCATAAGAGCATTTCCCACATATATATATATTCATGTGCATCATGGTGATGGACAAACTTAATGGGACCCACCAAGGGACCCACTAATTATGGGACTTGCAGGGGATGTGAAGAGACATCTTAAATAAGACCATATATGAAATTTGGGGTCAATCCCATGCCTCTAATCCCTTCATCCGTGGCCCACAAATTTAATGACTTTATATTAAAGGAAAAAAAATTTGACCCTCGATCTAACGGTCAAATCCATTTGGATAGGTGAAAATTCAATGGGTCTAGTGTACTTAAGGGGTTTTCATGTGTATGGATGATTCGGATGTATTATTATAAAGTCAACCCTAATATATTTGTCCTTCACCATAATATGGTGAGAGATGGATGCACATGAAAATTTCCATATATAACATGGTGAGAGATGGATGCACATGAATATTTCTAGATATATACATATATATAGGGAAATTCTCAAAAATTCCCCTATCTCAAAAGGTGAGTTTCTGCCCCTATCTATTAGCTAATGATTTAAGAGAATCTATAAAAGATCTATAGTTTTAGGAAAATATTTAGGAGCGAGAATGGATAAGTGTATCATTGATGACACACATCACACTTTCATTGGCTAAAAGAGGGGTGCTTTTTGTGAAAAACGCCTGAGGAGTTTTGTAGCGTGACTCATATATATATATATGTGAGCAAGGCTCTCCTAAGCTCAAGCTTAGGAGAAAATTTCATAAGCTCATGCTTGTGGGGTCCATTTTTGGTCCATCCAAATGAACCAAACACATGACCCTCCTAAATTGCACATGTCCACCAACTTTTGGTCAAATCCGAATTTAGTAGACCGTTGGATCGACTATGTATCGATCCGAATGGACTATTGACCATTAAACTTTTGGGTCCATATGGAGATGATAGAAATCACGGTTGGGGCTGATTTTTTTGTAGAAAGGAGGATCTCAGGGAGTCCTTAAAATCCCCCCATCTCCATCATCATGCGGGTCCCCAAGTGGGCCCCACCACACACTTGAGCTTACCTTCTCCTAAGCTTGAGCTTAGGATAGGTGGCCCATATATATATATAGGGAGATGCTTCGAGGAGAGATGCTCTCACTTTACCATAAGAGATAAGGTGGGGGCCCTGACATCCATATCCAATGCCAACAACTTAAATGTGAGGCCCCCAACTCCTATCTCTCATGTAAGGTGAGAGATATCTCTCATAGGAGCATCTCCCATATATATATATATATATATATGGGAGATGCTCCTATGAGAGATAAAAGTGGGGGCCCTGTCAACAACTTAAATGTGAGAGCTCCCACTTTTATCTCTCATAGTAAGGTGAGAGTGTCTCTCACAAGAGCACCTCCCAAGATATATATATATATAGAGCAGGGCTCTCCTAGCAGCTTAGCTTATCCTAAACTGGAATAGTACTGGTCTCATAAATAAAAGTTGATTATATCTGTTTTTTGCATGATGGAACTGGAAAATCCAGTTCTAATTAGATTTATCGTTATTTTGGAGACGATAATCATACAAAAAAAATGATAATCAACTTTGATTTATGGGACTAGCACTGTTATAACTTAAAATAAGCTAAGATGCAGCTTAGGAGAGCTCTGCTATATATATATATATATATATATATATATGGGAGATGCTCCTATGAGAGATATCTCTCACCTTATATGAGAGATGGGGGCGAAGGCCCTCATATTTAAGTTGTTGGCCTTGGATATGGATGTGAGGGCCCCCACCTTATCTCTCATAGTAAGGTGAGAGCATCTCTCATAGGAGCATCTTCATATATATATATAGCAGGGCTCTCCTATGCTGAAGCTTACGTTATCCTAAGCTGGAATAGTGCTGGTCCCACAAATCAAAGTTGATTATATCTGTTTTTTGTATGGTGGAACTGGAAAATCTAGTTCTAATTTGATTTATCTTGATTCTGGAGACGATCATCACGCAAAAAACAACAATAATCGACTTTGATTTGTGAGACCAGCATTGTTTCAACTTATAAGAAGGTAAGCTTCAGCTTAGGAGAGCTGGCCTCATATATATATATATATATATATATATATATATATATATATGGTGGACATTCATATGCCTCCATTCCTCACCATAGGGTGAGGGACACTTATATGGCTTTTTTTTTTTTTTTTTTGCATATGAACATTTTTTTTCTGCATATGACCACATATTGCTTTTCCTCTTTTGCACATGAATATTTCGAATTATGTAAGTGTCTTTCAGCCTATGGTGAAGGATGAATGCACATGAATATTCTGCTGTATATATAATCTGAGTAGAGTGAAGAAAAATAGAAGAGGAATCTACGTGAGAAGACATATTCACTCTTGTCTTCTCATGGCCATCCAAGTACATTAGAAGCAGAATTTTCTATTGTTAAGGCAAATTACACTCCTATTTCACTTCATTCAAGGGCAAACAAACAAGTCATCTCCAACTTAAATCAATGTGAATAGATTTGAGGAGACTCCTCTGGGCACCATATTGGCACCATAGTTGTTATTCTTTCTTTATAACAAACTAGCACTCAAGGGCCCACGCCCAACGCGTGCCTTTAATTTATGGGAGTAAAACCCAATTTAAAGTGAAAATAGATGCCGAGTAAATAAAGAAAATACATTTAATACAATTATAAATAAAATTCAAGAATAGTCACCATCTTTTGGTTCCAAAGGCTTCTCCTCTTCGGGCCTTGGTTTCCATATACCATGCATGAATGTTATATGCACCTTATAAGAATTATAAAGAGAAAGCAAAATGGTGAGCATAAATAAGAGAATAAATTATTTAAAAGAAAATATTTTAAAGATTTAGTAAATAGAATGTGTTTATAAAAAAGCTTATAAAAGAAATACAATATGAAGGGCCAATGTATTCAATTAAAACAGGAATAATGTTGATAAGTCTCCCTCATTCAATTCATGATATTTGTTGTGTCCATCAATTCCTTTAATTCGTGCAGTTGTTTCACCCTATCCACTTGTGTCATTTATGTCACTTGTCTCATCTCTTGAACTTGTCTTTGCACATTGACTTGTCCCAGCACCTATTATTTTGTCAGCAACTGTACTTGTCTCAGCACGTGCCCTTGTCTCAGCAAACTGACTTCTATTTGGTATTACTTCCAAAGTATTTGGTCCGATATCTTCACTTATACCAATTTCTTGCTTGTTTGATACTGCATGTTCAATTTCCGCATGAATTAGGAGATGTTAATGGTATTTCATAGAACAGTGCTGAAGATGTCCTAATAAAACATACATTTTTCAATTTCTATCAACAAAAATGCCAATTCCTTTTTGTAATGTATTTCTTCTATTTTCTTGACCGTGATTCCACTTTCAAACGTCAGTATCTTCATACTTGAGTCTATTTTTATATGAAATAAGTATTGTTTCCACAGTGCGTTTTTTATTTTAGTTGCCAATAGATCATACCAGTTAATCTGCAAAATAGTTTAAAAGTCAATGTATACATATACATACATAATGTTTATAAATAGAAACATTGAAAATAAAGAACATAATTTATTTATATGCAGATAAATTTTAAAATACCTTATCCGCACAGTCTTTAAATGCTTCTTCATTTTCATTTTTGAAATTCTTTGGTATTTCATCATGCATATATAATGTTGCTTGCTTGGTGTGATCCTCGACTGTTATAGTTGCAATGTATCTAAGTATATAAAAAAGGAATATTAAAATTAATTGTGCCGTAATATTTGCAGAAGGTAGATATGTTATTAATATTATGTATTATCTATATACCTCATCTTTGTTGGTACTATTGAATCATTACAATGAACACATTTACCATTGTTGATAGTTTCATAAATTTTCTTATCACATTTACTACAGGAAAGTTGTGCCAAAGGGGTTTCCATATGTAACATTACAACTGTGGCCTTTATTGCAATAAATTTAACATGTATTTTTTATAAAAGAAAAATAAAAGTTAGACTGCACTACATACTATTCAAAATTATTTTTATCAATTAAGAGAAGATGTATTTTAGTTTAACTTTACCTCATTGACTCCATTTTCCATTAATAAAAATAACTCGTGTTATGACAATCTGATAGAGCTTGAGTCATCTAACAACGAAAGCTCATTACTGTAATTCAATGTTTGACAAAGATGTTAGTATTAACAAATGTAGTTTAAAATTAAGCAATGAAAAAGTTAATCGCTTACCATAAAAGCAAACATCTTGCTAATGAAATATTAGGGTTGATTTGTAACTTTGTTGCAGCCGAAGGACTGAGATAAATGTTTCCTACACATAACTCATGAAGTTTGTATCAGTTGGGTATAAAATTAATAAAAACTATTACTGATCCCAAACAAATATTTTTACCATTTTATTGCTTAACCATTATAGATGTTGCTATAATAACTCGCCCTATGCTTGAATTTAAGGAGTAAAAATTGTCTAAAATCAAGTGGGGCCCAACTTCTAAAATTCCAAACCATTGAGAGGCTCCTCCTTGAAGGTACAAGTGGGGCCCAACTTCTAAAATTCCAAACCATTGAGAAGCTCCTTGTAACACTATTGTAATACATACTTTCAATTGGTGAGATGAACACCGTTGGATTGAGTACATCAAACCCGCCATGATCCATTTCCTTCACTTCACTTCTTTTATTTTAAAAATGGATGAAGCCATCATGTGAAAATTCCACTAGCCAATCTAACAGTCATGCCATTGTCATTGATTTTGACATTGATTCTAACATTTAAAGACGGGGTAATTGCGCTTTTTATTTTCCTTGCATGTGGCGTGAGGGTTTGGAAAAAGTTTAACTGCACTTTGGGGTTTTGAAATTTTGCTAATCCTAAGTTCTCTTTCTTTCGCAATAGTGAGGGGAGTTTGAAAATGGATCGTCTCTCCCATGTATTATAACAGAGGTTTTAGTGTTTGGTGGACGTGTGTGTAGAGGGAGAGATTTTAGGGAGAATGAGAGATTTTAGGGGACGCATGTGTAGAGGGAGAGATTTTAAGGAGAATGAGAGATTTTAGTGTTTAGTGGACGTGTGTAGAGGGAGAGATTTTAGGGAGAATGGGAGATTTTAGAGGGAGAGAAAACGTGAGTGTTGAGGGAGAAGCCGCCACGTGTCCCCCTCCCAGGAAGCCCCCTTCCGCTACGTGTCGCTCTCCCGCGAAGAGGGCATTGATATTATTATATATATAAAGACAATAGCCTTTTCGTGGAGGAGCGACATGCAGCGGGAGGGGCTTCCTGAGAGGATGACACGTGGCAGTAGGAAATTAATTCCTTTGAATTACCCTAAAAAACTCTCTCAATGAAATCCCTATTTCCAACTCTCCATTTATTTTTCCAACGCATTTGAGATAGTTTGGATTTATCCAAGACAAGCTTGCAAAAAAAAAGTCTTGGGATTTATCCAACGCAAGCTGCTAAAAGGATTATTGGAATGTGAAACAACTATATAATAAAGGAAGTAATATTTTGCCACAGGCCTCCCACCAGTGGGGCCCACTAATGGAATTTTTCTATCTAAGTCCAACACAATGACTCATGATGGGAAAATAAGGACATGTAGAAATGACATAAATTATAAAAAAAAAGTCCATCAGTCGGCCCACCCATCCGTGAAATTCAAAACAATAGCATCCAACGCATGCATAAATTGAAGTCTTTCTAAACAAGGGAGTAATGCTCTAGAAAATGCATCCTAGGCCATCCAATGGGTGGCTCACCAAGATGGAGAGAAATTGATTTCCATTTTTAACAATTTCAATTATTTGAGTGAAAGAAAGTCGACCTTCTTAGATTCTATTTTGTAGGATTTCTGAGCCAAAAGATAAGCAGTGTGTGGTGTCTTTGCATCAAAGGGGTCTTGGCTTTTAGAACGGATGGTTGGAACGAGTGTAAGAAACGATAGACGATCTTGATGGTTGCCCTCAATTTGATGTGAATTGTTGGTTTGAATTGAGAGGATCTCTAATCACTTATCAAATTATATATATTAAAGCAGCAGGTCTGGACCACCAATCAATAGTGGACCCCACTAGGCATCACACACCACATGAACAAAATCATGGGCCTGCAATCAAACAGCTCAGAGTAAAACACTTTGGTCTATATTTAAAGCCGTCCATGCATTCTGTGATTAGTGGGCCCATTAATGTTATTCTCTATCAATTTCAAGTCTCAAAAAATTTCTTACTGGGTCCACAAGAGGATGGGGGGTTTAATATAATACTGAGTAATTAGAGGATGTCTGGGTATGTCGATGTGGGTTCCACCGCGGAACATTTTGTCTTGGTGTTTCATTTCAGACACGAGCTGTAATGGGTTCTTGTGATTGACCACACGGAAGCACCCCCAACGCCTCACAAGCATCTACAAGTTTCCCGGCCTGGGCTGGGAGCTGGTCCAAATCAATTGTCACTGTAACTGCTTCTTCTCTGCCGTCCATCATAAATCACTACACTGTTTTTCTACCAGTCGATCACCACTCACCACTTTAAAGTTTTGGCCCCATATAATCAACACTAATTAAGTGGGTAGTAAGTAAAAACCAATTCCCACAAGAAAAGTTTTAAGGCATGTAATTTATTGAGGTAGACCCCATAAAAAAACTTTTTTATGTCTTTGAATTAATAGAGAATCACATCAGTGGGTCACACTTTAGATCTTTAGGCTAAAAATAAAAAAGAATTAGGAATTGAATCTTATACCTATGATATATAATAATTTGTGAGGGTGGAACAAACATAATTTTGGCAAGGTCGAAGCAATCATAAGGAAAGTTAGAACAGAAATTGAGAATTCAAGTTGAAAGACAAACTAGAAGAATTGTGGATAAAAAATCTAGACAACTTTACCTAAAGAAAGTGACAAAAATACAAAATCTTTCCATTGTAACACTATAAATAATAAATAGAATGAAAAAAATAGTAGGATTGATAGGAAAAGAATTAAAAAAAAGGGCACATCGTTGACAAGAAGGGTGGATAATGGAAATGAAATATTCTAAAACCTTCTAAAATAAATCATAACATCAAATGGATTTAGAGATTTAAGTGTGGTCAAAGAACTCATATTTCCCATAATCTCCACCAATTACTCAGAACCTTCTTTCAACTCCTGTAGAGGAAGTGAAGGAGGTGACTTTCAGCATCCCTAAATTCCCTCATTACGAATGGGTACCATACTGTAATCTATCAATGGATGTGGGATATAGTTGGATCTGTCGTCGGTAGGATAGTCCAAGAATTTTTTTTTTCAAAAAATGGACCCCACTCACAAAATCAATAAGATCTGATCTAAAAGAATCCCGTCCACAATCCACGAACATCCTAAGGCCTATTAGTCTATGCAACACTAGACATAAAATTATTTCTAAAGTTGTGGCTATTAGGCTGAAAACAGTTGAGAAAATAATAAGTCCCTTCCAGAGTGACTTTGTCAAAGGTACAAGTATTTTCTGTGTACACATAATCATAAGCACTACAATTTGCCATTAATATCCATTAGTTAATATTTTGATATTTGACGTTTGATGGAGACTTATAAACATTATTCATGTTTTTTTTTAATACATTGGCTTTTCATATCGCAGTTCTTTTATTTGTTTTTTTATATAATCATTCTATTTACTAAATCTTTCAGATATCTGCTTTTAAATAATTTTATTTCTTAATTCTGCTCACCATTTTGCTTTATCTTTATCATTATTATAAGGTTCATATAACATTCATGCATGGTATATGGAAGTAGAAATTTTAGTTATTCCAATGCATGATGGAGCGTCAACATTAGCCTCCTCTCCGACTGCATTTTATGATATGTTACATGGCAGAGACAGCTCTAGCATCGTCGCCACTGATACCATAAAGAATACGGTAAGTTTGACTCGAACATGATTTATTTTTTGCTTTTGACGATTGATTTAGATTTATATATAAGATTCTTTAAAAATATTTGCCTTTATTAAAAAAAAAAAACTCATGCATCCCAAATGCATTTGACCAACAATTACTTTCTATTTATATTTTAATTTATTTTCAACTAATTTCTCTCTATCAAATATCCACATCCCATGAATGGGAAGGCAAAAGGTATATTGGGTTCTCCAAAATATGGTGACCAATCTTGAATTTCCTATATAATTGTGTTAAATGTAATTTTTTTTACTTGGTGTCTACTTTCAATTTAAATTGGGGTTTCCTTTGATGAATTAAAGGCTCACGTTGGGTGTGGGCCTTGAAGCGCTAGTTATATATATAAAGACAGCAGCCTTTTCGCGGAAGAGTGACATGCGGCAGGAGGGGCTTCCTGAGAGGATGACACGTGGCAGTAGGAAATTAATTCCTTTGAATTACCCTAAAAAATCTCTCAATGAAATCCCTATTACCAACTCTCCATTTATTTTTCCAACGCATTTGAGATAGTTTGGATTTATCCAACGCAAGCTTGCAAAAAAAAGTCTTGAGATTTATCCAACGCAAGCTGCTAAAAGGATTATTGGAATGTGAAACAACTATATAATAGAGGAAGTAATATTTTTCCACAGGCCTCCCACCAGTGGGGCCCACTAATGGAATTGTTCTATCTAAGTCCAACACAATGACTCATGATGGGAAAATAAGGACATGTAGAAATGACATAAATTATAAAAAAAAAGTCCATCAGTGGGCCCACCCATCTGTGAAATTCAAAACAATAGCATCCAACACATGTATAAATTGAAGTCTTTCTAAACAAGGGAGTAATGCTCTAGAAAATGCATCCTAGGCCGTCCAATGGGTGGGTCACCAAGATGGAGAGAAATTGATTTCCATTTTTAACAATTTCAATTATTTGAGTGATAAACGATATGGCTGGTGAAACACCAATGACTCTTATCTCCAAATTAGAGAGAAAGAAAGTTGACCTTCTTAGATTCTATTTTGTAGAAATTAATTCCTTTGAATTACCCTAAAAAATCTCTCAATGAAATCCCTATTACCAACTCTCCATTTATTTTTCCAACGCATTTGAGATAGTTTGGATTTATCCAACGCAAGCTTGCAAAAAAAAAAGTCTTGGGATTTATCCAACTCAAGCTGCTAAAAGGATTATTGGAATGTGAAACAACTATATAATAGAGGAAGTAATATTTTGCCACAGGCCTCCCACCAGTGGGGCCCACTAATGGAATCGTTCTATCTAAGTCCAACACAATGACTCATGATGGGAAGATAAGGACATGTAGAAATGACATAAATTATAAAAAAAAAGTCCATCAGTGGGCCCACCCATCTGTGAAATTCAAAACAATAGCATCCAACACATGCATAAATTGAAGTCTTTCTAAACAAGGGAGTAATGCTCTAGAAAATGCATCCTAGGCCGTCCAATGGGTGGGTCGCCAAGATGGAGAGAAATTGGTTTCCATTTTTAACAATTTCAATTATTTGAGTGATAAACGATATGGCTAGTGAAACACCAATGACTCTTATCTCCAAATTAGAGATAAAGAGAGTCGACCTTCTTAGATTCTATTTTGTAGGATTTTTGAGCCAAAAGATAAGCAGTGTGCGGTGTCTTTGCATCAAAGGAGTCTTGGCTTTTAGAACGGATGGTTGGAACGAGTACAAGAAACGATAGACGATCTTGATGGTTGCCCTCAATTTGATGTGAATTGTTGGTTTGAATTGAGAGGATCTATAATCACTTATCAAATTACATATATTAAAGCAGGTTTGTACCACCCATCAATAGTGGGCCCCACTAGTTGAGAGATTTTTTAGGGTAATTCAAAGGAATTAATTTCCTGCTGCCACGTGTCATCGTCTCAGGAAATTCCTCCTGCCACATGTCGCTCCTCCACGAAAAGGCTGCTGTCTTTATATATATACTAGCGCTTTAAGGCCCGCGTCCAACGCGAGCCTTTAATTCATTCAAAGAAAACCCACTTAAAACTGAAAGTAAATATCGATGAGAGAAATAATTTCCATTTAAACTAATTTCATTTAAAACTAAAAAATAGTTGGCAGATAAGACTATTTGAAAAAAAGTGAATGAAGAAAAACACTCAAAGGATAATTAATAATCAAATTCAAAAGGATAGTTACCAGATAGGACTCATTTGAAAAAAAGCGAAAATCTCTCTAATGAAGAACAAAGAAAAAAAATTGTCACATTGATTGATGTATATTCAGATTGACCCATTCCTCAATCCCCTTTTTAGTAACCACACATCCAAGCCAGGCCGACATGAAGTGGTTATCCTTTTATTAAAAAAAAAAATAAAAGAAATAACCCACAAGGAGTAGGCATTTTGTTTGAAAAGAATACTGCAATTTCTACTTGGCTCATTGAAAAAAAAATCATGAATTCTTATGATTCATGACCCAAGCATATGAAGGCTACATTCTATTTTGCAATGAAAATTGGTAAAATGCAATCCTAATTCCCTAGGGAAGAGGTCTTGGATTATGGTGGAACTCGATTCACATCCTATTTTACATGAGTGTTTTTTTTTTTTTTTTTTTCATTAGTAGGAATTGATGGGGTAAATGACGTTTTGAGATTGCAAACGGGCAAACCCATATCTCCCTTTGCCTTGGCTCACACACCCAATATCTATTTCATGCTTATTATATATATCTATATATTATTATTATTTAATATATGTTATTATAGGGCCGGGCTCGGCATGGACGTTATGATCAAAACAATCTTGATCGGATACGGGTCGCCTAATTAGTTTTTTATAAACATTTGCATAAAAGAGTCGATTGGTGTAGCAGTGGAGATGTTGTTGAAAATGCCAAAGGCTGTTGGTTTGAATTTTCTAAGCCATCTTTTTTTGGGGTAAGGGGTAATAGACAGAGTTATAAGGGTTACGTTGAGCCTAACCTAACCTGACCCACTTTTAATGCAGGTTATGCGGTCGGTCATAGGCCAGGGTACAGAAGGTGGGCCCATCTCTAACCCGACACGAATTGGCCCGACCTGCCCTACATTCATCAATGAGATTGGGTTCATTTTAAAATTGGAGAAATAATGTGAACATGATCCCCTGCTTTTAGAGCAGGGTTCCAAAGGAAGTGGCTAAATGCGCCATGTTAGTTTGGATCGAAATTTTAGAGGATAAATTAGAGGAGATTTTAATTGAGAGATTTTAGGGAAGATTAAAAGGGCAATTCCGAAATAAGAGTTGTAAAAAGTTTGAGGTTATTTGTAGGAAAAAATATTAGAGGATAAATTAGAGGAGATTTTAATTGAGAGATTTTAGGGAAGATTAAAAGGGCAATTCCGGAATAAGAGTCGTAAAAAGCTTGAGGTTGCGCCACGTGTCGCTCTCCCAAGAAAAGTCTATTCTCTTTTTATATATATATATATATATATATATATATATATATATATAATATGAGTTTTTAAAGCCCTAGATCACATGAAGAAACTTAAATCATGAGCGCTAAAAAAAAAAAAAAAGAAAGAATAAAAACAGTCGATAACAAAAACAAAACAGCCTAGTCCTGATATTTCCGATCTGTTAATCATTGCGGCCAATCATTCTTATGCTAAATCCTTGACATTTTCATTCTCTTAAAAACTGTGATAAAGAGGGATTAAATTTCGCCCCATAATCAGCCACAGTGTTAGCAATATTTCCAAACAACTGTATATTCCAAGAATCAAAGCATAGATCAGCTCTTCTCAGACCACCTTCCACTTCATTGTAAAATCCCAAGACACAATTGATCACTGAGCAAAATCCCAAGGAGCCTTCCACATCCAAACAGGCCTTCCATACCAAACTATTTTCTATACCCACCCATAGGTAAAAATTTCTCAGGCTAAAACCCAACTCAAACCCATTATTTGGGTTTCCCATCTCTCTCTCTCTTAGTTATTTCCAAGCCAAATTTTACCAATCTTGAGGTTGACGGTTGGCCTAACTGAGCCAGGAGTTGAATCTAACAAATATAAAAATATGATAAGGGCAGCGGACGTGACTCACATTCTCCTATTTTTAGATCATGTGGCACATCCATTTTGAGGCAATCAATTAATGGATCCCCCCTAATCAATTGGCATATCTAATTGTAAGAATCTTTGATTCCAAAAGTAGTGTTATATGCAATATTAATTGATTTGTGAGAAGAAAAATAGAGTGAAGGAAAAGGAAGGGAATGAAAAGAAAGAGAGCAGTTGAAGGAGAAAAAACTTGCTAATGTTATTGGGTGATTTATTACGTAAATAAAAATCTGTTGCCTAGGCCATTTACTCAATAAATCATAAATGGAAACCTAATGATTTCTAC
Source organism: Umbellularia californica (assembly GCA_028538565.1). Classification (NCBI taxonomy): domain Eukaryota; kingdom Viridiplantae; phylum Streptophyta; class Magnoliopsida; order Laurales; family Lauraceae; genus Umbellularia; species Umbellularia californica. The sequence goes on from JAPQWN010000007.1 coordinate 22,771,114, forward strand.
CGTGTTAGATTATATGTGAATCATCCATACACTTCGAGTGGCAGATCTAAAATGCCCTCATCTTATAGTTTTCACATAAACCGGAAAATTAGAGGTCAGTGGTAACATGTTTGTTGAAGAAGAAACGGAACCATCTTCCGAATTTCTAACTTTAGTTATTTACACTCGGTAACTATAATACTGTACGGTATAATACAAGCCTTTTAAATCATTGGAGCTCACATATAAAATCTTAACCACTCAAAATTATTTTCTCCTTTTGTTCTTTTATTTCATAAATCTTTAATCCAATCAGAGTTATATCCACCATGAATTAAAAAGAATTAGTTATTTTCTTATATCTTGGTTATAATTATACCTAAGTCAGAGTAAATCAGATTGGAGAAAAACCTTTTAAGATGAAAAAAATTAGTGGGACCATGTTTCTGAATAGTTAAGATTTTAGATATCGGTATCTTTCATTGATATATATATCAATGAGCGTACTTAGTCGGGTGCAAACCATGACCAGTTTTCTAGCTTCATTTATCATCCATCCTTTCCTAATAAAGCAAAAGGGTCTAAAAAAATAAAAGTGTTATTCATTAGGATTGTTACTTAATTTCTTAGATTATAATTTATTTAAAAAAGAGTCATGCAAATATGCAATATGAACTTTAAAATTTTATAAATAGGGGCTCTAAGAAAAATTTGTGAGGTTCCTTCGCAGGGCCTATATGTAAAGATCTAAAATGCTTAAAGTATCTGGCCACTCTTTTCTTATAAGCCATCGCAAAACTCCAATTCAATAAAAGATGACCCACCATCAATTGACCAACAAAACTCACAAAATTGATACTTTGTACATAGTGTTTTTTTTTTTTTTTTTGAGTGATCAATCTTATAGAGGGCCAAAGTCCTATTTGAATGAAATTTTGTAAGAATCTAGGCTATATATTTTGAGATTCCCTAGGTTTTTAATAAGTGTCGCATTAAGAATCCACATGAATTTCTTATCAGTCCAGGCCTTAAATTATCTTAGATCATTTGTGAATAAGGTATTCTTGCACTTCAAAGTTCCACCTTAAAATTGATACGCTGCTTTGGGCCTTGAAATTCTAGGGTGACAAATGAATTTTCATTTATTGCAATTATTATTATTTTTACAATTTTTTTTAAAAAATATTTTTATTTTCTATCTTTTTGTGATTTTTTAAGGGATTCTAACCACAACTTCAAGAATTTTTTTTGGTGTATTTTATTTTACCACTAGATTTTGTATATTTGTTCAAAGTTATTTAACTTTGATAGAAGACTTTCACATGTACTCCCACACTATGTGCTCCATTGGATTGTTACTATCGTCACGGCAGGACCCATGAAATTTGAGGGGAGGGGTTCCGCATTTGAAGAAGGTCTAGATGAGTAATCCCATGGAGTGTATGGCATAGCTAAAGCTCTTGGTACTTTAACAACAGCAGGGGAAAAAAAATCCTGTCTATTTGGAGGATCCAGTATTGGGGGAGATACCTTCCCTCTTTCTCCCACCTAGTTTGGCACTTTACTTATATAGTAAAAATATTCAAGTAAAGTCTCTATTTTTCAAATAAGATGTCACATCAAAAGCACTTTAATTCAAAACTCCCTCCATCTTTTAAAAAAAAAGTAAAAAATCAACCACATTTATTTACTAAAATACTAGAAAACTCCACTTTCCTATATAAAAAGTTAAAAAGATTCCATAACAAATAACTAAAAATAAAATATCATCATAGCCTATTTATATTTTATTATTTCTTTAAAATCAACTTTACTTCATTTGACTATGCTCAGCAGAGTTGCCAAACCGTCACAAAGACGCCTAGGCCCCAAAAAGCAACAATATAGTACTCAAAAACCATCAGTCTTGACTTTACCTAGGCTTTACCAAAGACTTTCTTTGTTTATTTCAGTTCCCTTCACATGTTAATGCCGGGGTCCTGAAAGAAACCGCCCACCTACTCTGGCGACCACCATCAAGATCTTTTTCTCCTAGGGAGGCATTTAATGGATGGGGCATGTGCGTGCCTAAAAATTACGGACTTGGTTTAGGGGATGATGAAGATTATGGAGATGCTGTTTAACTGATTGGGAACATTGCTGATGGCCTGGAACCTGAAAGGGAGAAGAAAACAGAGGTCAGGGTCCCGGGCTGCTGTCAGCCAAAGGCACTCCGACGCCTGAATTAGTGCAGTCACTGAACTAGGGTGAAGTGGGGAAGAAGGTTAGAGCAAAATAGCAGAGTGTATGCAATATCCTGCGTACCTATTCATGGCTTACCATGGAAGTATATATAGAAGAGAATGGAAGGTTCCATAGTAGAGGTAGGTGGGGATGCTTGTCCCATCAGCCCATATCCTGGACCCTTAGTGGGGGTAGGTGAGGGAACTGTCCCATCGGATCTTTCCTCAAATCCCTTACTTAAATGTGGATGTGATCTGCTGATAGGAAGGAGCTCTTATCGATGACCGGCGGCCACCTTATCTGTCAGGGGCTCCTTGAAATATAGCCGTCCCATCTCATAATAGAGATTAGACGCCCAGTGTCCATCTCGGTCAAGTGGACCGAAGTGGATGTTATCGAGGTCAGGCTTGCTTGAGGCCGGGTACTGTTACCGAGACGCTCAAGGCAGAGTCCAGAAAGAGCATGGCCGGTACACTTACAAGGTCCAACTCCAACTCGGTACCAGCTAGCATGTTGCCGAGCTAGGTGAATGAGGTCGGTGTAACCCCCCTAATTGGTATTATTGTCCAGGTCGGGGATAACCTCGGTACTAGGTAATTACTCCCACACAGGGCACAACTCTCAGCCTTGTGCTATTTTTTGAGAGTGTGACATCATTTTAATCTAACACTCTCTATTGGGTGAAAAATATCTTAAAAAGGTGATTCACCCTAATTTGGAATTTAAAGTCTTAGGTAAAATACAAACTTTATGTGGCAGTGAGTTTCACTAGATTAAATCCTATTCGGTTAGGAATACCCACTATAGTGCTCTCCACTTTTTAAATTCCTAAATAAGAAATCTCAAGGAGTAGCTCAGTTGGGCTAGGACCACGGTTTTCACCCGGAGGTTGTAGATTTAAAACTGCACACCACATTTGGACTAAGAGCACCTCCAACAACTCCTTCATTTCTACACCTCAGCCAGCAACGATCATAAATGGCTTCTCACTTTGTCTCCAACGGAGCCTCCAAATCCACGTGGCATTTGACATGGGGATTGGTATGCCAAATTTGGCATACCAAAAAGTAAACTTTAAATTTTTTTAAATAAAATAATACATATGTTTGTTGCATAGTGATGCTTTGCCTGTTGCATTTGAAGCCGTTGGGGATGGTGTCGTGGCTGTTTGGGATGGAACTCAGTGAACGGTCCACGGCCAGATTTATAGTCGTTGTATTTTTTTTTGGGACTTCTTTGAATTTTACTGGGTAATTTGAGAATCTCTTGGAGCTTGAATATCTATAAATTATGAGTGTTTGAAGTCCTTTTTTTTTACTCATTCACACTATGGATTCTCATTTCTCTCAATTTCCTAATTTTTCTACCCAATGTTCACAATATTTCGATGAGGCATCTAAATTCCCTACTGATGATGCCTCAAAGAAAAAGGCTGTTAGTCGAGGTGCTGGCTTTAGTATAGAAGAAGATCGTCTTCTCATCGGTTCGTGGTTGAACATTAGTCTGGATGCTATGCATGGAAAAGAACAGAAATGTGGGGCCTTTTGGGAACGAGTGGGAGAATACTATTACAAAAATAAGCATTTCCCAGTGATCGAACATAATTTTTTTTTGTCACAACGATGGCAAAAGATTCAAGCTTCTGTCAGCAAATTTTGTGGATGTCTTGCCACAATTATTTCTAGAAATCAAAGTGGCACGAATGAACAAGATAAGGTAAAATTAAATATATATATATATATGTGAATTTTTTTTTCTTAATTTGAGCTTACATTTAATTTTCAGATTGCTGAAGCAAAAAAAATTTGCGAACATCTATATGGATCAAGATTAACCTTGGACCATGCTTGGATCTTGTTGAGGCACCAACCGAAGTGGATACAACTGCAGCAACAAGTACTGGAGAAGACATCCGTAAAAAGAGGAAAATCTTCAACTTCTGGCTACTCATCATCTTCTAATCCAAGCACTCCCATAAATACTGAGGAGGATGAGACAATTAACAATGCTTATGATCCAATGACTAGACCACCAGGCAGAAAGGCTGAGAAAAGAAAGATAAAACAAACCACCATCAACGAGCCAACACCTGTTACAGATCTCATCCAAAAAATGATGGATAACAAAAAGGAAAGAGATGAAAAAAACAATAGAGCTTAAGCAAATAATCGAGCAAGATGAGATGAAGGTGCAATTAAAAAAAATAAAAATGGAGATGGAGATCATGAGTATGGATACGTCCAATATGTCTAAGGAGCAACAACAATACTATGATAAAAAGAGACTTGAAATTTTGGAAGGAGGGTTAGGTGGTGGTTTCTGAACTGTATTTTATTTTTAGAATTAATATGTATTTTTTATTTTAATTAATGAATTATTGTTGGTTTAAATATAATATTGTACTTTAATTTTATAAAGTTGTTATATCACTAGCCATTTTATAGCCATTGGAGAAAATTGGCCATTGGAATATTTTATATATACAGACCACTCATCTCAAAAATTCTTACACCCCAACTTATTACTTCTCTTCATCTCAAAATAAGAAAATCTTTGGTTCATCACTTCAGAGATGTCTCAAAATTTTATTGATTCCTCTCTTGATACAACGGATGAGCTATGACATATCGTCATAAATTCTGATTTGGACGAAGAGTTGCAGATGTTGTGTGGGGTTTCTTTGGAAGAAGAAAGAGAAAAATTATGAAGGAGAACGAGAGTGCATCGTGGTTCTAGTCAAGGTCACGCAGTCATCCACATAGGACGAATCTCAGGACATCACACGCTTTATAATGACTACTTCAGTGAAAACCCAGTCTACACTCTCTCTCAATGTCAAAGGAGGTTTCAAATGCGCAAACCTCTTTTTCTTCGAATTGTAAATGCGGTGGAGGCGCATGACTCATACTTTCAACAAAAAGAAACTGTACAGACAGTCTTGGTTTATCGGCTCTTCAAAAAGTCACAGTTGCAGTGAGGATGCTTGCTTATGGAGTTACGGCGGATGCTGTGGACGATTACGTCAAGATCTCTGAAAGTACCTCTATAGAATCATTGAAAATGTTTGTTCAAGTGATCATTGATGTTTTTGGTAATGAGTACTTGAGAACACCAAATAATGCTAACATTTGTAGATTGTTATTAGAGGGTGAGAGACGCGGGTTTCCTGGGATGCTAGGTAATATAGACTGTATACACTGGAAGTGGAAGAACTATCTAGTTGTGTGGAAGGGCATGTATGCTTATGGAGACCACCGCGAGCCTTCTTTGATTCTTGAAGCCGTGGCATCGTATGATCTTTGGATATCGCATGCTTTTTTTAGACTATCGGGATCGCACAATGATATCAATGTGTTGGATCAATCTCCTATATTTACCAACCTTGTTGAAGGCCGAACTCCTCCCGCTAGCTACTTAATCAATGGTCATGAATATACATTGGCTACTATTTTGCTGATGGCATATGTCCATCGTGGGCGATGTTTGTAAAAACAATTCCATGTCCTAACAGGCCAAAGGCTACAAATTTTGCTGCAGCTCAAGAGTTCCCAAAGAAGGATGTTGAGCGTGCGTTTGGAGTGCTACAAGCAAGTTTTGCAATTGTTCGTGGGCCTACTCGTTTCTAGGATCGTCAACCACTTCAGCATATAATGAAGGCATACATCATAATGCATAACATGATTGTTGAAGATGAACGCGATAAAAGCCTTCCACCCAATTACGATGCACGAGAGGGTGAATGTAGTGACCTTGTTGTGTCACGTGACCACACTGTAGAATTTCAAGATTTCATTCAAAACCACTTGAGTATTCGCGATAGGATAACACATTCTCAATTCCAAGCCGATCTTGTTGACAGCTGTGGCATTTCCAAGGTCAATATGAAGAAGCTTGTGAATGACTATAATCTTATGCAATTTTATTTTACTTTTTCAATGAAAAATGGGTTTCAAGTACAATTTGTGCAGTTTTTATTTTTTTATAATTTATGAATTTAATAACATTTAAATCATACCAAATCCCATTAAATATAAGTAAGATATATGTAATAAAGCAAATGAAGATTAAATGAAAAAAGAAAAAAAATATAATTTGACATCTCTCTCGGAGTTGCCCAAGTGAGATGCCAAATTTACATATGCCTTTTTTGCCACATAAGCCTTTATTTTGAAGAAGGCATATCTATATTTGAAGTGTTTCTTGGAGATGCTCTAAGAGGAGCTTACCTGGCTTTCCTCTAGGCCCGAAGGACTTAGTCCCCTTTGATAGAAGAAGAAGAAGGAAAAAAAAAAAAAAAAAACCTAAATAAGAGATGTCACAAGAAGCCTAGTGATTGGGAGGCTTTAAATGTTCAGTGTCATTTAAAAAGCAACAGGAAAAAAAAAAAAAGGAAAAAAAAAGAGAAAAAAAATTCAACTTCACAAATTGCCCACCTACACCCTGATATTTGATAATAGTTTCAATTCTCCATGGTTTCTCATAGTGGAATTTATAAATTCAAAGCACTCAAAACCAGTCTATTTAACGTATTGGGATTCACTTCAATTAAAATTATGACAACATGAGCTCTTGTTTTCATTGGGAGGTTGAGGCTTTCAATTTGGCCTCCCCCTTCTTGTATATGTGATTGTTATTGTCACGTACATGCGAGTTGTATCTCCTCGTGTGTGTGTGAGTTTCCATTATCTTGTATGTGTGAGTTGTGTCTCTTTGCACGTGTGAGTTCTTATCACCTCACATGTGTGAGTCTCCTAAGGTCCCTGTAAGTGCACAAAAATTCACAGACCCGGGGAGAGTGATTTTGAGACTTACTGGAGGAGGACGAAGATTGCAGCTCCTTGATGATGATAGAAGAACCGCTGTCTTGAGCCTAAAAGGGGAAAAAGAAGAAGGTCAGAGGCCCTGGCTTGGGCAGCGTAGGGCTCTCCGATGCCTAAGTTAGTTGCAGTTGCAGGACTAAGCAAAGGTTGGAGATAGAGTTGGGGAGGAGATGGCGTACCAATATGTGGATGGCCTCCTGTGTTCTGTAGCTGTGGCTGTGTTTACATAGAGGAAGAGAGAAGACAAGAGGGTGGCTCTGTCAGAGAATTATCCCATCATAGTCTACTCTCTTTTAACTGCAGTCCCATCGGGCCTTATCCTGTTGACTTCTGGGCCCAGTCCCATCAGGCCCTATCCTGAGCCATGCATTTGGCAGAAGTGGAATATGAGGGAGGAAATATCCCCCCACACAGTCCCAACCCTTTACCTAGGACACTTAAAAAAACATAAAAAGATTACTCAAGAGTAAAATATATAATTAAACATGATTGACCCTTTAGTTTTTTACGTTTGTCTTAAATTACATGTTTTCTGCAAGACCAGCCTGACCTCAAGGACTAGTTAAGGTAGAGGTAAAGTAAGCATGTAATGATTTTTTAATTTTGCCATGCTTAGGTGAAAAAAAATGGAGTGGAGTAGTAAACTTTTGATGCGGCACCGCTTACGTTTTACTCCTCCACAACCGTCTTTCGATTTTACTACAAAAAAGTGAGATAAAGTGCTGTATAGTAAACTTTATGGCAAAAAGCACTATTTAATCTTCAACACTCCTATCACCTATGCTTTACCTCATACTATCTAAACAAGAAAGTTTCTAGTTTTACTTTAACATACTGTTTTCTTTATCTTTTATATTATTCGGCATCCACTTCAACTTTACTCCACCGATGTAAACACAAGTGCTAAATAAACAGACTGTAAAAGTAAAGTAACTAAGCTTGAAATGAATAAAACCATATTACAAATGGAAAACAATAACTTTTACTGATTTGGATTTTAAAGACAAATTTTATAGAGGAAATCTATGAATGGAGACATCCAATGGAAGATTCTGGACACTGGATCCTCTAAAGTTTTTACCCGGCCACAGTAATTGTGAGGAGGCCAATCAGGCTCCGCCATGCCATCGCCATCGCCATCGCCATCGCCATTGTAGGGAGCCTGATTGTTCTGTGGGGAAAAATCTCAGACGATCCCCATTCCCAATGGCAACATCAAACATCCACACTAATTCGTTCACTTCTCATGACAGAGAGACCTGCAACGGCAGCTAACTGCATTATAGTGTTCGAAGTGACTAAAGAGCTACTCCATTCACTTCAAACTGCAGCTTCATACACTTAAAACTGCTGCTATGGCAGATGCAAAGAGAGAAGTAGCCGCTGACAGCACTGGATATACAAACCCAGACTTGTCACCTATCCCTCCCTCCCAGCGCACCCTATCTGCCTTCGACATGGCCTGGCTCTGGGTGGGGCTGGTGACGACCATCACCAACTACTATTTGGTTGCCAGCCTGGTCCAAGAAGGCATGTCCTGGTGGCAAGGAATCTTAACTGTCCTCGTCGGCAGCCTCATAACTCTTGCCGCCACCATCCTCACCGCCTACCCGGGCACCCTCTATGGCATCCCCTTCCCCATTCTGGCCCGCTCCGCCTTCGGAATTAATGGCGCCCACCTCGCCACCCTCTTGCGCTCCCTCATCTCTTGTGGCTGGTTTGGCATTGAGACCTGGATTGGCGGCCAAGCTTTCTACATAATCCTCCCATCTTCAGTCAAGAATTCTTCATTTGGCGCGACCATCTCGTGGTTGGACACCTCCCCTCTTGAGCTCACCTGCTTTTTTGCTTTCTGGGCCGCTCAATTGGCCATAGTTTGGAAAGGGATGGATGGCATTCGATACATGGAGAAGTACTCTTGTCCAATTCTTATTGCTCTGATAGTTTCCCTCCTCTGCTGGGCTTATATCAGAGCTGGGGGGTTTGGCAGGATGTTCTCATTGCCTTCCAGGCTCACAAGTTCAGAGTTCTGGTCTTTGTTTTTCCCCTCTCTAACTGCTAGTATTTGGGCAGCTATCTCCCTCAACATACCTGATTTTAGTCGATACGCGAAGACCCAGACGGATCAGGTTCTTGGCCAGGCAGGGCTGCCTTTGTTCATTACTGCTTTCACATTCGTCGGCCTTGCGATCTGCTCCTCCTCAGAGGTGATCTTTGGGCATGTAATTTCCAATCCCATCACACTTCTTGAAGAAATTGGGGGAGTTTTAAGCAAGGTGCTTGGGATGGTTGGAATTGTGCTTGCTGTTCTCACTACCAATATCCCTGCCAATGTTGTGGCTCCTGCCAATGCGCTTGTCAATCTCAGCCCTACCCATTTCAACTTCTGGAGAGGAGCACTTCTGACTGCTGTTGTAGGGGTTCTCTGCCAGCCTTGGAGGATATTCGCATCGAGTAATAGCTTCGTCTATACTTGGCTAATTGGGTGCACTGCTATTTTAAGCCCAGTTGGGGGGATAATTCTCGCAGATTACTACCTTGTTTGTGGGATGGTTTTGGATGTCGAAGCACTCTACTCGACAAGTCCTCTAGGAAGATACTACTACTGCGGAGGTTACAACCTTAGAGCAATTGCTGCACTGGCAATCACGATTCTCTCTGTGATTCCAGGTTTGCTTCACAAGGTTGGAATCCTCAAATCCTGTGCAAATGTGTTGGTTGTTGTCTACAACAATGGTTATTTATTTGGCTTCTTCTCTGGCGGGCTCATTTATTTGTTTCTGACATGTTTGACGAGAAAGAAGCAGACCACTGAAGCTATGGAACCGCTTCTGGCACCGGAATATTGATTCCATTTACTTGTGTTAAAATTGTCGTTACTTGCAAAATAATTCCCTCACTCCTGCTTATCACATTCATTTCATGCTTCTACATAACTTTGGGTGGATGGTTGGGTGTCGGGGAGGGGAGGGCTCCACATGGTTTAAATTTTCAAGGCATGCACAGATGAATTTGTCATCACTTGGCTCATCAGATTCTACTTGAGGTTGCACTGTTTGTTAGTTGCTGGCATCTATGTAAGAACACTTATAAATAATTTCAAGAATCACCATGTTCCCATAATATTTGAGCTCTTTGTACATAACCCACTATGGTTTGTAGGATTTGTAAATGGGCCTATAAGATTTTAGTATTTGCGAATAGGCTCCTGCACTTTCATTTTAATACCTTTTGTGTCCTCAAAAACAATAGTCTTCTAACCACCATATGTTTTTAGAGTCAATAATATTTTTGTCCACCACTTCTATCCTTATATGCATAATCTCAAAAGCTTGGACTCAATCTTTTTTATAAAGCATATAACATTAACTATTTACTTGGTGGGACAGAGAAATATCCTATATAAATTTATTCTTTTTTTAAATACGGGGCTCATTTCATTAAACCCACATTGATCATGACGACGATAACACCTATACTTATAACTAGATATGATTTTTCAATCCATACATGACCCACCATTGGATTGATGATAGTTTCAAAATACATGATTAAGCTTCATGTGTAGGGGTGTAAAAAAGTATTAAGGGAATGGGCAAATGTAAAAATATATATTAAATTTTAGAATTTGTGAAGGGGTGGTGTTTGGATTTATGTAAAAGAAATATTGGGGGGCGGGGCAAATGTTAAAAAAATATTAATTTTTAGAATATGCGGGGTTTTTAAACTTTTCTCATATATGGGTAGGGCTTAATCCCACAGGCCCTTGTACCTGGGTCCACACCCGGTCATGTGCATGAGAGGGTTATTATTAAGAGAAACCATTGGTCCTTGAGATAGAATAATGATGTTTTTGTAAATAAAAGTATACTCATTTTTGTTTAATGGATATATGGGCAAAGCAGTCATTTATATAAAAATCCAACACAAATCTCATGGTAGATGCTCATTCTTGTTAGGAATATTGATTTTGGGGACATGAAAGGTATTAAAAGGAAAAAAATAGGGGCCTATTTACAAATACTAAAACCTCAGGGGCCTATTTGCAAATTCTACAAACCTTAGGGGGCTCTATACAAAAAGCTCATAATTTTTTACCGTAAATCTCATTCACATAGACTTCTAAATTTATACCAGACGGATAAACTGATAAGATAATAATTTAAAGCTCAAACTCTTAATGTATTCCTAAATTCTCTAGCTAACAACCTACACCTAATCTATAACATTCCCATTCAATTAAATGGTCCTTTCTTGGAAAGGGTCTCTAATTGTTAATATAAATAAAATAAAATCCTTTTTTTTTATCTCAGAAAATTAAATGATTTTTTTTAATAAAAATGATCTTTAAGCCTTCATGGGGTCGCCGTCTCTTTTATGGATACATCACTGTCGCTATCTGCTCCTCTTGAGTCTGTCGATGCTTGTGGTCCAATGGATCAGATCTGACACAATCTCTTCCAGATGCTTTGATCGATGAAGATTTGACGAAGATGACTAGATCATAAGGCTTGAATGGATGGATGAAAGTGTAAGGCCCCATCCTGAGTTAATCAAGATTAACTCTAATTAATTGAAATTAAAGCTAGTTAATCATATTTAACTAGATTAATGGTAATTAATGACTAAACTCAACGAGACTAGTCACAAATGAGTTTAATGAAGTGATAATGAAAAGATTAGACAAATTGGATGGAGTTTTCGACTCAAATATGGAAACGAAGGACCTTTATGTAAATACGAATTTTCACGTATATTGTCGAATACGGAAACTCTTGGTACCAACGCGTGTATCTCGACGAGCACGTCAATTTTTGTAATAGGCTCGAAGTCATTTGACGAGAATCCGGTCAAATGACCCTCCAATTGACTCAAAATGTAAATAACCTTGATGAATTGGACTTTGATGTAAAAATAAGCTTATAAAGCTTATGAGATGATTCAAATGAGTCATTAACTCATCTTCCCATTGTTTCAAACCCTAGGCAGCCACCTTCTCTTCCTTTTCTCTTCTTTCCTTCCAATCTCACTCCATCAAGTATTAAACAAGGGATTTGCAAGTGTTTTCAAGGAGCACTCATCCTCCACTTCATCTTCCCCAGCTTTGTTTTCAGTTTGTGGAAGTGTGAAGTTTGAACTCAAGGTCTTCTTCTTGGAATCAAGCTCTAGAAAGGGGTTTTTCATCCATTGATCTTCACTAGAGGCAAGTATATATGTGTTCTTATGAATTATAATGTTTTAGAGATGTTAGAATTCGTTTGGCCCAGTTTTGGGGCTTTTGCTTCAGAAAATCCAAAGCTCAGAACTGAACTTCTGTGCATGTGTCGGTCGACCGACGAGTGAACCGACAGATCTGAAATCTGTTTCAGTAGATTTCAGCTCTCTGAAATTCTGACCGACATTGGGTCGGTCAGCCGACATGGAAGTGTCGGTCGACCGACTAACTGACAGATCCGAAATCTGTTTCAGTGAATTCCAGCTCTCTGGAATTCGGACCGACGAGATGTCGGTCAGCCGAAAGGGCATCGTCGGTGAACCGACCAAGACTGAACCGACAAGTGTGTCAGGAAATGGACTGAAAAATCCAGCTTCTGGAATTCGAACCGACAAAATGTCGATCAACCGACGTGGTATCATCGGTCAGCCGACAGGTCAACCGACCCAGCCAACCGACAACTGGGCCGAGCTCAGAGGTTTGTTTCAGGCTGTTTCTTGTGATGTCTAAACCTACATAGGTGTTAGCGGAAGTCGTCTTAATGTATGAATTAAATACATAATGTGATACTCATCGAAAATAACACGTACATTGGATAACGAACGCTTCACTCATTGGTTTGGCTTAGAAGTATGAATAGGATTGATTTATGAATATGGTTGAGTAGAGATGAACTTCACTGACATAATGCATGAACGGAGTTAATGTAATGTAATGAAGTGTATAGTCACTAAAGGTGACAATAAAGTAAATAAATGAATAATTCCTACTGCAGTAGATGTTGGGGCGTTCCGGAACCTTGTGGAATACTAGTGTTCTCTGATCACGACACTGGTAAATTTCCACCATATGTGATAAGCCATGTAATGAAAAATGAAAAAATCTTGAAGCCTAGGCCATGAATGGTTTGCCCTTCCGCCTTGTGCTTAAATAAATTGATTGAAATTAACTGCGCATAATTGACTAGTAATTATGTTTGCAATTGTATTAAACTACTCCCATTAGAAGACACGAAATGAGAGGAAATGAATTGAATTAGGTGTTTGTTATTGAATTGAATTGGATTATATAGAATTGTTAAATTCATGTATAGAATTGATAGGTAGCATGGAGAATCATAAAAATGCATATGTCTTGTTGAACCGTCGTGTTCACGTGTTATTGATGATGTCACAGGCCCAATTGTCCGTGCCGGTCTTGCAGAGGCCGCGCCGCCTGCGGAGGAGGCCCATCCGATACCTATAGGAGGTTTAGCGGAGTGGGCATAGTCGGAGGACGATTGAACTAGGATTATTTGATAAGAAGTCTTCTTTTTGGATTTGTTTTGGGAATTATTTTGATAGATATTTTTTGTAAATCATTTTGAGATGTAATTAAAGGTCCCCTGCATTGTATTTGAATATGCAGTGGTGGACTTCTTTGGACTTTAGTGTTGTATATGTGAACTTTACCTTTAAATGTAAAGTCACTTGTTTAGTCATGGTTTGGAATGTTTAGTCAATGTATATATACGTATATTCAGCAAATTGTACACTGACAAATTTTGGTCAATTGATATCCCTTGTGAATTTCATTTTAAGCTATATTAATTCGAAGTTTACGGGAGTAAGTATGATCCCACGACTCGGGGTTTGTCCGAAATAATTAGATCTCGGGCCCGGGTCGTGACAGAAAGAGAGAGGATGTTTGATGTATTTGACGGTGATTATTGTGGAAGGATAGGACAGTGCCCGGCTTGATTGAAAGATCATTACCGAGCCTGTGCCCGGGCTCTGATACCATAAAGAATTTCAACAATCACTGTGTTCCCATAATTTCACGGTAAATCTCATTCATATAGACTTTTAAATTTATACAAGAGTGATAAACTAATAAGATAATAATTTAAAACTCAAACTCTTAATCTATCCCTAAAAGCTCTAACAACCTAAACCCAATCTCTAACAACACTGCTTAAGCTATTGAATTGCTCCTTCACTGGAGTAAAATCTTCTTCTTTCCTGCGTTGAAAGGCGAGAAGAGTTTGAGGCTGCACCGGAATGCAGTAGTGGGGAAGAGAATATGGAGGACGACCTGCAGGCAGTAGCCAGTGAAAGAAGCATCGAGTCTGGTGCAGAAGAAGAGGAGCAATAGGGCTTTTAAAAGAGGGTTTGCATCATAATTGGATTCTAGTTATCTTCCAAGGAATGAGGAGAAAAAAAAGGATTGAATGGTAAAGCTGGACAGAAGCCAATAAGCTACAGCCTACATATAATATGAGGACAATGTGAGGTAGTGAGCATGGAGAGAGAAAAATGAAAGAAATACTCCAGAAAGTGCCACTCATTCTGCTTTACTTTTCATTGTTTTTCATAGGGAGGGCCAACTTATAATCAAATTAATCCAACCCCAATTGTCCCCATGATTAAGAATTGGTCCAATTTGGCACTTGGACCATCATCCTTTATTGAATTTATTCACAAAATATCAGGACCATATAAACTCATTAAAAATTTTGAGGTTTTGAAACGGGGGGGAAAAGATTGCTGTCAACCACCTGATATTGGGGACATCAGTAATCCACATCCAAATGCGTTCATCTAGCACTTCTTCATTATCATCCTTTCAAGTGGGTCCAAGAGGAAGTCGATATCGCTTAAGGGCATCTTATAGTCTGTGTTAAGGAGGAAAACTTTGGTGTAAGTAATAAGTTTTAACTCCAAAGAACATTTCATGGGTGTTCTACAAGAGAGTATTAGATCCAAATTGTTTTGCTTCGGGTTGAAGAACAAAAAACTTTTGCTTCAGATTGATTAAGTTGTTGGGCGAATTCAGAGTCGGTGTCAACAGCCTTATTCCACCCATGAGATCGAGAAGGGGATAAAAAGAAAAAAAAATGAAGGGGAAAGAATAAGATGGCCACAATTTTGGATATGATCGAACTTTATTTTTTTTTTATTGGTAACATTAACTTATATTAAAAGAGAATAGAATACAAACAAAAGTACAAGAAAAAAAGAAAAAAAAAAGGGGGAAAGAAACACAGAGGTACAAGAGTAATGTACCCCCTCTCACCACAATTACATAATAAAACCCTTTCAAAGGGAAACTCTCTCAACACCTTGCTTAGCTAAAGCATTCGCCATCATGTTTGATGACCTACTCTTATGCTGAAAGCTAACATTAATGGTGATGGATAATAACCGGATTTCATTGAAGAGGAACTGAAACTTCCATGGATAAGCTTTCCGGTTCGAAACCCAACTCACTACATTAGAAGAATCACTTTCTACAATAAGATTGCCATGGTAGTACCTCGAAAAACACCGAAGAGATTCGAGAATAGCTAAAACCTCAGCTTTATTAGAGTCATAAACCCCATAAATAAAACAATAAGCCGAAGGCAAAGCCCAACATTCTAATTATAAACTGAACAAAGTTCAAAGTCCAGTTAAAAAGCAACCAGTCAAACTGTGTTATATATGTAATCTACCAATCCTTCTAAAAGCAAAGGACCATAACAATAAACAACTGATGAACACTCTGAAATACTTTGATGCTGGGTTTAGGCATAAATCAATACCATACCAATGAGAAAGTTTAACCAGTTTGCTGGTAGTCTATTATAGGTTGGGTTGTTCTATCATGGAGATTTTTGGGAGAGAGACATTTTTGTTTTTATAATGGAGATAGTATAATGGTCGACACACCCTATTATCTTCGGATTCAGGAGTGATTCAGGATCATTCATCCTGTAGCTACTACCCTATACATTCTTGTGAAAGTGAAATCACTGACTTCCAAAATAATTATAAAATGTATTCCTTGCCAAATTGATACTTACATAGCCTAGATCTGTAGAGATGGGTCTTCTAATCTGGTTAAAGATAGATAGAGCTGAGCCACTTTGATGATAGCAGCCACTAAACAGCTTCGACAAGAACATTAATAGCCAGGCTTCAGTTCTTGAAGCTGCAACTGATTGACGAGTCCAAGAATGCGAAAGAAAGATAATGGTTAGCATGATATCGAATGACAGTTTCAAATAGAAAATGCCCATTATCCACACAAGTAATATTGACATGTAGATCTAACACATCAGCTGAAAATCAAACTTAGGACTTTGGACAGATATATAACTTAGCTTGATTATCTCAGGGGAGTGGACAAATAGATTACAAAGATACCACTGCTCATCACAGGCCTACTTTTCAAATGGACATCAATGTATGTCTTCACACTCATTGATCTAAACAAAACCATCCACAAAACCAAACAAGCCCCAAAAAGCAATTTTTTGCACCAGATTTTTAGAAAGCTGATACTATCACTCTCTGTCCATCAAGCATTTATCATCTGATTACACACTCTATACCATCACTCCGCCGGTTTGGCAAATTACTATTAAAGTAAAAGTGATGTAAAGCATCACATCAAGATAATAAAATATAAGAGGGTTATGGTGGTATTTTATCTTTAGTGGATTGGTAGTGAATCTTTTTAAGTTTTTGTGTAACAAGTAGATGTTTTTTTTTTTTTTTTTTTTCATTAAGTGGAGAAAGAAGGTTGATTTCTGACTTTTTTTTTTCAAAAGAAGAAATTTTGAAGATGTGTATTTTTTATGTGACCCCTTGTCTGAAAAATGAAAGCTTTACGTTATTTTTACTAACCTAGTAAATTGTCAAACGACACAAACCATTCATAAACGAACAAACCACAAGATTTGAAATCTAAAAAAAAACCAAGAAGAAAATACCAAAACCTAAAATCAGAAAAAGACCGAATATCACCTCACCATCTTTACAAGAACACTAGCTACATAAGAAAACAAATGAGCTTTACCTTTCAAAAGGAACCACTCGAGCTTTTCTTTGAGAGAGAGAGAAACTATAGAAGGTGCCACTTTATTAAAGGAGCCATTTTCCACCATGTCGGGCCTACTTGTGGGGCCCACCTCGATCATCCCAGATTACAGGGTAAGGGATGAAAAGGACTGGGAGTGAGAGTGACCCATGTGTGTGCAAAATCTGCAACTTCTTCAGCGGCTGGATGATTTCTTTTTTTGGTGGTGGTTCCGACATACTCATTCAAAGGGTGTTTTAAAATTCAGTCGAGTGTCAAACAAGAGTCAACATTAATAAATTTGTGGGGACTGGTGAGTGATAGGGTCGTGCCCCCAGGAGTCTTACAGACCATATCATTTTTTGGAATACAAAGATTGTTCCAATCACTCTAAGAACCACAAAGGATGCATGCCGATCATGATGAATAGTGATGGGCTATGACCTTGATATCTGCATAAATAGGGAGTTTCTTATCAGTTTATCTTAAAATTAAGAGCATTGAAGTTTGAGAACTGTTAACCCCAAGGGGTTGGCCGAGTGGTCAGGACCACGGTTCCTCCCTCTTTCGGAGATAGAGGTCTTGATATCTACCCCCGGTTCCCCCCTCTTCAGGAATCGAAGGTTGAGTCCACTTATGCTACCACCTAGGGGCCACAAGGGTTTTACTCTGCTTCTCTCTGGGCCCGGAGAGAATAGTCCAGTCCAAAGGGTTGAGAGCCCTCCGTTAGGAAAAAAGAAAGTTTGAGAACTGTTGGGCTTGTCATAAAATAATTGTTTTGGTGGATTTTTTTTTAACGATCCATTGAGGGCGGAAATGACTCACTAAGATGGTGAGATGACTTTATATAGCTCGCTTCTTTTTTTTATTAACCCAGCCAAGTGGGTTGGGACGCCCGCACACAGAGACAGAAGATAGCTCCTATAAGCGGGAAGAAGGCTCATACAAGTGGGAAGAGGTGGCATACCCAAGGTTCGAACCATGGACATTCAGGTGAGAGTAGCCACCACTTACCACTGAAAACCTTGAACCTATTTTGAAATAAACAATTTTCTGTGTTTTTTCAAAAGAACTTTGGACAACTTAATTTTTCTTAAAACTTTCCCTTGATAAAATATGTGACGGCAGTGGGTTTATGTGGTCCTGGTTTTAAGGTGCGACTTGTGAGCCCACTAAACAGACTCAGACTTTTCATTTTCAAGGATCCACATTGGACAATATCTGTAGGGCAGTCTCCGACAAAATAGGAGTAACAAATGCACACTTTTGGCAGCAAAAGCGGACAGGCAAATCAAACCACTTTTATAGTTCTTCCAATTTTGTAGAAGTATGTGCTATTGGACATTTTATAGGAAACGGTGTGAAGGACTGCACAGTTTAGGGCCCACCCTCCAGCCTTCCCACACGGCCTCAGGTGTCCGGTGGGCTATTACGGTACTAAATGGTTATAAGATTTAATTTGACGTATTTCATCAATCTTCGGGCTTTTAACTTATTGGATAGGTACATACCAATTGCTATTACTGTCTCGTTTCATGTAATTGAGTGACTAGGAATTGTAAAATATGAATCTGATTAAAATCGTAAAAGCAAAGGTAAATATTATTAAAAGGGTATCAAATGATATTCTTTGGAAAATGAATAAGAGAGATGAGAAATGAATGACCACCATCACTGGGTAATTTAGATCTTAAGAAAGCGAGAAGTCCATTGCATCTTGACCTCATATCCTTTGCTCCCAGACGCTTGCTTGTGTTGCAAGGAAAGTCTGAGGGGAATGTCATATTCGAAAATTCTATATGGTGAAGCAGCAATGTCTGAAAAAAATAGAATTTACCACCACAGATGCATGAAACAAAGTGAAATAGGTGTTGCATATCAAGCACTACACAAACGTGCCTTAAATTCAAACCCTATAAATTTACATAGAATAGTATCACTATAATTTGGGTAATGCTTACTGTTGAATGAAAACACTTATTAAAAGGTGCTAACTCTAATTTGAGATCTAAAGTAGTAATTACAAGCTTCATCCATCAATAGGCCCCACAGAGAGACA
The DNA here is from genome assembly GCA_028538565.1 of Umbellularia californica. Lineage (NCBI taxonomy): Eukaryota > Viridiplantae > Streptophyta > Magnoliopsida > Laurales > Lauraceae > Umbellularia > Umbellularia californica. The sequence continues at coordinate 22,790,231 of JAPQWN010000007.1, forward strand.
ACTACAGTAGTCTCTCTCGTTTTGAACTTTCAATTGCTAAATCGAAGGCCCCACAATCACATTAAAGGAGCATAGGCCTAATAAATACAGATGTCGCTATCGTTTTGCTTTGTGCTCAAGAGGAAATAATTGCTGTAATATCTATTGAAATGAAAAGACCTTAAAAATGTCCTGTACCTTATATGATATTTTATAAGAGTGAAAACCATTTTACCAGTTTGGATGTATGGTAAATTGAAATAGAAAAATACAAGAAATGGGGGTATTTTGCAACGGTCGAAAACCGTTGCAAAATATAGTAAAACCGTTGCAAAACCAATTTGCAACGGTTCATGAAACCGTTTCAATTGCCACCGTTGCAGAATCGTATTTGCAACGCCTGCTAAAATTTTTGCAAACTAGGAAATTTGCAACGGTTTTTTGTCCTTTTCGCAACAGTTTTATGACCGTTGCAAATAAATATAATTTGCAACGTTCATCACCGTTGTCTATTGTGACAATTTGCAACGGTTATAAGTGTTGCAAAATAGTCCTTCGCAACGGTTTTTAAACCGCTGCGTGCAAAAGATGCAATGGTTGGCTAACCGTTGCATACAAAATATGCAACGGTTACTAAACCGTTGCGAGCGAAATTGGCAACGGGTATAAAACGTTGCCATGACCGTTGCGAATAGCTTCTATTGGCAATGGTTGAGAAATGTTGCCCTATATTTATTTTGCAACGGTCATGCAACCGTTGCCCTATATTCATTTTGCAACGGTCATAAACGTTGCCAACAGTGTTGCAATATGAGTATTTTGCAACAGAGTAAATGAGTATTTTCGCAACATTTATTTAGATGATTTTGCAACGGTTGTTAACCGTTGCAAAATCATGCAAGATGCAACGGTTATAACTGTTGCTAATGGTTCCATTTGCAACGGTTGAAAGAACATTTGCAACGGTTTACACTATTATGAAAAACACAATATTTTGCAACGGTTACTTGAACCGTTGCAATGCTATATTTCAATTTCATATTGCATTTGCAATAATTTCTCTCCAATAATGCACAAAATCAATTCATCCAAATATAACATCCACAAAATTAGTTCATTCAATCAAAAAGATCCACAAATTCAGAGACATCCAAAATATTAAAATTCTTGAACATTATCTGAAATATTAAAATCATACACAACTTAGGATATATAATATTGTTAAAACATAAATTGAAAAGTCAATGTAACTTTAAATACATGTCTTCATTTTCCCGAGAGTGTTGCTGCATCAATCCCACCCCTTTCAGCGTCATTATTCTCCTCTTGATGATTCTCCTCTTGAAGAACCTGCAAAAGAATATTAATTAAACAAAAGTATGTACAAAAGCTGGATAAAAGAGGACATTATCCAACAAATAAGAAAAAGGCAGTACAAACAATAGGATATAACAAAGAAACCAAACAGCAGACCAAAAAACACAGCTGCCAAAGGAACAACCAAATCTGTCTGCCAAATCTGCTGAAACCTTACTGGGTACCCCTGTTTGGGGTACTGGTTAACCCACTTCCCGAGGGAATTTTTGGACGAAATTTGGGGGTTTCGAAGTCCATATGATGAACTTCAAATCCACAATTTTTGGGAAGGAATCAATTGCGTTTGCTGTGTTTTCAACTCGCGCACTTTTCCTATCCTGTCGGCCAAATCTGTTGAAACCTTGGGAAGGAATCAAAGTTGATTGAGTTTTGAAGGTTGGATTGGAGGTTGGGTGTAGATGGGTGTTTTCGGATCTTGTAATGAGAATGTTGTTTTTGGAATAATGACATGGTGTTGGATATAGAAATGAATGAACATAAGTTTTTTTTTATGCATCTTTCTAATGTGTTGGGGCATTGAAGAAATATGGTCGAATGGTGTATGACTGATGATGTAATGGTGAATGACTTTGTAGTGTGTTGGGGCAATAATTATCAAAACATATCTAGCATAATCAAACAGAATTGCTTTTCAAGGAAAATAATGCTTTCAAGGAATATGAAAGGTCAATCAGTACCTGATCTACATTATTTGTGCCCGTAGATGATCGTTGTCGAATGACACAAGCACTACCTGCATCTCCAGGAGAACCATGCACCTGCTAGGAGAATAATCCTTGCAGAACTTCTATGTTTGGATATTCTCGTCTAATATTTTCCAGCACAGTGTGCAATCCAAAAATCATTCTCTCATACATTTCTTCTGCCTCAATTGCCCTCCTCTCCCTAACCATCGCACTATCAACCATTCCCTCAGAAGCGACATTATTTGAGCGACTTTTCAAATCGGACGGCACAACACCTTTTCCATACAGAGGTGCACGCCCAGAGTGGTCTTTTAATACTTTTTTCAAAAAAATATCTCTAGCAGTGCTACTCTCGGGTGTATCAGGAGGTTGAGAAGACAACTGCTCTAGCTCAATCTGAAAAATGAGACCATTGTTACATACAATTTTTATGTAACAATCAACATAATCAGTGAACTAAAACTGATTGTTAATAACATAAGCAGAAAAAAAAAATCTTTCCCTTGTCTCCTCATCAATGTTTAATGACCCATCTTTCCTCTTACGAGAGTCAACATAAACATGTCCACGTCGGATGGTTCCTCTTCATTTGGCCTTTTTCTTTTCTATTTCAATTCACATATTTGACATTAGCAAATATAGTTGTTATCAATTTATATCAGTACATACAACTTAAAAGTACATACAATAATGCAAGGGCATAAATTTACCTCCTCTTCTCGCACTCTAGCAAAACTTTTCGAACCCATTGTATGAATATACTTTGCATTCATCCTATTCTTAGCATTGGCCTCACTCAACACCTGTGAGGTTAATTACAAAGCAGTCACAAAATTGTTCATGAAATATATGTAGGAAATCTTCATTCTGAATATATTAGACAATACCTTTGATTCTTCAGAACTCCACTTCTTCACAATCTTTGCCCACTGCTCCATGGGCACTGTTTTTGGTCGATCTTTAAGGCATGTTGATGTTCTTGTGTGTTTCTTGAAATGCTTGGCTTTCAAACGACATTTCCACACACGCATAGCGGATGAAATGGTAGAAAATACCCATTTCTTAGCATCTTCATGAATGATATATTTTTTCTACATCAAATGCATGTTATTATAATGAAAAACGTATCCACGAATTAGAATTGCTAAATAAAATAAGCATCATTAATATACATTATCATCACTTCTTTCCATAGTTCATCTTTCTTTTTCATATCCACTTCATGCCAGCTATCAAGTGTGAGAGGAACTAAATGAGTATTTCGTGCCATTGTCCCCAAGAATGAGCTTAAGGATGCAACATCTTCCTTTGGTCCAATTGGCTGATTCTTATCGTTCAATATAATAGTAGGTCGTTCAATCAAACGTCTACCTACTATATTGAGACACCTTGTCTCTCTTCTGACCTTCCTCTCTTTAGGCACTTTGACATAAAAAGAAGTATGATATTAGTATTTGAGAATTTGATAATTACAAAAAATAATTGACATATAAATTAACATAACATATTAAGTTTTTTACCTTCACCAGTCTGTGTATTCGTAGTGCTAGACGGATTTGGATTCTCATCATCTCCCTGTACGTTAGAAACCACCTCATCATTCTCGTGCTCAATCTCTATACCATCAGATATTGGAATATCATGTTCAGATTCTGGAATATCATGTTCAGATTCATCTCTTTCCATAGCATTACTAGAACTTTGGGACTGATTGCTATGCATAGGATCTAAATCATCCACATGAGTGCCATTGGAATTGGCAGGCTTGCTATGCCATCTTGGAAGCACTGTTGGCCGTTGTAACACGGGTTTCATAAGAGATTTTGCCATTGGTTTCTTGCCTGCTCGAATGCTAGCAGTCGAGGCTTTATGTTTGTCCTTTCCCATGGTAAAAATCTGCCATAAGATGATCACATGCTTATAAATTGATAAGTAGTAATGACTTCTAAGAACTATATTAAAGATGCCTCTATTAAGGTACAAATAGTTATAGACAGAATGATAATTTTATAAACAAAGATGTTATATTACAAAACATAAGATCCCTTACATCTTCAAAATAATATGTTGGTATATGATCAATCAGTCATTGGTACATTCTAGTCACCCACACAATCTATATTCATATCACTTGTACATGATTGGCTATAACTCTCACTGTAGTCTCTTGGTATTGCATTGATGACATTATAAAGATCTTGTTGAGTCGGATCTTGCACATAAAAAACTTGGTGAACTTGGCTTGCTAAGACAAACGGATCATTTCTATAGATCAATTTCATGCAATTGACCATTGGAAGATTGAACTCATCTAGAGTATTTTGAAACCAGTCACATTGAAACAACACAAAGCTTTGGAATCCATAATAATCTAACTCAATTATTTCCTTCACCACTCCATAGTAAATAACATCACCAATGATTGGATTTTTATCTCTATTACTTGCAAAACTAGAAGTGGAAGCAGTCACTGCAACCCCACAGTTTTGTGTTCTCTTTCCCAAGTCACGATCATAAATACGAAACCTAAAACCATTTATGACATAACCTTTGAATCTCTTGGCAACGTAGTTCGGGCCACGAGATAACCATTTGATATCTTCTAAAAGTTGTTGATTTCGTACACGAGCTTCAAACCACTCGTGAAATTCTTTGCTATGTCCTTGTTCAGTGGCCCACTGCCTTGATCTGCCACGATATCTCTGACTTTCCATAATCTCGAGATGTTCCCTACATTTCAGGCATATAATGTGATAAGTAGAAGTAATAGTTGTATATATTTGTAAAAAAATATAATGACTATCTTACTTTAGGTATGGGCTGATTGCATCGGTGTTAAACAACACATATCGATGTGCCTGGACCCAAGTGGTCTCTTCTAGTGTAAACATTTCACCATTCCATAAAGGTCGACCGTGCTTTGTTAGTGTGGAAGAACCTTGCAATTCAGTGCCTACATTGTCAAAATTTCTTTGTAGTCGACTAAATCGCGTGTCAACTCTTTCATGTAAATACCTAGAGCAAAAGGTCAAACACTCTTCAGCTATGCAGCCTTCAGCTATAGAGCCTTCCGGTCGGCTCCTATTGCGTACATATGATTTCAAAACACCTAGGTACCTACGAACAAAAAGGATTAACATATAATACTTCTGAAGTTATCACAAGAAGTACCAAATAAAATATTATACACACCTTTCAATAGGATACATCCATCTGAAATGAACAGGGCCACCAAGTCTAACTTCATGTGCCAAATGAATAGGCAAATGCATCATAACATCAAAGAATGATGGAGGGAAAATCATCTCCAATCTACAAAGTGTTTCTGCAATTCTAGCTTCCAAGTTGTCGAGATCTTCCAAATCAATGACTTTTGCACATATTCCTCTAAAAAAATCACCTAGATGAATCAATGGGTCTGCAACATTGGTAGGCAAAGTTTTCCGAACAGCAAGTTGAAGCAAATAATGCATCAAGAAATGACAGTCATGACTCTATAGTCCAGAGATTTTATGCCCTTTAAGTTGCACACACCTTGAAATGTTTGATGCATATCCATTTGGAACTGTCACACCTTTTAACACTTTACAGAAGTTATCTCTCTCTTTTGACCCCATATAGTGGCATGCCTTTGGCAAATATATTCTATCTGATTCATCCCCAAGCTCCCTTGGATGAAGGTCATGCCTAACACCGAGTTCTTCTAAATCACGACGGCCTTTCAAGTTATCTTTTGATTTTCCATGCATATCTAGAAGTGTTCCAAGAACATTGTCACATACATTTTTCTCTATATGCATCACATCAAGATTGTGACGTAGTACGTTGAACTCCCAATATGGTAGCTCGAAGAATATACTTCTTTTCTTCCATGGATTATTTTTATTGTCTTTTTTCCTTGCTTGTGTCTTTCCAAATCTGTTTTCTATGCCAATAAGTTGTTCTAAGACATCTGATCTAGATAATATAGTTGGTGGATCGCCTAGTTCTTTCTTCTCGTAGAATGACTGTGTGTCATGGCGCCATCTGTGATTCTTATCTAAAAATCTCCGATGTCGCGGATAGCAAAATTTCTTACTATTGTGCAGATAAATAGATTTCGTGCCATGACAACAAACAAGGCATGCTAATCGTCCTTTCGTGCTCCATCCTGATAACATGGCATATGCAGGAAAGTCATTGATTATCCATAACAATGCAGCTCTCATCTGAAAGTATTCTGACCTTGAAGAATCATAAGTTTTTATGCCTAATTCCCACAACTCCTTCAACTCATCTATCAATGGCTGCAAATAAACATCAATATTGTTACTTGGAGATTCTTTACTAGGAACTAAAAGGGCCAACATAAAGTTGGGAGGCTTCATACACATCGAAGGGGGTAAATTATATGGCACCACAACAACTGGCCACGTGCTATATTGGACACTCATTGTCCTAAAAGGATTAAAGCCATCACTTGCTAGACCAAGCCTTACATTGCGAGAATCGGACACAAAAGTCGGATCAAGAGAATCTAATACTTTCCAAGCTTCTGAGTCTGCTGGATGCCTGATCTTACCATCCTTTGTGCGACCCTCATCATGCCATCTCATATATGCAGCAGTTTTTTAGCACATGAACTTACGCTGTAATCTTATTTTCAAAGGAAAATGGCGCAACACCTTTGTGGGAATTCTTCTTCCCATTGGTAATGAGATATGTTCTGATGATGTCGCACATTGATTTTCATCCTCATTTGTCACCCATCTGCATGCACCACATACATGACAAAAATCTGCATCTGCATGTTCCTTCCAGAATAACATGCAGTCATTTCTACAAGCATCAATTTTCTTATAACCAAGCCCTAACCCTCTCAACATACTATGGGTCTCGTTGAAGCTCTTTGGGATTGTTTTAATTTCTGGCCATGTCACATTCAAAATCTCTAAGAAAACTGTGAAAGCAGCATTGGTTACCCCGTGAAGGCACTTTGCAAGGAACATCCGGACGATGAAGTTGAGTTTACTTAACGGTGCTCCTGGATATAATTCCTGCTAACAATCAGACATCAATTTATTAAACTTATCTAAATCAGTGTCAATCCCTCCTCCAAGCTCGTCGTTGTTTGCATACTCGTCATCTTCCAGATGTTGGAAAATAGAGGGATGTGCGTCATACAATAGCCCTTCGATGTCATCATCCATATATGGTTCATCTTCCATTTGATCATTAAACTCGACATTAGGAGATGAGACATGCTCCCCATGGAAATTCCACTCGGTATACGATTGGTCAATACCTTTGACGATCAGATGTGTGTACACATCTTCTCGATTTTGCCACAAGCAATTGTGACAATTCACGCAAGGGCATAAAATTTGTCCATCTTGTGCTACATTGGCAAAAGCCAAATCAAGGAAATCTTTAACTCCATTTATATATATGTTGCTAGTTCTGTCAAAGTGTATCCAACCCTTATCCATGGCGTACCCTAAAAGGTTTGAGTTGAGCACAAACAAAAAGAAAAAAGAAATAAATTAATAACAAGTTACAATGTGTAATTCATAAAAATTCCCAGCAAAAGTTTACACAAACTAAATGGTTTGTGTTCACAACTCACAACCTAAACATATATATCTAACATGAATACATACTAATCTCATAAAATGCCAACTAAACAGTGGGAGCTGAACATCCAAAAGTTTCCAACAGTGGTTAAAAATCAGGGTGAGTGTCCAATTGCCAACAATGCCAATTCATGAGTAGGTGACAGTATATGACTTGGATTTCTCAAACAGAATCATGTTTAGGTGACAGTATATGACTTGGATTTCTCAAACATCATCATACGCATGTCCTTCACCATCCTCCTAAAATTTGAATCTTTTAAACTAAACATGAGAATCATTAAATCCCCATAAAATGAGAATCACCCACCAACCCAAATTTCATTCCTACCCACATTCCATCAACAAAACACACAAAAGGATTAAAAAAAAAAAAAAACTAGAATCCTAAGAATCCCATCCACCTGCCCATCCTTAGAAATTGCTTCCTTCACAACTACTAAAACGAAGATGAAATCATGGCAATCAAAGATGAGATAAGCCATTTTAAAGACATTTGGTTAGGATCATTACAGTTGACGCTAAATTCACTAGATGCTATAAGGTGGGTACTGGGTAGAAGGTGTTTCTCAACTTCCATGGATAATGGAGGAGATAGTTAAGGAGATAATGACCATGACAACATTAATAGATGTTACTTTTAAGATATGGGCCCATAGCACAGAATGGGTAGGTAATCAGCCCATCAATCCTAGCCTTTCATTGTTTTTCATGAACCACCAATACACCCTTGCCTTGATCATATGTGTACTAAACAATGCACAGATAGGTGCTTACAGATTCAAATGATTCTCAAGCATTCAACATTGCATCAAATCCATCAGAGAAATTTATTTTTTTTCTTTCTTTCGAAAGGAATTTTCTGAAAACCATTAAATATGGAGGCATCTTCACCACACTTTATCTGTACGATATAGTTTATCTTCATCTTCATACATTATAAAGGGAATTGTACCTCAAATAATCTCCCATTTGATCTAAATTAAGGTCCCAACACCACTGCAGTTTGAAACACACTAATTACATCATGGGTGTGAATCATACACCTTTTTTTTTTTTTTTTTGTATCAATATGCATGGCTAAGGAGACTCTCTGGTAATTTCATGAGGATACAAATACAGAGCAAATGACTCATCAAGTTTTCAATATGCTTGTAGTTTTTTTGTTCATCCACATTTAATAGGTTGTTACCATTGATGCATGTTGAAAGTCATTTGTCCATACTACATAAATTGAATTTTACATGAAGCCATGGAAGGTAAAATCAGAGAAAGACAAAGGAAGATACTTGAATTCAAGATGTGTGTTACTGTGTTTTTTCCAAGTGGAAGATGCACTTATATATACAACCATATGTGACAACCGTATGAGGATAATCTCGGCTTTTAAAGCCCTTAGCCTAGTCCCAGACACTACATTCTATTATGGTCATTTTTATATTACAGTGGTCCATAGAATCATTAAATCCAATATACCACTACACACTTGCTTCCTAAATCAAAATGCAATTTCTAGAAAACAACCCAAATATCCAAATAGCACCCAAATCAGAATCACAACCCAAATATCCAATTTATATAAGAAACCAAATGGGGAGAGGGAGGAGAGCAGACAGAGAAATGGGGAACGAGGGAGAGAGAGAACAGAGAAGAAAGAGAGAGGAGAGGGGGAAGGGAGGGGAGTACCTGGTGCAGGGAAGGCTTCCACGGATATAAGAGGAGGAAGATGAAGGCTGCCCGGTGCTGTTGCGATCGTCGCCTGGGATGGGATCGTCGCTTGGGACTGGGATGGGATCGTCTTGCCCCTGGTGCTGCTGCGATCGTCCCCTGGTGCTGCCGTGATCGTCCCAAACCTGGGACCGGTCTGGAGAGAGTGAGAGAGAGAAAAGAGAGATCGAGAGAGAGCGGGAAAGAGCAGATCGAGAGAGGGAAAGAGCAAACCGAGAGAGCGAGAGCGACAGATCAAGTGAGAGAGAGAGAGATAGAGAGAGAGAGAGAGACAGCGAGAGAGAGCAGAGGGATCGAGCGCAGGGAGACCGAGCGAGTGAGAGAGAAATGGGAGAGAGACCGAGAGCAAAGAGAGAGAGCAGAGCGAGTGAGAGAAGCAGGGGAAAGAGAGAGAAGAAAAGGAGGGAAAAGAGGGCTTGGCGGGAGAGGGGGAAAAAAAACGTGGGGTGGGAAATTTTAATGCCATTATTTTTTGTTGCAAAAAAAAAAATTTATCGGTAAAAATTATTTAATTTTTATTCTTTCGAAACAAGTAAAAAAGTCTACAAACCTTTAAACGTCGGTAATAAATTTGCCGACAATAATTTTCGACGACAAAGAAAAAATTGTCGGTAAAGGACTCTGATTTTTAATTTTCCTAAAAATAGAGTTCAACATACCGATGTTTTACAAAAAACGCCGCTAAACGTTCATTTTACCGACATCGTATAATCAGTCGATAATAGTCTCTGATAGTTTTACCGATGTAAAATAATTGGTAACTAAAAGGTTTTCCAACACATAGACTCGAAAACGGCCTACCGGGGGTCCGAAACGAGTAAAAAATTTAAAAACATTTTACCGACGTTTTTTTTCGTCTGTAAAATAAAACGAAAAATAAATATAAATTTTAAAAGATTTTTCCCGATGTTTTTTTTTGTTAGTAAAATCAATAAAATAAAAAATTTAAAAACTTTTGCCGACGTGTTTTTTCGTCGGTAAAATAAAAAGAAAAATAAATAAATATTAAAAAATATTTTTACCGACGTTGTTTTTCGTTGGTAAAATAAATAAAATAACATAAAAACACTTTTACCGACATTTTTTTGCGTCGGTAAAAATCTCTGTTTTTTTAAAAATAAAGTTAATTTGAGAATGAACGTTACCGACGTTTTTGAATAAAACGTCGGTAAAAGCTAGACTTTTACGTCGGTAAAGACTTATCTTTATCGACGAATTTAAAAAACGTCGCTAAAAGTGCAAATTCTTGTAGTGAGTGCAAATGATCCGTCACAAAAATGTGACGGCCACTGTGAGTCGAGTCTACAGCGAGTCAGGTGTCGGGATTTTCTTATTTTGACTTAGTGGCCCCATATCCAAAAACATCCCAAAAAAAGAATTTTATTAGACAGAGAGTCATGTATCTAACTACTCCACCGGCTATGCACAAGTAGATTTTGATTGGAAAATTGTATCATATTTTTGTCCAAGAATCTCATCAAAGCAGACAACAGGTCTCTTAATTTTTAGATGTTTCCTATTTTGTTATTTAGGTTTCCTATTGTTATTTTAGGGTTTCCTGTAACCTATATAAGCTTTAATTGTAAATGCTTCATTCAAATTATTATTGGTTATTATTGAATTTCAGAGAATTATTCCTGTGAGAATTTTGTTATTAGTTATTTCCGCTGCGCCATAAAAAAACTCGAAAAATAAGACACGTGTTATTACGAGCGTGTCCAAATACTAACCAATGAAATCACAGTATAGATGTGATTGTGCAGTGTAAGTATATGATGTGCATGACTTGTGCCAGACTTGGTGCATGACTAAGGGACTGGGTCTGTTAGTGACAGTTGGTGCTCCGAGACCACTAAATAATTCCTCGTCGATAAGGCACGTAAAGCTAAGAGATAAGTGGAGAGATCGATGTTGGTTATTGCTGAATTTTAAGAGACACTGGAAACGTATTGGTTGACCCCCTTGCTTGATAAGAATAGTCTTTTTCTAAATTAATTCAAATGTAGTATAAAAGTTCTTATGATACAATTAATCTAATAGGAATACTGAATAAATCATCATTGATAAGACACATAAAGCTAAAAGACATGTGGATATCGAGATGTTGGTTGTTGAATTTTTAGAGATACTTGACACGTATTGGTTGACCCACTTGCTCAGTAAGTATAGTATTTTTCTAAATTTATTGAAATGTAGTATAAAAGTTTTACGATACAATTAATCTAATAGGAGCACTGAATAATTCATCATCGATGAGACACGTAAAGCTAAAAGACACGTGGAGAGATGTTGGTTGTTGAATTTTTAGAGATACTTGATACGTATTGGTTGACCCACTTCCTCGATAACTATAGTCTTTTTCTAAATTTATTCAAATGTAGTCTAAAAGTTTTTATCTTACAATCTAATAGCAACGGTTACTACAAAAACCGTTGCAATAGCGTTTTTCGGCAACGGTTTTAAATCATTTAGCAATGGTTTATCAAAACCGTTGCAATATAGTCAAATAAATTGCAACACTGAAACACTAAGTGTTGCAAAAACCCATATTTGCAACGGGTATACTTCACATTTAGCAACGGTTTCTGGAACCGTTGTCTTTTAGGGGATCATATTTTCCAACGTTTCCGTCTCAAGTGTTGCTAAAATGATTAATTGCAACGGTTATTATCAACATTAGGCAACGGTTGTATAACCGTTGCAAAATATGATAAACTTTTCACAACAAACCATTGAACAAACGTTGCAAAATATGAAATTATCTACAACATTTGACAAAAACCGTTGCGTAACCGTTGCTAATGATGGAATAATAGGCAACATTTGGACAAAACCGTTGCGTAACCGATGCGAAACATTAAAAGATAGGCAACGGTTATAGTAAACCGTTACATAACCGTTGCGAATAATAAAACAACATGCAACATTTGAACAAAACCGTTGCCCAATATAATATTATAGGCAACGGTTATAATAAACCGTTGCAAATTGTGAAATTGAATGCAACGCACTAAAAAACCCGTTGTAAAACCGTTGCTAAATGTTAACGCTTACGCAACAGTTACAATAACTGTTGCGAACCGTTGCAAAATATGTATTCTTAGGCAACGGTTAATTTGTTCCGTTGCGTAACCGTTGCAAAAGAAGTATTTTGTAACGGTTCGTTGCAAACCATTGCAAAAACTTACGATTGCGCAACATTTATATAAACCGCTGCATGACCGTTGCAGAATGGGTTCTTTAGCAACGGTTAAATAACCGTTGCACAACAACCGTTGCGAAAGACCCCCTTTTCTCGTAGTGATTCCTCGAATTTCCCAAAGAAATGCCAATCTTATGCCTCTGTACCTATTATGATGGAATCCAAGCCCCAGGACAATTACTTGGAGATGATATATAGGGGTTTTATTCTCAACTGGACTTCACCTTCGTTGCAGCAGGTGCTCAGAAAGTGGAGGTCAATGCGAATACTTGGAGAACTAGTTCAAGTGCTTCTGTCGCGATCGACCCCATCTCGTATCATGTAAAAATAGTCTAGTGTCTGATATCGCTGGTATTATTTTTTCCTCTTGCCCCTGTGCAGGAAATTTATCTAAGTTTTCTGAAAACTTATGTTAACTTCTGGTAAAATTCATTTGGCAAAGTTATCTGAGTTTTATCTGAGTTTTGCTAAAACTCAGATAAATTTGTCTAAGGTCTGCTTTTGCCGACATGTACAGGGGCTTTTTTGTCTTTTTCACTGCCTCATTTTTGTAAGAGGACTTCCGTCGGTACGATAACATATCGTGGACCTTAGGCTATAAAAGTAAATGATGAGGGACCTCCGCCCAAATGCCCCTAATAAATTTGTGGAGACTGGTGAGTGATAGGACCGTGCCCCCAAGAGCCTTACAGACCATATCATTTTTTGAAATACAAAGATTGTTCCAATCACTCTAAGAACCACAAAGGATGCATGCCGATCACGATGAATAGTGATGGGCTATGACCTTGATATCTGCATAAATAGGGAGTTTCTGATCAGTTTATCTTAAAATTAAGAGCGTTGAAGTTTGAGAACTGTTAACCCTAATTGGTTGGCCGGGTGGTCAGGACCACGGTTCCTCCCTCTTCCGGAGATAGAGGTCTTGGTATCGACCCCCGGTTCCCCCCTCTTCAGGAATCGAATGTTGAGTCCACTTGTACTACCTCCTAGGGGCCACAGGGGTTTTACCCGGCTTCTCTTTGGGCCTGGAGGGAATAGTCTAACTCAAAGGGTTGGGAACCATCCGTTAAAAAAAAAAAGTTTGAAAACTGTTGGGCTTGACATAAAATAATTCTTTTGGTGGATTTTTTTTTTTTTTAGTGATCCATTGAGGGTGGAAATGACTCACTGAGATGGTGAGATGACTTTATATAGCTCACTTTTTTTTTTAACCTAGCCAAGTGGGCTGGGACGCTCGCACACAGACACAGAAGATAGCTCCCACAAGCGGGAAGAAGGCTCGTACAAGTGGGAAGAGGTGGCATACCCAAAGTTCGAACCATGGACAGTCAGGTGAGAGTTGCCACCACTTACCGTTGAGGTTAGTGCCCGTTCTCGACTTTATGTAACTCACTTGAATAAGTGGTAACCTTTGAAGGCAAGGGGAGTTGAAAGATCTTGATGAGGTTGGTATGTGCAAAATAAACTACTCCATATGTGAAATGGGGTATTTTTATATCATCCATTGCAAATATTTGTAAATATAAACGGTTATTAAGAAGAAGTTCGGATGACTGGATGGAGTTAGTTTTTTCACGTACCAGTCCCTCCTCAGGATCCTTCAATCCCACGTGTCTTTCATGGTTGGCACTCATCTAGGTGGGACATATCAAGTCATCTCACCATCTCATCCGATAATATTCCCAATTAAGGGTGTGCAAACTTCATGAGTACGTGTCAAATTAAGTGGATTTGTCAATTCAGAGAGGGGGTGGGCTTCTTTAAAGGGATGTCAAACGGGCATGCCCCAGCCCATTCCACCCCGTCGATCCATGCTGAGGCTGGTACCCTGGCCCGTGGGCCCTGGCACGAAAAGCCCAGGTCCATATCATTCAATGCATTTTAACTGATATATTCTACTGGGGATGAAATAGGTCTTTGGCCAAGGTCCATCCATAGATATGATTCAATATTGCATTTTGACTGATATATTTTGCCGGGGATGAAATGGGTCGGGTTAGAACCTTTGGCCGAGGTTTAAGAGTACTAGATGCCGACCCTAGTTTCTGAGCAGTCCAGCTTACATGGGCCTGTCCGGGACCTGAAAGGAACTTTAGGTAGCGTTTGGTTCGCTGGAATGGTTGTAGGTAGGAATGGAATGGAGACCGGAATGAAAATGGAATGGAATGAGGCAGGAATAGTCAATTCTATTCCAGCGTTTGGTACGCTGAGGAATCAACCTAGTAATGAAATTTTGATTCCTATTCCTGCGTTTGGTACGCTGGAATGTTGTCTGGAATGGAATTAAATTTACATAAGATTGACCAAAATACCCTTGTTAGATTCTACTGTCACATTTGCATTGTTTGTGGCGGATGATTAGGGAGTGGGCCCCATAAAGGTGTAGTGAAAAGGTTTGTAATTTCTCATAATAATATATTATAATATTATATTATACTATTTGGGGGTGGGCCCCACAATGTGTAGTGAAAAAGTTTGCATTATAATATTTTGGGGTGGGCCCCACAAATGTGTAGTGAAAAACTTTGCAATTTCTCAAAATAATATATTCTTATATTATATTATAATATTTGGGGGTGGGCCCAACAATGGTTGGTTGAAAAAACCATGCAACATAGCCTCTTTTATAATAGTAGATAGATAGATAGATATAATATTT
Organism: Umbellularia californica; assembly: GCA_028538565.1. Taxonomy (NCBI): domain Eukaryota; kingdom Viridiplantae; phylum Streptophyta; class Magnoliopsida; order Laurales; family Lauraceae; genus Umbellularia; species Umbellularia californica. The sequence continues at coordinate 22,805,477 of JAPQWN010000007.1, forward strand.
TGGGTGGGCCCCACAATGGTTGGGTGAAAAAGATATTGTATTATTATTATGATATAATAGTATATTATTATATTTTATTATAATATTTTGGGTGGGCCCCACAATGGTTGGGTGAAAAAAATATTATATTATTATTATTATGATATAATAATATTTTATTATATTTTATTATAATATTTTGGGTGGGCCCCACAATGGTTGGGTGAAAAAGATATTATATTATTATTATGATATACTAATATATTATTATATTTTATTATAATATTTTGGGTGGGCCCCACAATAGTTGGGTGAAAAAGATATTATATTATTATTATTATGATATAATAATAATATTACAAGCGAGGGTATTTTGGTCTCAACAAAAAGTTAGAAACGAATGGAATGGTGATTCCTTCCATTTCCCAATGGAATGGTGATTCCCTCACATAAAGGAATGTGATTCCGAAGGTAATGGCCATTCCGCCCCTTTTTGGCAAACCAAACGCTGGAATGGTCATTCCATTGGAATGCCCATTCCATTCCGGCTTCCATTTACGCGAACCAAACGCTACCTTAGATTTGTCATCTTATAACAGCATAATGTCTCTGACATCTCGATTCACGTACCATTTTAATAACAGAGACAAGTATTTATCCCACACGTGCTAATAGAGAATTGGGCCTAGTGTCAGCATTTCCAGGTTGTGCTCCTATGCATCAAATCAGAGGACAAGATCTAGGCATCCCAAAATAGTGGAGATCCTCGCAAAATTTCATTCAAATAGGATTTTGCCTCACTTCTAGATTTTTTTTTTCACTTTAAGGTAAATTGTATTATAAGCAAAAGAAAACTTGGGCAGAGAGAACCAGTTCCCAAAACAACAAAACAACTGAGGACTCAACAAAGAAAAACTCAATATAAGGGGATACAAAAAAAAAAAAAAAAAGGAACAAAAGAAAGAAAGATTTCAGCTAAAGGAGACTTGAATATATAAGGAGAGACAAAATAATAGCAAAAAACAAATCTTCCTTCAGCTTCTACTAGTGTTGATCTTGAGGTTGGGGAATTTTGTAACTTTGATCAGAGCCATCATGAAGATTTTCTAGAAGTTGCGGCCAATGACAACCTCTTAAACTTTTTGTACTAGGACCTGAAGCACATGTTGCTCCCTTAAATTTGCCTCTCCTAGCTTTCGTGAAGGAAGCGTAGGAGATAAGGGCAATGAGTTTTATGGTGAGAGCGATGCTCGAACACAATTATGATCGCTTAACGGCACACCCACTTGCAAACCACTCACAAAACACGTGTCCCGTGACTCAAACACCCGACCTACTAGGCTCTAACATCACTTAGAGGATCTTACACCCCATTGAGCTACCACTAATCCCAAAACCAACTTGTAGGATCTTATACCCCATTGAGCTACCACTAATCCCAAACCCAATTGGTGATAGAAAACAGCACATCAATAGTGGAAGAGTTAAAGGAGTCCTTGCTGGATTGGATCATCTGGGACGGGTTCTTCATAAAAAGGTTTCCATATTTCCAAGAAGCAGGAGTATAGGAAGAAGGGAGGATGGGTTGAACGGCTAAAAATAAATCTAATCATGATTTCCTCTAGAATTAAAGAAATTTGTAGAACTCGTGGAGGTCAATGTTAAAAGTTCAGAGGACCTGTCCTAGTTGTACTGTAGAGAAATGGGCATTGCATCACATGAGGAGTCAGGGAGGACAAGCAAGGAAGCGGGTGGGGGATTCGGAGGCTTTGGTAATGGTAGCGGCGGGAAATTTGAGGAAGTGGGGATTTCACTCATAGTAGGCGATACAGTCTGATAAATCCAATAAATTACCCCACTTCTAGATTGATCACATGCAAAAGATCGTGCACAAAATATTGTATCAATTCTTAATATTTTATTCAATTTGATAGTTGCCCACAAAGGTTTATAAAAAAAAGGAGGGCCATTTATTTTAATAGTAATAGAAATGTATTATGGTGCACAAATGCTCATATTTATAATTTATACTGCATGACTCTTAGAGAGTATTTTAGTTATTTAAAAGAAAAAGGAAAGAGGGTCGCCAAGAGATTTTGGCCGGAATACACTCAGTTGAAAATAAAAATCTGAAAACCTTGAACCTATTTTGAAATAAACAATTTTCTGTGTTTTTTCAAAAAAACTTTGGACAACTTAATTTTTCTTAAAACTTTCCCTTGATAAAATATGTGACGGCAGTGGGTTTATGTGGTCCTGGTTTTAAGGTGAGACTTGTGAGCCCACTAAACAGACTCAGACTTTTCATTTTCAAGGATCCACATTGGACAATATCTGTAGGCCAGTCTCCCAGAAAACAGGAGTAACAAATGCACACTTTTGGCAGCAAAAGTGGACAGACAAATCAAACCACTTTTATAGTTCTTCCAATTTTCTAGAAGTATGTGCTGTTGGACATTATATAGGAAAGGGTGTTGCTCTATGCACCCGATCTATATACTAGCCTATACAATAGGGGTGTCTTGGTTTACGTCCTCCTTCGTCGCCTTCCCCTGAAAAATCTATGGGGGCCAATTTTCGCACCCCGTGTTTTAATAAGGGCACCACATTCTGTAGGTGTCCATCGACGGAATACGTGCCCGTACACCCACCCTGACCATTTGTATGGTACTTTCTGTTACTATGAAGGGCACGCACGTCAAATCAATGAGTTAATGTTATCATGTGCTGTACGTATTTTTTTTTTTTTGTTATCATGGAAGGGCACGCACGTCAAATGTTCTGTGTGATTATATTTATCTTTTCTGTGGCTACTACTGACTGACCACACTCCTCGTTCTGTTTGATTGCAATGGCAGGAGACTGGCCTGTTTGGCTTCTGACAATTTGGATGTGACCAAGTGAGTCAACTCAGTGAGTAGACTTGGCAATATTTATAGTGTGATAAGCATGCAGAATGCAGTGTATTGGCAACTGACTATTCAGAAACTTAACTAATTTGACGTGGGAGGTGTATAATCAGCTGTACCTTTCTGGACTACACCTTCTGCCCCCTGGATTTGCATGGATTCCCTCCACTCAATTTTGTAAATGTTATCTAGACTATCCAATTTGATTAAGGCCATGTTTCTTTCAAAGAATTTCTGACGGGTTTTCCGTCTTTATGGATTTTTTTGAAAATCTGTCAGAAATTCTTTGTTTCTGTGGAAGAATTTGGGGGATTCAGGAATGCTGGCATTTTAAAAAACCAAAAACCTGGGGTTTTAAAATCCCCTTGAGCCATCAAGGTTTTGAGAAAACCAAACTGGGAGAGGAATTCCGGCACATACCTCATCTTCTCCGATCTTCCAATGGTCTTCTTCATTTTCGCTTCTCAGAGGACGGCTAGAGTTTTAAAAGGTATGGTTCCAAGGCCATTTAAAATCCTTATTAATCAAAACCATTTTTTACTTTTTGCTGCTTGAATTGTGAAATTGGTATATAAACAATGCATACAGGAGTAAAATTCCAGTCAGAAATCCTTATAATTATGAAACAGAGAATTCAGAAAATCCAGGAATTCATGGATTCTCAGGCAGGAATTCAGACATAAAAGAAACAGGGAATTCAAAAATGACAGAATTCAGTAGCATTTCAGAATTCCAGCATTTGAAAATCCCAGACATGAATTCCAGGAATTCTAGGAAAGAAACGGGCCCTAAGTCATGCAGGGATGGGATCATGGGACATACTATGCTCAAGATTCTCATCCTATCCATTCAAATTTTTTTTCACTCTCTTTCAATTTGAGTATGCATAACAACTTTTTTTTTTTCTTATCAGACTGAATATGGGAGGGCCATACTAAGAGTGACCCATTATATCTACATGGTCCACAGTACACTCAGAAGGTGCAGGGCTACAGCTGCAAAAAAAAAAAAAAAAAGCAGCGTAAGCAGGTGCAGAGGCACAATGGTTTTCCCCTTTTCTTCTTTGGGGAGCATGGTTTAAAATCTCGGTCTCGGTCATGGTATCGGCGGGGCCAAAAAACCGATATGATATCGGTATCGGTCGCGAATATCGGTCTGTCGCGATCGTCGCGGTGTAAATTTGTTTTTAATCTAAAAAAATTCGCAAAAATATCAAAAAAATCTAGAATATTAGAAAATGCTGGAAAACAATATTTTTTCCATTAGTAACAACAATAAATCTTCCACTATTAATACAAATTATGATTCATCTAATACAATGGTTTCAGAAGGAAATATAGAACGAGTACACTGAATGTATGATACAAGTTGTTCTGTATACGGTGTAACACATGCAGCTGCGCAATCGTTCATGTATGTAAACCATTGAATCATAATGGAAGGCATCGGGTAACCCTCTGCCAAGGCAACTTGGACAAAGTGATTATTATTAACGAACCCGATAGTGATAGTAACGTGTTCATGCGACGGTGGAGGCATTGATCGCAGTGGCAAAAATGTCAAATACTGGTCAGAACTAAAAAGATGTAATATGACATTATAACTTGAAGCAATCAAGTGACCCATGTCAGGCATTGTCATCCAGTTCTGAATTGGTGCCGGTCTATCTGATTCCCAAAAGTTCAGTGAGTCGTAAATGGAACATGCTCGATCATAACTGCCAAATATGAGAAAATATCGACCTTAGCCAGATCGTGCAGAGCAGATATAGCAGTAGACATATCTGAAAAAAAAAATGTCCAGATACCACTGACCGTGATCGCAGTCCAAAAAATTTCTGACCGTTGGAATGCTGATCTGTCGCGTCTACCAAATAATGCTCGTCACCACGAATCCACAGAACCAAACCGCTCGTCGATCGAAAGTCGGATGAAGGAATTACGGCCAGTCAAAGTTACTGTTGACTGATTTGACCGGGACCCGCACGCGCCGACGTCACGAGTTGGTAGTGGCACTGTTCCCTCTTCCCTTGCCTTGTACGTGTCTCGAGGCAGCACCAAAGCACACGAGTTGAAACACGTTATTGCCTAATGAATTTGTGGCACACATCCCGATGCTGGAAAAGCAACCAAATAACTTTGAAAATCAGCCAACCAATTGTCCCTTCTTTACCTTCACGCGTCCCGATGCAGCAAGGTCCCATCATATAGGGGTGGCACAACGAAATTTTGTGGTGCCAATATGAGCGCCCAAAATCTATGAGCTACCTGACACATGTACGGCCAAATTAAAGCCAGTCGAACCAATCTCTTCTTTCAGATGAAGAAAAGGCAGTTAAAAAAGGTGGCTGTCAAGTTGGATCAGAGAACGTGTCCAATGAGCGGGCAGAGAGTGCATGTTTCATGCGTGTAATATGCGTGTTGCCGTTGGATCACCTAGAGTGTAATCTGAAGATATTATATACCTAGAGTGTATTTATATTGAATAGTTTGAATTTCATTAGGTAGGCCCCACCGTTGAGTTACACTCCTTAAATTTTTAGATTTTTTTCTTTTTTCCCTAGGTTATAGCCTTAAACTTTAAGTATCCGGATTCGTCAAACCATCACAGGACAGGCTCCAAGGCCAGGTTTGAGCATTGGATAGAGGAGCATCGATTGAGCATTGGATGACAATGCCAGACATGGGTCTCTTAATTGCTTCGAAGTTCAATGTTGTATTACACGTTTTAAGTGCTGCACAGAGCTTTACGTATTTGCCACTTCGATCGACTCCACCACCGTCGTATCAACATGTTGCAATCGTTATCGGGTACGTAAATAATAATCACTATGTTCAGGTTGCATTGACAGATGGTTACTTGATGCCTCCCATTATGCCTCAATGGGTTCACTTCAGGTATGATTTTGCAGCTGCATGGGCTACCCTGTATACGAAGCGAGCTAATGCGTTCATGTATATGTGTTCTAGGTTTCCTTCTGAAACATTGTGTTGGAAGATTAGGAATGTAACATGTGTTAATATGTTTGAATAAACCAAGGTCCATAGGATAGAAAGCCTATTCATTCTCATACCGAATTTTAATGGAAGATTAAACCAAGACCCATATCAATTACAAACATGCAATAAATGGTTAGAGCAGCAAATATCCAGGTCCACATGCTTAGTACCCATGGACTACTCAGACTTGAACTCTTAACATCATTTTTTTTTTTTTTTTGTCTACATCCGGGATTCTCACATCCTCTTTTCCCTTAACCAACTGAGCTACAACCAAGGGATAAGACCAAGTGGACTTGAATATAACAATTGTCATTTTTTTATTTTTTCAATTATCTCGTGTACACCGTCAATATTTATTTATTTATGGGGTTTTGACATATTACTTAAATCCAGTTTTTTCAATTTCATGGCCAAAATTGCTCGACTGTAATTAATATTTTTTTAAAAACTTTATTGCCCTAGATCCTATGATACCATTAAAATAAAAACCGATAAATTCCATTATATTACAAGACTGTCCCATGATGTTATGACTTTTATGCAGCATCTTAAAAATTATTTCTTTCAAATAATAGAATATGAGAAATGATGATCAGATGTGTAGTTACTTTTTTTTTTTTTTTTTAAAAGTCGTATATCATGTTTTACAAAAGAACAGATTTGCTTGCTTGTTGTAGAAAGCCTATCAAAAGTGCATGATATAGCATGGGATATAACACAAAAAAGTTAAAACCAACGTTGACCCGAGTTAAGCATTCTGTGACATTATGTGGATTCAGTTGTGAAATTGAGAAAATCCAATTGAATGAAGACTAATATGTCCAAATCCTTATTTTGCTATCATCTTGACTCGAGCTCACACAGCCCCGCTAGAGGAACCCACCCTGCCCCTAACCAGGGAACCAAAAGCTCGGTCCGAATAGAGTCATGTGTGAGATGTTTTTTTATCACTGTAAATCCCATTGCCTTCGGTGCTCCGGAGGTGTACGTTGTTTTGCCACTTTTCTCTACTGTGCTTCTGAGTCGCTATCAATGTGAAAACGACACGTTTGACAAATTTACCAGCCGTCCATTGTACGCTACACCCGTTTGGAAAAGTCCCTTCACATGCACAGGAATCGCATGCACAGGGATATAGGGTATATAGAGTACGGGTGTATCTAGTAACTAGCCTGGGTGTATTTAGAATATTCCTATAGGAAACGATGTGAAGGGGCTACCACTGCACAGTTTAGGGCCCACCCTCCAGCCCTCCCACACGGCCTCAGGTGTCCGGTGGGCTATTACGGTACTAAATGGTTATAAGATTTAATTTGACGTGTTTCATTAGTCTTGGGGTTTTAACCTATTGGTTAGGTACATGACAATTGGTATTACAGTCTCATTTCATGTAATTGAGTGACTAGGATATATATATTTTATAACGCAGGGTTCCCAGCCCTTTGGGCCAGAATAATCCCTACGGACTCAGGAGAGAAAGCCGGGTAAATTTCCCCTATAGCCCCAGTGTGGTAGTGCAGTTTCAAACCCACAACCTTCGGGTGCAAACCGTGGTCCTATGCCAACTGAGCTACCCCTCGAGGTTAGTGACTAGGAATTGTAAAATGTGTATCTGGTTAAAATAAAAAAAGCAAAGGTATATATTATTAAAAGGGTATCAAATGATCTTCCGTTCTTTGGAAAATGAATAAGAGAGATGAGAAACAAATGACCACCATCTCTGGGTAATTTAGATCTTAAGAAAGTGAGAAGTCCATTTGCATCTTGACCTTATATCCTTCACTCCCATACGCTTGCTTGTGTTGTAAGGAAAGTTTGAGGGGGATGTCATATTCGAAAATTCTATATGGTGAAGCAGCAGTGTCTTAAAAAATAGAATTTACCACCACAGTTGCACGAAACAAAGTGAAGAAAATAGGCATTGCAGATCAAGAACTACACAGACGTGCCTTAAATTCAAACCCTATAAATTTACATAGAATAGTATCACTCTGATTTGGGTAATGCTTACTGTTGAATGAAAACACTTATTAAATGGTGCTAACTCTAATTTGAGATCCAAACTAGTAATTACAAGCTTCATCCATCAGTAGGCCCCACAGAGAGACAACTACAGTAGTCTCTCTCGTTTTGAACTTTCAATTACTAAATCGAAGGCCCCACAATCACATTAAAGGAGCATAGGCCTAATAAATACAGATGTCGCCATCGTTTTGCTTTGTGCTCAAGGGCAATAATTGCTGTAATATATATCTTTTGAAATGAAAAGACCTTCTTAAAAATGGCCTACCTTATAAGATATTTTATAAGAGTGAAAACCCTCCTACCTGTTTGGATGCATGGTGAATTGATGTATGGTAAGGTGAATCATCAAATCAAGAGAGAATAAAATATAAATGTTATGATGATATTTTATTTTGAGTTGTTTGATATAAATTTTTTTTGACCTTTTGTATAAAAAAGTTGAGTTTTTTTATCTTTTAGTGGAGAAATGAAGTTGCTTTTTTTACTTTTTTTATAAAAAATTAAGAGGGAATTTTGAAATTGTATACTTTTGATATGACCTCTTGTTATTTCTTATCTGAATTCACTTTACTTTACTTTAACTAGTTAATTGCCAAACACATATGGTTTTTTCATAGTGGGTCCTACATTTTAATTAATCCAAGTTTCACTCCAAATAAAATTATACCATAAGGTAAGGATTAAGCAGGTGTAAAACATATAAAGTAAACATGATTAACTCTCCAGCCTTTTCCTTTTGTCTTGAATTACATGGATTACACCTTTGACTAAATTACATGTCTTGTGTCATTGAAATGAAAGTTGATACAAGCACTGATAAATGGGAACCATGTGTTGAGTGTGTGGCCTTCATGCCACATGCGGGGGGGATGCGGGGTGTAGATTTTGGACAGGATTCAACTAGATGAAGTTGTGATATCAAGGATGCATTTGTGGGACTGTAGAATCTCCCAGCACCACTGATTCCCTTTTCCTATTTTTGGTGAATGGGAAAAACATTTCTCATCCCTTCCTATAAGAAACAGCTTTATGTAGCGGTACTAGCCCTCATATTAAGGGATATAAAGAAAAAGGTCAAAAAATGGTTTCTGCTGATTTAAGAAAAAATAGTTTAATTTTTCATTTTTCGTGAAAAAAATGCTACACATATGGATTAAAAAAAAAAATACACATACACACACAAACGCACACAGAAAATTAAAAAATTTTCCGTGCTTTTGAGAAAGTCTTGCTCCTGACAAGATGAAGAGCCATAAAAACAGAGCCATTAAAAAAAGAGGTTAGAATAATAATAATAAAAAAACGCATATGGTAACGCATGAATCTATTTTAAACACCTTGCTTCTATATTTTAACGCATGAGAAAGTCTTTTGCCCACTTTTGGAGCATTTGGGATTTAGAGGATTTGCAACTAAATGTCTGAAGTGGACAGAGTCTAGAATCTCTTGTCAAACGCTCTAATTGTTCAAACCTCTATCCGATTTAGACATTTAGAGGAATAGAGGCATGAAATAGAAATGCCAAACATGGGCTAAATTTCTATAAAATAGAGATTAGGGTCCACCTTAAAGCATGCAAATATTGATTAAAAAAAATCACTCACATTGCTGATTTACATCCTGATAAGCTCATCCAACCTACCCCAATTTTTTTTTTAACAACTTTCCGATTTAAAAACACAGGCCAGGGTTGGACAGAATCTAAAAGTGCTTTTACAAAGATCTCCACTCATCGTGCACTCCTTACCCTTATTTTGGGGTCTAGACAAAGTCACAGAGAGGCCACCCTGGAGTTCCAGAACTGCTCCAATTGCAGTTAGAGCATTATAGAGTTCAAAGCTCAAGTGACAGAACAGAGAAGCTCTCTACAGTCTACAGTTCACAGCAGCAATGGCAGGTGTAGATAGAGCTGAAGGAGAAGAGGTCATTGAGAACCACACAAACCCAGATCTGGCACCCATCTCTCCCTCGCAGCGCACCGTTTCGGCCTATGACATGGCCAGCCTCTGGGTGGGTCTGGTCACCAACGTTACCACCTACTATGTAGTAGCCAGCCTGGTCCAAGAAGGCATGTCCTGGTGGCAAGGCCTCCTCACCCTCCTTGCAGCCAACCTCATCATCCTCACCACCCTCATCCTCACCGCCGTCCCCGGCACCCGCTTTGGCATCCCCTTCCCCGTCCTCGCCCGCTCCTCCTTTGGCGTTCATGGCGCCCACATCGCCACCCTAATCCGTTCTCTAGTTGCCTGTGGCTGGTTTGGAGTTGAGACTTGGATTGGCGGCCAAGCGATCTACATAATCCTCCCTTCTTCAATCAAGAATTCCTCATTTGGGGTAACAATCTCATGGTTGGGCACCACCCCACTTGAGCTCTCCTGCTTTTTTAGCTTCTGGGCAGCTCAACTGGCTATAATTTGGAAGGGAATGGTTGGGATTCAATACATGGAGAAGTACTCTTCTCCGGTTCTCGTTTGTCTGACACTTTCACTTCTCTGCTGGGCTTATATTAAAGCTGGGGGGTTTGGGAGGATGCTCTCCTTGCCTTCCAGGCTAACAGATTCTGAGTTTTGGGCTTTGTTTTTCCCCTCTCTAACTGCTTGTATTGGCAGCTGGGCTAGTGTTTCCCTTAACATTCCTGATTTTAGTCGATATGCAAAGAGCCAGATGGATCAGGTTCTTGGGCAGGTGGGGATGCCTTTGTTCATGACTGCATTCGCATTTGCTGGCTTGGCTGTCACCTCCTCAACAGAGGTGATCTTTGGGCATGTGATTTCCAATCCCATCACTCTACTTGGGGAGATTGGGGGAGTTTTCAGCAAGGTGATTGGGATGCTTGGGATTGTGCTTGCTGTTCTTACTACCAATATCCCTGCCAATGTTGTGGCGCCAGCCAATGCGCTTGTTAATCTCAGCCCCTCCCATTTCAGCTTCTGGCGAGGGGCGCTTGTGACCGCAGTTCTGGGAATTCTTTTCCAGCCTTGGAGGATTTTCGCAAATACCAATAGCTTTGTCTATACCTGGCTGGTTGGGTACTCTGCTCTTTTGGGGCCACTTGGGGGGATAATTCTCACAGATTACTACCTTCTTTGTGGGATGATGTTGGATGTCAATGCTCTCTACTCAACGAGTCCTCTTGGGAGGTACTATTACTGCAGAGGTTACAATCTGAGAGCAATTGCTGCTCTAGTGATCGCGATTCTTCCTGTGATTCCAGGTTTCCTTCACAAGGTTGGAATCCTGAAAGCCTGTGCAGGCGTGCTTGTTGTTATCTACAACAATGGTTGGTTCTTTGGCTTCTTCTCTGGTGGGTTCATTTACTTGTTCCTGACATGTTTTAGGAGAAAGAATAAAACTGCCGAAGCTATTGAACCGCTCCTCCTGGCACCAGAGTAATGCTTTCCATCTTTCTTGTGTATTAAAATCATAGTAACTATAAAAATGTTCTCTTGGAGTGAAATTTATTTTGAAGGTAAGACATGATGGTATAGTGAGTTTCAGAAGTTTGGATATCAGAGATGACCTCTCAGTGATGGACTTATAGGAATAGACTTGCAAAATTCTCACCTGGAGATTCCACAGATTGATGAACAGTAAAATAGATGACCTCCAGAATGTGGATAGAAGCAGTGAACAGTTCAAATCACTGCCCTTGATTGAATTGTGGAACCATCTGATGATGCCTATTTTTCTTCTCTGTTTTTTTTCCTTTTATTTGCTTGGCATGCCACTTGGCAAATGGGCAAGCTTTTTTTTTTTTTTTCTTTTTCCATTACTTGGTTTAAACCTGGTCTTTGCTATGACAGGTGCAGTGCCTTACACTAATCTATGAGTGGGTCTACAAGGCCAATCTTCTATCTTGCTAAATCCATCAAAACCTATTTTCACTGGGCCACACCTCCACACCATGCATCCAGAACCCAGTTGCTTCAAAGCAAGAAAAAGGAGTTAAGGTAGAGAACATGAAGGTGAAGAAAACATTCCATAACTCAAATTTGTTCTTAGTCTGTTTTCTCTACATCCATCCGACCTTTTGGTGCACATGCACGCCCAAAGGCCCGAGTCAAATACTAAAAATTTCATGATATTCCCTTTACATATATTTACAATTCTTAATTGAAAGTATAAAACCAAACCAGTACAGTCAATTATCTTTTGTATCGCCTATATTTGCCAGTTTTCTGATTGCAGTCCAATATCAATATTTCAATAGGATGGATATAATGGATTGATAGTGGTGGGCTCCAAAAAAGGCCCCCAATGTAGTAATGATTTAAAATGTATGTAAGGCCAAAAGTGCCAAAAAAGCGTCAAGGCAGAATCACATCTCGCTATAGCGAGGGTGAATATTGTTATAGCGATAATGGCGTAGGAAGCCCAATTTGACCCGGACTCTTATGAGAAGTTTGAGATAAACTGCTATTCTGAGTGTATTATTATTAGGAGTCTCTTGCATGGATTTTGGGCTGTATATTGGGTGTTTCTCACAACCCAAATCGACATGGATCATCTCTCAAGTTCTGAATTAGAGATCTAATTGAGAGAAAATTTTTCTAGAGATTTATTAAAGAGTTGTGCTGCCAAGTACTCTAGAGAGCCAAGTTCTTCTACATCCCTTGTAAAAGATCATCTTCTTGCGTAGAAGATTTGAAGAGTCAAGCGCTGGATTGAGTCTGTTGCAATCAACGGTGTGAAGTCGTTGAAGCGTGAAGCGACAGAAGACAACTTCAGTCCTTAGGTAAGGGATATTTAGGAAGGATATCTGAGTTTTTTGTAATTGTGAGATTCATACTGCTTGATTGTTGATCTAGTTCGAATCCGTGGTTCTTCACCCGGTTAGGGTTTTCCACACTAAACTAGTGTCCTTATTGTGTGAGCTTTTTGTGATTTTATTTCCGTTACATAGTTTATTATTTTTGCACACTATTGGGCTATTTTATGGAGCAGACCAACCTAGAGATCTCGTACCCGAAACTTCCAATTAGTATCAGAGCAGGTTACACAAAGTTGCTGTGTATTGATCCTAAGAGATTTCTAGAATGGTACTCAATCAAGAAGGGACATCAACTTCTAAGCTCCCTTTGCTAGATGGTTCTAATTACGCATATTAGAAGCAAAGGATGATTGGGTTTCTAAAGTCCATTGATGATGTTGTTTGGGACATTGTTGAGGAGGGCCACTCCAGACCAACAATTGTGGCTGATGGGAAAACTGTTCCTAAACCTAAAGCCCAATGGACTAATGATGAGAAGCATGCCTCCAATTATAATAACAAGGCGATGGAATATACAATAGAGTGTCTGTTGAAGAGTTCCGTAGAATCTCCACATGCAAAACTGTAAAAGAAGCATGGGAAGTCTTACAGACAGTTTATGAGGGTATAGACACCGTGAAGCAATCTAAATTGCAAATGCTGACTAAAGAATTTGAAACATCATGATGGAAGAAGATGAGACATTTGATCAATTTTATGCAAAGACGAATAATATCGTTAACTCTGTTTTCAATCGGCGATTGGGTTTCCCAACCTCACCCAACCATGTCCACCTAGATAGGACTCCTGCTTCCAAAGGCGACCCTTTCGAGTTTCCAGCTCTTTTAGTCATTGAAGTAGCCTTTCGTTGCCCTACCCTAAGAAAGAAGTCACTATCAAACAGCTCGCCCTATTTCCAAAGATGCGCTCCGCCCAATTACTAATTAATGGGTTTGCGACAGATGGAAGTAGGGCTCCTATTGAAACGCTTTCCCTCCCTCAAAAGGCGACCAGCTTTCAATACTATAAGTTATGTCATGCTGCCATTTTTCCAAAAACAAGATTGTCAAGAAAATTCTGAGGTCTCTACCTTCAAGGTTTGATTCTAAAGTTGATGCTATTGAAGAAAATAAGAATCTGGAGACCCTCAAGGTAAATCAGCCGGTTCGAAATCTTCAGACCTTTGAAGCAAACCGTTTGGATAAAGGAAAATTAAAAGATAAAAGTATTTCTTTGAAAGCCATCTCAGAATAAAAAAAAAAAAAAAGAAATCTGAAAAGAAAATTGAGTCTAATTCTGCATCTGAGGTTGAAGATGATATGGCTGAATTGTTTAATTGCTTCAAGAAGTACATGAAGTCAAAACAAGCCAAGTAGAAGAGTCCTAAATCCGAGAAGAAGGATTCTGTGAAAGGAACCAAATGTTTTGAATGCCAAGGCTATGGTCACTATGCTAATGAGTGTGTCAATAAAAAAAGGGTTCAATGAAAAAGGCTCTCAATGTAACTTGGGATTAATAGTCACTAGAAAAAGAAAAATAACATTTAATTGATACTTCTAAAACTATGAATGACAAGTTTGTGGCTTTCATGGCTCAGTCTTTGTCTGACAATGATACTGATGATGAGATGTTAGATCAAGAGAAAGATTATAAAGAGTTGTACTATACAACATATGTTGATTGCGTCAGGATGACCAAGTATGGTAAGAAGGTCACAATCAAGTTTAAGGCTGCTCAAGAAAAAAATTCTACATTGAAGAATGAATTAGAGCAAACACTTGAAAATGTTCATCTCTTGGGAAGTCAGAAAAATTGCAGAGCTGAAAATATGACTACTTAGGATCATAAATTCAAGAAGGCTGAACAAGATATTGAGACTGAAAATAGAGTTACATAAGGTGAATTCCGAAAATAAAGATTTGCAAGGAAGATTAAAAATCACTCAGTTTGAGCTAGAAGTAAAACAAGCTTCGCTAAATAAGATGAACACTGGTTTGAGAACTCTTAAAAACATCTTGTGTAGTCAAAAGTCTCTTTTTGACAGAAGCGGTTTTAGTTATGATCATGCTGCATCCACTTCAAATACTAAAGGTAAAATACCTTTTGTTTCAAGTGTTGCACATGCTACTCCACATACTACACATATACATAATGTGTCGAGTGGTTTCAAGAAAAAGAACGTGTCACACGCTGCACGGACATCCACTTGTCACCATTAAGGAAAGAAAGGACACATTCGTCCCCACTACAAAAGGCTGAATAGTCTACTAAAAACTAAGCAATGGCAGAAGAATATTTCTCCACCCACGACGTCTTAAACTTGGGTTAGAAAATCTGATTTGCCTAAGGAGTTTGCTCACACTGTGCTGAAAGCTCAAACTATACAAGTATAGGTGGCTAATTATAAAAAGCCCTGATCAAGGAGGTCAAGCTCTCGCCTCCAATGCTGATATGAAGATCGTAGTAAGGGGAAGTCAAAATTGAGAGGGAGCTACTGCATTCAGATTGACAGAAGTTGCATGATGATATTTGTTTGTCAATTATGGACAAATACAGGGAGAGAAGAATGAATCCAGGGAGAGCTTTACAAGCCAAGGCAATTCAACATCTAAAAGTTCAAACAAAGGCTATACAAGATCTACAGTGCTGATTTTTTTTGTTTAAAATTTAATTTATTTTGGGTTTTTCTTTTGGGTAAATCATATTGTATTGTTTTAAGGAGTTTTGTCCAAGAATTGCTAAAAAGGAGAGATTGTAAAGCCAAAAGTCCCAAAAAAGAGCCAGAGGCACAATCACATCTCGCTATAGCGAGGGTGAATCTCGCTATAGCGAGAATGGCGCAGGAAGCCCAATCTGATCCGGACTTTTATAAGACGTTTGAGCCCGAACTTTTATAAGAAGTTTGAGACAAACTGCTATTCTAAATGTATTATTATTAGGAGTCTCTTGCACGGATTTGGGGCTATATATTGGGTGTTTCTCACAACCCAAATAGACACTGATCATCTCTTAAGTTCTGAATTAGATATCTAATTGAGAGAAATTTTCTTTAAAGATTTATTTAAGATTTATGCTGCCAAGTACTCTAAAGAGTCAGGTTCTTTTGCATCTCTTTTAGAAGATTATCTTCTTGCTTAGAAGATTTGAGTTGTCAAACGCTAGATTGAATATATTGCAATCAACGGTGTGAAGTCGCTGAAGCGTGAAGCGACACAAGGTAATTTCAGTCCTTAGGTAGGGGATGATTAGAGAGTAAATCTGAATTTTTTATAATTGCGAGATTCATAATGCTTGATTGTTAATTCAATTCGGATTCGTGGTTTTTCACTCGGTTAGGGTTTTCACGCTAAGCCTAGTGTCCTTACAGCGTGTGCTTTTTGTGATTTTATTTTCACTGCAGAGTTTACTGTTATTGCACACTATTGGACTGTTTTATTGAGTAGACCAATCTAGAGATCTCGTATCCGAAACTTTCAATGTACGCATCTGAGAATTTTTCTATACATGCACAATCACACTTGCACAAGTTATATCCTTGAGCAGAAAAAAAAAAAAAATCAATTATTAAATTGCATCTTGGAATAATCTGAATGTCAAAATTGCTGCAAATGTTTTACAAAAGGGGCATCAGCCCTCCAACGGACAAAACAAAAAAAAAGAAAAAAGAAAAAAGAGGGTTTCTGTTCACCCACAGCAGAAAATTTCTTAACCTTTTGGGGTCAACTGACTACAGGCCATTACATAACCGACTGAATATTTCTTTTTCCCTTTCTCAAGCATTTTCACAGATGGTTTATATAGGTCTGTGGAATCAGGTGTCTACCAAGGTGGATGGTCATCCTCTGGAGTTGAAGGTGGAGCTGGTTTCCAACCAGGTTTCTCATCCCAGTACATGTCATAATAGATGTGGCCTCGATCTCTGTTCTGCACACAGCACCATATCCCCACATAATGCTTCACCCTGTTCCTAAACTTGGTCTCTCTCTCCTGATTTCACTTCATAAATTAATAATTTGCAGCTAGTATGTAATTGAAAATTGACAAAAGCAGAAATTTCAAAGAGCCTATCCCTCATTTAGGGCACAGAGAAAGAAAAAGAGAATAAAATAAAAAAAAAAAAAACACTTTCCAACAAGACCACACATCAAGTTTTCAATGATATATATATATATATATATATATAGGGAGATGCTCCTATGAGAGATGCTCTTACCTTACTATGAGAGATAAAGTGAGGGCCCTCACATCCATATCCAATGCCAACAACTTAAATGTGAAGGCCACCATCCCTATCTCTTATATAAGATGAGAGATATCTCTCGTAGGAGCATCTCCCATATATATATATATATATATTTTTTTTTGTGTGGTTTAAACACAGCAAATTTAGGAACAGGAAGTGCCTTCACCTATCCCCTAATAGGATCATTATAAGTTGGTTGAACTAAAAATGCCTTTACCTAGGGTAGAAATTTTGAAGGCCCGTACAAGGCACGCATCACACACCCTTGGGCGCAGGCACGCACACAGGAGATCCTATGAGTGCAATCCAGGTTGGTACTTATCCAACCGTTATCATTGGACTGGACATCCATTTTTCATTTATTTTCACCATTAACCTTTGGGGCATCCCTGGTCTATGCAAAGCCTCCCCACTGCCCCCTCTTCCTAAACCCTGTCCAGGTGGGCCCACAGATGCACACGTCTCTACTTAAGAAGAGATTTTCGTGCAAATAAAACTATATACATGTCAAATATGGGGCCCACTTTACACAATAAAGAGGGCAGATAAGAGGCTTAAATGACAATGGTCTGATTTGAGATACCGAACTATTCGCCTGTAAGTGTGGTGACCTTTCACCTTTATCACGATCTCCTGAGCAACTTAATATGCACAGGATGTGAATAACAGCACTGTTGAGCCCTCCTAGATGAGCAATCAGGCATGGGTTCAGACGGATTGAAAGGCCCATACATAGTTAAGGGATAAACCCAAAATCAAGTTGATTGGATTTTATAGTCTAGATATTTAGACCCCAAAATCAAATGCGATAAAAGCAATAAATTTTTTTAATATGATCTGTCAAATTGGATCTAGTGCCAAATCCATGGGAGTGGTGGTTGATAGTTAGGGTGTGTTAGAAGGAAGATGGGGACCATTTTGGTGTGGGACAGCGTGCGCACAATTAAGATGCATGCCAACCAACAAAGGATTAGAGATCCACAAAATTCTACTCTAATCTGATTGGTCTAACCCTTGATATAGGGCCCCAAAATTTAGTGGGTATCTAGCTTTGCATTTCTTTTCAATCTAATCGTGGATATAGATCAGATGAGTGTCATCAAATTAGGGTGAGTGCCAATTCGGGGGTTTAGTGATTGTTAGGGGATTGGATTGGTAAGGTGGGCCTTAAATGAGAGGTGCACTTGATAACACTGTCATGGGCATCCCTTAAGTGACACACGCGCACATGCACACGGACACACAAAGATAAACTACAGAGAACTTGCCTTGTCTGTGAAACCTTGGAAGGCATCTTCCATTGAAGAGAACCGTATAACTTTGACATCCTTGTAAGCAGAGAACACTGATATAAACTGTGAGAAGAAATCCTACTGTCAGCCAGGCCTTTAGTGAAATGGATAGCAGCTTATAAGAGTTCAGAGAAATTGAAGTGCATATAGGTTTGACATTTTATCTGCCAGAAGAAACATTCGATAATTTGACCTGCAAAGATGAATAATTTTCTTGGTGGTTTATCAATTTGTACAAGTGGGTCTCCACTGCAGATTGCTCTTGTTTTCTTTCTGGTGAATGTTGACAGTAACCGTATTTTTCTTAACAACTTTCTAATCACCAAATGAAGGGTCAGGATTCTCCCATCTGGATAGAGATGGCAACGGCAATTATACCAATAGATAACAGTTGGTACATCAGAATCGTAAGCCCCACTTGCACAACCTGAGAACCTGAGCAAACTAAATATTTATAGGCCAATAATCAGATGAGAAATGCAAGTACAAACTGCCATTGCCATCTCAAGAAATGAGCACATGATGCCATCTCAAGAAAATGATGTTACAAGCAATCTTATGGTTCGTATGGAATGGAAAGAAAATGTCAGTTTTTGCTTTGGTAGCTAAATAACAGATTTCTCAATAAAAAAGAGAAGCAAGTGGATGAGATTTTATGCTGATAAAGGAGAGACTATCATTGGGCTTTGGCTAGAGATAAATTTTAAGGACTGAACATCGGACATCTTGATGAATTCAGAAGAATCATTGGTTGGGGAAAGAAAATGGAACAGAGGAAGTTAACTTGGAGACCACCTGAATCAGACAGGCTAAGTTCAATGTGGATGGACTATGGAGCAGCAAGGGGCAAACCAGCTGCAGCAGGAATGGTTGGTGTTTGAGAAAAAGCATAAGGGAGAGATTACTTTCTTTCTTAGGAATGTGAGGACAAAAGAAATCTAATGAAACCCATCAAGCACTTTGGATTTTCATTCAGCATTTTACAGGCAAATTGATCATAAAGGGTCTGTTTGTTTCCATAGAACACATAGGAATTAAAAAACAAAAGAATTCATGGTGAAAGGAGCTACAATGAAGTATTATTAAAGGTTGAGGGCGAAGGATTTAAGGTGGAGATGTGTAGATGAGACCTTGCATTCCCTAGGACTTGAATTACTAGGGTGATTACTGGGTATTCATTCTCCATCTTCCCTAGATTCAATTTTCATTAGAGTGGAGATTATTTGATGGTCATTTTTGGATTTCATCTTTGACCATTAATCTATTAATCATTTATAGAACTACCAAGTCTTTCAATTCCTAGGAATTCAATTATATGAAACAAAAAGTCCCTAAAGGATATTCAAAGAATGACATCAGCCAGATTAAGAAATGAGGGGGTGGAACAAGGAGAATGCCTTTCCTTTCAAGTAAGATTTTTGATTAATGCAACAACATGGTGGCATTTTGCACCTGAGGAGGCTGACTTGTTGGGGAACAACGGAGTTGATGAGACTCTATTTTATTTTTGAGTGTTTCTTTGGTAAGAAATTAAGTATTCTACGCAGTAGTTTGTAAGGGAGGGGTTTCTTTTGCGGTAATGGGCAATGGTATGGTTCTCTTATACTGTTCCTAAAACACTTAGTATCCATTGGAGAGAGAGAGAGAGAGAGAGAGAGAGAGAGAGCATACAATTGTTACCATCTCAAAATAAATAAATCATAATAATAATTAAAAGAAAATAGTAGCATTTGAATAGTTTTTATATTAGTAAAACGACTGGGCTAATTGTTTCACAATTTCGAGAAAGAGGGAATTCTGCAAAATATGTATTAACTGGGCATCTTTTCCTAATCAAGAACCAAATCAAATTGAACCAATTTCTTACCAAACCAAGCTCAGATATTCTCACTCTACTCAAATTTACAGGTTTCAGTTTTGATAGTTTCACAGTGAAATGGGTTGCATCTTGTAAAATTTACAAATAGATTACCACAAGGTGTAAGAAAAAAGCATTTATAAGAAGCGCAAGTTAAAATAAGTTTCTAAAAAAATTATCAATCACAATGGCGAATGATGAAATGACCATGACAAGCTTGAATGAGAAAAACTTTTCACTAGGGCATCCTATTAAGAAAGAAAATAATACTACCGTTTCTTCACTGCTATGTTTAGGAAATCTGAAAGTCCGCCGATCACTTTTTTCGCTAGCTATATGGCAATGTGCAGATCGCTCATCACAAAGTTCAACCTCAAGTAGTGACTCCTTTACCTGAAACAATAAAAGGGAACCAGACAAATGGGAAAGACAAACAAAAAAACCAAATGTATTCTAGATTTATGTATCTAAATATGATAGTACCATTTTGGGCAATAACGGGTTGTCAAGAAAAGAATATTCTCTGAAATCAATCCCTGGGCCAAAATCCTGCTCCGATAATTGTTTCAACATGACATTCACCTGCAAAACAACATGGGTTCCTGTTAGCTTCTTGCTTTGAATATCTGTGGTTTGCATAAGAAATTTCAACATGCTGTACTGACAAAATGCTGGTAACATTAGTTAAAGAGTGGCACATCCTTAAATGCAATAGGTTATCTATTTAACACATTTGCATTACTTCTGTGATCTTCTCAGTTCTAAGACTACATATAATTGCATTGTGTCAGGTAACCAGCAGCTCCATGACTTTTCAGTATATAAACAATTTAACTTTATATGATCATTGGTCCAATGGACATGTACCTCATCAAAAAATATTAAATATAAGGTCCATTTTTCATGTAAAGAAAAGAAAGTTATACTTAATTATCCTCACACAGCTTATCTTGTAGTCGTCTATCACATACTTTGACACATTATGGCACCCTTGAATGCTGCTTATTCTACTCCTCTAAGTCCTCACTACAAATCAAACCCTCTGCAGATGCTCATTGGTTTGCTTGTCCAGATACCAGGCTATATACCACTGGTTGCTGCATGCTTTTGGAAACTTCTCTTGTATCTTGGAAAAACAAGAAGCAAACTACTGGTTTCAAATCTCCGGCTGGCTGAAGCTGAATAATGGTCTATGTCATCCCCTAGCAATGAGATAATTAGTGACTTCTTTGTGAACTTGGGGTTATTCCTCTCAGGCCCAGTCCACTCTATGCTGACAACACTAGTGCCATTCACATTGCCACAAATCCCATATTCCATGAGAGGACCAAACACATAGAAGTTGACTGTCACTTTATTCGCCAGCATGTTCTCTCTGGTGCTATTCAAATACCCCACGTTTCATCACATGATCACCTTGCGAATCTCTTCACCAAAGCTATGGCCAAAAGTCAACATGAATTTTTGACTGCCAAATTGATGCTCTGATCAACTCCACAGCAATTTAAGGGGGAGTGTAAAGGGGAGCCCACTTAAGCTCAGTCCTAGGGCCCAGCCCATGAGTTAGCTATGGCCCACAAGGTTAGCCCTTTTAGACAAATCCCCACATGGGGTTGACTTGGCATATACAGTCGCCTTCTTCGATTGATACTCTCAATTGTATAGTTTTCATATTAGGATTTGATAGCTGTAATTAAGACATTACATTTATACTGATTTGTATCCTAAATAGGCTCCTCTTCCATTACAAATTTATTTGAAAGATCTACAAAGGGACACGATTGATTCCTCCACCGTTCACTCTCTTTTTCTTCTTAACTCCTTTTGATTTATTATATTTTTTACATGCATAATGTGAGCACATCTTGTTTTGATGACATGTCACAATCGGTGCACATTGGAGCACCAAAATCAATCTCTCACCAGTCATCAGAGAATATATTATTCAGGTATTTTATGATTAATTACAAAAGATAACCCCAATTAAGTGATAACTTAAGTAAAATGTCAAGGATAAGAAGAACATACAAAAGAACACATGATATGCTTATCGTTACACTCACTGATGATCACACTTGGTAATCAAAATTTAACAGTGGAGTACAACGTACTGACTTATGAAAGTTTACATAATTATGCCTTCCACAATGAGGACACAGATTTCACCAAATACTTCTTGATCTAAAGTTTTTCTGTGGAAGACTGATAAAGTCCCAAATCTCACAAGTGTAAGAGAACTACAGAGGTTAAACAACTTCATCCCATCAACAGTACAAATGGCAGATTGTCAATGGATGCTTGATCTTATAGAAGAAACAATTGTACAGAATAGAATAAAATTTTAAGATGGGCATGAGATGAAGACATCTCAAGAACATAAACTGGCTCACTCCAAGTTCAAGATTTTATGGATTCATATAACAAGTTGGTATTCTGTGGAGTTGTATAATGGCACTAAAAGATGAATATTCTTTCTTTCTTTCCTTTTTATTTGCAATAAATTTCAGTTTGATCAAACAATACAATGATGACAACTAGAAGAAAATAAAAGACAATAGTCAATACTCAGTAAATGACCCCAAGACTCCTTGGAAAGCCATTTTTTTTTATCTCATGGAATTCTCAATCCATCCTCTTACTAATCATATCCAAAAATTTAAATACCTCAAAAACATGATCCAAAGGGCATAGAAATGGTTGCCTTGTCATTGTCCCTTCAAGAACTCCAGGATGCCCAAACCATAGTCTATCCAATCTGCACCACAATGGAGGCATCACCTAAAAATATAAAAGAAATTAGGCCATTGGACACAATTTTAAGCTGTTAAAAGCATGATGATAAGTCCACAAAATTGTACATTAATGTCATTATTTCATAAATGCATCATGTTGTCCAAAGTTGATGTCATCAGAAAATTGATTTAAATCTTAGAAATTGCATGTTTTTATCAAAAAATTTCTTTTTGATTATCGGATTATCCTCTTGAATATCTTTAAATTCACCTGTAAACTGTAAAGTCACATAATTTCTTTGCACCGTTGGATTGTACACGGAAAACTGTGTCAAATGGTGTATTTGCATGCATTCATACATGTCCATATGGGCCCCATGCGTGGCCTGATAGTTTTTACACAAAATTATTATCGTTGAGTTATTTATTTTCTTTTTGTAGATAATACATCAATAGGGGATCCACATGCAAAGTTAAATCAAGGAATCCAACAAAGAAAGAAATCCAAGGAAGAAAAGCAGCAGAAAATCAAAGAGAGAAAATTCCATCATGTAGGACCCACATAGAGAGCACAACACAACCCAATGTGCACGCCAAAAAGGTGGGACCCACAATCCTTGCACAAAAATCTTCCCATTTTTAGGAGATTCGAAATTTAAATGGAGAGTCCAAGACCAGCAACAAATCGAAGACTTTGAAGTCAAACAAGGTGGGACCCATGAAGAGTGCAAGAAGAGAGAGAATAAAGAAGAAGTGGACGCCACATGGGGGCCCACCAGCCATGTTGCACTCCCCATCTGGGGCCCATTCGATGAATATTTGCAAATATCTTTCCCTCTTTTGAAGAATTTCCAATTTTTGAAGATCCTTATGGAAGTTTCCGAGAAAGTTAGAATTGGAGCAAGTTTAGAAAGTCTTGTGCTATGATGCACGGATACTTCAAAATAGCCAATGTATCGCGTCATATCATATCCAATACTTTACTTTTTATGTGTAAAATCCGTGTCCCTGCCATGTCTATAGCGTGTCCCTGTCGTATCCATGGCGTATCTGTGCATCATAGGCCATGTGCAACAAGAGATTCCACTTGCTAAATCCCTAAGTTTTCTCCCCTTTTCTCTCCTTTTCCCTTCCTATTTCCTATTCTTTCTCCCCTATCCACAAGTTTTTATAATTTCACTCAGTTTAGAGAGAAAAAAGAAAAAAAAAATCCATAAAACAAGGAGGGAGGGGACGTTCCATACTACCAATCCACCACCCCTCCCCCCCCCCCCCCCCCCCAAAAAAAAAAAAAAAAAAAAAAAAAATTTCTCCCGACACTCCTCTCTCCCATCCACTCTCACATGCCCATAACCACCCATTTCCGTCCATCTATTTTCTTTTCTTTTTCCAAGTGCAATTAATTGTAATAATTTTTAATGAAGAAGAAGATTAAGATGTATGAGATGGAGCGCTAATTAGTGATCTAAGGAGAAGGTGAAGCTCTGATTTTTATCTGATCTGCGAATGGACATGATTAACAAAAGGTTCATTTTCAATTAATAGATGGTTCTTCTTTATTATTTATGTTCCTTGAGTTCTTATTTTTGCAAATAGATATAGGGATTGCTTGAAATCCTCTGATAGTGAAGAGAATCCAATCTAAGAGTTAATTTGGGAATTTAACCTTTGATCTCCCCTTAAATTGGATTCTAGCGGAGATGATCTAAGCCATACATATTTCGGATCATTAGATCAAGTGGATCATAATCCTTAGATGATTTATTTTACTAATTTCTATTTACTGCAATTGGTTGTTTTGATTTTTTTTTATTTGTGGTTACAACATTCTTATTAGATTTAATTAGGAGTTTTTAGATCTAGGGTTTTTAATTGAGGCGTGAGTATTTTCTTTAGATTTATTCAAGAACCCAATTCAATTGTATAGATTTTAATTAGGCTAGGTCAAGCACAGATTTGACATCCATCCCTGTAGATCGACCTCGGACTCATCAAGATTTATTATTTCATGACAACCCTACACTTGGTTCGCATCACATGACATGAACTAATTAACTATGTTCCAATCATCTAACAAGTAAGAATTATTCACTTAAACTTTATTGTATGAGATAACTCTGGATGAGTGGCATCCTGAAGTCTGCTCACTCTTTTTTCTTTTTTTTTTTTATACAAAAAGGTCCCATATCATACAAATATATAAATCATGTTAATACTATCTATAGAGAGACCCAAGTTAAAATTCACAAAATATTGTATATTTCCTGAGTCTAGTGGATTCTACATTGTAGATTATAATCAATTCTCATATCAATAACAAGAAGAATCATATATTCAGTAACAAAAGAAAATCCCATTTGAAAAACGATAAAGAAAAAGAAAAAGTACCTCGCCCTATAAAGATTTATATAAATGACTAAAACAAAGAAATTGAGATGAGGGCAATTCCCAGAGGTCAACAGCACTCACCAGTGTCCGGTTCAACAATGAAGCAATAGACAGTGCAATTCTTATCTGCTTCATCTGGGAAGAACAATTGAGTGAAGCATATGTTCAATACTAAGTATAATAACTGTGAAACTATGTACATTGCATGGAATATAGACTAGGTTGATGGATAATCCTGATGCTTACTTGATGATTAATCAGAGCGAAGTGGGATTCTACTGTATGTTTCCCATCTAGCAACAGATGCTTTGGAATGTATGGCTTAAAAGACAAGAAACCACCTGCAGAATTTTTCTAAAGAAGTTATGAGCATTACAGACAGCTCTTCATAACCAAGTGAAAGCTGGATAACAGGATAACCTATTTTTAAATGAGAAATTGTAAGGAGACCACAATATGAAATTTTTCTCCAGATTTTTATAGTGCCGGTCTGGCATTTTCCAATGCTTCGGGGGACAAAACATGTATTAAAAAAAAATTATAGCTTACTACAATTTTGCCCATGCTGGATCACAATATAACTCAATAGCTGTAGTTCGAATATTTTCTAGGGTAACATGTTTACCACCTATCATATTCTTTATTAGTAAAGTCCCTTTATAAATTGCAACTAGTAGATCTCCCATGATGACTTGAAAATACCTGCAGATACCCTGCTGCATCATGATCTGTCAATGGCCATTAGAGGAAAAAAATATCAGACTGACCTCTTTGTAAAAAAAAAACAGAAGAATGCCTCCATGATAATTTGCCCAGTCACCTCTCTGACTCTCCCACACTTAGCAATGCAGCCCATGGCATGAGTTAGGGTTGTCAACAAACCAAGCTAGCTAAAGCTCGGCTAGGCTCAATTTCTCTCGAGCTCAAGCTAGGTTCAGCTTTGCCTGACTCAAGCTCGACTTGTTGAGAGGCTTGATTGAGTTCCACTCAAGCTTGGCTTAGTAAGGGGCTTGACCTAGCTATGTGTGTCTATCATAAATACATATTTAATACAAAATATGAAGTTTTTGATGAATATTTAAAAAAAAAAAAATTCAAATCATTTTAGGTATACTTCTAGATATATTTAGAAGGTACTATATTAAACTAAAGTTTATTTGCGACATTTTGGACAAATAGCTAAATGGGGAATTAATGACAAAAAATAAAAAAAAAAGAGCATATTTTGACATTGGAAACATACTGTGTTGACCTTATTTTTAATACTTCACTTTTGATCTCTAATGTCTTAAAATTTCTTATAGAGATCTAATTAGATCGATCTTTAGGCCATTCATTATCCATGCATAGGCCTTCTCTGATCTTTCCCTCTTACTTTTGGTGATCAAAAGTGGATTCTCACTTAGTGATGGACCAACGGTGTCAATGTAAGTGGTGTCGAGGTGGAAATCTCCTCATACTTAATTTACTTAGTTGGGCCTGACTTAAGCCCAAACTTGATTTGCATTGCCATGCCATGCTCAAGCCTAATCTTGGCTGAGCCTAATTTTTAGTCAAGCTTAAGCTTGGTCTCGAGCTCAGTTCAGTATTATCAAGCCAAGTCGACTTAATTCAAGCAACTGCATAGGTCAAAACAAAAATGCATTTAGTATTGAAACCTTAGCATTAGAGTCAATGCATGGGTCAAAACTAGTAGTATTTAATACTTGTTAAAAATCTTATTTTCATTTCTAATTGGAGTCCTGATTGCTAATTAGGAGTTTTGTCATGCAAAAGCATTATTGGTCATATATTACTTGTGAAACTTTGGAATCGCCATCACTATCATTGTCATCAAAGCCTTGTCCAACTACATTAGGGTTAGCTAAATGAATTTCATTCATCATTCCAGTCTATTTTGGGCCAAATCACCAAATAAGTTGCACTTCTTCAGATCTATTTTTACTACTTCCATCCAGGTCCTCTTTAGTCTATCCCTTTTCATTAAAGGGCGATCAACCTACATGGAAAAATTGTTCCTTAGTAGCACTGTTATCGGCCTGCGTTGGACATGTCCAAACCATCTTAAACAAGCCTCTCTTAATTTATCACCTATTAATGCTACCCCCAAATGCTCAAGAATGCAGTCATTTCTGATTCTATATTTTCTAGTTTTGCCAGACATCCACCACAATATTCTCATCTCTGCTACGCTTATTTTTTGCATGCGTTGTTTCATGATGGGTCAACATTTTCCTCCATATGTCATAGCCAGTCTAATCGTGGTCATGTAAAAAATTTCCTTCAATCTTTGTTGGTATGGCCCCATCACAAAGCACTATAAAAGCAAGTCAACACTTCAAGCATTCAGCTCTTATTATATGTTTGACATCCTCCTCAATCTCTCCATTCTTACAAATTATAGAACTGGGGTATTAAAAGGAATCTCTTTGTGGTATCTCTTGAGCTTAAATTCTTGTAGGAGTTTTATCTCTTTGCACATCCCTACAGAAGTTACAATTCATATATTGTTATTCAATAAAAAAAAAAAAAAAAAAGCTACAATTCATATATTCCATCTTTATACAACTTATTTCAAAGCCCTTAGATTCTAAAGCCTCCCGACATCAATCAAGTTTTGCATTCACGCCATCTCTAAATTAATCTACCAACATCAACATCATCATCAAACCCTTGTCTAGCTATGTTGGTGTCGACTCATCCACCAACATTATATCATCTGAAAACAACATACACCAAGGTACCTCCTATTTAATATGAGCAATTAACTCATCTACAGTTGGTGCAAAAAGATAAGAGTTAAAAGCTCACCCTACTGGAAACTTATAGTCATCGAAAACTCACCTGTCTCTCCACAAGTAGGTTTTACACTAATTACCATACATCTCTTTAATGATGTCAATATAACCTCTCGAGTCACCTCTTTTATCTAAAATCAAATCTCTTAGGTACCTTATCCTAGGCTTTTTCTAGAACAATGAGGACCAAATGAAGATTTTCCCTCTTCTCTTGGTATTTTTCTATAAATTGCCTAAGTGAGAAGATAACTTTCATAGCTGACTCCTAAGTGAGAAGATAACTTTCATAGCTGACCTCCCTAACATGAAACCAATTCGATTTTTCAGCTAGTTTGGTCTTTTGTCTAAGCTTTACTCCATTACTCTCTCCCATAGTTTCGTAGTATGACTCATAAGTTTAATCCCACGATAATTAGTGGAACTTTGCATATCTATTTTGTTCTTACATATAGGCAGTACAACACTTCTCCATTCATTCAACATTTTCATGGGCCTTAATATCCTTTTTTTTTTTTTATAACAGTCCTTAATATCTTATTGAAGAGCCTGGTTAACAAAATCCATCCAATTTCTCCTAAGCCTTTTCAATCAGGTTTTCATTTGGCCCTGTAGCCTTTCCTACCTTCATTCTTGCCAATACTTTCTTCACTTCTATTATGCTAATTTTACGATGGAAGGCATGTCCTGCAAACGTATTATTCTCTCTTGCTCTTAAGCCTCCTATAGGATCTTCATTTAAAAGTTTGCTAAAAAATTCTCTCCACCTTTCTTTAATATCAATGTCCTTCACTAAAACCTTTTGATCTTCAATCTTTATACATCTGACATTATCTACGTCCCTACTTTTCCCTTCCCTCATTCTAGCAAAACTTGAAAATATTCTTATCTCCTTCTCCTATTCCCAAGTTAGGAAAGTTCAGAACAAGATTCAACAAAATTTCAATCAAAGGCTCTCTCGTTGGCAAAGACTCTAAACTTCCTAAAGGCAAAGATTTCTTCCCTCGATGATGAGGGCAAACTATCAGATATTATGATGCATAGACACTTCAAAATGGCCAACGTATTGTGTTGTATCGTATGATTTGTATCCGATACTTCACTTTTTATGTGTAAAATCAATGTCTTTGTTGTGTTTATGGGATGTCTCTATCGTATCCATGCCATATTTGGGCATCATAGACCAGATGTATAACTCCTATCTAACACCACTAGCAATTCAAAATAATAATAATAATATATAAATAAATAAATATAAAAATAAAACCCAGCATAATATCATACAAATCATGAAGGGGCATCAGAATGTAGTGGTTTATTTCGCTTTTTCATCTAAATAACTCTCCACTGTTGCGAGTCAGAGAATACGGTTTATTTATATTTTGTAGTGTGCCAGGGACTCTTATGTAAATACTAAAAGCTGAAGGGGCTTTCTTGTAAGTTTCAGAAATAGTGGAATAATAGCATAACTAGGGTCATCTAACCTAATAGGTTATTTTGAATCTTCAATTGCTTCCTCACTTTCTCTCTCCTTATCAATCTTTTCTTCTTCTTCTTTTTTTTTTTTTTTTTTTCTCTTGTATGTCTTTTGGACATTCTAGAATAAAACCCTAGATCGGAGAAGAACTAGGTTTGCAACTTCTACTACCGTGAATCTCTTGTTAACAGCTACTGAGTATAATACAGGAACAGGGCATGAGGGTAATCAAGCCAAACCATGGATCAGTCTACAAACTACCAAGCACTGGAACATGCTTGATACTGAGCTCAAATGTCAAATCCATCATTCACACAAAGATTCCAGAATCTTGATGCTCTGCTCGGCCATCATCATCAATTCATCACAAAGATTAAGCTTCTAGAAATCAGAATGTTGCCATAGACTGTCCAGAGACTCCCACTCTCTGTAGCCACTTAGGCAGCAGCTCCCTATTGGCATTCAGTCTTCTTTCAATCCCTAACAGCTAACGGCTATTGAATTTTATAATTTGCAGGATCTACATAACATAAATAAATGGATCGATGTAGAAGGTTATCTACAAATGCTCTCAACTTATCTAAGAACCACATATAAAATTGGAAAGTATCTGACACCTCAATATAATGTCAGAACCAAGTAACTCCATACATAAAGTGATCACCTGGTGAATCATAATATTCTGGTTGATCATAGAAGAGCATTCCTTCGCGTAGACGGTGGCGCTTTCCTTCAGTGCCTGCATACTGAAAGGTGGTATGCACAGCATATGGTTCCAGTTTGAGCTGTTGATGCATAGCCTGCCAAATACCAATGCAGTCTCAAGGGCTTTGGAAGTAACTACAATGATTTTCTTTGGCAAAAAATAATCATTCATTCCATAAAATATAGAATAGGTGAAATGGCAAAATGAGAAAGATGAATATAAATTAAGAAATCAGAAATCTTACTCGAGAGTATTTAAAAAATAATAATAATTCATTTTCAGTAGCATATCAAGAGGCCTACCTGTACAAAGTATGTATGTCCACTACAAAATATACTTGCTGGCAAGATTCCCAACTTGAGGTTACCATCAAAAGCATAAACGAGTCCACTTTCTTCATCAACAGATGGTCCTAAGCTTTTGTGGATAAGTTCATTAAAGCCATTCTGATCCCATATCTTTTCATCAGCCAGAAGCATATCTTTCCACTCTTTAACCATCTTTTTCGCAGAATCTGTAGGCCTCCAGTGGAAAATACCAATATTGTAGGCTCCGGTTACTGTGAATGTGCAGCAAATATTGCATAGGAAGACAGAATACTGAAAGATAAGTTATTGAATTTGAGAAAGAATTAAAGAATGAACAAATACATTTGATTTAAACAACTAGATAAAAATAAATTTTTTAGCATAAAAGAACATCGTAAATTGTTTTCTGCCTTAGTGATTGGCATATTGAAAGATTTATAGAGTTAGCACATGGGTAAAATCAGCACCTTGTAAAAAGAATATGATTTTACAAGAAAATCTGCTAAGAGAAAGAATCAGCTGTATGGATGCCAAACACTGTGAAGGGAGAACTGGTTAGGTCTTCATTTGGATCAATAATGCATCAATAATGGCCTCCATCACTTGTCTGGACACTACGGGTCCAAGTTTGTAACGTTTTTATGAACCTCAGATACATACAGCTTTTCAAAAAAAATCCAAAGGTGTATATCAGTCATATCAGTGTCAAATGAGCTGAATGACAGTTCATGAGGTGAGGGATTTGGGGTGATTATGGGTGGAGCCCACTTTCGGGTCCTTCAAGGTAGTTGTAAGCAAGGATCCCTACAGAAGATTTGCCCAATTGTGTGCAGGCGTGAGTGGGGTGCAGAAATTACCCAGTGAGAACCCTTTGCAAATTTTTTGGGTGGCCCCGCCAGTATTTACTGTCAAGTCCGACTAGCCAATACACCCCACCTCGAACAGGCCACCATTCAAATTTGTAACCTAGTGACCCACACATGCCGACCCATGCGATACATGCTTGCCCACACGACCTGGAGGAATAATGCCTCCCCGGGGTTAGAACTCAGGACCAGTGTGGCTCTGATACCATGTCAAGTCCTACTGGCCAATATATCCCAAAAGCTTGAGCTATTAGGAAGCAGATGACTAATATAATTAGCGTCCACAACTGCATCATAGATTAGGATATAAAAATCACAGTGGTTATATGATAGCCACCAATTACAATCAATCTAAACAAATACCTATCAATGATGCAGATTCCTATCCCCACATACCAGTGCACCACACAAAAAGTTTGCAAATATGACAGTTCACAAAGATTTCAACATCAAGTGCTTCAATTTAGCAGTGAATATTATTCCAATCAGAGTGATCTTCAGCCATATGACAGTTCGCAGAGGCAGCTAAGACTAACAGTACGATTGAGAAGAAAAGTGGGGCCTATAAAAAGTTTGCAAGGGGTTCTCACTAGATAATTTTCCAGATATACGTGTGTGCATGTGTGAGTGTGTGTGTGTGTGTGTGTGTGTGTGTGAGAGAGAGAGAGAGAGAGAGAGAGAGAGAGAGAGAGAGAGTTGACACAACATTCACCTTGTTGCCAGATTTCCAACCTATCATCGGTCACAGTAGGTATTACTTGATCACTTGAAGTTAAAATGTCTGCTTCAGGAAAACGTGCAAGATATGGAAGTGGATTCTGTTCCAAAGATGAGTGAGAGGGAAATCATGACATATGAAAGAAAAAGAAATGAGGACAAGATGGTAAAAATACATAAAGAAAATGAAACACAAAATCCCTCGTATATTAATTAATCAAGGATCAATTGATTTCTTTCTGTGGGGTTTGCACAGTGCCTTCATTAGTTCATTCACAAAATCAGCCTAAAATGCAGCTTTGAGTCAAAGAGGTTCGATTTTTTTTTCCGGAAAAAGAAAAAAAAAAAGGCTCATTGAAAATTTGCAATGCACAGCTCTGTATCAATGATTCTGCCACCAAGTTTAAAAGTTACAAAATTCATTGTCCATGAAACCATACAGGCTCATTCTATACTGTGAAAAGAAACAAAAATACAATAACAAATAAGTAGTCATTTTGGTCACATATATTACTGGGTTTTTAGAGCATATACCACACAGATAAGCAAGGAATTTTTTTTTACAACCAAATAAGTGTAGAACCTACAACCAAAGGACTGTACTCTTTTCATTACGGTTCCATCTTTTTTCTTTTTCTTTTTCTTTTTTTCAGCCAAAAATCCTTTTAAAAAATAAGAGAAATCAATGAGTTTTTCTTGCATGAAAGTAAGGATTGAAATTTGAGCTAGTCTGCTAAATCTTCAAACAATCTCTTCTATTCTTCAGTTGAATCACCAAATTTCCATAGTTTTCATTTTTAGCATCTACAGTTCTCAATCATGGATAATGATGTAATCCATTTTTTCCAGCAAACATACTAGTAAAAAGTAATACAATGAGAGAATGCATGTACATACAACATGGTTCCAGCTTTCAAGACCAAATCGAGATTAGCATTACAGACCATGATAGGTTTATGCCAAACATCTATATGAGCTATTAAAAAGTATTAAAACTCAATTAGAACCTAACTGAAAGAGACCAAAGTCATGTTCAAGTACAAATGCAACCAACTAGTCATGTATCTCATCCAATCAGGTAACACATTTCACTTATTCAGTAATCTATAAAATAGTCAATAGACTTTTCTATCCAAGCAATTGAAGGAGGCTGGTTGGGCCAGCTAAACAAAAAACCTATAACAACAGAAACATACCTTCAACCAAACCATATCCGTGTCGCACATTAATAGCTCATAACCAAAGGGAAGGATAGCATCTATCAGAATGACCTTTTCTCTCCCCATTTTATGAAATGTTGGTGACCCCCAACCAACATCAATTGTATTCATATTACTGCCCATATCAAAAACTGGAATACCTTTCCAATATAAAGCCTCCAAAAGTTTGGTGTCCATTGCACCTGTAACAACAATTTTGACATTTTAAAAGCATGATAAAGAACCACAGATTTGAGTATATAATGAAACAATAATGTTCCAGTAGGCATGTAGCTCGAAAGCAGTTGCAGATCACAGAAACATACCTACAAGAAGATTCAAGACACCCAGATCAGTTAAGTGTTTGACCCAGTTCAGGATAAAATCCATAAATGCATAGTTCCCGAAGGTTACAATGATGATATTATCTTCAGCTCGAAACTCAACCATTTCTTTCGTCAGCTGGAATTCCTTTGAATGTGGCATTTTGGTACCAACGGGTGGGGGCTCCCATATGGGCCTTGACCATATACTTTGGTTCTTAAATTGAGGCACTGGAAATCCATTTTGGGTTGCTGAATCATTGGTGACTGGCTGAGAAAAATTGAGGGACTGCTTCATCTGAGAGGAATCCACATCTGAAATGGCATTCACTTTGAAATGCATTCATATTGAAACAATGGAATGTCAAATAAAACTCTCCACAGTGAAATGACATGCACATTGGAAGACATTTATATTAAAATCATGTAATGTCAAATCGCTCTCTATTGGGTTTTCAAGAAAATAAAATGGGGACAAACATCTTCAAATATCCTAATAATTGATATGATGAGCTTCAAAATAAATGCACATGCACAGAAAACATCCCAGATAGTTAATGGTTTAGTGGAAAAAAATGGCAACAGTTCATATTCAATATGTAGAAAGCAAAAGAATTTAAAAGGTCAAAATTCTGTACGTGGGTCATCCATTGTGCAGCGAATGTACTCCCTCGTACATATACACACACACTGACATGTCTGTTATATACATAAACAAGTAATTTTTTTATATCTCAAATAAAACTTCCACTCTTCAGCTGATTGCCAGTGTTACGAATACATCAAAACCCTGTTTCAGCTTCCAACTATGTTACACTTACAGAAATAATTGGATATTAACTGAATAAATGGAGGCATTTAAATCTGTGTAGAAAGAAGGGCATTGAGGTTCAGGCTCAAGTTGGTCTCCAAAAGAGATAAATGGTGTCTGTGCAGGGAACATACAAATTTATTGTGTATTTGTAAATCAAGATCCAGAAATATTTAATGTTTAGCCATAACCTTTGAACACATGCTTTCATCTGCCGACTTACAAATGTAAATTGACTATAACTAAACACTGCAAGCCAATATGTAGCATTTGTCGCAAGGCCTATGATACCCAGATACTACAAATTGGCAACACACACACATATAATTATATATATGGAGAGGGAGAGAGAGAGAGAGAGAGAGAGAGAGAGAGAGAGAGAGAGAGAGAGAGCGCACAGCAAGGTGCCAAGCCAGCCAAAAGGCCTTGCCAAATCAAGCTCAACCTATCCTGCATTGGCAGGAAATTGGCTATAGAAGATAAATATAAATAAATCATACTACACCCAGCGCTTCATTTTTTGTGCACAAATATGTGTCCCCACCATATCCATGGCATGTTCTTGTCCTGTCTATGCTGTATCTGGGTGTCATAATTCAAGGCAACCCACGTGGAGTAATCATTTACTCAGAGGGAGAGGGAATCCGTTCTACCTAAAGCAAGTGTCATCTTAGTTACAAACTGATTTTAATGGTGCAAAGTATTTGACAGTGAGATGGATCAAGTCATGCTTTTTATCCCCAAAGGGTGGATCAAGTCATCTTACTTGTGAACTGATTGTAATGGTGCAACAGGACTAAAAGCAAGACGGACCAACTTACATTGACCCAAAGCAGATATTCCTCTGGGCAATTACATGCCCATCAGATTTTCACCAATCCAAAACCAACTCTAAATTATTTTCACAACAATCTACTAAAACCCCTATAAGTGATGACAGCATGAAAGTCTACAAAGTACAAATACAACTAACACAAAAAACATGCCACTTCAGAAAAAGATAATGATAAGAATAGGCAAATGGAAGAAAAAAGAGGGGGAACTCACCCGAAACCAATGGCGAAGAGGCCGCTTCACTAGAATAGAAAACAGGTTTCCCCATGTAGAAGGATGAGAAAACGTAAGCAGCAGAGAAGACAATGCCAACGAGCAGAGTGACGTAGACAGCAACAAAGACAGGATTCCCATTCGACCGATCTTGGAAGAGATTCCAGGCCATGAAGCCAGTGTTAAGGGAGATCACACCCCAATACCAGCTTAATTTAAGAACCCCATCTGACTGATGAAGTAGAATCCATCTCTAACCCCCTCAAATCAAATAGAAAGATGTATGCACCCATATAATGACTGCAACCCAAATGATATAAAATCACAAACATGTCATAGAACAATCAATAACCCAGAACTGTATAATCAAAGAAAGCTAGTGGGGACACACAGCAACTCAATTGGAACTGAGATTTTCTGGATCTGGTATCATACTTTAGGAGATGGGGTAGTTACAGACAACCCCTCAAATCAATAGAAAGGTGTGTGCACGCTTTTGGTGACTATACCCAGCTGATACCAAATCACCCAACACACCATTGAGTAATCACTACTACAAAACTGCCTAAATCAAAGCAAGTTAGTGGATATAACGCACCAACTCAGTAGAAATTGGAATTTACTGGGTCCGGGGTAGTTGCATACGACCCCATTTCGGATTCAAGAAAGAGAAATAGGGGTTTTGTACCTGGAGTCTGGAGAAAAGGAAGATCGATGGAAGGAGATACAGAGAGATCAGAGACTGCGTGTTATGCGAATTTTCTTTGTTTCTTTCGAAGCGGATGAGGAGAAGAGGAACATGTTCTCTATAGTGTGTTTGATTTAAAAAAACACTTAATTGCAGGCTGCTGATAGTTCCGGCCGTTGACTTTGGGTGGCTGGATCAAATGACACGTGGCAGATGAGATGAGGCCAATGGACCACCAGTTGTGAGGCTTGTTGATTGGTCGTCAGCAAAATATTCAGCAAAAGTTATGCTATTATGCATATGATGGAGGTTATTCTCAGATATGCCTCTTTGTTTACATCTAAATACATTGGAATTGAATACATAGGTGATTAAAGATAAAAATGGAAAGCCAATTTCCAGAATTAAATAGGAAGGTGAAAATTAAAGATGAAAGTTGATTTTAAAATAATGAGCATAAAATTCATCTTCTTTTGATTCTATTTGCATGAAGAAAAATATTATTTGTTGTTTATTTTTCAAAATCCACATTTAGTCTTTATTTTTAACCACCTATGACTTTGATTCTTATGTAATTTAATGCAAACGAATAGCTTTTATAAAAAAATATGTTGTGACAATTTAATTGATTTTTATGGATGGAAGATAAAAATACCTATGAGCATGATTTACCAAGGCCCACCAAATTAGTGGGGTTTGTTGATTGGTGATCAACAAAATATACAGCACAAGTCCAAATCATACGAGGCTTTAACCTATAAAAAAGTCTCTAAGTTAAAAGAATTGAACTCCAAAGTGAAGCCCAACTTTTAAAATCTAAACCGTTCGTAATAATTTCAGTTATATGGGATATCCTCTTATTTTACATCAAAGTAAAGCCCAACTTTTACATCAATCGGAGTTTGTATAGGATCCTCAAATAAATGTAATGCCCCCAAAACATCTTATATTGCTAACTTCATTTTTTTTATAGATTAAATGGCCCTTCACTTTATCTCCCGCGAGTTCGACATGATACCCATGAGCTTAAGACATAACTCACAAGTTTGAGACATGACAATCGTGATCTCCAGATTTAGTGGCCATATATGTGCCCAACATTATTCATGGACTCGGGTTTTCTACTTCTGATCAATTCCATTCACTAACATCCCTCAAGCACTATTAAGCTTCTCTATAATGTTATATTGATTTGTGTTTTCTATGAATTATAGTGATGTACATTTACTATAATTATTACAAAATAAGCTCAAACTTATAGGAATCCAACATAATCTCACCTGAAACATTCTAAAAGACGTGGTTGCCATGCCTAGTTCAGGAATTTGTGAAGTGAGGGTTGAATAATTCCATGTGACTTTATTAACCAATTAATGTACTTATTTTGACCTTACTTTTAGTATAATCTATTTTGCTCCAAAGCTTAGTATGCTCTCCCACACTTTTTTCACTTTCAAGCATGAATTGAACATTAACATTATTAAGTCATGATGTCAAGAATTAACTCGTGATGTTGAGTATCAACTCACGATGTCAAGAATAGACTTGCAAGTTGCACAGTTAAAGTTTTCCCAGATAGGATAGATACATGTGTATGGGGTTTCACTAACAATTCTGAAGTTGAAACAACGATTTTTGTGAGTGTATGAGTTGAACGACTCATGGTAACTAGATTCTTAGTGTAGAAGGTCCTTCGTAACATTCATTTATCATTATAAAAATATTATATATATATGGGGATGCTCCTATGAGAGATATCTCTCACCTTATATATATATATATATATAAGAGATATGGGTGGGGCCCCTCACATTTAAGTTGTTGGCATTGGATATTGATGTGAGGGTTAAATGAGAGATAGGGGTGGGGGCCCTCACATCTATTATTTAAGCTGAGAGATATCTCTCACTTTATATGAGAGATAGGGGTGGGCGCCTTTATATTTAAGTTGTTGGCATTGGATATGGATGTGAAGGCCCCCACCCTATCTCTCATTTAAGATGAGAGATATGGCTGGGGGCCCTTACATTTAAGTTGTTAGCATTGGATATGTGGATGTGAGGGACTCCACCCAATCTCTCATTTAAGATGAGAGATATCTCTCATAGGAGCATTTCCCATATATAGGGATATGCTCCTATGAGAGATATCTCTCAACTTATATGAGAGATAGATAGGGGTGGGGCCCCTCACATTATCTATCTCTTATATATATATAGTTCTCAGAACCAATTGGTATGTACAGACATATGAATTATGATAACCAATCAATCAATAAATTGAATGAAAGTTCTTAGATGATCTCTAGATTGGTCAATTCAACAGCCTAAAGTGTGCAAAAATTAATATAATATACAGCGGAAATAAATTCAAAAGCACACATCATAAGGGACACCAAATATAACGTAGAAAACCCTAATCAGGTGAAAAACCACAAATCTAAACTGGATCAACAATCAAACACTATGAATCTCGCGATTAGAAGACACTCACAGATGCCTCCACAGATAATCACTACCTAAGGATTGCAATTACCTCTTGTATAGTTTCACGCCTCAACGACTTCACATTGTTGATTGCAACAGATTTTAGACCGCTTGGCTCCTCCAATCTTCTACGCAAGAAGATGATCTTCTACAAGGGTTATAGATGAAACTGGCTCTCTAGATGATCTCTGAAACACAACTCCTTAAATAGCTCTCTAGAGAAGTATTCTCTTAATTAGGTCTTCCAACTCAGAATATGAGAGAGATGATATCTGGGTAGCCCATGAGTTCTTTAAATAGGCTTAAATACGTGCTTAATGTTGCATAAATTGATTAAGACTAAAACAAGCAGTTTGAGTGAAAATAGAAATAAACTTCGAATTCTAATTAGACTTTACGCCTTGTCCGTCGAGCGGGTGAATGCTTGCTCGAGCGGGCCAACATTCTATCCCAGCGTCTGGCAACCTTCTGACTATATCCGTTCGAGCATAATAATGGACGCTCGAGCAAGCCCTTATTCTCGTTAATCCAAAAATTCTGCGCTTCTAATTCTTCCAAGCTTTCTTCTTCTAAAACTTGCAGGCTTCTTTTTCCCCGTTTAGCATACTTTTAAATCTTTCCATACTTCTGTCTTCAGTGAAGCTCAATCACTGTCCAACTCTAGGAAATATAAATTACAACTCAATGGACCTAAAGTATTGTCCAACCCATAAAGTAGCCAACACTCGAAAACCTGACTAAGTAGAAACACTAGCAAGTACCTGTATCGAGCGATCTCCAATACCACCAGCAATGCATTTACCTTCACGATCCCAAGCACATGCAGCTCCTATTCTTCCGTGCCTTTCCAGCACATGGGACACCAATTTTACATACAAAAAATGAGCAGCATATAAGATATGCTGTGATCTATTTAGAAGTACCATCTTACATGATGTGATATGATAGAGTCTCTTACCATCTTAGATGATGTGATATGATAGGGTGTCTATTACCAATATAAGGTGGTTGGTGACTGATTTGCGTTGATTTTTTTTTTTAAATATTATGTTTATTTTCACTAAACCTCTTACTTATGGTGATTTTTTTTTCTGAAAGTGGAAAAAATTATGGTAAGTCTATCTTATATTTGGTACACAAGGGAGTGAAATTGCTCATCTACCCGTATTGATGTGAACATGGAATCAATGACCTCTCTATCTTTTCATCTCCTTTTGTTTTTATTGCTCTCCCATTATTATTAAGAGATGTGGCACAATTGGTAGCAGTTTTCTTAAAAAAAAAAAAAAAACTGGTAGCAGTTTTGTTCACATGATATGAAACTTCAAGCTCATACAGGTATTTTGTTTGATTGGATATTTAACATTTTTAAATGCACATTTGGTTATTGTATTTCCATGTGAAGCATGGGCCAATCACCTACATCAATTACATGGCTTTTTTTTTTTTTTTAACTCTTTTATTGTTTATCACGGTACAACAATTAACATTAGAAGTGAGCTCACTAAACCAATAAAAGAGAAATTAGAAAATACATGGAAATGTAAGGTTCCCACCAAATGATTCTCATGATTTATATATGAATTTTTTTATTATTATAAATTTGTATTAAATTATTTAATTTTTTTATCGAGGCCCGGGCTAAGCATGGGGTATTTTATTAAATAAAAATGCCCTAGTGTAACTATAAGCATATGACAATCAATGGAAGGATTATGAAAGATTTGGACTAGACAAGGGAAATTTTAGATATCAAAATCAATCCAATAATCCTAGCACTTACTTTTAAATCCTCCAAGTTTTACTTGCTATACATTGTACAATTTTGTTGCGCAAAAGTCCAATGTTGAATATAGATGAAACAGTGTGAAATTGAATTGTTGCCAACTGAAGGGGGTTGTGAAGGATTTGATTGATTGAATGCATACATGCCCTGGTTGTGGGCTTGGCTGGATTCGAGCCTGAGCTGTGTGAGTCAAGCTCAGGCATTGACAGTCCTAGATCCAACCTGACTTGCTCCATGAAAACCCATGTGCCCTTCAATCTTCTGAGCCCCAATACCAGACACATTTCACTGGAAGCTGGAACAGATGAAGCTTGAACTCTTGAGCCTTGAGCGGAATGGATTTTGAACTTTTGAGCCTTTGGCTTTGATAGCATGTTAATAACCGGTAATGCAAAAGGCTTAAATTTTTAGTGAACGACAAAACAATGTATATCTGTACTTGGCACTTTCCCCCAAAAACTCCAGTTTTATTTCCATCCGTGCTGCTTCCTAAGTCCATCACCGCAACAGAAAGCCATTGCTTCATTTCATTCTCTCCGGATATGGAAGAAGAAGGAGATTACTTTCCAATCATTGATTTCCCCACAAGTTGAATAACCGACAGCTCCGATCATTTTCTCCTTCCAAATCCTAGCTTTGACTCCTCCATTCCAAGACCATCGTCTCAGAATCCCGTTGCCCACGAATCATTGTTGGAGAATTCAGAGCTTTTCTATCAGAAACTCTGTGATTTGTGCGAATTTTCGTTAAGGAAGCCAATGTAATTGGTAGAATTCCGGATTCCTGATATGTTATCGTTTTATCCAATGCTGTTTGGTTTGTTGGTCTTCGCTATTTCAGTAAATCTGCTGAAATTTTTACTTGGGTCTTTGAATAGATGCATTTTTCCGCATTTGCAAGAAAAGAAAACCCATGTTTATGGGAGTTTGTTGGAAACTCAGGAGTTGCTTATCTTTTACATGTGCGATATGAAAATAGGGTTCACATACAAAATTGCATATGTGACTGAATAATTCTATATATTTAAAATTTATTTAGTGTTACCATGTTTATTTGGAAGCACCATTCTCACATGAGTAAGCATTGCATATGTAAAATCTTCATTTATTTCAAAAAATATGAAGATTTAAAACAAATACATTTTGATGTTTTGGTTAATAAAGAGTTTGGATGGTTCAGCTTAAACATTTGGAGTTCGGATCCCCTATTTCAATAAAGTAGGGAATATTGTTTTGGCCTGTCCCTGAGCGCCACCTATACAAAATGTGATGTCAGATAATTGCACGCTCTCAATTACTTCTTCGGAATGGAAAAAACAAAGATGGCATTTTATATAGGTAGTGCTCGGGAATAAGCCGAAATAGTATTTCCCTATTTCATTGAAACAGGGGATACGGACTCAAACTTTTGAGGTGCGAGTTTGGATCTGGTGAGGTTTTACACCAAGGTGATTGTGAGTAGGTCAACCACGGTCTGCCACGTCATCGCGGGGAAACCCCTTTAGGGGATCCCGATTCTTGGGCTGCACAAGAGTGAAAAAAACATTTGGGTGGAAGTTGTTTGGGTGCCTCTATTGTCAAGGGTGGAACTAGAAGATTGGGGCTCATCAATGTAAAAAAATCCGATAGTTTCCAATAAACTTAAGGGGTATTTTGAAATTTCGGGGGTGTGGTGGGTTTTTGGGAGCTGGCCAGGGGTGGAACCAGAAGATAAGGGCCGGCAATTTTTTTTTTTTTTTTTTTAAAAACCCTATCATTTCCAATAAACTTAAGGGCTTTTTTTGAAATTTCAGGAGATGGTGGTGGTGGGTTTTCCTTTTTTTTTTTTCAAGGTCCCTAGCCAAGCTCCTGGTTGGGTTTCTTAGCCCTTTTAGGTGTGAAAATCTTTATATGTAAATGGACACATCATTAATTTGCACACCTCATTAATGCATCTTAAGTAAATGAACCCAAACTAATGTGCATGTGTGTAAATGTTACAGGTATAACATGTACATATGTAAATGGGTGCAAATATATAGACAACCCATTACTATATTGTCGTCACTAACCTAACGTGAGTTTCTTTAATATTTTTATGATAGTTCAACTTACCATAGTTTTTTTAAAGGTTAAACTTAACCATGGGAAAAATGTGGATGCTCATTGGAGTTAAAATGCAATTTTGTGAAACAAACTTATTCAAATAGGCAAAACCCTGTGGGATTGTTCTAGGACCCTTGTTCCACCCTCTGACTGCTTCGTGGAAATAGAGGTGCTTGCTTGCGAATATGAAACCAAAAAGAGAAAAAAGAAAAAAAAACGTGGTTTTATGTGAATTCTGATTGTGATACAAAGCTATTAATGGACTGTTGATTCCAATCCTTGCTGGGGCCCACCTCTTTGGATCACCAAACCATGACCATGATTTTCTCTTTATGTACAAAATGCCTGTGGTTAGTTCTGTTGGTTGATTAAATCAACTGGGCCTTTCTGGTTTTCAACTTTTATATCAGTAAGTCCTATATATTTTTCTTTTGAGCTGCACAAATTTCTATTTCATGAGAGCCCCATTCAGGTGTCTCTAAATTCATGGTAGAATGCTGGTTATATTTCTACCAAAATACAAGCAGTAGTAATTTACCGTACATCCAATCAAAACATTTCACTAAGGGCATGTTTCTTTGCATAAAATACATAGAAATTCATGCTCAAATGCCATCAAAGGATTATTACAGATCAAATGAGGGGTGAAGGAGGGAGAAGGGAGAGAGAAAAGATGAACATACCAATATATTGTGTTTTAATGTATTCTGAACTACAACCACCAATATATAGAAAATCGTAAGTAATCCTGCTAAATAGAGTCCTACCCTAAAAAGGAAACATAGCCATAAAAAATAACCATGCACACCAATAAAAGAATATTCCTATTAATATTCCTACCCTACATAGTGTTACCGGCCCAACTCCTCGACTGTGCATGTGCTGAGTTGGCGATGACTTCAACAATGGGTCTAGAGTGAAGGATATAAGGTGGAGATGTAGATGAGACATTAACTTTCATAGGTATTAAATTATCAGGTTGATAAAGGTATTCGTTTCCCATAATCTAATGATTCAATTTCCATTAAAGGGGAGGTTTTTTTTTTTTAATATTAACCTTTAGATCTTTATTGTTAACAATTTGTAGAAATACAATCCTAGATAATCAATGGCATGAAACAAACATGCCTCAAAAGAAATTTATTAACCTTTCATTGCAGTGGTATTGTTGGAGACAGAGTTGAGGACTTGCATATCCTTTACAGAGAAGTGGCTGCTAGGGGAGGACTGGATCAGGTACTAGGTGCTTTTCTGCGTTAACTGTTCAGTATATTATATATGTCTATAATCTTAGCCCTCTGATTATGCTTTTAGTAATGTCACTCTGGAAAGCACTTGAAACCTATGGTGCTATTTGAGTTTGAACTTTTTTTGCAACTGCTGTGACGGGTCTATATATTTTTTCTTTTCAGTGATAGATGACAAATATTATAACTAAACATGTAAACATCTAGTTTTTAGTTTTCATTTGGAGTTTGAACCCGTATAGCTTTCAGAAGTTATAGTAGATCATTAACAACCATACAAGATTGATGTTTAGGTTTAAACCTACACATGCCCTGTCTAGTGTTTTATGTTTCAACCTGTTTTACATTTCTAAACCTGAGAGCATCGCAATTGGAGAGAGAGAGAGAGAGAGAGAGAGAGAGAGAGAGAGCTTATGTTCACAATTTCTTAGTTTGATGTCAACGTTCTATTGGAATTTTTTTTTATCCTTTTCTTTTCTTTCGTTTCTTTCCTTTTGTAGTCATTAGTTAAAGTAGAACTCTCTTGGACAACCCCATATGGATGGGATAAGGCTCTTGAAAGTTTTGCAGGACCCACTAGAATGGATGCTAGTCTAATTAATCAAACCAATGTAGCGGATGTAACCAATCAAACCAAATAGAACTACCAGATAAATCTATCAAGCAATCACCATAAGAAAGCATACACAAATTTAAAGTAGAAAGCCTTTTCAAGGAGAAAAACCACGATCTACAAATCAAGAATTCACGAACAGTTATAAGATATACTCACATCTCGTTTACCTCAGTCTGTGTAAGGTTT
The DNA here is from genome assembly GCA_028538565.1 of Umbellularia californica. Classification (NCBI taxonomy): domain Eukaryota; kingdom Viridiplantae; phylum Streptophyta; class Magnoliopsida; order Laurales; family Lauraceae; genus Umbellularia; species Umbellularia californica. The sequence goes on from JAPQWN010000007.1 coordinate 22,849,997, forward strand.
TTTGAGTGTTGGCTAATTCATTGGTTAATGGACAAAACTGGATTTCTTAAAGATGTAATATTTTATAGAATGACTGCCCAAGATTGCAAAGTTGAAGCCTGAACCTAACAGTGTTCACTTGAGCGATGCTTCATCCGCTCGAGCAAACCCATCACAGAAGCTTCATCGCTCGAGCTTCAAATGTATTCGCTCGATCCAACCTGATACAGAAACACGTTCGCTTGAGCGAACTCCCTGTTTGCTCGAGCGAACCTGGGCGAATTTTGGTTCAATTTCAGAAACTCTCTCCTATTTTCTCTCAAGAGGCTATGTTCTATCCTAATCGCATCACAACTCTTGAGGCATGAGTCTAGGCTTATATATAGCCTTTTTCTCTCTATTCCAAGGTTTTTCTCATCAATACAAAAAGCTAGAGAAGATTTTGAGAGATCCATCTTCCCCCCAAGGCTTCTAGTTACTGTGTTGAAGATCAAGCTTTGGTTCGAGTTCCATCCTACTCTCCTGAAGTAGAGACATCTTGAAGGCGACTTCAAGGTGTTCGTTTCAAGCATGGTGAAGGTGTACAGCGAGTGGTCGGCAAGATAGCGCAGTCCTTAGGTTGAGTTGCAACTGGGAAAAGGGTTATGAGTTATTTCTTATAACTTTCTGTTTATTAGTGCTTGGTTGTCTGTTGGCCTAGACGATAAGGCCCGTGGTTTTTTCCCAAGTAAGGTTTTCCACGTATACATTGCGTGTCCTTCTTCTTGGTGCATTGATTGCTTTTAATTTGATTTAGAATTAATTATTAGTTTAATCTTGTGTAGATTGATATTTTATAGAGATCTGGTTATTAGGACTTTAGCCTGTGTTAGGGCCAGTTTTTCAATTGGTATCAGAGTGGACTGCACTAATCTATTGTGTGATCTATATAATATTGATCTCTAATTGATATCAATAGAGAAGGAATGTCTACAAACAAGCCCCCTCTCTTAGACAGAGCCAATTATGCTTACTAGAAAGTAAGGATGATTGCTTTTCTTTAGGGCTATAGATGATCAAGTCTGGAACATTGTTATGGAGGGATACATTGATCCCACCGTTGTTGTAGATGGACAGACTAAACTGAAACCCAAAGCCCAATGGACTGTTGATGAAAAGACTAAGTCCAATTGCAACAATAAGGCCATAAATGCAATTTGCAATGGAATTACTACAACAGAATTCCATAGAGTTTCTGCGTGCCCTAATGCGCCAAGGCAGCCTGGGATCTGCTTCAAACTATTCATGAGGGAATGGACACAGTGAAACAAACCAAACTCCAGAATCTAACCACTGCTTTTAAGATGATCAGAATGAAGGATTCAGAAACATTTGATGAATTCAATACAAAATTGAGTAAGATTGTGAATTCATGCTTCACTCTAGGAGAACCCATTCCTCAATCTAAAACTATCAAGAAAATTTGAGGTCACTCCCAGAACGCTTCGTCCAAAAGTGGTTGCCATCGAGGAGCATCAGGATCTCAATTTCCTAACTGTTAAAGAACTTGTTGGTAATTTGCAAACTTTTGAGGTGAATCATTATCAAATGAAAAAGGGGAAGGACATTGCTCTTGTGTCTTCCAACTAGTGGATGAATATGAAATTAGTGATTCTAGCCGTGGTTTTCATGATGCAAAATTTGAGGCTTATTTTGCTAGAAAATTTAAAAATATGTGAAAAAACAAAAAGGCCTTTACCAAGAAAGATTCATCGAATCCCAAGGCACCTTCAAAAGGAAAATTTGTACCTAAAACAGAATAGAATCAATCTAAGGGTACACCAAAGCCAATCAAATATTTTGAATGCCAAGGATATGGTCATACTGCTGGCAAGTGTGCTAATCACAAAGAAAAGAGCAAAGGTAAGGCTTTAAATATTGCGTGGGATGAAGAATCTGATGTAGAAGGTTCTGAACCCGATTCACCTTTCTTTAAGTGAGTCTAGAAAATTCGTTGCTTTCATGGCACTCTCTAACACCTCTTCTGTGCAGGAATCTAAGTCAGAGGTTGATTTAGATATTAATAAAATTTCTGATTGAGAACGGAACAAGGGGGTGATGAAGACTATCAAAAGTTATTTCAAGAATCTGTCAGAATGTTGAAAATTAGTGAGAAAAGAGCCTTGAAATTAAAGGCAATGGAAGAAAATAATATATCATTGCAAGCGACATCGATAGAATCTCAGTCTAAAATAAAACAATTAGAAGATCAACGCACTATCTTGTCTAACAAGTTGATCATTGCAGGTCAAGAGAATGATCGTCTACAATAACAATCTCAAAAAGTGGAAACTGAGTTGGTGAACTTGAGAAAAGAGCTGAACTCATGCAAATCTGAAAAAAGAGAACCTTGCTGGAAAATTGAAGATGACACTTGCAAAGTTGGACTCCGCCAGAACCTCAATCAATTGAATAAATACATGATCACTGAAGCTAAACGAAATTCTGGAATACCAATCGTCTGTTTCTTCAAAAACAGGACTTGGTTATGTTCAAGGAGCTTCCTCATCAAAGGACAAAGGTAAGTCTACTTTTGTTAAGGACCTACAATGACTGCATTACCTCAAATCTATTCAAATGCTATACAGCCAAATAACTATTATCAAAGATATGTGTCAAAACCCAATTTTGTTCCATATGTCACTTCTGTGGGATTAAAGAACACATACGACCACATTGTAATAAATTGATAAACTATCAAAGGAATCAGCAGAGGAAGCACTACGTCACTCCTCAACAGGTCAGGACCAAGACCGTCTGGGTCTGTAAATCTCACCTTTGCTATAATGTGGTCCTCACTGCACTTACTACAACAGAATCGGATGTGTGGTACTTGGAACGCGGTTGTTCTAGGCATATGACTGGGAACAAAGCATTTTACACCTTTCTTGAACTATAATGGTGGAAGTGTTCGGTTCGGAGATGGAGGTAAAGCAAAAGTCATTGGAAAAGGTACAGTCTCTATTCCAGGTATGTCTCATTTAAAAAATATTTATTTGGTTGATGGGCTTAAAGAAAATTTTCTTATCATAAGTCAACGGTGTGATAACAAGCATGAAGTCCACTTTTCTACTAATGAGTGCATCATTGTTGATAAAAAGGGAAAAATTATGCTCCATGGTAAAAGAAATCTTGACAACGTTATGTGGCATCTACAGAAAAGGACATGTCATGTAATTCTACAATGATAAGTGATATTGATATATGGCATCAAAGGTTGGGTCATGTTAACTATAAAGACTTGGAAAAATTATCAAAACTTGAACTAGTTCGTGGGCTCCCAAACTCCAAAAAGCCCCAAACAGTGTTTGTGGCCCATGTCAGGTTGGGAAACAAATTAGAGCTCCTCATAAGAAAGTCGACTCTCTTACCATTAAGAGACCATTAGAGCTATTACACATGGATCTCATGGGACCTACTAAGTTTGAAAGTAGTGGCGGTAAAAAATACATCTTTTTAACCGTTGATGGATTTTTTATATTAACTTGGGTCCAATTCTTGCATAATAAGTCTGAAACTTTTACTGTTTTTAGTGACTTATGGAATATTTGGAGGTGTTTCTCGAATACGCTCCGATCATGGATCTGAGTTTCAAAATTTTGACTTCTCTACCTTTTGCACTAAGCATGGAATTAAACATGAATTCTCCGCACCAAAAACAGGACAACAAAATAGAGTAGTTGAACGGAAAAATCGTGTGGTTCAAGAGATGGCACGGGTTATGTTGCATAGCAAAAATATTCCCCAACGATTTTGGGCTGAAGCCGTAAACACAGTTGTTTATGTTATTAACTGTGTCTATCGTCGTCCTGGCACAAAAACCACTCCATATGAAATATGGACCGGAGTCAAGCCCAACATCAATTATTTCAAAACTTTTGGCAGCAAGTTTTACATTCTATAGGATAGAGAACACTTAACAAAACTTAACCCCAGAAGTAACATCGGAATTTTCCTTGGTTAATCATTGACGAGTAAAGCCTATCGGGTTTTTCATCTTAAAAACTCTGTAGTCATGGAGCCCATAAATGTGGTTGTGGATGATGCAGAAACTTCAAATTATTTTTTTGAGGATGAAGAAGGCATGACTTTTCCTCCTTCTGAGCAGGTCATGGATAAAGATATGACAGTCCATCTTAACCTGAATATGAAAATGAAAAGAAAAAGGAAACTTCTGCAACTGAGGAAAATGCAAGTCTAAAGACATCATCTTCAGAACCAATTGTACTAGATATCATTCGCCAATTCGAAGAGAAGAGTGCATAAAAAATCTCAACATCAGCATCCAAAGTCAAGAAAATTTCACCTACCCTTCAAACCCTTGGAAAAGATGCATCTTCAGCTGCTGTTCATCCATGATCTCAAAGAGGACAAGTTTTGAAAGATCATCCTCTGGATAATGTTATCGGTGAGATCTCAGCTCCTTTGAAAACCAGAAAACAGGTACGTGATGAGGTAAGTCATTTATGTTATGTTTCTATGCTAGAATAAAAAAAATGTAAAAGATGCTCTTGTTGATGATAGCTGGATTAATGCTATGCATAAGGAACTTGCTCAATTTGAAAGAAATCGTGTTTGGAAGCTTTTCTTAGACCATATCACACAAATGTCATCGGTACAAAATGGATATTAAAAAATAAAACCGATGAGTTGGGTCAAGTGATAAGGAACAAAGCACGTTTAGTTGCTCAGGGGTATACTCAAGCTGAAGGTATAGATTTTGATGAAGCATTTGCCCCTGTCGCTAGACTTGAGTCAATCAGACTGTTACTTGCTATTGCTTGTTTTTTTAACATTAAATTATTTCAAATGGATGTGAAAAGTACTTTTCTAAATGGGTTCTTAAATGAGGAAGTTTATGTTGAGCAGCCAAAGGGATTTCAAGATCCTCATTTCTTGGATCATGTTTTCAAGTTGAGAAAAGCTCTTTATGGTCTGAAACAAGCACCTAGAGCCTGGTATGAGAGATTGACAATGTTTCTGGTTGAACATGGTTTTCAAAGAGGCAGTGAACTCTTTATAAAACAAGAAAAGAGGAACATTCTTATTGCACCGGTTTATGTAGATGACATTATCTTCTGTTCAACTTCTGAGCTTTTGCTTGATAAATTTACTGAAAGAATGGCTAGTGAGTTTGAAATGAGTATGGTTGGTGAACTTTCGTTCTTTCTAGGTTTACAAATTAAGCAAACTGATTCTGGTATCTTCATCTCCTAACCAAAATATGCTCGAGAGTTACTGAAAAAATTTGGCATGCAATCTTCGAAACACTCAAGGACTCCCATGAGCACAATTGCCAAACTCAGTATTGATAGTGATGGAAAGGACATCAATGAAACACTCTACATGAGTATGATAGGTAGTCTTCTCTACCGAACAACCAGTCGTCTTGATATTGCTTACAGTGTGGGGGTGTTTGTGTGAGATATCAGTCCAGGCCTAAAAAATCTCGTGTTCAAGCAGTTAAAAGAATTCTAAAGTATATAAGTGATACTGTTGAGTATGGCATCTGGCTGTCCAAAGATACCAACACTAGCATTGTTGGTTTTTTAGATGCTGATTGGGTTGGCTGTGTTGATGATCGAAAAAGCACATCAGGTGGCAGTTTCTTTGTTGGAAATAACTTAGTGACCTAGCATAGTAAAAAGTAGACTTCGATATCTTTGTCGACCCTGAAGTTGAATAAATTGCTGCGGAAGTTGTTGTACTCAACTTCTATGGATGAAACAGATGTTGCAAGATTATGGAACTGAGAAAGAAACAATGCTTGTGTTTTGTAACAATCAGAGTGTTATCGACATTTCAAAAAATTCGGTGCAACACTCCCAAACCAAATACATAGACATTAGGCATCATTTCATTCGTGATCTTATGAAGGAGGACATAATTTCTTTGCATCACATCCCTACTGAAAATCAACTGGCGGACATTTTTACAAAACCATTGGATGCAACGTGGTTTGAATCTCTACATAAATCTCTAGGGATTTCTCTTATTCCCTAAACTTCATAATTTTTTGTTTATTTAAGTGCACATACACATTTTCACATGACCAAGACTGTTTGGATTTTTTTTGTTGCGGCTCACGGATAGTTTTCGATTTTCTCATGGCTCTCTCAATCTTTATTCTTTGAGAGATTCATGGTAATCAGGTCAAACGGGAGGATCGGGCCTACCTAAAAAAGTCTGTGATAGCTTCCACTTGATTGAAAAGTCTCATTTAGAAAAGGTTACCATGTTCATTAGTATGAACGTCACCCATGATGGGTCAATTTGTCCCCCAGAGTTATTTAGAAAAAAGGGAAAATATAAATTTATGAGGAAAAAATTAAAAATAAATAAATAAAAAAGAAAAAGATATAAAAAATAAAAATAAAATAATAAAGGGAAACTATATTGCCTAACTTCTTGTTAATGGGTGTGCTCCCTATGCAACAATTAAGTTCGTCTCGAGGAGATTTAGGAGGAGTGGGTCAGACACCAAATTTTTTTCTGCTTTATTTTTAATTTTTTCCTTGGTCATACTGTTCACATTTTCAATGTGCGCTTAAATTTAAGAAAATCTCTTCTTACTGTATCTCATGGAGTGATTTGACCAAACAATAGACGTTAGAGTGTTTTTGCCGCGCTGCATTGATTTTTTCAAAAATAAGGCACTTTGCTCAAGCGACCACTCACGTCCGCTCGAGTGAACCTGGCACGATCATTCTTTCTTCTTCGTTTTTTTCTTTCTTCCTCCAAGCCCTAGCAGCCATTTTCGTTCCTCCTCTCCACTGCCATGTGACTGCATCTTCCTTCTACTTTCAACGGTATTTTCTCACTTCCTCATCATTTAAAATCTTTTGAGAACCGCATCTACATTCTTTTGTTCATCCTTTAGATGAGTTAATCGATTTGGGAATTTCATTTTTTTGGGGGTTTCTTGGTTGAAATCTCACTTTTTGTTCCTCATTAATCATTTCTTTACTTTCATTCATCATATACCTTACGTGCTTTGCATTTGGGTTGTGCTGATGGGATTGGAATGTCGTTATTTTGGATTTTGGAATGTATGGGGTTGAGAACACACTTCGAATGGTTGTGGTTCTATGATCGAATATGGGTTTGAGAAATTCATTGCAAGACACTGATACTACAAATGCTTGTTGCCTGACTGCTATTTGGATGGAAAATATTTTTTTTTTATCAACAAAGCTATGTAGGGATTTTGGAATTTTGAAAATTTTGGATCAATCTTTCTGTCTTTAAGATAGAATTGTGAAGGAGTTTGGCTTGGAAAATGGCTTCCTCTATAGGTTTGCTTGGTTTCTAAATTGTTTTGAAATGTGGATGTTGAATTCTGAAATTTAGGAATGAACTTTTGAAATTAATTCATTGCATGGTGTTTGGAGATATCCCTTGGAAAAAATATAGCTTGATGGATAGTTAGTCTCATTTGTCTGCAGCCTTATGTTCTTGGATTTGTTTAGATGATCTTTTTGGACTGCACTCACCATGACAACTTCTATGAATAACTGGTCTTCGTTGGAAGTAGTGTTGAATAACTGTTTTTTTTTTCTTTTGTTTTTTTTTTTTGACATTGTGGCTATTGGGTTCTTTAGAATGTCCAATTTTGAGATATAATTTCTGTGCAATTTTTCTTTGCCATTTATAGTTTCAATGGCTCCCAAAAAGAGAACTCATGCAGAGTCCTCTTCATCTTAGCCTCAGTTTGACTCTCACATGTTTCCTACATTGAACAAATCCATTCTATTCCAAGAAAACTTCATGAAAAGTGCTATTGAGACTAAGAGAGAAGTTGATGAGGCTCTCTTTCAAAAAGCAGTTTGTCGAAGTATTTCAAATAAAAATTGGTACTCATTATTAAAATTTGAAATCTCGGAAGTCTACAAAGATTGTGTCCGAGAATTCTACTGTAATTTTGGAGCTTATGCCCTCTACTTCTTTGAAAACATTTGTTCAGGGAAAATGGATTGCCATCACTGCGGCATAGATAGCTGAATTTCTTAACATCCCAATTGTCGAAGGCCCGGATTATCATCTTCTAGAAGACAGCCAAGTACACATTGACTATGATATGATTGGCACCACTCTGTGTGGAGAAGAAACGCTGTGGCCTGGAGGAACTCTCCCACACAATAACTTGATAGAGAATACAGATTCCTGAATCGCTTTGTTTGCCGCTATTTAGAACCAACGGGACACACGTCTGATGTCAGCCACAAGAATGGCTATCTTTCATACTGCATTTGCACTAGGAAGCAAGTGAACATCCCATAAGTGATTCTGAATGTGTTGATCAAGATGTTATTTGCAAAGCGTAATTCAATTCTTCCATTTGCTATGTTTATCACCGAGTTTCTTTTGTGGAAAGAAGTTCCAAAGAAGACCGATGAGCCCACTCAGCGGATCCGAAATCCTATAATTAAAACTCGCACCTTGGCTCAATCATCCGCTCACATTCCACCCATAGTTTAGGGTGAAGAGATGGAGGTGGAAGAAGCTGCCCCTAATGCGAATGTCCAGGGGGAGCAGCAAGGGAATGCAGATCCAATTGCACTTCTCGCGGAACAAATTCAAGCTATGATTACTCACATCGATGATCGGTTTAATACAATGGATGGCCGTATGAATGCATTTGATGGATGCTTCAATTCGATTGATGAGGCCTTAGCTGCAATCCTTGAAAGACTTGGAAATCAGTGAATGCAACTGATTTATGTTTTTGTTGGCTACTTGCTTTTTTGTTGCTTTCGACGTTTGTGTTTAGTTTGGCTGAAACTATTTGTGACTAGACTTCTGCTTATCTCTTCTGATGACTATGCATATTACTGACCCTGTCTTTTGATTATCTCTTCTATGTTTTCCCTTATTAATTATGAACAAAAAGTGGGAGTGTTGAGCTGAATTGTAATGTGCTGAATTGTTGAAAATTTTCTTTTGCTTTATCTTCTTGTTTCTACGCTATGATCAAGGCTGTTCTTTGATTTCAATGATAAACACACTTGATCCAGTGAACAGGAGGGGATTTACAGATTGAGACAGTTTTGTACAGATTAGGAGAAGATTTGAGAAGATTTTTTTCCGGATATGTTTTAGTGTTAGAACTTAGGTAGATTTTTGTGTAACTAGGAGTTTTGTCCATGAATTCCCAAAGGGGGAGATTGTAAGGTTTTTTGAGTGTTGGTTAATTCATTGGTTAATGGACAAAACCGAGTTTCTTAAAGATGAAATCTCTTCTAGAATGACTGCCCAAGATTGCAAGTGTTGAAGCCTGAACCCGATAATGTTCGCTTGAGCGGATGAAGAGCGATGCTTTATCTGCTCGAACGAACTCATCACAGAAGCTTCATTGCTCGAGCTTCAAATGTCTTTGCTCAATCCAGCCTGATACAGAAACCTGTCCGCTCGAGTGAACTCCCTGTCTGCTCGAGTGAACTTGGGCGAATTTCAGTTCAATCCGGAAAATCTATCCTATTTTCTCTTAAGAGGCTATGTTCTATCCTAATCGCATTAGAACTCTTAAGGCATGAGCCTAGGCTTATATATAGCTTTTTCTCTCTATTCTAAGGTACTTCTCATCAATACAAAATCCTAGAGAAGATTTTGAGAGATCCATCTTCCCCCTCAAGGCTTCTAGTTGCTGTGTTGAAAATCAAGCTTTGGTTCGAGTTCCATTCTACTCCCCAGAAGTAGAGACATTTTGAAGGCGGCTTCGAGGTGTTCGTTTCAAGCATGGTGAAGGTGTACGGTGAGCGGTCGGCAAGATAGCGCAGTCCTTAGGTTGAGTTGCAATTGGGTAAAAGGGTTGTGAGTTATTTCTTGTAACTTTTAGTTTATTAGTGCTTGATTGTCTGTTGGCCTAGACGATAAGGCCCGTGGTTTTTTCCCAAGTAAGGTTTTCCATGTAAACATCGCATGTCCTTCTTCTTGTGTACATTGATTGCTTTTAATCTGATTTAGGATTAATTATTAGTTTAATCTCATGTGGATTGATATTTTATAGAGATCTAGTTATTGTGACCTCAGCATGTTAAGGCCTGATTTTCAGTCTGTACCTCGACATATGGACTGTAGTTGCTCTTTCACAACTTTCAATGATACGACTTTCACCGTGCATTGTTTTCCTTACTTGATCTCGTCGCACATTGTTAGGCAAGATGAACTATCTTCTACAAAAGAGTAGAAGCAACAAAACCTTCTAGAGCAACCCTTCAGAACAATCTCTCAATAGCTCTAGAGAAACAAGGATATCTCTCTAGGGTATTCTAACCTCAGATCAAAAGAGAGAATTAACTTCTTATCTTGTGTCTTTAGATTGAGAGAAACACCCAATATATAGCCCCAAGTTCGTTCCTTAGTCTTCTAATAATATTCCAATCAGAAGAGGAATCAGACCCAAACTCAAATTTAGAGTTTTAACTGAACTGGGCACATCCCGTCACGCATGTACCCTCGCTATAGCGAGGTGCCTCTCTAGAATTTGGCCTGACAACATCTGCCACTTTGACTCTGCACTCTGAGAAGCTCTGATTATGATGATGGTGATCTATGAACTTACCATGAAACTTCTCAGATCTGCTCTTTTTTTTTTTATTGACTTTTGTCCAATGCATTTGCTTTGGCCATCCCAAATTCTTGATTCTACTTCTAGAATCATCTAATACTTTTATATAGCCCTTTTTGGAATACCTTGTGGTGACTGGTGATACATACTTTCCTACTGTTAATTGCCTAATAAGATGCTTCTTTGTTCAGGTTACCAAAGATGGAGCATGGGAAGAAGTAGCTTCTGGTTTGAATTTTACAGGCGGAGTTGATGATCATTTTCTACTTCAAGAATGTTATATAAAGCATCGTTATGATTTTGAACACATGTACTTCCTTAGGACACAAAGGAGGCATCCGTACCGGAAGGTATGTAAGGCGCCCCAACTGGTTGCACCCAAATATTTGGACTAGCATGAGCATGGACATCAGGGATCGAACATGCTGTACTCTGAAAACCCAACAAGCCTATATGTCTCTTACAGAATTATAAAACATGCAGCAATGCATGACTATAAGTTCCTGGGGGACATGTTTGGATGGGTAGAGAAGAACATAATAGGTCGGGTGCTTTTCAAATTTTTACGGTGGACAGTTTTCTCCAGTAGATTTCCCTTCTATTTTCTCCACATTCAAACCAGTCCTAGAAAATGTTGAAACTCGGAAATGCAGAAAAGTTGGCCAAGGCAAGAACTATATTACAACTGTCTAACAAGAACTAAAGATAATTGTACTTATGCTGATGACTGTGCTGGACTTTTCATGCAGTCAACTTCTACTATGTGGGCCACCTTTACCTAATCTACCCATCACATCAAATGCCCTCCCATGACATGCCCTCACACAAATTTCATTCCAAAGGGAATGTATCCACTCAATTGAATTGGAAAATGTGTATAAAAGCAAGATTACGAGTTAAAAACTGTCATTGTCATACATTAATCAATGCAAAACTGTGTATGACCCTGACTAGCATGAAATTTGTGCTACATCCGGTTAACGTGGGCATTGATATGAATGACTTGGACGAAGCAACAGGTGCCCACATCAATCAATAAGAGCTGTTTGCATGGAAATACCTATCCAACTGGATCGATTCTCAAACTCAAGTACTGTGAAGTTGCAGTATTATAGTGTGAACTAAACCTTCTCGCTTAATTTTCTCCTAGGTAATCCTGGGGTCCATATAGGACACATTGTCACAGGGGTGATTTATGTTGGAAGTAAGCTAGATTTTATGTTTTGTTCATTGCACAATGAAGTTGTTTCATTGTCCAATGTAGTTGCAGGAATTTAATGTTGCTCACTGTTCTATGTAGTCAAGTATCTTGGTTCTATGTAGCAGCATTGTATTCTATGTGTCTTTTGGTTTTTTCATGTATTAAGTTGTTGTTTAGGAAATTGTAAGGAATTGATTACTATTCAATTCCAGTCTATAAATAGCGTCATGTATTCTCTTTCATTAAGAAGAAGAAGTGAGAGTGAAATTTCAAGGTTCCATACTTGGTGTATCCAGTAATCTTTTTTTCTGTTATTAAGATCAAGAGGACAAGTTTCTTCTCTTGAATCTTTATACTTCGTTTTTTTATTGAGAGAAAAAAGTTTCAACAGAGTGATTTATGTTCTTTCTGTAACCTCAGTATTTCGTTCTGTCAACCTTAGTACACAGAACCTAAACCTGAGTATTTGTTGAAGCCAACCTCAGTATACGAAAAATCCAGCAGAGCTGTAGCAGAGTATTCCATCAAAGTGGTATCAGAGCCTTCTTCAAGGAGATTCAATGGCTTCCAACAACATTTTGCAGCCACAACTTCCTCCATTCAGTGGAAAGAACTACAACCAATGGAGTATCCAAATGAAGGTGCTGTATGGATCTCAAGATCTATGGGATATTGTTGAAAATGGTTTCGAAGAACCAGCAGATGCAAGTGCTCTCACCCAACAACAACTCAATGAGTTGAAGGAGAATCACAAGAAGGACAAGAAAGCGTTGTTCTTCATTTTTCAAGCGGTGGATGAAGCTGTCTTTGAAAGAATCTCCTCAGTCACTTCAGCAAAGCAAGCATGGGACACACTCCACACATCATATAAAGGAGAAGATAAGGTAAAGATGGTAAGATTACAAACTCTTAGATGTGAATTTGATTCTTTACGGATGAAAGAATCTGAATCGGTTGATGATTACTACAACCGAGTCATTTCTCTTGTTAATCAACTAAGAGTAAATGGAGAAAAAATTGAAGATCAACGGGTTGTTGAAAAAATCCATCGAAGTATGACCCGTAAGTTTGAATATGTTGTGGCGGCAATTGAAGAATCAAAAGACTTGTCTTCATTGTCTATAGAAAGTTTAGTGGGATCACTCCAATCCCATGAACTTCGCATGAAGCAATTTGATTCTTCTCCTCTAGAGCAGGCATTTCAATCTCAACTCTCTTTTGGGGGAGGTGCTAGAGGAAAAAGAGGAGGGCACAGCTGTGGAAGAGGAAGAAGTAGCCATGGACGTGGCACACATGAGAAAAATGAAAAAGAATCTGAATCTCATGGTAACAATGCTCCTACAAGAGGCAGAGGTAGAGGACGAGGAAGGGGAAGAGGTCATGGCTCTCCCTATTCTCATATTCAATGCCACTATTGCAAAAAGTATGGACATATGCAAGCATACTGTAAAAAGAAAATGGCTGATGAAGGACAAAATGAATCAAATTTTATGCATGAAAATGTTCAAGAAAAGGAAGGTGATGAAACTGTCCTACTTGCTTGTAATGTCAGTGAAAATGTTTGTGGTGATATTTTGTATCTTGATAGTGGTTGTAGTAACCACATGACTGGCAATAGAGATGTGTTTATTAATCTTGACAATTCTATTCAATCTGAAGTCAAGATTGGTGATAATAGAAGGCTTCCAGCAAAAGGATGTAGTGATGTCCTCCTTTGCACAAAGAAAGGAGATCAAAAGAGAATCTCTAATGTCTTGTACGTGCCAGGCTTAAATCATAATCTTCTTAGTGTGGGACAGTTTATTCGCAAAGGGCATGATGTTCATTTCAAGGGTGATCATTGTATAATTAGAGACAAGAACAATTCTCTAATTACAAAGGTACGTATGTCTCCAAATAATATGTTTGGTTTGAACATTCAATATGAATCTTTGCCATGTTTTAGTGCAATTATAAAAAACAGCTCATGGCTATGGCATCTTCGTTTTGGTCACCTAAGTTTCAGCTCATTAACTTTGATGTGTAAAAAGCATATGGTGAGAGGCATGCCCAATATAGATCATCAAGATCAAGTTTGTGAAGGATGTGCACTTGGAAAGCATCATAGAGACTCTTTTCCGACCGGAAAAGCTTGGAGAGCATCAAGTCCACTTCAATTAGTGCACTCAGATTTGTGTGGGCCTATGAACACAACTTCAAATGGAGGTAATCGCTACTTTCTCTCTTTCATTGATGATTATAGTAGAAAAACATGGGTGTATTTCTTGAAAGAAAAATCTGAAGTGTTTGGTCATTTCAAAACTTTCAAGGCCATGGTTGAAAAGCAAAGCGGTTTCATGATGAAAACTTTGCGTTCCGATCGTGGTGGTGAGTATGTATCAAATGAGTTTGAAGAATTCTTGAAAGAAAATGGGATCAAGCATCAACTTACCACTCGTTACACACCCCAACAAAATGGGGTTGCAGAGAGAAAAAATAGAACAATCATGGATTTAGCGAGAAGTATGTTGAAAGCCAAAAGAATGCCTAATTCATTTTGGGCAGAAGCAGTGGCTTGTGCTGTCTATCTTCTTAATCCTGCTTTATCAAAAAGCATTCAAGATATGACTCCTCAAGAAGCTTGGAGTGGTCATAAGCCTTGTGTTGGTCATTTGAGAATATTCAATAGCATTGCTTACTCACATGTACCGGATGAAAAAAGAAGAAAATTGGATGATAAATCGGAGAAATGCATCTTCATTGGCTACAGTGAAAAATCCAAAGTATACAAGTTGTTCAATCCATTAACTAACAAAATCATTGTCAGTAGAGATGTAAAATTTAATGAAGAAGAGTCATGGGAGCGAATGAAAATGAGAAGAAACAAAACTCCATCTTGCTTGATGAAGAACTAGAAGAACAAAATAATGAAGTTGCAAGCTCTCCATCATCATCAAGGGAGAATTCGGATCGAAATGATGAGCATGAAGAAGAACCTACACCAAGGAGATCTAGTCGGCCACATCAACCATCAAGAAGGTATCCATCTAGTGATTATGTTATGATTACTAATGGTGGAATGAGTTTTGCTTTGTTTGTAGATGATGATCCAATTACTTTTGAAGAAGCCTGTAAAGATCAAAGGTGGATTAAAGCTATGGATCAAGAGATTGAAGCTATTGAAAGAAATGATGCTTGGGAGTTGGTGGAACTTCCAAAAGGCAAGAAGACAATTGGAGTAAAATGGGTGTACAAGACCAAGTTAAATGCAAGAGGTGAAGTTGAAAAATGCAAATCTCGTTTAGTAGCCAAGGGCTATAAGCAAAAGCAAGGAGTTGACTATGATGAAGTTTTTGCTCCCGTTGCACGCCTAGACACTATTCATTTGGTGTTGGCTCTTGCAGCTCAAAATCAATGGAAAGTCTTCCAAATGGACGTGAAATCAACATTTCTGAATGGCATCCTAGAAGAAGAGGTGTATGTTGATCAACCTACCGGCTACGAGAAGAAGCATGAAGAAATGAAAGTGTGCAGGTTGAAAAAGGCTTTGTACGGCTTAAAGCAAGCACCAAGAGCATGGTACAAAAAAGACTGATGCATATTTTGAAGAAAGTAGTTTTCACAAACCACCTTATGAGCATACTCTTTATGTCAAGAAAAGTCCTCAAGGTGAGATTCACATTGCTTGCTTATATGTGGATGACTTGATTTTTACCGGGAGTAGTGTTTAAATGTTTAGAGATTTCAAAATGGCCATGATGCATAAATTTGAGATGACAGATATGGGTTTACTTCATTTCTTTCTTGGAATTGAAGTAGATCAAAATGATGATGGAATCTTTATTTCTCAAAAGAAATACGCTAAAGAATTGTTGCAAAGGTTTAAGATGGAAGATGCAAAACCTATTAGCACTCCTATGGAAATTGGCCTGAAATTAAGCAAATTTGATGGAAAGAAAGTGGTGGATCCAACTCTTTATTGAAGTCTTGTTGGAGGTTTAATGTACTTAACAACAACAAGACCGGATCTCACATATGCGGTAAGCATGCTCAGTCGCTTTATGGAATCTCCAAGAGATGCTCATTAGGAAGTTGGAAAAAGAATTTTAAGATATGTGAAAGGAAGCCAAAATCATGGCCTTCACTATTACAAAACTGAAAATCCAAGTTTGGTTGGTTTTTGTGATAGTGATTGGGCTGGAAGTATTGACGATTGTAAGAGTACTTCAGGGTATGTTTTCAATATTGGTTCTAGTGCAGTTTCATGGTCTTCAAAGAAGCAATCTGTTGTAGCCCTCTCAATAGCTGAAGCAGAATATATTGCTCTTGCTGCCACTGGTTGTCAAGCTAGATGGTTAAGGTGGATTTTGGAGGAATTAAATCATGAGCAAGAAGGAGTTATAAAATTGTTCTGTGATAATAAATCAGCCATATCTCTGTCAAAGAATCCAATGTTTCATGGCAAAAGCAAGCACATAAAGATCAAGTATCATTTCATTCGAAAATTGGTGAAGGACAAAGAAGTTGAAATTAACTATTGTAAATCTCAAGATCAAGTGGCAGATTTGTTCACCAAGCCTTTGAAGAAGGATTTGTTTATCAAAATGAAAACCATACTTGGAGTAAGAGAAATCTAGCTTAAGGGGGGTTGTTGGAAGTAAGCTAGATTTTATGTTTTGTTCATTGCTCAATGAAGTTGTTTCATTGTCCAATGTAGTTGCAAGAATTTAATGTTGCTCACTGTTCTATGTAGTCAAGTATCTTGGTTCTATGTAGCAGCATTGTATTCTATGTGTCTTTTGGTTTTTTCATGCATTAAGTTGTTGTTTAGGAAATTGTAAGGAATTGATTACTATTCAATTCCAGTCTATAAATAGAGTCATGTATTCTCTTTCATTAAGAAGAAGAAGTGAGAGTGAAATTTCAAGGTTCCATACTTGGTGTATCCAGTAATCTTTTTTTCTGTTATTAAAATCAAGAGGACAAGTTTCTTCTCTTGAATCTTTATACTTCGTTTTTTTATTGAGAGAAAGAAGTTTCAACAAAGTGATTTATGTTCTCTCTGTAACCTCAGTATTTCGTTCTGTCAATCTTAGTACACAGAACCTAAACCTGAGTATTTGTTGAAGCCAACCTCAGTATACGAAAAATCTAGCAGAGCTGTAGCAGAGTATTCCATCAATTTATACTAAATTCGACAGTGGCTATCTGATAACAGTGGCAGTTGGCTCTGAGAAACTCAATGGATTGCTTATGATTTTGAACAATGTGTAGCTGAACAGTTTGCCGTTATCCCTGAACTAATGGTTGGTGAGCCAGTCGGTCTTCATTTTCAAGTGCAATGTTCTAAGTCAAAACCGAGCCCAGTGCCAAAAAAAAGCAAGGCAATGAAGAGGGTTCCACAGGAACAACGGAGAACAAGAAATGCTTATGAGATCTTCTTGCTGTTATGGAACTGAAAGTAATGCATTATTTTTCGTTCTGAAGATTGGAAACGGACGTGAGGTGCTGATTACTGATTACAGTGAAGCCACTCAATATAATATGCTTACCCTATTACAGTTGTGTAAGGATACTTACAGATACTTAATCATACAAGTATTAGTTCATTCCTGCAGTAATATTTGAAACATATGTAAATAATGTACAGTTCAAAGCAGTATTCTTGTCTGTTGATAATATGGTAATGGTACCTGAAAACAAGAGAGTTTTCTCATGAGATTCTTGGCATTTGTTGTACATGATGGAAATAAATTTCTAACACTGAGCCTTCCCTGGGAAGCAATGACAAACATACTTTAAGAGGCATAAGTCTTTCTTCATCAGAATAGATTGTCATTTAAATGCAGTTCCACATTTCCTATCAATATAACATGATATTTGCTTGTAAAAGGAATCTGGTTTCATGAAAACAGAAGCTGGTTGATGCATTTGAAACTTCTCGAATCCTAGTTTGATGGAAAGAGGTGAAGTTGACTTATTATTTGTCTTTCTATCTATTGATTCATTTGACATTTCATAGTCTCCCATTTTGGAGTAATTGACAACAGCTTGATATCCTCTTACTAGTTTCTATATCCTTCCGAGCCATACTCTTGCCTATTAATGCCATAATAACCACTAATCTATTGTGTTTCATTTAAACAAATCTAGTACCTTAACGAAGATGAAGCATGTAATGAAATGCTGGTTTTCAAAATTTTCCCAACTTTACACAGCCATATATTGAGAAGGGTTTGAAGAACAGGGAAGAGCACAAGGAAAGTGGCCTGGGTACTCTATGAAAGCCAAGAAATGCTTATCAGATTTTCCTCTGCAAGCAATGTGATTGGTTAAAGAACATGCAGCGAGCAATGGAAAGGAACATGATAGAAAAGGTCAGAGAAGCATGGATTAAGCATCTATCAAAAAGTGATAGGCTGGTAAGAACCAGGTGTCCTCTTATCCTTTTGCGATCTCGAAGTATAAAAAATGCCATTTTTGTTATGTTATTTGGTTTCATATACTGTCCTCTCAAATCTCAACATATGGTGGCAATTCTGATATTGCCTGTTATGTGGGTATAACATCTTTTTAATGTCAGTTGAATCCGAGTTGCACAAATAAAGCTTTGGTTAGGTGTCCATCATCCATAGGGTAGACTAAGGTTGTGCTCACATCGTTGACTCTCTAAAAATAAACTAGGGGAAATTAAAGGTTAGTATCAATGAAAGATGATACATTACTGAATGGCATATCTCTTTGATGATGATGCTATATTGTAGAGAAGAGGCCCATGGAAGTTTCAATTCCTACTAAATAAAATCAATCATATAGTATCTTTGTTTAGGATCTCATTTCAGCCTATTAGTAGATATGCAAATAGAATGATGGATAGTTTAGCAAAGCAAACGGTTGATTGTCAATGTAACTTTAATGCTTCTATAACATAGATATCCATATTCCATACCCGTTTGTGG
This sequence comes from Umbellularia californica, assembly GCA_028538565.1. NCBI lineage: Eukaryota > Viridiplantae > Streptophyta > Magnoliopsida > Laurales > Lauraceae > Umbellularia > Umbellularia californica. Next base: position 22,868,721 of record JAPQWN010000007.1, read on the forward strand.
AGGCTCATGGCATTGGACATTCTTTGGCTGTACTTTTTATCTTCTATTAATAAACTTAAGGGATATTTACCTAAAAAAATCCCGTTTAAATAGGGTAACCACATTTAAGGACCCCAAAATTTTATAATATCAACAAAGGACCTCCCACCTAAATCCCATTTGTTTCCCATTCTGCCCTTGCTTAGTTGATATCAACAAAACCCTAATTCTAGGAATTGTCCCCTTCACCCAGACCGACAGAAACAAAAGAATATAAAAAAAAAAAAAGAAAGAAAGAGAAGAAGGAGAAGAACGATCCACATGCCCATCTCCGGGGGTAGCAGAAATGAAAAATTCTGCTTTTCCAGAGGATCTTGTCCCGGGACAAGCCCGACTCCACATGCCAGGGGTACAAATGACCAAAATACCCCTGGCATGTGGAGTCGGGCTTGTCCTGAGGACCGATCCTCGGGACAAGTAGCATGGCTGTAGCAGAAATACCAGAACTCGATTACTTTTTTTCTCTACGTCAAAATCCAAGTCCTAGAAGAAATCATCAACTCTCATGGCCTAGTTTTCAAGGTAAGAAATTTCCACACATTCAATTTCTTCCTTCTCTCGTAAAACCTAATATTTCCATGAATCATTTTTGACGATCTGCTTATTTGTCATTGTTCAAAATTCTTTTGAACTTGATGTATGAGAGACTGCCATTTGTAAAGGTTGATCTGTTATCCCACACAACTGAAGGCATCGATTAGACGACTATTTTTTGCAATTTTTGATTTGTCAACTCTCTTTTTGCCGAGATTTTCAATCAAATGGTGGATATAGTCTCAATCTGGTTTAAATTGAAGTTGGTTGCAGTTCTATTACGTAATTACCGACAAAAATAGAATTTTAGTAACGATCTTAAGTGAGTTGGATTGATAATAGGCACCTGTACCGTAAAGTGGTGTCTCTATTAGCCGTGACCTATATGACCAAATCAGTTTATCCTTTTCTTCAGCATGTGGTATTAATGCATCACTTCTTCTGTGACACTTCAGGCTTCATACTAGGGCTACCAATCATGCCAAGTGGTTTGACATGGCCAGTTTTGGCATTCATATTGATGATGCAAAAAAATGACTTCGCACACCACCGGTCAGTCAATAGGTAATAAATGCGGTAATAAAGAGGAGAGAGAGATTTATAGTGGTTCGGTCAGTGTGACCTACGTCCATTTCAAAGGCAGAGTTCACCGGATGTATTAATTCTCAAGTGTTTCCGAGATTACAAATTTGGAAGAGTGTGTAGAAGAGAGAATATTGCTTGCCCCTCAAGTATCGAGAGGCTCTTAAATTTATAGTCTTCCCCTAACAGATGGGGACGACTTTACTGCGCCGTTTACGAGGAGCCTTCGAGGTGTCCTCGACTGGCGAGGCAGTTGTGATATTCTCCGCAGGACTTGGTAAAAGCGGGACGTGACCTGACTTCTTCCGAAGCGACCCGGACTGCTGTGACGTGGCCAGGCACCGTGGATTTGGGCTCGGACTCCATTGGACCAAACGGATCTCCATTAATCTAGCTTTGGCTCATGACGGACTGGGTCACTTGGGCCTGACTCATCATTTGCCCCTCAATGCCCCGCGCACAAAGAAACTTTGAAAGGCAGGCATTTTGAATATCCGGGCTTCTTTCCCATTCAAATAATCGTTGTCGCATTCCGCTCTTTGCCAACATCTTGTTTTCCTCCCAGGCCCTGAGGAGAAGGATTTTTGGGAGAGTTCCTTTAGTGTGGGACTCCTCTATTTTTAGTTTGGGGCTTTTGAAACCCTAGGTTAAAATCCCTTTTTAAAGAGAAGAGACCATCCTCTGCAACCCATTCCTTCTTCAACTGCTTCCCTTCCCAGAGAAAGAAAACTTCCATCTTCACCTTTCTTACTTTGTCCATCCATCTTCTTTTACTGTAAGTATAAGACAAAGAACCCACTCACTTTTTCCCATTCCAAGAGATTTCAATGAAGCCAGCAAGTGGAGACAAATCCTCTCATAAGAAGAAGAAACTAAAGATGGATCTGTAACCTGCTAGAGATAATGCTCCAGGCATCACCCAACAGCGCACAAAGGATGGCACGACGGTGGCGGTCGGCGCGACCGCTGCAAAGGGCGTCGGCGCAGTGCCGGTCGGCCTGGGCGACAGAAGGTCGGCGTCGATGGGCCCGGGCACCGTGCAGCGGGTGGCAGCGGCGCCCGGCGCGGGCGGCATGGTAGCGCCCGGCCCAGGCGTAGGCATCACGGTAGGTGGAGGCAGGGGCGTCGGCAGTACGGGCGACGCGGGCGACGCGGGCGGTGCATGCGACGCAGGTGGCATGGGCGACGCAGGCGGGGTCGTCGGCAGCAAGGCAGCGCCCGTCTCGAGTGCCCCGGCGGCGGCAGCCCTCGGCGCCCCAGGCGTCCCGGCGGCGGCAGCGCCCGGCGCCCCAGGCGTCCCGGTGATTTTTGGCTGCGGCAGAGTGGGCACTGGTGTGGCAGGCGCGGCGAACGTGAGGAAGACCGCGACGCCCGGCGCGGGCTCCCAGACGGGCGTGAGGCTGGACGCCCAGGCGGTTGTGAGTGTTGCGGGTCCCACGGGCGAGGGCGTGGCGCGCACGGAGGCGCCCAAGGGCGCTGGCCCCCAGACAGGCTTGAGGTCGACGTGTTCGGAGGTGGAAGCGTGTGGACTGGGCCCTACGAGCACGGGCGCAGGCTCAGGTCCTAGTGATGTATCTAGCAGAATTTTGCGTCGTCGCAAAAAGTATCAAGGGAAAGTCGTTGTTGAGGATGCCGGATCCAAGGTGAGTACTGCTTTTAGTGTGCTGAAAACTGACGGTGACCTTATGAGGGTTGCTGTATGTATCCCTCCCACCGTACTGTGCCACCGGGCCAAACCAGACGAGCCAGCATGTGATGATTGTTCTGGTGATGTTGTCATTTATGAGGAGATGATCGAGGCCAGGTTAAGGTTTCCAATATCCTCCCCCATTTGCCGTGTTCTTCACTATTTTTCCTTAACTCCGGGGCGACTAGCACCCAACGGATGGAGAGTTTTGCTCAGCTTCCTTGCACTATGGAGGAGAGTACATCAAGAGGACGCTTCTCCCCTAGAGTTTCATGCTGCCTACAGTTTGATCGAGTCCCCAGCCCCTAACAGGGGATGGTACTATTTTACCCCCGGGGCGGCAAGCTGCTCACGGGATTGCGTTCCAATTGCCACGATTGGAAATCTCGCTTCTTCTTCATCGGTGGAGAGTGGGTTGCTGAGTCAGATCGACCTCTGGTACCCACACGATGGATTGACGCCAAGAGACTCGGTACGTTTTCTGATTGCTTTCTTTCTGATTCTTTCTGTTTTTTTTTTTTATGTGCTCACTGCCCCGTCCCTTTGCAGATTCTCCCGTACTCTCCACGGAGTAGGAGCGCAAGTTGCAAGCGGTGAGAGAGCACCCGGACAAGGACTTGGGAGTTCTCCTTCCCAAGGAGAGAAGAAAGACCAGTGGACCTCCTCCGGACTCTTCGTCTTTGGGTAGGACTGGCGGACTCCTTCCGGGGTCGACTTCAAAAAGAAAAGGTTAGTCATTTCAACTTTAGCAATGTTTCGTGTGTTTTACCTAATATTCCGTACCCAAATCACACTTTTGTTTCTGCAGTTGTAAACAGAAGGGCGATTGAGTCCCGCCTGTCTCGTAGGAGTACCCCTCCCTTCAAGGTGGCGAGGATAGACGACGCCTCTCCAGGGACCTTTCCACCAGTAACTCGTGCGGGGCCTCGGGTGCGTCTCCCTCGGGTGGCCTCGCCAGTGGTGTCTCTCCAGGCAGCGATCTCCTCAGGTAAGACTGCTGGTCCGCAGTCTTCCTCTCAGGCTACCCGTTCTGCCCCTCACTTGTGTCCTCCGCGCACGGGTACTCCACAGGAGTATCGACTGGGGCTGATCCCTTGCTGGGCAACCCGCGGGCGATTCGGGAGAGGCTAGGGAGATTTGTGTTGCCACCCGAGGTTTTTCAGGTTAATGCCTTGGGCACCGAGGGGGTTATCAACACGTTCCTGGAAGGTCTGGCTCAGGTAAAGATTTACTGTTTCCCTTTTCTCCAGACTTTCATCTTTTTTGATTTTATGTAATGTCTCATTTCCTTTGTCCGTTTTCTTTTCAGGCCTCCACTACATCTGTCTGCTTGTTGTCGAGGGCCTAATCTTACATTAAGGTAAAACGGGAGAATGAGATTGTTCAGAAGGAGCTATCCGCTGCTAAAGGAAAGATTACCGCTATGGAAGCTGCTAGTAAGGCTTCCGAGGTTGATCTTATGGCGGCCCGCGAGAGGGTGACTAAGCTTGATGCTGAGCTCTCAGCAGCCCGCGAGAGGGCGGCCAAGGTTGATACTGAGCTCTCAGCAGCCCACGAGAGGGCGGCCAAGGCAGAGGCTGAGCTTGTGAAGGCCCGTGAGAGGGCTTCGCTCAGTGAGGCAGAGCTTGCAGAGACCCGTGAGAGGGTGCTGCTCAGAGAGGCTGCTGTGGAGACAGAGATGAAGGCAGCACATGAGAGGGCTTCTCAGGCTGAGGAGGACCTAGAGAATGGACTCGCTGATGCCTTTATCGACGGCTATGATGAGCTACGAGGAAAGATTGCTGCTACTTTCCCGGACATTGATCTCTCAGGCTTCTTGCCGACTGAGGCGCCTGATGATGATGGCAGTGGCAGCTCTGATGATGCCGAGGAGGATGAGGATGAAGAAGACGACGAGGAGGGGGATGAGAGTGATTAGAGGATAGAGGCTTTTGCTTTTTTTTTTTTTTTTTAAGAAAGGCAATCTTTAGCCTGACTTTTGTACAGGCTTTAAGCCTAACTTTTGGGAATGCAAGGATCTTTTTACCATAAAATGCTTTTATTCATCCATTGCTTGAAACATCATTGACAAAGTAAAAATAATCACATTGAGCCCCAAACCTTCATACAATGACTCTCATAGAATGTCACTGGTAGTACCTCTTCAAATGTTCTGCATTCCACGGATGAGGTAAGGCCTTTCCATCAGAATTCTGGATCTTGTAGGTGCCTGGTTTCACTACTTCTGTGATGAGGTAGGGCCCTTCCCAGTTTGGTCCCAGCTTTCCTTCGCTAGAGTCCTTTGTAACGAGGATCACCTTTTTGAGGACTAGGTCTCCCGGTTGGAAGGAACGAGGCTTTACCCTTGAGTTGTAGTACCTCGCCATGCGTAGCTTCTACTCCGCGTTGCGGACCACAGCCATCTCCCTTGCCTCCTCTACTAAGTCGAGGTTGAGGCGAAGTCCTTCCTCATTGGTGACGGGGTTGTGGTGGTGGACTCCTAGGGAATGGACTCCTATCTCAACAGGGATGACTGCCTCAGTCCCATAAGAGAGGGAGAAAGGAGTTTCCCCGGTAGGAGTTCTTGGCGTAGTTCGATAGGCCCATAACACTCCTGGGATTTCATCAACCCAAAGACCCTTCGCTCTTTCGAGCCTTGTCTTTAAGTTATGGTGAATTGTTCGCACCATGACTTCTGCCTGCCCATTCGCCTGTGGGTGTGCCGGGCTGGAATGAGGCTACTTTATTTGAAGGCCGGAGCAGAAAGAATTAAAGAGCTTATTATCGAACTGCTTGGCATTGTCACTGACAATGGCGTGAGGTATCCCGAAGCGGCAGACTAGGTTTTTCCAGACAAAGTCCTTTACCTTCGAGTCTATTATTTTCGCTAGGGGTTCTGCCTCCGCCCACTTTGTGAAATAGTCGATGGCGATGACAACAAACTTGCATTGTCCTTTGCTCAAAGGAAGGGGGCCCAGGATGTCAATGCCCCATTTGGAAAAAGGCCATGGGCTCACAATGGTCGTTAGTTCCTCTGGTGGCTGCCTTGGCACAGTGGCGAAGCGCTGGCATTTGTCACACTTTTTGGCAAACTCCTTGGCGTCTTTTACCATGCTAGGCCAAAAATACCCTTGCCTAAGCGCTTTGTGGGCGAGGGAGCGTCCTCCAGAGTGATTCCCACAAATTCCTTCGTGAATCTCTCGGAGGACGTAGTCAGCTTCTTCTGGCAAAAGGCAGTGCAGCAACGGTAAGCAGTAACCCTTTTTGTAGAACGCATTTTGTAGGAGGGTGAATTTGGAAGCTCTCATCCTAAGCTTCTTGGCCTCTAGAGGATCATCCGATACTCTTTCTTCTTGGAGGTACTCCCTTATGGGGGTCATCCAGTTCGATTCGGACGTTGTACAGTTGATGTTTGTGGTGTCCACATCCAACTTACTTGGCTCGAACTGGTGCCCGATGAGAGTTGGCTCTGCAAATGAGGCCTCCAGGGATGAGGCGAGCCTGGCGAGAGCATCTGCAGCCATGTTATCCCCTGTTGGGATGTGACAGATCTGGAAATGTAGAAACTGCTAGACTAACTTCTTCGCCATGCCAAGATACTCCTGCATTTTTGTTTCTTTTGCTTCGAATTCGCCGTTCACTTGATTTACTATCAATTGTGAATCGCTATAGGCGGCGAGGGACCGGGCGTCCATTTCTGCTGCCAATCTCAAGCCAGAGAGGAGGGCCTCATATTCTGCTTCATTATTTGTGGCAAAAAAGTGCAGCTTCACTGCATATTTGATGGGTGTACTATCAGGGCTGATCAGGATGAGTCCTGCTCCGCCTCCTTCACTGGTTGTCGAGCCATCAACATACAACTTCCAAAGTGGTAGCGAAAAAACTCCTGGAGGTGTCTGGGCGCCCGGTGGGATCTGGGCGTCCATTGAGGACGGCAGGGCGCCAGGAGGGGTCTGGGCGCCCGGAGTGGTCTGGGCGCTCGGGGTGGCTTGGACGCCCACTACCTGAGCCTGGGCGGCCACTGCTATCTGGGCGCTCGGGGTGGCCTGGGCGCCCACTACCTGGGCCTGGGCGCCCGCTGCTGTCTGGGCGCCCTTCCGGGTGTCCTTGTCAGGTGTTAGGTTGACATGTAATTCTGGGCTCGACGGCAACGACGTGATGGGTTCATATTCTGAGTATGTAAACTCAGCTACAAAATCTGCCAGTGCTTGTGCCTTGATGGATACCCTTGGTTGGTACTGGACGTCAAACTCGCCTAGCTCCACTGCCCACTTGAGGAGTCTCCCGGATACATCCGGCTTTCCCAAGACTCTTTTCAAGGGCTGATTGGTGACGACCACGACAGTATGGCTATGAAAATAGTGACGTAGTCGCCTGGCAGTCGAGATGAGGGCAAGCGCAAGTTTTTCTAACCCCGAGTATCTGATTTCGGCTCCTCGGTATGCTCTGCTGACATAATAGATGGGCCTTTGCACACCATCATGATTTCTGATCAGAACAGAGCTGACTGCTGAGGGGGAAGCAGATAGGTACAAATATAACACATCACCGGGTGCAGCATGTGAAAGGAGAGGAGGTGCAGCCAAGTATGCTTTAAGCTTCTGGAAGGCCTCCTCAGCCTCAGATCCCCATTCAAAAGCCTTTCGGAGAATTTTGAAGAAAGGCAAACACTTATCTGCAGACTTGGAGACGAATCTATTGAGCGCTGCAATTCTTCCATTGAGGCGCTACACCTCCTTGGTGGAAGTGGGCGACTTCATGTCGAGTATAGCTTTGATTTTATCAGGGTTTGCCTCAATTCCCCTCTGGTTGACCATGAAGCCCAAGAACTTTCCCGATCCCACGCCAAAGGCGCATTTCTCAGGGTTCAGCTTCATGTGGTAGGCTCTGAGAACATTGAAAGTCTCTTGAAGATGGTCGATGTGATCTGCTGCAGCCAAGCTCTTTACCAGCATATCGTCCACATAAACCTCCATTGTTCGCCCAATCTGGGACTGGAACATTTTGTTTACCAGGCGCTGGTAGGTTGCACCTGCGTTTTTCAGCCCGAAGGGCATGACCCTGTAGCAGTAGGTCCCCTTGGGAGTGATGAACGACGTCCTTTCTTGGTCTGGGGGATGCATGCTGATCTGGTTGTATCCAGAATAGGCATCCAGGAAGGAGAGGAGTTCATGTCCTGCTGTGGCGTTGATGAGGAGGTCAATCCGAGGCAGCGGATAGCTGTCCTTTGGGCATGCTTTGTTAAGCTCAGTGAAGTCGACGCAGAGGCGCCACTTCCCACTGGCTTTTGTCACCATTACCACATTTGACAGCCATTCGGGATATGCTACTTCTCTGACCGCTCCACTTTCTATCAGCTTCCCGACTTCTTTGTCCATTGCTTGGGCCCTTTCAGGGGAGGCGCCCCTTAGCTTTTGTCGAACAGGCTTGTGGCGAGGGTCGACATTGAGGCGATGAGTGGCGACTTCGGGATCAATCCCTTCAAGATCCGCATGTGACCATGCGAAAACGTCCATATTCATTCTCAGAAAATCTCTTAGATGACAGACCATATCTTCTGAAAGACAAGAGCCAATGTACACTCTTTTGTCAGGATGTTCTTCATGTAAGGCCACCGGGGTAAGTTTTTCAATTGGTTCCCCTCTTTCTGTGGTGGCGTCATCTCTCGGGTCCAAGATTTCAACTTGTAACGCCTCCTGGGTCTTCTTGGCCTTCATTGAGGAGACGTAACATTCTCTTGCTGCAACCTGATCTCCCCTGATCTCCCCCACTCCATTTGGGGTCGGAAAACGGAGGATGAGATGATAGGTGGAGAGAACGGCCCTTAATGCGTTAAGGGCAGGTCGTCCTAGTATGATGTTGTAAGCGGACGGGCAGTCTATCACCAGGAAGTTCACCATTGTAGTAGAGCTTCGGGGTGCTGCCCCGGCCGTGACTGGCAATGTGATTGCCCCAAGGGGATACACCTTCTCCCCTGAGAACCCAATAAGGGGGGATTTTATAGGCTACAGCTTTTCCCGGCCCAACTTGAGCTGGTCATAAGCTTCTACGAATAGGATATCCGCAGAGCTGCCGCTGTCCACCAAGATCCAACGCACCTGGAAATTGGCGACCGTCATGGTAAGCACCAGAGGGTCGTCATGGGGATGCTTGACTCCTTCCAAGTCCTTGTCTGAGAAGGATATGGTATCACTAGCGCCATGCCTGGGGGCCTTGGATGGGCATGCTTCGTCAGGATGCCTTGCCCTTCTGGCGTGGGCCTTCATGGCAGAAAGTGACTCTGCTAATCCGCCTGAGATGGTTCGGATCTCCCCAATGGGATGCTGGTCCTCCAGATTGTGAGGTGGTGGTGGTGCTTGCCCCCTACCAGCAACATACTGGCGCAAGTGGCCACGTTGAATGAGATCCTCAATCTGCCTCTTGAGGTCATAGCAATCGTCGGTGTCATGACCATGGTCGCGATGGAAGCGACAATACTTGGCCGGGTTTCTGCGGTTTGGAGGGGACTTCATCTTTCCAGGCCATTTTATGGCTGGGTCATCTTGTATCTGGAGCAAAATGTGCTCAACAGCGGCATTGAGGGGGGTGAATGCTTGTCGGTCTCTTTGCGGAGCAAGACCAAGCCAGTCTCTCTGCGGAGCAGAACCGAGTCGGTCTCTGACAGGTAACCTCTCTGTCCTGCTTCGCTTGTTGCTTGTCTCCTTCTTTTCGTCTCTGTCCCGCTCCTTCCCCTTGTCCCCTGATCTGGAGGACTCACCTCGCCTAGCCATGGTGATGTCTTCAGCATTTATATACTTTTGGGCCTTTGCTAGTAGTTCCGTCATGCTCTTTGGCTGGCACTTCATCACTGAGAAGAGGAAACTCGACGAGCGAAGACCTCCCAAAAAGGCTGTCATTGTCACTTTGTTATCGGGATCTTCGACCTGAAGTTCCTCCTCGTTAAAACGAGTGAGGTAGCTCCTGAGGCTCTCATTTTTGTCCTGCTTTACGCTGAGCAGGTGTGTGGTGGGCTTCTGGTGGCGGTGCCCTCCGATGAAGTGTGACACGAAGGATTTGCTCAACTCACCAAAGGTGGCGATGGAGGCTGGGGCTAGATTGGCAAACCACTGCCAAGCGGAACCCTTCAGGGTAGTTGGGAATGCCCTGCACATAACCTCGTCAGGGATATTATGCAGCTGCATTATAGTTTTGTATGTTTCCAGGTGGTCCAATGGAACCTTCGTCCCATCGAAGGTTTCTATGGACGGCATTTTGAACCTTGGAGGAAGCGGGTAGTTCACCACATCGGGCTTGAACGGTGTATCCGTCCGCCCGACTAGGTAATCCACTGTTTGTGGCGCCTGCGCCTTCATGGCGTTGAAGACATCACCCGGTTGGTTCTGCATTTCCCTGATCTTCTCGTCCCAGCGATTGGGGGCTCCTCGACAATGATCATGGAAGTTGCTCTCCTCCATGTTTTCACTTTCCCCTTCTTGGAAACTAGGACCATCCCCATTAGAAGCAGAGGGAGTAGGTGGGGGTCCTTCATGATGTGTTCCCCCCGGAGGTGGAAGTCCTCCATGACCTGCTCCTCCTGGAGGTGGGAATCCTCCAAACTGGGCTCCACCGGGAGGAGGAGGTCATTCTTCGTGATGTGTTCCCCCAGCCCCCATTGTAACCCCAAAAGGGGGGCCCAGAGGAAACCCTTGGGTGCCCAAGGGATGGGCGCCCAGGGGAATGGCGCCCGGGGGATGGGCGCCCGGGGGAGGAGCTCCCCGGCGTGGAGCCCTTGGGTGCTCCGGGCGCGGTGCTCCATGCGGTGCTCCTCCAAAGTGTGCTCCTCCCTGCCCTGCTGTGAACATGAGCTGTAGGATCTACTGGTTTTGGGTCACCAGCTGTTGCATGGTCTCTAACATCTGCTGTGGAGTGGGAGCAGGGGCATTTGGGGCAGGATTAGTCGGTGGAGGATCATTCTCGCCCTCTCGTGAGGGATTATCCTCTGGTCGTCTTGCAGATCTTGTGGTGATCACCATAATTCTTGAATGAGAACTTTAGTAGGTTCCCACAGACAGCGCCAAACTGATGATGCAAAAAAATGACTTCGTACACCACCGGTCAGTCAATAGGTAATAAATGCGGTAATAAAGAGGAGAGAGAGATTTATAGTGGTTCGGTCAGTGTGACCTACGTCCACTTCAAAGGCAGAGTTCGCCGGATGTATTAATTCTCAAGTGTTTCCGAGATTACAAATTTGGAAGAGTGTGTAGAAGAGAGAATATTGCTTGCCCCTCAAGTATCGAGAGGCTCTTAAATTTATAGTCTTCCCCTAACAGATGGGGACGACTTTACCACGCCATTTACGAGGAGCCTTCGAAGTGTCCTCGACTGGCGAGGCAGTTGTGATATTCTCCGCAGGACTTGGTAAAAGCGGGACGTGGCCTGACTTCTTCCGAAGCGACCCGGACTGCTGTGACGTGGCCAGGCACCGTGGATTTGGGCTCGGACTCCATTGGACCAAACGGATCTCCATTAATCTAGCTTTGGCTCATGACGGATTGGGTCACTTGGGCCTGACTCATCACATATTATCAAGAGAAACTTTGAACATGGATTTACATTACCATTGTTAGCTACTTTAATTAATGCGACGGCTTGACGATTATTGTGAAGGTACTGAATTTCAATGCTTCATCTCTTTCTACACACGTCGTTGCTTGTAATGCACTCTGGACCAATGAGCTGTAGTTTGTGAAACCGCTTAGATGGATCTTCTTTTTTTCATCTCCCCTATACACCGGATTGGTCATATTCAAATCAAACTCTCAATTAAAGTGGAATAGCAGACCGTAAAAAACGAACATGAGATAAAAAAAAAGTGATATTTACTAAATAAACACTAAACATCGTAACCAAAGTTGGAGAGCCAAAATTCTATCAACCAAAACAATACAAAATTAAAAAGAAACAAAGAACAACACAACCATCCACACACCCCAGCTTAAGAAATAGAGGAAGAAAGGCCCCAAAGAAAAATGGGTACAAACTCATAAACACTTGTGTATACGAAAATGCCTCAAGACAACGAAGACCCATGAAAACATGGGGAGGTTATCCAAAATTGATACAAATACCGGCTAGTGATGCATTTTGCAGTTTCTAGTCCTTGAAAAAGTTCTGCCATTATGTTTAGAGGCTGATTTTTGTTTCCTTTTGCTGTAGTGAGGGAATGAATGGCTTCCTTTGGTTTTGTTTGAGGGACGGGTATACAAGAGTAAATTGTTGAAGACGACAATGTCATGTGAGTTCTCTTTCAACTAGTGGTCGTCAATTGTTGAATTAAAATTTTTATCTTCTATTTTCAATTCTGGATTTTTCGTCTGCAGAAAAGCTACTTGTCGTAATCCTCAACACCATCAACTCATTGCAGAACCTCCTGAAGGTGTAACCATGCCTCCAAGGTACTAAATTGAGTTTTGAAATAAATATTGAGCAGTATGTGTGTTGAGGTCAACATCCACCCTTGCTCCTGAGCGGTCATAATTGTGGTTGAGCCCTCGCCATCACCATAAAACCGTTGTTGTGCTGTTTTCTATCACCAATTGGTTTTGGGATAAGTGGTAACTCAATGAGGGTGTAAGATCCTACAAGTGGTATTGGTGCCTAGTAGGTTGGGAGTTCGAGTTACGGAACACGCGTTTTGCGAGTTGCATAGCAGGAGTTGCAGCAGGTGTACCGTTGAGGGAGGGAATGTTGAGGTCAATGTCCACTCTTGCTCCTAAGCGGTTATAATTGTGGTTGGGCCCGAGCCCTCACAATAAAACAATTGTTGTGTTATTTCCTATCACCAATTGATTTTGGGATAAATGGTAGCTTAATGGGGTGTAAGATCATACAATGTGAATGATCTGTGTTAGGTCCCTAGCTGTAGATTTGGTGATGGGTTGCTTAGGGACCTTAGGTGCTAGTTCTGGTGTGTTGACACCAAAAATGTCACTTTGCATTTTCAACATCTAGAAGCTACATAAAGCAGCATCCTACCACAAATAGGCAATGCTACTTCAAGCGTCAAATCTTGTCAGAATCAAACAAAAATTGCAAGATTCTTCAAAACAGCCAAAAGAAGAGTACACATGAAGTTTCGGGCCATTTCAGCATTATTTGGCATAACTTCACTCATCCACCAACTGAATAGGAGCCCCCGGCGGCAACAGCATCGAAGACATCAGATCTTCGATCCGAGCTTACGGACGGTCTCAAAATACATCCAAATGGCTCCATGTCAAGTTTCAGGTCGAACGGACAACGTTTGACCCCACGTCAACCCTTGAACAGCAAAATCAAGCCTCTCAACGGCGAGAACTACTGAGGTCATCACTCATCAAATAGAGCACATGGGTGACTTCAAAAGGCTTCCAAAGGGCTACATGTCAAATTTTAGGTCATTTCGATAACATCTGACCGGACTTTGACTTTCGAAGCCAAATTAGGCCTCCAGGTGACGGAGCTCCCCGGGACCATGATTTCCAAATCGGAGCTAATGGATCGTCTCAAAATGACTCCAATAGGGTCTCTGTCAAATTTCAGGTCAATCGGACATCGGTTGACCGCACATCAAAGAGCGGCATCTCCCTCGCAACAAAATCAAGTCTACCAGCAATAGGACCCCACATGGGTTTAAAACTCAAACAAAAGCCTATGGTTGGTCTTATTTATTGCTCAAGAGGCTTCACCTCAAATTTCAAGTCATTCCAACAACATTTGATCCAATTTTGGTTTCTAACGGCAAATCGGCGGCTCTGCGCGACGAAGTCTTCAACTTTTCCGGAAAATCAGAAACTTTGCTCCCTAATATGTAAGGCTTCTCGTCAAGTTTTATGCAGGGAAATCAGGCCAAAACATGTACAAAAATGTCAAAAAAAAAATACCGAAGAAAAAAGAATCAGAAAAATTGGAGAAACAGCCGAAAGACGACAACCAAAAGGGGGAAAAATCCACCATGGTCGCCAGCAACCCTACCCCATGGTCACTGGTGACCCTGGGTGCATGGTCGCCGGCGACCCTGGAAGTCCGGGTTGCCGGATTTTCGCAGAATGACCATTTTTTGGGTCCCTTTTCGTGTTTCGAGATGTCCGGCCTCTGTGGTTTTCGAAATCCTAATTTTTGTGGCTCGCAATCCGTCGATCTTTGTCAACATCACGGATCCGCCATCAAGAGCATCATATCATCATTGATCGCTTCGAAACTGTTAATCGACCAACCAAGAAAGCACATTTTATGCCCAATCGATCGAGAAATCGACAGGATAGATGGCACCGGCCCACTTGAGTAATCAATGTCTGAAGTTGTATGGTCATCCGACATCGATCAGCATGAAGATCCATTGGCAACTATCAAAAGAAGAATTTCAAAAGACGTGGCATGGCTCGCGACTCTTCAAGCGCCTCAACGACCACTTAATGCAGTTAAATGACCCGTTTTATGACAAATAATTAGGTCATTAACTCATTATTCAAGACGGTCCAATCAGAAGCGAGCAAAAAGGAGTTATAAGTCAGCTATAAACATGGGGCATTAAACCCTGTAACTCCTCCCATCATGGAACTTAAAGGCAATTAAAGGCCCTTAATTCTCCATCGGCCAATCAGAAGTGAAAAAAAAGAGTTACAAAAATAATGAATTAAATAATGTAACTCCTCCCATTATGTGGCTTTAATACATTTAAAGCCCATAAACCCACCTAATGGTTACCAAAGGTCTATAAAAGGGGGTCATTCTAAAGGAAACGGATCCGGAAAATTCATTCGGGAAATCAAGCCACAAAACCAAGCCTGAAAGCTCTGCAAAAATTGCTACAATGACCTCTCCTCCCTTGAAGAAGTTTTTCATTGACCGCAACAACAAGGTGACCAAAGTCGCTTGGGGGGTCACTCCCCCTAAGGACCTCTCATTCTCCTCATCTATGGCTTAGACTTGGCTTTTTAGCTCGTCTACTTGGCTTTTTATTGGACATAGGACCTCCTTTTGGTCTTTGTCTTCTAAAAATCTGAGGTTTAAGCCAAGCCAAGTGAATCAAAAGCAACCTTTGTTCTCATCCGAAGGATGATGGCGAAGTCCACACATGGCTTACGACCTTCAATCTGAATGAGTCCCCACAATCTCCTGAGAAGTTAGATCCACTTTTCTTGCTTTTTCATTATATTTTGTATTTTTTTGAAGAGACATAAAAGAAATCACAACTCTTGTCTTTTGTTATTGATAAGAATTGTAAACCGCCATTCACAGCAAAAATCACCTTTCATGGCAAAAAAACTGGCTTTTACGGCAAACATTGCCTTTCATGGCAAACAAATCATGTCTCTTTTCTTAAATATATGTGCAATGGAAAACTAGAAAAAAGTTGATTTACTTTTCTACTTGCGAAGGTGGATCTCTAGACCACCACTTGTCAATTCCAATTAGGGTATAAAATCTGGTATACTCGTACAAAAAATGTTGATGCTTGCATTCCGACACCGGTCGCAAAAGGGTTGGACCCCACGGACTCTCATGTCTGCTAACCTCGGTAGCGTCACGCGCGGAAAAACGAGTCCATCAAGCTGACACACCCGGTGGGACTCGTTCGTTTGAGAACATGTGCTTAGAAAAAAAATTGTTTGCATATCATATTTCTGCTCTATGCTTGTACTTCTTTTCTAGTTTCCTAGGCTCCTTTCTGGTTGGTGGCCTATGTTGGATTTTGCATCTAAGGAAAAATGAGAAATGATTTTTTTGGAAATTTCTAATTCTAGCTTTGAATTTATTTCCACTCTTTTTTTCTTCAATTTTTTTTTTCAGATTTCTCATTTTTGGATTCAACTTTGAGAAACCTTGATCCTTTTCCTTTCAGACAATAGCTCGCGTAAATCGTTTGAAGCTAACGTTCGTATTGGGGAATGGGCTATTGTTTCTCTTTGATGAGTTCATTAGAGATCTTTCAAAAAAAAACCAGATTTCTTATTTTGGATTCAACTTTGAAAAACCTTAATCCTTTTCCTTTCGGACAATAGCTCGCCGAAATCGTTTGAAGCTAATGTTCGTATTGGGGAATGGGCCATCGTTTCTCTCTGAAGAGTCCGTTAGGGATCTTTAACAAAAAAAAAAAATTCAGATTTCTCATCTTTGGATTCAACTTTGAGAAACCTTGATCCTTTCCTCTTCGAACCTTGATAGCTCACAGAAATGTTTGCAGCTATTGTTCGTACCAGGGAATGGGCCATCGTTTCTCTTCGATGAGTCCATTAGGAATCTTTCAAATTTTTTTTTTCAGATTTCTCATCTTTAGATTCAACTTTGAGAAACCTTGATCATTTCCTCTTCGAACTCGATAGCTCACAGAAATATTTGCAGCTATCATTAGTACCGGAGAATGGGCCATTGTTTCTCTTCGATGAGTCCGTTAGGGATCTTCCAAAAACAAAAAAAAAAAGAGGCAAAGGTAACTAAGGTCGCACCAATTGCGCTCTTTGACCACAATTGATTCAAGAATAGCCTTGTTCAGAGTATGGAGACAGTTAGACTGTTCTAGACAAGGGTCCTCCAAATGGGTTCATTAAGTAATCCTACCCTTACCTGGGTGCTAATCTATCAATTGAGGTTTCATAAGACCGAATTAGGAAGCCTAGGTGTACTTTTGAATCTTTAAATTTTTCTTTCAAAAAAAAAAAAAAAAAAAGGAGAAATCTTCAAAAAAACTTTGAAAACAAAAAAAAAAAACTTCAGTCACTTTTGGGTTCAGATTCGAGAAATATTGGTCCCTTCCCTTTCGGAATAAAGCTCGTAGAAATGTTTGAGTCAGCTTCCGGATTGGAATACCATTTGCTCTCTTTGACAAATTCAATTTTGACCTTTCAAACTTCTGTCACTTTTGGGTTTAAATTGGAGAAATCTTGGTCCCTTTTCTTTCGGAACGAAGCTCGCAAAAATGTTTGAGTCGTCTTTCGGATCGGAATATCATTTTCTCTCTTTGATGAGTTCCAATTTTCACCTTTTAAAAAATTAGATCTTGTGTCCATTCCATGGATGCAATTTCTAACATTTGTGCCTAACGGTGCTAGTACGCCCTTTCGGGTTTACTGTATTCTCGACCGGCACATTTATTCTCTCCAACATTTGTGCCAACGGTGCTAATATGCCCTTTCGAGTCTACTGTATTTGCGACTGACACATTTGTACCTCCAACCTTGGATTCATATTACCTCGAGTGAGCCTTGCTTTTCAATGATTTGAATTAAGGTTTACAATTCCTTTTAGCAGTCACTGGAACACCCATTCTGGGCCTACCATACTTGCGATCAGAACAATTGTACCCCTCTATGGCTTTTTTCCTTCTTCATGTCGCTTGAGTCGGATCATGTCCTTTGAGCGATCTGAAAAGATAAAACCATAGTTTTCCCATTTATAATCATTATATTCTTATGATTACTAATAGATGTGGTCTTGTTTCAGATTTTTTTTGAAACTAACAATGGCAGCTTCTTTAACCATTACTTTCGACGAAAGCAAGTACCAACTCATGCTTCAACAGTAGCAAGACATGCGCACTCACAAGCGCCCTATCAGCTGCTGAATCGTCATCTCTCTCGACAACTCTCCGAACACCGGGTCAGCCTCTACTCCCCGGACCGTCATCTTCGGAACATTGGGACCATTCCCACTTCCCGTTGAAGAGACTGCACCAGCTAAAATGCAGAAAATCGCCTCTCAACTTGTCACTGCCATGACACTAAGGGCGAGCGTCCAGAAACCTAAAGCCCACGGCACTCCTGCAAAGCCTCAGCTTACAAGCAGCCGGGTTTATCCCAAGACTTGGTCCCCAAAACCTTCATCAAAACAAAAAAGGTCCCAAGCATCAACAAGGCTAGCATACTTGGCCCTCTCAAGGAGAACTAATTCTATGCTCTTGCATACATGGAGGAGGAGAGACCCATCTCCCACCTGACAAAGAAGTCAACCCAGCATGAGCCGGCTTGTTCCTCCAAGCCCAAAATTAAGTCATGCATCACAAGGCCTCTGCAAGCATCTGCCAAGGCCTACACTCTTTTGATTCGACCATTCATCTCTATAGGGGCCGAACTTGAAAGATTCAAAGCTTCGCTACGACAGTCAAAGGACTGGGTCCAAATCCTGTCCATGCATAGCTTCAAAGAAGACATGATCAATTGTTGCACTTGAGGGAGTACATCCTTCATTGCCAAAGCCTAACTAGAGCTGACCGAAGCTCAAATTGCATGTCGTATACACCGCCGCGCGTCATATTAACAAAAGAGACTAAAGAGTAGAGGACCCAGCATCCAACACTTCTTGTCTCCCAACCAAGTTGCTATTGTCCATATGGTTGGAAAAACTAGAAGACGCCAGAAGTTGGCAACCAAACTTCATGTCCGACGTCCAATGACTCGCAGCGTTTCCCGGACACTAAGACATCTGAAAGAATCTTTTATTCTTTCAAGCCAAGGACAACGGAGTAATCCTTCCTCAAGCTCTTCAACCAAAAAATGAGCCCTAGCTCAGTCACCAGGACGATTTCTTCGTTTGGATCCCAAGGGATAAATGTCCTAGTTACAAACTCTGAGCCACCTCGTAATTGCTTCGCTGATTTTGGGTGTGTGTCCTAAGCGGAGGACAAATTCATCGTTGAGTAGCATTTCACTAATGAAGAGGTCGAATCCACAGAGAACGGGCTAGGGTTTTCAGGCTATGGAGAACTTCTTTTGGTCGAGAGTGACCAACTTTTGTCCAAAGGGTTGAATTAATTCTAAGCTGATGACTAATTAACACTGCAGAAAACTAATTGAAATTGTTATGCTAAAGAGATGGTTCAACCTAAGGTTCAATTCACCTGGATTTACATGATTTCATCTTCCTTTCCATTACACAGGTTAGATTTGGAGCAATCCAATTCTTACCTGGAAAATTCCTTCGTGGAAATCAAATATCAGTCTAATTGAATAATTTCCAAAGAAATTCTTGAAATTCTATTCAATAATCTAAGAGTCATCGACCTAAGCACTAATTGTATCATCATAGATGAACACAATTAGTCAAAGGCTTAACATCTCAATTATGATTTCTGAAAACAGAAAGTCAGTGGAAACTATTGATCATCATCAAATCATAATCAGAAAGTATAAACCATGTAAAACCCGAGGTGAATTCCCCTTAGGTCAAAACATCTGAGATTTTACCCCTCCATTAATGGAGATCTCTTCAAATAGATTCTAAAAAAACAAGAGAACAGCAAAAACATAATTGAAAGATTACCTCTATTGAAAACTTGAATTAAAATGAAGGATTCTGTCTTAATACAAGAATTTAGCAAAATTGAACATTGATCTTCAATTGAAACTCCTTATACCCTCATCTATCAAAGAAGGAAAGAAAAGGTGGCTGGGAAACAAAGACAATTCCCAGATAACCCTAATTTTCGAGTTACAATGCTTTATATAGGTCCCCACATCTTTAATTACAAAACTGCCCCAAAAAGCAAAATTCTATCCAAATCCGAGTGTTCTACCGGTAGAACTACCGGTAGAAGTAGTTCTACAGTAGAGTTTCCAGTTTAAAATAGTGCTCTCCTTTCCAACTCTCTGCCATCTTTTCTGCCTTTTCTACCGGTAGAACTTGCGGTTGAATCAGTTCTACCGGTAGAACTTCCGGTAGAATCAGTGAATTCCATTTCTTCAACTCTCTGCCCACTTTTTATCCATTTCTACCTGTAGATCTTCCGGTTGGAGTGTTGAAGTACAATTTTCTTCTTTATATTGCTTCAATATTTCAATTCCACTTGTTCCTTCAATTTGTATTTGATCTATTCATCATCTAGAAGCTTCATTCTTCACAAATTTCCTGCAAATAACCAAAAACACATACTCGTGCAAAATTATATGTAATCAAATGAATTTAAACACGAATGATGGAAATAGGAAGATAAATAAGTCCCCAATTGCATAACAATTGGGTACATATCAGTAATCCACCTCCTGAAGAAACGATCGCACGCCTCCAACAATTACAGCAAGGTCAGCAGAGGATTGAGACTCTGATGGAGAATCTTCTTCTCGCTTTTCAGTGTCAAGAAAATAATCAACCTCCTCCGAATCATCAAGATGACAAGGTAAACCGGGAAGACAATGAGTCACAAGCCCTCACCAAAAAGGATGTGGATGACATCCTCGCCAAAGCAAGAGAAGAGGTTACACTCAAAGAACATGGGATCAAGCCACCATATCCCTTATGGATGGACTCGGTCCCGTTTCCTACAAAATTCAAGAATCATACTCTCCAAACATATACAGGGAAAGAATCAACCAGAAGCACGTCATCCACTTCAAAATCCTGACAGGAGCTATCGCGGATCAAGATGCCCTCAAGATATGTCTCTTTGTAAGTACCCTAAAAAGGTACGGCCTTCGATTGGTACTCCACTTTGCCAGAGACTCCAGCCAAAATTAGGCCATGCTAGAGACATGCTTCCTGACTCACTTCAAAGGTTAGGATCATCCCGCTACTATGGCTCAGCTCTGCAGCCTAAAATAGGGGGAGAATGAGTCGACATACGACTTCATTTACAAGTGAAAAATTATGGCGTACAAATGCTCAGATGTGCTACCACAAGAATTGTTAGTCGACATTTGCTGTAATAACATGAGAGCGAGAATCCACTCCATGATCATCAGAAACAAGTCAAAAAACCTAGAAGAACTCCTAAAAGCTTCCATGGAGGCTGAAAACGGTGATCAAAGAGCTTAACAGTTAGAAATCATCAAGTAAGGAACCGACCGCCATTGCGACCTCAAAACCAACGAAGAAAGAGGTCCTTAATGTGCAAACCAAGTCAGCTCCTCAGCCACCAAAGAAAGCAGGAAACAAAGCTGTAGGTAAGAGACCCGAACTTTCTGATGCCTTCAAAGAGTGAGTGGAAAAGAAATACATGTTCGATGAAGATGTTGATGAAATCTTTGGGGCTCTCATATCAAAGGTAAACTCACCTTGCCTGAGCCCAAAAGAGCAGGAGATGTTGGAAAAACCAACGATCCTCGGTACTGTCCATACCACCAAATGATCTCGTATCCTCTCAATCAATGCTTTGTTGTGAGGGAGAAGATAAATGAGATGTGGAAAAACAGAATCATCACCTTTGACAAAAACTACAGGTCTGCCTCCATCAAAATGGTGTCATATGGACAAACATCTAAATCACCAAAGAAGAAGATCATTACTTCTTTTAAGGTAATAAAAAGAATTCAAGCATCCAAAGAACTGGTTCCTTACCCAGCACCTGACGGACAACCCATATGGGTGCATCCTGATCTCCTAGAAGATGAAAACTGGAGGTTGTCAAAACAAAACTGACAGCTCGACAGCGAAGGCAGGCTAAGAGAAATATCCACAAGCGCAAACAACAGGAGAAAGCTCAACCAAAGCAAGAAGTCCATGAAGAGGCAGAGACTTCCTCTACCGTTTCACTGGGAAAACGGAAAAGTCCCTTCCCAAGACTTCAAAGGCAGTAAGAAAATTCACTCTCAATGATGTCATGCCTCCTCAATTCAGAAATGAAACTGCACAGGGGGCATCATACTCTTGCAATTCGGTAATTGGATTATTCATAAATGTATACGAGTCCAGTGACACTGACGAATGGGACGAATCCCTTGAAACAGGAGAATACCTCTCCGATGAAGAATGGGTTCCTGAACCTCACCTTATGCCAGTAATTTGGTATAACCCCTTAGAGCCACAAGGATCCTGGTTTGATGATGAAGAAGACCAAGAGGCTGTTTAAGGAAATGTTGCTGTCCCAGAATCCATCATTGCTCCAATAGAACCTAACCATGTTGAACCACATCGAGCAGACGAAAAAGAAGATTTGGCTCCCATGCCTAATCTTGAAGAAAATACGAGGATCCTGTAGCTTCTTGCCCTAGAACAAGAACAAGATCGCGTTAACGAGCTTCGTCGCAATCAAAATGCAGAACCGGAAGTCCTTGAAGACCACTAGGTACCTCCTCCCTCAACTCCTGAAAATGGAGAAAACTGCTAGATAGTTTATCCCCTTACATCCAAGAATGAGTGACTCCCAACAGTCCATTCGGGGGATGTCTCCTATCGGAGTAGCCTGCAATGTGATAGCTCGGGATCATAGTTCCTTGGAAGCCTCGTCTGCCGAGGCCACTTACTCTCAGACCACATCTGGCAGTAAATCCTCTAGAGCTATTTCTTCTCAAGTGACTTCCACTAAGATGTCTCCTTCTCAAACTTCGTCTGCTGAGACTGTGACATCAGAATTCACACCCTTCCCGACGGATCGTGATGTCTGGACCGATGAATTAATCAACAAAGAAGAAAAGTTGCTGGATGCTATTCAAGACTTGTTCCAGGAAAATACTCCGTGCAACGTAATCACTAAGGATGGCAACTTTGTTGCAGACACATCTTCAGCAAATGAGAAGGATCAACCCCTTAATCCCAAGGATTATCTTCCAAATGAAGTCCCTTCTCAAGAAGCACTCGAAGTTGGTAGAGGTACCCATTCTGGCTAGGACTACCATAAAAATTACAACCAATCTTCTTCTACTTATATAAATCCTTCTGGAAAAGATGTTGTAAGCGTCCTAAATGGCAACAATAGTGAACATGCAGGCCTGAAGGAGGCTTTCAAGTATGACTTGATTGAGCACTTCAAACACATACCTGCAAGACTGCACATCCTAGATTTATTACAAATGTCTCCACACACTCGTGATAATCTAATTTTAGAATTAAAAATGCTGAATGCGGATGTAAACAAACATGCCCCACAAGTCCTACAAATTGAAATGGATTAGGGTTAACAAATAGATACTTCCTCAAAAGGAGAAAAGAAGAAAACTGAGGGATCTTGCATCCAATGCCTCTCGGTTTAAAAAGCAGCAAATGCAACAATCGCTTTCACTAAGGAAGACCTCCTACTTAGCGAAACAAGACACAACTGACTCCTGTATTTCACAGGGTATATCAAGGAAATGCCAATACAGAGCGTCCAGATCAACCAGAGTTTTGCACTCAACCTCATCTCCACTTCAGCTCTTGAAGAGTTGGGTATCCCACGCAGCAAGCTGAGCCATACATCCGTATCTATCTTTAGATACGACGGGAGCACTCAAAGGCCTATCGGCAAAATTAGGTTCAAGTTGCAAATCGATGACCTTATTTCTGAAGTTACTGTACGTAAAACCCCGACACGAGTGACTTCGATTAGCACTAATTAAATCGTGTGTTAGTTCTAAGTGAGATTAGTGAATTTTCGTTAAGTTGGGATTAGAATGGCTCTTTATGGCTTTGGGGAATTTTGAGTGCCCTTTTGACTTAGTGGGACCCTTTAGGGGTTCCTTTAGTGACTTTGCGAGTACTTAGGAGATTATTCGAGATTCCAATAATTCGTGTTTCAACATCGTTTGAATTATCTCGTTAATCTCTACAACTTTCATGTTGATCTTGTCCCCGTCCGGAACCCCAAAACCCGACTTCCTAATATCATGGGCAAAACGATCTTTTTACATCAAATATGGACACAAAAATCAATATCCCCGAAATCCTTGAAATATATACTTTTTAGAAACTAAATATTTTGATGATCACTTTTCCCTTCTTCGTCGAACTCATTCGAGGTCCTGAAAGCCATGATTTCGGCCCTACAAGATTTCTTAGAAGTGGAGCCCATCTTCACATGTATATATAAGGAGAACCTTTCCTCTCTTTTCCATTTTCCAGCTCAAATCCATTAAGCTGGGGTTTTCCTCTTCATCTTCTTCTTCTTGCTCTTCCATCTCCAACCCACAACTAATATTGCATTGATGGCTTTGTTGAGATCATCTCCTCCTTCCTCACCATAAAAGCTCTCTAGTGATACCATTTGTGGAGGAAGTCACCTATTTCAAGATCTTCTTTGAGCTAACCTAGTGCTTCTGAAGAATTTCCAAGTAAGCAATCCCTCCCATCTCCTTGATGTGTGTTTTCATAGCCTATGGGTGTCCCCATTTTCATTATTGAAAGCTTCTCCTTCCCTATTCCTTTTCTTGACCATTTAGGGTTTTTTTTTTGGGGGGCTTTTTGTGTAACTTGGAATCTTTGTCTTGGAAGAGCGATTAGAGGCTTGATTTGCTAGCTTAGACATAAGGCAAGTGGATGAATAGATATCTTGAGTATTAGAAGTTTGTCATGAGAAATGTGATTGGCATTATTATTTTCATTCATACCCATTCTTTTTTATTTCATGGATTTTGAAATACTATATGAAGAGTCTTGTTAGCTCATTTAATATCTTGAAAATGTTGGTACATAATCTTTGATTTAATACTTGTTCATAGTACAAATGAATCTTTGTGAATGATGGGTTTTTCTTCCTTCCTCTTGTGGTGGAATGTGGTTGGGAAGGAGTTGTTTGGATGTGATGGGAATTAGTGAAGAATGTCGTGTTGTTTTGAAGAAATTTGATGATTGATATTGGGAGGCAAGTAGGCCTTTGTTGCATGAAAAATGATTTGGAGAAGGAGGAGTAGAAGGCCAGGATGGCCATTTTCAGGCAGCAGAAATGACTGCCCTCTCGAGCGGACGTCAGGCCGCTCGATTGAGCAGTCATTTTGGCTACAACTCGGGCAGCATAAATGATTGCCCGCTCGAGTGGTCATTGTCTGCTCGAGCGGACAGACATTATGTCCGTTGTGCCCAGACAACAAAATGCCTGCCTGCTCGAGCGGATATAGGCCCGCTCGAGTGAGCAGACACTCTATTTACCAGGCCTAAAGCGCAACCCAGGTTCACTCGAGCCCACCTTGGCCCTCTCGAGCGCGTCCCCTGTTAGATATGGGCCACTTTTGGAGCTCGGAAGGTGGTTTTGAGGAGGGAGAAGAAGCTGTTTAGAATCTTATCTTCATGATGTGGTGTTTAGAAGAAGTTAACAAGGAGCCCCTTGTGTCGGGGAGATTTAAGGGACAACGTACGAAGCCCGTTTGAGAAAGAAACCCCATCACGAAGATTCATCGAAGTTTTGAAATTACCAAGGTGTATAAGGAGCCCGGAATGTCTCCAAAACTCAAAGAGTACCAAGTCCATACTGAAATCGACGTACGGGACCCCTTTTTACCTTGACTAATCTTGAATCCCAATAATTGTCCCGAAATTTCAAAAGTTCAATTATATTCCCTTGTTCTTGAATTTTGATATGCACTCCTGAAATTTATGGTTTATGATTTGTCATTCCCGAAAATACTGAAATTACATTTGTAGCATTTTGTTAGCCCCGATGTGCATCACCCAATATTGAAGTGACATTTGTGCCTTCGAGCACCCCCGTCCCGCCTGTTTAATAATTGCATCATATGTATTTTTATACATGTCCCGATTTCTATTATGTGACCTATGAGTCAACACCACTAAGTTTGGACAACTTTGTTGATTTGATGCACTGACTTGGAGATCCCCCTCTCGTCCAGCCAGCTGTAGGTTGGATCCCGATATTCGGTTTAACACCGTGGTCCCGTCCAAATACCTGGCTTGCTACCGTGGTTCCCGATACCTAACTCGCTACCGTGGTCCCATCCCGTATAGTTATATGTATATGTATATTTCTTTCAATCTCATTACTTCGTGTGTTAGAGATCAACGGCCTGATATGCTCTTGTCACTTCGGTGATAGATGACTTAGCTTTGTGTGGTTGCCATCTTGCTAGAACCTGATTCTTGGGAAATTACTTTGGGTTGTATTGGCCTTTGTTTGCTTTTGTTCTTTTGGGGAGAGAAAAACTAGCTGACCTTTTGTTTAAATATTAACATTTGCTTTTGGGAAAATGCTTATGAATATTGCTCACTCTGATATATTACGATTATATAGATGTGTTATCAATCTCGTTGATGGGAATGAGTTATAGACTTGATTTACTACACGCTTCCGCACTTAAATAAAAATATATTATATTGTTGTGATATCCTCCCTACGGACACCTGTGGGAAATCAGGTACACAGGTAGTACCATATTCTTTATTGACCCGTGTACGTATTGTGTGTATTATGGCATCCATCATCATTGAATACAAATCATCATGTCCCGATCCTGGATTAGGCCCGTAGACCCAGCTCGGGGTCGCGACACTGTTTATGCAATAAAAACCCCTTCATGCTACAACATCCTTCTCGAACGCCTTTGGATACACGAGAATGGTGTTGTCCATTTAACTCTACATCAATGTATTAAGTTTGTTGGCAACGATGGCATGATACATCGGGTGTTTACAAACAGAAATCCCTTCAAAGGTAAAGAGGTCCATTATGCGGATTCCCAGATGTCCGGGGGAGAAAAAGAAGAAGAGGAGCAAGAAATGACACCTATTGCCAAAAATCTACAGAAAGATAGAGACAAGGCTCCTCAGCAACATCGGAAGAAAACAAGCAAATCTGAAGAGAGCAACCAATCTCCCTTTGTCATCTCTCTTAAATCTTCAAAGCCTTTGGTCATCACAACCAAAACAAAGACAAAGCAAAAGTCCGGGGGGCAAGCTTGCTGTCTTTTTTGTGTCTACCATGCAAGACATGGATTCAGAGTCAGAGCCAAAAGATGACACACCGTCAAGCCAAGCTGACACTCAGCAATTTCAGCCTGCTCTACCCCTAATGGAGACACCTGCTGGCGTAGAAGATCTTGTGTCTGCTTCCTTCGTTGTTTCGGGAATTTTAACAGAAGAGAAGCTAGACTTCTTCCATAGATCAAAAGCTTCTTCATGAAATTCCTTGCTTAAACATTTCCAAAACGAAGGTATGCCTCACCTATCCCTATATATTCCTATAGCACAAGCTGTTATAAAGAAAATGGGCTATGACACTCAAAATCTAGTCGGTCTGGGACAAGGTCACAGTATTCTCATGCCATTGGAGCCTGCCTTGACCAAAAGCCAATTAGAAGATTGGAGACTCTACTGTTATGTAGAAAAGTCTTCACATGGGTTGGGGTATGATCCCGACACTCCCCTGAAACAATTGACACAAAGGCTGAAAAGTCGATTTACCGACCAAGCCTCAACATCTCATATCCATGAAGACATCGATTTCCCTAGATATCTCTTTGAAGAGTCATCCGTCAAGGATCCGGAAAGCTCTTCCAATTGGTACGTTTTCCCTTACGATGAAGAGGAAGTGTCCAATAATACAGACATGATACTCTGACTCAGAAGAGCCATCGTCTCCAAAAGAAGTACCTTACTTCGACCCAATTTCGACAAGCCATTGGGACCATTGGTACTTTAGAAGGTTTCATTGAATTAGAAGCCTCCGAAAATATTGTGGAGGAACTACTTTCGAACCTTCCAACAGAAGATTCTGCTCAAAAGATAGACTTGGGAATGCCAGATAACTCACGTCCTGTATTAATAAGCAATAATATAAAGGACGATGAGTTACCTGAGTATATCACTTTTCTCCGTGAGTTTGTTGATTGTTTTGCATGGTCTTATGCCCAAATGCTTGGTTTAGACCCCAAAATAGCAGTCCACAAACTCAATCTACAAAAAGACATCAGGCCTGTCAAACAAGGCCAAAGAAGATTCCGTCTGGATATGATGGACAAAATTGAATAAGAAGTTCAAAAACTCAAACGCGTTGGTTTCATCTGTGAGGAACAACATCCTAAATGGTTGGCCAACATTATCTTAGTGACAAAGAAAAATGGGAAGATCAGGGTTTGTATTGACTATAGAGACCTGAATGGCACTTATTCTAAAGATGAATTCCCGCTCCCCATATCGGAGGTTATGATTGATAATACCTATGGATTCGAGCGAATGACATTCATGGATGGCTTCCCTGGCTACAATCAGAAAAAGATGCATCCTGCAGATGAAAAACATACATCATTTCGGACCACATTTGGCGTGTATTACTACACTGTCATGCCATTTGGTCTGAAAAATGCTGGTGCAACATATCTAAGGGTTACGATAAAGATATTCCAAGATATGCAGCACAAGACGGTTGAATGTTACGTTGATGACCTCGCCGTCAAAAGCAGAAGACAAGAAGACCATCTCAAAAACCTTCGGGAAGTCTTCCTCCGACTTCACAAACATAAATCGCAAATGAATCTCCTGAAGTGCTTCTTTGGTGCCTCATCTGGTAAGTTCCTCGGATTTGTAGTTTGGAAAGCTGGAATAGAACATGACCCCATCAAAGTTAAGGCTATTCTAGAAATTCCTTCACCAAGAACCTTAAGAGAACTAAAAGGACTCCAAGGAAGATCGGCGTACATCTGATGGTTCAACTCCAATCTTTTGAGGAAATGTCGTCCTCTCTCTCGGTTGATGAAGAAAGGTGTGAACTTTGTTTGGGATGCTGAATGCGAAGCACCATTTCAAGACATCAAGTCATACCTGACAAAACCTCTAGTGTTGGTTGCCCTTACCACTGGAAAACCATTCATCTTGTACATAAGAGCTCTCGACCATTCTCTGGGCGCTCTGCTTGCACAAAAGAATGACGAGGGAAAAAAGCTGCTCTATACTACCTCAGCTGTATGCTAGGAGGTGCGGAGCATCGATACTGTCCAGTCGAAAAAGAATGCCTTGCAGTGATGTTCGCCGTGCAAAAGTTGCGTCACTACCTTCTTTCCAACACAGTATACCTTATTTCGAGGATCAACCTCAGGAAATTCCTTATCACAAAAGCAAGTTCTCTTAATGCCTGAACAGCAAAATAATCCATCCTCTTATCAAAATTTGATATTAGGTATGTACCACAAAAAGCAATCAAAGGCCAAGCTCTAGCAGATTTTCTCGTAGAGCATCCATTGCCTAAAGATTCTCCATTCAGAGATGATCTCCCGGACGAACCTGTCTACAACATGGAGACTTCCTCACCAAATGCCTCCTGGGACATGTACTTTGATGGTGCAATAAGGACAAATGAAAAAAGAAAGCTGATCTCAAGAGTTGGCATCCTCTTTGTTAACCCCGACAAATATATGATTCCGAATGCTTTCTGGCTACTGGAACCATGCTCAAACAATGCAGTTGAATACCAAGCTCTGATCGTAAGGTTGGAACGAGCCCTCGAATCCGGCATTATCATGCTGGAATCTATGCGGACTCTCAACTGATCGTCAACCAGATGGATCAAAAATTTAAAGTTAGGAAGCCTGATCTGATGCCTTACTACAACAAGGCACAATCACTTGGCCAAAGGTTTGACATTTGTCACATCACCCACATCCTCAAAGGTGATTACATCCGTGCAGATGCCCTAGCCAGACTTGTCGCATCCATGGTGATCGAGGAAGGGGAAAACATGTGGATTACAGTGTGTGAAAGAAAGATACTCCCTCCTCTTAACACACTAAGCAGTTGATGAATACCACCAATTGGTTGGAAGTTGGATCTCTATCCTCAAACCTCCAATCGGCGACTGGAGGGATTCATTCATTGATTACACAATGTTTGGAATCTTCCCTGAAGATCCAAAAGAACTGGTAAGCATTCAAAGACGAGCCTCAAACTCTCATTTGGACATTCCTTCAAAAATCCTTTACAGAAAATCCTTCAACAGAGTACTTCTGCGCTGCTTATCACAACAAGAGGCTAATCAAACACTCAAAGAAGTTCATGCCGGTCTTTGTGGAGCTCATCAGGCCGGTCCTAAGCTCTACGATCAGATAAAAATGTTAGGTTATTATTGGCCTACCATGGTAGTTGACGCTATGCGATTTGCTAAACGCTGCCAACAATGCCAAGTTCATGGAGACTATGTTCATATGCCTCAAGAATGGCTACACCCCACAGCAATCTCATGGCCTTTCGAAGCCTGGGGTATGGACACCATAGGTCCTATCTCTCTCCCGTCAAGCAAAGGTCATCGCTTTATCTTCACCGCTATGGATTAATTCTCCAAGTGGTCAGAGACATTTGCGCTCGGCAATATGAAGACCTCATCAGTCCTTCAGTTTTTGTGTACCTACAGTATTTGTCATTTCGGCATACCTAAAAGATTCATCCATGACAACGGACCATAGTTGTTAATATTGTTTCGGACCTCATTTTGCTCTAGCCTGCAAAATGAAAAGTTTCGCCCAATTTGGGATTTCAACGAAACTTTTTGGAATTACATTTCGGAGAAAATATAACGTAGTATATATACATATATAAGTAAAAAAATAGAAAAAGTAATAAATATAAATTTAATCCATTATAGTAATTTTTTTGGAATTATATTTTGTGAAAATATAAGAAATGCAAAATATATGTGTAAAAAAAGTAAAAAAATTAATTATGTAAAATTTCATTTGGGCCAAAATCGGCCGAAATCCAGAATTTTGGCTGAGATTGACTAAAATTCAAACCGAAAAGTTTATGTTGAAATTTTGTTTCAGCCACTTGACAGAAACAAAAAATTTCAGTCATTTCGGCAGAAACGAAACGAAATTAATAACTGTCAATGGACCACAATTCTAGGATCACCAATTCTACAGGTTCTGAAACAAATACAAAATCCAAAGCTGTCCTTCGACTCCATATAATCCGGTAGCAAACGGATTAGCAGAATCCTTTAATAAGACACTCTACAAAATCCTCAAGAAAATGGTCTCTAGTCACCAAAGAGGCTGGAGCGACAAACTTTCTGAAGCTTTGTGGGCCTATCAGACCACCGTTTGATGACCAACCCATAGCACACTATTCTCCT
Organism: Umbellularia californica; assembly: GCA_028538565.1. Taxonomy (NCBI): domain Eukaryota; kingdom Viridiplantae; phylum Streptophyta; class Magnoliopsida; order Laurales; family Lauraceae; genus Umbellularia; species Umbellularia californica. The sequence goes on from JAPQWN010000007.1 coordinate 22,899,254, forward strand.
TGGTCTATGGATGTGAAGCTGTCGTGCTCTTGGAGGTACAAATTCATTCCCTAAGGGTGTCCTTGCAAAATGACATGACTTAAGAAAGCAATGTCAAATTGAGACTCCAAGAAATGGACAATCTCGACGAGAGACAGCTCGAAACTTGACAAAGCATTGAGCTTTTCCAAGCACGCATGGCGGGATCTTTCGACAAAAATGTCTGGCAACGCGCCTACAAAAAGGGTGACTTAGTCCTTGTGGTAAAAAGACCAATGGTTTTCGCTCACAAGTCCAAAGGCAAATTTGAGCCAAAATGGGAGCGACCATATGTCATCGAAAATGTTTTCTCCAATGGCGCATATGCTCTCCTAAACATGGAGGGCGACAGATATATGATGCCCATCAACGGCAAGTTTTTAAAGCGGTACTACCGTTGAAGACTTACACCACTGGGTCAGAGCAATGCCTGTATGGCCAAAGCCTTTTCCCAGGTACTTGCTCATCAAACCCGTTCTTTTTAGAATTTTCATCCTTATGTTGGAATTTCTAAAAAATTCAAAATAATTCTTACTTTCATCGTGTCATTGTTTAAAAAAAATCCAAGTTTTGGAACCTTAACTTGACCAAATTCTCAACCTTTAAACCCAAAATTCATGGTCTGAAACAAAATCAAGATTCAGGGATTTCCACTATAGTCCACCCTACCTTTTACCACCAAAATGGTTTTAGGTCAAATTTTATGACCCTCGTATCTTTAAACAAAAATGGTTTTTCAAAAAAACCGCAGGAAAACGACGCTTAGTAGAAACTCGCAAAAGTCAAAATCGGAAGGATACAAACCACATTCGATACTTTCAAAATCACAAGAAAGCGGCATTTCATTGATACTTGCAAAATTTCAAAAAATCGTGGAGACGCAACATTTTAGTTGATATCCACAACCAAAATTTCAAAAAAAATAAATAACCAAGGTCCAAAACACCTCAAAATTGAAGACGCAACATTTCAGTTGATATCCACAACCAAAATTTCAAAAAAAAAAAAAAAAAAACCAAGGTCCAAAACACCTCAAAATTTCAAACATTGTAGGGAAACGACATTCAATCAGTTCCCGTAAAACAAAATTTTTGAAAAGCGACATTCCATCGATACTCGCAAACAGGATGAGCAAGGATGCGACATTCAATCGATACTTGCAAAACCATCCAGCAGGGAAGTGACGTCTAGTCAATACTTGCACCTAAATTCGTGAGGAGGCGACATTCCATCGATACTCGCAACTGAATGAGCAAGAATGCAACATTTCATTGATACTTGCAAGACCATTCAGCAAAGAGGTGACTTTTAGTCGATACTTACATTTTTGAAAACCAAGACCCGGGTCTCATGCCAAAAAACCTAGCTCTCATGCCAAAACCTGGCTTTCATGCCAAAAATCAGCTCTCATGCCACAAAATCGGCTCTCATGCCAAAAAACCTAGGTTTCATGCCAACAAACCAAAACTTGGCTTTCAAAAAATCAAGCTTTTACGCCAAAAATCGGCTTTCATGCCACAAAAACATGTCTTTCATACCAAAAATCGGCTTTCATGCCACAAAACATGGCTTTCGCGACAAAAATAAAATATTGGCTTTCACGCCAAAAAACAAAATTTTAGCTCTCAAGCCATAAACCTCAAATTTGGCTTTCGTGCCACAAACAAAACCTGGCTCTCATGCCAAAACAACCATTTGACAAAAGATTTTCACAAAATGATAACTTTTGATCAAATTTTCAAACAAACATTCCCATTTAAACTGTTGCTTAAATTTGTTATATCACAAAAGAATTTGAGTGAAAGGAGGGAGTACAAAAAAAAAGTGCTAGGAAAAAAATGTTCACAAGCACTACACAAAAAAAAAATGCATGAACATCTTGATTTGCATAAACAGCATTATCATGGTGAGCAAAAAAAAAAAGAAGAAAGAAAGAAACCTCCTCCGAAAAAAAAAAGAGTGAAAAAAAAGAGGAGAAAGAAAAGAAAAAAAAAAAAAAAAGAAGGGACTGGCTCAAAGGTCGTGGCCGTACTGCCAGGTCCAAAAGACCTTGTCTGTACGGCCAAAAAAATAAACCTGAAAAAAAGGGGAAAACATGTGAAAAAACCGTGGAGAACAAAAAAAAGAAAAAAAAAAACAAAAAGAAAAAGAAAAGAAAAAAAAAAGAAAAAGAAAGAGAAGAAAGAAAAAAAAAACAGAGAAAAGAACTTCTTTACCATCCTACTTCTACAATGGAAGTTTTCTTGGAGAAGAAGACAAACTTGAAGCCATTAATGGAGAAGAAGAAGAAAAGCTTGAAGATCCTTGAAGAAGAAGAGCTCTTGGTCTTGAAGCACTCTTGAAGGTTTTTACAAAAGAAAGCGATAAAAGCAAGAGGTCCAATCTCCCTTTGCTTTTATAGAAGAAAGCAAGCCAAAGAAGGAAACAAAGAGAAAAGCAAGGAGGTAATTGCTACAAATTAGCAAACTTCCCAAAAGAAAGATGCTTTGAAGGATTCTTTCCCAAAAGAAAGATACTTTGAGAGATTCTCTCCCACAAGAAGGGAATTAGAGAAATTTTCTGTCACACCCCGACCCGATTTAACCCTAATTAGTAATAATAAATTGTGTTTTAGCTAAATTAAATATGTTTAATTGCTAATTATGGTAATTAGTGTTTATTAGTCTTTATAGACTGAGTTAGTTGAGTTTTGAACCTTGTATAGGTGAGTTATAGTAGAGTTGACTCAATTGAGTAGAGTCAAGGGCTTTTCCGTAAATGTGAGTTTTCGCATTTTTCATCATTTGCACATCAATTTGGCATCATCGCATGTATTTCGACGAGTAGATCGATTTTTGTATTAGACTCTCTTTCATTTGCCCAATCGTTAAGTGGGTTGGCCATCATTTGACCCAAAATAAAAATAAGCTAACCAAGTGGACCTTCTTGCAAAAAGGGCACTTTATCCCTTTATATGTAGTGCTATCTTCTTTTCTTTCTTTCCTTTCTCTTCCTTCCTCGCTACTCTTCTTCTCCTTCTCCTCTTCTCCCTTCCTCAACTATCAAGAAGGACTTGTGCATGTGCTTTGAGGGCTTAGAAAGCTAGAGAGTGGACTCTACTACATCTTCATCATCATCTTCTTCATCTTCTCCTCTTCATTGTTGGCTAGAAACTATCTCCACCCTCCTTCATTTCTCTCAAATTCGAAATCCTTGCAAGAGGCAGCTTGAAACACTTTCTAGTTGGATTTTGTAGTTGCATTTGAGCCAAAAGACTCTTGGATGAGGAAACATGCATATTCATATAGTTTCCATGTGTTTATTGTGATTAGGGTTTGGTATTTTAGGGGGTTTTATCCTTTTGAGCCAAGAGTGGGTAGAGAGATTTGTAAAGCTCTTAGTTGAGGCAAGTATAAGCTTTAAATTGGATTTATATGATGATTTATTTCCATTGATTCTAATATTATTCTTCCTCAAGATTCTATACTTTGATAATTGAATGGATTGGAATTAGGTTTATGAGCTTTAATGAATGGAATTAAATGAAGGAGTTGCATATGTTGTAAAGGAAGCAAGGAGGCTCCATCTTCTGCGGGTTTAATGTCAGAAGAAGTGTAGTAAAGAAAGGAGAGGGAATACATCAAAAATCCCGAAATGGAATTCTGGAGTGGGCGCTCGAGCGCGCAGATGGCCGCTCGAGCGGACCCACTCAATGGAATTTTCAAAGTGGAAATTTATAATGGGCGCTCGAGCGCACCTAGAGCCGCTCGAGCGTGCCACCCTTTTGGAGACCTCTGCTCGAGCGGATATGGACCCGTTCGAGCGGATCTGAACCAAACTGTTTGGGCTTTTTGGGCTCAATTAAAAAGAATATTGACATTCCTAGCCTACATTAACCCTCCTTAATCCTCCATTTAGTAGATTTTGGTGCTCACCCTTACTCCCATAGGAATTGAGGACTTTGGAAGCCTTATGACCCTAGAATGGAATCGTTAACCTTATAAATTGGACTGATGGATATTCTTTAGTCTGACACTATGCCATGAAAGTTCGTTGGGAAACTCAACATATTTCTTATAACTAGTGACACCAAATAAAGTAGTATTACGTCGGCTTTCCCAGCCTACTTTGTATTGGATGGTGAAGGACTAAAACAATAAATCTAGATTTAGATAGTAAAAATGTATGATTCCTCTAAATTATTGCATTTCATATTGCAGCACAATTTCATTTTTGATCTCAAATCCTGTTTAGTAGATTGATAGCATTGATAGTATCCATTGAGGTTCGATCTTTTTATATTCCATTTGTAACTTCACACTGTGTATCCGAATTGACAATCGTCAGAAATGAGGGTTGAGTAAGAAATGGAGTATATGTGATTATTATTCGATTTGGTTATGATAAAATGAATACAAACTTACTCAATTCCGATTTTAATTGAATATCATTTGATTCGATCGAGTCGGCACTACTTAGCTTCGACCCTGTGTTACCCGACGGGGTTGAACTCGGTTTAGTTATTCGAGACCACTGCAGTAAGTCATTTGGAGCACTGGAACTCTAGACCCGGGTAGCCAGCTAGCCTTTGGCCGGGCCGCTGATGACATCCCAACTAGATTTGCTCTCTTTTGAGAGGATGAGCTTAATGTAGTAACCAATTTGGATGTTTTCATTTTACTTGATTCGCAATGCATAAATTATTCATTTTAGCTCAACTTGCCTAGTTGATATTTATCATTGACATCTGTTAATTTATCCGCCTTAAATTCAATTTGATATATTATGGCTTTCCTTATTATTGCCTATACTTGCTCAATCGTCGTATTGATGATACTATTATTGGTGTAACAGTCTCAGGTGCAGCTCCCGGCTTTGAGAAGGCCGAGGAGGGAGAGAAGGCTACCCAAAAGGTATCTTCAAGACTAGAAGAATGGCCCGAGCTAGAAACCGCTTAGTAATCGTCCTCGGAGCGCGTGATGACTTCTTTTGGAGGTGTTAAAAGTGTGTGGTCAACCCCTTTTTATGTGGGCCACACTTAGATAAATAATGATTCTTTTGTTTATACTTTTGGTATTGTTGTATAGAGTTCTTGATACACTTCTTTTGTAAATAAATGTATATAATTGTATAAATCTTTTGTATTGAAATTTGAACTATTAAATAGACTGAATGAGAATTGATACCTCACACAAATGAATTACAACTTCCGCTATGTTTAATTGCTTTTGATGTGTTTTAATGAGTTCTAACTTACGTATGTGGAAGGTTGTTTTTCTCTCCTTCGTGTGTTGTACTTGGCTCGAGACAGGCACAGTACGCGAGAGTACGTGTGACACACCTCGGAGATTACCCTAGGCCAGGGTGATTTAGAAATTCAATGCTCAAACATGCAATCACAAATTAAGAGAAGTAAAAAGGTAACAAATTTAATTTGAGCAGTATATATCTATGAGTCGTGAGCAAAAAAACTGAGCATAGACTGAGAGATAGAAAAGGAAGAGGGAGAAGAAGAAAGCAATTAGAAATAGAGAAGAGGGGAGATGTCTGGAGGTCAACGGTGAGAGAGGGCAGAGGGTGATTGTCGACTGGGCAAGGGAGGGTGAGTGAGAGAAGGCTAGGGAAAAGTCGAAGGGTGGGCGAGGGAGGGAGGGAGAGAGAGGGAGGGGGCGACTGGGCGAGAAAGAGGGGTAGCGTCAGCGAACTACTTGCGTGCGTGCGACGATGCAAGAAGGGCAGAGTCGGCGTGTTGCGTACATCGTGTGACGGTGAGAGGGCTCGCCGAGAGCTGAAGAGCGTAGAGAAGAAAAGATCATAGGGAGGCAGAGAGCTGAAGAGCGATGAGTGTTTTGCTGTGGGATTGTTTTATAAAACAGATGGGATGGCGAAGTTACAAGAATGCCCCTCCTAATTAACCGTTTTTTGCTATTAGTGAGGGGCAGTTTAGGTAATATAAAAAAATTATCAAAATTTGCTTGGAGCGGGCCTGGCCAGGCTGGGCATCCTATGCCCAATCCCAGTCCCATTTTGGCTAGGCTTTAAAATTATTAACCAAGCCCAACCCACTGGGCTTAAAAGATTTTAAAAGCCTTGTATTTTCGGGCTTGGGCTGGGTCGGGTACCCATTTTAGCGGGCTAAATTGACAAGCCTAACCATAGATACTCCTGTGTAAAATTACCTAAAGAGACATCTCTCCCTCCCTACTTATTCCACACCCACCCACCCCCAACCCCAGCCACTAACGCCCCCTCCAGCAGCACCGCCATAGCGGGTGGGAATGAGAGAGATAGGGGAGGGAGAGGGAGAGGGGAGAACGAAAGAGTCCCCCTTATTAGTTATAAATGATAGAGACTTGATATTTTGTTAAACAATAATAACCAAATCTTAGGTGAATTTTTTTATGGATATCCTCATGGGTCACAATATTTCCACCTATTTTTTATTTTATTTACCTAACATGAACATATTCTTCAATGAAAAGGGAGTTCAAGTTATTATTAATTAGACTAAGGTAATGTTTGGATCGTCTTAAGTTTGGGTCTTAATGTCTTGTGTCTTAAGAATTAAGACAAAAAAACTAAATAAGATTGTTTGGTACGCAATAACAACATGTCTTAAGCGCTAAGACATCTTGTTATTTAAGACGAAATTATCTTAATTCAAGGAGCTCAAAATCCGGCTCCTGGAATTAAGACCCCAACATCTTAAGCGGTAAGACATTTCAACCAACCATTGTGGGGCCCACCCAAAGTATTATAATAAAATATAATAATATATTATTATTATTTCATAACAATAATAATAATATAATATCTTTTTCACCCAACCATTGTGGGGCCAACAATTGTGGGCCCACCAAAAATATTATAATAAAATATCATAATATATTATTATAACATAATAATAATGAAATATCTTTTTCACCCACCATTGTGGGGCCCACCCAAAATATTAAATAAAATATAATAATAATATATTATTATATCATAATAATAATAATAATATAATATCTTTTTCACCCAACCATTGTGGGGCCCACCCCCAAATATTATAATATAATATAAAAATATATTATTTTGAGAAATTGCAAAAATTTTCAGTACACCTTTGTGGGGCCCACCCCAAAATATTATAATGCAAACTTTTTCACTATACCATTGTGGAGCCCACCTCCAAATATCTGTTATCTACTATCTACTATCTACTACTATTATAAAAGAGTAGACAGTTGCAAACTTTTTTCACTACACTATTGTGGGTCCCACCCCCAAATATTATAATATAATATCATAATATATTATTATAAGAAATTGCGAACTTTTTCACCACACCTTTGTTGGGGCCAACCCTAAATATTATAATGCAAACTTTTTCACTACACCATTGTGGGGCCCACCCCCAAATAAAATCATATAATATAATAATATATTATTATGAGAAATTGCAAACTTTTTCAATACACTATTGTGGGCCCACCCCCATATATTATAATATAATATAATAATATATTATTCTAAGAAATTGCAAACTTTTTTACTACACCTTTGTGGGGCCCACCCTAAAATATTATAATGCAAACTTTTTCACTACACCATTGTGGGGCCCACCCCCAAATATTATAATATAATATAAAAATATATTATCATGAAAAATTGCAAACTTTTTCACTACACCTTTGTAAGGCCCACCCTAAAATATTATAATGCAATCTTTTTCACTACACCATTGTGGAGCCCACCCCCAAATATAATAATATGATATAATAATATATTATCATGAGAAATTGCAAACTTTTTCACTACACCTTTTTTTTATCATTTTGGTGGTCGTTATAGTAATGTGTCTTTAGTCCTTTTATAAGCAAACTATTATTAAAGTTTATGTAATAATATTGGTGATTATGACGTGGAACATGCATTGTGATAGTTAAAACATGATTTTTTTTTTAGTTTAAAAAATGAGTATAGAGTCTACTGGATATTGTCCGAGTCAAAAGAAACAAATTTATGTCACAGATGCTTTTCAGGCTTAAAACCATTTTTTTTAAATGACAGAAATTACCCTTAACTTAAGACATAGATAAGATGCATTACCAAACAGTCTTATTCAATTCAGATCTCATCACGTTCAGGTGTTGCCAAACGATCTTATTACAAAACAACTAATCAGATCTTAAACTCGCAGCTCTAATAAGATCTTAAACTCACAGATCTTTTTCAGACAGATTAAGACGTCAAAACATTAAGACGGTCCAAACAAGGCCTAATTTTCATCATTAACGTAAACTAAAGTACACCGAGAGGTAGCTCAGTTGGCCTAGGACCACAGTTTGCAACCAAAGGTTAAGGGTTCAAAACTGCACTGCCACACTGGGGCCACAGAGCTTTACTTGGTTCCCCCTAGGCCCATAGCGATTATTCTGGCCCAAAGGGCTGGGACACCCTCCATTATAAAAAAAGAACTAATGAAGTTTGAGAGTTTAGATAGATAGCCATCAACATCATTATTGAGTGGGGTTGAGTTTAGCCACTAGTGACTTATCGATACTAATTTCTTTCTATCCCCTTACTTCCTTTATTGTCATTTTATTCAAGTGAACTCCGAAAAGTTTTGAGAATCACTTTCTTCCCATAATTTCATCGTAAGATTTATTGACAGAAAAGATTACATCTAACCATATCCAAAGGATAAGGACAAGGACAACCTACTAATATCTCTAAAATCCTAACAAATTGATAATCTTCAACATTCCCTCTCAATCACATGGTACTTTCAAAGAAAGTATTTGTGATTGTAAACATGAAAAATAAGAACCCTATAATCTCTAAAAAAATAGATGATAAAATATTTTAATAGAAACGATCTTCATGTCTTCTTGGTGATCACCGTCAGTTTGTGGATACATCACTATCGCAACCCGCTCCTTCCTGAGTTTGTCGTTACCGATGACCCACTGGATCAGATCTGTCGCAATTTCTTCCAAAAAACTCAATCTTGCAATTATAATGAAGATAGTGAGATCGTAGGGCTTAGATAAATGGGTGGGCAGGAGAAGATGAACATTTCTTTATTTAAATAGAAAAATTGATGGTGATAATCATGGAAGGATGATCATAGCCGGATTGATCGCAAGATCATCTCCGGCCCAAGCTTTGATACCATAAAGAGTTTTGAGAATCGCTTTCTGCCCATAAATTTGATATCCCTAAAATCCTATCAAATTGATAATCTTCAACAGACTCCACATCTGGAGTTAAAATTTGTAATTCTTGCCCATATTCAAATGCATTAAATCATCTTCATTGTTTTGTCTTTGATGGTCAAAGTTTAATTATTTGTTATAAAATCTAATGGTGATATTTCAAAGAACTGCAAGTTAGGCTTAATAGTAATTCAAGAGTCAAATAATTTATTTAAAAAGGGTCTAATGCGTATTTAACCTTTCGCATGACCGGTGGATATAGGAACTGGCTTAGTTTGGACGCCTTAGACATTTCTCTGAAATTGAATGGTTAGGATCACCTGTCCAAGTTGATATAGAAGGGCCTACATAGTTCTCACAAGGTAGTAATGCATTCCTAAGATATGTAAGTGGTTTAGACGGAGAAGTGTTTCTTTGGTTTGGCTGACTTTACTGGCCTACCTTTTGTAACTTATACTGTCAAGGGACATTACTTTCTAATTTGTGCAAATACTTGTAAATTCCTGTTATGGAAGGTAAAATAGTTTCTTCTTGTTCGGTGGTTTGGTGCATCGTTAGGAACCTCTTGAAGCTAGTAGGCCTTGTTGTTACCATCCAGTGGTGCACCACAATGTTGTAAGCATGAGTGTTAATTTGACAATTTGATTTTACACATTGATCTTTCATGACCACACCATTTGTATGGCTCATGAATCCACAGAAACCACCAATAGAATGGGAGAGGGGTGAATTTGGTGTTGGCCAAAGGCCGAAATATCATTCTAAATGGATAGCTCTAACCCTATATTTTAGAGACTACGGTTCTAAACGTGTTTTTTTTTTTGGCTTCTCCCAATCGTTACTTAATCCAACAGCGTATAATGTTTGGACAAGCCCAAAATTGGAATGAGTTTCAAAGCATGTGCACGTGTATAGGGAGTCTGGATTCTCTGATGTTTCAATACATGGTTTAGATATATTTTTTTCTTTCATTCTTAAAATAACTTGCAAGTGAATCTTGTAGCTCAGATTTATCATTCTAAAAATAAACTATAAATCAATACTGAATCTTGTGGTTCAGATTCATTCCATTCTTAAAATAAACTACAAATCAAGACTGAATCTTTTGGTTCAGATTCATCATTCTTAAAATAGACTACAAATCAAGAGTGAATCTTATGGTTAAGATTCATCATTCTTAAAATAAGTTGCAAATCAAAAGTAGATTTTGTGGTTAAGATTTATCATTCTTAATATAAATTACCGATCAAATTGAATGTATAAAGTTCTTAACATATTTTGGTTTTCTATGTGTTTTTTTTTTTTTTTTTTTTTTTTGGTAAAAAAAAAGCGGAAGGATATATGTTGTTAAATTAGTTGATATCTTATCTCTTGATCATTTAGCAATCAACCCGTCCTCATCATGTAAACAATATTAGATCTTCCACGTGCACGTATATGATCTGAGTTTAAAAAAGAAGAGTAAAAAAAATAGAAAATGATAGGGTTGTTTTTTATATTCGTTGAATAGAGACTACTTTGGAGTTCTCCCTAAAAAGGAAAGATAGCTGGCAGTCTGCCCTATTTAACTTTGTGGAAAGAGAGGAGGAAATAGAGTAAATGAGAGGAAGGAGGAGAAGAGAATGGCAGCAGACAACACAATGCTGGAGGCACCATTAGGTGTAGTACCTCTCTCTGTCTTATAGGTGGAAGAAGAGAGCTTTTCCCATTGAAATCCCCTAAAAGATCCAAACACAAAATTCTCTCTTTTTCTTCCACTCTAAAACCATCTCTCTCATGATGTTGTTTTTTCTCTTTGTTACTTTTCCCTATTCAGATCTGCTGCTCTCTTCTTTTTTCTCTCTATTTTCTCTTTCATTTCTTGTTTTACAAAAATTACTAGATCTGCTGCTTCTCTCTCTTCCCCTTTTTTTTTTCCATAGATCTGCTCCTTGTTCTCACTTTCCTCTTTTCTTCCAGGTTTGTAGTAAGGACACTACTAAAATGTGCTAAAATATATCTTTTAAAGGCCTTTGGAAATCACCAGGGTCTGTTGAAAAAAGTTCTTTTTATGATCAACCTTGTAACTATCATGATTTCATCATTTTTGGAACAAACTATAATTATTTATTATTTTCTCTCTAAATTGCAGCGACAAAGTCATTATCTAGAGGGACTTGGTGGTATAGGAAAGGTACGTTTTAAACTTGTTTGTTTAAGATATTACAATTCAAGTTCTCTTTTATTTTATCTATCACTTGTTCGTTAAGTGGCACTTTATTTTATTAGTTGCAATGATAACAATTGGTTGTAAACAACACAATTGATGTATACATATACATGTACATATATTGGAGGGCTCTCCTAAGCTGAAGCTTAGCTTATTCTAAGTTAGAATAATGGTGGTCCCATAAATCAAAATTGATTATATATTTTTTTTTACATGATGGAATTGGAAAGTGAAATTTTGATTGGATTTATCTTGATTTTGGAGACAACCATCATGTAAAAAATAATAATAATCGACTTTGATTTGTGGGACTACACTCTTTCAGCTTAGGATAAGCCAAGCTTCAGCTTAGGAGAGCGCGTATATATATATATACACTCATGGGGATAAGGTTGGGGATCAAAGATCTAGATGGGCCCTACCTCCGTACCAAATTTGGGGTTCACCTGATTATCCTAATCCCTTAATCAACGGCCACAAAGTTTCATCTTTGAAAAAAAGTACTTGACCATTGATCTGGTTCGAATGAATGTAAAAAATTGTGATCGATATAATTTATGGGGTCCCATGTGTGTGTTGGGATTGGTGTATGCCCTAAAGCCCACTAACTTCACTTTCATCTTCTGTTACTGGATATTTATTGGTTTATTAATGGAATGACTATTTTCTCTTTAAAACATGTATATATGTACGGTTGTATAAGGCCCATTGTTTCTAGTAAATAAATTAGGTGTGTAGCGGCTACACACAGATAGGTCTAATTCATTGACACCGGAAACAACAAATTTGTTCATAACTGAGAGATGGAGTTGGGCACTTCATCTTGGTATAGAATGTCAATGAAGTGTTGGTGGGAGTGGCCATCCTTTCGGTGGAACTCTTTACTAAAGCTCACTTCTAGAATGGATTAAAGTCACTTCCCTTCGGAGGACTTAAGTCATTCTGGGAAAATTCATAAGAGATGGTAATACATTTGACATAAGATGATAATAACCCCTCCTTACGAGTTAAGGTTATTAGTCATATGAGGCCAAAAACAATCAGTGATTGGACTGTCATTGAATATGTGTATCTAGCTAGTGATAATCCAAATAAAACAGAGTTTAATTCAACGTGACTGTAGGCTCGGCCATCCTTTCGATGGAGGGTCTATGAGTAGGTTGAAACACTGATACATTATATTTAGGGTTAATATAATGTAAAAAGGCTTTGTGCTTGTTTTTCCTTTTATAATAAGCACCATATGCATGTTTCATATATACTGCCTGTCTAATTATAAACCGTTTCACATCCAGAGAAAGATGGGTAAAAACTCGTTTAGCCTATTGATGAGTATTCTTCGTGAGAACAAACTGACTGGCCCTAATTACGTAGACTGGAAGAGAAATCTTGACATAGTACTCACTGCCGAGGAGTACAAGTATGTCTTGACAGAAAATTGCCCTGATATTGATGCTGATTCTACTGAAGACCAGTTAGAAGCTGAGAGGAAATGGAAGAAAGCGAATAACATGGCTAAATGTTACATTCTTGCTTCCATGTCCAACGTGTTGCAAACACAGCACGAGCAAATTGACACAGCTTATGATATCATGATGTCCTTGTCTGAGATGTTTGCAGACAAAAGCAGACCAGCTAGGCAAACTGCCATCAGGACAATCATGAATACTAGGATGGCTGAAGGAACACCTGTCAGAGAGCATATGCTCAAGATGATGGATTGTTTCAATATTGCTGAGATTCTAGGGGCTGAGATTGATGCAGAAAGTCAAACTGACATGATTCTCGAAACTCTGCCGGAATCTTTCAATCAGTTCAGCTCCATTTCAATATGAGCAAGATGAACATGACTCTATCTGAGTTAATGAAAGAACTCCAGGCGGCAGAGGCTATCATGAAGCCCAAAGCCCAAGCTCACTTTTTCCAGTCTTCCTCTAAACTAAACCCGAAAGGGAAGAAGTTCAAGAAGAAGCAGAATAAGGGAAAAGGACAGAAAAAGGGCAATACTGGTAATAAGAAGGAAAAATGTACAGATGAAAAGCCCAAAGGGAAATGCTTCAAGTGTGGCCTCAAAGGTCATTGGAAGAAAGATTGTCCTAAGCTCCTAGCCTCAGCTAAGAAAGGTACATCTTTTTCTTACTACATTGAAACTTGTCTAGTGGTTGATTCTACTGATTCATGGATAGTAGACTCTGGAGCCACTAATCATATCTACAATTCATTGCAGGGGTTTCAGATAATGCGGAAACTTGAGAAAGGAGAGTTAGCCTTTAGAGTTGGAACTGGAGCTAAAGTTTGGGCAGATGCAGTAGGAGTTGTTTCTTTACAGTTTTCATGTGATAGGATATTAGTTTTAAATAATGTTTTCTATGTTCCGGACATGAGGAAGAATTTAGTTTCAGTTTCCAGACTTATTGAATTTAATTATTCAGTTTCTTTCCATTCTGGTGTTGATATCAGTAGAGATGGAAATATTATATGTTCCGGTAGAATGCATGATAACTTATTTTATATATATCCTATTGCTCCCACACTGCATAATGTACAACAAGAAAGCTCAACTTCCCTTAAAAGGAAGGTATCTTCAATCAATGAAACTTATCTTTGGCACTTACGTTTGGGTCACATTAACCTAAAACGGATTCAGAGGCTGGTAGAAGATGGGCCCTTAAGCTCATTAGATTTCGAACCTTTCCCTCAGTGCGAATCTTGTCTCAAGGGAAAGATGACCAAAAGGTCATTCTCTGGAAAAGGACTAAGGTCAAAAGAGTTGTTAGAATTGGTTCACACTGATGTATGTGGTCCTATGAACAAACTGGCTCGAGGAGGTTATGAGTATTACATCACCTTCACAGATAATTACTCTAGGTATGGATATGTATACTTGATATGACGCAAGTCTGAGGCGTTTGATAAGTTCAAACAATTCAAGGCTGAGGCGGAGTTACAACTAGGGAAACATATCAAAGCCCTTCGATCTGATCAAGGTGGCGAATACCTCCTGGGTGAGTTCAAGGAGTACCTCACACAACAAGGGATTGTGTCTCAGTTGTCTGCACCAGGCACACCAGCAAAATGGTGTAGCAGAGAGAAGAAACCGTACACTTCTTGATATGGTAAGGTCCATGATGAGTCATGCAACCCTACCTATATCTTTTTGGGGTTATGCCCTTGAAGCAGCAGCATACATTTTAAATCTGGTACCTTCTAAATCAGTACCTAGGACACCGCAAGAAATGTGGACAGGTCGAAAACCTAGTTTGAAACACGTCCACATTTGGGGTTGTCCAGCCCATGTACTGAATGATAAAGCTACCAAGCTAGAACCCAGATCTGAAATGTGTTACTTCATTGGGTATCCTAAGGGAACAAGAGGAGGCATTTTTTATCATCCAAAGGAGCAAAAGGTGCTTATCAGCACTCATGCTAGGTACTTGGAGGATGATTGTATGAAGCACCAAGAGCTTAGTTGTAAAGAAACCCTTGAGGAGATTCTTCCAGGATCTCCTATAACATCTGTACCATATCCTGAGGTGGTAGAAGAACAGGATATTCCTTCTAACACTCCAGAGCCTCGTCGTAGTGGGAGAATTTCTAGACAGCCAGAAAGATATCTAGGAATCTCTGGTAACACAGATTCTGAAGATCTGGTTGAGGATCCTGCTAGTTACAATGAAGCAGTGACGGATATAGATGCTGACATGTGGCAACAAGCAATGAAATCTGAATTGGATTCTTTGTATTCCAATCAAGTCTGGGAACTTGTGAATGCACCTAAAGGGGTTAAACCCATAGCGTGCAAATGGATTTATAAGAGAAAGAGAGGAGTGGATGGGAAGGTGGAAACCTTCAAAGCAAGACTGGTGGCGAAAGGATATACTCAGAAAGAGGGTATCGATTATGAGGAAACCTTTTCACCAGTGGCTATACTTAAGTCCATAAGGATTCTCTTGGCCATCGCATGTCATTATGACTACGAGATATGGCAGATGGATGTCAAGACATCTTTTCTTAATGGAAGTCTTGACGAATGCATCTATATGATGAAACCAGAGGGTTTTATTGCTAGTGGCCAAGATAACATGGTTTGTAAACTTAAGAAGTCCATTTATGGACTTAAGCAAGCATCTAGAGCATGGAACATCAAGTTTGATCAGGCAGTCAAATCTTTTGGCTTTGATCAAAACATTGATGAACCATGTGTGTATAAGAAAGGAAGTGGAAAAGCAGTTGCATTTTTGGCTCTGTATGTAGATGACATATTGCTCATTGGAAATGATGTAGGTATATTGTCATCCACAAAGGTTTGGTTATCCTCTCAATTTCAGATGAAGGATTTGGGTGATGCCACCTATATCTTAGGGATCAAGCTTTTGCGTGATTGCAAGAATAAGATGTTAGCCTTATCCCAATCTTCGTATATTGAGAAGATACTGGTCAAGTTTAACATGCATGACTCCAAGAAGGGCTTGCTACCTTCAAGACATGGAGTACCACTATCTCGAGATCAAAGTCCTAAGACACCTGAAGAGATAGAGAGCATGAAGAGGGTTCCATATGCATCCGCTCTTGGAAGCCTCATGTATGCAATGTTATGTACTAAACCCGATATTTGTTTTGTCGTTGGCATGGTTAGCAGATATCAGTCAAACCCTGGACCTATGCATTGGACAGCTGTTAAGCATATATTCAAGTATCTACGAAGAACAAAAGATTATATGCTAACCTATCAGGCAGATGATTTAACACCTTTGGGATATACAGATTCTGATTTCCAATCTGATAGAGATGCCAGTAAGTCTACTTCAGGATACGTCTTTACTCTGTCAGGTGGGGCTATATCATGGAGAAGTATCAAGCAATCTTACATTGCTGATTCTACCATGGAAGCAGAGTACGTGGCGGCATCGGAAGCTACGAAAGAAGCTGTATGGCTCAGAAAATTCCTATTGGAATTGGAAGTTGTTCCTGCAGTTCAAAAGCCGATTGTCATGTACTGCGATAACACTGGTGCTGTAGCACAGTGCAAAGAGCCCAGGAATCACAAGAAAGGCAAGCTTATTAAGAGAAAGTACCACTTGATCCGGGAGTTCATCCAGGAAATGGTGGTGGAGCAGATTGCCTCAGCAGATAACTTAGCTGATCCTTTCTTGCCTCAGCAGATAACTTAGCTGATCCTTTCACTAAGACTCTTACAAAGAAAGTGTTTTCTTCTCATGTTGAATCTATGGGTGTTAGGTTAGGTAGTAGTGATCTTTAGTGCAAGTGGGAGTTTGTTGGGATTGGTGTATGCCCTAAAGCCCACTAACTTCACTTTCATCTTCTGTTACTGGATATTTATTGGTTTATTAATGGAATGACTATTTTCTCTTTAAAACATGTATATATGTACGGTTGTATAAGGCCCATTGTTTCTAGTAAATAAATTAGGTGTGTAGCGGCTACACACAGATAGGTCTAATTCATTGACACCGGAAACAACAAATTTATTCATAACTGAGAGATGGAGTTGGGCACTTCATCTTGGTATAAGTTATAGTGAGATACTCTCCTGAATTCAGGGTGACTTACCTAAGTCATGGGAGGTCTTTTCCGGATCTATCTCATTAGTGCATATGTCATGCATTGAACAGGACAATTGTAGGTGTGATCTATAAAATAGTACTATCACTGAGAGAGATCAAGTCACCTCGTGCTACTGAGTGACCAGTGCTCTTAATCTTGAACATTTGTGGATGAACTGACGAAGTCAAGTTTTTGTGCTTTAATTCACTATGGGTGAGATCCTTCGCATGGGTCAACAGCTCTGTGTTTTAGGTACTTGGGCTTGATCAATTAGGACGTGCAAATGTAATATAGAATCTATGCCATCTAGTGATGGATTGATCGTCCTCTTAGAATTATCCGATTGATCATCAAAATCTAAGATCTTAGTATATGGATGTTCCATATGGATATTAAACTTGTGGGTCGCTCCCTGGACCAAGAGAATGATATCTGCATGATGATCAAGTCTAGGATATGAAGTTCTAAGGTTGAGATGTAATCGAGAAGGTTGATAGTACATCAGATAACCTGACTTGATTATGGATGTTACATAGGGGGGCACTTAGGTCATTTCACTTAGTAGGTCAAAGACAACAGTCATTTCCTGACGAGCTAATTATTAAATATTTGTCCCTGTAGTGCAACCTTAATTCTCTAGTGGAATGAGTTAAGGTTAAAATGGGCTTAATGTTGCTATGAGTTTAGCAAGGAAATTTTGGTCATTTTGGGAGCCAAGGGCAAATATGTCTTTGGGTCCCTTCTCTAGTCACTTTCCTATATTGGCATGGTTTACTAATTTGTTTAGTTGAAATGTGGTTGAATTGTTTTTATGGAAAAATAATTTTGAGTTTAAATTCAAATAGGCCTTTGATGGCATGCATGAATTTAATTCTAGAACAAATTATTAAAATGTGGGCCATGGTGTGGTTACAGAGGTGTGAGACGTCCAACATAGGAATTTCTAAGTGTGGGGTCTTCAACTTTGAGTAGGTCTCTCTACTTGGAAGGTTAGACTCCTCCTTGGATAAGTATTCCTATAATTTAGTTTCCTTTTCTAATTAGGAATGTATCTAAGAGGAAATTAATCTTAGGATTGAGGTTTCCTTTTAGGACTTCTAAGAGAATTAGTAGGAGAAACTTATTGGAAAAGGATTCTTTGTGATTTACATAAAAGGAGGAAGTACTCCTTCGGGCGTGAATTACAAGGAGAAAGCCCCACACGTCCAGCCCCTTCTCTCTTTTTTCTTGAGGAGATTTCCATCACATATTATTCAGAAAACCCTTCCACAAAACTAGATTAAGATCCCACAATCTTAGCCAATCAGATTTGGAAGTGAAATAGAGAAGAAGATCAAAGGCAACACTACTGCAAAAAATTCCAACAACCTGTTGTAGAATTGCTAGTCTGAGTTCAGCCCTTTGCATCTATTTTTCCAGAGATTTGAAGCTTCAATATCATCAAGGTATTAGTCTTCTACAATCTCCTTTAATTATACACATGTTGATCATGATTTGGTGGAGTTTTACATGCGATTTTCATGGCTGTATTTCTGCTGCACATTGCTGAAATCAGATTTTAAAAAAAAAAAAATCTGTCATGTTTCATTAAGCCATGGACGTCCCTTGCATGGGATGTATCAGACCTGAATCGCAAGTTCTTTCAGTGTATGGTTCATTTGGATGGTAATTAGGCGGGCCCCGAATTGGTGTGTGCATCAAAACACAAAAAAAGGTGCGCAGTGGAGTGGCCACATTACCCCCTTATCATATCAAGGAAAGTAAGCCACTTAACAACCCAAAAGTATAAGCCTTAAATTGCGTCAAGATCCAAGACCTACAACCTTCGCGACTTATTTCGAGGAACTCATCAGAAATTATTGAGTCTCCATAATGAGGCTCACTTATGCAAAGTTCAAAGGAATAAAAATAAATGACTCCATTTTTTATGGGTCCTCAATGGAGTTGTGCCAGTGTTGATTATGCAAATCAGAAGTTTTCTACGGCGTTCAATCTAACGATGAGCTCATCTCCTAATCGGATTAGGTTTCTCCAAACTGCCTTTATGGAAGTGGGTGTTTTTACCCTTCATAACATCTAATCCAAAACGTTGGTTTGCTTCTTTCTCATCTCTTCCTAGTATTAAGAAGTCTTTCGGGTTTTTTCTACAAAAAAGCCCAAAACATTCCTCATTTATTTTCATAATTATTAAATGTCTCTCTTGCATGAAATGTATGCATGCTTTGACCAAAAGCCCTAGATAGTACTGTAGCGTGCCACACACACACACACACACGCACGCACGCGCACACACACACACACATATAAATATATATATGGAAAATGCTCCTATGAGAGTAACTCACACACTACTATGAGAGTAAAGGGTGGCTGCCCTCATATTTAGGCTGTTGAGATTGAATATAGATCCAATTAATTTGTCCCCCCTTACTCTCATAGTAGTGTGAGAATTACTCTCATAGGAGCATTTTCCTTTATATATGTTATATAAACAGATCCCAATGCGTGACTCATGCATTGGATCAGTGTAGGCACCTCAACGTGGGGTCCACATGAGGCCTCACTAAGAATGGGACCTAGGGGGGTCGAAAGATCACTCTGTGCCCTTCATCTTTGTAAAAAATTAACCACTGCCCTAAACCTTACTATCTCCATCGAGCACTATAAGTTTAGCAGTCCAGTCAATTCGATCAGGTGGTTGCAAACCCTAGGGGACGTGTGACATTCAGGGGGTGTGTGTGTGTGGTCAAGTCCGATGGACCATGCCTCTAACCCCTTCATTTGTGGCAAGCAAATTTAATGACTTTATTTTAAAGAAAAGAAGTTGACACTCAATCCAACGGTCCAATCCATTCGGATTAGTGTAGACTTATTTAGCGGCGGCTTCTCATTTCTACTGTTATAGAACTGTTATTCAAGACTTACTTTTTTAGTTACAATAAATCATACAATTTCACGTCATTACAATAGTAAACAATCATATTCCGACTAAAACCCTCTTTTGCTTTCCTCTTCTTTGTTTGCTCTTGGTGTTCCTTTGTTCTTATACTCTTTCTTTGTCTTGATTGTTCCGCTAGCAGCATGCAGACATCATCAAACACTTGCCAATCTCGAAGCTAATAAAAGCATCAGTATATGCATAATGGGTCTGATTTAGCTTAGTCAGAGTTGGTGTGGCACAAAGTATTACTTGTTTCGGTTTTTCATCTCCACTCCAAGGCCAATACTAGCCGGCTTCTCCAGTTTTGCTTGCTTTAGTTTTGACTTTTCCATCTCTACAACAAGGACAATACTAGCCAGCTTCTCCAGTCCTGCTTACTTCAGTTCCTTTGTATCAAGATTCATTGCAGCAGTGGCTTTGAGATCGTTTGTGCTCCTAATACTCAGCCCATATTCATTCAAAAGCTTTTGGTCTGAAAAGAAAAAAGAAAAAAGAACTTTGAGTGGTTTAGAAATTTTCTCGACATGGATCAATTGGTAGATAAGGAATTGATGCCTACACGGGCAATATTTCATGTTGTCATTTTTATTGCTTTTGGAGGGAAGATACCACTCAGTGTCATTACCAAAAATGGTGACTTTTTCACAGACATGGCAGATTTAATAATATGCTCTTCAATCTATAGAGAGAACTTAAGATATCAAAGAGAAATGTGTGCAGAATAGAATTCATAAGTAACTAAGTCTTCTTTGGGGATGTGTGGGAGTGAGAAATTGTAAGTAAAAGAAAATCGATGAGAATAGAATAAGATGAGGAGAAATGTATGTAGATTAGAATTAGTAAGTAAAAATTTCTTTTGAGTATACTAATATTGTGATTCTTAAACATCTAATAAACCTGTACATTTGATTATATTATCTTAGTAATAGGCATCCGTTGAAATGTGTTAGATCAGGTTACAACATTACAAAAATAGTAATTGGTGTTCCATGTATCCCATCTGTCCAGCATGGGAACAGATTTGCAGGGGTCGTGCAAGAAACCCTTTACAATCAAAACGGTCTAATTCTCGGGTCCAGATTCATTCGACAGGCCCGATAGTTTTGTCCAAGCACATCCTATGGCCCATTATTAACAAAAAGTCT
Organism: Umbellularia californica; assembly: GCA_028538565.1. NCBI lineage: Eukaryota > Viridiplantae > Streptophyta > Magnoliopsida > Laurales > Lauraceae > Umbellularia > Umbellularia californica. The sequence continues at coordinate 22,920,314 of JAPQWN010000007.1, forward strand.
ACCTGTCCCGATTCTCTGGCCCAATTTATGGCCCAACCCCATTCAACTTTCTGGCGGGAGTTGAAAAGTTGAATGGGGTCGGGCCATAAATCAGGCCAGGAATCGGGACAGGTAGACTGACTGCATTATTAATGTTTATTACATACTTGTAAATAATTTCCAGGATAGGCCATATATATTTCAGGCCTATTTAAGCCTTTTTAACTATTGGGCTAAAAACATAACTAGTCTGTGGTAGGCTGTAGGCCTGAAAGGGTTCTAGGCCCAACAAGCTGACACAAGTAACTTGAATCCAGATTCCAGTCTAGACTCAATCAATCCAGACCCAGGTCCAAGGCCACTATTTAGAACATACAAATCTAATTTTGAAGCTAAACAAGATGATCGTTTTCGTCCAAGTGGGATCCACAATTCGTTTTGGTCTTGGAGTCTCAAATTGAGTTGCTGTTTTAAGTAGTTATTGTCTTTATTATCATTTGTAATGTAAGATAATGATGGAACCCACAAGTCATTATCTTCACACTATAAGCTACTTTTGTCATCGGAATTGATCAGGTGCAATGAAATGAATAAACGACTATCAAAAGGAGCCCGCATTATTTCAATTCAATTCACACCCACAGTTAACTACTTCTTAAATATTTTTAAATGAATTTCTTAAAAAGGAAATAAAATAATTTCTAACCTGTTAAAAATTATTGTCTTACTTACTTCTTTAATTAAGGCAAATATCATTTCAACCCAATTCACGCTGATCGTTGATCGTCTACAATTTGAAGTTTTAGAGAAAATTATAATATAATAATCAAATAGATTTATTAAAAGATTTTTAGAAAAAAATCCAATTGTCTTAAAACATGAACCTGTTTCTCACAATAAGTGCCCGGTAATTGATTGATTGCTTTTAAAAGCAAAATGAGCCATGATCTATGTCACATTATAATTTGGTGTTATTTATAACAAGATGATTATGATGGTGTTGATGATGATGATAATGATTACGACGACGACGATGATGGAAACCCTCGATTTTAGGATCTCTTGTGTGTGTCAATTATAGTACTTGACACTTTTAAAATTTAAAATTTTCAATTTGGTAAGGAAACATGATAATTAAGAACTAGCAATGAAAGATCAAAATAGTTTTAAATCTGATGTTTTCTTTATAATATTATTATAAAACTAAATTAAAATAGATAACCACATGCTCATTCTCACAACTAAATTTATTTATTTATAAAAGTTAGATTGTAATATTAATGCTATCTAGCTTTGGAATTATAGTATTAAAGAATTATAAACAAAGGAGAGTCATGATGACGATAATTAAATCTTTTATTTAAAAATAAAGACCCTAAGCGAGCTTGGATGTGTGAGTTTTAGTCTACTATAAAGCTCGCAAAATTTATAGGTCCACATTGGAGTTGGTGCCATTATTTTGTAAATCCTAATTTTTCTATAGTGTTCAATCTAACGACGAGCTCAACACCTGATTAGATTAGGTTTCTCCAAATCTCTTTTTTGAATCTAATGACGAGCTCGATTCCTGATCGGATTAGATTTCTCGAAAAAAAATTTTAAAGTGGGTGTTTTCACCCTTCATAACATCTAATCCAAAGCATTGCTTTTGCTTCTTTCTCATCCCCTCCTAGTATGAAGTATTTTGGATTTTTTCACAAAATGCCAAAAATTCTTTTCAACACCTCGACCCTCCCTAAGTGTGTTTAGTATCTAATTAATTCTAATTAGATGCGTAATCAGCTGTTTTGGATTCGTCTGTGGTTGGATAGGTAGATTAGTGTGGTTTTGACATTGAGTACTAGTTAAGACACTGATCCAGGTTTGCTTTGTTAGCATTGTTTAAACCAAGATTAGATCTTAAGGGCAATTAGATGACGTTTAGCTTAGATTGTGTTACACCCTGACCCAGGCTAATCGTGATTAATGTTAATTAATCAGGATTTATGCTAATTAAGAACGGATAATTGGGTTAATGAAGTTTAATGACCAAAGAGAGACAAATTAGTCTCAAGTGATGCATTAAGCATAATGGAATGAATTTGAATGGATTTGAGTTGATTAAAATGAATTTAGACTTAGATAAAGTGGGCTAAGGACTTTCTCGTAAATACGAGTTTTCACGTATTTCGTTGAATACGGAAATTCTTGATACCAACGTGTGTATCTTGAATATTACTTTAACTTTCGTAATAGGCGCGGTCCCATTTGGCTTCAAATGGGCCAAGTGAGGGTTCATTTGACTCAAAATGAAATAGGAATAAACCAAAGGGGGTTTTAGTGTGAACAACCTTTTATATTAGAATGAAATGAGCTTCATTCCTTCATTTCTCTTCAAGACAAAACCTAGGTTCTTTTTCTTCTTTTCTCTTCCATTCTCCTTCATCAAAGAGAGAGTCTAGGAGTGGTTTAAAGGGGGGGTTTTTGAGGAGTTCATCTCCACCTTCATCTTCTTCCCCAAGTTGCTTCCCCCATTGTTGAGGTGTAGAGCGTGCAAAAGATCTAAAAATCCATTCCTTTGAGCCTCAAGTAAGTAGTTAAGCACTTTAGTAGAACTTTCAAGTTTCCTTGGATGGTTAGAGAAGGTTTCTAGCACAAATAGCTCAATGGTTGTGTATTTTCATGTTTTCATGGAGTTAGGGCTTCATTTGGGGGTTTTTCATCTTCAAAGCAGGCTAAACAAAGAGGACTTTGGGTAGCTAATCTTCAAGAGAGGCAAGTATAAGCATTTGGTTGTAATTATTGTTAACCATTGTTGAAATGCTTGGAGTTTCCATGGATCTAGATTTTTGTACATATTATTAAGTTTTGAGTTTTCTCATGGATTGAATGGAATGATTAATGGATGATTAAATGTGTGGTTTATTGATGGATTGTGTATGAAGAGGGAAATAGAAGATTTCCATTAGATTTGTAAACTTTGAATGTATTAGAAGTAGAGAAGGAGGAAGAAGAATCAGATTTCGAACTGATTTTTGGAAGGGTTTCGTCCCAGGTCCGATCGATCGGACAAGTCACTAACTGGACGTGTTTTCAGTCCGATCGATCGGAGGGCTCTGTTTGAGCCCGTTCGAAATTGACGATTTATGATGCCGGTACTATAATTAGGATTGGGAATGGACTATAAAGGAGTCCTAGAATTAGCTATACTATAATTAATGGCTATTAAGTATAGAAAATCAAGGAAAGAATGTTACTAAAAATTTGGCCAATCAACCGGACCTAACGGTCCGATCGATTGGAGTGAGTTTTGGATTTTTACGAAAGTTTGTAGCACTCCTTGTGAGTATAATGCTCCCTAGATTAGTTCGAAGACTAATCATAGATTAAAGTGGAACTATTAAGAATTAAGGATAGTGAAGGGAGAATTTCACAGTTAATAAATTGGGGTCTAGACTTCCATGGACGTTAACTACGGGGACTGCACACACTAAATATAAATGTGATGCTCATCAAGAATAACACGTGCATTTAGTACCGTTGGTTATATCTATATGGTTGTTTAGATTTAAGAAAGAATTAAATAGAATCATGATTGTCTAGCAATTCTTTATAGTAACATTATGTTCCAATCTAATGTGATTCATATTATTACTCTTCTCTTCTCTTATTATGAAGGGAATCATTGAATTGAATTGAATTGAATTGAATTGAATCGAATCTAGGATTGGATTGTTCATTGAGAAATATTGACCTTGGAGTTTGGCACTACCTAGCAACTGTACTAGAACTCTAAATGAGTTCATTAAATTAATAAATGAAACAAATGACCAATCCTACTGCAGTAGATGGTATTTGGGGGCGTTCCGGAGCTCCGTGGTGATGCTAGTTGTCTCTGGCCCAGACACTAGTAAGTCCCACTAATTCTGATCATATCTATGGTATTGATCGATGCCTTCCATTTGGAAGATGAATCCTTCCTTTGAGGGAAGATGGCAACGATGAATCCTTCCTTGAGGGAAGATGGTAAATGAAATGAAATGAAATGGAATGGAAAATGAATGCTATGGTAGTGATCACCCCATTACATGACTACAAGTTTAGCTTTTATGTGCACACATCCTATTGTAGGAGCTTTCCAGATTTATCTGGTATTGGAACTGTTGTTAATAGATGAAATGAGTTTAATTTATGGGTTAGCATGCTATTACAATAACTGTTTATACATTGTTGAACCGTCGTGTTCATTAGTGTTATTGATGGCATTACAGGCCCGTTTGCCATTGACGGTGAAGCAGCGCCCCCGGCGGGAGCGGAGGAGACCGTTCCGGTTCCTCCAGGAGGATTGAACGAATGGAATGGCCGGGATACCGTTTGATACGGGCATCCGAGTGCAAGAAGGAATATTTTTGTTTTGAGGAACATTTTGTGAAGTCATTCTTTTTGTATAATCGTTTTGGGATGTAACTAATGGTCATTGCACAATATTTTGGACATGCACTATTTGACAAGTAGATGATGGATAGGATACATGTATAAGAAACATTATTTTGTATACATGTAAATTGTAATTGATGTTGTCAAGTGAAATTGTTTCCGCAGATTTGTGTAATTAACAGGTTTTTTGAGATTGTTATCCCTTGTGGATTTCGTTTTAACTTCGGTTAATTCGGGATTTACGGGAGTATGTATGAGCTCACGGCTCGGGGTTACCGGATCTCGGGCCCGGGTCGTGACATACTTATTGTATGGTATCAGAGCTAAAGTTAAGAATAAAAGGAAACTTAAAAGACTTAAAAAACTGTAAGCACGTTGTGAAGAACGTTGATTTCTAAGGTATTCTCATTTATAATTGTGTCGTATATCCTTTCACCCACCTGCCAAACCATTATGTTTGACCCACTCTTTGGTACTCAGGTCCAGATGCCGGTTACCCCAAGACGGAGTTTGAGGAGGCAGTCGGAGAGCCGCAACCAGTAGGTGAATGGCGGGCTGACGACGTCGTTTAGACATTCGATCGAGTCTTGAGATGCGACACATTTTGGGATTGTAACTAACTCATTCTTTTGGGAAATTATTTTGGCTTGTACTGGCCTTTGTTGGCTTTTGTTCTTTTGGGGAGTGAAAAACTAATTGACCTTTTGTATAAATATTAACATTTGCTTTTCGGAAAATGCTTATGAATATTGCTCACTCTAATATATTACGATTATATAGATGTGTTATCAATCTCGTTGATGGGAATGAGTTATAGACTTGATTTACTACACGCTTCCACAGTTAAACAAAAATAAATTATATTGTTGTAATATCCTCCCCGCGGACACCTGTAGGAAATTACGTACGCGGGTAGTACCATATTCTTTATTAACCCGTGTACGTATTGTATGTGTTATGACATCCATCATCATTGAATACAAATCATCATCATGTCTTGATCCCGGATTAGGCCCGTAGACCCGGTTCGGGGTTGTGACACTGTGTATACAATAAAAACTCATTCATGGTACAACATCCTTCTCGGACGCCTTTGGATACACGAGAATGGTTTGTCCCTTTAACTCTACATCAATGTATCAAGTTCGTTGACAACGATGGCATGATACATCAGGTGTTTGCAGACAGAAAACCCTTCAAAGGTAAAGAGGTCCATTATGCAGATTCCCTGATTTACGGGGGAGAAAAAGAAGAAGAGAAGCAAGAAATAGCACTTTTGCCTAAAATCTCTAGAAAGATGAAGGCAAGGCTCGTCAGCAATCATCAGAAGAAAAAAAACCCTCCTGCAAATCTGAAAAGAGCAGCCAATATCCCTTTGTCATCTCCCTTAAATCTTCAAAGCCTTTGGTCATCACAACCAAAGCAAAAAAGACAAAGCAAAAGTCTGGGGGAAAGCTTGTTGGCCTCTTTGTGTCTATCATGCAAGACACGGATACAGAGTCAAAGCCAGAAGATGACACACCGTCAAGTCAAGCTGACAATCAGCAAGTTCAGCCTACTCTACTCCTAATGGAGACACCTGCTGACGTAGAAGATATTGCGTCTGCTTCCTTCATTGTTTCGGCAATTTTAGCAGAAGAGAAGCCAGTCTTCTTACATAGATCAAAGGCTTCTTCATCAAATTCCTTGCTTAAACCTTTCCAAAACGAAGGTATGCCTCAACTATCCCTATATAGTCCTATGGCACAAGCTATTATAAAGAAAATGGGCTATAACACTCAAAATCTAGTCGGTCTGGGACAAGGTCGCAGTATTCTCATGCCATTGGGGCCTGCCTTGACCAAAAGCCAACTGCAAGATTGGAGGCTCTACAGTCATATAGAAAAGTCTTCACATGGGTTGGGGTATGACCCCAACACTCCCCTGAGACAGTTGACACAAAGACTGAAAAGTCAATTTGCCGACCAAGCCTCAACATCTCATATCCATGAAGACATTGCACAAAGACTGAAAAGTCAATTTGCCGACCAAGCCTCAACATCTCATATCCATGAAGACATTGGTTTCCTTGAATATCTCTTTGAAGAGTCACCCGTCAAGGATCCGGGAAGCTCTTCCAATTGGTATGTTTTCTCTGACGATGAAGAGGAAGTGTCCAATAATACAGACATGGTATTCTGACCCAGAAAAGCCATCGTCTCCAAAAGAAGTACCTTACTTCAACCCAGTTTCGACAGGCGATTGGGACCATCTCATAGTAAATCTTGAGAAGATTACTGATCCAGAAGACCCATGGACCGGATCCAAGCATTGGTCTGAAAATGCCCTTTGTACTCAAGAAGGTTTCGTTGAATTGGAAGCCTCCAAAAATATTGTGAAGGAACTATCTTCGAACCTTAAAACAGAAGATCATGTTCAAAAGATAGACTTGGGAATGCCAAATAACCCACGTCCTGTATTAATAAGCAAGAATATAAAGGATGATGAGTTACCTGAGTATATCACTTTTCTCCGTGAGTTTGTTGATTGTTTTGCATGGTCTTATGCCAAAATGCCTGGTTTTGACCCCGAAATAGCAGTTCACAAACTCAATCTACAAAAAAACAACAGGCTTGTCAAACAAGGCCAAAGAAGATTCCGTCCAGATATAATGGACAAAATTGAATAAGAAGTTCAAAAACTCAAACGCGCTGGCTTCATCCGTGAGGAATAGCATCCTAAATGATTGGCCAACATTGTCCTAGTTACAAAGAAAAATGGGCAGATCAGGGTTTGTATTAACTATAAAGACCTGAATGGAGCTTGCTCTAGAGATGAATTCCTGCTCCCCATATCGGAGGTTATGATTGATAATACCTACGGATTCGAGTGAATGACATTCATGGATGTCTTCTTCGACTACAATCAGAAAAAGATGCATCCTGAAGATGAAAAACATAAATCATTTCAAACCCCATTTGGCGTGTATTACTACACTGTCATGCCATTTGGTCTGAAAAATGTTGGTGCAACATATCAGAGGGCTACGATGAAGATATTCCAAGATATACAGCACAAGACGGTTGAATATTACGTTGATGACCTCGCCTTTAAAAGCAGAAGAAAAGAAGACCATCTCAAAGACCTTCGGGAAGTCTTCCTCCGACTTCACAAACACAAACTGCGAATGAATCCCTAGAAGTGCTTCTTCGGTGTCTCATCTGATAAGTTCCTTGGATTCTTAGTTCTGAAAGCTGGAATAGAATATGATTCCATCAAAATCAAGGCTATTCTAGAAATGCCTTTGCCAAGAACCTTAAGAGAACTAAAAGGACTCCAAGGAAGATCGGTGTACATCTGACAGTTCATCTCCAATCTTTCAGGGAAATGACGTCATTTCTCTCGGTTGATGAAGAAAGGTTTGAACTTTGTTTGGGATGCTGAATGCGAAGAAGCATTTCAAGACATCAAGTTATACCTGACCAAACCTCCAGTGTTGGCTGCTCCTACCACTGGAAAACCATTTATCTTGTACACAAGAGCTCTCGACCATTTTCCGGGCGCTCTACTTACACAAGAGAATGACGGGGGAAAAAAAGTTGCTCTATACTACCTCAGCCGTATGCTAGTAGGTGCGGAGCATCACTACTCTCCAGTAGAAAAAGAATGCCTTGCAGTGATGTTCGCCGTGCAAAAGTTGCGTCACTACCTTCTTTCCAACACAGTCTACCTGATTTCGAGGATCAACCTCGTGAAAGCCCTTATCACAAAATCAGGTTCTCTCGATGCCTGAATAGCAAAATGGTCCATCCTCTTATCACAATTTGATATCAAGTATGTACCACAAAAAGCAATCAAAGGCCAAGCTCTAGCAGTTTTTCTCGTAGAGCATCCATTGCTTAAAGGTTCTCCATTCAGATGATCTCCCGGATGAACCTGTCTACAACATGGAGCCTTCCTCACCAAATGCCTCCTGGGACATGTACTTTGACGGTGCAACCAGGACAAATGAAAAAAGAAAGCTGGTCTCGAGAGTTAGCATCCTCTTTGTTAGCCCGACAAATATATGATTCCGCATGCTTTCTGGTTACTAAAACCATGCTCAAACAATGCAGCTGAATACCAAGCTCTGATCGTAAGATTGGAACTAGCCCTCGAATCCATCATCACCATGATGGAAGTCTTTGGGGACTCTCAACTGATCGTCAACTAGATGAATCAGAAATTTGAAATTAAGAAGCCTGATCTGTTAGCTTACTACAACAAGGCAATATCACTTCGCCAAAGGTTTGATAACATCACCCACATCCTCAGAGGTGATAACATCCGTGCAGATGCCCTGGCCGGACTTGTAGCATCCTTGGAGATCCAGGAAGGGGAAAACATGCATATTACAGTATGTAAAAGAAGGATATACTCCATTCTCTTAACACACACCAAGCAGTTGATGAATGCCACCAATTGGTTGGAAGTTGGATCTCTATCCTCAGACCTCCAATCGGTGACTGGAGGGATCCATTCATTATTACATAATGTTCGGAATCCTCCCTGAAGATCCAAAAGAACTGGTAAGCATTCAAAGACGAACCCCGAACTTTCATTTGGAAATTCCTTTAAAAATCCTTTATAGAAAATCCTTCAACAGAGTACTTCTGCGCTGCTTGTCACAACAGGAGGCCGATGAAACACTCAAAGAAGTTCATGCTGGTCTTTGTGGAGCTCATCAAATCAGTCATAAGCTCTACGATCAGGTAAGAAGGTTAGGTTATTATTATTAGATTGTATAGACTCAATCCATCAGTTGATGTGATAAATTGATTAATTTCTTTATTTATCAATAAAATCATGCTTTACTTTCATAAGATGAATGTTATTTTATTACTTTATGCACATGACCAATACATATGACATAATGGTTTATGAGTTGAACCGGGTCCCATAGTATATTAGATGTGATATATGTGTATGGATGAGATCCACACACGGGAGATAAATGTCACAAATCTTATACTTAAAATATCTTCACAACCAGTGATGAGACTGGGCATCTCATCTGATAAGGTTGCAGCACTTTGATCACTATGAGATAGTGTGATTTGTCTTGATCATCAGAATGAAAGATTCTGGATCAATGTGCTGGTACATTGGATATAATGAAGGACCATGTAAAGCACCTTATGGAATTCTGTCTCAATAATAAGATATGCTCTCATAATTCCCCAGCAATAGGCTCTCAATCCTGAGACATTGATGAACTCAAGTTTCTATCTATTCATTTGCTTTGAGTCACCAATGAGTGAGGCCAACTGTAGGTCAACACCTCGGTGTCTTGGGTATGTGGTAGTAGGACTGTGGGAACATTGAATGATCAAGATGGAATCTATCTCTATTATCCCCTTATGCCAATTAATGGGTTTGTCATTAGTAAGTGTGCACCCATCTTGATTAAGAGTTAATTGGATGGTACTGATGATCATAGTGATTAATTGGGGCTCAAGGATAATAAGATGTGGAACTAAGATTGGAAGAGACAGATTTATTCCAATTGATCCATGGATATTGATAGAGGGGCCTACTTGTGGTAATCGGGAAGTTTAGGGTCTTCATTGTAATTTATTCCTAAGACTGGAGTGCAATTGCATTTATATAGTGGTGTTATTTGCAATTAACTGTGGGCCCGGATTGCACATGAGATGTGGGGTCGCGTGTCCCAATTGGAGCCAGCTTTCTATGGAATCCCTAGTGGTCCCCACGCTAGCCCAAGTTATTAGAAAGATACTAATCCTACTTGAACTCTAAAAGGAAGGAATTAGGAAGTTACTATTTCTATTTGAAGTAGGACTTCTAATAGTCGTAATAGTATACTTACTAATTGTTGTGGAAATAAGACTTTTATTTCAATTAAGTAAAGAGGAGACCTGGGAGATTATAAAAGGGAATACACCCCTCTCGGACGTCCATAATATTGGAGTAAAAAACGTCCAGCTTTTTTTTTCAATAGTTGCACTGCTCTCTTCTCTCTTCCTCTTCTAGTTCCTTAGAGTTTCGAGTTGGGTTTTCTCTTGAAGATTCCACCGATCTTCTTGAGAAGAGAGATCTAATTCGGGTCATAGCGTGGAAAGCTAAGAGGTAGTGGAGATTCTGACCTGAGTTTGTAGAAAAGTTCTACATCAACGAAAGTTATCAACTTCTCCATTAGAGCACAACCGAGCTCCAAAGGTATAATCTCCTTCCTTGTATGTGGTAGATTTTAATGGATGCTTGTTCGCTTCTGTTCTATCTTTTAGATAGTTTTACTTACTGTACATGATCATGAGATTGAGGGTTATGCACCCTGGATTGGGTTTTTGGCCTTATGGATACTTGATCCCTGAGTCAAGTAGGTCAAAAGTTTTGAAAATCTATCCACGATGCCCACCTGCTTCCAACAATTATTGGCCTACCATGGTAGCTGACGCTATACGATTTGCTAAGCACTGCCGACAATGCCAAGTTCATGAAGATTATGTTCATATGCCTCCAAAATGGCTACACCACACAGCAATCTCATGGCCTTTCGAAGCTTGGGGTATGGATATCATAGGTCTTATCTCTCCCCCATCAAGCAAAGGTCATCGCTTCATCTTCACCGCTACGGATTAGTTCTCCAAGTGGCCAGGGATATTTGCGCTCGCAGATATGAAGACCTCATCAGTCCTTCAGTTTTTGCGCTCCCACATTATTTGTCGTTTCGGCATACCAAAAAGATTCGTCCATGACAACGGACCACAATTCCGGGATCACCGATTCTATAGTTTTTGCAACAAATATGAAATCCAAAATTGTCCTTCGACTCCATATAATTCGGCAGCAAACGGATTAGTAGAAGCCTTTAATAAGACACTCTGCAAAATCTTCAAGAAAATGATCTCTAGTCACCAAAGAGGCTGGAGCGACAAGCTTTCTGAAGCTTTGTGGGCCTATTTGACCACCGTTCGAGGACCAACCCATAGCACACCATTCTCCTTGGTCTTTGGATGCGAAGCTGTCGTGCCCTTGGAGGTACAAATTCCTTCCCTAAGGTTGTCCTTTCAAAATGACATGACTCAAGAAAGCAATGTCAAATTGAGACTCCAAGAGCTGGACAATCTCGACGAGAGATGGCTCGAAGCTCGACAAAGCATTGAGCTTTACCAAGCACGCATGGCGGGATCTTTCGACAAAAAGGTCCGGCCCATTTGTAGCAATCAAAGTCTAAAGTTGTATGGTCATCCGACATTGATCATCATGAAGATCCATCAGCGACCATCACAGGAAGAATTTCAAAAGACGCGGCACGGCCCGCGACTATTCAAGCGCCTCAACGACCACTTAATGTAATAAAATGACCCATCTTATGACAAATAATGGCGGTCATTAACTCATTATTTCGGACGGCCCAATCAAAAGCGAGCAAAAAGGAGTAATAAGTCAGCCATAAACATGGCATTAAACCCTGTAACTCCTCCCATCATGGAACTTAAAGGCGATTAAAGGCCCTTAATTCTCCATTGACCAATCAGAAGCCAAGGAAAAAGAGTTACAAAAATAATGAATTAAATAATGTAACTCCTTCCATTATGTGGCTTTAATACATTTATAGCCCATAAACCCACCTAATGGCTACCAAAGGCCTATAAAAGGGGGTCATTCCTAAGGAAACGGATCCGGAAAAATCATTCGGGAAATCAATCCAGAAAACCAAGCCAGAAAGCTCTGCAAAAGTTGCTGCAACGACCTCTCCTCCCTTAAAGAAGTTTTGCATCGACCGCAACAATTGTTAGATTGTATGGACTCAATCCATCAGTTGTTGTTATAAATTGATTAATTTCTTTATTTATCAATAAAATCATGTTTTACTTTCATGAGATGAATGTTATTTTATTACTTCATGTACATGACCAATACATATGACATAATGGTTGATGAGTTGAACCGGGTCCCATTAGTATATTAGATGTGATATATGTGTATGGATGAGATCCACACACGGGAGACATACGTCACAAATCTTATACTTAAATATCTTCACAACCAGTGATGAGACTGGGCATCTCATCTAATAAGGTTGTAGCACTTTGATTACTATGAGATAGTGTGATTTGTCTCGATCATCAGAATGTAAGATTCTGGATCATGGTGCTGGTACATTGGATGTATTAAAGGACCATGAGAAGCACCTTATGGAATTTCATCTCAATAATAAGATTTGCTCTCATAATTTTCTAGCAATAGGCTCTCAATCCTAAGACATCGATGAACTCAAGTTTCTATCTATTCATTTGCTTTGAGTCACCAATGAGTGAGACCAATTGTAGGTCAACACCTCGGTGTCTTGGCTATGTGGTAGTAGTACTAATCTTGAGACATTGAGAACATTGAATGATCAAGATGGAATCTATCTCTATTATCCCCTTGTGCCAATTAATGGATTTGTCATTAGTAAGTGCGCACCCATCTCAATTAAGAGTTAATTAGATGGTACTGATGATCACAGTGATTAATTGGGGCTCAAGGATAATAAGATGTGGAACTAAGATTGGAAGAGACAAATTAATTCCAATTGATCCATGGATATTGATAGAGGGGCCTACTTGTCGTAATCGGGAAGTTTAGGGTCTTCATTGTAATTTATTCCTAAGACTAAAGTGCAATTGCATTTATATAGCAGTGTTATTTGCAATTAATTGTGGGCCCGGATTGAACATGAGATGTAGGGTCGCGTGTCCCGGTTGGAGCCAACTTTCTATGGAATCCCTAGTGGTCCCCACGCTAGTCCAAGTTAATAGAAAGATACTAATCCTACTTGAATTCTAAAAGGAAGGAATTAGAAAGTTACTATTTCTATTTGGAGTATGACTTCTAATAGTGGTAATAGTATACTTACTAATTATTGTAGAAGTGAGACTTCTATTTTAATTAAGGAAAGAGGAGCATTGAAAGGTTATAAAGGGGAATAGAACCCCTCATGGACGTCCATCTATTGGAGTAAAAAACGTCCAGCCTCTTTTTGTGCAATTGTTGCACTGCTCTCTCCTCTCTTCCTCTTCTAGTTCCTTGGAGTTTCGAGTTGGGTTTTCTCTTGGAGATTCCACCAGCCTTTTTGAGAAAGTAGATCTGATTCGGGTCATAGCGTGGAAGGCTAAGAGGTGTTGGAGATTCTTATTTGACAAGTGAAAGAGTTTCATCATCAAATAAAGATGCAACTTCTCCATTAGAGCACAACCGAGCTCCAAAGGTATAATCTACTTCATTGCATGTTGTAGATTTTATAGATGATTGTTGGTTGTTGTTCTATCTTCTTGATAGGTTTATGTATTGATCATGATGGCTGAGATTGAGGACATGGATCCTGGATTGGATTTTTTGGCCTTATGGGTACTTGATCCCTGAGTCAAGTGGGTCAAAAGTTTTGAAAATCTATCCACGAGGCCCACCTACTTCCAACAACAACAAGGTGGCCAAAGTCGCTTAAGGGGTCACTCCCCTCATGGACCTCTCCTTCTCCTCCTCTATGGCTTAGATGTGGCGTTTCAGCCCATTTACTCGGCTTTTTATTGGACATAGGACCTCATCTTGGTCTTTTTCCTCTAAAACTCTAAGGTTTAAGCCAAGCCAAGCGAATCAAAAGCGACCTTTGTTCTCATCCGAAGGATGATGGCGAAGTCTACACATGGCTTGCGACCATCAATCTGAATGAGTCCCCACAATCTCCTGTGAAGTTAGATCCCTTTTTCTTGCCTTTTCATTGTATTTTGTATTTTTTTGAAGAGACATAAAAGAAATCACAACTCTTGTCTTTCATTATTGATAAGAATTGTAAACCGCCTTTCACGACAAAAAAAAACCGCCCTTTACGGAAAACATCGCCTTTCACGGCAAATAAATCATGTCTCCTTTCTTAAATATATGTGCAATTAAAAAGTCGAAAAAAGTTGATTTCCTTTTCTACTTGCGAAGGTGGATCTCCGGACCACCACTTGTCAATTCCAAGTAGAATATATGAGTGTTTTGTTGTGGGATCGTTTTATAAAAGAGATGAGAGGGTGAAGTTACAAGAATGCCCCTCCTAATTAGCCATTTTTTGCTGTTAGTGAGGGGCGGTTTAGGTAATATAAAAAAATTATCAAAATTAGCTTGGAGTGGTCCTGGCTGGGCTGGGCATCCTATGCCCAATCCCAGTCCTATTTTGGCTAGGCTTTAAAATTATTAACCAACCCCAACCTTCTGGGCTCAAAAGATTTTAAAAGCCCTGTATTTTCGAGCTTGGGCCGGGCCGGGTACCTATTTTAGCGGGCTAAATTGACAAGCGTGACCATATATACTCCTGTGTAAAATTACCTAAAGAGACATCTCTCCCTTCCAACTAATTTCGACACCCACCCACCCACCCCCACCTCCACCCCCACCCCCACCCCTAGCCACTAATGCCCCCTCCAGCAGCACCGCTGTAGGGGGTGGGAATGAGAGAGATAGGGGAGGGAGAGGGAGAGAGAGTGGTAGGCAGAGTAGAAGGAAAGAGACAGGACGAGGGAGAGGAAGAGGGGAGAACGAAAGAGTCCCCCAAGTTAGTTATAAATGATATCGACTTGATTTTTTGTCTAACAATAATAACCAAATCTTAGGTGAATTTTTTTATGGATATCCTCATAGGTCACAATATTTCCACCTATTTTTTATTCTATTTACCTAACATGAACATATTCTTCAATGAAAAGGGAGTTCAAGTTGTTATTAATTAGACTAATTTTCATCATTAACAAAAACTAATGTACCCCGAGAGGTAGCTTAGTTGGCCTAGGACCACAGTTTGCACCCAAAGGTTGAGGGTTCGAAACTGCACTGCCACACTGGGGCCACAGGGCTTTACCTGGCTCCCCCTGGGCCCATAGCGATTATTTTGGCCCAAAGGGCTGGGACACCCTCCATTATTAAAAAATAAAATAAAATAATAAAGTTTGAGAGTTTAGATAGATAGCGATCAACATCATCATTGAGTGGGGTTGAGTTTAGCCACTAGCGACTTATCGATACTAATTTCTTTCTATCCCCTTACTTCCTTTATTGTTGTTTTATTCAAGTGAACTCCCAAGAGTTTTGAAAATCACTTTCTTCCCATAATTTCATCGTAAGATTCATTGACAGAAAAGATTACATTTATAAGAAAATACTAACCATATCCAAAGGATAAAGACAAGGACAACCTACTAATATCTCTAAAATCCTAACAAATTGATAATCTTCAACATTCCCCCTCAATCACATGGTACTTTCAAAGAAAGTATTTGTGATTGTAAACATGAAAAATAAGAACCCTATAATCTTTAAAAAATAGATGATAAAATATTTTAATAGAAACACTCTTCATGTCTTCTTGGTGATCACCGTCAGTCTGTGGATACATCACTGTCGCAACCCGCTCCTTTCTGAGTCTATCGTTGCCGATGGCCCACTGGATCAGATCTGTCACAATTTCTTCTAGAAGCTTCAATTGTGCAATTATGATGAAGATGGTGAGATCGTAGGGCATAGATAAATGGGTGGGCAAGAGAAGATGAACATTTCTTTATTTAAATAGAAAAATTGATGGTGATAATCACGGAAGGATGATCATACCCGAATTGATCACAAGATCATCTCCGGCCCAAGCTTTGATACCATAAAGAGTTTTGAGAATCACTTTCTTTCCATAATTTTGATATCCCTAAAATCCTATCAAACTGATAATCTTCAACGGACACCACATCTGGAGTTAAAATTTGTAATTCTTGCCCATATTCAAATGCATTAAATCATCTTCATTGTTTTGTCTTTGGTGGTCAAAGTTTAATTATTTTGTTATAAAATCTAATGGTGATATTTCAAAGAACTAAAAGTTAGGCTTAATAGTAATTCAAGAGTCAAATAATTTATTAAAAATGGTCTAATGCGTATTTGACCTTTTGCATGACCGGTGGATAGGAAGTGCCTTAGTTTGGACGCCTTAGACATTTCTCTGAAATTGAATGGTTAGGATCACCTGTCCAAGTTGATATAGAAGGGCCTACATAGTTCTCACAAGGCAGTAATGCATTCCTAAGATATGTAAGTGGTATAGATGGAGAAGTGTTTCTTTGGTTTGGCTGATTTTACTGGCCTACTTTTTGTAACTTATACTGTCAAGGGACATTACTTTCTAGTTTGTGCCAATACTTGTAAATTCCTGTTATGGAAGGTAAAATAGTTTCTTCTTGTTCGGTGGTTTGGGGCATCGTTAGGAACCTCTTGAAGCTAGTAGGCCTTGTTGTTACCATCCAGTGGTGCACCACAATGTTGTAAGCAGGAGTGTTAATTTGACAATTTGATTTTACACATTGATCTTTCATGACCACACCATTTGTATGGCTCATGAATCCACAAAAACCACCAATAGAATGGGAGGGGTGAATTTGGTGTTGGCCAAAGGCCCAAATATCATTCTAAATGGATAGCTCTAACCCTATATTTTAGAGACTACGGTTCTAAACGTGTTTTTTTTTTTTGGCTTCTCCCCATCGTTACTTAATCCAACAGCGTATAATGTTTGGACAAGCCCAAAATTGGAATGAGTTTCAAAGCATGTGCACGCGTATAGGGAGTCTGGATTCTCTGATGTTTCAATACATGGTTTAGATATATTTTTTCTTTCATTCTTAAAATAACTCACAGGTGAATCTTGTAGCTCAGATTTATCATTCTTAAAATACACTATAAATCAATACTGAATCTTGTGGTTCAGATTCATCCCATTCTTAAAATAAACTCCAAATCAAAACTGAATCTTTTGGTTCAGATTCATCATTCTTAAAATAGACTACAAATCAAGAGTGAATCTTATGGTTAAGATTCATCATTCTTAAAATAAGTTGCAAATCAAAAGTAGATTTTGTGGTTAGGATTTATCATTCTTAATATAAATTACCAATCAAATTGAATGTATAAAGTTCTTAACATATTTTGGTTTTCTATATGGTTTTTTTTTTTTTTTGGTAAATAAAAAAAGCGGAAGGATATATGTTGTTAAATTAGTAGATATCTTATCTCTTGATCATTTAGCAATCAACCCGTCCTCATCATGTAAACAATATTAGAATCTTCCACGTGCACGTATATGATCCAAGTTTAAAAAATAAGAGTAAAAGAAATAGAAAATGATAGGGTTGTTTTTTATATTCGTTGAATAGGGACTACTTTGGAGTTCTCCCTAAAAAGGAAAGATAGCTGGCAGTCTGCCCTATTTAACTTTGTGGAAAGAGAGGAGGAAATAGAGTAAATGAGAGGAAGGAGGAGAAGAGAATGGCAGCAGACAACACAATGCTGGAGGCACCATTAGGTATAGTACCTCTCTATGTCTTATAGGTGGAAGAAGAGAGCTTTTTCCAATGAAATCCCCTAAAAGATCCAAACACAAAATTCTCTCTTTTTCTTCCACTCTAAAATCATCTCTCTCTTGATGTTGTTTTTTCTCTTTGTTACTTTTCCCTATTCAGATCTGCTGCTCTCTTTTTCATTCTCTCTATTTTCTCTTTCATTTCTTGTTTTACAAAAATTACTAGATCTGCTGCTTCTCTCTCTTCCCCTCTTTTTTCCATAGATCTGCTCCTTGTTCTCACTTTCCTCTTTTCTTCCGGGTTTGTAGTGTTAGTAAGGACACTACTAAAATGTGCTAAAATATATCTTTTAAAGGCCTTTGGAAATCACCAGGGTCTGTTGAAAAAAGTTCTTTTTATGATCAACCTTGTAACTATCATGATTTCATCATTTTTGGAACAAACTATAATTATTTATTATTTTCTCTCTAAATTGCAGCAACAAAGTCATTATCTAGAGGGACTTGGTGGTATAGGAAAGGTACGTTTTAAACTTGTTTGTTTAAGATATTACAATTCAAGTTCTCTTTTATTTTATCTATCACTTGTTCGTTAAGTGGCACTTTATTTTATTAGTTGCAATGATAACAATTGGTTGCAAACAACACAATTGATGTATACATATACATGTACATATACAGGAGGGCTCTCCTAAGCTGAAGCTTAACTTATTCTAAGTTAGAATAATGGTGGTCTCATAAATCAAAATTGATTATATATGTTTTTTTCATGATGGAACTGAAAAATCCAATTTTGATTGGATTTATCTTGATTTTGGAGACGATCATCATGTAAAAAACAATAATAATCGACTTTGATTTGTGGGACTACACTATCTCAGCTTAGGATAAGCCAAGCTTCAACTTAGGAGAGCGCGTATATATATACACTCATGGGGATAAGGTTGGGGATCAAAGATCTGGATGGGCCCTACCTCCGTACCAAATTTGGGGTTCACCTGATTATCCTAATCCCTTAATCAACGGCCACAAAGTTTCATCTCTGAAAAAAAGTACTTGACCATTGAACTGGTTCGAATGAATGTAAAAAATTGTGATCGATATAATTTATGGGGTCCCATGTGTGTGGCTCATTTGGATGGTAATTAGGTGGGCCCCGAATTGGGGTGTGCATCAAAACACAAAAAAAAAGGTGCGCAGTGGAGTGGCCACATTACCCCCTTATCATATCAAGGAAAGTAAGCCACTTAACAACCCAAAAGTATAAGCCACTTAACAACCCAAAAGTATAAGCCTTAAATTGCGTCAAGATCCAAGACCTACAACCTTCGCGACTTATTTCGAGGAACTCATCAGAAATTATTGGGTCTCCATAATGAGGCTCACTTATGCAAAGTTCAAAGGAATAAAAATAAATCACTCCATTTTTTATGGGTCCTCAATGGAGTTGTGCCATTGTTGATTATGCAAATCAGAAGTTTTCTACGGCGTTCAATCTAACGATGAGCTCATCTCCTAATCGGATTAGGTTTCTCCAAACTGCCTTTATGGAAGTGGGTGTTTTTACCCTTCATAACATCTAATCCAAAACGTTGGTTTGCTTCTTTCTCATCTCTTCCTAGTATTAAGAAGTCTTTCGGGTTTTTTCTACAAAAAAGCCCAAAACATTCCTCATTTATTTTCATAATTATTAAATGTCTCTCTTGCATGAAATGTATGCATGCTTTGACCAAAAGCCCTAGATAGTACTGTAGCGTGCCACACACACACACACACACGCACGCACGCGCACACACACACACACATATAAATATATATATGGAAAATGCTCCTATGAGAGTAACTCACACACTACTATGAGAGTAAAGGGTGGCTGCCCTCATATTTAGGCTGTTGAGATTGAATATAGATCCAATTAATTTGTCCCCCCTTACTCTCATAGTAGTGTGAGAATTACTCTCATAGGAGCATTTTCCTTTATATATGTTATATAAACAGATCCCAATGCGTGACTCATGCATTGGATCAGTGTAGGCACCTCAACGTGGGGTCCACATGAGGCCTCACTAAGAATGGGACCTAGGGGGGTCGAAAGATCACTCTGTGCCCTTCATCTTTGTAAAAAATTAACCACTGCCCTAAACCTTACTATCTCCATCGAGCACTATAAGTTTAGCAGTCCAATCAATTCGATCAGGTGGTTGCAAACCCTAGGGGACGTGTGACATTCAGGGGGTGTGTGTGTGTGGTCAAGTCCGATGGACCATGCCTCTAACCCCTTCATTTGTGGCAAGCAAATTTAATGACTTTATTTTAAAGAAAAGAAGTTGACACTCAATCCAACGGTCCAATCCATTCGGATTAGTGTAGACTTATTTAGCGGCGGCTTCTCATTTCTACTGTTATAGAACTGTTATTCAAGACTTACTTTTTTAGTTACAATAAATCATACAATTTCACGTCATTACAATAGTAAACAATCATATTCCGACTAAAACCCTCTTTTGCTTTCCTCTTCTTTGTTTGCTCTTGGTGTTCCTTTGTTCTTATACTCTTTCTTTGTCTTGATTGTTCCGCTAGCAGCATGCAGACATCATCAAACACTTGCCAATCTCGAAGCTAATAAAAGCATCAGTATATGCATAATGGGTCTGATTTAGCTTAGTCAGAGTTGGTGTGGCACAAAGTATTACTTGTTTCGGTTTTTCATCTCCACTCCAAGGCCAATACTAGCCGGCTTCTCCAGTTTTGCTTGCTTTAGTTTTGACTTTTCCATCTCTACAACAAGGACAATACTAGCCAGCTTCTCCAGTCCTGCTTACTTCAGTTCCTTTGTATCAAGATTCATTGCAGCAGTGGCTTTGAGATCGTTTGTGCTCCTAATACTCAGCCCATATTCATTCAAAAGCTTTTGGTCTGAAAAGAAAAAGGAAAAAAGAACTTTGAGTGGTTTAGAAATTTTCTCGACATGGATCAATTGGTAGATAAGGAATTGATGCCTACACGGGCAATATTTCATGTTGTCATTTTTATTGCTTTTGGAGGGAAGATACCACTCAGTGTCATTACCAAAAATGGTGACTTTTTCACAGACATGGCAGATTTAATAATATGCTCTTCAATCTATAGAGAGAACTTAAGATATCAAAGAGAAATGTGTGCAGAATAGAATTGATAAGTAAAAAAGTCTTCTTTGGGGATGTGTGGGAGTGAGAAATTGTAAGTAAAAGAAAATCGATGAGAATAGAAAAAGATGAGAAGAGAAATGTATGTAGATTAGAATTAGTAAGTAAAAATTTCTTTTGAGTATACTAATATTGTGATTCTTAAACATCTAATAAACCTGTACATTTGATTATATTATCTTAGTAATAGGCATCCGTTGAAATGTGTTAGATCAGGTTACAACATTACAAAAATAGTAATTGGTGTTCCATGTATCCCATCTGTCCAGCATGGGAACAGATTTGCAGGGGTCGTGCAAGAAACCCTTTACAATCAAAACGGTCTAATTCTCGGGTCCAGATTCATTCGAGAGGCCCGATAGTTTTGTCCAAGCACATCCTATGGGCCCAATATTAATGTTTTTTACATACTTGTATATAATTAATTTCCAAGATGGGCCATATATATTTCAGGCCTATTTAAGCCTTTTTAACTATCGGGCCAAAAACTTAACTAGTCTGTGGTAGGCCGTTGGCCTGATAGTGTTCTAGGCCCAACAAGCTGACACAAGTAACTTGAATCCAGATTCCTGTGTAGACTCAATCAATCCAGACTCAGGTCCAAGGCCACTATTTAAAACGTACAAATCTAATTTTGAAGCTAAACAAGATGATTGTATTCGTCCAAGTGGGATCCACAATTCGATTTGATCTTGGAGTCTCAAATGGAGTTGCTTTTTTAAGTAGTTATTGTCTTTATTATCATTTATAATGTAAGATAATGATGGAATCCATAAGTCATTATCTTCACACTATAAGCTTCTTTTGTCATCAGAATTGATCAGGTGCAATGAAATGAATATACGACTATCAAAAGGAGCCCGCATTATTTCAATTCAATTCACACCCACAGTTAACTACTTCTTAAATATTTTTAAATGAATTTCTTAAAAAGGAAATAAAATAATTTCTAACCTGTTAAAAATTATTGTCTTACTTACTTCTTTCATTAAGGCAAATATCATTTCAACCCAATTCACGCTGATCGTTGATCGTCTACAATTTGAAGTTTTAGAGAAAATTATAATATAATAATCAAATAGATTTATTAAAAGATTTTTAGAAAAAAATCCAATTGTCTTAAAACATGAACCTGATTCTCACAATAAGTGCCCGGTAATTGATTGATTGCTTTTAAAAGCAAAATGAGCCATGATCTATGTCACATTATAATTTGGTGTTATTTATAACAAGATGATTATGATGGTGTTGATGATGATGATAATGATGACGACGACGACGACGATGGAAACCCTCGATTTTAGGATCTCTTGTGTGTGTCAATTATAGTACTTGACACTTTTAAAATTTAAAATTTTCAATTTGGTAAGGAAACATGATAATTAAGAACTAGCAATGAAAGATCAAAATAGTTTTAAATCTGATGTTTTCTTTATAATATTATTATAAAACTAAATTAAAATAAATAACCACATGCTCATTCTCACAACTAAATTTATTTATTTATAAAAGTTAGATTGTAATATTAATGCTATCTAGCTTTGGAATTATAGTATTAAAGAATTATAAACAAAGGAGAGTCATGATGATGATAATTAAATCTTTTATTTAAAAATAGAGACCCTAAGCGAGCTTGGATGTGTGAGTTTTAGTCTACTATAAAGCTCGTAAAATTTATAGGTCCACATTGGAGTTGGTGCCATTATTTTGTAAATCCTAATTTTTCTATAGTGTTCAATCTAACGACGAGCTCAACTCCTTATTAGATTAGGTTTTTCCAAATCTCTTTTTTGAATCTAATGACGAGCTCCATTCCTTATCGGATTAGATTTCTCCAAATATTTTTTTAAAGTGGGTGTTTTCACCCTTCATAACATCTAATCCAAAGCATTGCTTTTGCTTCTTTCTCATCCCCTCCTAGTATGAAGTATTTTGGATTTTTTCACAAAAAGCCCAAAATTCTTTGCAACACCTCGACCCTCCCTAAGTGTGTTTAGTATCTAATTAATTCTAATTAGATGCGTAATCAGCTGTTTTGGATTCGTCTATGGTTGGATAGGTAGATTAGTGTGGTTTTGACATTGAGTACTAGTTAAGACGCTGATCCAGGTTTGCTTCGTTAGCGTTGTTTAAACCAAGATTAGATCTTAAGGGCAATTAGATGACGTTTAGCTTAGATTGTGTTACACCCTGACCCAGGCTAATCGTGATTAATGCTAATTAATTAGGATTTATGCTAATTAAGCACGGATAATTGGGTTAATGAAGTTTAATGACCAAAGAGAGACAAATTAGTTTAGAGTGATGCATTAAGCATAATGGAATGAATTTGAATGGATTTGAGTTGATTAAAATGAATTTAGACTTAGATAAAGTGGGCTAAGGACTTTCTCGTAAATACGAGTTTTCACGTATTTCGTTGAATACGTAAATTCTTGATACCAACATGTGTATCTTGAATATTACTTTAACTTTCATAATAGGCGCGGTCCCGTTTGGCTTCAAATGGGCCAAGTGAGGGTTCATTTGACTCAAAATGAAATAAGAATAAACCAAAGGGGGTTTTAGTGTGAACAACCTTTTATATTAGAATGAAATGAGCTTCATTCCTTCATTTCTCTTCAAGACAAAACCTAGGTTCTTTTTTCTTCTTTTCTCTTCCATTATCCTTCATCAAAGAGAGAGTCTAGGAGTGGTTTAAAGGGGGGTTTTTGAGGAGTTCATCTCTACCTTCATCTTCTTCCCCAAGTTGCTTCCCCCATTGTTGAGGTGTAGAGCTTGAGAAAGATCTAAAAATTCATTCCTTTGAGCCTCAAGTAAGTAGTTAAGCACTTTAGTAGAACTTTCAAGTTTCCTTGGATGGTTAGAGAAGGTTTCTAGCACAAATAGCACAATGGTTGTGTATTTTCATGTTTTCATGGAGTTAGGGCTTCATTTGGGGGTTTTTCATCTTCAACGCAGGCTAAACAAAGAGGACTTTGGGTAGCTAATCTTCAAGAGAGGCAAGTATAAGCATTTGGTTGTAATTATTGTTAACCATTGTTGAAATGCTTGGAGTTTCCATGGATCTAGATTTTTATACATATTATTGAGTTTTGAGTTTTCTCATGGATTGAATGGAATGATTAATGGATGATTAAATGTGTGGTTTATTGATGGATTGTGTATGAAGAGGGAAATAGAAGATTTCCATTAGATTTGTAAACTTTGAATGTATTAGAAGTAGAGAAGGAGGAAGAAGAATCAGATTTCAGACTGATTTTTGGAAGGGTTTCGTCCCAGGTCCGATCGATCGGACAAGTCACTAACTGGACGTGTTTTCAGTCCGATCGATCGGAGGGCTCTGTTTGAGCCCGTTCGAAATTGACGATTTATGATGCCGGTACTATAATTAGGATTGGGAATGGACTATGAAGGAGTCCTAGAATTAGCTATACTATAATTAATGGCTATTAAGTATAGAAAATCAAGGAAAGAATGTTACTAAAAATTTGGCCAATCGACCGGACCTAACGGTCTGATCGATTGGAGTGGGTTTTGGATTTTTGCGAAAGTTTGTAGCACTCCTTGTGAGTATAATGATCCCTAGATTAGTTCGAAGACTAATCATGGATTAAAGTGGAACTATTAAGAATTAAGGTTAGTGAAGGGAGGATTTCACAGTTAATAAATTGGGGTCTAGACTTCCATGAACGTTAACTACGGGGACTATAATGCGCACACTAAATATAAATGTGATGCTTATCAAGAATAACACGAGCATTTAGTACCGTTGGTTATATATATATGGTTGTTTAGATTTAAGAAAGAATTAAATAGAATCATGATTGTCTAGCAATTCTTTATGCTAACATTGTGTTCCAATCTAATGTGATTCATATTATTACTCTTCTCTTCTCTTCTTATGAAGGGAACCATTGAATTGAATTGAATAGAAATGAATCGAATCTAGGATTGGATTGTTCATTGAGAAATATTGACCTTGGAGTTTGGCACTACCTAGCAACTGTACTAGAACTCTAAATGAGTTCATTAAATTAATAAATGAAACAAATGACCAATCCTACTGCAGTAGATGGTATTTGGGGGCGTTCCGGAGCTCCTCGGTGATGCTAGTTGTCTCTAGCCCGGACACTAGTAAGTCCCACTAATTCTGATCATATCTATGGTATTGATCGATGCCTTCCATTTGGAAGATGAATCCTTCCTTTGAGGGAAGATGGCAATGATGAATCCTTCCTTGAGGGAAGATGGTAAATGAAATGAAATGAAATGGAATGGAAAATGAATGCTATGGTAGTGATCACCCCATTACATGACTACAAGTTTAGCTTTTATGTGCACACATCCTATTGTAGGAGCTTTCCAGATTTATCTGGTATTGGAACTATTGTTAATAGATGAAATGAGTTTAATTTATGGGTTAGCATGCTATTACAATATCTGTTTATACATTGTTGAACCGTGGTGTTCATTAGTGTTATTGATGGCATTACAGGCCTGTTTGCCATTGCCGGTGCAGCAGCGCCCCCGGCGGGAGCGGAGGAGACCGTTCCGGTTCCTCCAGGAGGATTAAACGATGGAATGGCCGGGATATCGTTTGATACGGCCATCCGAGTGCGAGAAGGAATATTTTTGTTTTGAGGAACATTTTGTGAAGTCATTCTTTTTCTATAATCGTTTTGGGATGTAATTAATGGTCATTGCACAATATTTTGGACATGCACTATTTGACAAGTAGATGATGGATAGGATACATGTATAAGAAACATTATTTTGTATACATGTAAATTGTACTTGATGTTGTCAAGTGAAATTATTTCCGCATATTTGTGTAATTGACAGGTTTATTGAGATTGTTATCCCTTGTGGATTTCGTTTTAACTTCGGTTAATTCGGGATTTACGGGAGTAAGTATGGGCTCACGGCTCGGGGTTACCAGATCTGGGCCCAAGTCGTGACATACTTATTGTATGGTATCAAAGCTAAAGTTAAGAATAAAAGGAAACTTAAAAGACTTAGAAAATTGTAAGCACGTTGTGAAGAACGTTGATTTCTAAGGTATTCTCATTTATAATTGTGTCGTATATCCTTTCACCCACCTGCCAAACCATTATGTTTGACCTACTCTTTGGTACTCAGGTCCAGACGCCGAATACCCCAAGACGGAGTTTGAGGAGGCAGTCGGGGAGCCGCAACCAGTAAGTGAATGGCGGGCTGACGACGTCGTTTAGACATTCGATCGAGTCTTGAGATGCGACACATTTTGGGATTGTAACTAACTCATTCTTTTGGGAAATTATTTTGGCTTGTACTGGCCTTTGTTGGCTTTTGTTCTTTTGGGGAGTGAAAAACTAATTGACCTTTTGTATAAATATTAACATTTGCTTTTCGAAAAATGCTTATGAATATTGCTCACTCTGAAATATATTACGATTATATAGATGTGTTATCAATCTCGTTGATGGGAATGAGTTATAGACTTGATTTACTACACGCTTCCGCAGTTAAACAAAAATAAATTATATTGTTGTAATATCCTCCCCGCGGACACCTGTAGGAAATTACGTACGCGGGTAGTACCATATTCTTTATTAACCTGTGTACGTATTGTATGTGTTATGACATCCATCATCATTGAATACAAATCATCATCATGTCTTGATCCCGGATTAGGCCCGTAGACCCGGTTCGGGGTTGTGACACTGTGTATACAAAAAAAACCCATTCATGTTACAACATCCTTCTCGGACGCCTTGGATACACGAGAATGGTTTGTCCCTTTAACTCTACATCAATGTATCAAGTTCATTGACAACGATGGCATGATACATCAGGTGTTTGCAGACAGAAAACCCTTCAAAGGTAAAGAGGTCCATTATGCAAATTCCCTGATTTACGGGGGAGAAAAGGAAGAAGAGAAGCAAGAAATAGCACCTTTTGTCGAAAATCTCTAGAAAGATGAAGGCAAGGCTCGTCAGCAATCATCAGAAGAAAAAAAAACCCTCCTGCGAATCTGAAAAGAGCAGCCAATATCCCTTTGTCATCTCCCTTAAATCTTCAAAGCCTTTAGTCATCACAACCAAAGCAAAGAAGACAAAGCAAAAGTTTGGGGGAAAGCTTATTGTCTTTTTCGTGTCTATCATGCAAGACACGGATACAGAGTCAAAGCCAGAAGATGACACACCGTCAAGTCAAGCTCACACTCAGCAAGTTCAGCCTACTCTACTCCTAATAGAGACACCTGCTGACGTAGAAGATATTGTGTCTGCTTCCTTCATTGTTTCGGCAATTTTAGCAGAAGAGAAGCCAGTCTTCTTACATAGATCAGAGGCTTCTTCATCAAATTCCTTGCTTAAACCTTTCCAAAATGAAGGTATGCCTCAACTATCCCTATATAGTCCTATGGCACAAGCTATTATAAAGAAAATGGGCTATGCACTCAAAATCTAGTTGGTCTGGGACAAGGTCGCAGTATTCTCATGCCATTGGGGCCTGCCTTGACCAAAAGCCAACTGCAAGATTGGAGGCTCTACGGTCATGAAGAAAAGTCTTCACATGGGTTGGAGTATGATCCCAACACTCTCCTGAGACAGTTGACACAAAGACTGAAAAGTCAATTTGCCGACCAAGCCTCAACATCTCATATCCATGAAGACATTGGTTTCCCTGAATATCTCTTTGAAGAGTCACCCGTCAAGGATCTGGGAAGCTCTTCCAATTGGTATGTTTTCTCTGACGATGAAGAGGAAGTGTCCAATAATACAGACATGGTATTCTGACCCAGAAGAGCCATCGTCTCCAAAAGAAATACCTTACTTCGACCCAGTTTCGACAGGCGATTAGGACCATCTCATCGCAAATCTTGAGAAGATTACTGATCCAGAAGACCCATGGACAGGATCCAAGCATTGGTCTGAAAATGAGCTTTGTACTCCAGAAGGTTTAGTTGAATTGGAAGCCTCCAAAAATATTGTGGAGGGACTATCTTCGAACCTTCCAACAGAAGATCATGTTCAAAAGATAGACTTGGGAATGCCAAATAACCCACGTCCTGTATTAATAAGCAAGAATATAAAGGATGATGAGTTACCTGAGTATATCACTTTTCTCCGTGAGTTTGTTGATTGTTTTGCATGGTCTTATGCCAAAATGCCTGGTTTAGACCCCGAAATAGCAGTTCACAAACTCAATCTACAAAAAAACATCAGGCTTGTCAAACAAGGCCGAAGAAGATTCCGTCCAGATATAATGGACAAAATTAAATAAGAAGTTCAAAAACTCAAACGCGCTGGCTTCATCCGTGAGGAACAGCATCCTGAATGATTGGCCAACATTGTCCTAGTGATAAAGAAAAATGGGCAGATCAGGGTTTGTATTAACTATAAAGACCTGAATGGCGCTTGCTCTAGAGATGAATTCCTGCTCCCCATATCGGAGGTTATGATTGACAATACCTACGGATTCGAGTGAATGACATTCATGGATGGCTTCTTCGGCTACAATCTGATAAAGATGCATCCTGAAGATGAAAAACATACATCATTTCAAACCCCATTTGGCACGTATTACTACACTGTCATGCCATTTGGTCTGAAAAATGTTAGTGCAACATATCAGAGGGCTGCGATGAAGATATTCCAAGATATACAGCACAAGACGGTTGAATATTACGTTGATGACCTCGCCGTTAAAAGCAGAAGAAAAGAATACCATCTCAAAGACCTTCGGGAAGTCTTCCTCCGACTTCACAAACACAAACTGCGAATGAATCCCTAGAAGTGCTTCTTCGGTGTCTCATCTGGTAAGTTCCTTGGATTCTTAGTTCTGAAAGCTGGAATAGAATATGATTCCATCAAAATCAAGGCTATTCTAGAAATGCCTTTGCCAAGAACCTTAAGAGAACTAAAAGGACTCCAAGGAAGATCGGTGTACATCTGACAGTTCATCTCCAATCTTTCAGGGAAATGACGTCATTTCTCTCGGTTGATGAAGAAAGGTTTGAACTTTGTTTGGGATGCTGAATGCGAAGCAGCATTTCAAGACATAAAGTTATACCTGACCAAACCTCCAGTGTTGGCTGCCCCTACCACTGGAAAACCATTTATCTTGTACACAAGAGCTCTCGACCATTTTCCGAGCGCTCTACTTACACAAGAGAATGACGAGGGAAAAAAAGTTGCTCTATACTACCTCAGCCGTATGCTGGTAGGTGCGGAGCATCACTACTCTCCAATAGAAAAAGAATGTCTTGCAGTGATGTTCGCCGTGCAAAAGCTGCGTCACTACCTTCTTTCCAACACAGTCTACCTGATTTCGAGGATCAACCTCGTGAAAGTCCTTATCAAAAAATCAGGTTCTCTCAATGCCTGAATAGCAAAATGATCCATCCTCTTATCACAATTTGATATCAGGTATGTACCACAAAAAGCAATCAAAGGCCAAGCTCTAGCAGATTTTCTCGTAGAGCATCCATTGCCTAAAGATTCTCCATTCAGATGATCTCCCGGATGAACCTGTCTACAACATGGAGCCTTCCTCACCAAATGCCTCCTGGGAGATGTACTTTGACGGTGCAACCAGGACAAATGAAAAAAGAAAGCTGGTCTCGAGAGTTAGCATCCTCTTTGTTAGCCCCGACAAATATATGATTCCGCATGCTTTCTGGTTACTAAAATCATACTCAAACAATGCAGCTGAATACCAAGCTCTGATCGTAAGATTGGAACTAGCCCTCGAATCCATCATCACCACGATGGAAGTCTTTGGGGACTCTCAACTGATCGTCAACTAGATGAATCAGAAATTTGAAATTAGGAAGCCTGATCTGTTAGCTTACTACAAGAGGGCAATATCACTTCGCCAAAGGTTTGATAACATCACCCACATCCTCAGAGGTGCTAACATCCGTGCAGATGCCCTGGCCGGATTTGTAGCATCCCTGGCAATCCAGGAAGGGGAAAACATGCATATTACAGTATGTAAAAGAAGGATATACTCCATCCTCTTAGCACACACCAAGCAGTTGATGAATGCCACCAATTGGTTGGAAGTTGGATCTCTATCCTCAAACCTCCAATCGGTGACTGGAGGGATCCATTCATTATTACATAATGTTCGGAATCCTCCCTGAAGATCCAAAAGAACTGGTAAGCATTCAAAGACGAGCCCCGAACTTTCATTTGGATATTCCTTTAAAAATCCTTTATAGAAAATCCTTCAACAGAGTACTTCTGCGCTGCTTGTCACAACAGGAGGCCGATGAAACACTCAAAGAAGTTCATGCTGGTCTTTATGGAGCACATCAAATCAGTCCTAAGCTCTACGATCAGATAAGAACGTTAGGTTATTATTGTTAGATTGTATGGACTCAATCCATCAGTTGATGTGATAAATTGATTAATTTCTTTATTTATCAATAAAATCATGCTTTACTTTCATAAGATGAATGTTATTTTATTACTTTATGCACATGACCAATACATATGACATAATGGTTCATGAGTTGAACCGGGTCCCATAGTATATTAGATGTGATATATGTGTATGGATGAGATCCACACACGGGAGATATATGTCACAAATCTTATACTTAAAATATCTTCACAACCAGTGATGAGACTGGGCATCTCATCTGATAAGGTTGCAGAACTTTGATCACTATGAGATAGTTTGATTTGTCTTGATCATTAGAATGAAAGATTCTGGATCAATGTGCTCGTACATTGGATGTAATGAAGGACCATGAAAAGCACCATATGGAATTTCGTCTCAATAATAAGATATGCTCTCATAATTCCCTAGCAATAGACTCTCAATCCTGAGGCATTGATGAACTCAAGTTTCTATCTATTCATTTGCTTTGAGTCACCAATGAGTGAGGCCAACTGTAGGTCAACACCTCGGTGTCTTGGGTATGTGGTAGTAGGACTCTGAGAACATTGAATGATCAAGATGGAATCTATCTCTATTATCCCCTTGTGTCAATTAATGGGTTTGTCATTAGTAAGTGTGCACCCATCTTGATTAAGAGTTAATTGGATGGTATTGATGATCATAGTGATTAATTGGGGCTCAAGGATAATAAGATGTGGAACTAAGATTAGAAGAGACAGATTTATTCCAATTGATCCATGGATATTGATAGAGGGGCTTACTTGTGGTAATCGGGAAGTTTAGGATCTTTATTGTAATTTATTCCTAAGACTGGAGTGCAATTGCATTTATATAGTGGTGTTATTTGCAATTAACTGTGGACCCGGATTGCACATGAGATGTGGGGTCGCGTGTCCCAGTTGGAGCCAGTTTTCTATGGAATCCCTAGTGGTCCCCACGCTACCCCAAGTTATTAGAAAGATACTAATCCTACTTGAACTCTAAAAGGAAGGAATAAGGAAGTTACTATTTCTATTTGAAGTAGGACTTCTAATAGTAATAATAGTATACTTACTAATTGTTGTGGAAGTAAAACTTTTATTTCAATTAAGTAAAGAGGAGACCTGGGAGATTATAAAAGGGAATACACCCCTCTTGGACGTCCATAATATTGGAGTAAAAAACGTCCAGCTTTTTTGTGTAATAGTTGCACTGCTCTCTTCTCTCTTCCTCTTCTAGTTCCTTAGAGTTTCGAGTTGGGTTTTCTCTTGAAGATTCCACCGATCTTCTTGAGAAGAAAGATCTAATTCGGGTCATAGTGTGGAAAGCTAAGAGGTAGAGGAGATTCTGACCTGAGTTTGTAGAAAAGTTCTACATCAACGAAAGTTATCAACTTCTCCATTAAAGTACAACCGAGCTCCAAAGGTATAATCTCCTTCCTTGTATGTGGTAGATTTTAATGGATGCTTGTTCGCTTCTATTCTATCTTTTAGATAGTTTTACTTACTATACATGATCATTAGATTAAGGGTTATGCATCCTGAATTGGGTTTTTGGCCTTATGGATACTTGATCCCTGAGTCAAGTAGGTCAAAAGTTTTGAAAATCTATCCACGATGCCTACCTGCTTCCAACAATTATTGGCCTACCATGGTAGCTGACGCTATGCGATTTGTTAAGCACTGCCGACAATGCCAAGTTCATGAAGATTATGTTCATATACCTCCAAAATGGCTACACCCCACAGCAATCTCATGGCCTTTCGAAGCTTGGGGTATGGATATCATAGGTCCTATCTCTCCCCGGTCAAGCAAAGGTCATCGCTTCATCTTCACCGCTACGGATTAGTTCTCCAAGTGGCCAGGGACATTTGCGCTCGCAGATATGAAGACCTCATCAGTCGTTCAGTTCTTGCGCTCCCACATTGTTTGTCGTTTCGGCATGCCAAAAAGATTCGTCCATGACAACGGACCACAATTCCGGGATCACCGATTCTATAGCTTTTGCTACAAATATGAAATCCAAAGTTGTCCTTCGACTCCATATAATTCGGCAGCAAACGGATTAGTAGAAGCCTTTAATAAGACACTCTGCAAAATCTTCAAGAAAATGGTATCTAGTCACCAAAGAGGCTGGAGCGACAAGCTTTCTGAAGCTTTGTGGGCCTATTTGACCACCGTTCGAGGACCAACCCATAGCACACCATTCTCCTTGGTCTTTGAATGCGAAGCTGTCGTGCCCTTGGAGGTACAAATTCCTTCCCTAAGGTTGTCCTTTCAAAATGACATGACTCAAGAAAGCAATGTCAAATTGAGACTCCAAGAGCTGGACAATCTCGACGAGAGACGGCTCGAAGCTTAACAAAGCATTGAGCTTTACCAAGCACGCATGGCGGGATCTTTCGACAAAAAGGTCCGGCCCATTTATAGCCATCAAAGTCTAAAGTTGCATGGTCATCCGACATTGATCATCATGAAGATCCATTAGCGACCATCACAGGAAGAATTTCAAAAGACGCAGCACGGCCCACGACTATTCAAGCGCCTCAACGACCACTTAATGTAATTAAATGACCCATTTTATGACAAATAATGGCGGTCATTAACTCATTATTTCGGACGGCCCAATCAAAAGCGAGCAAAAAGGAGTTATAAGTCCGCCATAAACATGGCATTAAACCTTGTAACTCCTCCCATCATGGAACTTAAAGGCAATTAAAGGCCCTTAATTCTCCATTGACCAATCAGTTGCCAAGGAAAAAGAGTTACAAAAATAATGAATTAAATAATGTAACTCCTTCCATTATGTGGCTTTAATACATTTATAGCCCATAAACCCACCTAATGGCTACCAAAGGCCTATAAAAGGGGGTCATTCCTAAGGAAACGGATCCGGAAAAATCATTCGGGAAATCAATCCAGAAAACCAAGCCAGAAAGCTCTGCAAAAGTTGCTGCAACGACCTCTCCTCCCTTAAAGAAGTTTTGCATCGACCGCAACAATTGTTAGATTGTATGGACTCAATCCATCAGTTGTTGTTATAAATTGATTAATTTCTTTATTTATCAATAAAATCATGTTTTACTTTCATTAGATGAATGTTATTTTATTACTTCATGTACATGACCAATACATATGACATAATGGTTCATGAGTTGAACTGGGTCGCATTAGTATATTAGATGTGATATATGTATATGGATGAGATCCACACACGGGAGACATACGTCATAAATCTTATACTTAAATATCTTCACAACCAGTGATGAGACTGGGCATCTCATCTAATACGGTTGTAGCACTTTGATCACTATGAGATAGTGTGATTTGTTTCGATCATCAGAATTTAAAATTCTGGATCACGGTGTTGGTACATTGGATGTATTGAAGGACCATGAGAAGCACCTTATGGAATTTCGTCTCAATAATAAGGTTTGCTCTCATAATTTCCTATCAATAGGCTCTCAATCCTGAGACATTGATGAACTCAAGTTTCTATCTATTCATTTGCTTTGAGTCACCAATGAGTGAGGCCAATTGTAGGTCAACACCTCGGTGTCTTGGTTATGTGGTAGTAGGACTGTGAGAACATTGAATGATCAAGATGGAATCTATCTCTATTATCCCCTTGTGCCAATTAATGGATTTGTCATTAGTAAATGCGCACCCATCTCAATTAAGAATTAATTAGATGGTACTGATGATCACAGAGATTAATTGGGGCTCAAGGATAATAAGATGTGGAACTAAGATTGGAAGAGACCGATTAATTCCAATTGATCCATGGATATTGATAGAGGGGCCTACTTGTAGTAATCGGAAAGTTTAGAGTCTTCATTGTAATTTATTCCTAAGACTGGAGTGCAATTGCATTTATATAGCAGTGTTATTTGCAATTAATTGTGGGCCCGAATTGCACATGAGATGTAGGGTCGCGTGTCCCGGTTGGAGCCAACTTTCTATGGAATCCCTAGTGGTCCCCACGCTAGTCCAAGTTATTAGAAAGATACTAATCCTACTTGAATTCTAAAAGGAAGGAATTGGAAAGTTACTATTTCTATTTGGAGTAGGACTTTTAATAGTGGTAATAGTATACTTACTAATTGTTGTGGAAGTGAGACTTCTATTTTAATTAAAAAAAGAGGACATTGAAAGGTTATAAAAGGGAATAGAACCCCTCATGGACGTCCATCTATTGGAGTAAAAAACGTCCAGCCTCTTTTTGTGCAATTGTTGCACTGCTCTCTCCTCTCTTCCTCTTCTAGTTCCTTGGAGTTTCGAGTTGAGTTTTCTCTTGGAGATTCCACCAGTCTTTTTGAGAAAGTAGATCTGATTCGGGTCATAGCGTGGAAGGCTAAGAGGTGTTGGAGATTCTTATTTTACAAGTGAAAGAGTTTCATCATCAAAGAAAGATGCAACTTCTCCATTAGAGCACAACCGAGCTCCAAAGGTATAATCTACTTCGTTGCATGTTGTAGATTTTATGGATGATTGTTGGTTGTTGTTCTATCTTCTTGATAGGTTTATGTATTGATCTAATGGCTGAGATTGAGGACATGGATCCTGAATTTGATTTTTTGGCCTTATGGGTACTTGATCCCTGAGTCAAGTGGGTCAAAAATTTTGAAAATCTATCCACGAGGCCCACCTACTTCCAACAACAACAAGGTGGCCAAAGTCGCTTAAGGGGTCACTCCCCTCATGGACCTCTCCTTCTCCTCCTCTATGGCTTAGATGTGGCGTTTCAGCCCATCTACTTGGCTTTTTATTGGACATAGGACCTCTTCTTGGTCTTTTTCCTCTAAAACTCTAAGGTTTAAGCCAAGCCAAGCGAATCAAAAGCGACCTTTGTTCTCATCCGAAGGATGATGGCGAAGTCTACACATGGCTTGCGACCGTCAATCTGAATGAGTCCCCACAATCTCCTGTGAAGTTACATCCCTTTTTCTTGCCTTTTCATTGTATTTTGTATTTTTTTGAAGAGACATAAAAGAAATCACAACTCTTGTGTTTCATTATTGATAAGAAATGTAAACCGCCTTTCACGGCAAAAAAAACCGCCATTTACGGAAAACATCGCCTTTCACGGCAAATAAATCATGTCTCTTTTCCTAAATATATGTGCAATTAAAAACTAGAAAAAAGTTGATTTCCTTTTCTACTTGCGAAGGTGGATCTTCGGACCACCACTTGTCAATTCCAAGTAGAATAGAAAATCTGGCATACCGGCACAAAAAATGTTTATGCTCGTATTCTACATCAGTCGCAAAATGGTTGGATCCCACGGACTCTCACGTTCGTTGACCTCGGTAGCGCCACCTACGAAAAAGCGAGTCCATCATGGTGCAGCTTTGTATTGGTTGCCAACAAGTGTTTTATGTCTAACCAAAGAGAAGATAATTAAAACTAGGTATGAAAGAGGTATAATTCTAGGAACATGTCTCTTTCATGTGGAGGTGACACTTTCCCAAATCCCTAGTATGAATGAATGAAGGCATCTCTATATTTCAAACTATTTCTCTTCTGCAAGAGACAAAGTATTAGCTAGAGGAAACTATATTTTATGTCTAACCAAAGAGAAGATAGTAAAAACTATAAATGTATGAAAGAGGTATAATCCCAGGAACATGTCTATTTCATGTGGAGGTGACACTTTCCCAAATTCTTCGTGCGAATGAATGCAGGCATTTCCATATTTCATACCATTTCTCTTCTACAAGAGAAAAAGTATTAGCTAGAAAAAACAATAGACCAAAGAAAAAACATGGAAAGCCCATTTGGAAGTATCTCCACACTTGCAAAGACCTCTGGTGTTTCACTAGAGGTGGTCTTAATATGAGAAGGAGAAAAAAAACGCATGTGAGAAATACAGGTGTTGATTCGGAGAAGATGAGAAAGGGAGATGAATGGAGACAATGAAAATAAAAAAGGACATGATCTAGGGTTTATAGAGGAGAATAGATGAATCGGTTTTATTGATTTCACCTATAAAATGATGTGTTTCGGTGGTGGATACCAAAGGAAGAAGCTCCCGGACGTTCTCCTATTCTTCTCGTTCTTTCGTTGTTTTTCCCACAACAGACGATTTCTAAGATTAGAGCTTTGTTAACATCAATGAACTTAGGGGCAGAAAGGGAAATAAAAAATGGATTTTGAGCAGGAGGTCATTGGCTGATATTATAAAAATTTGGGGTCCACAATTGTGGTTATCTTATTTAAGGATTTTTTTTTCTTTTTTGTGAATGTCCCTAAACTCAATAAATTTCTTAGATTTTAAGATCATGAAATTGTTACACTTTTAAGAACATAAGTAACCTTTCTTAATCGTCACTCTCTCCATTGTATTAAGGTGTTATGACTCATTCCAGAGGTCCAGAAGGCTACATGTCCTTAAAGGCTATAACTGTATACAACCCCATGCTGGGTTCAAGGTTTTGTAGATGTGTTGACTTACCCTCTGGGTTTGAAACACGACAAAGCTCGCCTTGAGGAAATACAAAGTTGTTCCCTTGAGATTTTGTATGATAAAAATAAGGGACATTTACTTTAAAAATCCCATTAAATTGGGTAATTACAACTGAGGAGCCTAAATTTTTATATTGACGGCCAAGGACCTTTAGCCCAAAGTCCAATATTTCATTCCATTTTTGCCTTTGGTCAGTTGATGTCAACATAACCCCAAAAAAAAAAAAACGTTCTTCACCCCCAAATCAACAACAACAGTAGAATAGAATAAAGAGAGGAAGGAGAAAAAGGAGATCAACGTCATACCCCTTTCTTCTCAATCACAGTGAGAGAGAGATTGCTCAATGTCAACAAAACCCTAAACAACCAAAAACTCAATTTTTGTTGACGCTAACTGGGCATTTTGTTGACATCAACACAATTTTATGTTAAGGTCGACAAATCTTTTATCGACGTCAACAAATTCACAGGGTCACTCATGCTATTAACTGGGCATTTTTGTTGACGTCAACACAATTTTATGTTGATGTCGACGAATCTTCTATCGACATCAACAAATTCACAGGGTCACTGATTGTAATAACTAGGTATTTTTGTTGATGTCAATACAATTTTATGTTGATGTCAACGAATATATTTTTGATGTCAACAAATATTACTCATGACAGAATAGGGAACTGGTTATGTTAACATCAACAAACAAAAAGGGTAAAATGGAAAAAAAAGAGATAACTTGGCCTGGAGGTCCTTGACCGTCATTATAAAAGTTTAGGGTCCTCAACTCTAGTTACCCTATTTAAGGGGATTTTTATGGTAAATGTCCCTAAAAATAATCATGGCAAAGAATATATTGTTTTAAGGGCAGTAATCACAAATTAACAGAAATAAAAAATACAATTCGTATTCACTGAAAGATCAAAAGAAAAACTAAGGTGTTACAGAAAAATGTAACTGATCAAAGTAAAAATACAAACACACAGACACATGTCACACATCTATAGAAAAGGAAAACAAAGAAACAAAAGAAATAGAAAATTTGACGAGGAAATTGAAAAGGAGATACATTCACAGGAAATCAGAAAATGGCAAAATGAAAAACAAAGAAAATCTAATTGTTTCAGAAATTCAGTGCTCAACCATGCAATCACAAATTAAGAGAACTAAAAAGGTAACAAATTTACCATGAGCAGTATATATCTATGAGTCGTGAGCAGAAAAACTGAGCATAGACAAAGAGAGAGAAAGGAACAAGGAGAAGAAGAAAGCAACTAGAAATAGAGAGAAATAGAAAAGAGGGGAGATGTCTGGATGGCAACGGTGAGAGAGGGCAGAGGGTGATTATCGACTGGGCGAGGGAGGGTGTGTGAGAGAGGGCTAGGGAAAAGTGGAAGGGTGGGCGAGGGAGGGAGGGAGAGAGAGGGGGGTGGGGGCGACAGGGCGAGAAAGAGGGGCAACATAAGCGAACTGCATGCATGCGTGTGACGATGCGAGAGGGGCAAAGTCAGCATGTTGCATACGTCTTGCGATGGTGAGAGGGCTCGCCATGACGACGAGGGCAAAGAGACGAGAGCTGAAAAGCATAGAGAAGAAAAGATCCTAGGGAGGCAGAGAGCTGAAGAGCGATGAGTGTTTTGCTGTGGGATTGTTTTATAAAAGAGATGGGAGGGTGAAGTTACAAGAATGCCCCTCCTAATTAGCCATTTTTTACTGTTAGTGAGGGGCGGTTTAGGTAATATAAAAAAATTATCAAAATTAGCTTGGAGTGGTCCTGGCCTGGCTGGGCATCCTATGCCCAATCCCAGTCCTATTTTGGCTAGGCTTTAAAATTATTAACCAACCCCAACCTTCTGGGCTCAAAAGATTTTAAAAGCCCTGTATTTTCGAGCTTGGGCCGGGCCGGGTACCTATGTTAGCGGGCTAAATTGACAAGCGTAACCATATATACTCCTGTGTAAAATTACCTAAAGAGACATCTCTCCCTTCCAACTTATTTCGACACCCACCCCCCCACCCACCCACCCCCACCCCTAGCCACTAATGCCCCCTCCAGCAGCACCGCTGTAGGGGGTGGGAATGAGAGAGATAGGGGAGGGAGAGGGAGAGAGAGTGGCAGGCGGAGTAGAACGAAAGAGACAAGACGAGGGAGAGGAAGAGGGGAGAACGAAAGAGTCCCCCAAGTCAGTTATAAATGATATCGACTTGATTTTTTGTCTAACAATAATAACCAAATCTTAGGTGAATTTTTTTATGGATATCCTCATAGGTCACAATATTTCCACCTATTTTTTATTCTATTTACCTAACATGAACATATTCTTCAATGAAAAGGGAGTTCAAGTTGTTATTAATTAGACTAATTTTCATCATTAACATAAACTAATGTACCCCGAGAGGTAGCATAGTTGGCCAAGGACCACAGTTTGCACCCCGAAGGTTGAGGGTTCGAAACTGCACTGCCACACTGGGGTCACAGGGCTTTACCTGGCTCACCCTGGGCCCATAGCAATTATTCTGGCCCAAAGGGCTGAGACACCCTCCATTATTAAAAAATAAAATAAAATAAAATAATAAAGTTTGAGAGTTTAGATAGATAGCCATCAACATCATCATTGAGTGGGGTTGAGTTTAGCCACTAGCGACTTATCGATACTAATTTCTTTCTATCCCCTTACTTCCTTTATTGTTGTTTTATTCAAGTGAACTCCCAAGAGTTTTGAAAATCACTTTCTTCCCATAATTTCATCGTAAGATTCATTGATAGAAAAGATTACATTTATAAGAAAATACTAACCATATCCAAAGGATAAAGACAAGGACAACCTACTAATATCTCTAAAATCCTAACAAATTGATAATCTTCAACATTCCCCCTCAACACGTCTTTTTTTTTTTTACTTTGCTTCTCCCCATCGTTACTCAATCCAACAGCGTATAATGTTTGGACAAGCCCAAAATAGGAATGAGTTTCAAAGCATGTGCACACGTATAGAGAGTCCGGATTCTCTGATGTTTCAATACATGGTTTAGATATATTTTTTCTTTCATTCTTAAAATAACTCACATGTGAATCTTGTAGCTCAGATTTATCATTCTTAAAATACACTATAAATCAATACTGAATCTTGTGGTTCAGATTCATCCCATTCTTAAAATAAACTCCAAATCAAAACTGAATCTTTTGGTTCAGATTCATCATTCTTAAAATAGACTACAAATCAAGAGTGAATCTTATGGTTAAGATTCATCATTCTTAAAATAAGTTGCAAATCAAAAGTAGATTTTATGGTTAAGATTTATCATTCTTAATATAAATTACCGATCAAATTGAATGTATAAAGTTCTTAACATATTTTGGTTTTCTATGTGTGTTTTTTTTTTTTTTCTTTTGGTAAAAAAAAAGCGGAAGGATATATGTTGTTCAATTAGTTGATATCTTATCTCTTGATCATTTAGCAATCAACCCGTCCTCATCATGTAAACAATATTAGATATTCCACGTGCACGTATATGATCTGAGTTTAAAAAATAAGTGTAAAAAAAATAGAAAATGATAGGGTTGGTTTTTATATTCGTTGAATAGGGACTACTTTGGAGTTCTCCCTAAAAAGGAAAGATAGCTGGCAGTCTGCCCTATTTAACTTTGTGGAAAGAGAGGAGGAAATAGAGTAAATGAGAGGAAGGAGGAGAAGAGAATGGCAGCAGACAACACAATGCTGGAGGCACCATTAGGTATAGTACCTCTCTCTGTCTTATAGGTGGAAGAAGAGAGCTTTTCCCATTGAAATCCCCTAAAAGATCCAAACACAAAATTCTCTCTTTTTCTTCCACTCTAAAATCATCTCTCTCTTGATGTTGTTTTTTCTCTTTGTTACTTTTCCCTATTCAGATCTGCTGCTCTCTTTTTCATTCTCTCTATTTTCTCTTTCATTTCTTGTTTTACAAAAATTACTAGATCTGCTGCTTCTCTCTCTTCCCCTCTTTTTTCCATAGATCTGCTCCTTGTTCTCACTTTCCTCTTTTCTTCCAGGTTTGTAGTGTTAGTAAGGACACTACTAAAATGTGCTAAAATATATCTTTTAAAGGCCTTTGGAAATCACCAGGGTCTGTTGACAAAAGTTCTTTTTATGATCAACCTTGTAACTATCATGATTTCATCATTTTTGGAACAAACTATAATTATTTATTATTTTCTCTCTAAATTGCAGCGACAAAGTCATTATCTAGAGGGACTTGGTGGTATAGGAAAGGTACGTTTTAAACTTGTTTGTTTAAGATATTACAATTCAAGTTCTCTTTTATTTTATCTATCACTTGTTCGTTAAGTGGCACTTTATTTTATTAGTTGCAATGATAACAATTGGTTGCAAACAACACAATTGATGTATACATGTACATGTACATATACTGGAGGGCTCTCCTAAGCTGAAGCTTAGCTTATTCTAAGTTAGAATAATGGTGGTCTCATAAATCAAAATTGATTATATTTGTTTTTTCCATGATGAAACTGGAAAATCCAATTTTGATTGGATTTATCTTGATTTTGGAGACGACCATCATGTAAAAAACAATGATAATCGACTTTGATTTGTGGGACTACACTATTTCAGCTTAGGATAAGCCAAGATTCAGCTTAGGAGAGCGCGTATATATATACACTCATGGGGATAAGGTTAGGGATCAAAGATCTGGATGGGCCCTACCTCCGTACCAAATTTGGGGTTCACCTGATTATCCTAATCCCTTAATCAACGGCCACAAAGTTTCATCTCTGATAAAAAGTACTTGACCATTGATCTGGTTCGAATGAATGTAAAAAATTGTGATCGATATAATTTATGGGGTCGCATGTGTGTGGCTCATTTGGATGGTAATTAGGTGGGCCCCGAATTGGGGTGTGCATCAAAACACAAAAAAAAGGGTGCGCAGTGGAGTGGCCACATTACCCCCTTATCATATCAAGGAAAGTAAGCCACTTAACAACCCAAAAGTATAAGCCTTAAATTGCGTCAAGATCCAAGACCTACAACCTTCACGACTTATTTCGAGGAACTCATCAGAAATTATTGAGTCTCCATAATGAGGCTCACTTATGCAAAGTTCAAAGGAATAAAAATAAATCACTCCATTTTTTATGGGTCCTCAATGGAGTTTTGCCATTGTTGATTATGCAAATCAGAAGTTTTCTACGGCGTTCAATCTAACGATGAGCTCATCTCCTAATCGGATTAGGTTTCTCCAAACTGCCTTTATGGAAGTGGGTGTTTTTACCCCTCATAACATCTAATCCAAAACGTTGGTTTGCTTCTTTCTTATCTCTTCCTAGTATTAAGAAGTCTTTCGGGTTTTTTCTACAAAAAAGCCCAAAACATTCCTCATTTATTTTCATAATTATTAAATGTCTCTCTTGCATGAAATGTATGCATGCTTTGACCAAAAGCCCTAGATAGTACTGTAGCGTGCCACACACACACACACACACACACACACACACACACACACACACACACACATATATATATATATGGAAAATGCTCCTATGAGAGTAACTCACACACTACTATGAGAGTAAAGGGTGGCTGCCCTCATATTTAGGCTGTTGGGATTGGATATAGATCCAATTAATTTGTCCCCCCTTACTCTCATAGTAGTGTGAGAATTACTCTCATAGGAGCATTTTCCTTTATATATGTTATATAAACAAATCCCAATGCGTGACTCATGCATTGGATCAGTGTAGGCACCTCAACGTGGGGTCCACATGAGGCCTCACTAAGAATGGGACCTAGGGGGGTTGAAAGATCACTCTGTGCCCTTCATCTCTGTAAAAAATTAACCACTACCCTAAACCTTACTATCTCCATCGAGCACTATAAGTTTAGCAGTCCAGTCAATTCGATCAGGTGGTTGCAAACCCTAGGGGACGTGTGACATTCAGGGGGTATGTGTGTGTGGTCAAGTCCGATGCACCATGCCTCTAACCCCTTCATTTGTGGCAAGCAAATTTAATGACTTTATTTTAAAGAAAAGAAGTTGACACTCAATCCAACGGTCCAATCCATTTGGATTAGTGTAGACTTATTTAGCGGCGGCTTCTCATTTCTACTGTTATAGAACTGTTATTCAAGACTTACTTTTTTAGTTACAATAAATCATACAATGTCACGTCATTACAATAGTAAACAATCATATTCCGACTAAAACCCTCTTTTGCTTTCCTCTTCTTTGTTTGCTCTTGGTGTTCCTTTGTTCTTATACTCTTTCTTTGTCTTGATTGTTCCGCTAGCAGCATGCAGACATCATCAAACACTTGCCAATCTCAAAGCTAATAAAAGCATCAGTATATGCATAATGGGTCTGCTTTAGCTTAGTCAGAGTTGGTGTGGCACAGGCACAAAGTATTACTTGTTTCGGTTTTTCATCTCCACTCCAAGGCCAATACTAGCCAGCTTCTCCAGTTTTGCTTGCTTTAGTTTTGACTTTTCCATCTCTACAACGAGGACAATACTGGCCAGATTCTCCAGTCCTGCTTGCTTCAGTTCCTTTGTATCAAGATTCATTGCAGCAGTGGCTTTGAGATCGTTTGTGCTCCTAATACTCAGCCCATATTCATTCAAAAGCTTTTGGTCTTAAAAGGAAAAAAAAAAAGAACTTTGAGTGGTTTAGAAATTTTCTCGGCATGGATCAATTGGTAGATAAGGAATTGATGCCTACACGGGCAATATTTCATGTTGTCATTTTTATTGCTTTTGGAGGGAAGATACCACTCAGTGTCATTACCAAAAATGGTGACTTTTCCACAGACATGGCAGATGTAATAATATGCTCTTCAATCTATAGAGAGAACTTAAGATATCAAAGAGAAATGTGTGCAGAATAGAATTCATAAGTAAAAAAGTCTTCTTTGGGGATGTGTGGGAGTGAGAAATTTTAAGTAAAAGAAAATTGATGAGAATAGAAAAAGATGAAAAGAGAAATGTATGTTGAATAGAATTAGTAAGTAAAAATTTCTTTTGAGTACACTAATACTGTGATTCTTAAACATCTAATAAACCTGTACATTTGATTATATTATCTTATTAATAGGCATCCGTTGAAATGTGTTAGATCAGGTTACAACATTACAAAAATAGTAATTGGTGTTCCATGTATCGCATCTGTCAAGCATGGGAACAGATTTTCAGGGGTCGTGATCAAAACGGTCTAATTCTCTAGTCCAGATCCATTCGAGAGGCCCGATAGTTTTGTCCAAGCACATCCTATGGGCCCAATAATAATGTTTTTTACATACTTGTAAATAATTAATTTCCAAGATAGGCCATATATATTTCAGGCCTATTTAAGCCTTTTTAACTATCGGGCCAAAAACTTAACTAGTTTGTGGTGGGCCGTTGGCCTGAAAGGGTTCTAGGCCCAACAAGCTGACACAAGTAACTTGAATCCAGATTCAAGTCTAGACTCAATCAATCCAGACCCAGGTCCAAGGCCACTATTTAAAACATACAAATCTAATTTTGAAGCTAAACAAGATGATCGTATTCGTCCAAGTGGGATCCACAATTCGTTTTGGTCTTGGAGTCTCAAATGGAGTTGCTGTTTTAAGTAGTTATTGTCTTTATTATCATTTGTAATGTAAGATAATGATGGAATCCACAAGTCATTATCTTCACACTATTAGCTTCTTTAGTCATCGGAATTGATCAGGTGCAATGAAATGAATATACGACTATCAAAAGGAGCTCGCATTATTTCAATTCAATTCACACCCACAGTTAACTACTTCTTAAATATTTTTAAATGAATTTCTTAAAAAGGAAATAAAATAATTTCTAACCTGTTAAAAATTATTGTCTTACTTACTTCTTTCATTAAGGCAAATATCATTTCAACCCAATCCACGCTGATCGTTGATCGTCTACAATTTGAAGTTTTAGAGAAAATTATAATATAATAATCAAATAGATTTATTAAAAGATTTTTAGAAAAAAATCCAATTGTCTTAAAACATGAACCTGATTCTCACAATATGTGCCCGGTAATTGATTGATTGCTTTTAAAAGCAAAATGAACCATGATCTATGTCAC
This sequence comes from Umbellularia californica, assembly GCA_028538565.1. NCBI lineage: Eukaryota > Viridiplantae > Streptophyta > Magnoliopsida > Laurales > Lauraceae > Umbellularia > Umbellularia californica. The sequence continues at coordinate 22,965,160 of JAPQWN010000007.1, forward strand.
ATTATAATTTGGTGTTATTTATAACGAGATGATTATGATGGTGTTGATGATGATGATAATGATGACGACGACGACGATGATGGAAACCCTCCGATTTTAGGATCTCTTGTGTGTGTCAATTATAGTACTTGACACTTTTAAATTTTAAAATTTTCAATTTGGTAAGGAAACATGATAATTAAGAACTAGCAATGAAAGATCAAAATAGTTTTAAATCTGATGTTTTCTTTATAATATTATTATAAAACTAAATTAAAATAAATAACCACATGCGCATTCTCACAACTAAATTTATTTATTTATAAAAGTTAGATTGTAATATTAATGCTATCTAGCTTTGGAATTATAGTATTAAAGAATTATAAACAAAGGAGAGTCATGATGATGATAATTAAATCTTTTATTTAAAAATAAAGACCCTAAGCGAGCTTGGATGTGTGAGTTTTAGCCTACTATAAAGCTCGTAAAATTTATAGGTCCACATTGGAGTTGGTGCCATTATTTTGTAAATCCTAATTTTTCTATAGTGTTCAATCTAACGACGAGCTCAACTCCTGATTAGATTAGGTTTCTCCAAATCTCTTTTTTGAATCTAATGACGAGCTCGATTCCTGATCGGATTAGATTTCTCCAAATATTTTTTTAAAGTGGGTGTTTTCACCCTTCATAACATCTAATCCAAAGCATTGCTTTTGCTTCTTTCCCATCCCCTCCTAGTATGAAGTATTTTGGATTTTTTCACAAAATGCCCAAAATTCTTTGCAACACCTCGACCCTCCCTAAGTGCGTTTAGTATCTAATTAATTCTAATTAGATGCGTAATCAGCTGTTTTGGATTCGTCTGTGGTTGGATAGGTAGATTAGTGTGGTTTTGACATTGAGTACTAGTTAAGACGCTGATCCAGGTTTGCTTTGTTAGCGTTGTTTAAACCAAGATTAGATCTTAAGGGCAATTAGATGACGTTTAGCTTAGATTGTGTTACACCCTGACCCAGGCTAATCGTGATTAATGCTAATTAATTAGGATTTATGCTAATTAAGCACGGATAATTGGGTTAATGAAGTTTAATGACCAAAGAGAGACAAATTAGTCTCAAGTGATGCATTAAGCATAATCGAATGAATTTGAATGGATTTGAGTTGATTAAAATGAATTTAGACTTAGATAAAGTGGGCTAAGGACTTTCTCGTAAATACGAGTTTTCACGTATTTCGTTGAATACGGAAATTCTTGATACCAACGTGTGTATCTTGAATATTACTTTAACTTTCGTAATAGGCGCGGTCCCATTTGGCTTCAAACGGGCCAAGTGAGGGTTCATTTGACTCAAAATGAAATAAGAATAAACCAAAGGGGGTTTTAGTGTGAACAACCTTTTACATTAGAATGAAATGAGCTTCATTCCTTAATTTCTCTTCAAGACAAAACCTAGGTTCTTTTTCTTCTTTTCTCTTCCATTCTCCTTCATCAAAGAGAGAGTCTAGGAGTGGTTTGGGGTGTGGGGGGGGGTGGGTTTTGAGGAGTTCATCTCCACCTTCATCTTCTTCCCCAAGTTGCTTCCCCCATTGTTGAGGTGTAGAGCTTGAGAAAGATCTAAAAATCCATTCATTTGAGCCTCAAGTAAGTAGTTAAGCACTTTAGTAGAACTTTCAAGTTTCCTTGGATGGTTAGAGAAGGTTTCTAGCACAAATAGCTCAATGGTTGTATATTTTCATGTTTTCATGGAGTTAGGGCTTCATTTGGGGGTTTTTCATCTTCAAATTAGGCTAAACAAAGAGGACTTTGGGTAGCTAATCTTCAAGAGAGGCAAGTATAAGCATTTGGTTGTAATTATTGTTAACCATTGTTGAAATGCTTGGAGTTTCCATGGATCTAGATTTTTGTACATATTATTGAGTTTTGAGTTTTCTCATGGATTGAATGGAATGATTAATGGATGATTAAATGTGTGGTTTATTGATGGATTTTGTACGAAGAGGGAAATAGAAGATTTCCATTAAATTTGTAAACTTTGAATGTATTAGAAGTAGAGAAGGAGGAAGAAGAATCAGATTTCGGACTGATTTTTGGAAGGGTTTCGTCCCAGGTCCGATCGATCGGACAAGTCACTAACTGGACGTGTTTTCAGTCTGATCGATCGGAGGGCTCTGTTTGAGCCCGTTCGAAATTGACGATTTATGATGCCGGTACTATAATTAGGATTGGGAATGGACTATGAAGGAGTCCTAGAATTAGCTATACTATAATTAATGGCTATTAAGTATAGAAAATCAAGGAAAGAATGTTACTAAAAATTTGGCCAATCGACCGGACCTAACGGTCCGATCGATTGGAGTGAGTTTTGGATTTTCGCGAAAGTTTGTAGCACTCCTTGTGAGTATAATGCTCCCTAGATTAGTTCGAAGACTAATCATGGATTAAAGTGGAACTATTAAGAATTAAGGATAGTGAAGGGAGGATTTCACAGTTAATAAATTGGGGTCTAGACTTCCATGGACGTTAACTACGGGGACTATAATGCACACACTAAATATAAATGTGATGCTCATCAAGAATAACACGTGCATTTAGTACCGTTGGTTATATCTATATGGTTGTTTAGATTTAAGAAAGAATTAAATAGAATCATGATTGTCTAGCAATTCTTTATGCTAACATTGTGTTCCAATCTAATGTGATTCATATTATTACTCTTCTCTTCTCTTATTATGAAGGGAACCATTGAATTGAATTGAATCGAATTTAATCGAATCTAGGATTGGATTGTTCATTGAGAAATATTGACCTTGGAGTTTGGCACTACCTAGCAACTGTACTAGAACTCTAAATGAGTTCATTAAATTAATAAATGAAACAGATGACTAATTCTACTACAGTTCATGGTATTTGGGGGCGTTCCGGAGCTCCGCGTTGATGCTAGTTGTCTCTGGCCCGGACACTAGAAAGTCCCACTAATTCTGATCATATCTATGGTATTGATCGATGCCTTCCATTTGGAAGATGAATCCTTCCTTTGAGGGAAGATGGCAACGATGAATCCTTCCTTGAGGGAAGATGGTAAATGAAATGAAATGAAATGGAATGGAAAATGAATGCTATGGTAGTGATCACCCCATTACATGACTACAAGTTTAGCTTTTATGTGCACACATCCTATTGTATGAGCTTTCCAGATTTATCTGGTATTGGAATTGTTGTTAATAGATGAAATGAGTTTAATTTATGGGTTAGCATGCTATTACAATATCTGTTTATACATTGTTGAACCGTCGTGTTCATTAGTGTTATCGATGGCACTACAGGCCCATTCGCCATTGCCGGTGCAGCAGCGCCCCCTGCGGGAGCGGAGGAGACCATTCCGGTTCCTCCAGGAGGATTGAATGAATGGAATGGCCGGGATACCGTTTGATACGGGCATCCGAGTGCGAGAAGGAATATTTTTGTTTTGAGGAACATTTTGTGAAGTCATTCTTTTTGTATAATCGTTTTGGGATGTAATTAATGGTCATTGCACAATATTTTGGACATGCACTATTTGACAAGTAGATGATGGATAGGATACATGTATAAGAAACATTATTTTGTATACATGTAAATGTAATTGATGTTGTCAAGTGAAATTGTTTCCGCAGATTTGTGTAATTGACAGGTTTATTGAGATTGTTATCCCTTGTGGATTTCGTTTTAACTTCGGTTAATTCGGGATTTACGGGAGTAAGTATGGGCTCACGGCTCGGGGTTACCGGATCTCGGGCCCGGGTCGTGACATACTTATTGTATGGTATCAGAGCTAAAGTTAAGAATAAAAGGAAACTTAAAAGACTTAGAAAACTGTAATCACGTTGTGAAGAACGTTGATTTCTAAGGTATTCTCATTTATAATTGTGTCGTATATCCTTTCACCCACCTGCCAAACCATTATGTTTGACCCACTCTTTGGTACTCAGGTCCAGACGCCGGTTACCCCAAGACGGAGTTTGAGGAGGCAGTAGGAGAGCCACAACCAGTAGGTGAATGGCGGGCTGACGACGTCGTTTAGACATTCGATCGAGTCTTGAGATACGACACATTTTGGGATTGTAACTAACTCATTCTTTTGGGAAATTATTTTGGCTTGTACTGGCCTTTGTTAGCTTTTGTTCTTTTGGGGAGTGAAAAACTAATTGACCTTTTGTATAAATATTAACATATGCTTTTCGGAAAATGCTTATGAATATTGCTCACTTTGATATATTACGATTATATAGATGTGTTATCAATCTCGTTGATGGGAATGAGTTATAGACTTGATTTACTACACGCTTCCGCAGTTAAACAAAAATAAATTATATTGTTGTAATATCCTCCCCGCGGACACCTATAGGAAATTACGTACGCGGGTAGTACCATATTCTTTATTAACCTGTGTACGTATTGTATGTGTTATGACATCCATCATCATTGAATACAAATCATCATCATGTCTTGATCCCGGATTAGGCCCGTAGACCCGGTTCGGGGTTGTGACACTGTGTATACAATAAAAACACATTCATGCTACAACATCCTTCTCGAACTCCTTTGGATACACGAGAATGGTTTGTCCCTTTAACTCTACATCAATGTATCAAGTTCGTTAACAACGATGGCATGATACATCAGGTGTTTGCAGACAGAAAACCCTTCAAAGGTAAAGAGGTCCATTATGCAGATTCCCTGATTTACAGGGGAGAAAAAGAAAAAGAGAAGCAAGAAATAGCACCTTTTGCCGAAAATCTCTAGAAAGATGAAGGCAAGGCTCGTCAGCAATCATCAGAAGAAAAAAAACCCTCCTGCAAATCTGAAAAGAGCAGCCAATATCCCTTTGTCATCTCCCTTACATCTTCAAAGCCTTTGGTCATCACAACCAAAGCAAAGAAGACAAAGCAAAAGTCTGGGGGAAAGCTTGTTGTCTTTTTCGTGTCTATCATGCAAGACACGGATACAGAGTCAAAGCCAGAAGATGACACATCGTCAAGTCAAGCTGACACTCAGCAAGTTCAGCCTACTCTACTCCTAATGGAGACACCTGTTGACGTAGAAGATATTGTGTCTGCTTCCTTCAATGTTTCGGCAATTTTAGCAGAAGAGAAGCCAGTCTTCTTACATAGATCAGAGGCTTCTTCATCAAATTCCTTGCTTAAACCTTTCCAAAACGAAGGTATGCCTCAACTATCCCTATATAGTCCTATGGCACAAGCTATTATAAAGAAAATGGGCTATGACACTCAAAATCTAGTCGGTCTGGGACAAGGTCGCAATATTCTCATGCCATTGGGGCCTGCCTTGACCAAAAGCCAACTGCAAGATTGGAGGCTCTACGGTCATGTAGAAAAGTCTTCACATGGGTTGGGGTATGATCCCAACACTCCCCTGAGACAGCTGACACAAAGACTGAAAAGTCAATTTGCCGACCAAGCCTCAACATCTCATATCCATGAAGACATTGGTTTCCCTGAATATCTCTTTGAAGAGTCACCCGTCAAGGATCTGGGAAGCTCTTCCAATTGGTATGTTTTCTCTGACGATGAAGAGGAAGTGTCCAATAATACAGACATGGTATTCTGACCCAGAAGAGCCATCGTCTCCAAAAGAAGTACCTTACTTCGACCCAGTTTCGACAGGCGATTGGGACCATCTCATAGCAAATCTTGAGAAGATTACTGATCCAGAAGACCCATGGACAGGATCCAAGCATTGGTCTGAAAATGCCCTTTGTACTCCAGAAGGTTTCGTTGAATTGGAAGCCTCCAAAAATATTGTGGAGGAACTATCTTTGAACCTTCCAACAGAAGATCATGTTCAAAAGCTAGACTTGGGAATGCCAGATAACTCACGTCCTGTATTAATAAGTAAAAATATAAAGGATGATGAGTTACCTGAGTATATCACTTTTCTCCGTGAGTTTGTTGATTGTTTTAAATGGTCTTATGCCAAAATGCCTGGTTTAGACCCCGAAATAGCAGTTCACAAACTCAATCTACAAAAAAATATCAGGCTTGTCAAACAAGGCCAAAGAAGATTCCGTCCAGATATAATGGACAAAATTGAATAAGAAGTTCAAAAACTCAAACGCGCTGGCTTCATCCGTGAGGAACAGCATCCTGAATGATTGGCCAACATTGTCCTAGTGACAAAGAAAAATGGGCAAATCAGGGTTTGTATTAACTATAAAGACCTGAATGGCGCTTGCTCTAGAGATGAATTCCTGCTCCCCATATCGGAGGTTATGATTGACAATACCTACGGATTCGAGTGAATGACATTCATGGATGGCTTCTTCGGCTACAATCAGAGAAAGATGCATCATGAAGATGAAAAACATACATCATTTCAAACCCCATTTGGCGTGTATTACTACACTGTCATGCCATTTGGTCTAAAAAATGTTGGTGCAACATATCAGAGGGCTGCGATGAAGATATTCCAAGATATACAGCACAAGACGGTTGAATATTACGTTGATGACCATTTTCCGGGCGCTCTACTTACACAAGAGAATGACGAGGGAAAAAAAGTTGCTCTATACTACCTCAGCCGTATGCTGGTAGGTGCGGAGCATCACTACTCTCCAGTAGAAAAAGAATGTCTTGCAGTGATGTTCGCCGTGCAAAAGCTGCGTCACTACCTTCTTTCCAACACAGTCTACCTGATTTCGAGGATCAACCTCGTGAAAGTCCTTATCAGAAAATCAGGTTCTCTCAATGCCTGAATAGCAAAATGGTCCATCCTCTTATCACAATTTGATATCAGGTATGTACCAGTAGAAAAAGCAATCAAAGGTCAAGCTCTAGCAGATTTTCTCGTAGAGCATCCATTGCCTAAAGATTCTCCATTCAAATGATCTCCCGAATCAACCTGTCTACAACATGGAGCCTTCCTCACCAAATGCCTCCTGGGATATGTACTTTGACGGTGCAACCAGGACAAATGAAAAAAGAAAGCTGGTCTCGAGAGTTAGCATCCTCTTTGTTAGCCCTGACAAATATATGATTCCGCATGCTTTCTGGTTACTAAAACCATGCTCAAAACATGCAGCTGAATACCAAGCCCTGATCGTAAGATTGGAACTAGCCCTCGAATCCATCATCACCATGATGGAAGTCTTTGGGGACTCTCAACTGATCGTCAACTAGATGAATCGGAAATTTGAAATTAGGAAGCCTGATCTGTTAGCTTACTACAACAAGGCAATATCACTTCGCCAAAGGTTTGATAACATCACCCACATCCTCAGAGGTGATAACATCCGTGCAGATGCCCTGCCGGACTTGTAGCATCCCTGGCGATCGTGGAAGGGGAAAACATGCATAATACACTATGTAAAAGAAGGATATACTCCATCCTCTTAACACACACCAAGCAATTGATGAATGCCACCAATTGGTTGGAAGTTGGATCTCTATCCTCAGACCTCCAATCGGTGACTGGAGGGACAAATTCATTATTACATAATGTTCGGAATCCTCCCTGAAGATCCAAAAGAACTGGTTAAGCATTCAAAGACGAACCCCGAACTTTCATTTAGATATTCCTTTAAAAATCCTTTGTAGAAAATCCTTCAATAGAGTACTTCTGCACTGCTTGTCACAACAGGAGGCCGATGAAACACTCAAAGAAGTTCATGCTGGTCTTTGTGGAGCTCATCAAATGAGTCCTAAGCTCTACGATCAGATAAGAATGTTAGGTTATTATTGTTAGATTGTATGGACTCAATCCATCAGTTGATGTGATAAATTGATTAATTTCTTTATTTATTAATAAAATCATGCTTTACTTTCATAAGATGAATGTTATTTTATTACTTTATGGACATGACCAATACATATGACATAATGGTTCATGAGTTGAACCGGGTCCCATAGTATATTAGATGTGATATATGTGTATCGATGAGATCCACACACGGGAGATATATGTCACAAATCTTATAGTTAAAATATCTTCACAACCAGTGATGAGACTGGGCATCTCATCTGATAAGGTTGCAGCACTTTGATCACTATGAGATAGTGTGATTTGTCTTGATCATCAGAATGAAAGATTCTGGATCAATGTGCTGGTACATTGGATGTAATGAAGGACCATGAAAAGTACCTTATGGAATTCCGTCTCAATAATAAGGTATGCTCTCATAATTCCCTAGCAATATGCTCTCAATCCTGAGACATTGATGAACTCAAGTTTCTATCTATTCATTTGCTTTGAGTCACCAATGAGTGAGGCCAACTGTAGGTCAACACCTCGGTGCCTTGGGTATGTGGTAGTAGGACTGTGGGAACATTGAATGATCAAGATGGAATCTATCTCTATTATCCCCTTGTGCCAATTAATGGGTTTGTCATTAGTAAGTGCGCACCCATCTTCATTAAGAGTTAATTGGATGGTACTGATGATCATAGTGATTAATTGGGGCTCAAGGATAATAAGATGTGGAACTAAGATTGGAAGAGACAGATTTATTCCAATTGATCCATGGATATTGATAGAGGGGCCTACTTGTGGTAATCGGGAAGTTTAGGGTCTTCATTGTAATTTATTCCTAAGACTGGAGTGCAATTGCATTTATATAGTGGTGTTATTTGCAATTAACTGTGGGCCTGGATTGCACATGAGATGTGGGGTCGCGTGTCCCGGTGGGAGCCAGCTTTCTATGGAATCCCTAGTGGTCCCCACGCTAACCCAAGTTATTAGAAAGATACTAATCATACTTGAACTCTAAAAAGAATGAATGAGGAAGTTACTATTTCTATTTGAAGTAGGACTTCTAATAGTAGTAATAGTATACTTACTAATTATTGTGGAAGTAAGACTTTTATTTCAATTAAGTAAAGAGGAGACCTGGGAGATTATAAAAAGGAATACACCCCTCTTAGACGTCCATAATATTGGAGTAAAAAACGTCCAGCTTTTTTGTGCAATAGTTGCACTGCTCTCTTCTCTCTTCCTCTTCTAGTTCCTTAGAGTTTCGAGTTGGGTTTTTTCTTGAAGATTCCACCGATCTTCTTGAGAAGAGAGATCTAATTCGGGTCATGGCGTGGAAAGCTAAGAGGTAGTGGAGATTCTGACCTTAGTTTGTAGAAAAGTTCTACATCAACGAAAGTTATCAACTTCTCCATTAGAGCACAACCGAGCTCCAAAGGTATAATCTCCTTCCTTGTATGTGGTAGATTTTAATAGATGCTTGTTCGCTTCTGTTCTATCTTTTAGATAGTTTTACTTACTGTACATGATCATGAGATTGAGGGTTATGCATCCTGGATTGGGTTTTTGGCCTTATGGATACTTGATCCCTGAGTCAAGTAGGTCAAAAGTTTTGAAAATCTATCCACGATGCCCACCTGCTTCCAACAATTATTGGCCTACCATGGTAGTTGACGCTATGTGATTTGCTAAGCACTGCCGACAATGCCAAGTTCATGAAGATTATGTTCATATGCCTCCAAAATGGCTACACCCCACAGCAATCTCATGACCTTTCGAAGCTTGGGGTATGGATATCATAGGTCCTATCTCTCCCCCGTCAAGCAAAGGTCATCGCTTCATCTTCACCGCTACGGATTAGTTCTCCAAGTGGCCAGGGACATTTGCGCTCACAGATATGAAGACCTCATCTGTCCTTCAGCTCTTGCGCTCCCACATTATTTGTCGTTTCGGCATACCAAAAAGATTCGTCCATGACAACGGACCACAATTCCGGGTTCACCGATTCTATAGCTTTTGCAACAAATATGAAATCCAAAGTTGTCCTTCGAATCCATATAATTCGGCAGCAAACGGATTAGTAAAAGCCTTTAATAAGACACTCTGCAAAATCTTTAAGAAAATGGTCTCTAGTCACCAAAGAGGCTGGAGCGACAAGCTTTCTGAAGCTTTGTGGGCCTATTTGACCACCGTTCGAGGACCAACCCATAGCACACCATTCTCCTTGGTCTTTGGATGCGAAGCTGTCGTGCCCTTGGAGGTACAAATTCCTTCCCTAAGGTTGTCCTTTCAAAATGACATGACTCAAGAAAGCAATGTCAAATTGAGACTCCAAGAGCTGGACAATCTCGACGAGAGACGGCTCGAAGCTCGACAAAGCATTGAGCTTTACCAAGCACGCATGGCGGGATCTTTCGATAAAAAGGTCCGGCCCATTTGTAACAATCAAAGTCTAAAGTTGCATGGTCATCCGACATTGATCATCATGAAGATCCATCAGTGACCATCACAGGAAGAATTTCAAAAGACGCGGCACAGCCCACGACTATTCAAGCGCCTCAACGACCACTTAATGTAATTAAATGACCCATTTTATGACAAATAATGGCGGTCATTAACTCATTATTTCGGACGGCCCAATCAAAAGCGAGCAAAAAGGAGTTATAAGTCAGCCATAAACATGGCATTAAACCCTGTACTCCTCCCATCATGGAACTTAAAGGCGATTAAAGGCCCTTAATTCTCCATTGACCAATCAAAAGCCAAGGAAAAAGAGTTACAAAAATAATGAATTAAATAATGTAACTCCTTCCATTATGTGGCTTTAATACATTTATAGCCCATAAACCCACCTAATGGCTACCAAAGGCCTATAAAAGGGGGTCATTCCTAAGGAAACGGATCCGGAAAAATCATTCGGGAAATCAATCCAGAAAACCAAGCCAGAAAGCTCTGCAAAAGTTGCTACAACGACCTCTCCTCCCTTAAAGAAGTTTTGCATCGACCGTAACAATTGTCAGATTGTATGGACTCAATCCATCAGTTGTTATTATAAATTGATTAATTTCTTTATTTATCAATAAAATCATATTTTACTTTCATGAGATGAATGTTATTTTATTACTTCATGTACATAACCAATACATATGACATAATGGTTCATGAGTTGAACCGGGTCCCATTAGTATATTAGATGTGATATATGTGTATTGATGAGATCCACACACGGGAGACATACGTCACAAATCTTATACTTAAATATCTTCACAACCAGTGATGAGACTAGGCATCTCATCTAATACGGTTGTAGCACTTTGATCGCTATGAGATAGTGTGATTTGTCTCGACCATCAGAATGTAAGATTCTGGATCATGGTGCTGGTACATTGGATGTATTGAATGACCATGAGAAGCACCTTATGGAATTTCATCTCAATAATAAGGTTTGCTCTCATAATTTCCTAGCAATAGGCTCTCAATCCTAAGACATTGATGAACTCAAATTTCTATCTATTCATTTGCTTTAAGTCACCAATGAGTGAGGCCAATTATAGGTCAACACCTCAGTGTCTTGGCTATGTGGTAGTAGGACTGTGAGAACATTGAATGATCAAGATGGAATCTATCTCTATTATCCCCCTGTGCCAATTAATGGATTTGTCATTAGTAAGTGCGCACCCATCTCAATTAAGAGTTAATTAGATGGTACTGATGATCACAGTGATTAATTGGGCTCAAGGATAATAACATGTGGAACTAAGATTGGAAGAGACAGATTAATTCCAATTGATCCATGTATATTGATAGAGGGGCCTACCTGTCGTAATCGGGAAGTTTAGGGTCTTCATTGTAATTTATTCCTAAGACTGGAGTGCAATTGCATTTATATAGCAGTGTTATTTGCAATTAATTGTGGGCCCGGATTGCACATGAGATGTAGGGTCGTGTGTCCCGGTTGGAGCCAACTTTCTATGGAATCCCTAGTGGTCCCCACGCTAATCCAAGTTATTAGAAAGATACTAATCCTACTTGAATTCTAAAAGGAAGGAATTAGAAAGTTACTATTTCTATTTGGAGTAGGACTTCTAATAGTGGTAATAGTATACTTACTAATTGTTGTGAAAGTGAGACTTCTATTTTAATCAAGAAAAGAGGAGCATTGAAAGGTTATAAAAGAGAATAGAACCCCTCATGGACGTCCATCTATTGGAGTAAAAAACGTCCAGCCTCTTTTTGTGCAATTGTTGCACTACTCTCTCCTCTCTTCCTCTTCTAGTTCCTTGGAGTTTCGAGTTGGGTTTTCTCTTGGAGATTCCACCAGTCTTTTTGAGAAAGTAGATCTAATTCGGGTCATATCGTGGAAGGCTAAGAGGTGTTGGAGATTCTTATTTTACAAGTGAAAGAGTTTCATCATCAAAGAAATATGCAACTTCTCCATTAGAGCACAACCGAGCTCCAAAGGTATAATCTACTTCATTGCATGTTGTAGATTTTATGGATGATTGCTGGTTGTTGTTCTATCTTCTTGATAGGTTTATGTATTGATCATGATGGCTGAGATTGAGGACATGGATCCTGAATTGGATTTTTTGGCCTTATGGGTACTTGATCCCTGAGTCAAGTGGGTCAAAGATTTTGAAAATCTATCCACGAGGCCCACCTACTTCCAACAACAACAAGGTGGCCAAAGTCGCTTAAGGGGTCACTCCCCTCATGGACCTCTCCTTCTCCTCCTCTATGGCTTAGATGTGGCGTTTCAGCCCATCTACTTGGCTTTTTATTGGACATAGGACCTCCTCTTGGTCTTTTTCCTCTAAAACTCTAAGGTTTAAGCCAAGCCAAGCGAATCAAAAGCGACCTTTGTTCTCATCCGAAGGATGATGGCGAAGTCTACACATGGCTTGCGACCGTCAATCTGAATGAGTCCCCACAATCTCCTGTGAAGTTAGATCCCTTTTTCTTGCATTTTCATTGTATTTTGTATTTTTTTGAAGAGACATAAAAGAAATCACAACTCTTGTCTTTCATTATTGATAAGAATTGTAAACCGCCTTTCACGGCAAAAAAAAACTGCCCTTTACGGAAAACATCGCCTTTCACGGCAAATAAATCATGTCTCTTTTCTTAAATATATGTGCAATTAAAAAGTAGAAAAAAGTTGATTTCCTTTTCTACTTGCGAAGGTGGATCTCCGGACCACCACTTGTCAATTCCAAGTAGAATAGAAAATCTGGCATACCGGCACAAAAAATGTTTATGCTTGCATTCCACATCAGTCGCAAAATGGTTGGATCCCACGGACTCTCACGTCCGTTGACCTCGGTAGCGCCACCCATGAAAAAGCGAATCCATCATGGTGCAGCTTTGTATTGATTGCCAACAAGTGTTTTATGTCTAACCAAAGAGAAGATAATTAAAACTACGTATGAAAGAGGTATTATTCTAGGAACATGTCTGTTTCATGTGGAGGTGACACTTTCCCAAATCCCTAGTATGAATGAATGAAGGCATCTCTATATTTCAAACTATTTCTCTTCTGCAAGAGACAAAGTATTAGCTAGAGGAAACTATATTTTATGTCTAACCAAAGAGAAGATAGTAAAAACTATATATGTACTTAAGAGGTATAATCCCAGGAACATGTCTATTTCATGTGGAGGTGACACTTTCCCAAATTCTTCATGCGAATGAATGCAGGCATTTCCATATTTCATACCATTTCTCTTCTACAAGAGAAAAAGTATTAGCTAGAAAAAACAATAGACCAAAGAAAAAACATGGAAAGCCCATTTGGAAGTATCTCCACACTTGCAAAGACCTCTGGTGTTTCACTAGAGGTGGTCTTAATACGAGTAGGAGAAAAAAAACGCATGTGAGAAATACAGGTGTTGATTCGGAGAAGATGAGAAAGGGAGATGAATGGAGACAATGAAAATAAAAAAGGACATGATCTAGGGTTTATAGAGGAGAATAGATGAATGGGTTTTATTGATTTCACCTGTAAAATGATGTGTTTCGGTGGTGGATACCAAAGGAAGAAGCTCCCGGACGTTCTCCTATTCTTCTCGTTCTTTCATTGTTTTTCCCACAACAGACGATTTCTATGATTAGAACTTTGTTAACATCAATGAACTTAGGGGCAGAAAGGGAAATAAAAAATGGATTTTGAGCAGGAGGTCATTGGCTGATATTATAAAAATTTGGGGTCCACAATTGTGGTTATCCTATTTAAGGATTTTTTTTTTCTTTTTTGTGAATGTCCCTAAACTCAATAAATTTCTTACATTTTAAGATCATGAAATTGTTACACTTTTAAGAACATAAGTAACCTTTCTTAATCATCACTCTCTCCATTGTATTAAGGTGTTATGACTCATTCCAGAGGTCCAGAAGGCTACATGTCCTTAAAGGCTATAACTGTATACAACCCCATGCTGGGTTCAAGGTTTTGTAGATGTGTTGACTTACCCTCTGGGTTTGAAACACGACAGAGCTCGCCTTGAAGAAATACAAAGTTGTTCCCTTGAGATTTTGTATGATAAAAATAAGGGACATTTACTTCAAAAATCCCATTAAATTGGGTAATTACAACTGAGGAGCCTAAATTTTTATTTTGACGGCCAAGGACCTTTAGCCCAAAATCCAATATTTCATTCCATTTTTGCCTTTGGTTAGTTGATGTCAACATAACCCTAAAAAAAAAAAAAAAAAAACGTTCTTCACCCCAAGATCAACAACAACAGTAGAATAGAATAAAGAGAGGAAGGAAAAAAAGGAGATCAACGTCATACCCCTTTCTTCTCAATCACAGTGAGAGAGAGATTGCTCAATGTCAACAAAACCCTAAACAACCAAAAACTCAATTTTTGTTGACGCTAACTGGGCATTTTGTTGACATCAACACAATTTTATGTTAAGGTCGACAAATCTTTTGTCGACGTCAACAAATTCACAGGGTCACTCATGGTATTAATTGGGCATTTTTGTTGACGTCAATACAATTTTATGTTGATGTCGACGAATCTTCTATCGACGTCAACAAATTCACAGGGTCACTGAATGTAATAACTAGGTATTTTTGTTGATGTCAATACAATTTTATGTTGATGTCAACAAATATTACTCATGACAGAATAGGGAACTGGTTATGTTAACATCAACAAAAAAAAAGGGTAAAATGGGAAAAAAAAGAGATGATTTGGCCTGGAGGTCCTTGACCGTCATTATAAAAGTTTAGGGTCCTCAACTCTGGTTACCCTATTTAAGGGGATTTTTATGGTAAATGTCCCTAAAAATAATCATGGCAAAGAATATATTGTTTTAAGGGCAGTAATCACAAATTAACAGAAATAAAAAATACAATTCGTATTCACTGCAAGATCAAAAGAAAAACTAAGGTGTTACAGAAAAATGTAACTGATCAAAGTAAAAATACAAACACACAGACACATGTCACACATCTATAGAAAAGGAAAACAAAGAAACAAAAGAAATAGAAAATTTGACGAGGAAATTGAAAAGGAGATACATTCACAGGAAATCAGAAAAGGGCAAAATGAAAAACAAAGAAAATCTAATTGATTCAGAAGTGCTCAACCATGCAATCACAAATTAAGAGAACTAAAAAGGTAACAAATTTACCATGAGCAGTATATATCTATGAGTCGTGAGCAGAAAAACCGAGCATAGACAAAGAGAGAGAAAGGAACAAGGAGAAGAAGAAAGCAATTAGAAATAGAGAGAAATAGATAAGAGGGGAGATGTCTGGATGGCAACGGTGAGAGAGGGCAGAGGGTGATTGTCGACTGGGCGAGGGAGGGAGGGAGGGAGGGAGGGAGAGAGGGGGGGGGGGGCGACAGGGCGAGAAAGAGGGGCAGCATATGCGAACTGCATGCATGCGTGTGACGATGCGAGAGGGGCAGAGTCAGCGTGTTGCATACGCCTTGCGATGGTGAGAGGGCTCGCCATGACGACGAGGGCAAAGAGACGAGAGCTGAAGAGCATAGAGAAGAAAAGATCGTAGGGAGGCAGAGAGCTGAAGAGCGATGAGTGTTTTGCTGTGGGATTGTTTTATAAAAGAGATGGGAGGTTGAAGTTACAAGAATGCCCCTCCTAATTAGCCACTTTTTACTGTTAGTGAGGGGCGGTTTAGGTAATATAAAAAAATTATCAAAATTAGCTTGGAGTGGTCCTGGCCGGGCTGGGCATCATATGCCCAATCCCAGTCCTATTTTGGCTAGGCTTTAAAATTATTAACCAACCCCATCCTTCTGGGCTCAAAAGATTTTAAAAGCCCTGCATTTTCGAGCTTGGGCCGGGCCGGGTACCTATTTTAGCGGGCTAAATTGACAAGCGTAACCATATATACTCCTGTGTAAAATTACCTAAAGAGACATCTCTCCCTTCCAACTTATTTCGACACCCACCCACCCACCCACCCCCACCCCTAGCCACTAATGCCCCCTCCAGCAGCACCGCTGTAGGGGGTGGGAATGAGAGAGATAGGGGAGGGAGAGGGAGAGAGAGTGGCAGGCGGAGTAGAAGGAAAGAGACAGGACGAGGGAGAGGAAGAGGAGAGAACGAAAGAGTCCCCCAAGTTAGTTATAAATGATATCGACTTGATTTTTTGTCTAACAATAATAACCAAATCCTAGGTGAATTTTTTTATGGATATCCTCATAGGTCACAATATTTCCACCTATTTTTTATTCTATTTACCTAACATGAACATATTCTTCAATGAAAAGGGAGTTCAAGTTGTTATTAATTAGACTAATTTTCATCATTAACATAAACTAATATACCCCGAGAGGTAGCTTAGTTGGCCCAGGACCACAGTTTGCACCCAAATGTTGAGGGTTCGAAACTGCACTGCCACACTGGGGCCACAGGGCTTTACCTAGCTCCCCCTGCGCCCATAGCGATTATTCTGGCCCAAAGGGCTGGGACACCCTCCATTATTAAAAAATAAAATAAAATAATAAAGTTTGAGAGTTTAGATAGATAGCCATCAACATCATCATTGAGTGGGGTTGAGTTTAGCCACTAGCGACTTATCGATACTAATTTCTTTCTATCCCCTTACTTCCTTTATTGTTGTTTTATGCAAGTGAACTCCCAAGAGTTTTGAAAATCACTTTCTTCCCATAATTTCATCGTAAGATTCATTGACAGAAAAGATTACATTTATAAGAAAATACTAGCCATATCCAAAGGATAAAAACAAGGACAACCTACTAATATCTCTGAAATCCTAACAAATTGATAATCTTCAACATTCCCCCTCAATCACATGGTACTTTCAAAGAAAGTATTTGTGATTGTAAACATGAAAAATAAGAACCCTATAATCTTTAAAAAATAGATGATAAAATATTTTAATAGAAACACTCTTCATGTCTTCTTGGTGATCACCGTCAGTCTGTGGATACATCACTGTCGCAACCCACTCCTTTCTGAGTCTATCGTTGCCGATGGCCCACTGGATCAGATCTGTCACAATTTCTTCCAGAAGCTTCATTTGTGCAATTATGATGAAGATGATGAGATCGTAGGGCTTAGATAAATGGGTGGGCAAGAGAAGATGAACATTTCTTTATTTAAATAGAAAAATTGATGGTGATAATCATGGAAGGATGATCATACCCGAATTGATCACAAGATCATCTCCGGCCCAAGCTTTGATACCATAACGAGTTTTGAGAATCACTTTCTTCCCATAATTTTGATATCCCTAAAATCCTATCAAACTGATAATCTTCAACGGACACCACATCTGGAGTTAAAATTTGTAATTCTTGCCCATATTCAAATGCATTAAATCATCTTCATTGTTTTGTCTTTGGTGGTCAAAGTTTAATTATTTTGTTATAAAATCTAATGGTGACATTTCAAAGAACTGCAAGTTAGGCTTAATAGTAATTCAAGAGTCAAATAATTTATTTAAAAAGGGTCTAATGCGTATTTGACCATTTGCATGACCGGTGGATATAGGAACTGGCTTAGTTTGGACGCCTTAGACATTTCTCTGAAATTGAATGGTTAGGATCACCTGTCCAAGTTGATATAGAAGGGCCTACATAGTTCTCACAAGGTAGTAATGCATTCCTAAAATATGACAATATGATTTTACACATTGATCTTTCATGACCACACCATTTGTATGGCTCATGAATCCACAGAAACCACCAATAGAATGGGAGGGGTGAATTTGGTGTTGGCCAAAGCCCCAAATATCATTCTAAATAGATAGCTCTAACCCTATATTTTAGAGACTATGGTTCTAAACGTCTTTTTTTTTTTTTTATTTGCTCTCCCCATCGTTACTCAATCCAACAGCGTATAATGTTTGGACAAGCCCAAAATTGGAATGAGTTTCAAAGCATGTGCACGCGTATAGGGAGTCCGGATTCTCTGATGTTTCAATACATGGTTTAGATATATTTTTTCTTTCATTCTTAAAATAACTCACAAGTGAATCTTGTAGCTCAGATTTATCATTCTTAAAATACACTATAAATCAATACTGAATCTTGTGGTTCAGATTCATCCCATTCTTAAAATAAACTCCAAATCAAAACTGAATCTTTTGGTTCAGATTCATCATTCTTAAAATAGACTACAAATCAAGAGTGAATCTTATGGTTAAGATTCATCATTCTTAAAATAAGTTGCAAATCAAAAGTAGATTTTATGGTTAAGATTTATCATTCTTAATATAAATTACCGATCAAATTGAATGTATAAAGTTCTTAACATATTTTGGTTTTCTATGTGTTTTTTTTTTTTTTTTTTTTTTTGCTAAAAAAAAAGCGGAAGGATATATGTTGTTAAATTAGTTGATATCTTATCTCTTGATCATTTAGCAATCAACCCGTCCTCATCATGTAAACAATATTAGATCTTCCACGTGCACGTATATGATCTGAGTTTAAAAAATAAGAGTAAAAAAAATAGAAAATGATAGGGTTGTTTTTTATATTCGTTGAATAGGGACTACTTTGGAGTTCTCCCTAAAAAGGAAAGATAGTTGGCAGTCTGCCCTATTTAACTTTGTGGAAAGAGAGGAGGAAATAGAGTAAATGAGAGGAAGGAGGAGAAGAGAATGGCAGCAGACAACACAATGCTGGAGGCACCATTAGGTATAGTACCTCTCTCTGTCTTATAGGTGGAAGAAGAGAGCTTTTCCCATTGAAATTCCCTAAAAGATCCAAACACAAAATTCTCTCTTTTTCTTCCACTCTAAAATCATCTCTCTCTTGATGTTGTTTTTTCTCTTTGTTACTTTTCCCTATTCAGCTCTGCTGCTCTCTTTATCATTCTCTCTATTTTCTCTTTCATTTCTTGTTTTACAAAAATTACTAGATCTGCTGCTTCTCTCTCTTCCCCTCTTTTTTCCATAGATCTGCTCCTTGTTCTCACTTTCCTCTTTTCTTCCAGGTTTGTAGTGTTAGTAAGGACACTACTAAAATGTGCTAAAATATATCTTTTAAAGGCCTTTGGAAATCACCAGGGTCTGTTGACAAAAGTTCTTTTTATGATCAACCTTGTAACTATCATGATTTCATCATTTTTGGAACAAACTATAATTATTTATTATTTTCTCTCTAAATTGCAGCGACAAAGTCATTATCTAGAGGGACTTGGTGGTATAGGAAAGGTACGTTTTAAACTTGTTTGTTTAAGATATTACAATTCAAGTTCTCTTTTATTTTATCTATCACTTGTTCGTTAAGTGGCACTTTATTTTATTAGTTGCAATGATAACAATTGGTTGCAAACAACACAATTGATGTATACATGTACATGTACATATGCTGGAGGGCTCTCCTAAGCTGAAGCTTAGCTTATTCTAAGTTAGAATAATGGTGGTCTCATAAATCAAAATTGATTATATTTGTTTTTTCCATGATGGAACTGGAAAATCCAATTTTGATTGGATTTATCTTGATTTTGGAGACGACCATCATGTAAAAAACAATGATAATCGACTTTGATTTGTGGGACTACACTATCTCAGCTTAGGATAAGCCAAGTTTTAGCTTAGGAGAGCGCGTATATATATAGAGGAGGGCTCTCCGAAGCTGAAGCGCTCCGAAGCTGAAGCTGAAATAGTGGTGGTCCCATAAATCAAAATTGATTATATTTGTTTTTTGCATGATGGAACTGGAAAATCCAGTTCTGATTGGATTTATCTTGATTTTGGAGACGACCATCATGCAAAAAACAATGATAATCGACTTTGATTTGTGGGACTACACTGTTTCAACTTAGGATAAGCCAAGTTTTAGCTTAGGAGAGCGCGTATATATATATATATATATATCTATATATATACACACACACACATGGGGAAAAGGTTGGGGATCAAAGATCTGGATGGGCCCTACCTCCGTACCAAATTTGGGGTTCACCTGATTATCCTAATCCCTTAATCAACGGCCACAAAGTTTCATCTCTGAAAAAAAAACTTGACCATTGATCTGGTTCAAATGAATGTAAAAAATTATGGTCGATATAATTTATGGGGTCCCATGTGTGTGGTTCATTTGGATGGTAATTAGGTGGGCCCCGAATTGGGGTGTGCATCAAAACACACAAAACAGAAAAAAAAAAAAAAGGTGCGCAGTGCAGTGGCCACATTACCCCCTTTTCATATCAAGTAAAGTAAGCCACTTAACAACCCAAAAGTATAAGCCTTAAATTGCATCAAGATCCAAGACCTACAACCTTTGCGACTTATTTCGAGGAACTTATCCGAAACTATTGAGTCTCCATAATGAGGCTCACTTATGCAAAGTTCAAAGGAAGAAAAATAAATGACTCCATTTTGTATGGGTCCTCAATGGAGTTGTGCCATTGTTGATTATGCAAATCAGAAGTTTTCTACAGCGTTCAATCTAATAATGAGCTCATCTCCTAATCGGATTAGGTTTCTCCAAACTGCCTTTATGGAAGTGGGTGTTTTTACCCTTCATAACATCTAATCCAAAACGTTGGTTTTGCTTCTTTCTCATCTCTTCATAGTATTAAGAAGTCTTTCAGGTTTTTTCTACGAAAAAACCCAAAACATTCCTCATTTATTTTCATAATTATTAAATGTCTCTCTTGCATGAAATGTATGCATGCTTTGACCAAAAGCCCGAGATAGTACCGTAGCGTGCCACACACACACACACACATATAAATATATATATATATATATATATATATATATATGGAAAATGCTCCTATGAGAGTAACTCACACACTACTATGAGAGTAAAGGGTGGCGGCCCTCATATATTAGGCTGTTGGGATTGGATATAGATCCAATTAATTTGTCCCCCCTTACTCTCATAGTAGTGTGAGAATTACTCTCATAGGAGTATTTTCCTTTATATATGTTATATAAACTGATCCAATGCGTGACTCATGCACTGGATCAGTGTAGGCACCTCAACATGGGGTCCACATGAGGCCTCACTAAGAATGGGACCTAGGGGGATCGAAAGGTCACTCTGTGCCCTTCATCTCTGTAAAAAATTAACCACTACCCTAAACCTTACTATCTCCATCGAGCACTATAAGTTTAGCAGTCCAGTCAATTCGATCAGGTGGTTGCAAACCCTAGGGGACGTGTGACATTCAGGGGGTATGTGTGTGTGGTCAAGTCCGATGGACCATGCCTCTAACCCCTTCATTTGTGGCAAGCAAATTTAATGACTTTATTTTAAAGAAAAGAAGTTGACACTCAATCCAACGGTCCAATCCATTTGGATTAGTGTAGACTTATTTAGCGGCGGCTTCTCATTTCTACTGTTATAGAACTGTTATTCAAGACTTACTTTTTTAGTTACAATAAATCATACAATGTCACGTCATTACAATAGTAAACAATCATATTCCGACTAAAACCCTCTTTTGCTTTCCTCTTCTTTGTTTGCTCTTGGTGTTCCTTTGTTCTTATACTCTTTCTTTGTCTTGATTGTTCCGCTAGCAGCATGCAGACATCATCAAACACTTGCCAATCTCAAAGCTAATAAAAGCATCAGTATATGCATAATGGGTCTGCTTTAGCTTAGTCAGAGTTGGTGTGGCACAGGCACAAAGTATTACTTGTTTCGGTTTTTCATCTCCACTCCAAGGCCAATACTAGCCAGCTTCTCCAGTTTTGCTTGCTTTAGTTTTGACTTTTCCATCTCTACAACGAGGACAATACTGGCCAGATTCTCCAGTCCTGCTTGCTTCAGTTCCTTTGTATCAAGATTCATTGCAGCAGTGGCTTTGCGATCGTTTGTGCTCCTAATACTCAGCCCATATTCATTCAAAAGCTTTTGGTCTTAAAAGGAAAAAAAAAAAGAACTTTGAGTGGTTTAGAAATTTTCTCGGCATGGATCAATTGGTAGATAAGGAATTGATGCCTACACGGGCAATATTTCATGTTGTCATTTTTATTGCTTTTGGAGGGAAGATACCACTCAGTGTCATTACCAAAAATGGTGACTTTTCCACAGACATGGCAGATGTAATAATATGCTCTTCAATCTATAGAGAGAACTTAAGATATCAAAGAGAAATGTGTGCAGAATAGAATTCATAAGTAAAAAAGTCTTCTTTGGGGATGTGTGGGAGTGAGAAATTTTAAGTAAAAGAAAATTGATGAGAATAGAAAAAGATGAAAAGAGAAATGTATGTTGAATAGAATTAGTAAGTAAAAATTTCTTTTGAGTACACTAATACTGTGATTCTTAAACATCTAATAAACCTGTACATTTGATTATATTATCTTATTAATAGGCATCCGTTGAAATGTGTTAGATCAGGTTACAACATTACAAAAATAGTAATTGGTGTTCCATGTATCGCATCTGTCAAGCATGGGAACAGATTTTCAGGGGTCGTGATCAAAACGGTCTAATTCTCTAGTCCAGATCCATTCGAGAGGCCCGATAGTTTTGTCCAAGCACATCCTATGGGCCCAATAATAATGTTTTTTACATACTTGTAAATAATTAATTTCCAAGATAGGCCATATATATTTCAGGCCTATTTAAGCCTTTTTAACTATCGGGCCAA
Source organism: Umbellularia californica (assembly GCA_028538565.1). NCBI lineage: Eukaryota > Viridiplantae > Streptophyta > Magnoliopsida > Laurales > Lauraceae > Umbellularia > Umbellularia californica. The sequence goes on from JAPQWN010000007.1 coordinate 22,987,940, forward strand.
AAACTTAACTAGTTTGTGGTGGGCCGTTGGCCTGAAAGGGTTCTAGGCCCAACAAGCTGACACAAGTAACTTGAATCCAGATTCAAGTCTAGACTCAATCAATCCAGACCCAGGTCCAAGGCCACTATTTAAAACATACAAATCTAATTTTGAAGCTAAACAAGATGATCGTATTCGTCCAAGTGGGATCCACAATTCGTTTTGGTCTTGGAGTCTCAAATGGAGTTGCTGTTTTAAGTAGTTATTGTCTTTATTATCATTTGTAATGTAAGATAATGATGGAATCCACAAGTCATTATCTTCACACTATTAGCTTCTTTAGTCATCGGAATTGATCAGGTGCAATGAAATGAATATACGACTATCAAAAGGAGCTCGCATTATTTCAATTCAATTCACACCCACAGTTAACTACTTCTTAAATATTTTTAAATGAATTTCTTAAAAAGGAAATAAAATAATTTCTAACCTGTTAAAAATTATTGTCTTACTTACTTCTTTCATTAAGGCAAATATCATTTCAACCCAATCCACGCTGATCGTTGATCGTCCACGCAAATATCACCTCTTCTTTTCCTGCCCCTTTGCCTGCTCCATCTGGACTTGGATTCTTCAAGCATCTAATGCTCAGCAGCCCTACACCTTCTCTATTGCTTCTCTATGGATCTCTCTTTCTTCAGTGAATGACAAGAAAAGCCAGAAGTTCATGGCATCTATCTTCCTCTTTGTGATCTATTCAATTTGGAAAGCAAGGAATTCTGCAATTTTTGAAAATCACCATCTCACCTTCAATCAGATAACTGCTCACCTCCTTGAAGAGCTCTGCTTCTCCCTGAAGAAGATCTCCAAGCCTTTCGTTAGCCCTCAGATCAGCTCGATCATCTTTCTACTGCATCTTGATGATCAACCAACAAGTTGCTTTGATTCCCAGCAGCAAAGGCCTGTAGATCGCCCCCAGCATCTCTGCTCTGCCGCCGTCCCAGGCGATCTCCCGAATGCAAACGCCCAAGACGATCTATGGCTTGTAATCGTCCCAGGCAATCGGAGTCTTCATCTCTGCTCTACAAAAGTCCCAGGCGATCAAAGTCTTCAAACGTCCCAGTTGCCTCAAGCGATCTACGATCTCCGCTCTAAGCACCTCTGGTCTGCTCACGTCGACCTCTGCTCCCACCAGCACAGGCCTGCAGCCGCCCCAGCTGATTAGCCTTTCAGATCTGGCAGATGCGATCTTCCATCTATGGCCGAAGCGATCTTCCCTCTCTAGCGAGATCTCCTCCCAGCTTCCCATTTTTAGTTGGTGTTTTCGCGCAGCTGCTCATCCTCTCGGTGATCGCCAGTTTCCGGAAGGTAGCTATCGTTATTCCGGTCCTCCGGCTGTGATCCTCTTTTCCTATGTTCTCTCCTCAGCTCTGCGTTGATCCCCTGAGCCGATCTGCTCTGAGTTTTTTCTTTTTTCTGTTTTTCTTTTCTGTTGCTTCTCCTTGTAGGTTGATCTCGGTAGATCAGTGATCTCTTTCTTCTTCCCCTTCTTCTTTTCCCTCTCCTTCTTCTCTCTCTGTCTTTCTGTTTTCTTCTTTCCCAATTAGGGATTGTTCTGTTCTCTTTCTTTTTCAATAAAACTTACCCTTTACACAAAAAAAAAAAAAAAAAAAGTTTTAGAGAAAATTATAATATAATAATCAAATAGATTTATTAAAAGACTTTTAGAAAAAAATCCAATTGTCTTAAAACATGACCCTGATTCTCACAATAAGTGGCCGGTAATTGATTGATTGCTTTTAAAAGCAAAATGAGCCATGATCTATGTCACATTATAATTTGGTGTTATTTATAACGAGATGATTATGATGGTGATAATGATGATGATAATGATGACGACGACGATGATGATGGAAACCCTCGATTTAGGATCTCTTGAAAGTGTGTCAATTATAGTACTTGACACTTTCAAAATTTAAAATTTTCAATTTGGTAAGGAAACATGATAATTAAGAACTAGCAATGAAAGATCAAAATAATTTTAAATCTGATGTTTTCTTTATAATATTATTATAAAACTAATTTAAAAATAAATAACCACGTGCTCATTCTCACAACTAAATTAATTTATTTATAAAAGTTAGATTGTAATACTAATGCTATCTAGCTTTGGAATTATAGTATTAAAGAATTATAAACAAAGGAGAGTCATGATGATGTTAATTGAATCCTTTATTTAAAAATAAAGACCCTAAGCGAGCTTGGATGTGTGAGTTTTAGTCTACTATAAAGCTCGTAAAATTTATAGGTCCTCATTGGAGTTGGTGCCATTATTTTGTAAATCCTAATTTTTCTATAGTGTTCAATCTAATGACGAGCTCAACTCCTGATTAGATTAGGTTTCTCCAAATCTCTTTTTTGAATCTAATGACGAGCTCAATTCCTGAGCTCAATTCCTGATCGGATTAGATTTCTCCAATTTTTTTTTAAAGTGGGTGTTTTCACCCTTCATAACATCTAATCCAAAGCGTTGCTTTTGCTTCTTTCTCATCCCCTCCTAGTATGAAGTATTTTGGATTTTTTCACAAAATGCCCAAAATTCTTTGCAACACCTCAACCCTCCCTAAGTGTGTTTAGTATCTAATTAATTCTAATTAGATGCATAATCGGCTGTTTTGGATTCGTCTGTGGTTGGAAAGGTAGATTAGTGTGGTTTTGACATTGACTAGTTAAGACCCTAATCCAGGTTTGCTTTGTTAGCGTTGTTTAAACCAAGATTAGATCTTAAAGGCGATTAGATGACGTTTAGCTTAGATTGTGAGCTCGATAGATTTTCCATAGCTTTGGGAATTTTCGAGGGCCGTTGAATTTAGCTTGACACGGGCCGGGGGTGGCCTGTGGGACCCGTGTGAGTGTGGGGGAGATTTGATTCTTGATATTTGGAAAATCACGATTTTAAACTCCTTTGATTTGTCAAAATAACATTTGCAACTTTTATATTCTCTTCGTTCATTTTCGAAACTCCGAAATTGCATTTTTCAGCAAAAAGGGCAAAACAAACTTGTGCATGAATTTCAATGTTTGCAAAATCATGTGAAAATTATATTTTTGGAAACTAGATATTTCTACGATCATTTTACTCTCTTTCGTCGATCTCGTCTGGGACCTGCATGATTGGTTTCCAAGCCCTTGAAGTGGAGTGACCTGGTGGGGCCTACACCCCACCCAACTTAAGAAAACCCACGTGTGTTTCTCCCTCCCTTCTCCATTTGCATGTTTCAAGTCAGTTAAGTCCAGGGAGAGAAACTAGCCCATTCTTCTTGCCTTCTCTCCTTTTGCATGTTGGTTTTCTCTTGACAAATTGGAGATTTGAGTTCACCAAACTCTTTCTCATCTTTCAAGCTTTCTATTGATACAATTTTCAAAGGATTCAAGCTGGGTTCATCTCGATCTTGAAGTTTTTCTCCATTTTTAGAGCTTCTAAAGGTAAGTGATGGTTTTCATCTTCCAACTATGGCTTTTTGGAGTTCATTAGAAATTCATTATCATGCATGCAAGGCTTCCTAAGGAGGAACCCTTTCTCTTTCAAAATTTCTATGTTTTTGAGCTCTTTTTATGGGGTTTTTTGTAGATTGGAGTTCAGTTGTAGAGATAAGTGTTGGGGGATCACCTTTTAGTACATTTTTTAACCAAGGCAAGTGAATGAATGAGATATGAATGTGCATACAATGATTTATAAATTTTAGCTTGATTTCTTGTTTTTGGAACTAACTAATGTTAACCTTGTTTTGTCTTGAAGTTTAGCTTACTAAACATGTGTTTTAAGGCTTTTATAATTTATACATTTCATTGAATTCGGTTTTTTCATTGGTTTCATTTAAATTGGAGTTGTCAGGTGTGGATTGTTGGAAATTTGAAGTGATTGAAGGGGATTTGGTTGGTTGGATTTGAAGGAATGGAATTGAAGTGTTGAATGATGAATTGGAGGATCTTTTTAGCTCATTTTATTGCAGGAAAACGGATGGGAAACAAGGAGAACTATTTTGAAGAAGGAAAGGCTCAAATCTGAACCTGATGTGAATTTCTCGCAGCTGGGCGGTCAGCTGGCGGTCACCTATCAGCTAACCGACCTAGGTTCGGTCACAATTCCAGAGAGTTGTTCCCAATTCTGGAGGGGCAGTCAGCTAGCGGTTACCAGTCGGCTAGCCGACCAGTGACCGATAGCTGACCGAATAGAGGCAGTTATATTTCCAGAATGCTGCATCCTGAAAGGCGAACCGTGGTCAGCCAACGGCTAACCGCCAAACCCATCGGCAGCTAACCATCGGTTAACCACCAGGTGACCGAGCTCCCCCAGAATTTTGGGAATTGAAGGGGTATGTAGGGGTTTCTATCCCAATCACTTGTGGACCTTTCCTGGTAGATGTGTACACCTTGATACCTTTAATGTCATTTAAAAATATTGAGGCACCATCTAAATGAATGATCGACATGGGATCTCAAAGTGTATACTGATTCGATGGGTACAGTCTCAAGGTCTCGATGTGGAATTATGACTTATAAACAAAATTCTCGTTTTGCGATTCATATCTTCTTGAAAATAATGTTTCCAAGGTTTTGATTTAAAACCCATTTGGGAATCATTGCGTGAATTGTGTTTTTATAAGAAAAGAATGTTTCCAAGGTTTTGATTTAAAACCCATTTGGGAATCATTGCGTGAATTGTGTTTTTATACACATCGTGTCGGGACTATTATTTTGTGAAATTTCGTGAACAAGCGTGTTTGTACTTGATATAGAGTGAATAGTTCCCGAATTTGGAAGTGTCAAATATTGTTTTGAAAGTACGTGATTTTTGTGTCGGCTCCACTCAGCTTGGACGACCATTGCCGGTTTGATCCACCGCCTTGGGTCCTTAAATCTTGTCCAACATTAGTTTGGGAAATACGTACGTGCTCAATTGTTTGCTTGTTTAGCCCGTTCCCCGGCGAGACCGTGTGTGGTTCTCAGTTTTACTGGGTTACTACAATTTATGATAGTGTCTCCCTTCACCATTTCATGACGGAGAATCTTGACTGCTCTTGTCACCTTGTGTGACGGAGAATGTAGCTCCATGTGGTTGCCAAGGTATTGTTTTTGAATGGTCATCTGGAATTAGCATATGATCTTATAAATGATATTGTCATTTAAATGCCTTGTTTTATTCAGATTCGCTTTATCGTACATGTTGTTTTTATTAATTTCAAAACTATTGATTTATAGCATGATTGTACTTCATTCTTTTACCTGCCAGACTGTTGTGTCTGACCCTTTCGTTTTGGTGCTCAGATCCAGGTTTCGTTGCCCTTGAGGAGGAAAACGAGGAGGCGGCTGTTGAGCAGCTAGTAGAGAGAGAATGGCAACCCAACGATGTCATTTAGACATCGGTTTGGGTCTTGAGATGCGAAACATTTGGGAATTGTCATCTAACTTTTGGGAACCTTGTTTTTAGCCTTTTGGCTATCTTTTGGAAATTTGTAAAATTTAACTTTATTGTATGTTTCGTGTGATGCACAACTTGAAACCTTAACTTTGGTTATGCTAGTTATGTTTCTAACTGTGACATGAGTTCTTTTATACTCTAGCTTATGTGTGATGTTACATTTGTGTTTGCCACGTGCTTCTGCAAATAAATCTTTATGTTTGATAGTGAGATGATTCAATTCTCAAAATATGCGTAGAATCCTCACCGCGGGAACTTATGGGAAACGTCGCGGCGCCGAATTAGGGCCTCAGCCCCGGTCCGAGGGCGTGACAACTAGATAGCCAAAGGACTTTTTTTTGTGATTTTGGGTTTATCGGTTTCATCGGGTGTGTTTTCAGTTGTAGCGGGATTTTTGGTGCATTGGGTAGCGCATCTTGTGTATTTTGAATTCCATGTTTTGACCTGACCAATTCGAACCCATCTTGGCCCATTTCCAGCCCAAAAGCCTTAAAATGAAATTTCATTTAGCAATCTGTACTCATTTGCAAAAGTTCCATAAAACCCACTTAACCACCAAAACCATCGATCATCTCTTCTTCTACCATTTGCATTTGCTGAGTTCTCCATCTTCCATCTCTCTTTCTCAGTTTCTTCTCCAAACTAGAATTTAGGCCTACATGTGAAGTCTATTGGTCAAGGGATCATCATCAACACTTCATCTTCTTCAAGCCCTTCTTCCACAATCTCATCTCCATCTCCTCTCTACTTGTTCCATTGGTAAGCAAATTCCCTCTAACCCCCTTCCTTTTGTACTGGATTGGAGAAGAGAAGCTTAGGTTTCATGCATGTTGATCTTAGCTCATTCTAGTCATTCGCCATTGTAGGGTGGTGTTTAAAGCTTTTAGCATTTTGGGGGTTTTGACCTTTTGAAGCTTGGCTTGGGTAGCAGAGCTTGGTTTTTGGTGGATTTGAGATCAAGCATCAAACAAGGCAAGTGAACAATTATCAGTCCTTGTGTGCAATGTTCTTTTCATTCCCAAACATGATTAATGTCTAGATTTCCCCCAAATTTTAGCTCAATGTGTGTGTGCGTGCATATATATATATATATATATATATATATGGAGGCGGTCCTGTAAGGACTGTCCTTACGGTTTATGGTGCGGACCGTCTATTGGGGCCCACTGTGAGATCCCACTGGTCATGGGACAAAGGGGGATTGAAAGATCCAAGTGGGGTCAACTTGTATATCAAATTTGAAGTCAATCTAATACCTCTAACCCCTTCATCTATGGCTCACAAGTTAAACAGCTTTATATCAAAGAAGAAAAATTGACCCTCAATCCAACGGTCAAGTTCATCCGAATCAATGCAAATTCATGGGAGTCAATGCTTATAAGGGGGTTATGAATGAGTAGTCACTTTGGATGGTTCATAAGGTGGGCCCTAGTAGGCGTTCCGAACGGTGCGGACCGTAAGGACGGTCCTTATATGACCGCCTCCCATATATATATATATATATATATATATATATAAGGACGTGCTCCAATGAGAGCATCTCTCACCTTATATGTGAGATAAGGTGGGAGCCCTCACATCCATATCCAATGCCAACAACTTAAATGCGAGGTCCCCCACCCATTAGTCTCATATAAGATGAGAGATATCTCTCATAAGAGCATCTCCCATATATATATATATATATATATATATTATATATGAGAGATGCTCATGTGAGCGTTACTCTCACCTTACTATGAGACTAAGGGGCGAGGGCCCTCACATTTAAGTTGTAGGCATTGGATATGATGTGAGGGCTACTAACCTATCTTTTATAGAAAGGTGAGAGACACTCTTATAGAAGCATGCATTTTTGTTGCATTACAAATAATCCTACCATAAGTGGTTAAAAATGAAAATCAAACGGGAATTTCCAAAAATGAGTATCAAGTAACATTTTCTTTTAGGGGAGTAGGCCAAGTACTATGCATCTCAAGAAATAGAGAGGTTTTGTGTTTTGACACCTACCTTTGTTGGCCACCTCCCTTAATTTTACCCAGTGCATGTGGATGGTAGGGTTTGTATGTGCCCATAGGGAATAGTTCTGGATGATCTAGAATCGAGTGAACCTCGGGCTCAGGGCCAAAGGCTCATAGACTAGGCTGGGCAGGAGATACCCTCGGTTATTAAAAAAAAAAACCGCTACCTATCACCCTAGTAATCCAATACATAGGAAATGAAATGTCTAGTTCTCCACGTTATAGTCTTCACTCAAATTTGCCCATAGACCTTTATAATATTATAAATTTGGCTATCTTATTATTCTTTATGGCAAATTTTGTCATACTACTTTTATGATATGACAACTTTGCTTTTATAATTTAGATAATTGACGACTTTGCCTTCTCTAATTAAATTAGACATACTAGGTAGTCTATGTGACTTAGCTCTATTTCAATTGGATAAGACTTGCCAAATCGATTATAATTCAATGTGAGAGAGAATTTGATGGAAAAGGAAAGGGTCTTTTTCAGATAGAGAAAATCACAGTGTATTTTCTTGGAGGGGGTGGAATTTTGTATGTTTTGGGTCCCCTCTTCTCACTTGCTTGCATCAGGAAAAAAAAAACACCCTCTCTCAAAACTTAGTTTTAGCTTTACATTTAAAAAATTCTTTTCAAAATCAAAGAATCAAACTAATTTTTAAAGATTTTTAGCTTTTTGAAAGTTAGAAAATCTAGAAGCACTTTTGAAGTCCAACCAAACACAAACTTTGCTGCTACTAAATATTATTGTCTGTGTGTATTTTAAAAGGGAAAATTCTAAAAGCATTTTTTCAAGCAATTGAATTACCTTCTAATAAAGTAAATACACATTTGACCATCATTTTTCAAATTCTATCATTTAGAATCCTTTTTCTAAGATGCTTCAAGGCAGCTATGACATCATGAGACAATCTCATGATATCATGAGATTTAACGTTTTTTTGTCACACATTGTTCCTACGATATCATGGGATCTAGGAGCAAATTTTTCTAAAAAGAATTGCTGATCAAAGTAAAATAATTCTGGTGACATTATTTGAATTTCAATAATAAAATGGTTAAAAGCTGGTTATAAAGAGAGCTAATATGTGTGAAGTCAAAACCCTCTTAGTATCTATAGAAAATGTGGTGCATTTATTTTTTTTAACTGGAGCGAGACACTGATTCAAGTGCAACAGTTGAAGGAACGCTTGATGTAGGTATTTATCTTAATACACTGCACTCGAATAGAAATCCCGAGTCGAACCGGCCATTTCAGGTGTCCACCCAGTCCCAGTCAAAGCAAACCAAGATAAGACTAAGAACAATGAGACAAGGCCTCTATTTCTCCGTCTTCGGACTAGGGGTGTTAAAAAAAAAAAAAAAAGAGGGAAAAACCGTCTAACCGAACCGAATCGCGGTTAATAATCATATTTCACGGTTCGGTTACGGTTATGGTAAATGAAATTAAAAAACCGCACGGTTTGGTTCAATTATGATTTCCCATAATAATTTACGGTTATAAAACGAACCGAACCGTATAATACGGTTCGATTAACCTTATGCTGTTTACCGGACCGTTTACAAATAATAAAAGAAAAAAATAAGGGCCTGAAGGAAATATTTACTGACTTATTCATACGAGGCAAAACCAAACCCCAGCCCCTCCCCAGCCCCTTTCAGACGTTCACGCCTCTGTCTCTCGGCTCCCAGCTGGCCTCCCATCTCCATCTCCCTCACGCAGCATCACCACCATCTTCCATCTCTCCCTTTCAGCCCCTCCATCAGATCTCTCCATCGGCCACCACGGTCTCCATCTCCTGCTCCGTTCGCCTCCATCTCCATCTCCCCTCCTCCATCGCACGACGCTCATCATCCTGCGCAACCCATCTCGCCTCTCCCTGCAACCCATCTCACGCACCACCATCTTCATCTTCCTCCGCGAGACGGACCTCCATCTTCATCTTTCTGCCGGACGCACGCACGCAGCAGCCCCCCGGACGCCCGCAGCGCCTTCACCTTCCTCCTCCGCCTCACGCGACGCCTCCCCTGTAGTAGGTACACTCCCCTTCCCTCTCTGCAACACCGCCGCACCCACTGCGCACCCCACTCTCCCACTTTCCCCGCTCGCCTCCTATCTCCTCCCCCCGCCCTGCTATCCCTCTCTCTCTCTCCCTTCCTCTCTTTCTTCTTTTCTGTTCTCTCCCTTCCTCTCTCTCTTCTTTTCTGTTCTTTCCCTTCTCTCCCTTTCCTTCCCTTCTCTCCCTTCTCTCCCTTTCCTTCCCTTCTCTCCCCCCTCTCTCCCTGCGTTCACCCTCTCTGCCCAGCCGCCCGCGCCCTGCTTCTCCCTGCCCACTCTCTTCCCTTGCCCACTTATTCTCTCTCTCTCTCTCTCTCTCTCTCTCTCTCTCTCTCTCTCTCTCTCTCTCGATTTGCTTTTCTTTGAAGAAAGGGAAGATCGATTCCGTTTGGGTGCGAAGAACAGAAATGTGGGTAGAATCTTGAGGTTTTCCCGGCGTTCCATTTGTTGCGAGATGGGGAATGGAAGGGAACAAGTGGCTGCTGATTGCCGTTAAGACCAATTTCCACCATCCTTGATCCCTGGAGATCCGATGCATTATGGACTGGTCACTGGATGGTGAGCAGGGACAGTTGTGATTTTCCATCATAAACAAAATCCTATCCTGCCTGCTGGACCTTTAGACATTTCATTTATCAGCTAGTGATTTACAGGAGAAACTTAAATTTGGATAGTTGGGTTTTCAGTTTAGTGGATAGTTGAGCTCACCTGCATGAGCTTGAGCTGATTCTCTTTAAATTTTAATGTAGAGAATTTGCTGTTTTTTCTGATTTTCTTTTTCCCCCCTTTGACATACTCCTGGATTGTACATTCTTTTGCCATCCATTTCCTTAACATTCTCCATGTCTAAGATCCTATAGATAAATACAGACTTGCATATGATTTTTTTTTTATTACAGAGAAAAAAAAATCAGATGATACACAAATTGTATTGAAAGGATTTCAGCAGTGCATGTTTTTGTTCGTTGTGTCATATCATATTACTTTTCTTTCCTCTTGTCTCTATGTTCAATTCCATTTGGCTTGGCAAGTCCAATCTGGAGTGCTGATCTATGTTTATTTTATTTTATTTGTAAATGTATTTTTTTTTTTATGCATAGTTAAGACTGATGCATTCTACTTTTCCCCCTCTTTGGTGGTGATTATTTGCATGGGGAGTTTCTCTCTGCAAGAGGATTTTAGGGTTCTGTAGAAAGTTTGGTACTTTTTTATTTTTTTTCTCAATCAAAGTATTATCGATGTGGTGAGATTGAAATGTTCAAGGTGTTGAATTGTGATATTTGGTTTTGTTGGATTTCATTTACTAGGGTAAAGATTACCGATCAATGGGATTTTTATTCAATTGCTCCTTATATGTCATTTTACCTTCAATCATTCACATTTATCCCCTTATGTGAAGAAGGCATTCCACGGTTATTAACCGTAACCGAACCGTTTAATACTGTTAACCGCGGTTACGGTTTTCCACGGTTTTTGTGGATACGGTTACGGTTACGGTTTTAAAAGACAGAAAACCGCGGTTACGGCTCGGTTAACAGTTTTTCCAAATTGACCGGTTAACCGAACCGTTACACCCTTCGGACCATCACGGCTTCCTCGTCTCTACTCACTAACCATCACCACTTCCAAATCCCACTCAAGATAGATTTCGGACTTGTTAGGGTTTCATCATCTCAACAACAAATAGCCCTTACGAGATCATCCATTCCTTTATCTTCTTCTCTCTGCCACCGTCGTCCTTCCTTCACTCGACCCACCCAACAAGAAAATTTCTAAACTTCAGGTGAAAAAACTGCTTCTCCAGTACTTTTGCTTTCAACTAGTTTTTTTTTTTTTTTTTTGAATGATTGGAGTAGCAACTTAGCATTGATGACTGTCACACTTAATCCTTATAGCCCTAAGTAGCAATGGATTGGAGAACTAGATGTCACAAACCTGATCCCACTTATCCCAGATTTATGCATTAAGGTTTTGATGATATCTGTTGTATGATTTTACATGGGCACTGACCATGACTAGTCAAACTGTGACTTCATTTGGTGTGTTACAAGTATTGCTGAAAACATTAGTAGATCATTGGATGGTCCTAATCACATCTTCTCACCTGTTTAATTGTGTAAATCTCTTTGTTAATCCAACAATTGGACATATGTGGCTGCATGTTTTGAACTGTTCAGATATATGCAGTGGGAGCTTCCCATTGTATAGATCTGAATCAACCTGGCCATGGAGTACACTCTCTCTCTCTCTCTCTCTCTCTCTCTCTCTCTCTCTCTCTCTCTCCCCAGTATGTAATCAATTACTTAGTGTTGGAGCTTTTCTGCACACTCTAATGCATTATCTCTTGCAAACTGTTTTCTTTATTGGTTTCCACCTAGTAAAAAGGTTTGAATTTCTTATTGTTGTAGAGAGTGACTTCTATATTCTAATTTTAAGGAATTCCTTGATGCTCCTTTATAGGCTTGAGCATCCAGGAATTCCACCAAAATGCAAAGGGAGTGGAATTCCTTTATAGACTTGAGCATCCAGGAATTCCACCAAAATGCAAAGGGAGTGGAATTCGTAGATTCCCAAAGGTTAAAAGAGACCTTTCATATGGTTGGAATCCAGAAATGCTAGTGAAGAAATATAGAAATTCCAGGGGACAACATGTCACATCATGTCCAGGAATTCCTAGACATGGTGAATTCCTGGCAGAAATTCCACTAAAGAAACAAAACCTAGATATTTAGGATGCATTTTGCGTGACGTTGAAAATTTACAGCACTGCACTGCACTGCGGAAAAGCAAATCCTACCCATGCCTTTGGCAATTTGAAAAGTCATCATTTGTTAGTAGGAATTTTATAATTTTTAACATGTGGCCCAAAAGAATTACATAAAGACCACCAAGAAAAATGTATTGATTCCTTCATCGCACTAGAAATGACCTTCCGTGGAAATGGGCTTGCATGCGGTTTCCATTTTTCCACGCGTGACAAGTTGAGTGGAGAAAATCTGAGGTCTACCAGCATTGCAGAGATGACAACACAAATATGTCATCAGGGCTCATTTGATTATTTCCTCGCATCTTATGAATTCTTGCCTTTAATCATTCAGTTTCAACTTTCAACCTCGGTTGCTTTGAGCTGCTGAAACTTTTAAAAATCCTAAACAAACAACCATTAAGATAAAACTGCCTCTCCATTTTGGCAGCTGAATCCATGTAAACTGGCGCCACATTTCTCTTACCCTGCGGTCTTTTGAGTCTTTTAAGTGGATTTAGATGAAGCCCATGGAATAGACGGGGAAAGCCCATAGTTGTTAATATTATTTCGGACCTTATTTCGCTTTGGTCTGCAAAATGAAAAGCTTCGGCTGATTCGGGATTTCGGTAAAACTTTTCGGAATTACATTTGGGGAAAACTATAAATTAAAATATATACATATATAAGTAAAAAAATAGAAAAAGTAATAAATATAGATTTAATCCATTATAGTAATTTTTTTGAAATTATATTTTGTGAAAATATAAGAAATACAAAATATATATGTAAAAAAAAAATAAAAAAAATTAATTATGTAAAATTCCATTTTGGCGAAATCCCAAATTTCGGCCGAAATCTTGAATTTCGGCTGACGAAATTCAAACCGAAAAGTTTAAGCTAAAATTTCGTTTCGGCCACTTAACCAAAACAAAAAATTTCGGCCATTCGGCCGAAACGAAATGAAATTAATAACTATGGGTAAGCCTCAAGCAAATTAAATAATAAATTTTTATACTAATAACAAAATAAGTATTATAAAATAACTAATTATAAAGAAATCCATATATTGCACTTTAAAAAAGTTAGTAAATATCTATAGAATAATTTGCAACTTTTCTAGCTTAAAATATTTTTACATTCACAGTTATTATAATTTTTAAGTTTTTTTAAATATATTTTAATTAAATGCCCGCTTCAACGGTTCAACCTACTTATATGAGAAAATGACTCATGAGTAACTAAAATGGGCTTTAATTGAAAATCAAATTATACTATATTAAGCTTAAGGGTTTTTGGATTGGATTTTGACCTCAGTTACAATTTTGACTTACAATTATCCCTCTTTGTTAAAATGTTTTACATTCTCTCCCCATAACTACCCACTCATATCCTTATCTCATCAAACAACCTACTACTCTCTAATTTAGTTCAATTTTTTTCTTTTTCTTTTTTTAAAATTCTTGCAACACCCTATATTTTTTACTCCCTTTTTCCCAATCGATTGAAAGAGGTAATCACATTACCTTTTTAATGCATAAATATTTAATTTATCTAGTCAAATATTAAGGCGAGCCCACCTAAAGAGCATATTGCCTCTGCGCTCTCTTTAAATCAGATAGCAATTTTTATCTTTTCTGTTTTCTTTCTTATTCCCCCAACCAAACAGCCCCTCTTGACCCTCCTAGCCACCTTTGCATGCTGTTCAAAACCTAAGGCCCCTCAATGTCTCGCTCGCGGAAAACTCTACACTTTCGACACCTCTTGGTAACTTACTCTCTCTCTCGTTTTATTTTTAAGATGCTGGAGCTATTGGGTTTGATATGGGCTTTTAAATTTTAGGGTTTGATTTGGGGCTGATCTTATCATGTTTTTGCATAACATTAGAGCTGAATATCGAAAAAGGCTATGAGATTATGTAAGCAGATTAATCTTCAATGTTGCATCAGTTCGTATTTAAAGTTAATTTAGAACACTCCCGCAAGCAAATCCCCAACTGTTATTCGAATGTATTGTTTTAATCCCTTATCTCTTTTTTTTAAGCTGAAATCAGGCTTGGGATTCAAAATAATCCAACTCCTTAGGCTCCTCTTTATCCTTTCTCCCTCTGTTTGCTTCTGGAGTCCAATTCTTCCCTTTTGTATTGACAGATTTGGACAAAAATTTACATACTTGGTGTTGAAGCAGTACGCCATGCCACGGTATGCATCGTCTCCATCCGTTCATTGTCCATTACTTATTTCATTCCTTTTGAAGTTCATGTGATGTTGCTTGAAATGCAGGTACTACTGTGATTATTGCGACACATACTTGACGCATGATTCTGTGAGACCTTTCTACCCCCTTTTTTTCTGTATTGAAATTACACTTTATCTCCTTATGGTAGTTCCTTTTTTTTCCCCATGCCTTTGTAGTGATTCAGTAGGGCATTGCTTTATTTTTGTTACTTCGCATATGGATTCTTCTTGTTAAACACTTATTGGATTATTATAGGCTGAATCCTTAATTTTCCACAATGGAGATGTTTCAAATTATGCCTTGGAGTTGGTGAATTGGAAGTAGTTACAGGCATTGTCACAAGTATCATTGTTGGGAAGATATCGGGATATTTTCAAATTGTGAGGGTTTTATGGGGACATTCTTGGGAGAAGATTGAAGAAGATAAATTGATTTTAAGTAATTTAAAATAATGATAAAATACAAAGCAGATATATAAAACTGTAAAAACTATTTTTTATTTCAGATCTTCCCTTTTTTTAATTCTATATAACATGATTTTCTTACTACGTTTTCGATTTCAATGGAACATATAATGATATTATCAGTGTCACAGCCCTGCCCAACTCAGTATGAAATTATCCGTTTTGGCCCGCGTGCATGCTTGAGGAGTTCCTAGGGGGTCACCCATCCTAGTACTGCTCCCGCCCGAGCACGCTTAACTCCATAGTTCTTACGGTTTCTAGGGCCGCACGATTTTAAAACGTATCATGTTGAGTCAAGACGGAGTTTGACTTATAAGCCCAGCTTCAGGACTTGGATATTTCCGATGAGGGCCTAATGGAGACTCACCGTTTGAAGCCTGTGGTTGACGTGCAACGCCCTGTGGCTAAGGGTGCCACTCGGACCAAGTTCTTACAATCAGAAACTAGAGTTTCACTTAAATACCACTATATTATCCCAATGTTTCGAAAATATAGCAAATATTTGTGGTGGTGGTCACAAGTGACGTGTTAGGTTGTGGGGGATGCCAGTCCTGAACCCTATGATAGGGTGGGTGGAGAAGAACTTATGATGCCTACCCCTAATGGATGGAACCAAAACTTATGCTTCACTGATTAAAATGATGAGTTGCTTTTCTGTCAGTCATACTCTGTTTTGGCTGTCTGTAATATGTATTCTACCAATGATGGAAGCACTGAGATTTCCACATTGCTAACTATTTTTATTTGTTGTGTGGTCAGCCTTCTGTTAGAAAGCAGCATAATGCTGGATACAAACACAAGGTAATAATCAAATAGATAGCTTATTTATTTCTTGCATCCTTGAACATTTTCTCATTATTATAGTTTGGCTAATTTTATTCATCATTTTAGGCAAATGTCCGTACCTATTATCAGCAATTTGAGGAGCAACAAACTCAAAGCTTAATTGATCAAAGGATCAAGGAGCATCTTGGGCAGACTGCAGCTTTCCAGCAGCAAGTTGGTGCCACTTACAACCAGCATCTTGCTTCTTTCCAACCTAATGCTTTGAGGCCCCGTCTTCCTGTTCTACCACTACCTGTTGGGGGGCCAATGGGAGCATCTTCACAGCCCCTTATGAATCCACCATTACTTCCTGGAATGAGGCCTCCGATTCTGCCACACCCTATGGCTGGTGCCCCAGGTAGTAAAGACATATGTGGATCTTTTTACTATTTTTCTGAGTTTTACTATTCTGATGGTAGGTCATCCATGGGAGGACACCCCAACATGCATTCACTTACCAATCTATAAGCGGCAATAATTCTCAAGTATGATAACCAATTATGGATAAAGAGAACAGGATACACCTCTTTATTTTCTAAAATCGGGAAAAGGAAATGAACATTAGACAAGTAAGTGCGGACTTCGTTAGTAGAGAGTGAATGGAATGCTGTAAGTGCTAACCAATAAACTGTCCTAGGCTCCTAGCAAGTGAATAAAACTCTAAGGCAGAGATTTCCTAGCATGCACAGCTCACTTGGACTAACATATCCACTGAAGGGGCAAGATGTTGGAGTTGCAGCATTAACGGAAGCTACTGAATCCGTAAAGTTATAAAAAAATGCTATCAAGGTGCTGTCATTAAAAAGAAAGAAGCAGGGGGTTAGATAATTTTGATTTAGTGATTGGAAGGAGACTTTTGGTTCCCTCTCCATTGAAACAGAACAATATGATGACTAAAGCTTGGATCTTGAGGCTTGCATATGCCATGTTGACCATTTAGATCCAACTGCCTCCCAACTCCACAGTGTCCATGCATTTTAAGTATTTTCATGCAGTGCACCTGACATTGGAAGTTTTTTTTTTTTTCTTGATCTTTGTTTTAATGAATGTGTGTCCATGTTTTGGTATTTATCAGTGATATTCTCTTTATTTCTTTGCCACGTCAGGTTATGGTGCAGCTCAAACCATGCCATCCATGATGGGACCACCTGGTGCCTCGAGCCTACCAATGCAGGTACCTGGTCTACCTCAACATCCCATGATGAATCCTCCACCTCCGGTAAGTGGGGGCATGGCAACGCCCACTTCCAATGGTGCTGGCCCTGTGCTTACTCCTTCTGGTGTATCAAGCCAATTTAGAAACAGCGACAATTGAGACTTTTGTGATGCTTTTCACGTTTGCATGGCCTCGGGCAACACTTGTGGTTGGAACCACTGCTACTGAAATTTCTCAGGATAGTTTTGGATTTGCTTGAACTTCAGACTTCAAGCCAAAAACCTTCCGTGATGTAGGACTATGAAAGATTGCCTTGATATTTGTTTTAAACATGTTTTCCTGATTTGCTAAAAATAGTAAAGGATTCCTTTTTCTTAAACAATGAGAAGACATCATTGAGCTACATACTGTATGTTGATGGAGTGCCTTCAGAGTAGTATGATCCTTGGATTTTATAAATAGATAAAAAATGGGTGATGCTTGGCCTGGGAAAATGGAAAGGATCCTTTGGAGTTGGGTATGTACTGGTGGGGTTCATGAACAGTTGGTCCAGAGAAATGATATGACGCATTTCTGAAAATATCCTTGTTTAGATGACGTGACTTTTGATGAAGTGCAGATGGGCCATTTCATTAAGAAAACATAGCACCAGTCCAATGGAGAAGGGATCCATTTCAAAAAAAAAAAAAAAAAAATGGAGAAGGGACGAATATTGGTTGGCTTTGATCTTCATATTATTTTCTGGCATGTCCGAATGTGTTCCTTGTCAGATTAATGGCTTGGGCTTCCATGTTCGTACATGGTGAGGCCCCAGGACTCAGTATTGTTTTTCCACCAGAATTCCAGGGTCCTATTCTATTTGTGACTTAATTTTCCTTTTTTCGTCTTTTTGAAATGTTTCTGATATTGTTCCTAATACTTTTTGCAGCACTCAATAGGTCACTATTAATTCACTTTTTGTGTGCAACTATGATCTATGTTCCTCTGATGTTTTACCAGGGGTTTTCATTTTGCAGTGGTTGATTGGAGCTTTTCATCTTGTGTTTTTATTGTCTGAAACTGAAATCATGCATGTCACCTTTTACCATCAGGGGTTTTGTTTGGCCTTGATTCTGAGCTACATGGAATTGAAGCATATTATCACTCAAATGTTTGGAGCTGTTTTAGTTTTTCTCTTCTTTATGTTTTTCTTTTTTTTTTTCTAAATACCGGTAAACTGTGGTCATCAGCATAAATTTGTTTGCTTCCGAGTCATACCATAAATTTCTAGAGTGAAGAAATTGCTGGCGAGACTCTCTTAATGAAATGAAGGCTCTCCTTGCATCGTGGTGTAGAATAGGCCAACATCTGCCTAATTCTTATCACATGTACTGTGAGAGAGTTATTTTAAATGTTACTAGATCTTCCCAGCAAAATTATTCCTCTGTCATGCTTAAAGAAGAAAAGCATAAGAGCTTATTTTTCAGAAATTACATTTCTTACTATATATATATAGGACTCAACACACATAAAACTACAAGTTCTATAAAATGGATAAACTGTACAAATATATAGTAAGAAATGTAATTTTTGAAAAATAAGCTCTGAGGGATGGATGCACTTGAATATTCTCCTATATATATATATATATATATATATATATATAATAGCTCTCCTGAGCTGCAGGTAAGGGAATAGTCAGCTACAGCGTGCGAGAGATGTGTGTGCTTTGGGCAGAACAGAAGATAAACGAAATGGAAACCGGCGTCCTTCTCTGTTCTCCATTTCATTTACCCCTCTTCTCATTTCCCCCTTCCATCTTCGGCTTGATCTCTCTCTCGACCGCTCTCCCTCTCAGCTTGATCTCTTTCTACACACTGCTCTCTCTCTCTCTCTCTCTCTCTCTCGTTGTGGCAGACCCTCTCTCCCTCTTCTGCCATCACTGCTGCTCTCCCTCTCAGCTCGATCTCTCTGCCACATCGCTGCTCTCTCTCTCAGCTCTATCTCTCTCTCGCAACTTCTCTCCCTCTCAGCTGGATCTCTCTCTCTCAGCTCGATCTGAAGTCTTTCCTTGTCTCCCCCTTGCACTAGTTCTTTCAACTTGTAAGTTGTTACCTTCCAATATGTCATAAATGACCTATTTTGAGCCTTCATGTGTGCTTAAACCATTTCAATTGATATTCTTGTTATTTTCTATTGGAGCTATCTGTAGGTTCTCTCTTATATATTCATGCTTAGTTCTATAATTTCTTGCAACTCCACAAATCAATCTCAGCATTCCTCTCAGTCACTTTCGGAGATCCAATAAGAACTGCAGTATTTTTCAGATTTGTTTTATCAAAAGATTTTCGTGAAGCATTGTCTGGATTAATTGTTTCAGATTCATGGCCACGAATTCAGTAGTCAATTTACTGAATTGGAGATTTCCTCTCTGGCTTGGTCCAGGAAAGATGGTATTGTCCCTGCTGTGCAGCTGAGGCTGTTGGATATCAGTCTCATTGTCCTCTACCTGCTACCAATCCAAGCTGCAGCAGATCATGATCATCTGTTTTTGTGGTGCTTCAGGAACTGTATAATGCAGTTTACCCAAGACCCCATTAGTTTCAATCTTGCTCTTAGGAACTACTGGAGTTCTGTCATGTTTTCAGTCCTGGAATTACAGCCTGACCACTGTTAAATTCCAAGATAATTTGGATTCTATCCAATCCATCCAAATTAGTTGTTTTTTGAACAGTCTATTTAATAGGCGGTCACAAACTTATGGGCTGTTTGTGGTTGGATTAATTCTAGTAGAGATTACTTGTTCAGTTTATTTACAACCACCTTTATAAGAAATGTAAAATCTATTTGGCGTTAATTTCATGTTATATAATGGCACAACAAAATTCTACCGCATGTTACTTCTTCTTTTTTCCATCATTTATTTGACATGTGTTGTTCTTCTGCATTAATTTTTCAGACAATCATTTTATGAGCCATCCTATACTCCTAATACTGTTATTTTCTGATTCGTCGGGTTTGTGATTATGTTAATGGTATGTTGGCATAAAAGAAATGGTTAATGGTATTTTGGTTTAGTAATGGAGCCGTTAATGTACTTGAAAAAAAAAAAAACCGAAAAGAAGAAAAAGAATCTTGCTTTTCATTTCATTGAATTTGACTAAAGGCATGAATTGTTGGTTTTTGCTCTAAATGATGCTGGAGCTCATGCTGAAAATGAAACAGCTTATGTGAGCTTATAACCATGTAACCATTATGGTAGAACTCCTCCCCGCACTGAGCAATGATCCGAGCAAAGGTGAAACATGTAGTTGTAGGAATGGTGGATCCGAATCCCATTTTGGCTTCAAAAGGAGTGGAAAGACTGAGAGGAGCAGGAATGGAAGTAACAGTAGGGGTGGAGGAAGAGCTGTGTCGGAAGCTTAACGAGGCATATGTACATAGGATGCTTACAGGGAAGCTATTCGTCACATTAAGGTATGTCGCCAAATTTTAATTTTTCATCAGGGGGAAATACATCAGGGGAAAAAGATAACTTCTACAGTGAGATTGCATGTTATTGAAAAAAAACCAGGCATATATGCATAGGATAATTGTGAGTGCCTAAATAATTCGGACTTGATTAGGCGAGTGTTTGACTCGTGATGCTTTTGCTATATTGTTCTGGATGGATTGGATGCCTTAAACCTGAAAGGGAGAGAATGAACAAAGGTCAGAGCCCCTAGCTGCAGTCAGCCGAAGGCACTCTGATGCCTAAGTTAGTGCAGTCACTGAACAAAGGGGGAGTAGATAGGGAAGAAGAGAGTTCAAGGTGTGTATAGCATGTCTTGCGTAATGCGTACCTTTTAAACTCGCGTAAGGTTTACAAGGTGTGTATACCAATGCCCTAAACAGGGGTACTTTGTAAGGTTTCAAAAGTGGCACGTCTTACACCTAAAAAGAAAAGACCCTATGAAAGTAGCTGACAAAGAAATATGATTCCCACCTTTACATGGTAGAACTCATGTTTTAGCGCTCCAGACCCAAATCTAATTGACTAATCAAAGGTCATCCCCAATCATAAAAGAATACATCGGTTGTATCATCCTAATCTATGATCAAGGCCCTGCAAAAGACTTGATAGCAAGACAGTAGCAGATGCTCTCCACATAAACAAGATCTGGAAAACTAGGATCTTCAATCTCAGGATATTTTTGAACTATTGATATATTTTGTGGGGCCTTTAAGATAGACGTATAGTTTGGCTCAACAAAAAGTCTAAATCAGTGCATAAATAAGGCCGGAGAATATTGTGCATTTATCATCAATGATTACATAATAACAAATTACAAAAACCCAAAAAAAAAATCATAAAAAGTTGGTTTACCAAGGCAAAATAGCCACTTACAGGTAAAATGTGATATCCAAACACATGAACCACACATAAGCACATTTATGGGAAAAACAAAATTATCCTGAAATCATTTAAACAGGCCCCAGGGAAAAGAACATAAAATTCACAAGGGAAAGAATAGCGTAAAGAGTCTTTCAAATAATGAACTCTTTAAATAAATTGCTTCAAAATTCCTACATACATACATATAGGAAGTTTCACACCAGA
Source organism: Umbellularia californica (assembly GCA_028538565.1). Lineage (NCBI taxonomy): Eukaryota > Viridiplantae > Streptophyta > Magnoliopsida > Laurales > Lauraceae > Umbellularia > Umbellularia californica. The sequence continues at coordinate 23,009,491 of JAPQWN010000007.1, forward strand.
ATGAAAAAGAAAGACAGCTCCATTAGTCATTCTTGGAATCTTCTCACCATTACAGTTACACACCACAGCATTGCAAGTCAAAAGGTACAATACAAATGGATATAAAAGCCAACAGCAGCGGAAATCCACATGTGTTTTCTTCATTGCAATTTCCTGACAAGGGTTTTGCCCATTTATCTCAAACAAATCCCCCTCGATGGCAATCTTGATGGAGTCCTTCTATGTATATAGACATGATGGCAGTCTTGATGGCACCTTCTTTGCATTACAGTAATTGAGCTGCAATAGACATTACAGTACGAGGCAAACGTAAGTGCTAAACTGTGCAATGCACTACACAAGCAACGTTAAAGTCTGGACAGAGAAGTAACATTAAAGTCTAGACAGAGAAGTAGAGAATCAAGAAGATGACAGTGAAACAATACAAATAGAATGTGACTATACACCAGCTTTTCCACCCATGCAAATCAATTGAACTTAAAGTACGTCATGCAGCCAATTTCCTCCAAGTTCAGAAATATAACTATTTAGCACCGTAACAAGATCAAATTTGCATTTAAAGAAATACATGAGACTAATTTAGCACAATTTGCAAATTATTTTCAAGATTGATTTCTCCATCCAAGTAATTGGTTTTTGGTGTGAAGAGTATAAATATTAGAGTTAACCAAAATCAATTTAACTTCTTTCATAGATTTTACTATCAGGCCCATTGTATCAATAATTGAACATTATCATGAATTTAACTGATAGGCACCATGTCCATATTTAATTTACATAGAGAAGAGATAAGCATAAAGCACATATGCAAATCATGCAATATTCTTCAAATATATAACTTTGAGGTTCATATTAAATACAAAATGCTCCTTAAGATGAGACACTAGCTAATAGAGTATAAATGCAACATGAGACACTAATACTCGTCAGACACCCTGAAATTTTGGGTTGGGCTGGTAGGTATCTTGATGGAGCTGGATCACGGTTAGTTGGAGGTCAAATAACATGTTGTCATTCAGCGCGCATCGAATCAATTTGTCTAATTGGGTTCAAGTGTGTCAACCCAAACCCAAAACTACTGGATTGATTTTGCATACAAGTTGGTGGATCAAGTTATTCTTTGTTTTTGGAGTCCTTTCTTTTTAACTCTTTGATTGTTATCTTCAAATTTCTCTTTTCAATATAGGACATGTCTTGGGGTTTAAAAGCCCACTAGTCCTACTAGATAAAAGAAGCTTTACGGATTGGGCATCTATGGAAACAAAATTTCCAAATCGACGATCCATTCAACACATTTAGCTGTCCAATCTAAACAGATAAACTTAAGATCGAGCTGAGAGAGAGAGAGAGATCCAATTGAGAGGGAGAGAAGTCGTGAGAGAGAGATCGAGCTGAGAGGGAGAACAGCAGCGATGGCGGAAGAGGGAGAGAGGGTCTGCCGCAGCGAGAGAGAGAGATCGACGAAAGAGGGAGAGGTGAGGGGAAGAGATAGAGAGATCGCAGAGAGGGACTGCGTAGAGAGAGAGAGAGAGCTGAGGGGGAAAGCAGCAACGCAAGAGAGAGATCGAGCTAAGAGGGAAAGCAGTCGAGAGAGAGATCGAGCCGAAGATGGAAGGGGGAAATGAGAAAAGGGGGAATTGAAATGGAGAACAGAGAAGGGAGCCAGTTTTCATTTCGTTTTTCTCTTCTATTCCGCCGGTTTTCATTTCGCTTTTCTCGTCTGTTCTGCCCAAAGCACACGCGTCTCTCGCATGCTGCAGCTAACTCTACCCTCAGCTGCAGCTCAGGAGAGCTATGCTCATGTGTGTGTGTGTGTGTGTGTGTGTGTGTGTGTGTGTGTGTGTATATATATATATATATATATATGGGATATTCAAGTACATCCATCTCTCACCATTGTGGTGAGGGACACCCCCTTTTTGAGAAGTTTCAAGTACAAAAAAGAAATACAAAAGAGAAGTACACTTCTCTTTTGTACTTGAAACTTCCCAAAAAGAGGGTGTCCCTCACCACAATGGTGAGGGATGGATACACTTGAATATTTTCCATATATATATATATATATATATATATATATATATATAAGCAGGGCTCTCCTAAGTTGAAGCTTACATTATCCTAAGCTGGAACAGTACCGATTCCACAAATCAAAGTCGATTATACTTATTTTTTTCATGATGGAACTGGAAAATCCAGTTTTTATTAGATTTATCTTGATTTTAGAGACGATCATCATACAAAAAACAACTATAATCGACTTTGATTTGTGGGACCGGCACTATTCCAGTTTAGGATAAGGTAAGTTTCAGCTTAGGAGAGTTGGCCCCTATATAAGCAGGGCTCTCCTAAGCTGAAGCTTACATTATCCTAAGCTGGAACAGTGCCGTTTCCACCAATCAAAGTCGATTATACCTGTTTTTTTCATGATGAAACTGGAAAATCCAGTTCTTATTATATTTATCTTGATTTTAGAGATGATCATCATGCAAAAAACAACTATAATCGACTTTGATTTGTAGGACCGGCACTATTCCAGCTTAAGATAAGGTAGGCTTCAGCTTAGGAGAGCTGGCCCTTATATATATATATATATATATATATATATATATAGAGGGATCTTCATGTGCATCCATCCCTCACCATTTTTGGTGAGGGACACCCCTTTTGGGGGTGTTTCAAATACAAAAGTGTACTTTGTGTGAGGTACAAAGTGCACTTTTGTACTTGAAACCTTCCCCAAAAGGGGTGTCCCTCACCAAAAATGGTGAGGGATGGATGCATATGAACATTATCCATATATATATATATATATATATATATATGGGAGATGCTTGAATTGTGCGATCCAATTGGTTTTTCTACATAATGTCTCATCTATGATGGGAACCGAAGGAGAGACGGCCCACCGCTCTTCCTTCTATCTCTATGGTCGCATAGTAGGCATCCAAGAACGGTCAAGGGTTCAAAGATTGGTACGCCCTCTTCTTCAAAGGATGGAGGGCTCAAAAATCATATGTGCATTTGCACATGCCACAGAGGGTAGTCATTGTCAGTTGTCGTTGATATTTAGAGAAGAACAGGGTGAACATAGTTGAAATGTTTCTTATCATAAGACATAATTAATATACAACCTCTACAAGCTACAATCTTCATTTATTTTGCTTTCTCTATATATTTTGATATTGTTTGAGATATATATGTCGAAGTCTATTTTAATTTTAAATAGCACTCAGACAGCAAGTGGCCTATAAATCTTTTTTATGCAACCGAATATTAAGGATTGTCTTTTTACAGGTGGTTAAAAATAAAAAAATTAAGGATAAATATCTAAAAATGGACATCAAATAATCTCCTCTATAATAGAAATTGAATGAGAAATGAATACCCACACATCACCCTATAATCAATAATTAGGAAAAGGCCTCATCTACATCTCCACCTCATATATCCTTCACCCCTCTCCTCTTAATGGAGCTCGTTTTACTATGAATTCCTACCTATACAATTCTTATATGCATTATGCAAACCACCATGTCCAAAAAGTCTATCAAATTTTAATATTATGCTCTATGTAATTTAAATCAAAATGTATTCTCGACCACATGACGAAACCAAACTACGTTGGTCTCTATTTCTTTTAAAAAAAAGATTATATATTGCCGTCAATAATAGGTTCTATAGTATCTGAGTAAAAAGAAGAAGGTGAGCCATTAGAGTTTAAAATACCACCAAAATAAAATAGAAAATTGATAAATTGGACTATAAAACCATTCTTGAAGAAGTCTGACACCTTTGTAAAAACAAGACTATAAAACCATCAAAAACTTTTATTGAAGGTATTATCATCAGTATTTTTCTCAGAAAATTGTTATTTTTCACCAAATTTTGTGAAAAATAAAAAAATTATAAGTACCAAGCAAACGCCCAAGAATATGCCGGAATATCTTTCAAAAGTTGGGATGTATGGGAAAATCTTTGTGGGAAATAAATCATTCTTAACTAACAAAATGATAAGTAGAGAATATATGATAAATATCACAATATTACTGTAATATTTCAAAATCTCCTGTACTTGTAACAGGGTATGAGTGAAAATTGAAAAAAAAAATCAAAGTCTTGGTGTGAATGTGAATGAGAGAGAGAGCAAAAGCAGCCTATAAAGGTGGCTTGAGGTTTTTGATCATCAAAGGTCAAAAGACTAAAACCTCCTCCATTAGTTTTTAAAAAGTCCAAATATAGGAAAAAGAAAATTTTTTCCTAAAATCCAATCTCTCTCTCTCTCTCTCTCTCTCCTCTTTGCAGCTGACAACCTTGTAAAGCTCTTCTGCCAAATGCCTTTCGATCTTCCTCCCATCTCTATGCAGAAAGAAGGCGTCCAAAATGTATACTGCACGGGTCGTCAATGACACAGGAAGCGCTTTCAATGCAGGCGAGACTAACTACATGTCCCAAATTCCCTCTCAATCCCATTAAAAATCCCACCTTTCTCTTTCCAAACTCATCTCCTGCTGTTTCTGCCCATACCCATTTCGTATCTCATCTATATCTGCAAAGACCCAGGATTTCTGGATCTTTTAGCAGCCTTTAGATTCTGGAAATTGGGCAGCTCCCTTTTCCAATCCATAATGTAAATTAGAACAGATGTCTGTATTATGTTTTGATTGTTGGGTCTTCTTTTGATTTGGATTTCATGAACGTTTTGGGGTGATGTGAGGAAGAGAGATTGTATCTTCTGGAATTTTGAAGATCGTGAATCCCTGTTGGAGGCCTTTGGCCAATGGCAACAGTTCTCAGACTCCTGGTGAGAGCGGTCGGGTCGATGGGCTCCTGTGGTATAAGGATTCTGGGTCCCATTTTAATGGAGAATTCTCCATGGCTGTCGTCCAAGCCAATAGCTTGTTGGAAGATCAGAGCCAAATCGAATCTGGGCCGTTGAGTTGGCTTGATTCAAGGCCTCATGGAACATGTCACATCCCGGTCCCGAATTACCCTGGCTTAGGGTAATTCCCGAGGTGCGACACACGTAATCCCGTGATGTTGTACCTGTCTCGAGCCAAATACAACACACGAAGGAGAAAAAACAACTTTTTCACATGTGAGTCTGGATCATTAAAACATATCAATAGCAATTAAATCATAGCGAAAGCTGTAATTCACATACGAAGAGTATCATTTCCCATTCAGTCCAAATCACTGTTCAAGTTTAATATAAAAGAATTATATAATTGTATACATCGTTTACAAAAGAGTTTATATAAAAGAACCCTATACAACACTACCAAAAATATGGTCAAAAGAATCACTAAAAGAACTAAGTCTGACCCACACAAAAGAAGCTGGCGACAAAAGCTTTCAAAAGATCACCACGCACTCCGAGGAAGACAACTAAGCGGCCCCAGGCTCTGGCCACTCTTCTAATCCTAGAGGTACCTTCTGGGTGACCTCCTCTCCCTCCTGGGCCTCCTCAAGACAGGGAGCTGCACTTGTGACTGTGACACCAAGAATAACATCATGAATACGACGATTCGGTAAGTATAAGCATTAATAATAAATCACATGATGTATCAAATAGAATTTATAGACAATTAATTAAAAGATGTCAATATCAGGTAATAACTAGGCAATTGTGCTAAAATCGAATAATTCATGCCTTATGAATCAATGGGGGATAAAAACACACTAGTTGGCTACTTCATTAAGCTCATCCTCTCAAATAGAGAGCGAATCTAATTGAGATGTCACCAGGGGCCGGGCAAAGGCTAGCTAGCTACCTGGTTCTGGAGTTCCGGTGCTCCAGATAATCTACTACAGTGATCTCAAATAACTAAACCAATTTTAACACCATCGGGTATCACGAGGTCGAAGCTCAGTAGTGCCAAACGAATAAATACACACAAGTAAGATTATTTTTACTTGAATCGAATCAAATCATTAATATCCGGAATGTTTCACATATAAACTTACTTATCTCGAATTTCAATTGAATATCGTATAACCATTCACGTATAACAAACAGAAACGAAACAATTTATGCATATAAATCATTTTTTAGAGTTTGGAAGGTGAATGGAAAATAAATCTCAATATGCACATGCATTGATTAAGAAGAATCAAGGATCATTTACTAGGCTCTCGTCCTTCACATTCTCACACGATGAAGTTTGGAGATCCGGTGCATGGCCATCTTTAATTTGGTGCCACTTTGTATTAGTGTAGTGTACCGAGTTCTCCGAGCTTCATCCATGACAAGATGTCAGACGAAAGATAAAATTCACATGAGATGATCTTAGCCTCAATAATCTCTCACGTGATTAATTACCATTATTGGTCCGTTGATTTCGTCAAAGGTACCATTTTCTAAAGTCCTATAAATCCCTCGGAGTCCTAGATCCTAATTGGTTTCATAATTACACACTATAAGGTATTCGTCAACTTCAGTGTGCAAGAAGAAGCATTTTTTGGTCAAAAATCTGGGCCCAACATAGAACCTCAACTCGCTATAGCGAGCTTATGGCTCGCTATAGCGGACTCACCCAGAAGGTGGTCTAGCTATAGCGAGGTCCATCCTCGCTATAGTGACGGACTGATCCCAATTCCCATCTTTTACTTTGTTTCAAGAGTCCACCACTGCACTTACATTTCATCATGTAATAACACATGTTATAGGCACTATTCCACATACATTATTCCACACCTTTTTTCCATCCATATAATGCACATGATGCACATATTTTATAATGCACACAATGGACATATTTTTCTCTCCACCATTCCTTCCCATGAACACCTATGCACATGCAATTTGTGTTTTTATTTTAATACACTACTTCACCATCAATCCAATCTCCTCTTTACCTTTCCAAATTAAAACTATTAACACCCAAAAATCAAATCCATACTATAATCATTCTCTAATTATAATTAAAGAGGCTAATCACAATAAAAAAGAAAATAATAGAATTTGATAATCCAATCAAAGAATAAAACTACATGCATTAATCATTAAAGCTTATACTTGCCTCAAATCAACCTTTTCAAGCCCTTTTCTCTAACCTTTGCTCAAAAGATTCAAAAACCCCCAAATAATAAACCCTAATCACATAAATCACACCAAAACACTAATAAATGTTCATGCATGAGTATGAGAGGGTCTCTTGACCTTAATGCAACTCAAAAGCACAAAAGCAAAAGGTTTTTGACTCTTACCTCAACTATGAATTCGAATAAGAAAGAGAATAGAAGTTGGAGGGAATGATTATTTGCCACCAAGGGAGAGAGGAAGAAGAAATGATGAAGATGGGTGCACCCTTAGCTTCCAAGACAATGCCCACTCTTGCAGGGATTGAAGAAGAAGAAGAGGAGAAGAGGAATGGAGAAGGAAATGAGTGGAAGAAAAGAAATGAAAATGAACAAAAGGAAATGGGATAAGGTTATATATATATATATATATATATATAAAAGGATAAGGGTGTCCTTTTTGCAAGAAGGCCCACTAAAAAGAGTATATTCTCATTTTAAGTCAAATGGGGGCCCAAATACTCAACGATACCTCGAATGAAGTAAGGTCTAATACCAAAGTCGACGTACTAGCTGAAACACACACGATGATGCCAGAATGACGTGCAAATGATGCAAAATGCGAAAATTGAAAATTACGAAAAAAACTCTTGACTCTATCCAAACGAGTCAAATCGGTTCCCACTCACCTATTTTAAGCTTCAAGACTCAACTAACTCAGCCTATAGAGGCTTATAAACACTAATTACCATAATTAACGACCAAACACAATTAATTTTACTAAATCACCATTAATTAGCACTAATCAAGGTTAAATTGGGTCGGGGGTGTAATAGAACGTTTGTAGGAGTCTACGACGGCCATGGTGGCCTGGAGCCCTCGTGCCTTATCAACAAGCATTTGTGTTCAACCACCTGAAGAGTTTGTTTTTGTTCTTGTTCTTTGTAGATTGATTGCTTGTTAAGATTTTTTTTCTGCTGTTATTCGATTTAAATGTTCTTCTGTGGTTTGTGGATGATTGATCTCACTAATGCAATTCTAAATTTACCTTCTGTGCCTCTCATGGAATGTATGAGAAGTAAAGATCTACTACCCTTAGGGGGACGTACTTGGCTGCTTGCCAATCATGAGGATAGTGCGATAGAAAGGTTTAGTTGTGGATATAGTTTTGGGGAAGAAAAATCATCTTGATATGATGGCACAACCATTGATTTAGGGCCCTTAAAGTTTAACTGTTGTTTTATTTACATTTTTTTATGAGATTCATGTGGCGTGTTTGTTTCATGTAATTGAATACATAGGAATTGCAAGACTTCCATATCTAGAGTAGGTTAAAATTGAAGAAACAAATGTGAGTTTTTAAAAGTGGCCATAAAATAATATCCCCTCTAATGGAAAATGAATCTAAGGGAAGGTGGGAAATGAATACCCTGTCATCACCCTAGTAATTTAAATTCTAGGATAGTCAAGGTCCCATCTACATCATTACCTTATGTCTTCCACCCATCACATCATATCCTTCACCCCTCACCTTTCCAAATAATCCTACAACGGAGCTCATTTGACTAGGAATACCTATGTATTCAATTCACATGTATTCAATGTACACAAACCGGCTCATAGTGTCGAATTAAGGCAACCTCACAACGGGGGTTAGTGTAAGGGGGTTGGATTCATGATAGGTGGGTCCACATAGTCCTAAAACTCTTACATTTCACGCAACCCATGAGGTATCTCTAGGTAAAGGAAACCGATAATGTGTGTGCATGTGTATCATTCAACTCCCGTTGCCTCAAATTAGTATGGATATAAAAATGACATCTTTCATTTAGATCAATTCTAAATGCTACTTCTATTCCTGATTTTCCTTGTATCTCAGCTTTAGGTTGTAGAAGCCTTAGGTAGCATTTAGACCTCCCAAACTCCATATTGGTTTTAATTGCTTGACATTTCTTACATTCAGATCAAATATATGCTACCGGTGGTTTCATGTTTAAGGTTTCTTTATATGTACCCCGAATCACATTCAATTTGAATGATTTGGTGGAGTGGATGTTTTTTAATCCCACTATACTTTTTGGGACTCTGAGACATGGCAAAAAATAGAAATTATGCTGGGTGCAATATTGCTATCTCAAAATTTCGACCACCTATTAATGTTGGAAAAGTTTCAAATTTCCATGCTGCCCCATATTCATCATAGAAGGGATAGATATCCATTCTGCTAATATTCTTGTAAATTGAGGAACATTAAAAGATATTCTGGAGTGTTATCCATTCTGCTAAATTATCATTTAAGGTAGCTCCAAATGGATTTGTTTCTTAGACGCTTTCTCTAGGACTTGCTGTCTGAACTTATATTTTATATATTCACTATCTTGCACTGTTCTATTGATTTGGTTGAATCTTTAATTCATTTTCTCAGATGTTGAAGGTTTGAATCCAACCTTCTATTTAAGCCTTAACACAGGCTAAGGTCCTTTCTCAGATAATTATATGCAATTAACAAGGAAATTATGCTAAACAAATATAAACAATCACCACACAAAGAGAGACACAGAGATTTACGTGGAAAACCCTTCTCGGGAAAAAAAAAAACCACGGGTGGCAAAAGCCACATAAAGCAATGCACTATGAGAATGAAGATTACAAAGAACTCACAGGACCTGACCCAGTTGAAACTCAACCTAAAGGACTATGAAGAACTGGCCGACGACCCGCCGTTCACCTTCCACGTGCTTGCTTGAAACCCTCCTTGAATGCCCCTTTAAGGAGATAGAGAGAAGAAGAAGAATAAGAACCAGAACTTCAGCGCAGACTCCCTTGCAAGACTTGAGAGAGAATATAACTTGATGCACACATGTTGATTGCTCTCCAGTCACCTTTATAGAGGTTGCAAGGGGTTTTTGATTCGTGCAGGAGACTCATAGAAAGAAGGAAGAACTTCTAAAAGAAGTAGAGAACTTCAGCTTGAAGAGCCCTAAACGGTTCAGGACACGACACCTCGCTATAGCGAGGTCAGTCTCTGGATGAGACAGAATAGTGTCTCGCTATAGCGAGACCATGTAGACAGTCAGTATAATTCCGCAATTCAACACAGTAGGACTCTGCAGGAGATCTTCCAGTCCAAGAAGGAGTCTTTAACAAGGATCACACGAACCCAACAGAAGTCTTTCACCACAATGGAGTTCCTTCACAGTCCTCAACAAAAAGAAATAGAAAATACAACTCAAGTAAGACTGAAATAAAGAGTTTTGTTCTAACTAAAAGAAATTGGCAACATAAAAAATCTAACAATCTCCTCCTTTGACAATTTGTGAACAAAACTCCTAAAACCAAAACGACTCTCTCCAAACACACAAATAGACACCCCAGGAACAGTTGATCTTCATCAGTCTACCACAACCTACACAAAAACAAACCTTGGCAAAGATCCATAACATCACAGAAATGATAGACAATCAAAACAAGTAAAATTTAAAGTACTGGTCAAGGTTCTCCCCCTGAGATCAACTAAACTACTCCCCTTTTTTGTCACAGAATTGACAAAGCGCTTGCTCCCCCTAAATCATATAATCTTTATCCTCGAAAAAAAAATTTTCACAAATGCAAAACTCAATCAGGCCAACAATCGAAAACCCTCGACAATAATATACAAGTCATGAGGCAACAAAATTTTGGAAAATTGATCATGAGTGTAAATTGTGAGTGAGATGATCTCAAATGTAAACCACAAAGAAATCGTAGATCGACCAGAAATCAACAATCATCAGGTACAAAGCAAATTTCACACAGTTCAAAAACATTTGATCTGATCAGCAATGAGATGTGAAGCTCCCCCTTAACGGCACATAGTTTTATTTTATATAAATATATGAACTTCTCGGCATATGGTAATGCACAAGTTCAAGTGCTCATTTTTAGTAGAGATTTCTGAACCCTATAGGAGACAATTCCATTGCGTCGGTCTACAGAAATCTCTACGCACTTTGGGTCACCGATATTCTGAGCCCGAAATTAGAGATTCTCATGAACTTCTTCACATATAAAAATGCTCAAGTTCTAGTGCTCATTTTTTGTAGAAATTTCTGAATCCTATAGGATACAGTTCCATTGCATCGGTCTACAGAAATCTCTACGTACTTTGGGGCACATATATAGAAATAGACATTAAGAAGAGAGCATAGAGAAGTGGAAAAATCATAATCGATGCTCCGATTAAGTACAAAACCACTAAGATCGTGAATCATGTCAATCCTAGAGTCTCATTGACCCTAAGTGAGTGTCCAAGTGAGTCATCGTGTACTTGTGGACATGATCAAAATTCTTAAATCGTAAAAGAAAACTCAGTTCGAAAATCCAACAAATTAAAGTGCATCACATGCCCGGATAATCTCAAAATTAGCCCGAATGAGTATGCATGTGCTATTCAAAACATGTTTTGAGGACTACTGGTTTAGGCCACTGCCTAGGGACTTACGGAGAGGGGGATCAACCTTAAAATTCTCAATTGATTTAGACAGTGTAGTGTAGACCACATTATAGCTCAGGTTAGTCTTACGAATCCAAACAAGCTTAGTCTTGACCTGTTGAGGAGAAGAAGGTTTCTTCCTCGTCTAGTTTCTGATATAATTTCTTCTTTTATTGCAGTGTGGTCTAATGTGCCCTTTTATACCGAAAAAATGACAAATTGGAATAGTTCTGGGTTTGGGCATATTCTTCGATGAACTTGAATTCCCATGTTTAACAGTTGGAGAAGCGAGAATACCAGAAAATAAGGCTGGTCCTTTAACAAAAACAGATTTACCTGATGGGATGGAAGTTGATGATTCCGGATTAAATTCAAGTCCAGTCTTTTGTTTCTCACTCCTTTGTTGCATCAAAATTTCATCAAGAGTCATGGAGTCTTTCTTCATTCTTTCGAGCGAGGATTTGACAGAGACTAATTCAGATAGTGTCATCTGAAGTTTGCCACATACATCATTCTTTTCAATTTGTAGCAGATTGTAGTCAAATTGCACAGATTTCAATTCCGTTGTAAGTTTCTCCAATTGTGCAGTAAGTAGATCTTTCTCTTTTCCTGCAGCAATAATGTTGTCAGATAGAATTGCACGCTGGGTTTCTAACTGACTTACCTTTGCACGGGCATCATCAAGCTCAGACGTCACAGATGAATTTTGTGATTCAGAAACCTTTAACTTGTGAGAGAGCTTATCATTGATGCGTGACAGTCGTAAGGAATCTTTCAGAAGTTGTTTATAAGCAATTTCAAGATCTTGTTCTTCATTAAAAAGATCCCCACACCTTGACTCGTCACCTGACTTGGAATCCTTGTCAGATGACCCCTGCTCAAAAGAGATGTTAGTAGATGACATAAAAGCAACAAATTTAGCAGATTCAGATTGTGACTCAGATTCACTAATTTCATCTTCTGAATCTTCTTCCCAAGTAACATTCAAAGCCTTTCCTTTTTTTCTTTCCATCCGATTTGCACATTTAGAAGCCGGGTGTCCAAGCCCTTGACATTCAAAACATTGGATAGGCTTATTGGTGTTCTTAGAAAAAGTTTTCTCATTCTTGGGCCCTATTTTTGGCTTAATCATTGGTCTACTTTTGAAAAATTCCTTTGTGAGGTTCTTTTTATTTTTATTCAAATATTGCTTGAATTTTTTGACAAAGAAGGTCTCAAGTTCTACATCATCAGAATCATTATCAGTCTCATCAACATCATTGTCCTTGGATGATATGAAAGCAATTCCCTTGGATTTCTTATCAGAACAGTGATTTGCTTCAAAAGTTTGTAAATTTCCAATCAATTGTTCAACAGGCAAATCATCAAGATTTGTATATTCCTCAATCGCAATCACTTTTGACTGAAATCTCTCGGGCAAGGACCGAAGAATTTTCTTTACCACCTTTTGATCTGGGATTGGTTCTCCTCAATTAAAACTTGAATTGACAATATGACTCAGTTTGGCATAATAGTCATCAAAAGTTTCTTCATCTTTCATTCGAATTGATTCAAAGGCAGTTGTCAAATTCTGAAGTTTAGTCTACCTAACTTTATCAGTGCCTCCATGCACTGTTCTCAAGAGATCCCAAGCCTCTTTCGCAGTGGTACAAGTAGAAATTCTGCGAAACTCAGAGTGACTGATGCCATTATATATAGCATTTATGGCTCTATCATTCCATTGGGTCTGATTCTTTTCTCCTGGAGTCCAGTCAGCCTCTGGTTTGGGAACAGTTTTCCCATCAACAACCACAGTGGGTGTTTTATAACCATTCACAACCGTTAGCCAAACATCACGATCAAGAGAACGCAGAAACACAGTCATTCTGACCTTCCAATAAGCATAATTGCTACTTCCTTCAAGCAAAGGAGGTTTGGTGGTAAAGGTGCTTTCTCTAATGAATTCCATAGAATAAATCTGAGTGGATCACACTTTTAGAATAAGCAAACTTTCTCTGATACCACGTGAAGGTTTGAATCCAACCTTTTATTTAAGCCTTAACACAGGCTAAGGTCCTTTCTCAGATTATTATATGCAATTAACAAGGAAATTATGCAAAACAAATATAAACAATCACCACACAAAGAGAGACACAGAGATTTACGTGGAAAACCCTTCTCGGGAAAAAAAAAAACCACGGGTTGCAAAAGCCACATAAAGCAATGCACTATGAGAATGAAGATTACAAAGAACTCACAGGACCTGACCCAGTTGAAACTCAACCTAAAGGACTGTGAAGAACTCGCTGAGGACCCGCCGTTCACCTCCACGTGCTTGCTTGAAACCCTCCTTGAAGGCCCGTTCAAGGAGATAGAGAGAAGAAGAAGAATAAGAACCAGAACTTCAGCGCAGACTCCCTTGCAAGACTTGAGAGAAAGAATATAACTTGATGCACACATGTTGATTGCTCTCCAGACACCTTTATAGAGGTTGCAAGAGGTTTTTGATTCGTGCAGGAGACTCATAGAAAGAAGGAAAAACTTCTAAAAGAAGTAGAGAACTTCAGCTTGAAGAGTCCTAAACAGTTCAGGACACGACACCTCGCTATAGCGAGGTCCTATAGCAAGCAGGGACCTCGCTCTGGATGAGACAGAATAGTGTCTCGCTATAGCGAGACCATGTAGACAGTCAGTATAATTCCGCAATTCAGCACAGTAGGACTCTGCAAGAGATCTTCCAGTCCAAGAAGGAATCTTTAACAAGGATCACACGAACCCAACAGAAGTCTTTCACCACAATGGAGTTCCTTCACAGTCCTCAACTAAAAGAAATAGAAAATACAACTCAAATAGGACTGAAATAAAGAGTTTTGTTCTAACTAAAAGGAATTGGCAACATAAAAAATCTAACAGATGTTCTCATTGTTGGTGTACAATCCGTTTTTTTTTTCAACACAATTTGGAATCTTGAAAAATATTCTGGTCATGAGGATATGCTTGTGCAGAATTTACATCTGAGCAGCAGGGCATGTCAGCCGATGTCATATACCAAGCTTTCTCGGCTACAGAGGAGGACTTTCTTTCACTTGTAGTAAAACAACGGCTTGATAAGCCCCAGATTGCAGCAGTTGGATCATGCTGTCTAATTGGGGTAATATGCAACGGAGTGCTATATATTGCAAATGCTGGAGATTCTCTTGCAGTGTTGGGGCAATCATGGAAAGGTTCCAAAGAAGTCAAAGCTGTTCAGTTGTCGGCTGAGCACAATGCAAGCATCGAGTCTGTGAGAAAGGAACTACGTTCATCGCACCCAGGTGTCCACAGATTGTGGTTTTAAGACATAATGTCTGGCGTGTGAAGGGCATTATACAGGTATTACATTTGACTTGTAGAAATTTGCTTCTTTTATTGGCTGTTTCATGAAATGTTTGCCTTTACACTCTACAACTACCAGCTTCTTGTGTTCAAAATTCATTCAGCTCGCTTTGCAATCACATTTTAATTGAGTCTTGCTGGCACAAGCAGTGGCGGACCCAGGATTTTCGTCTGGGGGGGCTTGAAAAAATAATCTTTTTTATTTAAAACAATAACTTGAAATTGGTGATGGCCAGACTAATACATGTCGGCTGAGTTTTAAGAACTATTAAAAAAACCATACTAGTGTTTTTATAACGCCATATGAGATAAAGAGCCAACACTCAATTGTAGATCTCAAAGTGAGCCACCCAGTTTGCGCTCATCTGCCATTGTTTGCTTTCTACTATAAAAAAGAATTAGTTTAAAAACATGTCTTTTATAGGTAGAAAATTATTGCACCAACCAGTGGAAATGAGCTGCATAGAAATTCTTAGTCATCATTTGCCCCCAAAGACTCCATATCAGTATGGTGACAGGAGATGGAGTTAGGCAAAATATGAAAATGGAAGGATGAAAATGTTAAACGTTAAGAAAAATCTAGATTTTAAGAAGATAAAAATGATTTAGCAGAAGATAAGCAAATTGGCAATCAATACATGAAAGTAGAGAAACTGAACAAATGAGGGTACCTATCTAGTGTACCTATCTAGTGATGGGTTTTCGAGAACAAAAACGAAAAAATGGAAAGCAATGGTGGTGCCGCGTCGCAAGAAATACCTACCTAGCAAGGGGCGACGGTGGCGTGCCAATGCCGAATACGGAGTGTGATTTGAGGATCTCTTCTGATTTAGAGATTTTTAAGAGGGAGAGAGAGTTTGGGGAAACGGATAGGGGCTGGACTAATTTTTAAGTGGGGGCTGGGCTAGTTGTGCTATGGAGAATTCATTGAAACTTTTCCAATTGGGTGGGGGCTGTGCCCATGACAAATTGACAGCTGTCAAAAGTTTTTTTTTTTTTTTTTTTTTTTTTTTTGTCAAAAGCATTTTGATGGGGCTCGGTGCGGTTAGCATCTATAAAAGATCTTGTGTTTTGACTGTCTATTTCATTGCCTTCTATCATATAGCTAATGATGACAACTGTAACTCCTTTTATTGGTTTGTGCTTTTTGAAATGCTTGACGTAGTTGTTTGCTTCATTGTTTATTCTAGATATCGTATTGTGCTTGGAATTCATTCGACGTCTGTGTGATTGTGTATACTATCTATACAGGGTGTCTGTAGACACGTCTGCAGAAAGAGACAAAGCAAGGAGCCAAGATATATTATAGATGTCCTTTTGATAAGGAATATTAGTGCCGCTTCTATTTCTCTCCTTCCAAAGAATCTAAATAATCGCCACAAAAGACCATCCGTATGAAGACTTGCCCCATGCAAATGAAAGCTGTAAAGCCACAACTCGAAATGATTAAGTAATTAAGGAAATTCAGTTGGGGAAAGGTCTGTTAACTATACAACAGAAACTTGCCCTTAACCACAGGAACCACAAGAGTAACCCACTAGGATTCATAAGAGTGTATGGTTCCCAAAGAGGATGAAAATTAAGAATTTTTTTTATGGTACTGGTAAAGAAATTAATAAAAAAAAAATTGATAGAAGATCTT
The DNA here is from genome assembly GCA_028538565.1 of Umbellularia californica. Lineage (NCBI taxonomy): Eukaryota > Viridiplantae > Streptophyta > Magnoliopsida > Laurales > Lauraceae > Umbellularia > Umbellularia californica. The sequence continues at coordinate 23,025,975 of JAPQWN010000007.1, forward strand.
ATGAATAATTTCCATGACACTTAAAATAGGGCCAAGTACATATGGATATTTTCATCAAATATATTTACCACATTTTGAAGAGAGCCGGTTCTAACTTGAACCATCAGATAACATTTAAAAGACAGGCAGCTAGCATGAGCCATTTGTCTCTTTTTTACCCATTCCTCTTACTCAAGTTGGTCTCTATTTGTTGAATAAGAACCATAATCAAGATATTTGGTCTGAACCACCAACACTGAAATCAGTAACTATATTCAACATTCCGTGCATTCAGCTGTACTCATCTGGCTCACACCAGGCGCTATTACTCAGGTTCTTTAGAATAAAAAAGGTTCCCTTTTAAGTCCATTGCAGAAACCTCAGGCATAAGGCTTCTTCCTTGTGTGAAATGAATGAAAGAGAAATTCTGATCAATTCTACCAGAGTACTTCAAAGGAGGTGCCTTTTACATTTCTATTTTAGGTGTTAGTGCATGTGCAACATGTGCCCATTGTCATACCCAGGGTTACATGCCTAGGCAGTTTGGCCGATTATTTTCTTAACTCTGCACCCATTTATCTCTTTGTTATGCATTTCATTATTCCAGGTTCTCACTTGGTTATGTCACTGTCCCCATCGCATCATGAATTCATGATTGAAGCATGTATTTGGGGTGGATAAGTCACTGCAAAATGAGTTTTCATAATTACTAGCCATTTCTGCACCCATTGTGTATATTAATTCTGTTTGTCTCAATGTCTACACTTTGTCATTGCAGGTTTCCAGATCCATTGGTGATGCCTATTTGAAGAAAGCAGAGTTTAACAGAGAACCTCTGGTTTCAAAGTTCCGACTGGCTGAACCATTCCACAAGCCGATCCTCAGCTATGAACCATCAGTATCAGTACATCAACTCTACCCACATGATCAGTTTCTTATATTTGCATCTGATGTGAACACATGAGCAATCAAGAGGCAGTTGATATTGTCCACAATTATCCACGTAATGTGAGATTTCTAATGACTTCCTTTTATTTTTGTTCAGCATATATGCCCATCCCTTTAAATGGGCTACATATTTTTCTTACATACATAATGGAAATCAAAAGTTGATTCTAGTTGAGATATCAATTATCTTCTCTTGATGAACAAAAAGAATTCCATGCATCCTTACCAATTTCCATAACTCACTTTTTTGTATGGTAGACTTTGCTCTATTGGTCAAAAGAAATAATTTTGGACTACTGTGTTACGGAGGTAGACTCCTATGTGTGCTTTCCTTCACTCACTTCCTTGCGTAAGCACTTCCGTATGCTTTGCTTAATCCATACCACTGGATCATGAGCCCTCTGGGGATGCTGAAAAGCTTGAGTTCTTACCATTTAGATGATCCTAAATGGCCAAATTTAGCATCGAACTGTTCATTGACAAGAATATGCTCAGCTCTTCAAATTCAATGGCTAAAGTGAGAGTGCTAGCTGCTAGGATCATCTGTTCAGTGTGAACCTTGTGAACCATACTCCAGCCACAAGTCCTTTTTTTTTTTTTAACGGTAACGCAAAAATATATTAAGAATAAAGATAACTTACACCAAAAAAAGAAGAAAAGGAAAAAACCAAGCTTAGGTATAGGAGACATATACCCAGACACGAGTCCATTTGTTGGGCTTATGAGTTTCCAATCAATTTTTGTTTGATTCATCACTGCAGGCCTCCTCATGAACTTCATCAGATCTTTCCTCTGTATTATTATTTTTTTCAAATTGAAATTTTGCATTTTCAAAACCTTTGAGTTGCGAAAGATGCACATTTTAAAATAGCCCAAGGTAAAACTATCTGTTTCACACCCTTAAAAAAAATCTGTTTTCGATCCCCCAGGTCCCAGCCCAATTTGGGGCCCCATGTGGGCCCAACATTGAGGCGGCCACACTGATCCAATGCGCGAGTCACTCAATGATCAGTATTCATATATATAAGGGAGATCCTCTCCTCACCTCCAGCTAACGGAGGGATCACGTCTGCTCACACATGTGGGGCCCACTGATAGGTCATCCCACTAGGACACGCACACATACCCCACTGAGTCTCACATGGGCCCCTGGTTTGGATTAATCCAAAAGGATTTGACCGTTGGACCGACTACACAACCCATTTGAATGGAGTGAAATTGTGGGCCCTGGATGATAGGGTTATGATGATCTAATTGGGATGATTTCTTATCCATAGGACGGGGACAAACAGATCTTCAAATCTCCCCCATCCCCATGTGGGACCCATAAGCTTGTGCGAATGGATTCCTCCATCAGTTCGAGTTGAGGAGAGGAGGGCCCAATATATATATATATATATATATTTTTTTTTTTTTGTGTGGAAAAGAGGAAAAGCTATATATGATCATTGATTTGTGAGATCTTTTAAGAGCAAGATGAGCCATGATCTATGTCACATTATAATTTGGTATTATTTATAACGACGCCGATGATGAAAGCCCTTGATTTTAAAATCTCATGCATGTCAATTAGATTAGTTGGCATATTTATTTTAAAGTGTTCAGTATGGTCAGAAGACATGATGTTTAAGAATTTGAGAACAAATCTTGGTGTTTAAGTGGGTTCCACCTACGTAAAACCCCTAAAATACATCTCCCTCTCTCTCTTCAAAATAGATATGCATGTGTGCATAACAATATAAATATATATTTATATATATATTTAAATGTATACCGGAAATATTAAAGTGAGAACTAGTTCTCACTTATTACATGAGAACTTTTTTCTAGAGCCCAAATGTGGGTCCCATTTGGGGATGGGACCGGGGGGGATAGAAAAATCTATGTGAGATCACCCCAAATATCAAGTTTGACCTCAAACTCATTCCCCTTAAACCCTTCATCTGTGGCCCACAAGTTTAATGCCTTCATATTCAAAAAAAGATTCAATCCTCGATCCAACGGTTCAGCCCATTCGGATGTGTGTCAATCCTTGGAATAAGTGACTATCAAGGGGGATCCCTATTTGTGCATGGTTTGAATGCATTGCTAGGTGAGCCCCACAAAAAATTTCTCATATAATAGTTCTCACCTGAATATTCCCACATATATATTTCCTATATATATATAACATATTTCCTAACATAAGTAAACAAATAACAAATGAGGAAGGAGAGAGAAAGAGAGAGGAGGTCACTGGGCATACCTTAATGGCAGCCTAAAAATCTTCAAATGAGATGATAGATTTTTTTTAGTAGAATCTCCTTTCCAAATTCAACTTCGTGATAAAAGAGTCTGGAGAAGACATCCCTCCCATTAGATTAGATATGAAAAAAAGAGTTTAAAAGAGGATGATCTTCCCGAATTAAAAAACATATCTCTATCTAAATATTAGTCAAAAAGAACTGAGCTCTACTCAAAGTAAGATTGAAATCAATTCCGAAATTGAATCTCAATTTCCAAATCCAATCGCCCAAGCTTCGTATATAATAATGAAGACCATAAATTATAAATTAAATACTCATTCAATTAAGAAATAGAGGAAAATTTTAGTTAATTATATCTGCAAACTAAGCAATCATCTAATAAAACATAGACCAAATACTTAAATTGTATTAAAATATTAAATAATAAACTGATAGCAACTAGAGTTTTTATTGTTCTAAATTTTTATACTGAAGATTTATTCTACCACTTGAGGAGAAGGAATCAATAATAGTAGGCGTTTTGGTTCAGTGGCATAGTGCTTAGCCCATCCTGTCTGAAAAAAGGGAAGGCTTGAGCCCGACCCCGAATGTATAATGTTTATATAAAACAAAACGGCTTCCACTATCAGCTCCAAAAGGCAGCTTAGTTGGTTGAGACATGTGTATGCGCTTGAGAAGGTGCATGTATTTGAGTCTTGATCTCATTGATAAAGATGTTTTATTCAATTGTATGTCTTATTAGAGTGGGTCCGGGCTTTGGGCTCTCTACCACTGAATCTAAGTCCGTCCCGTATCTTAAACCTAGATAGAGTTTAGGTCCAAGTTTGACATCACTAGGGGCCTCTTGGAGCTAGTAGGCCTCGTAAATACCATCCAATGGTGGGCCACAAAGTTGTATATAGGAGAGTTTGAAATTTTGATTTTTTACATTGATGTTTCACCACACCATCTGTATGGCTCAATCCATAGAAGCCACCAATTAGATGGGAAGGGTAAATTTGGTGCTGGCCAAATTAAAGGCCCAAATATCACTCCAATTAGATAGCTCTAACCCCTTATTTTAGTGACTCTTACAGTTCTAGAAGTGTGTTTATGCATCTGTATGTGCGCTTTTTTTTTTTCTTTCTGTGTCTCCCCTTCATTACACAATCCCATGGCGTATAATGTTTGGACGAGTCCAAAATTGGGATGATTTCCGATGCATGTGTCTGTGTGTAGGGAGTTCGGACTCTCTAAAGCTATGACCTAAAGAAATCTTGAGTTAAAGAAGTGAAGCTCCACAGTAGGACTCACGTATTGAGAATTTGAGCTGTTCAAAATAAGGGCCCACTCAATGGATGGGATATCTTCTGATTTTACCCTAATAGGAACCGGTCCTACCTAAATGATTGACTATTTGATAAAAAAAAGCAATGAGATTGATGGTTGTTAAAAAACACTGACAAATATAAATAACACCTCCACATGTAGAAGGGGAGAAGTGTTTCCATAAAAATCATATCATCCAAATTCAGCAGAGTTACTGAAAGGAGTGTCAAAAGGGGTTTCTAGATGAGAAGTAAGTGGAGGTGTAGGAACGAGCCGATTGATCATCAAAGAACATGAGACGTATTGCTGCTAATTTTCTTGTGAAAGGAAAATCTATTCAAATCAATAAAAAAAATAAAATAGGTTTACATCAAGAGGATTTTACCCGAAAAAGCACTTAATGTGGCCAAGGACCAAATCGGATAAATTAGACAAATTTGCACCAACTAGGGCAATTCGCCAAATCCGCTCGTCTTCTTCCTCCTCTCTTTCCCAAACCGAACCCAAAGGGAAGACCTAAATGCATTTCCACACTACAAACGCTCAAATCAATGAACTAATCTCCGTATCAAAACCAAAATCTTAAGGGGCTCTTTGTTGCTCGATATGTATATATATCCCAAATCGGTTTCAAGAACATGATAAATCCACCTCCACAAGCATTACTTCCACACAGGCCATATCTCAATGCCTTCAAGGACAAACCCACTATTCCATCGACCACATTTAATCTCCATAAAAGTCATCTCTACGCCTCCTTCCTCTTCCTCGAGTCTTGGCGGGAGAGGAAGGTGGTGTAGAGATGACTATTATGGAGATTAAAGGTGGTCAATGGAAGAGTGGGCTTATCCTTAAAGGCATTGAGATAAGGCCATTGTGGAAGTAATGCTTGTGGAGGCAAATTTATCATGTTCTTGAAACTTATTTGTGATATCGAGCAACAAAGAGCCCCTCAAGATTTTGGTTTTGATACGAAGATTAGTTCACTGATTTGAGCGTTTTGTAGTGTGGAATTGCATCTAGGTCTTCCCTGTGGGTTGGGTTAGCAAAAAGGAAGAAGACGAGCAGATCCGGTGTTCTTTTGTCTGCTCAAGGTCGATATTGCCCTAACCTATTTATAGGGGTGTTCATGGGCCGGGCTGGGCCAGTCTAAGGCATATCCAAGCTCGGCCTGGCTTTAAAAATAATGGCCAAGGCTCAGCCTAAGCCCGACACAGGCCATAAAAGTTAGGCCCGTTCCCGCCCATTTAAACCATCGGGCCGGGCTGAGCCAGACTTTTCATCACTTTTGTGGGCATTAGAAAACTAATTAAATTAAATTACATGCATTTCTTACACAAGCCGGGCCGGGCCGGTCTTGGGCTTTCCATCACTTAATACAAGCCTGGCCCAATTATAAATTACATTTCCAAGCCCAGCCTGGATCGGGCTGGGCCAGCTCATGAGCACCCTTACCTGTGTAGGAGAGGGTCGATATTGACCGTGACCTATTTAGGGGCCGATATCAACAATAGAAAAAAAAAAAAAAGGTTTTTTGGTGCAACTTTGTTTAATTTGGTCCAATGGTCACATCAAGTGTTTTTTAGGTAAAACCCTCTTAAATCAATTTAGATCAAATCAAGAAAATTTGAGAAAAACATGATAAAAGAATTAGGCAAATAGCAATTAACTTGTGGTTCACATATATTTTTTTCCATTCCTAAAATTAGTTACAAATGAATCTTCTAGCTCAGATTTATCATTCTTAAAATAAATTGCAAAACAATACTGAATCTTGTGGGTCAGATTCATCCCATTCTTAAAATAAACTACAAATCAAAACTGAACTTTTGGTTCAGATTCATCATTCTTAAAATAGACTACAAATCAAAAGTGAATCTTATGGTTAAGATTCATCATTCTTAAAAAAAACTGGAAATCAAAAGTGAATCTTGTGGTTCAGATTTATCATTCTTAATATAAATTACCAATCAAACTAAATGTATAAAGTTCTTAACATATTTTGGTTTTCTATGTGATTTTTTTGGTAAAAAAAAAAAGGCGGAAAGATATCTGTTGTTAAATTAGTTGCTATCTTATCTCTTAATCATTTAGCAATCAACCCATCCTCATCATATAAAAAATATTAGATCTTCCACGTGCACATTTATGATCTAAGTTTAAAAAATAAAAGTAAAAAAAAAAAAATTAGAAAATGATAGGGTTATTTTTTCATATTCGTTGAATAGGGACTAATTTGAAGCTCTCCCTAAAAAGGTTCGACACCTGGCAGTTTGCCCTATTTAAAATATGTGGAAAAAGAGGAGCAGAGGCAAAGGAAGAGGAGGAAATAGAGTGAACATGAGCGAGGAGAAGAGAATAGCAGCAGATGACACAATGCTGGAGGCACCATCAGGTATAGCACCTCTCTCTGTCTTATAGGTATAAGAAAAGAGCTTTTCCCATTGAAATCCACTAAAAGATCCAAACACAAGATTCTCTCTTTTCATTCCACTCTAAAATAATCTCTCTCATGATGTTCACTCTTCTTTTTGTTTCTTTCCCTGTTCAGATCTGCTGCTCTCTTCTTCATTCTCTCTCTATTTTCTCTTTAATTTCTTGTTTTACAAAAATCACTAGATCGGCTGCTTTTCTCTCTTGCCCTTTTTTTCTACAGATCTGCTCCTTGTTCTAACTTTCCTCTCCTCTTCTTGATTTGTACTGTTAGTAAGGACACTAATGTGCTTGTTGAAAGAAGTTATTTTTATCATCAATCTCCTTATAAAGTTTTACTATTTCCTTTGATCAACCTTATAACTATCATGATTTCATCATTTTTGGAACAAATTATAATTATTTATTATTTTTTCTTAAAATTGCAGTGAGAAAGTCATTATCCAGAGGGACTGGGTGGTATAGGAAAATGTACGTTTTAAACTTGTTTGTTTAAGAAATTACAATTCAATTTCTCTTTTATTTTATCTATCACTTGTTCGTTGAGTGGCACTTTATTTTATTAGTTGCAATGATAACAATTGGTTGCAAACAACACAATTGATGTGTGTAACACACACACACATGGGGATGAGGTTTGGGATCAATGAACTGGATGGGCCCCACCTCCCTACCAAATTTGGGTCCCACCTGATTATCCTAATCCCTTGAACAGCCACAACGTTTGGTCTCTTAAAAACACTTGACCTTTAACCCCGTTCGAATGAATGTAAAAAATCGTGATCGATAAAATTCAAGGGGTCCCATGTGTGTGGTTCATTTGGTTGGTATTTAGGTGGGCCCCGCAGTGGGGTGTGCACAAAACACCATAAAAAAGGTGTGCAATGGAGCAGCCATGTTGCCTCCTTATTGTATGAAGGAAAGTAAGTCACTTAACAACCCAAAAGTTAGTGCCTTAAATTATGTCAAGATCTAAGACCTAAAACCTTTGCGACTTATTTTAAGGAACTCATTGACTTAATTTGAGGAACTCATCAGGAATTAGTGAGTCTCTTTAATGAGGCTCACTTATACAAATTTCAAAGAAATAAAAATGAATGACTCCATTTTTGTGGGTCTTCATTGGAGTTGGTGCCACTGTTGATTATGCAAATCAGAAGTTTTTTGTAGCGTTCAATCTAACGATGAGCTCAACTCCTAATCGGATTAGGTTTCTCCAAATTGCCTTTTTGGGAGTGGGTGTTTTCACGCTTCATACCATCTAATCCAAAACGTTGGTTTTGCTTCTTTCTCATATGTTCTTTGTATTAAGAAGTCTTTCAGGTTTTTTCTACAAAATGCCCAAAATATTCCTTTTTCATTTTCATAATTATTAAATGTCTCTCTTGCATGAAATGTGTTCATGCTTTGACCAAAAGTCTGCGAGAGTATTGTAGCGTTCCATACATTCATATATATATATATATATATATATATGTATGTACGTATGTAGATATGTGTGTATATATATCTACATACATACATATATATAGGGAGCGGCTCCTATGAGAGATATCTCTCACCTTAAATGAGAGATTGGATGGGGGCCCTCACTCCATATCCAATGCGAACAACTTAAATGTGAGAGCCCCCACTCCTATCTCTCATATAAGGTGAGAGATATCTCTCATAGAAACGTGGAGGCTCTCCTAAGCTGCAGCTTAACTTATCCTAAGCTGGAATAAGGCTAGTCTCACAAATTAAAGTTCATTACATCTGTTTTTTCAATGATGGAACTGAAAAATCCAGTTTTGATTAGATTTATATTGATTTAGGAGACGATCATCATGCAAACAACAGCGTAATCAACTTTGATTTGTGGGACCGACCTTATTTCAGCTTAGGATAAGCTTAGCTGCAGCTTAGGAGAGCTAGCCTCATATATATATATATATATATATATATGTGTGTGTGTGTGTGTGTGTGTATGCATGTATGTATGTATGTAGATGTATACACACATACATATCTACATACATTTATATATGGAACGCTACAATACTCTGAGGGCTCCCACTCCTATCTCTCATATAAGGTGAGAGATATCTCTCATACGAGCATCTCCCATATATATATAAGGAAGTGCTCCTATGAGAGACTCTCACCAACTTAGTGAGAGATGGGTGGGAGCCCTTGCATTTAAGTTGGTGAGAGTGGATATGGAAGTGAGGGCCTCCACCCATCTCTCACCAAGTTGGTGGGAGTGTCTCTCATATGAGCATTTCCCATATATATATATATATATATATATATATATATATATATATATATAGGGAAGTGCTCCTATGAGAGACAGTCTCACCAACTTGGTGAGAGATGGGTGGGGGGCCTCACTTTCATATCCACTCTCACCAACTTAAATGCAAGGACCCCCAACTTAAATGTGAGGGCCCCCACCCATCTCTCACCAAGTTGGTGAGAGTGTCTCTCACAGGAGAACTTCCCATATATATAATACAAAAACACATATACATACATACATACATTTATGGTGGTTTCTCATTTGTGCCGTTAGTAGTTAACTTCAGTGGTGGTTTCTCATTTCTGTCGTTATAAAACTGTTATCAAGACTTACTTTTTTAGTGACAATAAATCATATAACTTCACATCATTACAATAGCAAACAATTATATTCGGACTAAAACCCTCTTTTGCTTTCCTCTTCTTTGTTTGCTGTTGGTGCGATGTGTTCTTTTGTTCTTATACTCTTTCTTTGTCTTGATTGTTCCGCTAGCAGATATGCAGACATCATCAAACACTCGCCAATCTCAAAGCTAATATAAGCATCAATATATGCGTAATGGGTCTGCTTTAACATAGTCGGAGCTGGAGTGCACTAAGTATTACCTTTTTGGGTCTTTCAACTCCACTCTGAGGACAGTACTTGCCAGCTTCTCCAGTTCTGCTTCAATTTTGGCTTTTCCATCTCTACAAGGACAAAAAAAAAAAAACTCTTTGCGTGGTTTAGAAATGGTCTCGGCATGGATCAATGGGTAGATAAGGCATTGATGCCTACAAAGGCAATATTTCTTGTCGTCATTTTCTTTGCTTTTGGAGGGGAGATACCAGTCAGTGTCAATACCAACAATGGTGATTTTTTTATAGACACGACAGATTTGATAATATGCTCTTCGATCTATAGAGAGAATGAAAGATATCAAAGAGAAATGTACGCAGAATAGAATTGATTTGTAAAAAAGTCTTCTTTGGGGATGTCTGTGAGAGAGAAATTGTAAGTAAAACAAAATTGATGAGAAGAGAAATGTATGTAGAATAGAATTAGTAAGTGAGAAATTCCTTTTGATTATACTAATATTGCAATTCTTAAATATCTAATAAATCTATACATTTAATTATATTATTTTTTTAATATGCATCCATTGAAATGTGTTAGACCAAGTCACAACATTACAAAAATAGTAATTGCAGTTCCATGTGTCCCATCTTTCATGCATGTGAACAAAAAGAATGTCAATTTGCGGGGGTCGTGTACGAAACACTCTACAATCAAAACGGCCTAATTCTCGGGTCCAAATTCATCTAAGAGGCCTGACAGTTTGACCCAGGCTCATCCTATGGGCCCAATATTTTTTAGTACATACTTGTAACTAGCTAATTTTTAGGATAGGTCATACATGTTTCATGCCTATATAAGCCTTTTTAACTATCGGGCCAAAAGCAGAACTTGTCTGTGGTAGGCCTGAAAGGGGTCTAGGCCTGACAAGCTGAGACAAGTAACTGGAATCCAGATTCAAGTCTAGACTCAATCAATCCAGACCCAGGTCCAAGGCCACTATTTACAACATGCAAATCTAATTTTGAAGCTAAACAAGACGATGGTATTCGTCCTAGTGGGATCCGCAACTCGTTTTGGTCTTGGAGTCTTAAATCGAGCTACTTTTTATAGGTCCTCATTGGAGTCGGTGCCACTATTTTGTAAATCCTAATTTTTCTATAGTGTTCAATCTAAGGACGAGCTCAACTTCTAATCAGATTAGATTCCTCCAAATTTCATTTTTGAATCTAATAACGAGCTCAACTCCTGATCGGATTAGATTTCTCCAAATTGTTTTTTTTTTTTTTTTTTAAGCGGGTGTTTTCTCCCTTCATTATTGCTTTTGCTTCTTTCTCATTCCTTCCTGGTTTGAAGTATTTTGAATTTTTTTCACAAAATGCCCAAAATTCTTTGCAACACCCCGGCCCTCCCTAAGTGTGTTTTGTATATGATTAACTCTAATTAGATGCATAATAGGCTGTTTTGGATTCGTTTGTGGTGGGATAGGTAGATTAATGGGGTTTTGACATTGACTAGGTTGTTAGAGGACTTTTTTGTGATTTTGGATTTATGGGTTTCATCACGTAGTGCATCTTGTGTATTTCGAATTCCATGCTTTGACCCGACCAATTCAGACCCATAATCTTGGCCCATTTCCAGCCCAAAAGCCTTAAAATGAAATTCCCTTTGCGTCATTTGATTTACAGATTTCTAGGTGTTTTAAGGCAAGTTATCAGAAGTTTACCTTTTGGGTGCTCAGGATCACTTTTTACTCCATGGGTCATGCTGTGAATTACATCCATCTGTGACAAATAATAAAAATACCCTTCAAAAAAAGGTCTATATGACAATCTCAAACAAAAGGTTTAGATGCCAAAAGAAAGGGAAAACCCAAGAAAAACTTCATGTGTAAACAAGCTCTCTGGTACTGCAAACACGCGTATCAAACTATAAAAGATACGGTTTTGAATAAAAATTCGAACTTTGCATCGAGCACTTGATGAGCAATTGAAGGGTAGCTTTAGAAACAAATTCATTTCTACGATTCTCTGTCAAGCATTTGGCGCTCGATGGATACAAGTGAACAAGTCCTGCATGCAAAGAGCATATACCTAGTACAGGAATCCAAGCTTCAATGGAACTTTGATTTTAAGTGGTTTAAATTTAAAAGATTGGCCCACTGATTGATTTGTAATGAGAGAATAAAGCTTCTATGAGTCATGCGCTCGATCAATGGCTACAAATTTGATGCAGACCAGTCCAGATTCTAAGTCCTGTGCTCGATCAAGTCGCCCAAGCAGGTCACTCTTCTCCTTAGAATCAATGGTCCAACTCCTACCGTCACATGTATCCAGCAGTCCACTTAGAGAAGAAATGTGCCCCGCCCCATCTTATGAATAGGATGTAGTAAAAAAACCAATGTAAAAGACTGGGCATGCGGTTCTTGATTAATAAGGATGGGCAAGGCTAGTTTCTGCCCCCACCTAAACCAATGTGTCATTGACCAAAAAACAAATGTTGATCTGATGGGCCCAACAAGTAATGTACTGCAGCAAGAAATTCTACCTTTCAGAACCACGCCAACCCATTGGTTGGGGTCCTGCACATATATGGTTAAAATGGGTCCAATTCGATGAAAAGAATGTTTTAAGAGTTGTCAGGGTGTGCTAGAAGGAATTCAGAAATCCCCCTAATTTCAAAAGTCTTAAATGCCAGACAAGTTTCATTAAATGAGACTTTTGGGCTATCACTTGCAAGTAGTAATAACAACAGTTGCAGGCCCTTATTGGATGAACTCACTGCTCTGCCCACTCAGGGGCAGAGTACATATTCTCAGTTTGTGGATTGTTTAATCCACTTGTCAAGAAACATCCTCGGAACAATTATTTGATATTTGACTTAATGCTGCACAAATTGGACCAGAGACTTTGGTGGTTCAAACCATGCCCACAGAGCTAATAGGATAACCGTAACTCTTTAAGACTGACTGTTCATATCGACAGTTGAGAAATACAGTAACAGTCTGCACTGAATCTAAAAATGTCAAACATTGGATGGATAATATCTTCTGGGACATTTTGGGTGCATGCTTTTCACCTATGGTAAAGCCCCACGGAGCATACATTAAAAAATCAAATAATAAAAAATGAGGAAGAAGAAAATCTGAATTTTTTGGCATACTTTGGATATTACATGAATTCTTGGGAGCTTTCAGAATACAGAACATCATAGCACTCCTTTGCATGGTCCAGTATTGATTGAATTCTCTTTGAAAGAAATGAACTTGGATGACTCCAAAAGGTTCGGTGCTCTTTCCTTGTGTTGGATGTTTATCACTGCAGCATCACACAAATGCAATACAAGTATCTTCAACTCTAAATTCCACATACACCTGTTTTCTTCTAACAGTAGAATAACCGTTACAGTCTGAGAAGTATCAACTTGGAAATGCAATCAATGATATAACTCCCATGTCTCCATCGTTGATCACTAGGAAGGATTCAAACCACTTCGCAAACTCTTCTACTTTCTGTGCGGTGAAGGGCAGCAGCAAGTTGCATTGTTGCAAAAGAAGCATATGGTCCAGATGTGGAACCATGGAAAACAAAGAACAGAAATTGATAGCATGTGTGTATCCTAGACACTGACATCCCACTTTTGAAGGGATCCTTTCTCCTGCAATTGGCAGAGCTCTTGAAATCTATTGAAACTGCATTCAGAAAAGAACAAGAAGTTAATATTGATGCCAAATTCATTTGCCAACCTCATATGGAAAAAGATGTGGAACTAGTGGAACTTGAGAAAAAGATGAAAATCTGCATGCCTAACACTCGAGTCAATGTAGGATATTCAGACACAGGCCACTTCTATAGTATCGTTCCTAATTTATCTTTTACCTCAGAATTTATAATAGCACTCTTGTACTTTCTTTTTAATGCAGATCTAATGCATTTCCACTCTATAGATGTATAATTTTTTTGTATGTTAAGTATACAGACTAAAATTCATGTACAGTAGGATTGTTTGATCAGAGTGATTCTTCTTGTAGTTGTGGATAGGCATATTGTTATGGTCTAATTAACTTTGACATAGGTAAGGTCATTTGTCCACTGAATGATTAACCATGGAGTCACTCAAATTATCACTATTTTTTTTTTGTTGTTAAGAATACCTTTGCTATTGGTATAGTTTGGGAGAATGCTAATAGTGCACTCTCAATGTCTAGGACTTTGGCCTAGATATTTATTTTTTTGACGAGGTCACATTGACGGAGTGCCTGCCTGTTGAGAAACTCAGATGTCCTATTGATGTACCAAGTTCATACATTTGTCATGTGCACAAGTAAAAATGCCAAGTTTATGTACGCAAAGAGTAGTTAATATTTCACAAATGTGCAATTTGAACTTCTTCCATACCTAACATAGGGAAAATGGCAAACCATCCTTAAGTAATACCAATGCCACTTTTATTTCTTATTTTATTAGAGGTCCATGCATTTACATATATTTTTGCAGGGAAAAGAGCAGGAGGTGCCTACACTACAAGAAAAACTACTTTTAGCGAGGGTCTGGCCACAGTAAAACAATTAGCGGCGATCACAGTGGCCACCACTTAGCGACGGTATACATCAAGTGGGTAAAAGTTGCAACGGCGCTCACTGACCGCCGCTATTTTTTTTATTGAGGCGGCCAAGATAAAAAGAATTATTATTTTATGAAGACAAAAGGTGAATATCCAAAAATGGCCAAAAAAGAACCTCCCATCATTAGCTAGGAGATGTTAAATAATCAATAAAGATATTTCAATCATTTTTACCTTCAGAATCGCTAAAATGCAGTCAGTCCACCCACCACCAGCCTGTGACACCAAGCACTCTGGCGGCTTTTTCTTAAGGCTGCAATGGCTACCATTGTCAAAATGAGAGGCACTCTTTGACATCTAGTATTTTGGCCAACCACTAAGCCTGGCATTCTTCTTCCCTTGTCATGTATTTGAACTCTCAATTCCAAGAGCTGCTCAAGCGCCTGTCCATGATAACTAGATATGACAAGGACACTGGACACAAGGTAAGTATCAAACATGATACAACACAATACATGTCATCGCTCATTTTGATGTATCTGGGTGTTGTAGGTCTTTTGGTGTCTCTCTCCATGATGCAACTCCTACAATGTTCAAAACAAGAATAGTGCCACCCAAAAATATTTCCGGTGCATCACCCCAGATGATGTCATAGGTTTTTGTATTCTCAAAATGATGTTCTATTGGCTATCCTACTTTGTCATCTTCCAATTCTAAATCTTCATCAGCAGTACAACTATCTTCTCTCATTTGCAATGCCAATCCATCCAATAACTGATAAACTTCTTGTGCTTGTGGGCTCGATCTGTCCCCCACCAGAAAAGAGTGAAAACCATTTCCCACATCTATCAAAGCACAACCAGGGTCTTTCCTCGGACCTAGGTCCCTCATCAATGTCCTCACCTCTGCGAGTTTGCTCCAATGCCCAACAGCCGCATACATGTTAGCAATCAACACATAGTAGCCCGGATTCTCAGGCCTCATCTCTAACAACTTCTCAGCAGCCCATTCCCCAATTTCCAAGTTTCCATATATTCGACATGCATCAATAAGAGTCGCCCATATGGAAGTGGTCGGCCGGAATGGCATCCTTATGATGATCTCTTCCGCCTTTCTTAGCAATCCAGCTCTTCCAAAAAGATCGACCATGCAAGCAAAATGCTCCATCCTGGGGATTATGCCATAGATGCGGACCATTTTATCAAAGAGCATTTGGCCATGGGCTACAAGACCTGAGTGGCTACAAGCTGAGAGGACAGAAGTCATGGCTATATGGTCTGGTTTGATTCCACGTCTGTTCATCTCATCAAAAAGCTTCAATGCAGCTTGTCCCTCCCCCCGCATTCCATAACCAGCAATTAAGGAAGTGTAGGAGACTTCATCCCTCTGCCTCATTGAATCAAAGACTCTTTGAGCATCTGAAACTCGACCAGATTTTGAGTACATGTCAACAAGAGAATTCCAGATCATGAGATATGCTTCAAAGCTTTGTTTTATTATGTAACAGTGTAGTTCCTTGCCATGTTGGAGATTTGCAATTCGGGCACAAAGGGGAAGGACACTTGCAATCGTCACATAATTTGGTTTGAGACCTGAAGATACCAATTCTCTGAACAAAAATGATGCTTCATCATATTGATCCAAGTGAGCATAGCCAGCAATCATGCAATTCCAGGTGAACACAGTCTGGGTCCTTGCTAATCGGAACAAAATGTATGCATGTTTTAGGTCCTTGGACCTAGAATACATAGTGATCAACGCATTCCTAACACTTTCATTCCCATCACTAAGCATGCGAGTCGCAAAACCATGAATTTCTTTGCCCAATTTAATGAACCCAGCTCGTGAACATGCACTCAAACCAATAACCAGTGCGGCAGAATCCAAATGTGCACTTCTAACTCTCATCTGAGAGATCAATTTGAGTGCCCCCATATAATTGCCAGTCTGAAAATTCCCCCCCGCAATTATACACCAAGTCACGCTATTCACTTCCAAATTGCCCATTCGCATCCTCTCAAGGAGCTCAGAAGCTTCCTTCCACATACTTTTTGACACGTACCCAGAGATCATCGCATTCCATGATACGACATCTCTCTCAGGCATTCTCTCAAACAGGGACCTCGCCTCAACAATCGATCCACATTTTGCATACATAGAAAGCAAAGTGTTGTGCACAAACAGATTCCATTCAAGGCCACTTGCTTCTATAGTCTTTTGGATCTCCCTCCCGAAATCCAAATCAAATTCTTCACCACATGCCTTCAAAACAGAAGGGAATGTATAGTTATCGGGTTTAACCTCCCTTTTTACCATCTGTCTGTAGGCAGAAAGGGCTTCCCTACAAAATCCCTCTTTAACATAGGCAGAGATCAGCACATTCCATGGCACCGCATGCCTAGCATTTGAATCCTCAACTATGAAGTGTGCATCTGTGAGAAGGCCAAAGCTTACGTAGAAGGTGACGAGTTTGGCAACGACAAGAGGGTCTTGATGAAATCCCAGAGAGAGGATGCAAGCATGGAGCTGATTGCCCTGTGGAAGTGCCTTGAGGGAGATACAGGACAAGAGGAGAGAAGAGATGGGGTAGAGGATATGAGCAGTGGTAGAAATATGGTGCTGGAGGAGAGAGAAGGTTTTGAAGGCATTGGATAGGTCGCCTTGGCTAGAGAAGGTCTTTATAGATGTGCAAAGGGAATTTATAAGAGGTTCTTCTGTCATTCGAGAATCTGCGAGACATCCTTCTTCCATTGTTGCTGGTTGGTAATAGTGTGCGATGGGTTCCCCTAATGATTTCTCAGGTTTGTTCTGTGAGGATTTTGTAAGTCCTTTTCTCCATGATCTGGGTATGCATCTATAAAGTAGGAAGAGATCTCCTGATTGGAGGGGAGAGGAAGATTTGGACATCCAAAAAACATTTAGTAATATGAATTATGGAACCTTGAGGGTTTTTTCTTTTCTGTTGTCATCTCTCCATCCACGGATATTTTACCAGATAGATTCTTGCGATCCTTAAGAAAAGACTTGTCTTCCCGAAAGCTAATTGAGGGCTTTTCGTTTCTGTTTTCATCTCTCCATCCACCGATATTACCAGATAGATTATTGCGATCTTTAACAAAAGACTTGTCTTCCCAAAAGCTAAGGGATCAAGCCCACCATTGACACCTCTATAGCATATTCAATAAAAATCAAACTACCTTCATAAAATGCCATGAGGAATACCAATGAAGCTTCATACAAGCACCTACACACAAGATGAGATTGGAAGTTAAGATTCAGAAATAATCTCTAAACTTCAAATTCTAAAACAAACTCATGAGCAACCTCAGTAATACAATAAAACCCAACAATGACATTGATAAATAAAGAGATGATTTTCTTCTTATACCCATGTTTGACTTTTCAACAACTAAGGAAATGCAATCATATATATGAGTGTCATCTTATCATCTTTCTCTCATACAAATCATTGGTGTTTTGGAATCAGCACAGAAAGACATGCTATAGAAACCATGCTTTGATTAGCCACAAATAACAAAGAAACATAGCAATTGGCCATCGCATTCCATGTAAAAGATGCATAACATCAGAGGATTATAATCTTCCAATGAGGGTGAATTCATTTTAGCACTTTTGGCCACTGGTTTGACGAGCAAATTGATAACCCAAAGCAATTTACAAGTAAAATGACAGTGTTTTCTACTTACAATTAGCATTTCTAACAAAACATCAAAGAACATATAACCCATGTTTCAAAAAATAAAGAAATGTTGTTTTTTGTCAATAAAGAAATGTAATCATACACAGTTCTTTTTATTTTTTTTTTTTTTTTGATGAAAGATAACATGATGCCCTACTAGTAGCCCAACCTAGAAAAAAAAAAAAAAAAGGATAACATGCTAAATTATATTCTATTAAGCCTATAATTTTACAAAAAGCAAGAGCGATCCATCAAGGGGATGGATCCACTGGATCCTGTATCCAAAAAATAAAAAGATCCTCACAAGACTGAACTTGGACCCAATTCTACCAACATATTCTCCCTCTCGATATCTGCTGTAGCTCATGTGTTGGTCTGTAAATTATTTTCCCTACTCACATGATGCAACAGACCTTTTGTTTGAGTGGATAAAGCTTTAATTTGATTGATGATATAGAAGAAACAACATGGCCCATATTTTTACCACTCACTCAAGTTACTGCATGGACACAATCACCTTCAACCAGCATCTGGCCTGAACATGGGCACAAATTAAGCTCAGGACTGCATTAATCACAAGTATCTCAACTCTATCTTGAAGCAAAAGCTTAAAAGCAGTGGGAGTTTTTTGTGTAAAAGCACCAAACTCTCCTCTGGGCGCTTGCATTGGTCTTAAATCTGTGCTAAGATTTAAGAAGAAGCATTTCAATTTACTTATTCTTCAGGTATTGATAGTTATTGAATAGAAGAAGAAAAAAAAAAAAAAACACACTTTGGGTGAAATTGAGGTTCTTTGATGATGCACTCAAGTCCCTATCCAAGACAAGGACCCACAAGCCTTGATGGACCCAGCTGATGGGGTCCACATGTGCCTTTCTAGATTAGGAATTATTGCTTATTTTGTTAATTGATGAGAATTAGCAGTTTTCTATTTTCCTATAGTTTACTATTTTAGTAGCCTTATTACATTATAAATAGAGAAGCCCTCTATTGTAATAGTCATGCTTTTCAATTCATAACAGATTTCTCTGAAGTTGCTCACGTGAGTTTTGGGTTGTTTCATGATTTCGTTTGTGCGTTAGTGGCTGGAATCCTCTTGGATTCGACCAATCCTCCAGGAGATTGATCTATCAATCCGATCCTTGCGTCATTTGATTTACAGCTTTCTAGGTGTTTTAAGGCAAGTTATCAGAAGTTTACCTTTTGGGTGCTCAGGATCACTTTTTACTCCATGGGTAATGTTATGAATTACATCCATCTGTGACAAATAATAAAAATACCCTTCAGAAAAAGGTCTATATAACAATCTCAAACAAAAGGTTTAGATGCCAAAAGAAAGGGAAAACCCAAGAAAAACTTCAAATGTAAACAAGCTCTCTGGTATTCCAAACACGTGTATCAAACTAGAAAAGATACGGTTTTGAATAAAAATTCAAACTTTGCATCGAGCACTTGATGAGCATATGAAGGGTAGCTTTAGAAACTAATTCATTTCTACGAGTCTCTGTCAAGCATTTGGCGCTCGATGGATACAAGAGAATAAGTCCTGCATGCAAAGAGCATATACCTAGTACAGGAATCCAAGCTTTAGGTTCTATGAGGCCTTTCGTCGAACACCTTCCATGCGACGTAGTTTCTTTTGATTTGGTTTTCTTTTCAAAATTTCCCCAGTCAGGCGTAGAGAAATAATGAATGTAGGGCGGCAATACCTGACCCTACCCGCTAACTCGACCCATCTAATCCAACCGGCATCATTTAAAGGTCACTTGCGGGTCTGCAGCTTGGACACCTTTGACCCATCTAAAACCCGTAAGATGGGTTACAGAAGCAGTTTTTCAGTACGATTTCACGTGATGAGGCAAAGCCCCACCTGAACTTCACTGGAAAGATGCACGATGGGCGGGTTATAAAGGTGAGCCCATATGTAATCGTTTTGGGCTGGTTAGGCCACCCAATGGGTGCGAGCTTTTGCTATTTAACCCGTATAAATTGGGCTTCAACTATCAACCATTAAAACATGTAATGAGCTTGTTTTGGTGTCCATTTAGAATAAAGCAGGCCCATTGGATGGCCTTAGGTAGGGATGTAAATGGGTCCCCGATTCTCCGATTACTTGGAAGTTCCGACCAGTTAAAAACCGAATTTTGGTCGTTATTTATGCCCCGCTAAGTAAATAGTTGCAAAATGAAGAATTTGGACCAGAAAATCCTATTTCCTTCCTTTTGAATTCTCACAGTAACAGGTGACAAATTTACATTATCCCCCTGACAAAAAAAAAAGCTCCATCAAACTTAAAAGTCATTTTGGAGTAAGAGTGATTTCATGAGTTTATGACGAATGCTTTATCCGAACTATTCTATGGTTTGGAATGAATTTATAACGAATGCAATTTATTCGCTCGCTATAGCCTATTTTGGAATATGCGTAGCATCTATTTTATATGGGCCTGTTCATTATTCATCTTTTGATTCTTTTCAAAATCTAGACTTAATCAATTCATTTGTTAAAAAAAGGCTCTAAGAAAATCTTATTTTTAGTTTTCTATGGCCAGTAAGACTGGTTAAAACTAAATAACCATTTGACTCACAAAGGAATTAGAAAATAATCATAAAAAAATAAATAAATAAAGAAAGAAAGAAAGAAAGAAAGAAAGAAAGAAGAAGAAGATATCCCATACATGACTCCCAAATTTGTAAGAGATCCAACTATATGATCATGAACTGTGTATAATATTCTCATGCATACTCCTTATCGGGCCAGAAGCTGATATTTGAATATTGCGACCAAGTTCAACAATAGAGAAACGGGCCCTACCCAGAGGAACACACAATTGAAGGCATTTGACTTCAACATTTTAGAATAGCCTTATTTATTTGCATTAAAAAAACATAAGAATTGAAAGCACATCGTGGTTAAAAAAAAAAAGCTCGAAAGTGAATTTTCAAAAATGAGCATCAAATAACATCTTCTTTAAATTATATTTAATTAAATGTTCATTTTTTGAAGAAAAATATTCAGGTGCAAACTACTCTGCCCAGAGTCGTGGGGCCCACTATTTAATCCGGCCAAATGGACAAAAAATGGGGACCCCTTATATTACACAGGTCCATGGGTTTTACACTCATCCAAAGGGACCTGTGCACAAATTCGAATGGGCTGTACACCGTGTGGGGCTAAGAAGAAGATGATGGGATGAGTCTAGAGTCTAGAATTTGATGAAAAAAATCTCTCTACTTTGATCACCAGGGATGCAAAAACCTGACAAATAAATCAGACATGGACAAAGGAACGGGACAGCTACACTCTATTATCATAGAAATCGGAGGAATTGGGTACTTGGGCTGATTGGCCAATCAGATTATGAAACTAGGAGCTATTAATATTATAAACAAGGGGCATACATCATTAGCGATCATGATGTTGAAAATTGGAGTGGCAAGACATACACTAAACTCCACAGGCCACAACTATTCTCTCCAAACTTCAAAGACTTTCCATATGTATTTTAATGGAGTCGGTCCTCACTCTTCCAGTCATTGGTGTGGGATGAGATGAGTGGAAGGAAATCAATCTTGGCCCGTGGAGCCCACTTATTAAAAATCCAAATCATTCTAAATCAATGGCATCTAATTCAATGACAAACCTTTCAAGTTTCACTTCAATAAGAGTTGATCTCACCGTAAGCACATAACTAACAATGTGATTTATGTACATGATCAACAATCATTGGATTACGATATAACATTATTAGTAATCACACACATTGCTAGTAATCACACATACTTAGACCAACTCATATTGAAGTAAAATTTAAAGATATATTTGAGTCTTCATTTTCAACCGTTCACCTTTTTTTTACCTACTGTACGTCCAATCATTACCACATGTTTACCATAACAATGGGTAAGGTAATCATGTGGTAATAATCCTACCGAACCGCAGAATTTCTCAGTACACAGAGCATCACAAGTAGGTTCCACAATGTGAGGAAAATTGGTCTGCACAATCCACCTGACCCTCTTTACCTACAATTACACCATTTTCAGCACCACATGTATAGATCAATGCAAACAAATGCGACCATGTGTAACCAATATACATAGGAATCATTTAAATATGTTAAATAAGTGCAAACAAAGGTTAATGAACAGGTTAGAATATGCTTTCGTAATGCCTAGGATTTGTAGGTAGCAAGGCTTCCTCCAATTTTATGAGCTCATCAGGATTCTTCTATTTGGTGCATGGCTGGGTGCACCCATTTCTTTTTTCAGATTAGCCCCAGGGCGACCTTCGGTCCTCATCATCCACCCCATCATGCAAACCAAATAGCCAAATCTTGCCCATAAACTATCTACTGGCTCCTCGACACAGCCATCAAGTTCTAAAATCAGCTCATCTCCTAATCTCCCTGTTTTTATTCATCTTAGCCTCCATATTCGCCTTACCCATTTTCCATCATCCTACAAATCTGACCTTTTTCTTTTCTCATGCATGTTTTCCAGAAGATTTGCATTACAGAAAGCCATGAACTGTAGCTCCAGGCTCTAAGCTTCCAATGATCATGAGAAACAGTTTTGTAGTTTTCAAATGAGAAGAACTTCAAGTCGGGAGGGAAGCTGTACTCATTTTGCTCTTCCTCTGGAGATATGACAAAAGCTTGGGTCTTTATTGTTATTGCAGGAAGCCAAAAGTTCAAATGAGTAAAAAGAAAGTAGGGATTGAAACTTTCTTCAACTGACAAGATTGAAGAACATTGATAAGAGCCGCTGGTTCTTTAATTGTCAATCCAAACTGGAGTTTTTCTTTTCTTCTTAAATTTCGTCATGTGGGGGCATGGCAAATTCTCTAGCCAAAGATCTGTGGACAGGGTTTCTCAGTATGTAGCTTCTATAGTGTAAATTAAACTTTTTGTGCATGTACATGTTTCCATTAATTAAAAAATGGAAAATCATTAGAGCTCATGATCACACACAACAATTATAACCTATGATGCACGGATACTTCAAAATAGGCAATGTATCATGTCGTATCGTATCCGATACTTCACTTTTTATGTATAAAATTCATGTCCCAACCGTGTTTATAGCATGTCATTGCCGTATCTATGCATCATAGATTATAACAGCATTATAAACAGCCCACCGCAGCAAGACTGGTATAAGACTCTTGATGAATCACCATCTCTGAATAACCAAAAGACCTTTCGTTCAGCCTATTTTGTCTATGAGTGAGTACCACCTCACATTACAAATAATATCATTTATATGTGAGATACAGCAACAGCAAGGGACTTTCATGCATCAAGATGGCCCCACAAAAGGGTTAAGAAACATTCAAGGGATAGCTCAGTTGGCCTAGGACTACAGTTTGCACCCAAAGGTTGTAGGTTCGAAACTGCACTACTATACTGAGGCTACAGGGGAATTTACCCGGCTTCCGTCTGGGCCCGGAGGGATTAGTCCAACCCAAAGGGTTGGGAACCCTCCGATAGCAAAAAAAAAAAAAAAAAAAAAGAAGAGAAACATTCATAGCCAAAATTTCCTCCCTAAGGAAAAAAATGATAAATTTAGAGACTGCATATGTTATATCGGGTGTTTCTGTAACAATCTCAGTTGCACATTTGTACCTAATGATTTAAGGGCCTCGAAGTTTAAATAGTTTTTTTGTCCCTTTTCATTTTAAGAATTTTCGAAAGTGTCATGGTTATAGTAGTAATGAGTGTACGGAGATGGATTAACCAGCCCTTCAGCCCTTACATAGGTAGGAGGGATCGTCCAGGAGTGACATTCTTAAGTAGAAAATTGGGCATGTTTGCCACCAAATTCCATATGAATAATACATATGCAATACGAACAAAACTTCTCAATTAATTAAACTGTTTGAAAACTATGGTAATATCAGTTATACCAAGAACTGGTCTGATTACATGTGACACACAGTTGATTTGACCATCTCCACCTGTTATGATCAATTCATCTTACTGATGAGTTCATTGATTTGATCTTCACGATTACCAGAATCGCCACCATCCTTGAACTGCTGCTTCTTTCTCTGCAGTGCACCTTCTGGCTTGTTAAGCCTGAAGGGCCAAAGGAAGTCTACCACCTCCTTAAAATGTGAACCAACAGTGGAAACCTCATGTACAATATCCTCAATGCAGATGATATTATGCTTTCCAAGAGCCTGAAATGGCAATGAGAAACAATCAAGTTCCAGATGTTAACCATAGATTACCGGATTAAGGTTAAGAATAATTCTTTCCTTGGTAAAGAACTCAAAAGAACCAAACAAAAAAGAAGAAGAATTCGAAGGTGACAGTGTGATAGTTTAAAACCTCTATGAAGATCAATAGCACCTCCACGGCTCCAGTAACTCTCAAATTTTATGAATCACCAAGCATATTGAAGGTTCAACTGCTTGGTTCTTCCTTTTTTTCCCTAACCCAAAAATAAAAGGAAAGAATTTTTTTTTTTTTTTTGGGGGGGGGGGGATAAGTTTCAGGCGCTAAATCTTGATCACTTGGATGAATGTGTTAAAGGAAGCTTCAAACTGTCAAGCCAGACAAAATGAAGTGGCTTGGAAATTGTGCTGAGGGAATCAAATATGCAAGTTGAAAAACTAAAATCATGCTACGATGTATGCAAAAACAATTGTTTTGATAAACCCTAAATAGAGCAAAACAAATATTCAGTTAAATGGATAGTTCTCCATCACAGAACTGAAACATAATTGATTTGGACAGAAAATCATACTGCTGGTAGGAAACAGTTGGGATGTTCAAATGCAGCCTAATTTGCCAATACCAGTTTACAGTTACTGTGATCAAAATAGGGTCACCACAGAATGAAGCAGCAGTCACTTGATCTGGATAAATTGTGTTCAACTATACTCTGAAGAGTCAAATGCATATAAATAAATGTAAAAAGAAGAAAATGTGTTAAGAAATATGCATGTACCAACCGGCCCAAAGAGCTGGGACACCCTCCGATATTAAAAAAAAATGCATGTGCCAACCAAAATGCTATAAATGTAAGCACACATCTCTGTTCAATTTAATAGCAGAAAAGAAAGAAAAAGATATTTGATACAATGTAGTGTTTAAGCATAATCGATACATCTCTAAGAACATAAATACCTGTTCAATAATGTTGTTGTCAGTAAGAGGAACCTTTTGCTTGTCCACCTTCCCAAAACCCTTCTTGTAAACCAACTCCTTCACACTCTTCAAATTGGGATATCTGAAAACAGCAGAACCTCAGAAAAATCATGGATTAAGCTATGTTTTGGAAAAAATCTCTATTTATAAGGCTAATAACCTTTTAATGGAAATTGCGTTATTGAACACCACATGGCTCAGATATGGATATTTTATAAAATTACAAAACTCGTGAAGCCAACCCCAATTTGACGGGACAAAGTTAAAAGAATGACCATGATAAATTTTGGTGAAACTTAATAATAAAAAAATCTTGCAATAGTGATCCTAATATCACCAAAAAAAAGGATAGTCACATAAAAAAAATTGCAGAATCTTTCAATATTAAGTTGTCTAAATGCAGCTTGAATGGAGAAATAAAAGTGGACAACAAGTAGTTTTGTTATACCCATAAGTTACATATGGCTGCACTTTCCGTAGCATGTCCAATATCCTTTCATTTGCCCTCACAAAGACACCATTAAAGATATGTCTCAACCTCAACAGTTGTAAAATCTTCCTGGTTTTTGAATGCATATCATTTGTCCTGAAATTAATCAAACAGGATTCAGTTAAAACACACACACACACATGCACACACATAAAAGAAAGGATGAATATGAATATAAATATGAATATGAATATGAATATGATGTTTGCACCAACCCTCCAATGCGAATGACAAAAAGAAGTTTGGCTTCAGGGTTGATATGAAGTGGCCGTTTAAGCTTTGTCCTCCTATTCATTCGAACAAGATCCAACTCCTAGAAAACAGAGCGTAATTAGGAGATAGAAGAATGATAGGAGAAAAAAAAAGGAGGCGTATACAACATATTTGCCTGCACTGCTACACATGCCCCTGCCCCAAACCAACCATTAGTTAGTTTAGTCCACCACATAGATGGCATAGTCCAATAATAATGTTGATTTACTTGTCAAGTAAGCCTGCCTAGTGCCATGTAGATGGAATGGCATGGAAGACCACTACTGTGCACATGACAATGGCATCTTACACAAGGTTATCACACGATCTTCTTGACCAGCCAGTTGTAGGAGGTATCACGCATGAAGAGAGCATTACCAAGGAGACATCGTATTTGAGGGAAAGGACACAAATTTACATTGAATGCATAAATGAGAGATTACAAGAGAAATTATAGAGGACAGCAAGGGAAATTATAGAGGACTGGATGACAATCCTTCCCACTAGGGATCCTATCTAGGATTTCCTTTCCTCTCCATGAATTACAAGTCCATCTCTTTTTCTAAATAGGATTTTGTTTCCACTCTCTTAATGATTACATGCCAATCGATAGACTTTTAATAATTACATGCCAATCAATTATTTTAGTACATCAAATATATCTTCTTAGGATTTTCTAAATTAAGAATGCACCTCTAGAAAAATCTTCTTGAAGATTTGCTAAATTAGAATGTAGAACTATAAAATTTTATTGGAAATTGATATACTAAGAGGGTGTACATCGATGGGCCAATGACCTGGCTGACCATGGGTAAGGCCTCTCATCTATGGGCTTGGCCCAAAGGGTACTATGGGTTAGACCCAAAGGGATGGCCAATTGTAGGCATATTCTTGGGCCTCCTTTTGTAGATTTTGATGCCCAAAGAAAGCAAACAAGTAAGCTTTTCGAGGTACTTAAAACAAATCTGGGAATAACTTTGTGGCAAATACTGAACTCGAGAATCTTCCATCAGTGAGTCAAAACCAAGTAAAGTTCTAGTTTTCCCAAAGCTTAATAATTACTTTGTCTCGGAATTCTTTGATGTATTGTTCAGCCCTTTTGAAGATGAGCTTCCGATCTTCTTTGAAACTCTGTCTTCGTGCTTCCAACTGCTCCCTCTTTTTTATAGCCCATTCTTCATTGCTCTTCCTTTTCTTGAGAACTGTCTCAGGGACGTATGTTAGGGGCTTTGGTTCCTCATCCGCCATGATGGTCTAAAACCTTTAGCTGGGATCCCTGATGAAAAGCAATAATACAAAATCAATAATGATCCAAAAAACAACGAACTGGAAACTTAAATTGAGCTTTCACATTTCACTAATACTCAGATGGTGGAAAAAAAAAAAAAACTATCTTTGTGGTAGTAATTAGGTAAGAGAAACAACACTACTGTCGTGGTGCACTAAATCCTCGTGATGCCTAACTCGACCTATGATACCTGGATGCTTCAAGCTTCAAGAATGATGAGCTTCAGGTGTTTGAGTTGTGTTTGGCTCTTTGCTTTACAGGTGTCATAGATCCCCTCCTTGAAGGGTCATGGTTAAAACATCTATTACCAATTAGATGGTTGAAATCTTTCTCAGGGTTACTAGCAGTAAGCCATGCAAATGTGGGTGGAAAGGGATGCATATCCTATTCTAGTTTGTGCCCTTTTTTAAAAAACAAAATTGACAACTATCTATTGTTTTTCTCAATGTTTATTGAGTGGGACAGGTGAGTTGAGTACATATCTGGACTGGTAAGTTGGTTAATGAGTTCTTATTTTATTCGTTTTCCCTTCTATTATGTGGTGTCTGTGGATACTGAAAGAATGTTTAGGGAATCATACAATCCCTTGGGATCTATTTGTTAGCACAAAAATACATTGAGGTGAGTAATGAAGGAAATGAAGTACAGATGTAAAAATGTAATCCTGACTTTCCTAGGATTTAAATTACTAGGGCAGTGGCCAGATATTCATTCCCCACTCCTTTCATTAGAAAAATGGTCATTTCTTGGAGATTCACAATTTTCTCTTCAAAATTTACCATTTTTTAGAAACAAAAAAGTCAACGATTCCTATGTATTCAATTACAGGAAACAAACAGGCCCATGATGGTAATTCGAGAACCCTATTCGACATCTCCAAAACCCTGCAACCCCACGTAGAAACAGCCCCAAATTCCAGATTCCAAAACCCCCCACATCAGACCGTCCGACCACTCCACGTCAGTCAAAACATCTCAGCCGATCACCACCCCATTCCCAAAACCCAAACCCACCAAATCCTGACAGTTACGAAACCAAACCAACCATCCCTCCCAGCCATCATCCGAACCCATGGTTCCACCACCCCTGAACCAAACCCTTCACCCCCAAATCGAAGCACTTCACATCACAGCACCCCATGATTGAAGCCGCCTATGACACACACACTTCGCCATAAGATTCTTAAAGAGACAGAGAGAGGGTACCTGGATGGTGATGATGAGTGACGGCGACGGACCCCTATTCGCCGCCCCTTCTGCTCTTGCTTCTTCTCCTTCGCTATCGACGGAGACAGGTTTGAGAACCCTAAAAAGAGGGTTTTGCATATCAGTTTAGACAGTAGCCCTGCCTCTTGATATTATGCCATGGAACAATTGAATTCATTAGAGTTTTCAAGTGGTGAGCCCCACCTACCCCACTATCAAAGCTGTCTGCGTCATCTAGACGGTCCATTTATAGGTCTAGTTTGGCACTTTATTAGAGTAAAAGTAAAGTGAAACCTCCATTTTACAAGACAAGGTCACAAAAAGCCACATCAAATGTGTTTTAATTTAAAAACCTCTCTATCTTTTAAAAAAAAAAAGTAAAAAAAACAACACCTCTATCGAACAAAATACAAAAAAACTCCACTTTCTCATATAAAAAGTCAAAAAAATTACATAACAAATAACTCAAAACAAAATACTATCGTAACCTAATTATATTTTATTCTTTATTCAAAATCAACTTTACTTCACTTGACTCTATTAGTAGAGTTGCCAAACTGACCTAATGAACATCAATACATTATTGGCAATATTTGATATACTTGTTTTTTTTTTAATAATTAGATTATAAGGGTGTTTTTTTATATTTTTTAAGTAAGGGCTCTCACTTATTTTGCATCCTTATTAATTAATAAAAGTCTTTGATCATTTGATCATTTATTTAAACAGCTCAAAATTTTCTTCGTACATTAAAAGTGCAAAAAGATAAGAGTGAGGTAAATCATTTATTAGTAAGTCCAATTCCAATGGGAATGAAGTTTCTGCTAAACTTCGTATAAGATATTTTTAGCCATTTGGATTTCGAAATTGGACCCACTAGTGAATTTAGATGCAAGAGCATAGGGCGAAACTTCCTTGAGGGGACGAATATGTAAAAGATACCTAGCCGCTTGGGAGGGGCACCCTATAGATTTTTTTTTTTTTCTGCCATAGGTAGGGTGAGAACACCAGTATTATCTGGGGGCACCTGAACACTTGAGAAAAAGCATGATCTATGGATTGGTCTCTATGTAGCTTGGTGAGAGACGAATTTTCCCGCATTTTCACACTCTAAAAATAGGAAAAACTATGCTAGAATTTCCAATAGTGTTGGAGGGTTACAAACACCCTTCGACCCTTGATTCCCCTATTTTATTAGGATGGGCAGAGAATTCGCTAGCCGTGATAAGATCTAAATTCTTGAAAATGTATATGGGCCCTTGATTCTAAGACCTTAGTTTTTTTTTTTTTTAAAAATCAAGCATAATTATTGGAATAAATAAACCCTGTTATTGATGATAGTGAAGTCATTGTCAAATTGAGTTGAGCCCTAAGTAACAAGAAGGTAGGTATGCATGAGTGTGTGGATCAAACATAGTGGGCCCTAATGCATGTTAAGGCTAGAGGGAGTTTGAAGTTTTGATGCTCTCAATGATGAGTAAAGGGCAATCGATGGAACTGAAGTTCTGATCAACTCTTATAGGATTTGTTTTTTCTTTTTACAAAATGGGCCCATACATTTTTCACAAAACCTAAAACATACCCTTATGTTTTTTTTTTTTTTCGGGGGGGGGGGGGGGGGGGGGTGGGGACCGCGATTTTGACCATACGGGATATAAAAGATCATGAATTTCTCACAATGATATTGACCAAAACTATATCCCAAATATGGTTATTGTGCATGGTGATTTTGGTTTCCACTCTCACCTCCGCCCGTCCCAGGGCTACCGAGAGGCCGGCGGAGTGGAAGGAAAGCGGGCATCAACATTTTTGTACGAGTATGCCAGATTTTATATTCTACTTGGGATTTAGAAATGGTGATCCGGAGATCTATCTTCGCAAGTAAAAAGGAAATCAATCTTTTTTTCTAACTTTCCAAATTGCACATATATTTAAGAAAAGATACAAGATTTTTGAAATGCCATAAGAGGCGATTTTTCTTTGTTTGCTGTGAAAGGTGATTTTTTTGCCGTAAAAAGCAATTATGCTGTGAAAGGCGATTTTTTGCCGTGAAAGACGATTTTTGCCGTAAAAGGCGATTTACAAATCTCATCAATAATGAAAGACAAGAGTTGTGATTTTTTGTCTCTTTGGAAAAATAAAAAATACAATACAAAAGAAAGAAAAGGAATTCTGACTTCTCAGGATATTGCGGGGACTCGTTCAGATCAACGATTGTAAGTCATGTATGGACTTCGCCATCATCCTTCAGATGAAAACGTATGATGCTTTGATTTTTCTTGGCTTGGCTTGGACTTCGGATTTTTAGAAGATAAAGACCGAAGATAGGTCCTATATCTAATAAAAAATCAAGTAGACGGGCTAAAAAGCCACATCTAAGCCATGTTGGACAGAAGGAGAGGGAGCTTAGAGGGGTGGCCCCCCAAGGGACTTCAATTACCTTAGGGCCCGTTTGTCATTATCACCTTGAGGTGGGGGTAAAGCTAACTGGCACCCACGTGGGTACACAATCCCTTCTCTGCGTTTGGGTACACATTAAAGTGGTTTATGGTGAGTGAAGCATGGATGTCCTGACAGGTGAAGTTAAGTAGCCAAGGGAGAATATCTCACCCCAACACGCTACTGAGAGATTGACAAGCCAATTTGCTGGCGAAAAGGTAACTCATTGCTCAAGCCTTACTCACGCCACCTCCATCAACAGAGGAACGACTGCAACTCACCATCAGCCAGAATCACTGCATCTGAGCTTCTACACTGCGCATCTTCTACAGTTACCAATCGCTTCTATGTACAGGCGAAATACGGAACTCTACTTAGAAATCGTAGCCAGTCATACATTCGCAGCCCATGCCCTAGAAAATCCCATTTGATAGATTTCAAATCCTTTTCCAAGAAGTTCTTGCATCAAATCGTCCTCTCCCAAAATCTTAGTTACAGAGTAGAATCAAATGCCAAAGCAGAAAGTGGGTAAGTTCTGAAAATTATTACATCTACCTCCATCTATCACTATTGATACATCAATTGCATATAAAAGGGGCTTCTTAGATTCAGAAGGATTAAGATATATTTCCCCTTTCCCATTTTGGAGAAGAGCTCAATTTGGTTGTGGAGTGGGCCACTAACAGGTAAGCACCTTTGTTGCCTGTGCATTTCTCTTTGTTCATTAGAACAGTACATGTTTTCCTGATTTAGCATTGTTTGGGAGTATTCAAAATACCTATTACTACTGCTGGATATTGTATGTATGCTAACCGGTAAGATTGTTGGCCCCCCTGCAACAATTTTTCATTTACAGTATTTTCGTTTAATAAACCAAATCCATCCATCTTTTTAGAGGTATTGGATAGGAAAAAATCTATTAATATATGTCGTCCATGATGCACTCTTATATATAAACATCAATCAATCTGTGAATATTTTCATGCCTTGTTTTTATAGATTGAAGCTACATACAACGAGTTGTTGTAGGCTGGACCTGTTTATAATTTCTTTGTTGGTGCCTTTCTCAGTTCTGTTGATGATGTTTTTTTAAAAGGGCTGGAAAATTATCATAACTGCTCATCAATGGATCACTGCCATTCAGTGGTTAATTAGTGGCCTGTGATTAAGTAAAAGAGAAGAAAGAAGGGCTGATAACTTATATTTCTTTGACTCAACATGAACTCTCGTCAACTTTGAACATTCAACACATGCAATAAAAACTTATTTTTTACATTTGCAATATTTTTACTCCAAAGACAGTTCATTTATCTTTGGCTCTATACATAAAGTATATAATAGCTGTTGCCCAGACAACAAAATGCAGGAATTTAGGATAAATTATATTGCAAATGAACATTCCCAGGTTAATTTTGATATGCTGCAGATAACATGTATGGTGTGAACCATGGCATTACATAGTTATGTCTCTTTTTCCTACATAGTAATTCCATTTTGTTTGATGTCTTTAGCCTAATACAGCAGGGTGGAAGTAGAAGATGTTGTGTATCTAAAATATATGGAACCTCTGTTGATGGAAGTAGAAGATGTTGTGTATCTAAAATAAGGACAAGTGTATGCAACCTCTGTTAATGGAAGGAGACAGTGGCAATGGTTCTGATACTGAAGTAGAAGATGTTGTGGCCAATAATACTCATAATGCTGTCATTGTAACTTTATGAATTGTGGCCTCAGAATGGCAAAGAGAGATGTACTCCTTGGGTGATCATTTGTTTAGGAATAAACGAAGGTCTGCAAGAAGAAATAGGAATGCAGAGAGGATGCAATATATCTCTTACTTAACACATGGCAGGGACAACGAATGTATCAGTCAATTGAGGCTAAACAAAAATTGCTTCGATCTATTGTGTACAGTGTTAAAGAATAGAGGTTTATTGGCAGACACAAGATACGTTACAGTGGAGGAGGCAGTTGCTGAGTTTTTGCATACCCTTGCACACAATGTTAGGAATAAGACAAATAGTTTCGGGTTTGGTAGATCAGGGGAGACTATCAGCGGTCACTTTCATAGAGTATTAACAGTGGTTGCACAACTAGCACCCGACATTATCAAACAAGCAGGGATAAATACCGAGGAATACCATACTTTGAGGTATTAATAATAAGCGAAGAAAATTGTCATACACATTTTTTTAAGACAAAAAATGAGCTTTTTAATGACTGTAACTCTGTTCAGGAATGTGTTGGCGCCATTGATGGAACTCATGTTCCAGTACATGTACCATTGGCTACTCAAGCACCCTTCCAGAATAAGAAAGGCACTTTGAGCCAAAATGTAATGGCTGCATGTGGATTCGACCTAAACTTCCAGTATGTGCATCCTGGTTAGGAGGGGTCCGCTACAGATGCTCGCGTTCTTCAAAGTTCACTTGCCCATGTGGATCCCCTTCATGTCCCAGCAGGTAATCATGACTAAATTTTGTTAGTTAAACTTTGGTAATTTCGGTTTTCATGGTGTCTTGACATTGGAGGCCCCCCTAATTATGTAATATGCAATAGGTAAGTTCTACCTAGTGGATGCTGGGTATGCAAATGCACTAGGCTTTCTGGTACCATACCGGGGTGTGCGTTACCACCTCAGTAAGCATAGAGGAAGAAATCCTCAAAATGCGAAAGAGTTATTTAATAAAATGCATTCATAGGCAAGAAATGTAATTGAAAGGGCTTTCGGAATCATTAAATCTAGGTTTGGGATGTTAAGAATAGCTCTACAATATTCCTTGGACACCCAAGTCAAAATAGTAACTGCATGTGCTGTCCTTCATAACTTCATAAGAAAACATGGGGGGGATACGTTTGATGATGAACTCTTTCAAGCTTCCAATGAGGGTGAGCAAGATGGTGATGTAACCACCCTTCTGGCTGATGATTACCACCATAATGATCAAGCATCCCAATTATTTCAATACAACTCCCAAGTGAAGAGGTAGCAGTGGAGCAATTTCAAGGATGCTTATGCAGCTAGACTTTGGCATGATTACACTCAACATAACGTGGGTCAATGATATGTTGGTGACTGTCCAAGTAGAATACCATGGCAGTGTATGGTGTGATGTTTATTTCTTAAATGTACGCTCACTATATGTACTCTGTTAATGTTATGTTCTAATGAAATTAGAGACAACATTGCTGTTGTTTTAATTTTCTTTTGCCAATTTTTGGAGAACATACTTTCTTAGCATGCACATTTATGTTAGCCATGTCACAATGGAAAAATGTTTGTTTCAATGCCTCCATAGACGAAGAATTGCTGGCTCTTTTACAAGAGCAGATCGAGCTTGGGACAAGGGGAAATCGTGGCTTCAAACATGATGTGTATGCAACAATAGCAACCAAAATGAATGCATCAAATCATGGTGTTGGCCATATAACTGCGTCTACAATAATCAATCATTGTAAAGTACTGAAGAAGAACTTCACGCAGGCCACAGAGCTTCTGAATGCGTCTGGTTTTGGATTCGACGTAGCAACAAAGAGAGTCATAGCTGAAGATGATGTCTGGGCTGCATGGATACAGGTATATACAACACATTAATTGACAAGGTGTCCATTAATCTTCTGTAATTACCACAATGTACATGACTTTGCAGATTGAACGCGTCTTTGTAATAGGGGCATCCTGATGCGGTGTCGTGGCGAGGGAAGACAATTGACTATGATAAGCTAAGCCTGGTGTTTGGTAAAGATGTTGCAACTAGGCAGTTTTCAAGGCCGTCGACTTATGTAGGGATTCCGAATCCTACAACATCCGTTGGTGGGACTAACACACAAGTGTCTGGATCAATTCCGGTGGGACTGAATGATTGTTTTGACAATCTCGGAATGATGGGAAGTGAAGGGTCCTCGAAGAAGAGGGCTCGTGCGAAGGATTCCAAGGACATTGACACATACGTCGCAGCAGTAGATCGTAACTCTGAGAGGATCACTAGTGCTATTACTGAAATGGCTGAAAGTATTCGTCACCCAAAGAAGCGAGTGTCCAACGATGTGGTAAAGGAGTTAGACAAGATTGCTGATCTAAGTGACTTGGATGCGGAGATTGCAGACGAGTGGCTGACAATCCATGCTGATATGGCCACTATTTTCCTTTGCGCAAAAGATAAAAGTGCTTGGATTCGACGCCATCTCCCAAGAATTCGAAGTGACAATTACACTGTCATTTGATGTGTGTCACTCGTTTCATGCTATTTATAACATGTTTGGTTGGCTTATATGTTTAATTGCCTATCTGCTTTATCTTGTTGTCATTTAGGATCACTTTGGTTTGGAACTTATGTTTGGGACAACGCTAATATTCTGTAGTGGTTGTTTTTCTTGCTAGCATTGTGACTTCACAGTTTTTTTAATGTTACTGTTATGCTGAATATTGTTATCTTGTAAACTTATGTTTGGCTTCATACGAATGAAGAGCAACAGTTATGTCTTCATATCCATTGTCAACTCACATGTTCTATGTAGTTATTGACTGTAGCTGTTCTGGTTTACTTAAACTTAACGTAGTTATCATCTTTACTTAATTTATAATCCAAGTCTTAATATGCAGCAGGTAGTTGAAATAATACAATATGGTAGGAAATGATTGTTTCATCCCTCTAGTTTCAAGCCTGCAGCAATTGTCTCATTTGGTGGCACCTCTACTGGAACCTCTGTTTTATTGCATCTATTTGAACCTATGTTTATTTAAAATGTAGTTACAGAATCCTCTTTGTTTGACCATCAAATTTGGGTGTTCAGTTGTACCTGGTTGGAACCTCTGTTTATTTGAAATTAAACACAGACTGCCACACTAATTAGCCCCTTTTTTTTTTTGCATTGTTGGAACCTCTAGCAGCATTCCGATCGACTTATGTATTGGCTACTGAGATTAGGTACCAATCAGAAGATACATGTACATTTGAATGTGCATTTGTGTATGCTAGCATAGTTCGAAACGTAAAACTTGATTTGCAGTACATGTCGATCAGTGCGTTAGACACAGAAACATCTGCTTCAAATCCTGTTATGCATATAATTCCATGGAGTTCCTTCCCTTTCTTGATATCTAAAAGACCCATGCAAGCTTTTAGCATGCAGGAGAGAGCCCGTTTGTTGGGAAGAACTCTGGCTTCCTACATCTAAGTGAAGAACGGAATGGCTTCTTGGCAGTCCCCATTGAAGGCAGAAGATGTTATCATCCCAGTTAAATGTAAAGCATAACAGGTAGAAATGTACGGTGGAAGAGTAGCTTGGAAGAGATTAAATCTCCGCAGCTTGCATACATGCCTATGAGCTTGGAGTGTGTTTTTCATTGAGTTTGTGTGTGGATACCGGAAGTGAAAAGCAGTGCATGGATCTGATTGCCTGGCCGCAAGGCCTTTCATTTCAAGCAGCGTTGGAGAAGAGATTGTAAATTGTATGAAGTGATGTAGCCAAATGGTTGTATTGGTTTCGGCATTTCAAACAGGACGCACTGAGAATACATACCAATTTGGTTTGGAGAATTTGGGAGGGAAAGACAAACCTTCAAGTTTTGATTTTTTTTGCCCTTGGTGGGCCTTAGCAAAATGGAGGGTTTGATTATCATAACTGCATGTCCATAGGGCCATTTGGATATGGAGAAATGTGAGAACAATTTTTTTATTTTTCTTATGAGGAACCTGATGTACATGTTTTGATTCTTTTTATGAAAGAAGTAATTTCCTCTTTGACTTCTACAAAATGGTTTCTCTGAATTAGGAAATGCAAAAACAGTCTTTATGTAGTAAATTTTTTTTATTATTATAAACGGTAAGAAAGATTTCATACAAAGAAGAGGGAAGAAATAGAAAAACCAATTGTGGCGCCTATGTTCTTGAATAAAGACTGCTTAACATAAATTTAAATGCAAAACGTGCCCGTCTAATTAATAATTTTAAAATCTTAAAAAAAAATAAATTATTAATATTGTTATTTCAATTATAATGAGAAGGTCAAAATTAAAAACAGCGGCCTACAAATTATTTTAGTAAAATGATAAATGTGTGTGTGTGAGGGAGAGAGAATTTTGTAATTAAGTAGCCACTTGGTTGGAAACTACACGTACCGTTCTTCATCTATGATATCTCAATTAGCTAACTTAAATATGAAGAAATGCAATAAAAACGACCTTTCCCAACTTCGATCCAAACAGTAAACTCAATTCAAGTCCAACTCAAAAGTCTAATTTCATTCCACTAATAGGAACCATGGACCCTGCGCATCTCCTACAGTTACATAATAAAATTGCCTGAGACATCTAATATTATATTATGGAAAAATGATCACTTACAGGTATGTTCCAAACAGTATAAAGCAATATACAATAATCACTTAACATCACAATCCAAACACCTTTTTCACTTAACCAAAAAGTCAGCTCTACTTTCAACATACCTTTATTACCCATATAAAGCAATGATGTGACATATAACATTACATTCACTATACTATTTAAATTAACAAACGGACCCTATGGTGTTGCAGCAAAGTTTCTTCAGGATTTTATGGCTCTCTCTATGTCTGTGCAGCCCTCTGTGTGTGAATTGCTCTTGGATTTTCCGGATCGATCCTAGATTTCTTGGAATAACCCCCCTTTTATAGGCTTATGGTAGCCATGGGGTGGTTTATGAGCGTTGATAGCATTGATGGAGAGGAGTTGCAAGTTTTAATTCATTTGTTTTGTAACTCCATTTTCTTGGCTTTTGATTGGCCAATGGAGATAATGGGCATTTAATCGCCTTTAATCTCCATGATGAGAAGAGTTTCATGGTTTTAATGCCATGATTGCTTTGATTTGTAACTCCCGTTTGCTTGCTTCTGATTGGGCCGTCCAAAATAATGAGTTAATGACTGCATTAAGTTGTCATAAAACGGGTTAATTAACAGCATTAAGTGGTTGCTAAGGCGCTTGAAGAGTTGCGGGCAGTTCCGCGTCTTTTGAAATTATTCTTGCGATGATCGCCGATGGATCCACATGTTGTTTGATGTCGGATGGTGATGCAACTTCAGTCATTGATTAATACTAGTGGGCCGGTAACATCTGTCCTGTCGATTTCTAGATTGATCGGGCGGAAAGTATGCTTTCTTGGTCAGCCGGTTGACGATCTAGCGATCAATGATAATTTCATGCTTTTGGCGACGGGTCCGAGATTTTGATGAAGATCGGTTGATTTCGAGCATCAAAAAACATATTTTCAAAAAACCACGAGGGCAGGAATTCTCGAAACGCGAAAAAGATCAGAAAACAGTCCTTTCGACAGAAATCCGGCGACCCATGGGGATTTTTCCCCTTTTTAGTCGCCGTTTTCGGCCATTTCTCGATCTTTTTTTTATCCTTTTTTCTCCTGTATTTTTCTTGACATTTTTCCTCATTTATTAACTTGATTCTCCTGAAGAAAACCTGATGAGGCTTTTGCTTGAGTTTTGAAGCCGTGTGGGGTCCCGTTAATAAGTTCATAATACCACATACTTTATTAATTAATTCATAAAAATTTGTAGACTTAATTAAAATAAAATGCATTGAATTCATAGATTTTCACAAAATCATGCAATTAGACTCCCTTTGTTGAATTTAAGCAAAATTCTCATAAAAATGCATGTCTCGGTGAAATTATCAAATTCTGCATTTTTGGGCCCCATGCATAACATCAATCCTTTTATTAAAACTTATTATTCCTGAGATATTTTTAATTGTTTTGTAGAAATTGAGAAATCAGGGCCCGCAAGAAGAGAAAAATTTTCAGAAGACCTACCATGGGACCCACCCACATTGGGTGAAAATCCTAAGGTAGGGGCAGCCATGGCGGGACCCAATTGAGAAGGGAAAATTTCAGAGTTTCATTCCAAGTGACCATCTCAAATTCAAGGGGTGCACCTCATTATGGGGCCCATCTTCATTCAATTTATGTAACAAGTTTGAATTTCAGATTTGAGGATTTCTCAAACCAATGTGGGCCCATGTGTGGAGAGTTGCAATGATAAGAAGAATCCAAGTTTAATTAGAAGATCTTGACAAAGCAAGTTAGTGCAAATTTAAATCTCAAAGAGACCAAAAATCTTGGAAAGATTATCTACAAGTTGGATTCTAACCAAAGAAATTCTAAGATTTGAAAATATTCAAATCATTGAATTACCCAAAGAGTTGGACGTCCAAAAGAGAGGCCCCGAAAATCCCTCACATGAAGAATCTCTCTTCCTTCCCTATTTTTTCTCTCTTGTTCTATTCCAATAACTCTCTCTCTCTCTCTCTCTCTCTCTCTCTCTCTCTAACTCCCTATCATTATCCCTTTCTAAAAAAAAGAAGGGCTCACGTCCATCTCTCTCCTAGTAAGTTCATGCGCAGAACACTCCCTCTCCTTGACGTCTTTAATTTTCTTTCCTTTCTCTCTCTCCTTTTCTCTCCCATCTCTACTCTCTCACGTGAATCTCTCTCCCCTCCTAAATTCTCTCTTTCATTCTCTCCCATTAACTATTTTTTAAATCTCACTTTCTCATCTACAAGAACCTCACGTCCCATATCTTTCTCTCCCTCATTATTTTACTACTTTCCATATCTCATTATTTCTCTCCATCATCTACATCTCTCACTCACCTATTATAAGAGGCCAAAGAAAAAATTGATGTGTGAAGGAAGAAGGATGGAGGGGAAGATTTGTTACTTGTAATCTAAGGAGAAAGGGTGTAAGTTGATCTATTTTAATTGGTTTTATGGGTGAACAATTTTAATGCAAAATCTGATTTTCAATTTATTAATCTATTTTCTTCATTTATGTCTTTTTGACGCCTTATTTTTTAATAATATATTGCATGCTTAAAGGCCGCTAAATACT
The DNA here is from genome assembly GCA_028538565.1 of Umbellularia californica. Taxonomy (NCBI): domain Eukaryota; kingdom Viridiplantae; phylum Streptophyta; class Magnoliopsida; order Laurales; family Lauraceae; genus Umbellularia; species Umbellularia californica. The sequence goes on from JAPQWN010000007.1 coordinate 23,065,700, forward strand.
GAAAATAATCAAAGGAGACTAGAGTCTTTCTGAAATTTCTCAAATATTAATAAATTTAATTTTTTCAGATTTTGAGTCCTTAATAAAATCGCCCTTATTTTCAGTATTTAGAATACAACTGAACCCTGACCCTTAGATTGCAAGGCTCTCATTCAATCTTGAATTTTAATTTAATTATTTCTGAATTTTTAACATTTCCAATTGGTTTTTTGATTATTTTTATGGTGGATGCAGATTTTAGTGTAGTTTTATTAGACTAAGTTTCTAGTTTAGGATTTTTTATTAAATCGGGTTGTAATTATTTCTATTTAGATCTGTAATTAAATTTTAATTAAAGCAGGATTTGTGATTTTATTAGATTTTTGACTGGATAGCACTAGTTTTCAAATAGGACAAGTACAACGTGAACATTGGCTCCTTGTGGATCGACCCAGTTTCACCGATTATTACTATAATCGTGACGACCCTACACTTGGGGCACAATCACCCGTCGCCAGTAGACTTGGTTTTGCCGCGAGGGAGATGCCGCACTCTGATGTACGGTCAATTGATGTCCGATTGACCTGAAATTTGACATGAGCCTATTGGAGTCTTTTTTAGAAGATCCATTAGCTCCGATTTGGATGTCATGGTCCCAAGAAGCTTCGCCGCCGGGAGGCTTGATTTTGTTTTGGAGCGGCAAAGTCAGGTCAAACGTCGACAGAATGACCTGAAATTTGACGTGGGGCTCTTTGGAAGCATGTTGAAGTCATCCATGTGCTCTGTTTGATGAGTGATGGCCTCGGTGGTTCTCGCCGCTGAGAGGCTTGATTTTACTGCTCGAGGGTTGATGAAGGGTCAAGCGTTGTCGGTTTGACTTGAAATTTGACGTGGAGCTTTTTGGAGGTATTTTGGAACCAACCATAGGCTCTGATCGAAGATCTAATGTCTTCGACACTGTCGCCGCTAGAGGCGCCTGTTTAGCTGCCGGAGGAGTGAAGTTAGGCCCAATGATGTTGGAATGGCCCGAAACTTCATGTGTACTCTTCTTTTGGCTGTTTTGAATGATCTTGTAATTTTTGTCTGATTCTAACAAGATTTGATGCTTGAAGTTGCATTGCCTGTTTGTGGTAAGATGTGACTTCATGTAGCTTCTTAATGTTGAGGAGGCAAAGTAACATTTTTTTTTTGTGTCAATACATGGGGCCCCAACTTCTTTTTCCAATTCTATCCATTTTGTGCGATATTTTGCAATATCGCACAAACTGAATGTGAAAATAATCAATTTTTTCTCATATTTTCCCCCGTTCCCATCTCGTAAATCACTAAACCTTCATTACTTCTTGCGATTTTCTTCGTTCCTACTACTTTCTCCATTGTTAAAAAAGGTTTTCAATAGGGTTTCTCCATTACTTTTCCATTTATTCAAAAGTATCTTAAGGTTTCTCCACAACTCTTCTTCCGTTTTATTTTCCATTTGGTCACTGTTCTGTTGTGATAAATTTACCTTGAGGACAAGGGATGGATCCACAATATCAATACCTTGTAAGACTTTGGGGTCTATATACACTTTTTGGGAACTACTTCTCATGAATCATCTTTTGGGTGAAGAGAATGAAAGACTACACTTTTCTGGAATCTTCTTTAACGATCGAGAAAGTAGTAGGAACATGAAGGTCGCAAGAAAAGAAAAGGTTGTTTAGTGCTTTAGGAGATGGGAACGGAGAGAAATATAAAAGGGAGATCAAACTGTTTATGCGATATCGCATAGATTGCAATATCGCACAAAATGGGTATAATTGGGAAAAACATTTGGGGTCCCATGTACAGTACCCACATTTGGAATATAGATTTGGTCAAAACCATTTTGAGAAGTTAATGGTCTTTTATATCCCATACACTGAAAATCCCTTTTTTTTATTATTAAAATCTCCATTGGCTAATAATCAAACTATACAAGAGTAACTATAATTTTTTTTGTCTATTTTACTCTAGAGAGAATATCAAATGATAGTTTTACAAAAGATCTCTTTCCACAGGCACTCTCCACTTTCACAAAAGGGTCTCACCTCTGATCAAATGCACCTGTGTTATTACACAAGACCTTTCTCCCGGGAACCGTACAAGAACTTCTCATTGCATTGGTAGCAGGTGCGTTTGTGCAATGGAGATGTTTGTGGAAACAGGCAGAGACCACATTGTGCATTACGTTTGGGTGCAACAATGATTCTCCTCTTTCGGATTTTCCAGCACGTTATTAAAGCATTATTTTCCACACAAGAAGCAATTTAATTTTCCGACCTTCCCTAATAAGAAATCAATTGCCATGAAAGAGGAAACGTGGACTTCCTCTTCCGCAACTCTACACAAACATATCCGAGTTGTTTGTGAAGCCTGCTTTTCTTTAGAAGCGGAGTTGAATGGCTATATGAAATCCGTGGGAAATACGTACACATGTTTTATTATTGTATTATTTGAATTTTTAGATCTTTATAACTTTTTTTTTCTTTTTTAAAAATGGGATTAGGTTTTTTATGTAGGATATGGTTTTTTGTTTATAATTTATGAAATTTAATAGATTTCTAAATAGGAATTCTGGTTTTGGGGTTAGGGTTTTCTAGATTTCTGATTAAAGATTTCAATTTAGGGAAGTTTTTTTTATTTTGGAGTTAGGAAATTCCGGATTTCTTAATAGGATTTCAAGTGACTTTTAGAATTGCGAATATGATTTTTCAATTTTGATAAAGAATTTCAACTTGGGCTTAAAGATTCGTGGAATTGGGAATATTTTGGCTTGGAGTTGGGGATTTCTAAAATTATAAATATTTTAATTTTGGGGTTAAGTAATTCTAGAACTCGGATTATTAGGGTTTTCAAATCTAGTGCCATTGTTTTCTATGACTGCGAACGGGGTTCTTCAATTGGCAATGTTGGGTACATAAATGAAATCACATTAAATTTTATTTTTATAATAAATTAGAGTAAATGATATATATATGTATATATATATATATTTATTAACCGTGCTAAGCATGAGCGTATTGATTGATCTAGATAAAAGTGCTCATAGACAAGGCCGTCTGTAGCCTAACTAAGGAACAACCTGCTTTGGGTTGGACTTTCGCACTAGGTTTTTGTTGGGAATTTATACTAAAAACATACTTTTATGTATCTGTCTTTGACTGGTTCATTTTTAGTATATTTTGTCTTCTCATCTAACTGAGATTTTGTATGGGCAAATGGTTGCATTATTAATTATTATGCATGTGAGTGTCCTTTATTCTATAAGGTAAATAAGTTTGTGAGTAGAGTTCTACTTACACACGAAAGACTTATTTGTCAGTTCTTATAGAATATAAGTTGTTATTAGATGGATTTGGACACACAATTGGTATGATTGTAGCATGATATTTCAGCAGGCTTGTCTTGGCTACGTGAAACGGTATAATTTCTACTCATTATGCTAGTACACTTTGTGTGTATTGAACAAGACTGTGTTTTTTGGTTTGTTGTTTTTATACTGACTATATAAGATGATGAACATCCAAATGGTTATTATGAGTGCTTGTACTTCTAATCCTGACATAAATAATAGACACATACATTTAGTGTTTGACATTTTGATTTACGAAGAAGTGAGAGCTTTTATGGGTTAACAATCTCAGTAAATTTGATGACCACATTGCGTGTATAGTGGATATTAGTTTATTGACGGAATCCACGTTCCGTAATAGGGACTGATGATATCCTTTTGATGAAGCTTTTAAGTTTTGATTATGTCAAAACCTGCAGGTGGACTTTGTGTCCGACATATCAAATAAGTTAAGTGTAAGGTCTCACAGAATTATAAAGATATCGATTAAATATAGATATCAGTAATTATTTAATCGATGGATATCTGAAATCTTAACATGGGGAGATTAATAAACATTTAATAACAAGAAGCTCGAAATATTATTTTGAGAATAAGGATAGGAGTGCAATTACAATTCTTTAGTGGACTGAATTGTAATTTATGAAACTAGGATTCTAATTTGAGTTGAAATCAAGGTATCATGTTTCCATAAGAAGCCTATTCTTATTTCTTTCTTAAGGTCCCTATTGTAGCCTATAAATATGTGATATTGCTCTATAGGTTAATACACATCTAATAAGAAGAGATAAATCTCGGTTTTAGAGAGCAGAAGAGAATTCGCAGAAGAGGCCTACTCCCTGGTGCGAGTTCGAGCATATAGGAGTATAGTAGAAGATCTTGAGATCTTCGAGTTGCTGTGAGATCGAGATCAAATCAAAGAGATCCCGCAGGTATGTTTTTCCAAAGTTATTTCCGCAGTGATCTGTACGCAATATCTAGAGATCCTGATTTCTACTCGTTTCTAGCAATTTTGAGTCAGGCTTGATTCAATGGCATGAAACCTGAAGCCTGGCGCAACCCAAATAAAATATATAATTTAATAAAAAAAATCTTAATTAAAGGAGACTCAAACAATGTACTTTCTCGCACGCATACATGTCCTGATCAACTGAACTACTGATCAGAGCTCATAATGGAAGCCTTTTTGGTTTATACAAACATTATACACTCAAGCTTGGGCCCCACCTTATCCATGCAGGCCAAGCCAAATACTATGCCACTTAATCAAAATGTCCATTATCATTGATTCCTTATACTCGAGCAATATAATAAATCTTCAATATAAAAATTTAGAACATTACAAATTCTTGATGATATCATTTTATTATTTATTGTTTAGGTACATTTTATGTATTTGGTTTATGTTTTATTAGATGATGGGTTAGCTTGTACTTATGATTAACTAAAAATTTCCTCTACTTCTTTATTGAATGACTATTTAATGTATAATTTATGGTCGTCATTGTTTTAATACATAAGTTTTGAATCAATTTTGATTTTAACTAGATTTCTTAATTCTTATGAGCGAGGGGGTGTTATCATTGACCAGGGTCAGTTGGGCTTGGATTTAGTGGTAGAGTCTTAACCCCTACCCAAATAAGATACACAACTTAAGCAAAAGTTAAATTTCTTTTTCTCAATAGAGGTGACTCAAACACATATGCTTTCATACACAAACATAAAACCCAACCAACTAAGATACAACTTTAGGGAATAAGTAATAGACCTTTTTAAAATATAACATGTCCCACCTGGGCTTGCACTTAATATTTTTTAGGTGGATCAGGCTTCAACAAAGGACTTATGTCATGAACACCCATCCCAACCTGACCCAATGGTTTAAAAAAAGGTTGGGCTTGCTTTGGGCGGGGTTTGAACCTTAGGTTTTGTACATTGGCTAGACTTGGACATAAAATCTATATAGATTTAAGATATGGGCCTGGCTTAAATTTAGTAGAAGAGAGCATGAAGCCCGATATGACCAAAGGAAGATATATAATTTAATAAAAAATATCTTTATTAATCGGATGGAGACTCAAACACATGCACTTTCTTACACATTCAAGCATTTCGGCCAGCTAAGCTACTACTTGGAGCTGATGGTGGAAGCCTTTTGTTTTATATAAACACTAGTTTTATATAAACATGATTCACCCTGGCTTGAGCCATACCTTTTTCAAGCAGGCTGGGCTAAGCACTATTATGCTGGATCAAAACGTCTACTATAAGTGATTCCTTCTTCTTAAGTAGTACTATAAATCCTGAGTATAAAAAATTAGAACATTACTATCTCTAGATGATATCATTTCACTATTTATTATTTAGGTACATTTTAAGTATTTAGTTTATGTTTTATTAGATGATTGTTTTAATTTGCGACTATAATTAATTAAAGTTATCATCTCTTTCTCAATAGAATGAGTGTTTAATTTATAATTCATGGTCTTTATTATTTCAATATATGATTTCTTAAATCACAACGTTGAAAATGCGATCGTCCTTAGCATGGACTACAATGCTAGTCTATAATTATAGGGAAAAAAAAAACCCCATCTAAAAATTCTAGGGGATGGTTATCACATCATTGTCTTTGAATTGCCAACGTCATAAATCTCAATCAAGAATCCTTAGATTGAGATTTGACTAAAGAAAGAGGGCCCTAGACCCTATCTCTTTGCTGTTGTTCATGACAAAAACTCTAGCTACCATCTAATTCAATAGATAGAACTCATGTTGCAAATTACAAATTCTCACCAACTCCCAAAAGTGGGCCAATAATGTAATTCTTAAAGTTGGACCCATATTGTAATTTCTTTAGTCGGGCCTACACTATAATTCCTATAAAAGGCGAGCTTGATGTCTTAATTCCAAGTTAATGTGATAATTTTTAAAGGAGGTTCCCATTCCCATGCACAATAATTCTTAAAAGCGGGTCTCATATTCTAATTCCTAAAGTAGAACCCACGTTGTAAATTTTAAAGGCATCCATACCAATTTGGTCGGGATTCAAGATACAGGAAATGAAAGAGGAAATTTATGGAATTCAAGATACAGGAAATTCTCAAGCAATAATTTCAGCATGAATGAAATAAAGAATTCAAAAAATGACGTAAGAATTTCAATGTTTGTAATTCTTAGATAACCACTAGACATGAATTTCAGAAAATCTAATAAAGAAATGGGCCCAACCTAGAGGGACACACAATAGAGAGGCATTTAACTTTAACACTTTGGGCTTTACTCTAACCTTATTTATTTGCATTAAAATACATACGATTGAATAAATAAGTATCAAATAGCATATTTTTTTTATTATATTGGATTTGATGTTTGTTTGGGAACAAATATATTTGGGTGCAAACTACTTTGCACGGAGTGGCGGGGCCCACTATGTGGTCTATTCAATTGGACCAAAAATGGGGACCCTTATTTTACATGGGTCCGTTGAATTTACACCCATCCAAATTGACCGGACCCACAAATTGACGACGCACAAATCTGAATGAACTATACACCCATTAAACTTGTGGGCTCAGATGAAGATGATAGGATGATTGGATGGGTCCCAAATTTCATAAGTAAACAGGGCCCAACGAATTCTTTCCATCCCCGTTTCAGGGTGGGACCACCGTAGGGCCCCACAGAAAAATGAATTGGAGGAGGAGATGGAAGCGGATATTGTGAAAACCTTCCCGCCAAAAGTGTTGAATTTTTTTCCAACCCTATCTATGCATTCCTTTTTCCGCCACCTCCTCTTGTCCTCGTCTCTCCACAAACACAAACAGGTACTCTCTCTCTCTCTCTCTCTCTCTCTCTCTCTCGATCTCTATGAAATTCTAGCCCTATTTCAAAGTTTTAGTTTCGATTGAAATTTGAAACCCTAGACGACACTCGATTTCAGTGTTGGAGTCCTCACTCTACCCTCTTAAATCCCACCAGGTCCTATTTCTTTCAAATCCTCTTCTTTTCTAATCTTATTTTATTGTTTATGCTTCGCTATTGGGATTTGATTCTACTAAGAATGCACGTCTGTTTGATGGCTGAATGAAGACAATTTCAAGTGTTCATTCTTACTGATTTTGCAAATTAGGTGGGTTAGAGTCGCACAATCAGTTGTGGTCCATGTTGGAAACCCTTTTGGGTAGTGGAATTTCAGTTGAATGTTGCTATGGGGCTGGTGTGACTTTTTGTATTGGGATGATGGGCAGGAATTGACACAAGAAGGGTTTTTGTGGAAGGATTGTGATTTATGACAGAGATGAAGAGTGATTAGTTATAAGGTGTGTAGATGGGAGCATCACTTACTTGGGATGGGATATATGTTATTTGGGGTGATGGGTAGGTGATCATTTGATATATGATGAGAGATTATTCCATGGCCTCTTGTAATTGGTATGCCTTACAGGACAATCTCTGAAGAAGAGAGAAATTGCCAACCACAATGAGTAAATGACATCCATGGATTTTGGCTAAATAGATTTTGTGTATTTCTAATCTTTGATGGACCACGACCTGATATGCCTTTGATTGGGCTGTGAACTTTCATTATATGAATGTATTTCTTCTTGGTTATTGAGTTTTGTTGTGACTGGTGGGACTTGAGTTTTTATATTTCAATTCACTGTTATTCTTTATTTGGTTTTGAAAAATCAACTCATTTGAATGACTCCATAGTTGAATTCCACTTTATATTCAAAGGATTTTAACTTCTATTGCATCTTTTCTTATCATCGGGTTATCTCTTCTTAATTTGGAAGAGAGAATCAGTAAATCATTTCTTTTAACTTCTATTGCATCTTTTGTGTTTTGTGACCTTGCCATTTTCAATTTATAGTGAAAATTGGTAGCTGAAAGTGCTTCATTACTGACTCATTGTCTTTTATGAATGGTTCCTTGATGGCTTCTTCTTTGTTCCTGCTCCTTTTTGGTACATAGGTGCATTTATCTTACTCTTTGTTGGAATCGACTCTAATGATGTCAATGTCACTGTTATTTTTTGGGTGGTGATTATATGTTTTATTGCAATGTTAATGTCGTTTTGGTTGTGTGGTTGTTAAATGGCCTTTTCCATTGGCCAAAGTCCGCACCCCTCAAACGAAAATCCTGGGTCCGCCAATGTCTACATATGCATCACGAATTTCATTTCTTCACCATGTCATTTTTTTTTTCAATTATTATGAATTTTATTTATTTGGTTATTATTTATTTAATTGTAGATCATAATGAGTTTTTCCCCCTTAGTACATTGGTCTCTCTGATTGCTTAGAATTGAATTCCTAGAAATTCATGGTGAAATAGGTTCCAACAAAGAATTGTTAAAGAGGTGAGGGTGAAATGCATGAGAAGGTAGAGATATAGATGAGACCTTGACTAAATAAAGGTTTGATTTGATTTACTAGGGTAATAGGTGGGTATTCATTTTCTATCTCCCCTTAATTCATTTTCCATTAGAAGGGAGGTTATTTGAAGGGTATTTTTGGATTTCACCTTTTTTTTGGTCCCTTCAATTTTAGGCACATTTTTTTAATGTATATGTTAGAAATCCTAGGAATTCGATTCCATGCAAATAAATGGGCCCATAGAGATTGATGTGCGGAAATGAGATTCCATGGAAATGCCTCTGCACAATGAAACATTTGGGCCTGTTTGAATTCACGTAACTATGTTTGTGTAGCAATTTTGATGACTCGTAATAGAGATAAAATTATCGTCACTGGTAACTGAATTCTACTGTTTGGGTAACTTGCAACTCAATGCATGTGGGAGCATGTGCTATTGTTGGCCGCAGTGATAGCAGAGGACTTTTGGATTTTTTTTTTCTTTTTGATATATTAGAGTTTGTTTATTAGAAGGCATTTTTATGAATTTCATTTTCCCACCATGGCATTTTTTTCATGAATTGTCTTGTTTTTGTGGGTTCTTTTTTTTTTTTTTTTTTTTTTTGAATTTTTTTTTTTAAATGTGTATGACCATTATAAGTTTTTCCCCTTAATACTAAGAGATTGATGCAAATAGCATGAAATTCCATGAAAACACCTCTGCACACTCAAGCCATTTGGGGCTATTTGGATTCATGTACTTTGCTTGCCCAGTAAATCTCATTAATCATAACTCAGTTGCATGTTTCTCTAGTTGCCTGTAGGCTGTAGCTAAGTTCTTCTGTTTGGGTAACCTATGAGGCTATTACTTGGTGCATGTGGGACAGTGCTATTGTTGGTGGCAGCGGCGATGGGCTATTGTTGATAGGGCCTTTTCAGGGCTCAGTGGAGGGTTTTGGATTTTGAATGGTTTTTCTTAGGGTTTATGATACTAAAGCTTTTGAATTAGGAGGCTTTTGTTTTTCTTTTGTCTGGAATTTCATTTCCTCACCATGTCATTTTTTCCTGAATTTATTTATTTTTCAAATATGAACAACCTGTAATTGTCATTCCAATAGAAAGAGATGGATGTGAATGAATAAAATTCAATGGAAATGTCTCTGCACAAACAAGCCATGTGGGCCCATTTAGATTCCTTTAATTCTGTGTACCCAGTAAGTCTGCTTACTTACTTGTGGCTCTGTTACATGTAACTCTAGTTGCTTTTAGTTTAGAAACACATATAACTCTAGTTGCTTGTAACTGTTCTGCTGGCTTGTTAATCTGCAACTCAATTTAACTGTTTGGATCTTTTGTTTTTCGTGCACTTAGTTTACCAACATTCGAAAATCCTGTATTAACTATTAAGTCAGGGATGGTGAGAGAATAAAAGGGGGCAAAAACCCTTTTCCATCATAAGGTGACAAGTTTATTGATACAATCACATCGCAAAGGTGAAAATGGATAGTGAGTGGAAATCATGTTCATTTGCCTGTAATTGAATTCCTAGGAATTCTAAGAAATATATTCCTAGATGTAGTTAAAAACTTAAAGTTGGAGAAATAAAGGTGACAAAGTGACAGTCCATAAATAACCAACAATCTCTCCTTTAATGGAAAATGATTTGATGGTAGATGGAAAATAAATACCCAGCCATCACCGTAGTAAATCAAATTCTAGGAAACTCAAGATGTGTCTACACCTCCACAATATATCCTTCACGGCTCACCTCTTTAATGATCATTTGTCTCCGTACCCTATTTAACGATGAATTCTTAGGAACTCAATTCCATGCAAACAGATAGGCCCCAAAGATTTTGAACACAGCAGACCTTGTATTAAGCTTTACTTATAGTTCCTCAGTCAAGGTGCCTGGTTTACTTGCAAGCTTGCAAACTGTTCCGAGATCCTCGCTACCCCTATCGTGTCTCTTATCATTACAGAATCTGTACCATTTTTGCCTAACAGAATTTGAATTTCAAACTTTTGTCACCTCAATGAAACCCATCGATTGCCCATTTCTTGTTCTTGCATGTTAAATGGTGCTCAAGAGAAGGAAGTAAGGAACACAAAATACAACTGTTAGCTTTATACCTTTTGAGGCGTGAAGTATAGTCTATTGCCTCACTTTTTTTTTTTTTTTTTTTTTTCAAATTTTTTTCTGGTCCCTCATTTTACATGACATGCATCTAATCTCTGTTGAGTAATTAGCTGATTCTGAACTTGTACATGGTTTTCATATTTATTAGGTATATTATTTTGATTTTTCTTTTGGCCTTGCCTTTTTTGTTGTGGTTGTACTGAATGTTCTAGAGATAAGAAGCTTTGAACAGTGAAAGCAAGGCTCAAAGAAAGCCGCCGCCGCCGGCAGGTGGTGTTGCCCTTGTACATCTTCAGTGGTTTTTAAGAGACACAGGAAAACAGAACTGGAGAATTCCACCTGAAAATGGCACTCTATTATGATATAGATGACATTATGATGGAAGAGGAGGTTTGTCATTTTCTTCATATTCAAATATGATATTACACTATCATAATTGCAATGCTTTATTTCAAGGGAACTTTGCAATGCTCAGTGTAAAAGAATGTACAATTCATTTCATCGATTATTTTGTACAGCTGGTTCTTATCTTTGAATTATCTAGATTGTTCTTTTGGTGGACCCACTGCGGTTGAGTGATTTGCAGAAGAGTTCTCCCAGAGGACAATTGAAGGTACCAGATGATTAGTTTTTAAATGGGCAGTTACTGGATAAAAAAAGCCATATCCAACTGTCCATAATCAGTTGTATAAAAGTTCATCAGTTGGATGTGGTTCTTGTTCCATTGGCTACCCATGGTAGAAACTGGATAGCCATCAGACATCCAAGTGTTTTCTCAATCAGGATGTAAACAGGAGATCCAAATGAAACTTCAATCGACAAAAGAAACATATCTTACAAGATCTGATTTCTTTATATCAACATATAGATTTGGAGTATTAGCTCCAATGAATTTTTTATTCTTTGTAAATGTTCTGATGTTTAATAAATGCATATTACTGAGCTGCATAAGTTTAACTAATAGTTTTTGTTGGTATTTTTTTTTTCAAATATGTTTGTTCTCTATTATAATTCTGTGCCTCAAAGCAGGTGGGTGATTTAGATCACCAAAAGATGCGTCCCAGTTGTGTGAAATGTATGCCTCGAAAATTATAGGGTTCTCTCAGGTTAAGCATCATGTAGTGCCCCTTGTGTTGAACTCTTCTTAATTTTATTGATTCCAGTACTTGTCTTGCAGCTCATCTCAGTAGTATTTCAAGTTGGAGCAAATGGAATTGGGCTGCTAGATCCTGGTTCTGAAACGAACAGGGTAGTTTTTGATTTTTTGAAGGAATAGTTTCTTTTCTTTCTTTTATTTTTTTTTCTAACGTTTTAATGGGTTCTCTGTTCCATGTTAATCAGATCGAAAAAGGTGCGAAGGTAGATCTGCCATTCTGGCTTGCTCATGAGTTATACTTGAGACAAGTAGTGGGAGTTCAATTGCCTGCAGCCTATAACCAAAAGTAAGCTCTCAGTTCTTTGATTGATTGTTTTACTGCATGTTAACAACAAGTAACAAATGAAGAAAAAAGTGGCGTCAAAACAAATAAAGAAAAAAGAAAAAAAAGAAAAAGAAAGGGAGTAATGGAATGTACAATGACAGGATAACTGAAATTGCAAGACTTTGTAAGACAGGTTCATGGGTCATGTATATGTTCTGCATATTTAGTGCATTGGTTTTATCACTCTTGCAGAACAAGGAAGGAAATCCAGGCTGATGCAGCATGTGTGGATCTGAAGAGCCGATGCCCATACTTCTACGAGTTGGGATGTATGATTGCACCACTGTGAGTTTTTTTCCCTAAATTTGGTTATGCCTTTCTTTATTGCCATTATTATAATATAATAATAGGATCCTGATGTAAAACCAAACCCATGAAGGCCTATTTTGGCCTAAATTCAAAAAAAATTTATCCTCAATTCCTTTTTACCCAATTCCTATAAAGAACGCCAGTGTATATTCATGCCTCAACCAATTATCAATGGAATAAGAGAAAACAGGCCAAAAGTTATTGAAGGAAAAGGTCAAGTACCTAAAAGCATAGTTTTCAGAATCAGAATCGTATCGCAAATCGTTCATACCCATGAATTGAATCGAATCGTGAATCGTATCATGAATCATAGGATTTTTTTTTTTCTCATAAAAAAGAAAAAATAATTAAAAATTAAAAGAAAAGGAAAAAAGGAATTATTCATAACCATTCATTTTTCCATTTATAGTAGTATAAATATAATAACAAGTAAGTCTATCATACAATCATATCAAGAACATCATCACATATTATTATATATATATGAAATAATGATGTGTAAATAGTTAAATCAGTTTAAAGTATCAATATATATTTTTTATTATCTTTAAATCAGAATATAAAAATAAAATAAAATCCAAATCATCAATCTTACACGGACGGATATTTCTTAAAGTTAAGAAAGTGTTCATGCAGTAAAAAGGCCAAAATAGCTTAAAAAAAGAAGAAGATATAAACAAGTACCATACGGACAGTTGAATGCTTTAGTTAAATGCATGTTCTTTATTCATCTTTAAAATCTTATCAAAGCCGTAAAAAATTCTTACGAGGTTTCGTTAATTACTAAATAACCTTTTAAAAATACAAGCGATAAAAGAAAGAGAGAATAAAGAAAGAAAAAAGGTAAAAGATTACTAAATAACCATTCTCACTTAGTCGAATCGCTTAAATTGTAAGATTCAATGAAACAAGTATCTAATCGTAGGATTTATACCTAAATCTTAAGATTCATTTGTAAATGGGATTCATTACATAGATACAAATTGTTTTTCTTAAGATTCAGGATACGAATCGGGATTCGGGATACAAATCGTAGGATTCTGATAACTATGCCTAAAAAAACCACACCTGATTGGATGTTTGGACACTGGAAGGACAGATGTGCCAACAATGGAAGCAAGTTGAACCTATATAATTTTGGTTTGCTGGAGAGCACCTTGCCCATAGGCCCTCCCTCTAGTTTGGGATTGACCTGTGAGTAACTGTTTCTGCTGCTGTAGTCCTTTTATGCCCATTGGTATATGGTGATGGCCGCCATGGTGGATTGTTCTTGCTCCCCTGTTTGATGCAAAGCTGAAGGTTGCCGATGTTGTAACTACGGTCTTGATAATCTCTTCCATTTACGACATAGGAGCAAGCATTGTTGAGCATTTGAATTTCTGAAAATTGACCTCATGTTTGCACACTAGACTGCTAATATAGTGGGAGATCTGCTCTGCATCTTTATGAAATCCAACCCTTAGCATCAGATAATGGAACTCCTTGGTAAAACAGATTAATGGGTCACCATTATGTCCCCTTGCTCCATATTATGGCATCTCATATAAAGGTCCCGTGTATAGTGCAATGATAGGGACTTTCGACAAATCTTGCCCTTCATCTTTCTTCAATCTTGAATTTTTCTCATTTCCTCAATGAAGATGATCAGTTTGCACATCCTCTCACCATGTTACATCCAATTTAGATAAATGTTGCTGCCACCATTTGAACTTTCTTGTTGCCGGGAACTTCTTCTAATTTGAGGACCTGCTCTGCTCAACTTTACTAATCTAGTTAAAGAAGTCGTTAGGATGGAGCTTCCCATTTTGGATAGAGTTTGGTCTTTGTATAATATTTGTAGGGGATGAGTCCTCAAAAGTAAGGAATCCCAAATTGTACATAGCCGTTCTCAAGTGGTCTATGACTATGGTAATCAATGTTATGAGTTGTTGGAGAGAAATGCAGTATGGAGTCTGTCTTTTAGTTGTCAGAGTTGGAGCCAGTTGAGTATGAGGCATTATTATCTGTTCTGGCAATATCTTTGCTGTGATGAATTGGACAGGCAAATTTGGAAGTGGGTTTCGTAGGGGAGTTCTTGACTAAGAATGTAATGCTGTAGCCTCTCTCCCTTTAGGTCCACCACCGTGCTCTTGTTTGGTCAGAACTGACTCCCCTGCTGGTTGAACCTTCTTGTTGGACAACTGTTGCAAGAAGTATTCTGACAATGGATGATTTGATTAGAAGAGTAATCGTGCCAAAACATGTTTTTCCAATATGTTCCTTTGTGGGATTGTAGATGGGATCATTGGTCATCTCTTTTTAAAAGTGTGGCTTTTCAAGGACAGTTAGGTGAAAAAAATGCTTCCATCATTTGAAGTGTCTTGGATATTCCTGGATTCAGTGAAAGAGTCCTTTACTTTTTGGGGTGCAGAACTTTTTCAAAAGTGAGGATGAATTTTATGGTAGATCAATTTTCAGACAGTTTTATCGTCTATTTGGGAGGCTTCAATCATAGGGAGAGACATGCAGATGAGGTTTTTAATCTTATTAAATCAAGAGTCATTGACCAGCAATGTGAAAGGAATGTAAAGCCTGTAACTCATCTGATATTTTGAGGAACTGGAAAGAAGCAATGATGAGTGAGATTAAAGAAAACTAGTTAAGAAATCTTGGAAACCACCAACATAGGCCTTAAGAGTGGTAGGAATGAGTGTGTTGGCAAACTGATAGGGCCATAGGGTATAAATGGGTCAAGTCCTGATCGGACCTACCTAGGCATGAGTCTGGACCTAATAGGATTGAAGGCTCCGAGTCCAAGTCTTATATGGACCCTAGATCCCAGGTCTGGGTCCTCATGATAACAAATATGGGAGGCAGGAACCTGCCTGTTAAATTCCTTATCTCAATTAAAGCTTGAGTACAAAATCCAAATGACGCCTAGGACCACTGAAGGCTCATTTATGGTCAAAGAATTATATGTTTTATTAAAAATATCTATAATTAGAGTCCAGCACGTCTGAAGCGTGAGGCCCAAGTCTAGCTCAGTAATGGATTTTGAGTTTTTGACCCTAAATCTTGGATTGGGCCCAGACAATTGGTCAGTCTGAATCCTCAATTATCAGAATTGAGCTCGAGCCGATTCGAGCCAAACCCCGGTCCAATGACACCCATACAAACAAAAATTGAGATATCGCTTTTTTTTTTTTTTTTTCCCAGGTTGGTAGGACCAAGGATTTCAATGAAGTGTAGATTTTAGCCACTAGCCATGCTGTGAGGATTTTTGAAGATCGAGTGTTAGGCAATGCAGTCAGTAAGTGGATTCAAAGAATGCAATTAGGTGGGCAAAGAAGAAATGAAAAGAACCACGGGAGGTTGGCATCTATACCGAGGGAGATATGAGATTTGTCTCTTCGGTGACGATGATTTCATTTATATGAATAGAGAAGCAATTCAAAGGGCACAGGCTTTGGCTATGCAGGGGTTAGATTTATATTCACTTCTGATTACTTAAATGGTGGGAAATGAGAAAAATGAAGGGGGGTCATCTTGTAACGTGTTCTTGTTCATTTTTTTTTTCGTCACATTTTCTCTTACACTTTCCTTTTGTTCTGTATATAATCTTTTCATATTTAATATAGAAATTTTGTTTCCAATCAAGTAAATAAATAGAACTGGGTTTGCCTACATTGTTTATGATTGGAGAAAAAAGGCAACTTACCCAAACGACAGTTTAAGGGCTATGCTGTTTCATTTGCAGGGTAATTATGAATGGTAGTTTGGGGGGCTATGTTGCTTTGTTTGCAAGGTTGCCAGTTGTCTCCATGAATGGCGGTCAATTAAAGTGGAGATGGGCCAATGAACGTGTCTCCCAACTTCTTCCGCATACCAAGTAGACTTCTGAAATGATAATTATTTTAAAAAATGGCAGGGCATTCAGTTTTATTAGAGTGGGGATGGTACATTAGTGATACAACACCATTATGATCAGTTGATGCACTTATATCATCTGAGTTTTAGGGTTGGCCGTGCACACCCATGTATCAAATAAGCCAATCCCCCAATCCTAATGCCTTCATATTTTCTGATATATTCATCCATGCATACAATCACCTGATTGGGCTCATGAGGCATTCCTATCTCACCCTTCTTCCTATAAACAATGCCTCTCACTCTTGCCAAACTCTATTGAAAAGCCAATCATTGTGATGGCAAGCCAGTAGCCAACTGTAAAAAGAGCAGGGAGAAGATGATGCCAACATCAAGAATTTCTCTGAGACACACATAGATACCTTCTCTACCTTGCATTGAATTATTTTACGTTTCAAGCATTGTTAGTCTACTCTTACTTCCTAATTTATGTTTCTGCGTCACATAAACCCTGCATGGGCTAACCATGTTTTGGTGATGAACAGGGTTCGGGATAGAACCATTGGGTCATTCCTGCTGTACACGTTTGTGTCTAGGTACAAGGAAATATTGAGCAAAGCTCACAGAGCTGCACTTGCTGCTGTGCCCAAGTTCTTCCCACTTCTTACAAGAGAAGAATCCCATTGTGAGATTTATTCCATTGTAACAAACTAATGTTTGGTTTTCTCTACTCCATTTTAGTGTTCTGAGTGAATACTAACATGACTGGTTCTGCCTTTTGAAGTGTTTGAAGCAGCTCATTCATCGATGGCAGCATTTAAGAAATGGAGATTAGGTGGGTCCAGATTGGAGAGGGCTTCTGTTCTTGGGAGGAAGAGAAAATCAATTGGAGAAAGGCAAACCCCAACCCTTTGATCCAATTCAATCTTCAGCATGAGAACAAGCATATATGTTTGCGAATATGACTAATTAAATTATGGCAAATACAGTGTTTAGATGCTCAATGATAAAATGGCCAACAGATCTAACACTTAAAAGAAACCAGCAAAGCGACCCCCAAGAGGAAGAAAGATTGATATGCTACGCTGTTGGGAGCTCATTAGGTTATTACAAAATTTTCTTATCAAAGCCTGTACACCGGATCGTTCCAAGAAGTGGGCTTGAAGCCATATAATAAAGTAATTGTGTTTCATCAATTCTTGAGATTTCTATGCTGTTACTATACTTTACTTGGGTGCTCCCTAACTACTCTTTTCCTTCACCTGTTTATTTGGTGAGAATGATCTCTGAAACCCACACACAACAATTCCCTCCAGTAATATCTCCTCGTCTAATTTTGAATGACATGAGCAGAATAATCTTCCAGCTAATATTTCTATTCCCTTGATCAAAATTTAGAACAATGTTCTTTGGATTTGGATGAAGATTATAATAGCAGTAATGTATTATTACTGATGCCAGTTTGATATCTATATTTTCTAGCACTTATGTTTGAGGTGGTGAAGATTAGTGGTTCCAAATTGAAATAAACTAAGGTTAATATTTTAAATTGTTAGCAGAAATGACAATGAAATTCCCCTGCGACTTGAGAACAATTTGACTATTGAGTATGCTCCAACTTTGAGGCCTACCATTCAGGAATCAATCTGTTGGCATCTCATGTAAACTGCAACTTGGGTGGGTTAGGTTAGGTATTGACCAAATCCTAGCCTGACCTGGATTCCAAATGGGTTTCCAAGTCCAGACCCAAGCATGAGTTGAGCCTTAACAAGCTGACCAGAATTACATGTCATGAGGGCGGCACATTGTAAAAGTGATTCAACCATTAGGCTAGAGGGTCCACCAAAATTTGCATCATTTGAACATCTAAAAAAGAGAGTACTGTAGTTCAAATTCACACAGATCATACTCTACTGAACACCCCTATATACTTGTGAAACTGAGTAGCTGAAATGGCCATTTGGATTGTGTTAGTGCTGGAGATTAAAAGGATCAGTACTATGGCTGAGCTATAGATGTAGTACAAACAGGTATTTATTTATCATTTTTTTTTACTTTCTCCTTTCCCCCCTAAACAGGTCTTCTCTTTCTTCCAAATCCCATCTCCAATATAGGGCCGGCCACGGCCAGATGTGGGGCGGGCCTATTTGGGTCCAAGCTGGCCCCAATAAGGATTGAAGGGTCTTAATCCAGGTCTGGGTCTGTCACAAATCCTAGACCCTACATTTGTGCCCACCCAATCTTCCAGATGAAGATTTCCCGCCAATTCTTATAGGGCTGATACTGGACTAATAATCAGGCTGAATTTAACAGTGCCCAAGTCCAATAAATATGGATTTGGGCCCAATAAACATGTCATTATTGGGCTGGCAATGGACTCAAGTCCGGACTTAATCTGACTGAGACCAAGTCCAATAAATATCAGTTTTGGGCCCAACAGGCCACGTTCGAACAACCCAGATTTAGGGTCTACTTTATTTATGGTGCCCAACTTGAAGCTAATTGAAGCCAGCACCGAATAAATCTAAAGCCTGTTTGAGACCCGTTTCCATAGTTGTCAATATTATTTTGGACTCCATTTCGGTCTAGCTTCTAAAATGAAAAGTTTCGGTCTATTTGGAATTTCGGCAAAAAATTTTAAAATTACATTTTTGGGAAATATAAAATAATATATATAAAAAAATAAATATGGATTTAATCCATTCTAGTAAAGCTTTTTGGGACAAGATAAGAAACACAAAATATATGTGTATATAAAACAGTAAAAAACTTAATTATGTAAAATACCATTTCGGCCGAAATTGGCTGAAATTTAAAACTAATACTTTTAAGGGCTTGTTTGGATGTATAGTGAATTGAAGTATGGTGAGGTGAAATATCAAATCAAGAGAGAATAAAATATAAGGTGTTATTTTTTAGTTGTTTGGAATGAAATCTTTTTGACTTTTTGTATAGAAAAATTGAGCTTTTTTGTCTTTTAGTGGAGAAAGGAAGTTACTTTTTTGACTTTTTTTTTAAAAAGATGGAGGGAATTTTGAAATTATATACTTTTGATGTGATCCATTGTCTTTGGTTGTCTGGATAATGGAGGCTTTACCTCACCTCACCTCACTTCACCACACAGCCTAACACGCCCTTTAGGGAAATTTCATTTCGGCCATTTGACCAAACGAAAAAGTTCAGCCTTTTCGGTTGAAACGATATGAAATTAATAACTATGCCCTTTTCATTAAAAATAAAAAAACTCTCTTCACACCATTTAAACAAACGTAAATTTTATTGTAGGTATTTTCAGAAATACGCAAGTTAATGTACATATAATTAGAATCCAATGGGCTTGGAGTTGAGGCCCAAGTTGGGCACCATAAATAAAGTAGACCCTAAATCTGGCTTGTTCGAACGTGGCCTGTTGGGCCCAAGACCGATATTTATTGGAATTGGGCTCAGTCAGATCAAGTCTGGACTTGAGTCCATTGGCAGCCCAATAATGACATGTTTATTGGGCCCCAAATCCATTTATTGGACTTGGGCACTGTTAGATTCAGTCTGGTTATTAGTCCAGTATCAGCCCTATAAGAATTGGCGGGAATTCTTCATCTGGAAGATCAACTATATAAATAGGGTACCCGTTTCTTTCCTTCCTCTTTGTTTTTGATTTTCACTCTCTCTCTCTCTCTCTCTAAAAAGTTATGGAAACGGGGAAGAAGAACAGGAAAACTAGGGTTTCCGAAGAAAACGAAGAGGGAAATCCTCAGAACCAAGAAGATATCGGAAGCTCCTCTGCCAAAGAGAAAAGCTTGTACGAGGTATACAATCTCTCTCTCCCTCTCTCTCAATTAATCAATTGATCAATCAATGGGTTTTTTTTTCTTGGCGCATGATTTCATGACTTAGATTCTTAGATTGAGAAATTAGGTCTAAACATCAAATTTGTGGGATGGACTGTTTGGTGCTTATCTGATTTCTTCTTTTTTTTTTTTTTTTTGTGTATTGGTTGTGGATTATGGTGTTTTAACTGGTTTGTAGTTCTGTGTGCAACGATTTAGTGTCTTTATATGGAGAGATTTCAGCTGTTTTCATTATATTTGTTATGGAGTATGCTTCATGTTGTTTGAGCCTTGAGGAGAAGATAGCTCTCTTCTGTTTTTTCTGTTTTATAGAACTGAATTTTTCTGTTATTTTTCAAGAAACATGGAATGAGGACTCTTTTCATGAGTGATGCTTGGGAATGGGGTGATGGGAAGGTGCATGTAAAATTAAAGGGTACCTTAAAAAATTAGCCTGATCAGATCCGTATAGGTGTTCATTTTAAGGCCTCCAAATCAATGTTGAAAACAAGTGTTAGAAAAAGAGTGTTTCAATCCAGTGATGAATAATAGTCTGGTTGCTATCAATTTGAGATGAATTTATTTTTTGGAGCAGAGGTGGGGGTATTGATTATAGGAGGGCCTCATACTCAATCAGACACATGCGGACTGGCGGCTAGAGTAGTTTCTGAAATTCATTCTAGAATGAAGAGTGTATTCTGAACTGCAAGTGTCTGCTTTTTGGTGGAAAGATGTAAATAGCCGACCGGGGGGATCATGTCAAAACATGATTTCCATAAAGATAGTAAAAATTGATTTATTTGAAGGCAGAATAACATATTGGCTATATAGAGTTGTATGATTAAGAAAAGGGTAATGTCTTTGTCAATTGACATTCTTCAGTTAGTACTTTATTGTAAAATTAGGAATTGGTTTGGTGTGATTGGTTTGTTGTCAGCCATGGATATTGATAGACGATCTACCAGAGTGAGCTGAAGACTTTCTCTTTTCAAAGGGATTGCAGGAATGTTTCTTTGGATTTTTAAAAGAGGAGGCTCCATGGAAACCTGAGGTCACAGATATGTCGGAACTCTTAACTAGTTGTCAGTTAATGGAAAAATTCAAGAGAGTGGCCTGATCTGTTCCCAAATAGATACATTGGTCATGAGGGACAATCAATACACGTAGAGTTTACTCATGAGGTACGATCAATACAAGTAGAGTTAAACAAGGCTACACGAGGGTTGATGCAATAGCTTGAGAACCTTAATTGAAAAGAATTACTTCGCAAGGTACCAATTATAAAAGATTTACAGCATGATATTGATTTGGGAATCGGTACTAACTCCTACTTCCTGATCTTCCAACTTACTGTTTGAATCATATGGAGCATAAAGGACTAACATGATAAGTAGATGAGTTTCTAGCAAAGCGCAATTTACAGAAGCTTTAGTGCATGTGTCCTGCCCGCACTTTGTACTGCGAGGTGTAGATCCTTTTTCTTTGGTGACTGATTATTTCCTTATTTGCCAATGTGCACAACCATTGTATATGTCCATCCTGTAGGGCGCTAATTTACGTTGGAGAACATGGGTTGAGCCCCAAAATCTAGTGCAACCCAGGTTTGTTTGAATTATACTTTGTCTGCCTCAACTTGACTCAGTCTGATGTCAATCTCCGACAATACCCAAAAGTTCCAGCCACTACTTAACATAGGCCTGCAGAATAAAGCTGGAGCCTTTTTTTTCAGAGGATACAGTCTCATATAATGAGAAGTGCGAGCTTTAAGAAAGTGGGAACAGCTGTAGCTATCCACAGCTTTAATAAATCATCACAAGACTTTCAAGTTAACAATATGCAATTCAACTCAACAATTAAATAGTAGGTTGCAATTCTAGTGCACATAAGCCTCTGAGTGCGACTAAGCTCGTGTGTTAATGCAGATTGACATTCATCTTATCTTAATCAGAGTCCAGATCATTCAACAAACTGCAATCAGGGTGGTTAAATATCAAATTGGAAGGCCCAAGAATAACCTGTTTACTACCAGTTTATGTATGCAACAGGCTCCAACCGCTAGCGGACTAGGCACTAATGCTCATGAAAGGTAATACCGTAATAGATCTCACACACTTCAGAATTAGTTTGCTGCTGGCTTTAGATCTGTCTAAGGAATGCACTGGAAGAGCTAGATAGCAATCAAGCAACAGAAAAATAAGAAAAATTGTTGCTCTGACCTGAATTGAGTTTTAATTTCCAACATTTCAATGGCAATCACAAACTGTGAATGGCATATGAGAAGGTAAATACCGGCAAGAACAAGGCAAAGGCCGACCTCACAGCTGCCTTTGGTCTCATACCTAGGAGATCATAGGTCTTGCAACCTTTTCCATGCAAGAAACATGAGGAAAACTCCCCAAACCTGTCTTGCTATCTTATTCTTCGAAACAACTTGATGCTTCTTGCAAATCAAAATAAATTGTCTATTCATCCTAGCCATTAATCTACCATCAAATATTTAAATTCCTTAATTCCGGGAGTCCTAAAGTTAAGCAAATTAAGAAAGATAGTTAAGTCTTTAAAAAAATAGGTAAGCAAATATGACAAGGATGCAATATTAGAAGGTTGTTCTTCCTAGTTCACATCTATTTTTAGGAGCCTAGGGGATCTGGGTGCCCCTTTTTGTTCTCTGGTTTTTCCATTTAAAAGTGAGGTCCCCTTGTCCCACATGGAACTATCAAAACTGATGTATATGTATTCTTCCTCAATGGATAGATATATCTAGCAAACTCATTTCAGTTTTCTTTTATTCTTCTTCTATCTCTCTCTTTTATTACATCTCTAGGTTCTATTCCCTTCTCTTGAGTTATTACTTTTAAAGAAGATGGTTACGCCCAGGAAAGATGCATCCTGGTGAAATGGGGGTGGACGTTCAAACTATTAATAAGATTTCCATTTTAGACTAGTTTCCGATAGACCAGTTGGATGAAACATATTAAATGCTTTTGCCATTTGTCTAATCCTAATGCATTTCTAAGAGTGACTTGAGAAGTGGATATCATCTAGTTCATACCAATTGGGGGATAAATTGAAGAAAGCTTTAACATCAAATAATTAATGACTTTATGCCATTCCGGTTAATGAATTTACCAAGCATGTTTATGGGAATGATGACGAATGGAGGTGCTCCTTCTTGGCTTAGTCATACCAATGAATGGGCTTGAGGTGGTTTAGGATACGATGAGATTACTGTGGAGCGGGCTATGCCTTCTACTGCATTGGCCGGCGAAGTTCTATCAACAATACATTTTGAGTTTTCTTGCTAGTTATGCCTTTATTTAGTTCTTATCTTAGAAGTACCTAGAAATAGAGGGAGGGACATTGGACAGTTCATCTTATATGATGGATTTATCTTCCCTGACAGCTGATTCATCTTGTATGATGGACTTATCTTATATGGCTGCCAATGTTTTTCATTACACAATGAAATTTGAAGGAACTATTTTTCAAGAGTTATAAATGGTTGTTGGACCTTTTGGTTATGAGAAGACAGCTACTTAGTAAAAAAATATTGACCAGCATGCATGAAATAATGTGTTAAGAGATGTCACTATCAATTAGCATAACATGTTCAAATTATTGATTTTTTTAACCTAAGTCTTGTACCTTTATCACTGTGGAAGCATCTTGTCATGGATTTTGTGTTGCTTGTTCCACGACTTAGCATTAATGATTACCGCATTGCATGTTAAAAAACATAGATATGTTTCATGTAATTTAGTTTTCTTTAACAAATATTAATTTATTTTGTCTTTCTATCTATTAAATGTGTTCATGACAATTACTTTGGTTAATTTTGGAATTTTGTGAAGAAAAGTGGGCATAAAGTTTCAATTTTTAGGCATATTAACTGCAACTCATGGAAAAATATAAGTTGTTAATCAGAGTTAGGGTAATCCATTGAGGTGCTTGGTGTGTATGGTTGAAAATTTACGTATTGGTTAATACGTATCCATTATGTGTGAATTTTTTGTCAATACGCTTCATAAATTCCAATAGATTCTATGTATTGGCAGGTAGATGTCGGTTTTCTGGGCCTATTAGATTTGGCTTTAGATACGATTTTGCAAACTGTCCTTTCATTTGTAGAAGGATGAGGAAGAAATTTGGAGGAAAATGTGATGATGAGAAAAGAGAAGTAAAAGAAGAAAAAGAGATGGGATGAGGCGTTGCGATGTCTTACTACACCAACAGACTTGATTTACTAATCAACGTTATCTTCATTGAAGCCTTATCTCATCTAAGGAAGGTTGGCTTTATGAACTCTCCACTTTTCTTTCAACCCTATTTAAAGTCTTGTTCTTTGTAACTCCATAATCCATCTTGTGGAGGATGACGCGGAGGAATGGCCAAGGGTCAATCCTGAAGCCGAAGCTTAAGCCTTTTTATCAATCCATGGAGTTATCACCAATGGAATCAATACCAAAATGAAAGGAAATCAAGCAAACCAATTTTTTAAATGTATTAAGTTAAGGGAGGGATCACAAGTATACATAGATGCCTTTTCATTCCCTCATTGTTCTTGCATTAAAACTTTTCTGCAACTGAGCCACTACTTTGTCTCAATCATGGTTTAAAATCTCGGTCTCGGTCGCGGTATCGGCCGGGCCGAAAAACCGATATGATATCGGTATCGGTCGCGGATATCGGTCCGTCGCGGACGTCGCGGTGTGAATTTTTATTTTAATCCAAAAAAATTTACAAAAATATCTAAAAAATCCAGAATATTAGAAAATGCTGGAATACAATATTTTTTTCCATTAGTAACAATAATAAATCAAAATCTCGGTCACCTTAAGTTATAAGTCCTGTCTGTGTCGCAGTTCGCTGTCTTCTTTAGTATTTCATATAATGCAACCATTATTTATGCTTATAATCAATTTATTAGTGTAAAATATAAGAAAATAAAGATAACATATCAATCATTATTTAATACTAACTCAATCATTAAATAAGTTGTGAAATTCAAGACCCTGAAGATAACACATTAAAATAAAAAACATATTAGTGAGATAGATAAATCATAAAGCACTTGGGCATCAAAAGGTTCATGGTTCACCTGAAATTAGAGGGGACTAGTAGAGAGTAGAGATTAGAGAGAGATTGATGAGTATGAGTGTATGACAGATTGACAGCTTAATTCCAAGTGGAGTGTCGCCCTGACTCGATATCATCATCATCATCACTTCTTCGATATTGGCTAAAAAGATACGCTCCATAAAAGTACGTAGATTAATCATTTACACACCATACAATGATTATGAATCATTAAAAGAACGTATTTATGATGAAAGCCCCAAAAAAATGATATATTATAATTCAAATATTAAAAAATCCGAAAATAAAATAGTTAAAATAAAAATCTAAATCATGTTTATGATTATAAGTAGATGTAGATCTATCTACACACTATTAATAAGCATTTGGTATCACAAATATTCTAACAAGTAACAACAATTATTTTTAAGAAATTTTTTTTAATAAAATCATTTTCAAAATCCTAAATATATAGATCTAGCATAAAAATATGTAGATCAATCATTTGTACACCATACAATGTTCATGAATCATTAAAAGAACATAGTTATGATGAAATCCCCAAAAAATGATATATAATAATTCAAATAATAAAAAATCCAAAAATAAAAAAAATTGGAAAAAAAAAGTTCAAAATCATGTGTATGAGTAGATCTAGCATGAAATGATGAAAGTACGTAGATCTAACTTTTAAATGAAGAACACAACACAAATGACAAACCTAATGATTTCTATACTTCATCTAAAAAATTAAAAAAAAAACACATAATAAAATGCTTTAGGTTGATTTTCTCTTACTTAGATAATATTTTATTCAAAAAATTAATGTGGGATTTGAAAATATGCAAAAGGGAGTAGGGCTGCTGCTATGGGTAGTAAGGAAATGAGAAGAAAGGAAAAGAAGATGAAGATGGGGAAAAAGTTGCAAAAATTAGGATTTTTACCCTTTTTATATCATCTCGGCCGATATTTTGAAAATATCGGCAGAGATATCGGTTCACAGCGATATTATCTCATCTCGGCCGAGATATC
The DNA here is from genome assembly GCA_028538565.1 of Umbellularia californica. Classification (NCBI taxonomy): domain Eukaryota; kingdom Viridiplantae; phylum Streptophyta; class Magnoliopsida; order Laurales; family Lauraceae; genus Umbellularia; species Umbellularia californica. The sequence continues at coordinate 23,092,123 of JAPQWN010000007.1, forward strand.
GGATTTTTTTGGGGATATTTAACCGAATCCGATATCTCAGTGAGATATCGGTTCGGTATCGGCCGATATCGAGTCATATCGGCCGATATGACTCGGTATCGGCCGATATTTAATTCCATGGTCTCAATTAAGACGGTCAACATGGACTCAAATTCAAAACTATAATGTACCCTATCAATGCATTGGCTATAACTTTTGAGTCACGTTAAATTTGCAGTCTTGAGTTTTGTTGGGTAGGTAACTGAATATCCTATCAAACACATATAGTTTCATGTCATCCAGGCATCATTTGACTCTGACACTTGGAAATAAGTAGAATGATATAAAATAAATAAAATGGATTTCTAAGAGGCTAGATGTGGGAGGGCGCTTGTGAATCACTCAAGTGTTTCCCAACACTTGAGCTAGTTGGCCGTGTGCTGAATCATTATTATGTCTTTCCTTAATACTTCTTTTAATGTCTTTATTGGTTTCCCCTTTCAGTTAGGTCTTTACACTAGTAATCCTTGTGGGTTGGTACATGGTTTCTTACATGGTATCAGAGCAGGTTCCAATCTCGCCACTCTTGTGTAGCCCACGTGGTAGGCCCGTCCATGAAATCTGTTGGGCCTGCATGTGAGGGGGAGTGTTGGGTGGGTATATGGTTTCTTACAATCCTTGAATAAATTGTATAAGCACACATATAATCTTTAGCATATGTGCCCGTACCTTTTTCTAATCACATTCCTTGACATTCTGTTTTATTGGAGTTACCAAGAAGTTTCCTCTTTTGTACCGATTTCTAATTCTATCCTCATAGCGACATGCATCTATCTTAGCATGTGGGTATCAGCTGCACAATTAGAGTTCTCACTTCTTCGTTGTCCAACATTCAGCTTCATAAGACAAGACAGGTCCAAATGCAGTCTTACAAAAATGTCTTTTCAACCGAAGTGACACTCAACAATTGCATAACACTCATTAGCTTATCTTCACTTTGCCTGATCTTGTACTAATCTTATTTGCTTTTCCCAACTCAAACCATCCATTTTGTTCTATACTTACTTTTAGATGTTGAAATCTATGATACTGTGGTATTAAGTTAATTTCAAGTCCAGATTATCTTTCCTACAATCATATTTTCATATCAACTCTTAAGCTTGCACTTGTAGTCCATATGTTCTTCAGAGATTCCCTCATATATAAATGTAAGAAGCAAGATGATGTTTCAAAATCGTCAACTGATGCCGAGTAATCTTGCTGTCTTCTGGCTGTTTGGAAGTATTGTGGTTACATGGTCTCCTCATTGAGTTAAGCTTTCCATAGTCTTCAACTGCTGTTCGCCATGTTGATGACACTAGTGCCATCCAAATTTCTTCCACTATGATCTTTTCTTGACTGTATCATATATATTGAAATGGATTGTCATTCTAAATGAGAAGCTTGAAAGTGCTATACTATCCCAAATATACCTTAAAACTTTCAACTTGTTGATATTTTAAAGAAGGCATTAGCAAGTGAGAGGCATCAGATTCTATCATCCTATCATAATTTTCATTCTATATTAGAGGCATAGACAAGAGGCCTCTTGTTGACGCCTCTAATATAGAATGAAAATTATGAAAATATCGGCAAGTTGAAAATCCGAAGGTACATGTGGGAAAACTAGCTGATAAAGGCGTTGACAATAGGCAGGCACCAGTCTCTTTTTTGCAAATTGATGCTATTCGATCCTTATAGCATAATTTTCATTGCAAGAGATGAGGTTGAATGGAAGACTATTACTTTCCCACATGTACCTTTGAATTTTGCCTTTTTTTTATTTTAACAAAGGTGTTAACGAGTGACAGGCATCAATTTCTTGTTTCGCGAATCGATGTTATTGTATTCCTCTAGCATCAATTTGAGAGGGGTGTAAAAGACAAATAGCATGGTCTTGCAGAGTACCATAAATACTCAGGGAGTCAGGGTTCACTGCAGTCATTAGATGTGCAATATTATTTGTAATCTCAATAGATAAGACTGTAATCCTATGTGATAAGGTGATAGCAAGGATTAGGAATGGATTGCTTCATTTTCCTCTATAAATAGAGGCGTGTCTCTTCTTTGTTGCTGTTGTTTTGTATCCCTCTCTGGAATCTTTTTTTTTTTTTTTTTTTTTGAATGGTCTCTCTGGAATCTTCAATGCAAACTTGCTTCCTATACCAACAGTGGTTTCTGTTTGATTCTTGTTGTGAGTAACTTTGGCTTTGATTTGTTAATTGAAAATTTCATCTACTACCCATGGCCCGCCTAGATTCTTGGCGTGGAGAGGACAGCATCTCAACAAGAAATAAAGAAGGCATACTACAAGTTGGCCTTGCGCCTTCATCCAGATAAGAATCCAGGCGATGAGGTGCAAATTTAATTTTCCTCTGAGTCTGTTTGGATCTTTGTGAAACAAATGCAATAGCTCTGTTTATGTTTAAATCAGTGTTACCCTTAAGAACCAGTTTGTCTTATTCTTGCTGTAAACAAGTGCAGGGCAATTGATTTACAAGGATCCAAATGGGGCTGTAATGCTGGTTTATTTATTTATGTTTTAGCTCTTCACTTGAGTTTATAACTTAATTCTGTGTTGTAATTACGGTGTGTTTCTTTCTCATAGGAAGCAAAAGAAAAGTTTCAGCTCCTGCAGAAGGTGATTTCAATTCTTGGAGATGAAGAGAAGAGGTCAATTTACGATCAGACTGGCTGTGTTGACGATGCTGTGAGTAGTTCTTGAAACTTGGTAGCTTTTAGTTGAACTTAGAGATTGATCACTTTAATGCATCTCCGTTGTACATTTTCCATCCTTATCAGGACTTAGCTGGGGACGTGGCTCAAAATCTGCAGGAGTTCTTCAGATCTATATACAAAAAGGTGTCTTCTCTCTTTCTGTTTGATTAATATGGCTCAAGCCATATTATCCCAGATTCTGTGCTTCCTATGTTTTTGTAATTTAATAAGGAATAGTTCTCCATTAAATGCAGGTTACAGTGGCTGACATTGAAGAGTTTGAAGCAAATTACAGAGGATCAGATTCAGAAATAAAGGATTTGAAGGATTTGTATCAAAAGTTCAAGGGCAATATGAACAGGTCTGGAATCTGATCCATGTTTATCTTTAAGAATGCAGCATCTCAAAGGGTGAGTTTGTTATCTGCAGGCTCTTCTGTACAATGCTTTGTTCAGATGAAAAACTGGATTCACACAGGTTCAAGGATATCATTGACGAGGCAATAGCAGCAGGTTTGGATTTTAATCAATGATTTTTTTCCCACTGTGAAGTATTAGCGTACGAACATGGTTCTTACAAAAAATTTGACAGAAGGAACTCCCAAAACATCGTAGTTATACTATTGCATGATATTTTCTCTTATTTTTCTTGGTTCTATAATAGTGAGTTTTGCCCTCCTTTTAGTTCTGGTATGCTCATGGAAAATGTCATTCACATCTCTGGTCCAACTTTGTAGATTTGAGTACCTTTATCTTTTCTGATATTACTATTTTGATCCCATGCTGTGTGGATTGTTTATCAACATGCTTTCATGATTTCTGTTTGTTAGATTTCAGTTGGATGAATCTGTAAATTCCTACTAGCCTTTGCTGACAGGGTTTCTAATTTTGATTTTCTGCCCATTAAGGCGAGTTGAAGACAACTAAAGCGTACCGTCAATGGACAAAGAAAGTGTCAGAGATTGAACCACCTACAAATCCTTTAAAGCCGAGGGTGAAGTAAGCTGTTTGATTTGGTTGCTCATTGTTCATTTATGTGCCTACTTTGCTTCTGAACTGATGAGCTATTTATTTTTCACAGGTCAAATAAACAATCAGACACGGATCTAGTTGCAGTCATCTCTCAACGCCGAAGCCAGAGGAAAGAGCAATTTGAGTCAATGTTCTCCTCCATACTATCAAAACACAGTGGGACCACGTCAGGCCGAGAACCGACTGAAGAAGAGTTTGAGGCCGCACAGAAGAGGCTCTTAAGTGGTAAAAAGAATAAAAGGCAAAAGGACAAGTAAAGAACAGGAGTCACAACCAAGTTCATCATTTGTGAAGTCTTTGCTTCCATTGGAATCTCTCACCTACTAGGTGACTTCAGCATCTTTCCTTTTTTGTCAACTGCATGAACTGTGTAGTGCATTAATGATTAAACCGTAATTTTCTGATGTGAGAGTTGTGTTTATTATGTTTTTCCAGTACAGCATTTATTGAGGCTTGAGAATTTTTCTTATCCTTGTAATTCCTGTTCAATTGATTTGGAGATTCGATGATCTACGCCACAGCCCATGAAATCTCAGATGACTTTCAATATGAGGCAACTTCATGTCTAATTTGCATTGACATATTTTATTTTTTAGAGATTTCAAAATTTTGGGACTATGTGGGGGCTTATTTTGGGATTTTAGCAGGAAAATGTTGATAAAAGTATTAACAACTAGAAATAGAAAACTCCTATAGAATATATAAATGAAAAATATGCTGAGAAAAATAAGTGTAACCAATCTCAAAGGGGCGCTAAGGTGCCCACTGATGCGCCCAGCATTCACTTAACACCTTCCACCACCTTGTGTATTGGCAGGAATTAAAATTTGACACCCATCCATCGGTTGTATTGAATCAATAGAAGAAAATGAAAGAAAAAAGAAAAGAAAAGAAAAGAAAATAAGACCTGCATTTGTAGAACAATAAATCGAGGTCTTTTTGAATCTATGTCCATCTGATTTGGGATAATTTTTTGCCTCTACAGTTTATTTCTAAAGAATATAGAGAATGTAGGTATCCACTAAAAATAGTGGAAGCATCGCTTTTAAGCATTTTAGATTATATTGGTTCACTGTTTTCTCATTTAAGTAGTGGAACTTTCTCAATATTTATGGGAGTGCTAGCTAGTCGTAGGCCTGACCATGTTGCAAAATGCACTATATCGTTGCTGTGGTGCCATTATTTCTTATAAATCTAATTGTTTTTCTTTTCTCTCTGTAAGTGTTCTAGCTTTAATTGAAGAGGAAAGTGAACTTACACAAGCCCATGCCAAGAAAAGGAACAAAACAGAAAAACCATCTTAATGGAACTTCAGGTTAGGTTACAGTTGTTTGTTTTTTCTTTGTTTTCTTCTTAGGGTTGCAAAAACCAGAAAATAAAAAAGAAGAAAAAACCAGAAAAAAAAAATTATATAGGGCTCCATTCTCCAGTGGGTGAATTGGAAATAAACTATAAAGGACAATATTCAGGGGGGGGGGGGGGAGACACAGCTTGTTACAACCAGGAGGTTGTGGGTTCGGGGTTTAAAAACACACACACACACAAAGAGGTATACAGTATCTTTCCCATTCATGGTTTCCTATTAGGGTCAAAACTTTTAATACCTCATGGGGCCAACCTATCATTAGTCCTACCCCCTTACACTCACTTAAAATCATAAATTGCCACAACCTAATTTCACACTTACCTGCATTGTATTCACTGTTAGAATTTCATAAAAAAACGTAGTTTAAGAAACTCTTAAACTTTAAGAAGGCCCTTAAATCAATGGGGAGTGCCAAAGTGCTAGATTTTAAAATAATTATTTGTTCTGATAGCCTCCGGAGCACCTATACAATATAGTGCTTGTGGGTTTATAAATACTTAACCAATGGACGCAAATATATCTTATCCATATATACAAGTGTAAAAAATGGAGAAAAAAATAACTTTGCAATTTAATCATATAAAATAGACAATAGTTAATAAGTCAGAAGAAGTTTCTTCATTCAAAACATAAATGTCGAGCTTACAGAAAAATAAAATACACATAAACCAAAGATTGTGCACGGTCGAACCGCGCTTTAAGGATGGTACTGCTCCGAAAATGCTGATCTGCGTTTTCAAAGTGGGATCGAGAAGGCTGAGGGTCGATTTGCATGCATATAAGTGACTTCGCATAAACTTTTACCTCTTGTAGGAATTGTGAGAGCCGAGGTACCTCTTAGGTGAAAAATCACCATATATATATAGGGCAAGGCTCTCCTAAGTGCGAGCTTAGGATAAAATTTCGTAAACTCATGCTCGTGGGGCCCACCCTTGGTACATCCAAGTGGACAAAACACACGACCCCCCTGAATTGCATATGTCCACTAACTTTCGGTGTCAGATCCGAATTTATTTGACCGTTGGATTGACTATGCATCAATCTGAATTATTGTTGACCATAAAACTTTTGAGGCCCAAATGGAGATGATAGAAATCATAGTTGGAGCTGATTTATTGCAAATAGGAGGGTCCCAGGGAGTCCTTGAAATTCCCCTATCCCTATGTGGTTCTCTAGTTGGGCCCCACCACACACTTGAGCTTACCTTGCTTAGGATAAGGTAAGCTCAAGTGTGTGGTGGGGCCCACTTGGGGACCCTCATGGGGATGGGGATGTGGGGAATTTCAGGGACTCCTTGGGATCCTCCTCTTTGCAAAAAATTAGCCTCAATCGTGATTTCTATTATCTCCATATGGGCCAAAAAGTTTAATGGTTGATAATCTATTTGGATCGATACGTAGTCAATCCAACGATTCAGTAAATTCAGATCTGACCGAAAGTTGATGGACATGTGCAATTTAGGGGGGTCATGTGTTTGGTCCATTTGGATGGACCAAAGGTAAGCCCCATAAGCAAAGCTTACAAGATTTTATCCTAAGGGCCCCATAAGCAAAGCTTACAAGATTTTATCCTAAGCTTGAGCTTAAGAGAGCCTTGCTCATATATATATATATATGAAAAATGCTCCTATAAGAGATATCTCTCACTGATAGGGGTGCTCCTGTGGGAGCATATTTCACTTTACTATGAGAGATAGGGGTGAGGGCCCTTACATTTAAGTTGTTTGCATTGGATATGGATGTGAGGGCCCCCACCCTAACTCTCATGGTAATCTCTCATCTCCCTACATTGAAAATTCTCAAAAACTCCCATATATCAAAATAGGAGTTTCTACCCTTATCTAACAGCCAATTAAGAGATCCACTTTTATAGGAGAATATTTAGGAGAGAGAATTGGATATGTGTATCACTGATGACATGTGTCACACTTTTATTAGCTAAAAGAGGAACGCCAAGGGAGTTTTGTTACTTAATATATCCGTGAGTTTACCAATGATCAACCGAAGGGGGCTCGGTGGGTTCCAATGTTACAAGAAAAAAAAAACTCTTTAAACATACCTTTTATTTTTTACCCTAGTCAAGGGTTGGACCCATGAGAGAATCTGTACACATGGGGAGAGAAGCGATGATAAGACACCCGCACACTAAGGGCGTGTTTGGATTGAAGGTAAAGTGAATTAAGGGGGAGTGAAATGTCAAATCAATGTAAAGTGGGGGGGGGGGGGGGGGGGGCGCTTAAGGTGGAGTTGAAGGGTGCTTAAGGTGGAGTTGAAGGTAGGTTTGTAACTCCATCGTGTTTGGTTGTTGTGGTGAAGTTTTCTAGCCCATTGATGTCATGTCTGGAACTGCATTTATTAGTGGATGGAGAAGAGAATATTCTTTCTGTCACATCAAATCAGTACTGCATTACTATTAGTTAAAAATCTGTGGTATGGGACATATTGGTGATGTAGAATGGAACTGCACTCCATCGTGTTTGGCCATCAGCTATGAATCACAAGAGTCGTCTGTTTCAACATTCCTGGATGAGGGCAAAGGGGTTCTGTGTTCGTTGGGCTCTGATTTGTCTATGCAATCGGTTTGACCTGTGCTGGTTCAGCCATTCACACCTTTAGACCATTTAAAAATTGAACATTTCATCCATTGCTATATTATTCAGAGATTATTGTGTTCAAGATTACACAAGAAGCTGGTATTATCTATACACATGAATATATTAAGTCCACCAATGGTGAGCAAAATCTAAAATTCAACACATGGTGCTAACTTGAACTCAAATATACAAATTATACTATTTCCATATCCTGTGCTTTCATTTGTCAAAAAAGATGTTTGACCTGTGCTAGTTCAGCCATTCACACATTAACGTTATGGAGCTCTTGAACATTACAGCCGTTGGGGTATTAGTTCCAGAATCCTGTGTTCAAGATTACACAAGATGCTGGTATTAACTATACACATTCAGAGATTAAAGCCACCAATAGTCAACAAAATCTAATATTGTCCACATGCTGCAAACTTAAATGGAAAATATACAATTTATTTTATTTGTGTATCCTAAAGTTGAACCATGCACCTCCTACAACCTTCTAACGAAATACATCAAACTTGTAGGATCTCATTCTCACGATCCTAATATCTTCATTGGGAACATATGCTCACGCACGCTCATCAGCTCCGAAGTCTCCACCAAAGTCTTGCTTTTCTGCTTCTCCTTCACAAACATGTAATTGAACCAGATGAATAGAATTGGGTATCCTCACTCATTTTAGACGTTAGTGTGGGCTTACAACCAATAGACATAGGAATCTGCTTCATCTAATATCTTCAACTGTGTTTGGCCTGGCCAAGAAAGGGAAAAAATAAAGGTAGGATGAAACCTTGCATTAACAGATATTCTTCAAATCTGTAAACAATATTTCAGAGATAGTTTCATTCTAATTATATAAAAAAATGGGTTAGGTAGTAACTAAATTTAAGTCTCCAATGTTCAAACTGACCTGTAGAATGTTGAAGTTGTATTCTATTGCATATCGTTGTGGCTATGTCAAAGACAATGAAAGTTAAACTTGAAAAATCCATGCTCTGTGACTCCAAGGAAAATGTTTTGAAACCATTAATATCCTCACTTGGAGCTCCCTTGCATCCACTGTTGCACCTGATTAAAAATCATGAAATTCCAGCACGATAAGTAGTTATGTTCACTGCACCCAATTTAGATGATGATGATCATTATCTACATAACATGTGTAATAATAATGCTCACTCGGGTTCATGAAGAATGAGATGTTTCCATCCTCTGTAGTAAAAAAAAAAAAAAAAAGGGAGAAATTTCTCATTAGTCTGGATTGCCAGAGATTCAATCCATTAAAAATCTTCAGAATACATATTAATTGACGAGAAATCATATATGAAATATAATTGACTAAAGCTGGAAGGAGGTAATCATAAACAATATCATATATTGCAGGGCAATAAGAATTGAGCACTAATTAGTCATGATAAACAAAAGGAGCAGACAAAGATACTATCCCAGCTGCTGCTATGTGTTGCAAGTCTTTAAACATTGCATTGAATGGCCAAATCACCACGATCGTTACCTGCCATTAGAACAATCAGGCAGAGGATCAATCACAATTAATAAATAAGGTCCGCCATGGGACCTTCACAATCACATTTCACAGAATCCTGAAAGCTGTTCTAAAAACACTTGTGAGATTCATACCTGTTACTAAAACAGATTTAAGGGTTATAAATAATAAAACAGTAACGGATCCTGTGATAAAGAAAATGCAAGAGATGAACTCAAAGGGAAACAACATGGAGTCCATAGGGATAAGCAAATCCAGGGACATTCCATTCAAAATTGAAAACATACCGCCTCTTGATTGCACAATATAATCTGTGGAAGATCAATGACATATAAATACTGCATCTGTTGCAGTAGTGAAAAGAATAACTCCTGGCTGTGGGTTTACTGCACATATGAACATTATACAAATATCACAGGCACTATGCAAGAAGAGTAGATAATTTCCATTAACAATGTTGAACAATAACGAAACATGATTATTGAAGAGCAAGTTCGTTACTATATACCATTCATATCCATTAACACAATAGTAAGATATAGTCACAGTGGCTATCGTTTAACAAAGTCTCTTACAGTCACCATTGGTAAAATACGGTATCACAAATTGAAACGTCTAAATCGTTTGCCAGAACAAAAAGTAGCTTTGGGTTACAGAGCATTCAGTTTACCATGGTTACCTGTGATAAACAAAACCTGGTATTCTGCAATATCAGAAAACCCATGCTCACTAACAGTCATCATCGAATAACACGGTGTATGGACAAAGTCATGTAGATAATCACAACACACAATACAAACATGAGTACAGTAAGAAATATTAAAACTAGCTCTAGATGTGCAAGCCTATTATGGATAGGCTCTCGTATCAGACTCTGACTATGGAAGTCATCCTGTATACATTCTCTTTGCTGCGGTTCATTATCACAGTATCTTTTCAAACTCTGCACAGCTTCTTGTTAACAAGTGAAGTCCTTGAAATGCACATTAAGGTACTCATGCACCTGCGCCCTGCATTCGTCCCAGCTTTGATATATTCCAGCTTATCGTCCAGGGTAAACCACATATCACTGATATCGACCCATGCGTCAAGAACCTAAAACATTTCAGATGCATATTGAATCCACCATAACAAGAGATGAAAACATTAGTTCTAAATAAACATAATCATAATCATAACAATTAAGATTTCATTAATCATAATCATAACAAAGATAAATATACATTAGTTCTAAGTCAGTGACGATCAGCACATGAAACCACTAGCATATTAATTAACATCTAAACTCAAGTGTCTAGCAAAAACGTGCATGGCAGTAGGTCAGAAGCTGCCATCTTGAGCTACCATATTATAATATCTACTTAGTCCCAATAAAGCATGGCTAATTAGTATACACAACATAAACAAGGTTTAGAAATTTTTGCGAAAGATAATTATGGGCCATCAGCACACAAGACCCATCCAAAATAAAGAGTTTGAATCCAATCGAGGACTCAACACATCTCCACCAAACAGTCCATGCACCCCCACTGCAAGCAACGACTATCCAAGTAGCTCGGACTTTATTTTCGGCAGTTGCCTCAGAATCCAATCACGCTTTTCATCAGTGCTAAGGAAAACAGTGGCCATATTCCCATGAATTGTTAGTCATTCATGGGCAAGATTCATATCAAAGCCGCTTAGTTCTGCGATTTGTTTCAGCTCCACCATCACCATACCAGCAGCCTTCTTCTTTGGCATTCTGAGGCTATCAGCCACATCATGAATAGCGGCTTTCAGGCCTTCACTTGATCTCTCAATGCAAGAGATGATTTCAAGCATCTCCGAGGTCCTCTTCCGGTTGTTCTTTCTCTTGGATGAGCCCTCCCCACCGCTAGAAGCAATTCCAAACCCATGAAGTTCGTCGGTCAGCCCAACATCTGAATCAGCCTGTGATGGATTGTAGTAGCATGTGTCAGACTCGCAAGATGCACGGCTTGGAGCAGCAGTGACAGTCCTAGCATATTGTCCCATGGCAACGTCAACACCAAATATGAGTGTGAGTTTGTCATAATCAATGACCTTTAACCGATATGGCTTCGCATCTGGATGTCCCTGTAGGTTCAAAACAATTATGGTTCAACACGGGATCCACGTTAAGATGTTGAAGTTCACCAAAAATAGAGGCAGCCATATTGAACTGATTGGATCCTATTACCTTAATCCATGCTGTCCATACATCATCAGCAGCAATGATGCGTTTTGTTGTGTTGTCATAACCAAAACCGGATGCATTCAGCAGCTCAGTTGCAATTGAGTAATTTTTCTTATGATACTTGCATCTATTGACAATGCTTTGTTTGGTTAGCACATATTCACCGTTGCTCTTCGCAGTCATTGCAGCTGCGACTGCCTCATAAGCTTCTCCCTTGAAGCTGCGGTCTGCTTTACGGCCCAATAGTACTTGTTCATACATTCCATCAAGCAATTCCTCATCCATCACAGCATTGAATGTAATGTTTTTTCCCTTTATCATGGCTACATAGAGATAAGAGAGAAGACCGCTGAGATCAATATAACAATGACAATGTATAGATAACAAGTGCTTTACAATATTGATTAATGACTAATTTTGAAATCAACTTTTTTCAATACAATGAAAGTGACAATTGCTCAACATAGAATGGTTTGTTAGCAAACTAATTCATCTCACTCCTGCACCAGACATGTTATTACAATACTTATTCCAAAGTCTCCTAGCAATATTATCTCTAAACACATGCCATTCATCTCTCTCCCTTTGAGAGTAAAACATGAGAGCCTGCACATTCCTTGGAGTATCTTCTCCAGCCCCCACAACTTCCTCATCTATTGATTGAGCCACGACTACATCTCCATCTTCAGCGACTAAATTTTCTTCGTCAGTCGATAGGTCAAAACTCCCATGCATTCGTATGAAGTTGTAAAGCACACAACAGGCGCTCACAATGGAGACTTGATCTTTATAGTCATATTGTGTTGCCGTTTTCAAAATTGCAAACCGATTCTTTAAAATACCGAAAGTCCTCTCTATGACATTGCGAGCCTGCGAGTGTCTTTTATTTAAAAGTTCTTTTTCATTCTTAGGATCTCTACCATTGAATTCACTCAGATGATATCTCACCCCTCTATATGGTGCCAAAAAACCTGGGGCATTTGCATAACCAGCATCTACTAAATAATAACTACCTACTTAATGAAACCAGTAAATGAGTGTCAAATTAAATTTGTAAAATTATTACATATTACAATGCAATGGACGAAAAAAATTTAAAGCAGGACTTTACCTTGTGGGACTTTCAAATTCTCCTCACGTATCAGCGCACTCTGCAAAACGCGTGCGTCTATTGCTGAACCCTCCCAACCGGGTAGAACATACTGAAAATTCATATCAAAACCACAAGCACCAAGCACATTTTGGGACAAAGAGCCCTTTCTATTTCGAAATGATCCTTGTATTTCCAATGGGACACAGACGGGAATATGTGTTCCGTCAATAGCTCCTACGCAATCCTATTTGAATTGTGAGCTTATATTATTTTATGTTACAACATAAAATCTATTTATTAACTATTAATGCTAAGAAATGTCATTACCTCAAAGCCATGTGGGCCCCTTGGTGTGTGCTCCCCAGATTGCACTAGCACTTCCGTGGCAATACTATTGATTGCAAAGAGTACCTCCTTAAAGTGACGACTTATGTTTCTCTAGATCTATGGAACCTGACACTATTTGTTCTGTTTCTCACATTGTGTGATAAAGTATGCAAGAACTCTGTCACTGCCTCCTCTACAGACACGCATGAGTGTCCCTCAATAAACCCCTCTCTCGCATGGTCTGACATAACAAATGAAATGTTTGGGTATCCATTCTCAATTGGTTGATACATTCTGTGTCCTGCTCACTTGTTAAAGTTGCTAGAATTTCAGCCCTTGCAGCGTCTCTATTAATTTTTTTGCTCTATTTTTGGACAAATAGTACTGCGTTGCAATTAGCAACATTTGTTGCCTCCAAGCAGCTACACTCCCTCATACAGTCCCTAATATTACATGCTGTTCGGCCTCGGATTCACTGAAGCCTGATTCAATCTCTCCTACACTATTATTCGATTCACGATCCGTATCATCCATTTTACTATCTGATTGATTACACTGTTAATTAATGTGGGGAATATAGCATAATATTAGGGCATCAACAGTAGGGATTTGTTCACCCACAATAGCATAAAAATAATTTCCAGCAGTGTAGAATAATACAGAAAACCAAACAGCGACAAGACTGACTGATTACACTGTTAATCAATGTGGGGAATAAAGCACAATATTAGGGCATCAACAGTATGGATTGGTTCACCCACAGTAGCATAAAAATAATTTTCAGCAGTGTAGAACAATACAGAAAACCAATCAGCAACAAGACAGTAGATTCATGATGCATTTTATAAAATACATACAAAGTAATATGTGGAAAATAAGGAGTTAATAGACGGGCAAATAATATCAATCAATAGACATAGAAATAATACCTTCTATGCGAAAAACAAGCAGTATTGATGTACACTCTATTTGTTAGGATCTGAGGCATAATATTTACATAAATAAACTAATTAGTATACAGATCCTAAATCAACCTTGATGATATTGACAAGACCATTGAGCAACTACTGTATTTTGGATGGACAAATTGTAATACGGAACTTAGCAGAAACACATTGAGATTAGGATGCAACTGTTAAATATGCATTAGAATGCACATAGATTGTGCAGTATTTTCATTTGCCATTGCCTTGAGCAACAATTTATTCCACTATGGAGCAAGCACACGAACATACAACTCCACCATTACTTTCAAAGTTTTTCTGAAATCCATGATGGATTTACAGTTCTAATTTTAAATGAGCAGTCCAAGAATATCCGTTGCTTGGTGGCAGATCAGCACATACTATTTTTAATGATAAAACACAACTACACCTTCCAGGCATAAAAAATCAGTGGGTGATGGCCACCTCATCCTATAGACGAGTAAGATCACACCTCGCTTCACAAAACCCTGTGGCTATAAACTTAACAAAATCATGATTCAAATTTTAAGCTCTGCACGTTCCATGGGGAACGGCCGGACAACCTCACAGAATCCTATTAAAAATACATCATGGAGAAAAGAAACTCTCTACAAAAACACTGAGATTTTTTAAGAACTAAACATATAGCAAATGAAATAAACAAGTACATGTGCAATCACTTTCATTGGAAGATAGACTTGTGCCACAGGACTCAAATATCCCAATGAAAAACAACCAATTTATAGAGGTGGAGATGATATAGATGATGGATTGAATGCACAGCGGTACAGGTTAGGGGGGGGGGGGGGGGGGGGGGGGGGGAGAAATTAGGGCGACTCACCTACCTGCAATACTCTATGTTGGCCTGTCGAGATCTTCGTTGAGATCTCTATGAACACAGACGCAGATATGACTTGCACGATAAGCAGAGATCACAGTGTTGTTGAAGATGTTCATGTCGCCAAACCTAGCCCTTCAACTCTTTTTTTTTTTTTTTTATTGAAGACCATGGGAAGGAGATCATCTACAGGAGTTGTAGATAGAGATCTTTACCCCATGTTGTTCTCAAGATAACCAGCTGTATTTCTCGTAGAATGTGTTTCGATATGACCCCCAAGTGGCGCCTTGGACTGCATGACCCGGTCTTCAAGCTATCACACTGTACAACTTTACTGCAGCCAACAAAAAGTTGGAAAGAGGTAGGATCCTTGGATTTAATGATTATACTATTATCCAAACGAGGTAGGGTGATTATTTATAACATTGGTGTACGACGTACTTCACTACACCTTCAATCCAAACACACCCAAAAGGGAGGGAGGGAGGGAGCACTTGATAGTTTCTTAACTCGTGATATTTATGATAGTTTCGGCCAAGAAGCCAAGGGACATTTATGACATGAAGTCATGATATTGTGATGGTTTCATATATTGCACCACTGCAGTAGTTTCTGTATGAGGTTGTGCAGCATTTTTTCAGCATAGGAAAAGAACATCTTCCATTGAAGAAAATGAAATCTGTTGTTTGACAAACCCTAAGAAAATCATCAGACCCATCTTTTTTTCTTTTCCATAATGGGTTGAAAGACTTATAATAGTGGAAAAACCTCACAGATGCTGTTTGTGTGGGGTGTTTTTACAATACCGAGATTACTCCTAGTTTAGGTAAAAGTACCAACTAGGTTTAACTTGACTTCGGCTTTGTTCAGCTCGGCAGCTGTGCCAGCTGGCACCGAGCCCGAGCTGGCCTCGGTGAGGGTACTGACCACGCTTCTCTGAACTCGGCCTTGCGCATCTCGGCAGCAGTGCCCGCACTTGCGTGCCCCGACCTCGGTGACTTCTCCAGTTCGGTCCTATTGGCCGAGGTGAACGCTGTCAAGTCCCAATTATGTGATGCGACAGCTACGTTGCAGAGTGTACTGTCAGTTAGGATGGCCGTTGGATATCGATAAGGGGTTATCTCTATCCGACGATCACGGCCGCATTTATGTGTGGGATCGAGGAACGATTCAATGGGACAATACCCTCACCTACCTCCACTGAGGATATAAGGTGTGGGCTGATGGGACAGTGCTCTCACCTACCTCCACTAAGGGAGCTTCTGATGGGACACTCGTCACATATATATATATATATATATATATATATATATGCATGGGTAAGACCTATGGAGACGTACGCATTATGCAAGGCACGCTATACACACCCTGAACTCTCTTCTTCCCTACCCACTATCCCTTTGTTCAGTGATTGCACTAACTTAGGCATCAAAGTGCCTTCGGCTGACTGCAACCAGGGACTCTGACCTTTGTTCCTCCTTCCCCTTTTAGGTTTAAGCCATTTAATCTCTTCAAAGAAGTTTAGCAGAAGCATCACGAGTTCAACACTCGCCTAATCAAGTCCGTATTATTTAGGCATTCACATTGTTGATTTTGAAACATCTCTCAATTTTGTCTTCTATAAGTTCTTATTTCCATTTATAAAAGTTTATGAGTCTAACCAAAGAAAAAAAAAAGGAAAGGAAGGAAAATTGCAAATTCTGGATCAAATGGTAAAAAGAGCCCAAATCATTGATCTTACATTGATAATGGGAGAACCCCCAAGTGGTAGCTCAATTGTCCTAGGACCACGGTTTGCACTTGGATGTTGTAGACTCAAAACTGCACTACTACATTAGGGTTACAGTGGAGTTTACTCGGCTTTTCTTTGGTTCCAGAGGGATTAGTCTAGCCCAAAAGGTTGGGAAACCTAAAAAAAAAGGACCTCATATCATTGATCCAATGGATGAAAGATGTGAATCATGAAACAAACTGTGAAGATCCTCTATCTAATGGTAGAAAAGAAGCAGAACACTGATTTGATGGTGGACAAATATCATGCCATCTATCTAATGACAAAAATGATGTGGAACATTGATGCAAATGTGGATAAGCCTTAAATCATGAATCCGACATATAAAAAAATGTGACCATTGCTTGCAAGTTGGAAAAGCCTCAACCATCGATCAAAAGGAAAATATATTGATGATTGATCTAAGAGTGGATAAGTCTCAAATCATTGACTGAATAATAAATGAGATGTAGATTTCTGATGCAACGGTGGAAAAGCCTCAAATTATTGATTTAACACCAGAAAAAAGTTGTGAATCATCAATCTAATGCTGGAACAACAAAAAACCATTGATCAAATGACAGAAAAAGTAAGTGGATCATACTCAGATCAACAATCAAATTGAAGGAAATATGTGAATCATCGATCCAGGGATGGAAAATGTTAGTGGCATTGATCCAATGATTGAAGAGATGCAAATCATTGACTCAAGGTGTAAAGCATCAGATCGTTAATCCAATGACTGAAATCATGTGAATCATCCAAACAATGATGGAAAAGCCTGAAATCATGGATCCATATCTAGAATGTGGTGGATCCAAATAGTCGATCAAATAGAATAAAAGAAGTAGACCATTGATAATAATCGTAAAAAAAAAAAAAAAAAAAAAGGATTTAGATCATCGATCCAATAGCAAAAACAAAGAAATAGTTGATGGGCTCTAATTTATTGATCAAACAAAGAAAAAGTGTAAATTACTGATCTAACAATGAAAGGCCTTATATCATAAATCTAATGACTAAAACAAAAGGATCATCAACCTATTAGTGTAAATGCCTTAAATAATATTATCCCAGCGGTAAAAATGGTGTAGATCAATTTAATGGACAAAATACTTCAAATCAATGTCTAATAAGAGGAAAGATATGAATCATCAATGTAACCATTGATCTAACAATGAACAAGATGTGAATGACTGATCTAAGTGGCAGTGGCGGAACCAGAAAATATGCTCGGACGTAATATAAAAAAAATGTAAAATTTCCAATAAACTTAAAGTGGTTTTCTGAAATTTTGTGTGTGTTTTGTGTGCGTGTTTTGCAAAACGCAAATGATTGATTTAAGGACAAAAAAGATGTGGTTAATTAATCTAGCATTGATTTGAGGAGATCAATGATTATTTGAGTCTTATCTACAATTAGATCTATGATCTATTTAACTATATTCATCAATCTGAGGCCTTTCCACCATTAGATCTACAAGATGTGCAGTTTCTTGTAGTGAATGTTTTATACAATTGGATCAATCATTTAAGGTCTTTCCACTATTTGATCAATGATTTACATCTTTTCTACTGTTTGGTCATGAATTTAAGGCTTTTTCATCCATTAATTTGATGGCATGAATCATTTTTTTCATATTAATGATGATTTAAGGTCTGTCCATGTTGGACTGACGATTTGCATCTTTTGAACAATTGCAATGATGATTTGAGACTTTCCTCAAACTGGTCAATAGTATGCATATTTTTATCCGTTAGATCAGTGAATTAAGGCTTTTCCACCCTTGGATAGGTGATTTTCTTCTTTGATAATTGGATCAATGATTTAAGAATATTCTGTATACATACAAATGGTTTTCTTGTTTATGGCATTGAATTTACCATTTGAGTATTTTCATTTCTAGATTAATCATAATCCTCTTATTTATGGTTATTTTGACAATCCTCATTGTCTATGTCTTCATATCAATGAAGCAATGTTTTCATCCTTGGATCAATCATCTACATGTTTTCTTTTGATATATGGATGATATTGGGATTTTTCTACATTTAGATTGATGATTCACATCTTTTCTTCAATGAGATGGATGATTTGTGCCTTGTAAGATGTTAGATCTATGATCAACATGGTTAGATCATTGGCTCACATCTTTTCTGTTGTTGGATAATTTGCTTATTAGGTTTTCCACCGTTTAGATCTATGATCTACATCTAATCTACTTTACAATGAATGGTTTGATCCGTGTCCACCGTTAGATTGATCATCAATATCCTTTCCTATGTTGGGGTCATTGATTTGAGGTTTTTCCACCATCGGATTAGTGACCCACATCCATTTGTTCTCAGATCAATGATCTAACCCTTAGCCACCATTAAATTGATTGGAGGCTTGCCGACTCTTTGATCAATGTTCCATAATGATTTGATGATCTTTTACAATTAGATCAATGATCTACTTTTATCTCATCTTTGGAAGAATACTTTGAGGCATTTTTACTATTTGTAAGATGATAATTCACATCTTTAGGCATTGGATCAATGATTGATGGTTTTTCAGTCATATCGATGATCCCATGTTTTCAGTAGTTGGATGAATGATTTAGGTATTTGCCCCAATTCATCAATGATATGGCATCTTTTCTTCTGTTTGAGAAAAGGGTGAGGATTTTCAAACTGATGACCTGTTTTGGGACGAGGGTGATAATTTTTTCACTCATGGGACTCTTGGTATTTTTGCTGGTGGGGATCAGAAAATTGTGCTGGAGATTTGTTGAAGGGTCCAGATAAACGTTTTATTATAACTTAGTTTGTTCCGAACTAAAGCCACCAATTTCTTCATTGGGCTTATGGTTGTCTCTATGGAAATAGATTGAAAGATCGAAACCCATAAGAGGTATTTCAAAATACCTCAAATTTTTTTAATGATCAATGTCTTCATATTAATTTTT
Organism: Umbellularia californica; assembly: GCA_028538565.1. Lineage (NCBI taxonomy): Eukaryota > Viridiplantae > Streptophyta > Magnoliopsida > Laurales > Lauraceae > Umbellularia > Umbellularia californica. The sequence continues at coordinate 23,111,485 of JAPQWN010000007.1, forward strand.
TTTGCTATAAAGGTAATTTGTATGGAAAGAGAAAGGAAAAGAAGAAAGAAAAAAAAAATACAGCTGATCAATATGATCCCCGGCAGCCCAAAAAACAAAAGCTCAAAACAGAGGAGCCAAAAACAGTGGAAAAGAGAGTCCAAGAAAAAAGAAAAAACGAGGGGACTATATTACCTGTCTATCTGAACTTGCAAAAATGAACAGAAGCTCTGCAACTGGGGGTTAACAAAAGGCTTTGAGATGTTTTGCAGAGAGAAGAAGAGGCTCTCTTTCAGCTGCTGAGTAATGGTATTTAGAGGCATGATGAAATCTTCAAAAATAGCTCTATTCCTGGCTTTCCAAATTGCATAAGCTACTTCAATGAAAATTGCTGCCATGAATTTGTGGCCTGAGTGATCACTTCTATGAGATAGAGATCTCCAGAGGTTGGCTGCAGAGAGAGGAGAGGGGAAGTTCTGATTTGAAGCTGCAAGCAGCCAGTGCCAGATTGCTCTAGCCCGGGTGCAGGAGAAGAAGAGATGAGGAACAGTTTCTTCAGCTTGATGGCAGCCACTGCATCTGGAAGCTAGAGAAAAGCCCAGACGTTTCAGATGATGGTCAGTGGGAGTCTTGTTGTGGAGCAATCACCAGCCAAAGCATTTGGATTTTGGGGGAGAGATGGAGTTCCAAATTAGAGGAGCCCAGGGGAGGATTTCAGCTCTGGTTCTAACTATGTTCCAGGCTGCTTTGAAGGAGAGCTGACCATTAGGAGAGGTTTTCCAGCAGAGCCTGTCACTGGTGTCTTCATATTAAATTATTAGAGAAGGAGGAAACGGTACCTGCCCAAGGTTATAAAAAATCAACTCTTTTTTCTTTTAACATTTTTATTTTTTTCTAAGAGGTGTTTCAAAATACGTCAATTTTTTTAATCAATGTCTTCAACTCTTATTAAATTATTAGAGAAGGAGATGACATTTTGGATAGAAAGTTTGAATATGCAAAGGTAACTGCTTAGGGTTACAAAAAAATTAACTTTTTTTTAAAACATTTTTATGCTTTATTTTGGAGGTAGTAGACTTGATACATTGTCATAAGTTGAATGATATATTTATTTTAGAAAATATAAAAAACAAAAAAGAAATACAATCGATTTTGGAACTAGATCAAGTGGATTCGGTTCTGAAATCGGATCCGGATTTTCCTATTGAAACCAGGTTTGAAATCAACAAAATAGATTTCAAGTTGGAAATGAACCATGAAGCAGAACCGTTATTTAGAAAAGGTTTGGTTTCGAGTCTAGTATGGTTTCAACCCAGAACCATCTTGTTCGCCAGCCTGAACCTACCACGATGAAAAAGACACATTTTTCAAAACATATTCATATTTGTTAGGTTTAATTTTTCCTTTTTCTTCTATTGACATATCTGTCTAGTGGTGATTAATAAAGAATTAAAAACCATGAACTCATTATAATTGATTAGAAAGTTCGCCAATCTAGAAAAGAGATGACAGTTAGAAGATTTGAATATGCAAGGGTAGCCTGCCACAGTGAAAAAGATTCATATTTATAAAAACATACTCATATTTGTTAGGTTTAATTATTCTTCTTCTTCTTCGTTTTTTCCCCTTTTGACATACTCTGTGGAGCGGTGATGAATAAGCTGAATGGAATAAAGCCCTTACAAATGTAGACAGCTCCATCTTTGGAATGGTTTGAATCTTTAGAAAGTATGGCCAAGGTGCATGAAAACAACTTGAGCTCACTGACCTTGTTGATAGAGTTTACCATCTTTATAACACTATTTTGTGAAATATATATTATTTGCCAGTCCATAGAAGTACTAAGGCGCCAACTCCACCACGGAAGACTAAAGAACAAGCAAGAAGTGATAGGTATTGAGGAGATTTGTCGATCCTCAATATCCAACCCATGTTTGTCTTTTGCATAAGTCCTTGTATGGGCTCAATCAAACAGGGACCAAGGGCCTGGTTCAACCGTTTCACTACCCATCTGGCAACTCTTGGTTTAATTTTGAGCATCTATAGTTGATCCCTCCATGTTTGTATGGTTTTACGGGGACAAATTCATGATCGTGCTTTTATTATATGTTGACGATATTATCATAACCGGTAATAATACAACTTCCCTCCAATTTTTAATTCGTCAACTATCTTCCGTGTTCTCCATGAAGGATCTGGGACCTTTACACTACTTCATTGGTTTAGAGGTTCATTGATCCAGTGATGGCATATTTCTTTCCCAAACAAAATATTCTCTAGATCTACTACAAAGATTCAAAATAAATGGGGCTAAACCATATTATTCTCCTGTCGTTGGTGGAAGTAAATTGAGCGTGTATGATGGTGATCCTCTTCTTGATTCAGCTAAATATCAGTGCTGTGGGTGCGTTACAATATTTAACTTGGATAAGACCTGACATTGCCTTCGCAATCAACCAAGTTTGCCAATTTATGCACAACCCTACAACTGAGCATTGGACAGCAGTCAAACGCATCCTTCGATATATCAAAGGCACACTTACTCATGGTCTACATTTTACCAAGTCAAAATCTGTTATGACATGCTTTTCAAATGCAGATTGGATTGGAAACCCGGATGACAGAAGGTCTACTTCAGGTCAATGTATCGTTTTTGGTCAAAACTTAATTTCATGGAGTTCGAAGAAGCAAACAACGGTAGCAAAGTCTAGTACCAAATCTGAGTATCAGTCTCTGGCCCACACTGCAGCCGAGTTATCTTGGGTCGTATCTCTTTTCAAAGACTTACACATTCCAACTGCCGGCCATAATCCAATTATTTGGTGCGATAATATTGGTGCTCTTTCACTTACATCCAACCCAATTTTTCATGCCCCGAAAAAGCACATTGAAGTTGATTATCATTATATAAGAGAAAAAGTGCTTCAAAAGGAACTCATTGTTCGCTTCGTGTCCACACTTGATCAAGTCGCTGACATCTTCACCAAAGGACTCACTACAACCCGGTTTCTACTTCTTCGGGACAAGCTCATGGTTCGACCAAGACCCATTGGCTTGAGGGGGCATATTAACCAACCTAAGGATGCAATCAATCGAGCCCACTCCTCAATAATAGGTATCTTAGCTAAGGGTCGTTTGCACTCATTTACATATATAAATAATGTAAATGTGTAGTGGTCATGTATCATCACCTTTATTTATGATCATTTACATGTGTGAAGATAGTGTGTAAATGAGCCTATTTTTAGCCTCTCATTTACACAACAACATAGGTGGTAAAATATTTAACATAGTAGTGTAGCTAAGCAATAGTAGAAAAAGAATATATAAAAGGGGCTGTGGGTTTGAACCCAGCCCCCATCAACAATATTTTTTTCTCACTTTTAGCAGTCAAAAATTTATGATTTGAACCGTCCTTCTTCTTTATAGGGCTAAGAAACCCAGCTAAGACGTTTAATTTCATCAACTCATGTACTCACGGATTTTAAGAAACTCCAAAAAACAAAAAAAAAAAAATATCCCACCTATATATCTAATTTTCTACATTTTTGTGGGCCCCTAATTCATGATCTAAATCGGGTAATATTCTTGTAACAATGATAAAGATCAAAATATTTAGTTTCTTATCTTAATTCTTCATGGGTTTTAAGAAACTTACGAAAAACATTAAAAGAAAATCCCAAATACATCTAGATCAACGGGATGTACTCATTTACTAATGTGAAGATAGTAATTTTGACAAAAACAGTAATATAATTCATATGTGTGACATTTGCATATGAAACAATTACATATGTAAAACTTATGTGAAAGGCAAATGATTCCTAAAAGAAACCCTATATATGCCTCGCATGGCTCGAGATGACCATTATATATGCATATATATATATTTATATATAGAGGAAAATATTCAAGTGAGAACTAGTTCCCACCTATTATATGAGAAATTTTTTACGGGGCCCAACTAGCAACTCATCCAAACCTAGCAACCAATAGGGAAACCCCTGACTATCACTAATCTGAAGGATTGGCACACATCCGAATGGACTGAATCGTTGGATTGAGGGTTGAGTAATTTTTTTTTTTGAATATAAAGACATTAAACTTGTGGGCCACGGATGAAGGGGTTAGGGGCAGGGGTTTGGGGTCAAACTTGATACTTGGGGTGGTCTTACATAGATCTTTCCATTCCCCCTGGTCCCATCCCTGGGCCACAGAATATGTGAGAACTTTTCCCATCAAAATATTACGACACACAGACACACACATATATATAACCTTTGAAATTTTGGGCCATGAATGAAGGGGTTAGAATTTTCAAATGGGCCTCAAATTTTCTTTAGAGCTAGGGCCCATCCAGATCTTTCAATCCTCTACAGTCCCATTGATTGATGGGAGATTTGAAAATCTTATTCTTAAATATTTTTCATAAAATACCTTTCTTTCCTTATATCTTTAGCTCATTAATTAACTTAAAATCTCCGTTCTGTAGTGGCTCTCTTTCTTTCTCAGGCTCATCATGAAATGACTCTCATTCTGCAAACCACCTCAAAATCCAAGAGTGGTGATGTTCTCTTTCCTTCCCACTCCCAACTCATTCTGCATCGATTCCAAGCTCACCATCTGTGTTGAATCTACTACTCGATATCTTCAGGTCTCTCCCTCTCCATCTCTCTCACAATTGTGGTTCCCTTTTTATCTTCAATATGAGACCTCTAACTTTTTAAAATATATTTATTGATGTAGTGTTCTTGGGGTTTTTTCATTTTACAATCTAAAGTGGGTTTTGTATTTTTTCTATATTTTGTATAGTCTTTTATTATTGAGTTGTATTAGAAGGCGATTGTTATTTGAATCTTTGATTATTATTTTTTAACTTCAAGTGTTTTTTTTTTTTTTAAATAATGCAATTAAGTAGTTTGATTACTATGATATTGTTCTACTAAGATCCGGGACTGCATGGATTTACATGAATAAGAAGGATTTTAAGGTTTATTTAGTTTTTTCATCATCTTTGAAAGATCTATTCTATTTAGTTTCTATTGAAATAGGTGGCTAAGGTTAAGCACACCTACTATTGATCTGATATTATAATATTTATGAAATATTACATTAATATTATATTATAAAATATTGTTATAGTATTCTTACTACCCGGGTTGGCCTTGGGCCAGTTTCACTAGTGTATGTGTACACATGCAAATGGTCCGCACTCATGGGACACCCTTGAATTACACCAGTTCCCTTTTTTTACACCCATTCGAATAATTTGGACCATTGGATTAGGATGATCAGATGGGGCATATATTTTGTACATAGGTAGGCCCCATCCAGATGAAATCCCCCTAGTCTCATCCCTAAGTGGGCCCCACAGTCAGGTGTATATGGAAGCTATATACATATATATATATATATATATATATATCTATATCTATATATCTCATTATCCTATGCACAGCTCTGAGCACACAGAGTTGTGGGGCCCACATGTCGACCCACCTCTGGATAGGGCCTCGGGGGATCTGAAGATCTGGCCGGGCCCCTCCTATGCACAAAAAATTAGTCCCCATTCGATCATTGTAACCCTATCATCTAGGGCCCATATTTCAGTCCATTCCGATGGGTATGCAGTTGATCCAACGGTGAGGGGGTAGAGGTTTTTTTTGGTCTACTTGGATGGACTAGAAGCTAGCTAGGCTTCACTAAGGGTGCACATTATGCGCATCAGACGTATAGGATAATTATGTGTATGTGTGTGCGGGCGCACCTCCAGATGTCTCACATCAATCCTCTACGTGGAGTTCCTTTGGGGCTCATTAAGGGCCACCCCAGTCAAGGTAGAGGTGGGGGATCAAAAGATATAGATGAGGCCTACATATATGCAAAATTCTGGCTCCATTAGATCATCCTAACTCCTTAATCAATTGCCCTCAAGTTTAATGGTTTTAGAAAGCACATTTTATTTTTAAAATTTCAATCCAACGGCAACAATTCAATGAGTATCAAATTTGATCTTGTACTAATTCAAGGGGATAGTGAGTGTGAGAGGATTTAGTTGATCATAGGGGTCCCACATGTTAAATAGCGATCAATACGAAATTGTCTTATATAGCAGACATCCTTATAGGCGATCCTCGCCCCCTAACACACACAAATATACCATGTACTTCACTTATGAAAGAGAAGGAAGTGGTGCTGTTCTTTCTCTACACAAAAAGGACCTACTACTTCGTTTGTCTACGCACCTCCGTGGAACCATCATGCAATTCCAATATGTGGCTTAGCCTATGACTCCACCTAAAGTTGGGGAGACTATTAAGTTTGCAGGTCAATAAATCCTTCCCATAGTTAGATAATTTGGGAACAGATTGAACAACACATGTAAATGAACTGTAATATCATACTAATGGACATGATTGTGTACTTTGGTAATATGTATATATGAGCAAATATTTTTGCATTGATCCTCAATAACTAACTATGAAGGACCACATTGAATAATATTTAAAATAGAAAAAAAATGTTTTTGTTATATTAGGCAGCTTGGGTCATAATGGCCTATAACAAGTTGCAAGTTATAGGGGTGCATCCCATCTAATAAAAAAAATTCAAACCCATGTAATAAGAAAACTCGGACCTGCCTCACTCAAAATTTCAAACCCTAGGTAAAGGCGCATGATTTTTTTTTTTTTTTTGGATAAGCTATATTTACACCCATTATTATTATGTATAAGCTAATTATATGAAGTTTATAAAATGAGTATTATGTGACCATGTTCATTTATATTAGAAGCATCATAAGTTTCTTGTGGTTAGACAAAATCACATTTATGCATGATTATGAATGATTGTTCAGTACCATATGAACACATCTTTCCTTCACTCTTATATTTATAAACACATTCTCAAAGATTTTTGAAGTAGAAAGATAATAAATAAATCTAGAAATTTATTACAGAAACATTGAGATATTGGAAGAAAACGAAATAAAAAGGGTAATTACATTTGAGAGTCATTCATTCATAGTCAAAATTATAATAACTCACGTGTTCTTCTCTTTTTTTTATAATTTTGATATGAAGATTTATAAAAGTCATTTATATCTTATCAGAGGTTTTATTGGATCTTGAAGTATTTTGATTTCCTTAATGAATGAAAGCCCAAATCCATATGCCGATTTAAAAAACCAATGGAAACTAGATAATATGTTTAAAAACATATTGGATTTATTTCTCAACCGGTGATCCTATCAATTAGGCTCATTTCTTTATAAGGATTCTCCAAATGTTGCTTCGCATGGAATTCCAAACTCCTCCTATCCAAATAAGCATTTGTAAACGCTAAAGAAGGTTGAAATTGTGAGAATTCCAAAGGATATTTATAACTTTTCAGGTGGTTGGAATTACGAATTCTAGCAAAGAAAAATGGTACGTTGAAATGCCATAAATACATCCATCATATAAACATTACAAATTCCCAACATGATGAATTATAGTAAAAAAAAAACTGCTAAGAAGCAAGCCTTAGACACACACAAATACACTGAGTATAGTGTGATGGAAACTGCACTACTATACTGGGGCTATAGGGGAGTTTACCCAGCTTTCCTTTGGGCATGGAGGGATTAGTCCAGTCCAAAGGGTTGGGGACCCTCCAATAGCAAAAATAAATAAATAAATAAATAAATAGTGTGATGGAAAGACCTGAATTGTGGATATGATCAAAGGCAAAAGTCATCTTAACCATATTACCACAACAATGAATTTAGAAGATTTAAAGGGGAATAATTTAATAATTTGTACCACTCATGAAATTCTGTGAGTCTAGAGGGGCGTTGGATTGATCACTATAGCTCCCATGAGCTGGTGAAAATGTTCTCTAATCAGAGACGGCCTTCCTCAAGAGGGCTACATGGCCTCTAACCATGTACATGGCCTGTTTTATGTACCCAGCACACTCACTCTCTCTCTCTCCCCCCTTCCCCTACTTCTCCAAGGAGGCAAAATTACATTTAGACTCCTATTTGTGAGAGAGAAAGAAAGTCCCTTCTTCCCTCTCCCTTTCCTCCCCTCCTCTTCCTCTCTCTTTCTCTCTCTCTCTCCATGAAGAATAAGAAGAAGAGTAAGAAGATGCAGCAGTTTACAATACCCAAGTGCTGCCAGCAACCCAGAAGCCATGGCCCCAGAGCCCGCACTGACTTCTCCCCTTTCCTCTCCTCTTCTCCTCGTCTTCGTCTTCGACCCCATCAAGGTTTCTTCTTCTTATCCTTCCCCTTTCCAATTCTCTTTGATTTCTTTCTCCTCATGGATTTCATGCGGTTGGGACTTAAACGGATGTTTTGGCAATCTCAATCTCTATTTGGCAATTTTCAGCATCATAGGATTGAGTTGAATATGTGCTAAAACGTATCTGGGGTTGACGCATTGTAGTGTGGAAATTGATATCTATGCAAGTTCTTAAATGGGGTTGAGTGGGAAAGTGGGATTTCGTGCAATTGGATGTCTGTCTCTTCCACCCAGTCTATGATAAAACGTAGTTGGGGTTGATGCATTGTACTGTAGAAACTGAGTTTTATGGAAATTCTTACATTGGGTTGTGGAAAAATGGAATTTTAATGCGATTCGAGGTTCGTTTCACCCTCCCCCCCCCCCCCCCCCAGTCTGTCCTAAAACGTATGTGGGGGTTGATGCCTTGTACTGTAGGATTTGATTTCTATGTGAATTCTTAAATGGGGTTGAGGGGGAAAGTGGGATTTGATACAATTGGAGGTTTGTATCTTCCATCTAATTCTGCTTGACTTCTTTCTCTTCATGAATCTCATGCTTTTTTGCTCTAATAAGATGTTTTGGTGATTTGGGGCTGGCAAATCCCATCAGCAATTAGAATTGAAATTGAATTTCTGGTTTAATGTAGCTGTGGTGTATTGTTGAAGTCAATTCCATTCTTGAATGGAGTATAAGTGGAAAAGTTGAATTTCATACAATTCATTCTTCCTCTCTTCCACCCAATTCAATTCAAGAATTTCATACAATTGCACCCTAATCAGATATTTTTGGCTTTTTTTCCATTTTGGCTTGAGAAGAGACTTGAACTCACGCACCCTACCTCGCTACAGGTGGGCATTGATGACCCTAATCAAATGTTTTGGCCTTTTTGTTTAAGGCAAGCGAAACCCAACAGCAATTAGAGCTTAAATCTCTGCTAAAATATAGTTGTAGCCTGTAGAAGATACATTATATCGAATAATTTAACATGGAATCTTAAATGGGGTTGTGGAAAAGTAGATTTTCATACAATTCGAGGTTTTTCTCTTCCTCCCAACCTTACAAATTTCATGCAGTTGCACTGTGATGGCATTCCGACAAAATTCGAGGTGGGAAATTTCCATGTCAAATTAGGATTGAGATTGGTTCTATGCTAAAACATAGATGTGGCAAATGAATTGTGCTGTACTGTTTGTGACCTATATGCATTTGCAAATAAGGTCGAGCGCAAAATTAGAATTGAGATTGTGCTGTAAATGCTTTCTTACTTCTATGGTTCCTCAATTGTTCTTTGTCCTTAGGCGTGTGGATGTAGAAACTCTTCACGAAACTAAGGTTTTATACTTGTTGACACATAAAACAACAGGTTCCAACTTTGAGTTCTCAAGCTGCAAAAATAGTGGCTCTAGCATCACATCATCTACTGCATATCAGAGCAAGCGTGCTTCTTTCTTAAGGCTTGGGGAGCAAAACCCAAAGCTTCCTTTGATGCGGCTCAGTATGTCTTCGGATGGTGATCCCAAATGTCCACTAAATTGCAGACAAGCAACTCTAAATTGCAGACAAGCAACATGTACCAATGTTGAATCTGTAGCCCAGTCTGCACCTTTGGAGATTTGTGATAGCTGGTTTGTCTTTTGTCTTACAGAATAATGATTCTACTGAGTTTCTTATTATTATATTTTCCACCACTTATCTTTATATGGCCTGAAGCCCAAACTTTCATGTTTGGATATATCCGAACACTGGTGTCTTTTGGTTTACAGAATATTGATTTTACTGAGTTCATCTCTTATCTCTTGGCAAATACATAAATTTGAATAATCTCTAGGAGAGAGTGTGTCTATGAAGGAATATATGGACTTTTGTTAGAAAAAATATTGACAGGAATACACGCCATTTTTAGAAAAGAAAAGAGGGGAGTAGTACTTAAAACATTGATGGAGTTCCCTACTGGACTTATGTCGCTTTTGGTTAGAAATTTTATTGACAGGAATATTTCATTGTTTCTTTGAGTGGGAGAAGAGGGCAGTAGTACTAAAACAGTGATGAGGAAAGTCCATTAGGTTTCCTATTGGACTTTAGAAAGGATGTTAATGTTGTTGGGTGGCAGTTCATCATAAAGGAAGTGAAGGGCTAGTGGTCGATATCCACTAACATGAGGTCACTGAAGATAGGTTTAGTTGGATACAAACCTCTATATTTGGGCTGAATACGGTAGTACAAGGGAAAACATTAACATCCTTCCTAAAGTCCAATCGGAAATGAAGAAGTGAAGGGCTAGTGGTCGATATCCACTAAAATGAGGTCACTGAAGATGGGTTTAGTTGGATGTGAACCTCAATATTTGGGCCGAATACATTAGCTCAAGGGACAATTTTTTGCTGTCCTTGGTTAAATTGAATTGGGATTATTGATAAAAAGCATTGACATGGTTCATTCTATTACCATCAACTTTCTCTCAAACCCCTGTTTTGCTAAACTATCCATCACTTCACTCACTCTTCTGTAGACATGAGGAAATGAAACTGTCATGGCTGGTGTTGTAGCTTGAATCCCTTTCATAATTTTCTCAAGTTGCCTTTGTTTGTGACTCTCCTTCATGTCCCAAGAGTCTGTATACTTTGAATCTCCCTCAATGGTAAGATTACCTGAAATCCTTTTTCTAAACAAAGTCCTTAAAACCTCATGAACTGCTGTGATCTATGTTTGCTTTTTGTTTCTTTTATTAATATTTTTTTAATCACCTGGCCCTTCAGCTGCCTCCATCTGTCAAAAAAAAAGTTATCAGGAATCAGGATCACTCTTGCTTTAATAAGCTCCACCGTCTCTCTCCAAGCTCATTCGTAAGAACTCTAATATTCTTTTCCTTCAACGGTTCAACCTACAGACAACCTGATGATCACCACTTCACTGCGCTCTCATCATCTTTGACCACTATCAAGCACCCACCTCCATCTCAGATCTTAAGACTATCATCAACCCTCTCATCTTTACCTAAAATGGTCATTTTCTACATTTATTTGCAGCATGTATATGCTGTCTCCAGTCCCATTCCTAGGGCTGTCAACGGATCAAGCTAGTTTGACTTTACTTGACTCGGGTTTGAGCTCAGCTCATAAGCTAATCAAGCTGAGCTCAAGATGGGGCCTATTCAGCTGGACTCGGCTCAAGCTCAATGAGATTGAGGGCTTGGCTCAAGCTCAAGCTCAAGTTTGATGAAGTTAACATTATATATGAGTACAAGCACAAGATCAAGCACAATCTCAGCTCATTAAGATACTTAAAACATATGAATGAGGAAGACAAGCTGATCGCACTCAAGCTTAGCTAGTCATTCATAATCGCACTTGGGCTGGAGCTCCACCAAGCTTGGTCAGCACATTTACATCCCCACCTGTTGCCATCTCAGCTCAATAATATACATAAAACGTATGAATGAGGAAGACAAGCTTGGCTCATTCATAACCACACTTGGGCTTGAGCTCCACCAAGCCTAGTTCAGCTCAGCACTTTTACATCCCTGACTTGTTTCCATCTTGCCCAATCCAACCGCTAACACAACCATTCTCACTGCTGCACCTACTCTCATCAATTGCAGTCAGTCACATACCCATCATTCTAAATTGCACCTGCTGGCCAGTCCCTCTCCCAGGTCTGTTCTGCAGTTTTAATGACAATGGCTCTTTACAGTCTGTTGAACAGCTGTTCTCTGATCTTGAAATCTTGTTCTGCTCACCTTCAAACACTGCTCTACAACAATACTACTTAGCTCAGTTGAGCTCTCCTTTCCTCCACTGTTTTTGTCTAGAGTTAGAAGTTGCAGAGATGGGGAAGAGATTTGCATTTGGGTCATTAATGAAGAGATTCTAGAGATAGGTCCCATGTTTGGTAAGTACCCCATCTTTTGATTTGTCACTTCCACAATAGTCCTTGGGTGCAGCTATTTTGTGGTGTTGCACCACTGTTTAGGGTTTGTGAATTCATGTGCTCATAACCCGTAATCCGACCGTACAATCCAACTTTCTGTCACCTTCATCTCAGCATGCTTCTGCACTGAGTCCACCTTTTTGAAGATTTGGTCGTTGTCGTTTTGATCAATTCTTCTTTTTACAAGTCTGATCATCTATATTTGGGTCAAATTTTCTGCGTACAGAATCTGACTGTTTGCCTATGGATTAGATCTCTTTTTACGCATCTAACCTCAGCATTTCTATTAGATTTCCCACTCGAATCTGATTGTCTATCTTGGATTAGATCTTTTTACTCATTCAAACATACAAACTTCTGCTCATTTGTAGCTGTAACATTTGTCTACCTTCCATCCACTAAATGTGCAACTCATCGAACAATCTTGGAGCAACTACGTCTTTTCTTTCGATTTCCGGCCTCTATTTTTAGAGCATCTTAAGTTTCAGGGGGATGCTAGAACACATGAATTAGGTTAAGTACACACAGGTTCATAGTGCTCTCTAGCGTTTGTCTGTCTGCCATGCGCTCATCATGCAACTCATCAAACAATCTTTGAGCAACTAAGTCTTTTCTATCAAATCCACCTGCTCTTTTCAGAGCGTCTTGAGTTTAAGGGGGATGCTAGAACACATATAAATGAGGTTTGCAGATATTCATACTGCTCTACAAACTGAGATAGATTTGATTTTTCATCTTGAGTTGATTTGGTTCTCTTATTGTACTATACATACACACACACATCCATACATAAAAATACATTCATGGACTCAATAAATGCTGTACAGTAGTTTTGGAAAATAGTTTTCGACTTAGATAATGGTCAAATTTGTGTTTTCAAATTCATTTCTGAAGATAAATTGATTATTTGCATGATTGACATGTGTTATGCAGGAATAATGGAGGACATGCAGCTGAGCATATCAGTAGTTTGTCTTATGCTGAAGTGCTTCCTCATACTCCCAGTAAAACTGCATCTCAAGTTGCAGAAAGTGGGAATGTTTTAGCTCCAGGATGCATAGTGTGGGCAAAAACTGCGAACCACACATGGTGGCCTGCAGAAGTAGGTTTCAGTTGAATTATTATTAGATATTTTAAAATTAACCTTAATCCTTCACTGCTGAAGCAGGATCTACATTGTCCGTTGTTTAATTGATTGTGGAGTTGGATGTCTCCAGGTCGTGGGTGAAAGAGAAAGTACAAATGATCAAACTGTTGGACGTGTTTTAGTTCAATTTTATGGTAGCCATGACCAGTAAGTTCTCTAGTCATTACTGGTATTATTTTTGTTTTGCCTGACTGTTAGCTGCTGAAGCTGAAAACATAGTGTCCGCTTTCAGTGCTTGGGTTGATCCAGAGGGAGACCTCTCTCATTTTGAGGATGTGAGTATATACTGGTTAATACTGCTTCTGTCTGACTGCTTAAAAACTTTACATGTTTGTACCTCTTGATAATTGATATAAAAAAAGGCAGTTCCGAAGGTTCCTTCAGCTAGCATGTTTCGAATAGGCATGATCTCTTTGGGAATTGCATTCCCATTGCCATTCTCTATATGATTTTGACACAAAAATGCTTTCATCGGATTCTAAAATTTAGAAAAAAAAAAAAAAAAAAGCCACATCCATGGTACACGCATAACTTACTCCGATAAATATCTTCCATCCTTACCAATTAGGAAAAAAGAAAATTGTAAACACTCTTTGTCCATCAGAGGGAAAATCAAGTGGTGCTTATCCTTGTCACCTGCATGCTCTCTCATGCAGGGAAGCCACTGGTTCTGCTTGAATTTTTTTACTTTGTGGAATCAATTGCTTTTGCAAAAACACAGAGCATACGTGATTATTCTTCCCACTCCCAGACTTTAGGTTGCATTTGCCAGGTCTAACTTACCTATTATGATGAGTGCGACTGGATGCCAATATGAAGGAAAAGAGCACAGGCTTGGTGACATTACTGCATTCTAACAAGTTTTGATATGAAGTTTTCACAGGTTGCCCCATGTGGTTCATATTAGATACGTGTTTAGGATTTGACACACATGTCGAAAAAATTTACAGTTTTCGCACGAGGAAAATATCTGCACCATTCTTACGTCTGTATTCATAGCTTCCAAATTTTACATGGTGTCTTGAACTTGATAGAGACTCCTAGCTTAGTGGCTTAGGTAACAGGTGAAAAAGATTACTCTTTCAAGAGTAAATTCAACTTAGTATCATCCTGAACGGTATTAACTGTTTATCAGATCATCAATAAGTCTTCCAATAAACTTGCTTTAGTTGCTATTTAACCACCATTTTCTTGCCTAAATTATTTTTCTCCTGTGAAATCTGACACTTGAGCCTAATATTTTCTGCTCCTCAGTGTTTTGAAGAAAGGATCTGCAATCCAACTAAAATGTTCCAAGATGCTCTGAAACGAGTATATGTCTGAACTTATCTCTACACTACCTGCAGATAAACCTTGTTCTATGACCGATTCTTTCCTTTACTCAATTGATTGGCTTCTCATTTCAGGCTTTACACAAAAAGCAATACTTAACACCAAGCGAGCAGTGGAATAAAAGCCCCGACGCGCCCATGAACTTGAATCATGAAGACCAATCATCTGGTGCATATTTTGATTTCTATCATAGTTTTATAAATTTGGTCTTAAATTTTGACCTTCCACTCTTCGGGTCATGATTTGTTCTCCGGATGCAATTCATGCTGGGTAGCAGTTTGACTGATATTTTTGGTCCATCAAATGTGAGAGAGATTGGGCTTCCTTATCGGTGAACTGTGAAACTAACAGAATCTACTCCCTCTCTTTCCATTCTAGATAAATGGAATACATCTAGTTCAAGCAGAGTGGAAGATGATTGCCATGATGGAGGGCGGGGTAAGAGGAAACGAAAGCCGAAAGTTCATTTCGATGTGAGTTGCCACCCTCATATCTGAATTCATGTTGCATTAGTTTGGCCTAGATACCTAAATGATTGTTCATATTTTCTGTAGGAAGTAATGTTTCCATTCAAATCAAAGAAGAAAGGGCGCAGCTTGAGGATAATGCGGCACCTTGGTCTGGTAGCCCCTCCTGGTTCTCCTTTTACCGTGGCTTCTCATATAAGAACAACTCTTTAATCGTGCAGGATTTTAGGCATTTGATTTCAGCCTGTTATTTATATTTGTTGTTAATTATGACCAAAGGAGACTTCTGTCTTGTTGTCCAGTCCGTTATAGGAGAGTTGTAGGTAAAGAATGCTTCTTGCATTAGTGGAATATATAGTTACCAATAAAAACACATTTAGATACATCTCATATTCATTTATTTTTAGTCTTTCTCCTCATAATACTAATAGTATTAGTATCTTTGGCTGAAAATTCTTCATAGGCATTGCTTGCCACTTCAAGGTTTATCTTCCATTTTTTATGTACCACCCAGCACAAATGGCATGCTTTAGTCAGCAAGTGTACTATGGCCTGTTTGTCGATTTCTTATTGAATTTCTTATAGTTCTCATGGGATAAGTAGGGATGCTCATGGACGGGTCCAGCCCGAGCCCAACCTGGGCCCGGCCCACTTTCGTCCAGGCTTTTGCTTTAAGTCTTAGTACTTGGGCCGGGCCTGGATTTAAAAGTTCGGCCAGTTCCAGTTTATTATACGAGCTGGGCTTTGATTAAAGTGGTTGAGAGCTCAAAGCTGGCCCAGCCCATATAACAGTATTTGCCACTAAAGATAAAAGGGACTAGACCTCTGAGGTTGTCTAATTGTGAATTGTCTTTTGAGGTTTTTCCCTATAGCTTACCTTAAGTTTTCCCTCTACTTTCCAAAAAACTCTAATTTTCCCTACGGCTTCTTAATGCCAGGGGAAATGTCAAAACTACCCAAACCTTTTATTAAGGCATCCTCATTCCTTGATTTTTACTTTTTTTTCCCCTCTTGGTATGATTTCTATTTTCCTCTTTCTTTATCAAACATTTGGTCATTGCACCCTGCGTGGCCCCCTCTATGTGTACGATGCACCTTTACCTATTAAAGTGAAATACGATACGATGAATATAGTTGGACTGGTTGTTCATATAATCGAAACTTTAAACAATGAAAAGTGGGCCTCAAATAGGATAAATTAATTATATCTCAACTTCTTTTTATACAAATTGTCCTTTTTCCATGATCAGTACATTTTCCAGATCCTAACACCAAAAGTCACATTGATTGATAGATAGTAAGGATAGAGAGCTCATGAAACTTTGGTTGCTTGTCTTGATTAGGTCCTTTTTATTGCATGAAAATAATTCATAGAAATTATATGGAAACACTTTACCAATAATATCTTACCCCGAACATAGAACATAGCTTACTTATTTGCATGGAATTGAATTATTAAATATTTTAAAGAAATGAATTCATTATTGTTAAAATATGATCTATTAGTATGGATTTGAATTTCAAAGAATTCAAAATAGCCCACCCATTCTGCCATGAAGTATAGGATCTATTTGTTCACATGAAACTAAACTCATACAAATTCAAAGTAACTTATTTTACCATAAAATCCCTTTTCTTGAGAATTTATAACATGTTTGTTTGCATGAATATAATTCCAAGAAAATCAAAGAAACTCAATTTATCATGGATTCCTTATCTTAAAAATATAATTGGAGATTTTTTTATTTTCATTTAATTGAATTCCTAGAAAATGGTGTCGTCATCTTGTCATTTAAAAAAATATTGAAAAAAATTATAAAGTTATTGGCCATTTCCTTCATTTGAAAATTCAGATCAATCTTGAATTAGCGTATATTATAATATGGGATAATTGTCAAAATGCTTAGTTCAAAGTCTATTGAATATTTTGGAAATTCCCAAACAACAACGATATTAAAATAATTTTTCTAATATTTAAATATAGAAATATTTTATTCTGTACATATCCATCCAAACATTTCTTAAGATCTAAAAGAATATAAAAAAATGCATATTAGATCACTACTTTTCAATTATAGAATAATGCTATATATTTTCATCCAAACTCATTTACACCATTGCATTTTCAACCAACAAATGCAATAATACAAGTTTAAGCGCTTTCATTGACCAAATCCCAACCTAATTATAAGAATACATTTTTATTATGTTATAGCCCACACTATAGGTATTTTAGTCCTAAAATGGTTTAATTGTAGCTAGGGGGAAATATTCAGACTTTGGTAAGGTGGAGGGAAAAGTCATCTCTAAAGTTATAGCTCATTGTCTTTCCATTTCTGCCGGAAAACCGTCTAGGGCTTCATTCTAATATAAACAAAGAATGGTAATGCTTGTATGACTGTAAAATCAGCCCATGGCCAGATGATCCAGACAGGCTGGGCTTGGGCTTAGCTCATTTTATCTGGGTGAGGCACCTCTGGCCCTAGTTGGGCAAGGGACAAATAAGGGCCTAGTTAAAATTGGCACAGGCTTGGATCTATCTCAGTCCGGTCCACCCACGAACAGCCTGAAGTATAGCGGCGTTTTGTTGGAATTGTATTAAAGAGGTGAAGAGTGGGGTTTAAGGTGAAGATCTCTGTTCAAAAAAAAAAAAAAAAAAGGTGAAGATCTAGATGAGACCATCACTTTCGGTGGCAATCATTTTCTATCGAAGGAGAGCTGTTTTTGATAGCTCCTTGGATCCTCACTTTAAGCCTTCATTGTCGACCCCTTTAATGGTATGGGCTGTGCTTACGAGTCCCAGGAGTTTAATACTAGGTTGAACAAAAGCCCCCCCAAGTATTACCCTGATTTTCCCGGGTGGGAGCTTTTCTCATGTTTGGTGTGGCGTGTTTTTTTATTTTTATTTTTAATTTTCAACCATAGTAATTTCCTAGTGTGAACGGGCTCATTTTATTTTCAAATCCAGGAAATCAATCCCGTTGTAGATGTCCAAATCAAATAAAATTATTGAAAATGACAAGTAGGATGCAGAAGATATTTGAAGGTGTGCATGTGCTTCTTGTATCTAGAAAAAAAAAAAATTTTTTTTTTAATTTCTAAGCAAGCAGAGATATATCTGTCATTCTTCAGAATTCTATTTTTAAAATCAAACATTGGAAAAACAACTTCTTATGAATCTTCACTGAATTTACATAAATCATTTATTTGAAAAGGAACCATATAATATTTTCATACGGCAGTTGTGAGCCTAGCTGTGGGGCCCACTTGAATGTTTGAAAATGGTGACTAGGGTCATCTTTAAGCTGTGTAAAAAGTGTCAAATTGGGGGGGTGGGGGGGGATGCACAACTAAAAAGATTTGAAGTGCTGCGTTGAGAGAGAAAAATAAAAACACAACCGACACATATCATGTGCTTGGACGGTTTGAATCTCTACGAGGTGGATGGTCATAATATCAGAGATTTTTGTAACATAATTGATGACTAACATGCCAATTCACTCAGAATCCATCCCCGGTTAATTCTTTCAGATGCATAAGAAAGATAGCAGATGGTTGACAATTATATGGATGGATCAATGAATCACAACAAATTTTAAAAAAAGCCCAATGTTTGGAAGGCTATGATCATCCAAGCAATACGATTTTTTACCCACCGCTTCCTCCATGGTCCCATTCCTGCAAATGGGCCCTCAGAACACGGTCGTTGCATATTTTAGGCGATCACTTAGTAGCTGCTGCATGAAAAATGTTAGTACTGACAATTAAAGAGCGCAAATTAAAAATAATCATATCTGCATTATACTCCAAGCCAACCCCAACATGGTTGAGATAAAGCTTTGATAATGATAATCCACACCGCCTAATAGCACTTGATTAGAGCATCTGCCTATAGATGATGGTTCATATAGGGAAAAATATGGCGGCAAAGAAGAAGAAACTGATGAGCTGAAGTTACAATGCTAAGAAACTATTACAACAGCCTTTCCAAAAACAGTTTTTGTTCATTGGAGCCTCAGAAAATAAGCCTCAACTCTACCACCTTTCACAAAGAGCCTCACTATCCTGGATAAATACTGCAAATTACATAATTACGTCCTTTATCCTTCTGTAACTATCGCCTCAAGGCTTTACAGTAAATAGTTCAGCACTTATTTTGCTGACGCACTCCCAAATTCATCCCAAATTCATCGATATAGACAAGTGTGTCAACAAATAAAACCGTTAAAAGAGAGTATTTCCACCACAGATGTAGATAGCATTCATTCATCACCTCTCAGAATTAGAAGAAACCTTGTCCAAAATCAAAGCTTCAGCCCTTTGAATTGCTGCCTGTGACCCGGTGATGGTGACCTTCCTGTCAAAAGCACCAAGTGAGAGTCAATAACATATTTATTTATTTGTCCTCAAAATATTATTGGCTTAGGCAGACAAAAACCATTTTTTTGTGCATTATAGGTCCCCTACTTGCTTCCCATCATGGAACTTTACTCCATACGCTTCTCAGAAATGGGACCTTACTCCATACCTTAGTCTACTCTTGAGTGATAATAACATGAGGAAGAGATTCGTACCTGTCAGATGTCCCAGACATGAAATCTCCTCGATCTGATATCTTAATCCTGGCTCCACTAACCTGCAGAGAGAGCATCTTGGTTAGCACATAAATAGTGTGACCACTGACCAATGGATCAAAGAACAAGTCTTTTTGTCAAGTGAAGACCTGACTAATTTCCATTATATTCCTTCCACCACGACCAACAACAGCCCCAATATGCTCATCTGCCACACCAATTGTCACTGAATTTCCACGATCCTCTTGCGACCTTGAGACTACTGGTGGCATCAGACCCTACAAAACAAAGATTTATCAAACTTCAGAATACCAACCCTATCAATTTCAGAAAAAAACCATGTGGATGCGGGGGTATTACTGATGGCATGACCCTACAAAACATCGATTTAGTGAGCTCCAGAATTCAACCCACATCAATTTCAGCAAATCAAGAAGATGGTTTTTTTCTTTCTTTTCTTTTTTTTTTTTTTTTTTTTGGGGGGGGGGGGTGGGGGGTGTGGGGTGGGGTTGCGTTGGTAATTGATAAAAAAAAAAAAGGTTAACCTGTTTGAAAATGTTAACGAATTAGACATGCATATGGAGGCTTATTTACATCAGTACTACACTTCTTCCCTGAGTCTCAAACATTGAAAGTAAGGTGTGTCAATTTCTTGACGCTAGCTTAAATTTCATTCCCGGTAGTACTTCCTCCCACCCTGGGGGATTTCTTGTTGTGGACTGCATTTAGTAAGGTTGGAGGAAGTTATCAAGCAAAAGTAGGCGGCTTAGGGTTGGGAGATTTGGACTTTAAAAAATGGGCTCTTATGGCTAAACGGTGGTGGAGATTTGGAGGAGAGGGAGGCATTATGGAGGAGAGTTAATGGTGCAAAATATAGTGAGGATGAGTGGTGCTGGAAGCCTAATAGAATTTGTAGACATCGTGTGCCAGGTTTATGGGGTAATATTTTCAGGGTGGGGGACTCATCTTGCCTTGGCTTCATTTTTCCTAGGTTGTTTAGGACCTTAGGTTGGTAGGAAATAAGTGGGTTTTAGTTAAAGATTGTTATGTGAGTGACAGGGTTTTGGACCATGGGCCGTGTCTTTTAGAAAGACATTGCATCATGATGCAGGCCCTTGGGTTAGGGCTTGCGTGGAAGTGCCAAAGTACATGTCTGCAGACACTATCCGAGATCTCCATAGAGATTTCAACACAAGGACACACCTTAATGGATTACACCAATTCAATTCTATTAAGCAAGTCCGAGATTTCCATCTCTTATATTGCATATAAATAGGAAAAGCAAACTTAGGGCTAAGAAAACCTAGTCCAACAATAGAAATTATCCTAATTAGAACTCTTTCAATAAAATTAGAAACCTACTAACAAATAATTAGGAAAATAAAA
The DNA here is from genome assembly GCA_028538565.1 of Umbellularia californica. NCBI lineage: Eukaryota > Viridiplantae > Streptophyta > Magnoliopsida > Laurales > Lauraceae > Umbellularia > Umbellularia californica. The sequence goes on from JAPQWN010000007.1 coordinate 23,132,564, forward strand.
AAAATAAAAATATTCCTTAACTATCTTGGGTGGGACCACTTGTGGGCCCATTCTGCATTATGTCAGTTTGAGTGGGAGTATGAGTAAATGATGTAGCTGACTCTCATATTTAGAAGCCCTGCCCTTCTAGTGTCTTTTCTTGTAGGTCTATCTACAAGGAGTTGGAGGGCCCCACTGCTGTTAGAGTTCTGGCTTCGCATGTGTGGATAGGCTTGGCTTGCAGTCTCGGGAAAGACATCGATGTCAGATAATCTTAGGAGAGGGTTGGCCTCAGAGGCTATTTCATATTTAAGTGTTTTGTGTGGGAAGGAGACGGAGTCAATTTGCCATCTATTCATCCTTTGCAAGTTCTCTCATTCCTTGTGTAGTCTTGTTTAGAGGTGTGGTGTTTTATGGACCAGCCCAGAGTTTTATGGCGGGGATGATTTAAGTGTGGAGATATTCGTCTTTCCCTAGGTTTGGATTGATTCTCTGGAGACTTATCCCTTTCGCCATCTTATGGTTGATATGTTAGGAGAGGAATAGAGTTTTCAAAAGATCCCCATCGTCTATGGAAGATATATCTCAGTTGGTGGCGGTCAGAATTGCCAAATGGGTCTCCTTCAAGAGTGAATTCGAAAGTCCAAGGGTAGAGGGTGCGTTGCATAATTGGGAGGCTTCCTTACTTTATGGGCCTAAGAAGATGAAAAAAAATGCTACTTTGGGCTCCTCCCTTGGTGAGATAAAGTTTAATGTGGTTGGGGCAAGGGGAAAGCCTAGTCTAGCAGGTATCGGTGGAGTGCTTCGTAATAGTGAAGGAATTGTGTTGGCATGTTTTCCAAGCATGTGGGGGCCAATGAGGATGAGATTTTAGCCATCTTACATGCTATTCAGATGTATGTCTCCTCATCTTTTCAATTGAAGTTAGTGGTGGAAAGAGATTCTCTTAATTTCCAGGGTGATATCCTCAATGGTACCTCCTTGGAGATTTCAGTTTTAGTTGAACAAGAATAGAGCTTTATCGTCTTCATAGCAAGCGTCTTTTCATCATGTCGGGAGGGAAGCCAATGGTTTTGCAGAGTCACTAGCTAAGCAAGGGGTGTGGATAGGTCTTGTAACTTGGTAGCTCTTACCATGTAGTTTGTTGTTGTTCTCCATGGTGTTGGTTGTTTGTTCTCTAGTGTTTCACCTTGGTATATTACTCCTATACCTTTTGCCCTTTTCTTCTATTGGGGCATTTTGTATTAGTCTAATTTCCTTTAATATAATGTGTTGTTACCAATTAAAAAAATCACTTTAATACGTTTTGGGCTCACTATAAGACTGATGTTGTATAATTGTACACTAAAAATATTAAGAAAAATAAAGGTTTTTGCAAGATCAATCCCATGGTGAGCCCATATCCTATTAGAGTTAGATTTGGTTATGAAAGATACAAGAGGAAAATTATTTTAAGCAATTTAGCTTTTTAATAGGTGGGCCCAGATTAGATTCTACAGCATATATGAGAGAGAGAGAGAGAGAGAGAGAGAGAGAGAGAGAGAGAGAGAGAATGCCCTACCTTGTGGGGCTCATAGAAGCAAAACAATCATGAAAGATATGGGGTTGAAAGGCTTGGAAAACATTAGCCCATATATAGGCGGAGATTTTATTCCTTTTGGGCTAATGAGGGGGTAAAAAAAGTTTTTTTAATGGTTAATTATATATAATTTGGAAAGTTATGAGATTATTTTTAAAATACTAAAATTATATATGTATATATATATGGGATGTGTCGCCCAGCCTTGTGGAACCATCCATTTTGATCCAAATCCTCTTCTATTTTCCTATTCTTCTATTGTTTCCTAAATCTAGGGTCCTTCATAGAGAAAACCCTAGATAGGGGTAAATCAAGAACTTTGACTTAGTATCAGATCCTCCTAATAGGTAGAAGAAGTCTCTAGAAAGGTAAACTAAAGGTTTGATCTTAGAATCTATACAACTGGACGAGTTCTGGGGCTGCCGGTTCCAATTCAGTCACCCAGCATTGTGTTCGCTATTAAACAGTGAATTATCTTGGAAATCCTTGCTTATTGCTATGTGAAGGTGCAACAACAAGAAAGGCCTGATTGACTTTTCCAAAGTGTTTCTAGTTTCTAAGGGCTGACATCAGCTTGTTGATGTTGGCATCAGTACTGCACCAAGTTCAATTTGGGGTTGGATTGAGTGGAACAGTGTTTTGAAGCGCTACATTTTTTTTCAGCCAGTAAAGAGCTCTCCTCCAGCAGAAGACTGCCATTTTAAGAGAATTGTTGGAGCTGATCAAATAGAAAAATCATTTTGAAAGTTTCGAAATTGAAACCCTACCCAAATTAAGCCTGAAGAATGTCCCCAACAACAGTTAGTTTTGAAGGTTCGTCTGGTATGGTTTTCATTTGTATCAGATCCAAATTAGTTTCCGAACATTGTTCGAGTACAGAAGGGGTTGTGGGTGTCGTTTCACTGTCTATAAAGTCGAAGTTTTTTAATATTACAGTGGCTGAACAGTTGTTTTCAGCCTGAAATACTTTGTCGCTGGTATATACATTCAACAGAAAGGCTGCAGCAAGTTTTATAAAGTTTGTCCGCTCTAGGGCTGATGTCAGCATCTTGTACCGCCAAGTGTGGTCTGTTGTTTGTCTTGCTAAACTCAGAAGATGGCTGCGTGTTGATTTAGAGGACACTTTTATCTTCAAGTGAGGTTTCAGATACAGGTTGAGAGGGAATCCAAGCATGGGAGAGATAATTCTATTTTTTTTTTTAAATGGTAACTTGTATTAATAGTATTAAAAGCTTTACGGTATAAAAGGACTATACTGAGAAGCGGATGGGGAGGCCACCGCCCAAAAAGAGAGAAGCTAAAACAAAAAGGAGGCAGACTGCCTCGGACGAAGAAAGAAAAAGCCACATATGTTGAAACAAAGAGCATCGAAGGAGAAATCCCTAAAGTTTGGGATAATAGTAGACACCCAGGAGGCTACATTGAATTTCATTTTGTAGATTAAGTCTTCTTGTGAGGAAGAAGATCCTTCAAAACATTTGTTGTTTCTCTCTTTCCAGATCGTCCAAATGAAGGCGAGGAGAGACAGGCGCCATATGGTTTTCCCTTTGGAGGAGGAAAGCGGACAGGCCCACTGTTGGAACATCTCAGGGAAAGACTGAGGAATAGCCCAGCTGCAGTTAAACTCCTTGAGGATTGCTAACCAGATAGTTCTTGTCTGCTTGCAATGAAGGAATAAGTGATCGACCGTTTCCTCGTCAACTAAGCAGAGGGGGCAGGCATTGACAATAATCAAGTTCCTTCGTCGAAGATTATCCATAGTCAGAATTTTATTCTGGAGAGCAAGCCAAAGAAAAGCTAGGACTCTTGGAGGGGCCTTAGTTTTCCAGAGGGATGGCCATCCTTGATGAGAGGTCGTAGGCCCTTCAAGAAGGGCTGAGAAGAAGGAGAGATAATTCTATTGGTTCCTTTTTGTTAGGGAACATAAAATCCAATGTTCAAATACCCATGAATCTCTTCAATGAGATTTCAACGCTTCGTCAGAAATTAGAATTACTTTAGTGCGCTGCTTCATTATCATTTGCCAATGGTGTGCGCATGTGGGATTATCATATGCTCCAAGCTCCACACGAGAATAGAAGGGGCTTTCCTCAAGCCTTTTGTTGAGAAGGATCCAGACAGTGTCACTCTGTAGCACATTTGAGATGTGAAGATATTGATGGACAGTTCACTATGGTGTTTCAAGATCTTTACATAAACTTGGAACGATTGACATCTATGCTCCAATTTAAGGGGAGCCTTAAACCATCTCTTCGAGAAATGGTAAAAAAAAGGGAAGCCTTATAAAATGTTTATCTTGTAGGGTTATTTCTGTCTTTCTGGAAGTATGGAAATACACCTGTACTATAGGCCAAACATCAAAAGGATACTGGATCCTTTCCGAATGACATATACTTAATCATAAGATTGCCAAAGCTATCACCATCATCATCATCACTATTAGTATTATTATTATTTGGCTAAGATGGGTAACTGGAAGGAGTGTTAGTTTAAAGTTAAAGACCCAGGGACCGATCCCTGGGCATGTGTGTGATACTAAGATGCAAACACCACTCAACCATGAGTGTGTTGGCAATTCTCTTATGCGTGTTAACTTTCATCTTCTTTATTATCTTTTTTTTTTTATTTGCTACATTGGACTACTGGTTAGTAGCGATACTTCAAACTTGAAGACCCAGGGCTCGATCCCAGGGTATATGTCGGATACTAAAGTGCCAACACCACTCAAACATGAGTGTTGGCATCTTCTTTATTATCGTTACTTAATTACAAAACCTGGCCTGCCTCATCCAAATTTGAACTAAAATTTCAACATTGCACTTGACATGAAGCACTAAACAATGTACAAAAAACAATAGGTTTGTTGCATCTCTACATATTTTGAGCATCAGATGAAGGTGTATAATATGTGAGAAATTTGAAAATAACCAACAAAAACAACCATTTGCAAAAAGTACTGAAAATAACGAACAGAGCAGACCTTGTTCTGAAATTTCCCTCCCATGCCATTTGGTCCATAGTTTATTGCAGTATATGGTACTGTTTCAACAGAATCACAAAGCCAATCAGAATTCCATTATATTTATTTATGTTTTTAAACACCACCTATAATATTCAAATGAAAGTGAAAGAACAAATTATTAAATTTGATCATAGCTTGCCAACTCATCGATGACTTGACTCAGCTTGGCAAGACAGTTAAACAGGGCAAGAAATGAGACCGGACAACTTGTTGACTTGGTTAAGTCATGGAACAAGTCACATGGCTCAGTCAAGAGTTTCAAGTTTCCATAGAACAGTAAAATTTTAAAAAGGTTTAAATTCATGACCTCTAAAACTAAGGTTAGAGCTCTCTGTTTTTTCTTCATCCACAACCAAGGTTATAGCTTCTACCAACTTAATTATTGAGACGTACATGAATTATTTGACTACAACAGATTTTTCTTGATATGATAACTATTTTTTTTTTTTATTTCCACAACAAAGAACTATAGCACAAATGAACCATTAAGAAAAAAAGAAAAAAAAAGAACTATAGCACCATGAGAGTAACAAAACCAACGGACAACACCAGTGTAAAAGCCCTTTCTTGGAAAAATACAAATAAATTGAAATTAGGTGATTATAAACAAGTTCTTTTTGTGGATAAAAGATTTTTTTTTTCTTTTGATGCGGAGCGGGGTACCAGATGCGGCGCGAGTAGACATGGAGGGCAGAGAAGGGGGAGGTCAGGCTTTCACCTAAAAATTCTTGGACTCACGCCAAACTCCCCATTGCAGGTGAGGAAGAAGAGAACTCTAGAAACCCAAAAGCACTCAAGAAATTCTCATTAATCACTTACTAAAGCCAAATCAATGATGCATTACAATGCTTAAATAGATAAAGGACCAACCCTAAAACTAATATGGACCATCCAAATGCATCGATGATTAGGATTAAAACAGCCACCTAAATATAATTTCAAACATAAATAAGTAAATAAAACTCTAAATAGACTAAGATAGGTGGGCTGGGCCCAAAGAACTGGTCGAAATGGATGGGCTAGGCCCATTGGCGGGTCGACCCATGGGACCATGAGTCTGTCCTGCGTCAACTTTCCTTTTTTTATAGATAACATGAGCCAAACGTGCAATCTCACAATTGCAATAGTAGCACACCTTCCAACTATGCTACAGGCTCTTGTCATTATAAAACAGTTGTGGATCTTACTTTCATTGTCCCATTTAAATCATTGAGGACAATTGATTAGACAGACTGCCACACAAAAGGTGGATTATTCTTCAAAGTGTAAACTATTTAAAATTCTAGTCATTTGAATGACACGAGAAGACCACAGTAAAATATAATACTATGAAATGATCCAAATTCAAGGAAACAAAATTAAGTATTTTCTGTTATGTCTACAACACCTGAGTAAGTTTTGGGTGATTGTATATCAACAAAGGTGCCTGTCAAACCAATGGACTAGATCAATAACTTAAATCCTACAAATGAATCTTAAGAATCAAAGTTACTATGTAGTTTAAGTCAAAAATCATATAATTCCTCGAACCCAACATAAGCTACTATAAACGATTTTGGCACTAAGTCACAGACTTTTTTCTTATCCTTGACCTTGTCTCTTGCATTTTACCAATAAAAAATTCAACTATTTATGGTATAGCCCTTAGAGGAGATTGCACATGGTCTGACTTCATCTTCTAGTCCTTATTCTTAGCTATCAAATCTAATCATGATAACTACACTAGATAACTTTCACCCATCCTTTTCAATCAAGGATTCTAAATAAAACAGCAACTTCACTGCTCTTGGAAAGATCCTTATCAATTAAGGATTCTATATATGACAATAAAGTTGAAAAAAAAAAGCAGTAAAAATATCTTCTAATTGATTGTGCAAGGGGCCCATTGATTTAATATCCTTTTTTTTTTGTAGGTAGAGGTGTATATTAAAGAATAAACCAAGATTACAACAAAGAAAAGGAGAAACTACTTCTAGGCAACGTCGCCAAAGCATGGCTGCATCAAGATAAAACAATAACGAGAAAGAAAAATGGAAAATAAGACTCATAACCTAGGCCAAGCTCACAAAAACGACGAGCAACTAGCATATCAGTTGTTAGTCACAATATCAGGTCAGAGTCAAGTTAGAAATTAGTCATCATTTAGAAGCCAGAGCTTGTCGCTGGTCATGCTTGTCCAATGGCCTGAGGAATTTCAATCTAGTTGTGACTAACAACTGATATGCTAGTTGCTCGTCGTTTTTGTAAGCTTGGCATAGGTTATGAGTCTTATTTTCCATTTTTCTTTCTCGTTTCTATTTCCTGTTTCCTCTTGATGCAGCCATGCTCTGGCGGCGGTGCCTAGAAGCAGGTTTCTCCTTTTCTTTGTTGTAATCTTGGTTTATTCTTTAATATACCTCTACTTACTTACCTTGCAAAAAAAAAGGGCTTGGGCCTTAAACCATGGACTGGAATGCAACCTGCATCAGTGTAGGAAAGTGTAGGAAAATATACTAAAAGAGGATTACTAAAGAGTTAAAAGTTCCTCCATACATAAACATGAATTTTACCCATGACCAGAAGCAAACATAAGAACCATCTTCCAGATTTATATTTGCTTTTTTTTTTAATGGTAAATTAAAATTTTTGTTAGAAACTGAAATTAGTAACTTGTTATGATTGCTTGTAGATTGTAGAAAAATGATTTTATGGTGACTTGTTCTTGCATTCAATAATTCTTATTCATTTTAACCAGACAGGACTCCCCATTCTCACGTGTTGGTAGTACCAAGGATAAATGTAGCGGTTGTGACAGGTGCAATGGACAGTAGCCAAAATGCTATGTCGCAGGCGATTCGTAACGGTTGCGGCGATACGTAGCAACGTAGCGGTGTGATTTTTTAAGTGTTAAAATTTTTTTGAATCTTCCGTCGCAACCGACCTTTTGTTTTTTTAGTGATTTGGAACCATATAAGGGTATAGACAACCATAAGAAAGGCTATTGCAGAGAAGAAATAGGGAAAATAGTATTATAAATTAAAATTGCTTGGCTCTTTTGGGTTTTACACTGTAGCACCGCTATTTTCAAATAGTGTAGTGGCCTCAACAGCTACGGCCGATAACGCGGCCACTACGCTATTTTGAACTATGGGTAGTACAACATACTTTCACATTTTGAGATGTTAATACCTGTTAAAGCATATTGAGGTCTAACATCCTACCACCACACCACACCGATAGCAGAAATAAATTGAAAGCAGAATGCGAAAAGTGAAAATATATCAGCAAGTCACTGTAATCAGGTGACTAGCTAGCTACATAGTTCAACATAGAGGAACTTAACATTAATTAGACACAAGCAAATGATGCCCGTGCCAAGCATAAATAGGCAACCAATGACATTCGCAGCATCAAAGTTGCATTATGCTGTGACATAATTTGACATTACCCTGATCAAATTCAGATTGATACAGATTGACTTAGAGTTATTATTAAATCCCAAATATCTAATCCCAATGACTGGACCATCTTCATCAACTATAGCCCCACAACGGAATACAACTATCCCGAAGTCTAACTAATCTTTAAGTTTTACTAGTAAAAAATTCTTACTTTTCAAAAAACACTGATCTTGAAGTTCTATGCTATGAGACAGATTTTCAAAGAACTGTCAAGGATACAGATCAGTCATTAGAGAACTGTTTCAGTAGAAAGACACACACTACCCTTAATTAGAATTCAAGATGCCACAACCAACTTGAAAAATAACCAGCAAGACTTACAATAATCCAACAGTAGCATAAAGGAGATAGAATGAATACATGACCCTTGGATTTGAAATAGGCCCCCCTCTAGAACGATAACCTCGATTTGAATTCAGGCCACAACATGCCACACCAATCTTGAAAAATAACCAGCAACTATTACGATGAATTGAGAGGAGATTGGTCAATCAGTCTCCTCATATATGGCGCAACTAGAGGCAAGCTGGGGTCAGCAGCTAGCCGGCTACAGGTGGTGGTGTTGTAATTGCAAAGGGGAAGTATTGTTTATGTTTCCCAAGCATGCTGGGGTGAAGGTATCAAATAAAGCAGAAGTTTTTGGTCATTTTGAAAGCTCTTCGGACTTTTTATTGTCATATCAAGAGAGATTATTTGTGAAGAGTAATTCTTCTAATGCGGTGGCTTGGGTGTCACATAATGACTCGATGTCATGAAAGTTCCAGCTTTATTTTAATGAGATCTCATTTGCGTGTGGTCTTTTTCCATGAGGTTAATAATTTTGTTGGTGGGGTATAATGCTCTTATACCCTTTCCTTCATTCATTGGGAGATCTTTATTTGGTGTATGTTATCTCCTTTTCTTTGATAATATTTATCGTTACCAACCCAAAAGAAAGAAGCAATGAATCTAGTAGGGTCTCACACCCGGTTTCACATAGAAATGACTGGAATTCTTTCTAAAGAAAATCAACTCATAAATTCATTAACTTCCAAACATCATCTCCAAAACTGTTTTGGCCAATTGGCTTACATGGGTATCTATTTTGAACTTAAAAAAAAAAAAAACAAACTAAACAGACTGTTTTGGCCACTTTTTTGGGCTTAGCTCCATCCCTTTTGCTTTGGTTGCTCACCTCAAGTTTGTTTGGGGCCTCTTGAGTTCAGTATATTTCTCTTATACTGTACAGTTTTTTCGAGCAATGAATTCAGTCACCATTTTCAAAAAAAAAAAATTTGAATTAAAAAATAAGCATGATCACCTGCTAATCTTATCCCTAATTTTAAAAGGATTTAAACCGCTTATTTCCAATCTCAGAGAATCCTAAATGAGGCAACAGAAGAGGAAATTAATTCCTAGATAACAAATAACAGTTAAAACTTAAAAGTTAAAAGTCATAATAATTTAGGAAACTCCAAAAGAAATCAAGCCATGTGGGATTTGCACAAGTAAACCTGGGCACAAATCCCAATGAGATATTTTCCTCTCACAATAGGCCCCACATAGAGCCCCAATCAAAATTAATTATAGTTGGTGAAAATTGAATGAGAGAACACTTGGCTTTAATATATAATAATAGAATCCTCAAGTACATAGTGTACCTAACCAGCCAATGGTAACATAGGAAAAAAAGGATAGAATAACAAACAACAGCCACACCTGCATATGAAAATGGAGCATTAGCAGATTGCGAGTATTGAGCATCTTCGGTCAATTTTGACAAGATTAGGAGTATTGCCCGCATTTGTTCCTCCAAAGACCCTGTCAACGTCACTACCCTATCATTTAAGCCAAAATTATGGTCTTGAGGAGATATTTTGATGCCTGCTTGCGAGTCTTCAATAAATGCCCTGGTCAAATGCACAAGATAATAGCTGTTAAAAAATAACTCTTCAATTAAAATGCAACTCAGTGTTCAACTTCCAAAAAAAAAAAGGGAAAATGCTTTTCCTTTTTCTTTTTCTTCAAATGGTTGGTTTCATCAATAAAAGAAAGAATCACATGAGGACAATAATGACAAGCTTAAAGCGCCCAAAGGAGAAGACACAAGAGACAATAGAGAGACACCACTAAACATCCCACACAACATACAAAACACAAAAAACAGAAACTACAACCAACAGGCCTGAACTATGAGCCTACAAAAGATGAGGCCACTTCCTTCCAATTGAACATAACTTGGTCCAAAGTGTACCCATGGAAAAGGCGGTTGATTGACACCCAATAGGCAATAGTAAACATGATCTTGCCAACCAAAGATTCACAATTCACTGCAACCCCTTCAAAACACCTAGCATCCACTCCTTCCAAATACTCCAAATAAAAGCAAGGAAAGCTAGCCTCCACATTTCCTTGCCTCTAGGCATCCCAATAGGAGACTTCCATGCCTCAAAAAAAAATCGAGGGGTTTCTGGGAGAACCCAACTAGAGCCAAACCAGACAAACATCGTATTCCATACCCACTAAGCAAACCTGCATTTCAGGAGAGGTGATCTATTGTTTCCTCAGTACTCAAGCATTCCAAATACGAATTCACCACAATAATTCCCCTTCAACTCCATGGGGAGGATTCTACTTCGGAGAGCAAGCCACCCAAACACCACAACTCTAGGAGGGGCCTTAATCTTCCAAATACCAGCCACAGGATTCCTCAGCAAAGTCCTCCTTGATATGGCCGAGAATAAAGAAGAAACCTAGAAAGATCCATCTTTAGAGGCACTCCAAACCCTAGCATCGTATCCTCCTCAGAATAAAAACATCATTCAAGAGGTAAAAAAGAGATGTAAGTTGATTGTTCTCATTCTCCATTTAGGTTCCTTCTTAAAATAGGACCCTAAACCCCTCCATGTCCAGGTCTCTCCAAGTAGCTTTGCACTTTTGCTTCCATTTTTTTTTTTACCTTTTGAATGGTAATTGAAACATTCTAATAAAAAAGAAGGCATACAACATACCACCAAAATTGGGTTCTAAAAGGTCGTCACCCAGTGTGGTCCCACCGAAGCAGGGTCCAGACTAGAGACAAACCTAACCTATGGCAATTTTGCACAAAGTGGCTGCTCTTAGGTCTCGAACTTGCATTATCACGCATGGCACCCGAGACTTTTACCATTGCACCAAAGCAATGACCCTTGCCAAAATTGGATTCTCTTAGGATTAAGTTTTTGCCTTCCTTAATCAAAGCACAAATTATACAAATCCGGAAATTGTGCTTCCAACACCTAAATATCATGCCAGAAAAGGATCTTCTCCCCCGATTCTACCTATTATCTAATATTCAACATGAAATTCTCCTTGACAGAAGATTATACCTTTCCAAATAGGTAGCCCCCTGAAAATCCCATCCATCGCTAGAGCCAACATATTTAGCCGTCACCAACAACCTCCACAAACCATTTGACTCATCCCCAAGCCTCCAAAACTACTTAGCAAACAAGGCTTGATTCATCAGACTTAAGGGCCTAAGCCCCAAGCCCCCACACCAATGCCCAATCCACTAGATGAAGCTTCTTCTCCATACTACTCCTGTGCCATAAGAAGTTCCACTGCAAATTATCTATGCAATTGATAGCTGAAATTGGGCACTTAAGGATCGACATATAATACACCTAAAGACTTCATCAAAACTAACCAATGAGTGTCACCCTTCCTCCAGGGGATAAATAGTTGTCTTGGACAACATCCTTTCAACTAGCTCAACCACCAAACTCCACACATTTATTGGCCGATCCCAGCCAAGAGGTAGCCAAGGATATGTAGCTGGGAAAGAGCCCACCTTACACCCCCAATAGCTCAAAATACTGATATATAAGAGCATCCATTACTCTTAAACCCATCAGCTCTCTTTTGAAGAAAGTGACCCATCAGCCCTCTTTTGAAGAAAGTGACTTTCAAACTTTTAATTTGGTCTTCACTAGCTTTGCAAAAAATCAATGTATTATCTGCAAACTGCAAGTGGTATTTTTTTTCCCATCCACCTTGAAGCCTCTGATTAAACATGCCCTAGCCGCCGCCCTAACCATCCTAGTCAAAGCTGCCACAACTATGACAGAATAAAGTGGAAAGAGGGTCCCCTTGTCTAAATCCCCTTTGAGTTGGAAAGAATCCTTTCGGTGACTCATTAATCATGACGGAGAAGAATACTGACGAAACACACTCCTGAACCCATTTTCTCCACTTTAACCCAAACTACATTCTATTGAGCATCCAAGGAACCCAAATCCGCTCTGTCACAAGACTTCTCCAAATCCAATTTGAGAATAAGCACTGGAAGCATGTCTCTATTCCTCAAATGCAAGCATTCATTTGCGACAGAATCCTGTATAGAATCTGCCTCCCCTTAATCAAAAGCTCCTTGCACTTTGAAGATAATACAAGGGAAAATTTTCTAAAGTTTTCCAGCCAAAAATCTTAGCTTAAATCTTGTGAATACTTCCGCTAAGAATGATGGGGCTATAATCTTTGATACCGATATACCATCCGTCCTTTTTGGGATTAGCGCAATGAAGGATGCTCCCAAACCCTTAGACAGCTTGTCTGTAGTATGAAATTCATCCATAAAAGCAATAATATAATCCCTCAACATCCCCAAAAAAGGCTAAAAGAAGGCCATAGGGAAATCATCCGGACCGGGGCTTTATCTCCCACAAAAGCAAACTTCCTTTCCAGCCAATGGGCCTTATCACCCCCTATTTTAGCACAGTTCAAATCATCCAAGGATGGTCTCTCACATACCTCCTAGGAATAAAGAGAGACAAAGAAGTCCACTATGTGCTTGACAACTTCATCCTTACTTTACAATTTGTTCTCCCCATCCATAAGAGAGGATTTTTGTTAATCCTCCTTTTGGACGAAGCCATCCCATGAAAAAATCTAGTATTTTTTATCTCCTTTCAGCCATCTACATCTAGACCTTTGTTTCCCTTTAATTTCCTCCTCTCTTAACTTTCTCTAGAATTCATTTTTAAGATAGACACAATATTCTTTTCTTCCTAAACATGCGAAAAAAGACCAATAGCATAACAATAACCTGAGATTTTGGAATCACTCTTAAGACATAAGTAGTTGCAAATTAAAATATGTTTTTTTATAGATAGAGTCAATAAAAGATAGTAAAAGAAAAGCCCACTTCAACTTTGTTAGCACCAAATCCAGAGCATGAATTTGACCTTATTGGATGAATCATTGTGCACCAAATCACTCACCTTGTTTTATTATATAAAAGTTTTTAGATGATATGAATAATTTCTCCTAGCCAGTTTCACTGAAACCCATGGACTATCACATCTCAGCAGACCAAAAAAATAAAAGAACAAAAAAATAAAAAATAAAAACAAGACAGCTACAATAGGAATGGGATTCTACAGCTTGCATTAACAGTATCATGCAAGTAGTCTTCGAGATCATTTTCTGACATGCCCCAAATAAAATAAAACAGTTCCTAATGAAAATCAGATATTTTGATTTCATTTAATATGTAGCTGCCTTTTGGGTTGGTGGCTGTGTTATCTTGTGGTGGGTCCTTCTGCCATAGTAGATATCTCCTATACTTTATAGCCTATCTTCATATTAATACAGTCACCATTTCCGATAAAAAAAAATGGAAAATAAAATAAATTTATATTTACCAAAATAAATTAATAATAGAAATTATAGTAACATTTGTGTGATCTCCTCCAAAGAACAATAGTAAACAACGAAAAATGTGATAAAAATATACGAAATACGATTATAGGATTCCCAATTTTTCATATCTGATAAGAAGCATCATTGAGAATTTTAAGATATAGAATTCTTAAGGCTTTTAAATTGGGAAGTATTGAGCTTAATATGCAAAACTCCCAACACAATTGACAACAAATATAGTTAAAAAAAAAAATCATACTTTATGGTAGATCCTCCCTTCCCAATAATGCCACCACAAGAGCTGTTAGGAACAATCAGCCTAACTTTTGTTCTTGGATCGACATCATCACCATCTTCAGCTGGTGCCTGCCCAAGACAAGGAAAAACAAAAATAATTTACAATCAACAAAAATTGTATTATATTCACAAACAAATAAAACAGACAGGCTAAATAGAAACACTACCTCACTTAGCAGTTTGGTAAGGATGAGTTCCATTGCTTTAAGTATTTCACTAAATGCTCCTGTAATCATGATTATCCTATCAGATGTTCCAGGAAAAAACTCATGATTGCGTGACAGTTGAATGCGAGCTCCAGACTGTGATTGAAACTCTGTAATTGTTGTGCCACCCTTTCCAATGATGGACCCAGCTTCCGCATTTGACACAAGGAACCTAACATGTGCAGGCTTTCCCTTATCATCTGAAAATGTAGCCAAACACATTCAACTTTCTTTAAAATCTTGAAGGCATTTAAAATTTTACATGTACTTCTTTAACAAAAAGAAAGTGTTAAAGGTGGAAAAAAGAAGCTAAAAGAAATAATTGCTGTGGTTTGCTCAATTAAAGGTTGTGGGTTCAAGACATGTTACCAATCCCACAATAAACACATACATATTATATATATATATGTGTGTGTGTGTGTGTGTGTTATGGTTTGCTGAACCTTATTAATCCAAATTAAAAGTAATTGCTATCCAAAACTACTCACTAGTAGAGCTGTGTAAGTGATCGAAGTCATTGCTATCCAAATCCACAAAATAGTACAGCGGTATAAGAGATTGAAGTTGAACAACATAATAAATAATATTAACCATGCGTAAAAGTAATTGCTACCCAAATCTACAAACTAGTAAATCTGTTTAAGTGATTGAAGTCATTGCTATCCAAATGTAGAGCTGTATGAGTGATTGAATAATATAAGATAAGATTAGTCATGGGTAAAAGAATCAAGCCAACTTCTGGATGCAACCATAAGAATTATCGAAATACTCATAAATATACCCCCCCCCCCGCCGCGCGAGGCCACACACCTGCATTCAGATATGACACCAGTCGCTCGACACAATATGGTTGCTTATTTTGAACACATTCCAGAGAGAGAATGGACTGTCAGTATCTCAGTATCTTGACACTTAATAGGCTGTTGGTATCTAACCACTTCTAAATCTAAGAAGTCTACCAAAGATGCAACCGAGTCTGGTATTAGGAGCAAATAAACAACTTTTAAATCACCTTTAAAAAAATATTGTGCATGATGGTCCACATATAGCAAATTGACCACTTTTAAATTGCATTTGTATAGGTATTTTGTACGATAGTCAATGCATTATTTCTACATTATACATTATTTTGTAATCTTTAATAGGCAAAATTTTGTTTAAGGGACCGCAGGACCAAAGGTGGACCCCAAACACAAGCAAACACTCTAGCTACACCTGCTTTAACTGACATTATGTCATCATCATCTTAACCTAATCATATCAATTAGGGGTCTGTCACACTATAGCAAACAAATCCACTACACAATTATGCCGTCTGATAGTATGTGATAAGACAATCTGCCAATTCAATTCATCTTCATAGCCCCATCATTCAATTTGTTAAAACCTTCAAGGTAGTAGAGTTAAAATGATCGAAACCTTGGACATCGAAGGATAAATAAAAATATATAATGGAGGCAGTTATGTATCTACCTGTTGTGTTCAACACCTCTAATAAATATAGTTTCATGGTATCAAATACAGCCTAACAATTAGCTGCTTGTAATCCCACTGGTTACAGTCAACCTTATAAAGATATGAAGCAACTATCAGAGAGCAATTTATAAGTATTCACACATATGGTACCCTAGTATAGTAGATAAAGGAAGTAAAACATTCGCAATTGGATAAAGTAGTCCTCACATGCACTCATTCTGAAAGTGATTTATCTTTTCATTTACATGCCGACACTATCGCTAAAATTGATGTGGTGGGGGTTTGCAATATCAATTTGCTAAGTAAAAAGTCGTGACAAATCGTCATGGCATTGTAAACAAATTGGACAATTGATAATTTGCAATGATACCCAATGAAGATTAACAGCACCATCAGATGATGTGACGATCAAACTCAAATATGTTTTGTGCATTCATGGAAGATAGGATGAAAGGTGATGCGGACAGACTGAAAAAAAAAAAGTGATGTGGACAGTATTGTCATCTGCATGCATGTTACCAACTTGGACACCAGCACCATAACAACACAATGCAACTGGACAATCTCACTAGAAGCAAAGGATGCTAATTGATACTCAACTTTTGTAAAAGATTTTGTAATTGTTGTGCACTTTTTACTTCCAATAAACAAAAGAAGACCTTATAAACATGCACCAAATAGGAGTGGAGCCTGGAGCACCATGTATCAAGACAACCAGATCAGTTAAGAGTCAACATAAGCAATAAGCAAGAGAAGACAAGTAGACGAATAAAGCAGGCCTCATCCCAAGTTCCCATTTCATCCCCCTTTCTCAAGGAGAAAAAAGATATAAAGAAAGCATGTAAATTAAATAGAAGAGAGGAAATCCCCATTTTCAATGATTTTTAGAGTTCTTTAGGCATAGATAAAACCTTAAAATATGATACAGTGCTTAATCAAATATAGCTTTAATGCAGTTGGTTTTCTACCATCTAAAAACTAGTCACGATACCATTTCCATCACAAACAAAAAAAGGGAACTGCATTTTACATAGCTATTGCTTCTTCCACTTGTCCACCGCAAAATCAAGACTACCAAATCAATATTTACACCAAAATTAGTAGAATCCATTGCAAGCCCTACTCCAAGTCAGAACCAACCCCCCACCCCACTACTCTTCCCCTCTCCTACTGCAAGAACTGAACTGAAATACTGGACAAAAAGATCTATACTCATCACATTATCCCCACGCAAACACAAACTCACACACACGCAGATAGCAAGTTTAGCAACCCACAAACGCAGCATTCAAAAACACCCAGTAGCATAAAATCAAACAGTCAAAGGCCTCTATTCTACACATCCTTCCATAAAAGTATTTGACCTAAATCAAATCCAAACACTAATACAATTGATACCCATCTCTCCCACGCAAACCTAAACACACACAGAGAACCCCACAAAAGACAGCATTCAAAATAGTAACCAAATCAAAAACACCCCAGGAGCATAAAATCAAACACCTCAAAGGCATCCATACAACACATCCTTCCATCCAAGTATTTAGCCCAAATCAAATCCCAACACAATCAAAACAAGACCCATTCTTCATCTGGGTCAAAAAAACCCCTGAACGAATCCCGTTACAACAATGGTGCGCAGGATAATGCCGTAAAGTGATTCATGGGTCTTCTAGATCTGGAAAAAAAATATGAAAGAATGTGGGAAGAGAAGAGAAATCAGACCTGCGGAAGGAGAGAGAGGAGCGGATCGCTTCGGGGCTAGGTCGGGCGAAGAAACGTAAGACGAGTCTGGAGATTCCATGGTCGAGTTCGACTATATCTGAATGAAGGAAGGAAGAGAGAGCGAGAGAGACTAGTCCATGTAAAAGGAGAGAAGAAGCAGAGGGAGGAGTTTTATATAGATTTTTATAGATCTCCAGATTTTTCAACTGTGGCTGTAGGAGGAGTGCTCGGATGAGTTAGGGAGGAATTAATCGATGTGGTACTTGTCCTGCAAGGACGTGTGGCCCACCTAACAGATTATCAACCGACTGTTCCCAATCTCATCTGTCCATTGGAGATTGTAGGGACTAGATGAGTTGTGTGTGATAGGGGTGTTCATGGGGCTAGGTGGTGCTTGACCTAATAGGAGTTGGGCCCATTTTTAGGGGTTAATAAATAAAGACCTTAGGTTAAAACACAGCCCCAAACCAAAACCACCACCACCACATGACACACCCAAACGGTCATGGCCCCACATAAGACTTGGCACGGCCCACAAGCAAAGGCGGGCCTGATCTACAGATATAATTGCTTTTCTTTTCTTTAGTGTGAATATAAAAAATATAGTATTTTATTTTTTTAGAGAAAACTACCAAAAAAATGGCCCCCGATGACCACTAACCGAAAAACACGTTATTGGTCAATATGGCACCGAAGTGGTTTCCCGTGACAACGTTCGTTTTTTTTTTATTATTATTAAAGATTTAAATGTGTGGTGATGTCGTCGCAATTCAAACTTATACGAATCGCTTGAAACCTCATTTCCCCCATTTTTCCCTTCTTCCTTCCATCGTTTTCTCCCTTTATTTGGTAGTTTCCTTTCCTCCTTCCTCAAAAGGTTCTTACCTTGATGATTTAGCTACCCAAAAATAATTATACAACAAAGATAATGAAATGAAAAAACTATGTATTAAAACCTTAATGAACTTTCTCGAAAAGTAAACATGAAACTCAAGCTCTATAGTAGATAACGCATGAAAGAAGGTCAAACTGTGCCATGCCTACCTCGTTAATAGAGGTCAACAACCTCCACAAAGAATATTTAATGTTGGAAGAGAGTTCTGTTTGGGTTCATTTAGGTACGGAAAACCAGCAATCGAATATGATAAAGGTCGAAGAAGAGGCAGATTTGACGAATTAGTGACGAAGTCGTTGCTTGTTGAAAAAAGGCAAAAAAAAAAAAAAATGAATATTTTGGTGGGAATACCGTTCTATTGCATCAAAACTATGAGTACCTCTTTTGGTTAGTGGACCTTTAAGGTGCCTTTTCTAGTAAAATTCTTTATTTTTTATTTTTTATTATTTTTATAAAAATTGTAAAGATTTCGAAAGTAATCCTGTTGAAAAACCAACAAATAAAAAAGATTCAAATTGTTCTCTTGTCGGTGGAGTAGGACGAGTTTGACCAAACCGCTTAAATATGTATGTGATACTATTTTGATTTTTTTAGTCTGAAACCCTAAAAATGGAAGTACGGCAAAGCCCAACGCGAATGGCACGGCCCAGGCCCAGACACAATGCCTGTGCTGCACCAGCGGGCCGTGCCAAGCTTAGCAGTGTAGTCAGGAGTGTTGGCACAACATGCCACGATTTGATGTGTCGTGTTGTGCCGGCACAACCCGTGGAACGACACGTTTGACACCTCTACTTCGCCCCTCTTTTGTTTTTAACAAAAACTGAATAAAAATTGAATACCCAACCATCACCTTTGTTATTCATGTCTCATCTACATGCTACCTTATACTCTCTACTCATCAGCTCTTATCTTTAAATGATGTTCTCCTATGCACCTATGCATTGCACATTGGTGTTGTTCATCATCCTACCTTAGGTAACGGCTAGGATGTGTGCTCTCGAACGAGCGAGCATTAGGGACTAAAATTTCCCTCATCTTTCTTTCACCTTCACTTTTTTAATAATTCTTAGATGGACCAAATTCGACCATAAATTTTTATGTATTTAATTTATATGTACAGACATATATGTCCTTAGGGTGTGTTTGATACCGTCCACGGAAGAGAAAACGCATAATTTCCTACCACTCCAGGAAGGAAGTCTAGATCTCATATCTTGAGTAAAATGGCCTAAAAAAACCCTTTCCAATCTCTTTGCCTCGTTGGAAGGCATCAAAAATTACAGCGCCTCGTGTCTGTCCGTTTCCGTGGAATATGCCGCTAAACAAATGACTCCTACTTGTTAAATTACCAAACGCGCCCTAAGAGTCTATTTGTTTGCATAGATTTCACATGAACATAATATATAGGAATTTATGACATTTCGTGGAATATGCCGCTAAACAAATACTCCTATGAGTATATTTATTTGCATAGATTTTACATAATTTGTGTATATATATTATAGAAATTCATGACATTAAAGTAGTTGAAAAAAAATAAAGACCAAAAGTGAATGTACTAAAATGATCAATCAAATATTAATAAAAATCAAATGAAAGGAAGATGAAAAGTAAAATGTAACCGCCACCTTAGTAATTCAAATACCAAGAAAGTCAATAGTCGATCTACATTGTTCCCTTATATCCTTTGCTTCTCGCCTCTTTAATAATCATTTGGTGGAGATCATTTATCCATGAATTCCTATATATTTAATTCCTATGGAGTCTATTGCAAACAAATAGCCCATGAAAACATCTGTTATGTATTTATTTTTCATATGTTCTATGCAAACAAAGCGCCCTTAGTTATGGGGCCTAATGTAAAGGCCAAGATTCAAATCATGGACCTTAAAGTTAGGTCTACACTTCACCCATGTGTAAAAACTTAAATCCCGTTTTTTGTGTTAGAAGTGTTGGGCCCGCTGGGCCATTAAGAATGTAAAGTCCTGGGTCGTCTTGAGACTAGTATTAGTCCTAGGTTCACTCTAGGAGATAGGAACCACAGCTGATATCCAACCCCATTATTGGCCAGTTGCATTAGTATTGGGCTCGACCCACACCTAAATCATTCATGCAATTTTTTCTAAAATGCATACGTAATAAGGGATCTATCGTCTATCATAAAAAGCCCTTCGGTTTTAGCCCCTTTTCTTCCAATGGGATTCTTGTGGATTGATAATATTAGAAACACCATTGAATTTTTATTTATTTTATTTCCATTGGCTCCTCTATCAAATCTCAATTGGTCTTTTCTTCTTAGTTTTTTTTTCTTTTTTTCAAATAGCGAAATTATACTCCAACTCTTTAACCCCTACCTCTTTGCCTCTCAATTTTTTGTTTAGTTATTTATTTATCATCATCATCATAATCATTACTATATTTGGAGGCATTTGGAAGAAAATGCCAGGTGCGATCGATAATCAAGAGATCTTCTATGTGATGTCCACTCTTCTTTGGTCACACTATTTGATCAAATTCTTCTCCTATAAATGGCAATGTGGCTGTATATGAATCATCATTACTATCATCAAAGTCTTGTTCTAAGTGTATTTGGTTGGCATACCAACTATACTCACAATTGAATTGAAGCTGTAGAGATTACATTATTAATATATAATCATTGTCATTAGAGCTACTTTAATTCACTTTGAAGATCACTTTTATCCTTGAGCATGTCTAAATCCACTGAGAAAGAATATTCATCAACCGATTTATTTGAGAAAAATGAGCCCATATCATGAATAAACAATATACTCTCTATGGGAGAAACCAATGATTAGGCATAAAAATAAAAACAACTCAAGATAACCAGACACTTACATTTAGTTGTGTTTGCTTTAATAGGAGTGAGTTTATTTTCTAACTTTATCAAATTGAAATATTTGATTTCACTCCTTTCTTTTGCTTATTTTATTCATCCATTATGCTGATCAACGGGGACTCCATCTCCCCTTTTATGTAGAAAAGCTGGCTATTATAATATATTAAGTTAGAAGGTTTTGGATTCGATTTTGACCGGCGGTTATGATTTTGACCGGAAGTTATATCAACTACCTTCTTTATTTCTTTATCATAACCGTTCACAACTGCTCTCAATTTTTCTTTTATTTTATTTTAGTTCTAAAAGACTTTATTTCAATCCAAACTCTATCATTCCCATTTTACTCTAATTCTCATTTTTTTATTCCGTGATACCAATTCTTCGATTATATAAATATGTACTATGAAATTATTTTATTCTTTTGCTTTCTTTCTAAATAAATTATGATTTTTTTATACATAAATATTTAAATTACAATATTTGCTATATCCTTGCTGAGCACGGGTAATTTTGCTAGTCATCCTTTAAAGTAAGAGTATTTTCAGGAATTGGAGCTGATTTGCTCCCCACATCTCGTGGTTTAAACCATCTCGGAGATGCCAATGTGCATTTGTGTTGGTTTAGCATAAATATTCTTCCTTCAAGTTGCAACCAATCAAATGGAAGCAATTCTTTTGTGTTTCTATAAATTGGAATGTATTTGTAGGAAGAAAAAAAAAATCTTTTGGCAAGTTAGTGTTTTAGCAATTTTATTTTTTCTATACTTTTATATTGTAATTAGGAGATCAAGTGTATCTAATATAGAGAGAGTATGTGATTGAAGATCATTAATGAAGATTTGAAGCTTTTGCTTGAAGTTTAGTGGCTAAAGCTCTTGGATTAAGCTATCCTTTTAAAGCTAAGTAATATGATTAGTTTAATTCCATTCCTTTTAAAGCTAAGTAATGTGATTAGTTTAATTCCATGCATTTTTAGTTTAAATTCTCTAGTTGTGCCTTGAATGATTAGTAAACTTTAGATCTAATTGTGCTAATCTCTCTCATTTCTCATACTTTATCTCTACACTTGATGGTTGGATAATATCAATTAATGCTTTGTAGTTGGATTAAATTCTCTCATATAGCATGCTCTAGAGCCCTTATCTTTGATCCTTTGTAGCTTAATTTTGATGAATTATTGTTAGGGTAGCTAGATGATGATTTAGGATCTTGGCTTTTGATTTTTTTTACTTTAATCTTCATTGCTATATTATCCAATCCAATTAGGCAAGAGATTGCTAATTGGATTGTAGATTTGGGAATTGAATTAGAACATGCATTGGTTGAATTAATAACATATTTAGTGGATTTTGGATTGCCTAATCTTTTCTTTTTATTATTGTTAATTTAAATCTTCATTTAATTTTTTATTTTCACTTCTAATTTGTTAGATACACATTTCACATAGTTTATTTTAAAATCCTACATATTTCATACCACATATTTACATTAAATCTTCCATTTCCACCACCACTCATCCACTAGTTTAGTATAATTTATTAGATCTTGTTAATTTCATATTTTAGATTGTGAATTAGAGTAGTCTAATTGCTATTTTAATTTTATTCTACATTTCATTTGGTTTAATTCCATTTTTCACACATAGTTTATTAGTTTTAATTGTTCATTTCAATTGTTTATATTAGCTATATCTTAGTTCAATTCTACTTTAATTGGATTCATTGCTTGTTACATCCTCTCTCCGTGGGATTGATAATTCGGACTTTTAAATCCTTTACTACTTGACGACACCATAGTCGTGAGGTTAAGCGTTGTACATATAAGTATCGATCAGTTTGTTTTAAAGTTCCTTTTTCAGGTGGCTTGATAATTTTTCAAAATGTTATCCCTCCATTGTATTTTCAAATGATCAACCAAGTATAGCCATCATTTAAGAAGCTAAAATTTAGAGAATTTAAAAAACGCAAAATGTTAAAAGGTTAATTTTCTGAAATTATCTAACAAAGAATGACAAATGCTCCATGAACAGCTACTACCAAATTGGCAATAATAAGCAAATCCTTCAAAGAGAAAAGGCCCTAAAGGAATTTTATAAATATATTTTAAGAAGTTTATGGCTTGTTTGGATGCACAAAACAATTCAAGAAAGTAAAGTGGTAAAGTAAAGAACTTCACCAAATCTATAATGATGTACTTGTTTACATATATGATAAAGTAAAGGTCAATATCACATCATGATCTTGTTTACACATATGATAAAGTAAAGGTCAATGTCACATCACGATAAAGTAAAGGCAAAGTAAAAAATATGGTGAAGTAAAGTTATTTTTTTGTTTGACTTTATTTTATCACACTTTATCGTAGTTTATATGGTAAAAAAAGTAACTTGTGATCAAGTTTATAGTAAAAAAGTGCCTAGGGATAATATGTTATATCTAGGTCAATGCTTATTTGTTTAAATGTATGGTAAAGTAAAATAAATGTTGATGCCGCATCATGATACAAGATGAGATAAAGTAAGGTAAGATGAAATATATGGCGAAGTAAAGTAGGAGAGAGAATTGTAAAATAGTGGCCCTTTGTAATGACTTTACTTTGCAATACTTTATCATAGTTTTACGTGATAAAGAAAAGTGGCTTATGGTAAAAAAATTGGTAGTTGAACTTTCATCCAAAATTAAATATAAATTAAGTATTTAATAAAAAAGATTATTATAATAATGAACTTTACTACCATCGATAACATTAACTTCTTGTTATTTTGGATTTTTTAATATATATTAAAATTATAGTACCTTCCAAACAACTAAATTTAAAATCTGCAATATTCTTCAAAAATTTCCAAACAACAAAAATATTACAATATTTTAACATTACACTAATTTATTCAGTAAAAGGTTTATTCTTGTAATATTTGAATCTGTAAATATTGTATTCCTTAAACATCCAAATGAGACCTTAGACCATAGTACAACTTGAATTTGGCAACTTGCAAAATGCTCGAGGAATGCATCCATGCTGATAAACTTATCTTGGAGGTTTAATGAGAGACTTGCATTAGGCTGTGTGTTCTTGGGTTACAATGATGATTTTATCACCAAATATAATTGGGAAAATCGCTAGATAACTTCCTTTTTATACTTTTGTTTTGGAGATCACACCTGGGGCAATGATAAGCAAGAAGATGAAAGAGGCTTAAGCAGTAATGTACACCAATGCTTACCAGTGATTAGGATGCTTACTAGTGATTAGGAATGCTCACTAGTGATTAGGATGTTTACTAGTGATTAGGAGCAGCTGCGTTAGGGTCAGAAAATTTATTGAAATCAAAGAGAGAGAGAGAGGGAGAAACGTGTAAATCTTCCATTGAAATGGTCAAAAGTTGAATACCTTCCTCTCATATAAAATTCAAAAACCCGCATTGTCATTGCCAGAGTTGTTTAACTAAATAAATAAAAAATAAGATCCACATCAAACATTAATTAATTAATACACATGTCTAAGAGAAACTTAGATCTTTCTGCCAAAAATGAAGCCGAACATCCATCCAATCTAATGTCCACACGTGGCACAGGCGCATGTTTACATCCAACACCCTCTCCATCCTCTAACGTGCGCAGGTGGCGTCTGCTCTTCCCCTCCTTATCTCCTCAAGCAGCCCGCACCCGACCGCCACACACACAACCGCCGTCTTATCTCATCCCATCCTTCGTAACGTAACGAAACGCATCGTATGGCACTCAGCACATGTTCGGTGCGCGTCGGGACCATCTCAATCCCTTCTACAAGACAGCGTCGGAGCTGTCTCCCAACAGTTGACAGAATCCACTCTCGAAGACCACCCTCGTTCCGTGTACTCGCAGATTCAAAGGCCCGCTTTGTGGCCAAGCGCACCGAATCCACCTCTGTCAAGCAACTCCAGCGCCCTCTTGGTAAGTCTCCAGAAACCCCAACTTTTGCTGTTTTTAATTAATTTCTTTGAGTGATTGGATTTGAGCTTTGGTGGGGTTGTGGAAAAATGAGAGCTTGGTGTGGGGTGAAATGTTTGTTATGTATGTTGCAATTTTTGGAATCTGTTGTGGTGGGCAAATCTTTGATGAATCTAACATGCTTCTATCACATGAACCCATTAAGTGATGGTTATTGAACATTTATTGCAATTGGAGTGTGCGTTGTGGTTGGATTGATCACATGTGAAAAACCCTTTTTTTTTTTTTTTTTTTTTTTTTGTGTTTGGGGGAATCATTTATTTTGGATGTGATTATGGAGCGATGGTTTTTTTATTTTTTTATTTTTATATGTGAAGGGTTGTTGTGGGCTTGTTAGATTTGTAGACAGTGGGTCTCTGATATGCAGGTTTTGGAAAGTAGAGCGGGCCTCCCACTTTTGGGGCTTGTTTGTGTAATGATGTGATTTCCACTGTTTCTGATGAGAAAGAAGTTCAAAACTTCGAGCCCAAGGAAAGAATTTTCCATGAAATGTGAGGGAAGTTGGTTCAAAATTTTCCCCTTTGTTCGCAGAGGAGCACTACAACAAATTGAAAGGGTTGCACGGCCAGAAAATTAAAGCATTTTTTTTCTCTCTCATGGTATTAGGAAAACTTGGCCTTAAAGTGAGAGTCAACTATCTCATTATCAATTCACTTTTGTTTAAGGCTCTTTTATGTGGAAAATGTTCTCCTACAAGCGGCCCACTTGGCCTATCTTTGATCAATGTAGCCCCTTAGAGAATCTTGTCGTCCCACTCATTGACCCTTCGCTCACCGATGGATTGAATCTCTGGATTGAATCTCAATAGTAAAAAATCTATGGTGAAGATGCCTTAAAACTTTAAGGCTGTTGAATCAAGTGCTAGGGTAATATGTTAGGGCTGATTTTTTGTCTATACATTTTCCATAAGCAGACCTTTTAATCCTTCCTCTTATTGATAGACATGCATCTAAGTGGGCCACACGAGCTGCATTGTCTATAAGCAATATGTAGTTTGCTTGTAGGATAACATTCTCCCTTTTATTCCTATTTTTATTTTTGTAGAGTTGAGCCCACCTTTTAGAAGTCCAATACATTTACACTCATCAACCCCCATGAATCGGCATCATTTTTGATTTGGTATTGATCCGACCATTTACCATCTTTGGGTTCCATAAAAAAATAATTGCACTTGAAAATACCATTAGATTCTTAAGCTTTAGAATTTTGAAGGAGGAGTGATATTTGCCCTACTTCATATACTCAATGTCCCTTACACGTACAACCTATCTTGAAGAATTGGATGAGTCCCAACTGGGCTCGAATGGGAGGTGAGGACTTTTTTAAAGGTACACTTGGGTGATTGGAGTTCACCTCATCCATACTTACATGCACACAATACACAATACATACATACACACGTGTATATACAGAGAAAGACTCCTAAAGGACATTTTGTGGATTCCCCTTTTATAGGCACGTGGGATACCCTTATGATCAATCCCACCCACCTCACACTCACTTCCCCCCATGAATTGGTACCAGCCCAAAGTTGATTGATGCAGTTCGATCCCTATCCAAGACAGGGACCCATAAGACTTGATGGATCCAGCTGATGGGGTCCACGTGTTCCTCATGTTTTCTAATTTTTAGATTAGTAATATTGTTTAGTTTGCTAGCTTTCTAATTAGAATTAGTAGCTTTCCTTATTAGCAAACATTATGCTCTATATATACTGAAGAGCCTATTGTTATTTTTTTTTCATGCTTATCAATTAATCAAGGTTTTCCTTAGTTATCGTGAGTTATGAGTTATTACCTAATTTCGTTTTTGCCCTAGTGGCTGGAATCCATCCTTGGATTCGATCAATTGGTATCAGAGCCGAAGCGATCGCCGGGGAGAGGTTCTTCTTTCCGGAAATTGTTTTACTCGTCCCCCCCCTCTCCATTCCACCGAACCCTTTGCCAAACTCCTCTTCCCTATCCAACCTATTGCAGTCCCTTGTTCCAACCATCCAAAATTCCTCTCCTCAAAACCTGTTCATCCGAAATTCCCCTCCTCAAAACCTACGACCTGCCTTCCCCTACCCCACCTAACAGACGAACCCAACCCCACTGACGATCAACCTACCAAGCCTTCAAAACCCTAACAGACCCCCACCACCCTTCATCCAACGAACTCACAAATCCAAGACCCTAATTTCCCAAAAACCCACCATCGATCGCTGTGTCACCCAGATCCAAGCCAACCCCTATCCATCCCCCTCGTCCTTCCAACATCGTCGAAACCCCACCCAATGAAAAGAAAAAAATAGCAGAAAGAAAGAAGAATAGAAGAGAAGACGAGAGGAGAAGATAGAGACTGAGTAGGCATACCTGTCACCTGTTGATCGTCTCCCGCTCGCGTCTCCATTCACTGCAGCAAGCACCTTCCTCTCCAGCAGCGCCGCAGCCACCCTTGCATCGTCAGCCAACAGCCACCATCACCTTCATCTTCATCTTCATCTTCGCTAGCGCCTTCCCCTGCATCTTTGCATCATCGTTTCTTCTCTCTCTTTTTTTTTTCCTATCTTAGACGATTTTGGTAAACCCTCTTCTTCTTATTTCCTTTTCTGCACAAGTCCCAAGAATCGCAAGCGTCCTTAACTCCCACGTGCGCCTCGTCTGCATTCTGGCCCGACTTAAGTCTGGGCCCAACCTGCGCCCAAACCTTGCCCACTAGCAGTTAATAAAAAAAAAAAAAAAACAGTTTTCTTCCATGGCTACTCGCACCAGGCAAATTTTTCGTGGCAGACTCACTGACATTCAGCGTGATGATTGCATAAGGGATTTATATGAACAGGTCGACGCTTTATAGCTCACAGTCGATGAACTTGCTAAGGACCCTTCAAATCTTCATGGCGAATCTTCCAGCACTTCTGGCTCACACTTTCACCAATTGGATAATATTCCCCGAGAATCAATCCAAGAATTCTTTCAATGTCTTTTTGCAGACAAGGCGGCTGAAAATATTCCACCCGGCCTGTGCCAAGATGATCTCTCGCGGAAATCAAATTAGAGGCTGCTGATTTTTCTGGTCAAGGTGATGCTCAAGCCCTTCTTGATTGGCTTACTTCAATTGAGGATTATTTCACTTGGTATCATATTGAAGATCCTCAACGAGTCACTTTTGTCAAGATGAAGTTAAAGGGTTCTGCTCGAATTTGGTGAAAAAGTATTGATGACCACAATGTGCAAATGGGTCGCCCTCTTATCACCCGTTGGGAAGTTATGAAAGAGAGACTGAAAGATAAGTTCTTGCCTTCTGACTACATTGATTCCTGTAATAACGAGCTTATCAATCTTCAGGAAGGCTCTATGACCATAGATGAATACACTCATAAGTTTGATGAGCTTTGTATGCGATGCAAGACTACTGAAGATGATCGCTTGATGGTCACCTATTACCAGGAAAGATTGTGCCCAGATATCCATGATAGATTGGCCGTATTTGACTTCGCCACTGTTGATGCAATCTCTAGTAAGGCTCGACGCATTGAGCAATCACTGCGTTGGCAAATTGGGCGACGTTTCGGTAACCAAGCTGGGGAGTCCCACACAAAGGGTTCAGATTCTACTTGTAATCGGGCCCCACAGCAAGGGTTTCGACCACCTCCAAACCAACTACAGAACCAAATCCAAAGGCAGCAACAAGCTCCACCACCGGGTCAACAGAATCCTCAGCCCAATAAGAATTGGCAACCCAATCAGAATACTGCTTAAGGCACTGGAATAGCCGCTAAGCACGACATCATCTGTCATTCTTGCAAAAACCGAGGTCATTATGCTAGAGAATGTCCTCACAGGAATCTACATTGTGAAGGTGAACCTTATGATGAAGAACAATATGATGAGGAAATAGAAATGGAGAAACCTGATGCATAACTTCCACCAGAACCAGAGTTCGCACGTGAGGTAATCACAGCTGATGATGACAGCCCATTGCTTTTCCTTCACCGCTGCCTATTGGTTGCAGATGGTATTGGGGAAGACGATGACAACCAAGCTCCAATTTTCAGAACAAGAGTCACTTGTAAAGGAAGAGCTTGCAATGCCATCATTGATGGCGGAAGTGCTATGAGTGTCATATCCAAAGAGGGCAGTTGATAAACTTTGGTTGCCAACTATAAATCATCTGAGGCCTTACAGAGTTGCATGGGTAAATGATTATTCGATTCCTGTCAACCGCCGATGCATTGTTCCCTTGAAGATGGGCTCGTATGAAGATAATGTCCCATGTGATGTTATTCCGATGAATGTTGCCCACATCTTATTTGGCAGACCTTGGCTGAAACGCTTGAAGGTCATCACTGATCACGCAGATAACACCTACACTTTTAAATGGAATGAACGCAGAATCCAATTGAAGCCCATGGAAACTCCATTCTTTGTTAAGCAAACCACGCCTACTTCCTCTCCTCACATCCTTACCATGCGCAAATTTGAAGTTAAAAGTCAAGAGCTAAGCGTGATGTATGCTTTGGTTGCCAGACAGGTGACCGAATCAAATGAAGAGTCCAAGCCATCCCCTCCCCAAGAGGTACAACCATTGCTCAATGAATTTTCTGATTTAATTCCTGATGAGCTTCCAAATGAATTGCCGCCACTGCGAGACATCCAGCATGCAATAGATTTAACTCATGGAGCATCTCTTCCTAATCTTCGTGCTGATCGGATGACCCCTTCCGAACATGCTGAACTCAAAAGACAAGTTGATGATCTGTTGCAACAGGAATATATTCGGGAAAGTCTAAGTCCATGTGCCGTACCTGCTCTCCTCACACCAAAGAAGGATAGAAGCTGGTGTATGTGCGATCTACTACCCGATTGCTGTGTCATTGATACACATCCAACTGTTACTCACCGTTGGATTGAAATCCAAAAACAACAATTCCTTCTAAAACCATTAAGACAAGGGCCATGGATGGAGGAATTAGGAATTAGGATGATCCATTGGGATTGATATTTTGCAGACACTAGGTCTCATTGGGATCTTTGCATCTCCCACCTCCCCATGGTTGGCATGGCCCAAAATGGGCTCCACAAAGTTGTATCTCATAGTCGTCTCTTAGGAGAAGCCAACCCTGTACAGTTCTAATGTGCAGTGTATGTGTGGCCTATGTTTTCCTATATTGCAACATGCCCAAATTTGTCACTCCAACCATCGGGTTGAAATAAAAAAAAAATGATGTCTTTTAAAACCACTAAACTTGTGCCCTCTTCAAGGAATCAAAATCATATAACTTGAGGTCAATGAGCACTTGGGCAAAGTTCACCATTGAGGTATGTGTGACAGTGACAAGCCTGTGGGGCCCACCCTCGAGAATGGGGGGTTTGGAAAACAAGTTTTCGACAATTTCATATCTGGTGAATCTGTGATGATCAAGATATGGGCCCTCTAAAATTAATGTTTCGAAAAGGTTAGACCTCTGTTCAGAAATCCTATGAAGTAAAATCCATGTAGGTATCAAGTTGGGTTTGGCGGCAATCCTTGGGGGTAGTCTATGTGAGGGTTGGCCTAGACTAACTGGGACATTGGAGCAAGCTGTATATGGGTTGTCGCCCACGTTGGGTATAATCCCAATCGATATGATATAAATGATTTTTGGGTGTTCCTCTTGTATAGCCCAGTATTTTGTGTAGTTGTAAGAAAACGCTGGATGTAGCTAATAGTTGTAAACCCCACCCCCCCCCTCCTCCCCCCCCCCCCCCCCCTCCTGTTTA
Organism: Umbellularia californica; assembly: GCA_028538565.1. Taxonomy (NCBI): domain Eukaryota; kingdom Viridiplantae; phylum Streptophyta; class Magnoliopsida; order Laurales; family Lauraceae; genus Umbellularia; species Umbellularia californica. Next base: position 23,163,433 of record JAPQWN010000007.1, read on the forward strand.
GTGTTCAAAAAACCCCCTTGAGGATAGTCAGACATAGCTTTTAAGGTGGGACTTATGTAGATTCTAGCGTGCATTTTTTAGAAGGCCAATTGAGAAGGAAAGACATGATCCTTTTTCTGAAGGTTTAAAATTCATTGGAGAGAAACCCTAAAGGTTGAGGGTTCGAAACTGCTCTACCACACTGGGGCCACAGGGTATTTACCTGGCTCCCCTTGGGCCCGTAGGGATTAGCCCAGCCCAAAGGGTTGGGATACCCTCCTTTATTAAAAAAAAAATTTCATTAGAGAGAATTCTACTTCAAAACAATTATTTGAAAGGGATGCAAATGAATAGATTCATAGCAGGACCACTGCAATCCAATGATGGAAATATGTGTCCAAACATAAGTTAACATCACTTGCAGCCCTCCAGACAATTGTGTGGCTATATGATGTGGAAAGGATGGTAATAATGAGTTGTGGGAGGGGCTTGCTATGTGTTTATTTTCTCAATCCGGTGAGGCCAATTATGTTTTTAGATAGAATATATTTTATATATTTCTTTTTTCAAAAAATACAGTCTTCTTTGAAATAAATGATTGAATCTTGGCTTTTAAAGAATGCGCTGGTAGTCAAATGTTTTTAAAACATTTCAACATACGGGTAGAGTAGTTTTTACAATTATCTTTACATTGGGAAAAAAAGGCTGATTTATATGCAATAATACCTTGTTGTAGTAGATGTTGCTTGAGTTGTGACTTGTGACTTCATCATCATCAAAGCCTTGTTCCAATTATGTTGGGGTCGGCTACATGAATCAATCTTGACCAATAATAGGGCCAGGTAGCTGAGGCTTGGTTGAGTCAATTGAGTTTTGACCAAGTCTATATTGCGTTGCGATGATTTTGAGGTTTTCATTTTTTTTTATTTATTGGAAACATACTTTTCCTTAAATGGATAGAATGTAGATCAGAATCTAGGAATCTTTTACGTATTTAATAACATTAATGAGAATATGGTTTAGTTGAATCAACTTTAATGAGTCCTTTTGAATTAAACATTTTCTCCTATTGCCTCTCTCTATCTCTATACACACACATGACTTTTCAGGTGTGTATGAGCTCATTTAAGCACTTTGCAGATGGTCTTGTGGGGCCTACTAGGGCCTGCGTCAATTCATGGGAAGGTGGCGGTCAAAAAATCTAGCTGTGATCCACCTATGTGCAAATTTCAAGTCCATCAGATCATTTAAATCCCTTTATTTGTGGCCCTCAAGTTTAATGGTTTTAGAATGCATCTTTTATCCCTGAACTCACCTGAAACTGTGTCTGCGTGTGTGTCCACATATATACATATATAAATATATATATATATTTATGTGCATCTTTGTGTTTTTACGTATTGATCTTTGGTTTTTTTTTTTTGTCTTTCTTCTTGAAGTTGAATATATGAGCTTGCCTGCTAGTCAATACTCAGTGTTGGATGCGGAGCGCATCGAACGTGTCGATGAAAACACGTTTCGGTGCTATGTATACCGGTTGAAGTTCTTCTCCTTTGAGGTTTGCCCTGTGCTGCTGGTTAGAGTGGAAGAACAGCCCAATGGCTGCTGCATTAGGCTATTGTCGTGCAAGGTATCATCGTTCTGCCGTTTGTCTTGATGACTACCCCATAGCATGTATCAGTTTGAAGGCCCTTTTCTAATTTCCTTTCTTTTACTATTGTTGTGCAAGGTATCATCGTTCTGCCGTTTGTCTTGATGACTACCCCATAGCATGTATCAGTTTGAAGGCCCTTTTCTAATTTCCTTTCTTTTACCTTGCAGCTGGAGGGTTCACCGATTGTTGTTGCACAGAATGATAAGTTCTCAGGTTTGAGGCACATCCTCTTCCCCTGTACCTTTTTTTAGTCTCTTCAAAGTTTACATGAAGAAATGAGCCTGCCTACTGATTTTTAGTGAGATGGAGGATTGACCTGTACAATGTTTATCCTCCTAGATAATGTGATTGTTCTACTAATGACCATTCATGATTGGGACTGGCAATTTGCCGTGTAATATCATTTTTAATTTTTATTGAGGTGGAAATTTCTTTTAAAAGCTGAAGTCACGAAGTATTATTTCAGCCTTTTATTTTTTATTTTTTATTTTTTATTTATCTTCTATTTTGCAAAAGGTTATTAAAACTGGTTGTATGTTAGACTCTCATTTGACCTTATCTCTTCTACCTCTTAGTCTGATCCTTCTTTCTCTCCTTCTTTCTCTTTTGGATTCTCGAGTAGTTTAGGATCAGTATTCATTTTGCGATTTCTTAGGGCTGATGCCAAGGTTTGGATGTGCCAGCATCAGCTGTTGTACAGAAACTTGGATTACGATATCTTGGGCTTTTTCTTCTTGATTTATGTCCTTTTGGATTTTTTTTTTCAGATTTTAAACTTGTTACATGGGATCATTCTCGAAAAAACTCAGGTGAACATAGTGGAGTGAGACAATCTCATAGAGAATTATCATTATTTCTTTCTCATCCTTTTGTTTGTCATTTCAAAAGGCGTGTTTCAGGATTTATAGTTATCTAGTTGGATTCGAGGATAGTTTTGCAGACCCCCGTCTAGTATTTACGCCAATGCAAAAATCTCAGTACTTTAATGTATATCTTTTTTCAATTTAAAACTGTTTTGATTGCTCGATTTCCTGTTGGTCGGAGGAATACAAACATCCTTTCGTTTTTGAATGATGGGAATAGAAATAGTTGTTTGACTATTTAATTGGTGCTTGAGAGTGGTAGGCTTTTGAAGCCAATTTGGGTTTTGTGACCCATGCAAATCTATTTTCCTGGTTCCTTAGTAGTTTATTAGGTTTTATTTATTGGTCAGCTTTGTTAAATAGGCCCAAGGCTCATAACAGGATCCAGTCCAACACATATCACACGTGGGTTGATTTGGTCAATATATCATTCTGCTGTACATATTCTATTAAAGTTTTGGTTTCCTAACTTAGAATAGAAATTGATTGTAATTAGTTAGTTTCTTAACTTAGAGCCTTGATTAAGGCATTGTAATACCTATATATTGACATACGATCTCCAAAGGAGACGGCAATAATAAAGAGTATTTTCAATCCTTCAAGTTCTGTGATCGTAGTCTTGTTATGGTATCAGAGCGTGGTTAAAAAAAAGAGTAGTTCTTTTGTCTTACAGAGCATTAAGACAAAAAGATCATAAGAGATTACATCTCTCGTGCAAGGAAAACAGATCAAGGATCTGTCTCAGCCCCTTCTCAATCCTGCGGCATCTTCATCTTCAAAGTGGCCCACCCCAGATCATCACAGCTATTTCAGAAATCCACATAGCCTTGGTCGCCTGGATTTTCTAAGTCTTTTGGTGATTTTTCCAGAATTTTTTGGCACCTCCAGGTTGGTGTTTCACTGCTTCTCAAAGTTTTTCAAGAACTTTATATTGTTTTCATCAAGACCGTCCAGATTCTTGGATTTTCATCTGAATCAGATCATTCTTGTTCCAGTAGAAGACAGTACAGAGAGACTTCTCAGATTTGTCCTCTGATATGTGGCCAGCACCATTCGTGGGGCCCACATAGTGGATCTTGAGCCATTGTCAAGGTCGTCAAGGGCTATTTTGTGCACAATTTTTGTGGTTTTTTCATCGATTTTTGGTTTTCTCTTCCTGATTGGTTGGAAATTGATTTCTATCCATAGGAAAGGGTTTCCTACAGTTTCTCTTGACTGTTGCTAGTTCTTATAGCTGTTCAAACATTTTTTTGGCTAATATCAATTTGAGATGGAAAAATCTGAAGTTACCTTGATCCGATTCACGGGAAAAAATTACCCCGCTTGGTCCTTTCAATTCCAAATATATCTTGAAGCTAAGGAATTGTGGGGCTATATCTCTGGATCTAACCCTAAACCCACCGAAGATGATAAGAAAATTTCCTCTTGGCATACTAAAGATGCAAAAATAAAATAATGGATTCTCGGATCTGTTGAGCCCCATCTGATCATGAATCTCAAACCTTACCCAACTTCTAAAGACATGTGGGGGTTGAAGAAAGTATACCATCAAGATAACTCTGCACGTCAATTTCATCTTGAATGTGCGATTGCTGAATATACACAAGGAACCTTGTCCATACAAGACTACTATTCGGGCTTCTGTACGCTTTGGTCGGAATATGATAGTATTAAATATGCAGATGTAGCTGACAATATCTTGACAATAATACAAGATCTTTAGGCCTCTAGTCAAAGGGATCAGTTTTTGATGAAACTGCGTGGTGAATATGAAAGTGTCCGATCTGCTCTGATGAATTGGACGCCATTACCTTCCTTGGATGTATGCTTAAATGAACTCCTACGCGAAGAACAGTGCATTGCGACCTCGGCTCATATAGCGCAACAAAAGACTGAGACCTATTCAGTCGCATTCTCGGCTAATAAAACTTCTCAGCCTCCGTCGCGCGACTTGAGCAAAACACAATATATTCATCAAACAATATACAACCTATTCATAGATTCTCATGTGAAATGTTATGCTAGTAACAAACAGTGGAATCTGATGCACATGTGAGTCATTTACATATGCAAATGACTCACATGTGGGTCATTTACACATGTGAATCACTTTCACAGGAAACAAACAACCCCTAAATGGCTTACTTGGTGAGGAAAACTATGTGGAGTTGCCAGAAGGCTTCATAGTAGAAGGAGAGGAGCACAAGGTGTATTGTTTGAAGAAACCTTTATCTGGGTTAGGCAGGCCCATGAGCTTGGAAAGCTCTTATTGACAACTATCTGCAAGAAAATGGCTTCACCAAATGACCATTTGAGCATGCAATCTTCGTAAAGAAGTACGTGGAGAAATGCTCATAGCATTGTCTTTATGCTGATGACTTAACAAGGAACAGTTAACAAATTTTCCATGAACTCAAGCATGCTATGTTCAAAGAGTTTGAGATGACTGATTGTGAACTTATGTCATTCTTCTTTGATATTGAGGTAAGGCAGCTATCTGATGGTATTTTCTTAAATTAGAAAAACTATGCAAAGGAACTTTTTGAAAAACTTAGAATTAGTGTTTACAATGCCATAAATACACCTGTATCAATGGGCTTAACATATTTATTTTAAATGTTATCAATGGGATTAAGATTGACAAGAGAAAAGGAAGAATTGTGGATTTGACTCTATTCAAGAGTTTGATTTGGAACCTAACTTAGGCCATGCTTGAAAACAAGCTTCAAAGCAAAGAATATCTGTCTTGTACGTCATTGTCACATGGCCAGATATTGTTTATGGTATCAGACTTTTGAGCAGATACATTGTAACATGAGGGAATCTCATGGGGTTTGTAGCAAAAAGGAATCTCATGGATTTCAACCTTTTCTATAATGATGACACAAAATTGTATGGATATATGGATAGTGATTAGGAGGTGACCAAAGATGAAACGAAAAGCATCACAAGATATGCTTTCCGTCTTGAATCAACAGCTTATATGAATTTTAAAGAAGCAAAGTGTTGTTGTGTTATCTGCATGTGAACCTCAGTATACGGCAGCAACGTCCATTGTTTGTAAAGCAATATGGTAAGGATGATATTTTTAGGTGTTCCCTCCTGGAGATTGATTTTGGTGATAACTACATTGGATTTCCTAGGTGATAAATCCTAGGCCTCCTATTGCACTATCACAGCCCCTAAAGTGTCGATTTTGGGGATCTTGACTGCATCGCTTCTCAACAAATTTATTTTTCTATGCTTGATGTACAACTCGATCCAAAAGAACTTGGAGAATTCTCATGCCTTTGCTAACACTCTTATTTCTGGCGTGCATGTGAATAATTTTTGAACTCCCTCATCCATCTGTAAACTTGCTTTGTTAAAGTCTTCAAGTCACTTGATTCTAAGCTTGTATCAATCTTCGCCGAGGTTCTTGTCATGCATGTAGGGAGTTGGTTGTTGGAACTTAGAAAAGTAAAAATGCAAGCCTGTCATTACTGTTTTAAATCACTCTATTGTATGAGTTTATGCAGAAGTTGATATTAAACATATTCTTTTTCTCTAGTGGAAACATTTAAATTTTAAACAAAGTTTCAACTTTCAAGTGGTAGCTCTTAATGGAATCATGTAATGTCTTTTCAGGAATCCTTTGACATTGATTTGGTATGGGAAATGCAGCTTCTATGGTGAATAGAGTATCTTGCAATGTCGATCTGGGCAATTCTTCAGTGCAAAAACTTGCTACAGATACAACTATTGAGGTGACTGTTATTTGTCTTATCTTTTCTTTATTTTTTTAAAATTCTTTTAATGGTTCGAATTCTGATCTGACCATTGCCACGGGGCATGTTATGCAGGTCATCATTGATATCCCATTTGCATTTCAAGCAATACCTGTGCAAGCAATTGAATCCACGGGGACCCAGGTCCTAGAACAACTGTTAAAGATAATGCTCCCACGTTTTCTAGCTCAGGTTAGTTTAATTAATTAATTAATTATTTTTTGCACATGTATTTCCTATGACTTTGCTAATCAAACAATTTTACCACCCTCTATAGTTTGGTTTAGTTAATAAAATTAAAATTTATTTTTGATAGACAATAAATTTTATCGCACTATAGCTACCTGTTTTTTTTATCCAAAAACAGAGAAACATAACAGATTTGATCAACTGTACTGTAGATAATTGATGTAGCAATGTGAGTTTTCATTCATAATTGCATTTAGCTATTTTTTGGGGGCATTACTGCACTGTGTTTAGTTCTGTTTGGTTTTCCGCCGCTTGCTTTCAGATTAACATGAAGTCCTCTCTGTGAACAGCAAATAATATACACCAAAAGAATATGTATGTGACAGGAGCAAACACCAGAATTGCAAAAACAGTTTATAGAACTTCTGGAAGGAAACCCGTAAGACTTGAGTTCTGCATTGTGAATATTTTCTATTCATATTCAGGATATAGGATGTAAAGAGGATCAGTGTAGGATGGGCTAAGTGGACAAGTGGAGATCGTGGAGTGCCGCTTCAATTGAAAAGTTACTTCTATAGGATGACAGACATATAGAGAGCTGAATGCTGGGCAAGAAGAAATAGAAAGGAGTTATAAGGTCCATGTAGCCAAGTGTGAATGTTGAGATGGATGTTTACAGTTACAAGAAAATACAGAATTAGGAATGAGGGTTGTAAAAGACGTGTTAGAGTTACCCTGAACATGGCATTAGATAGAGTCAACTGGAAAAGCAAAATACAAAGTCGACCTTAAATAGTGGGATCACACTCTAATGACGGTAGGTTTGTTGAAATCCTGTATCTATTGATCTCTCTTTTTTGCAATCATTCACACATAAATTTACTCACACTCAGGCTAAGATGATGATCCTAAAGATAGGTTCTATTATAATCTCTCTTGAGTATTAGTCGACCCCGGCTTAAGATGATTGTGGTGCTGCACATGAATTGTTAGGTTGGAAATGATGGTGAGCACTGCGATACTATGATGCCGTAAAGCATTGATTCATCAAATGTGGAAGTAGTATTGTAGAGTTGTAGCTTCATTTAATTGAAACATCTTCAGAAACAGTCAGAGAAGCCCTTTGGAAAAATAAGAAGATGATTTTGAGAAGAAATCGATTGAGTTGAATGCCGATCGTTTGGAGGCCTCCTCAATTTATAATTCATTAATCCTCTATATTTGAAAAGGTTACAAAATCCATTAAAAAATACAAAACCCAGAATATAAGGAATGTACAATTGTCTAATTGATTATGTCCATGGTGTCATTATTCTGCAATATTCTCCATGTGCTTATTGACTACATGAACCTTTGGATGATATAGGCAAATCCATGTAGGCCCAGCCAAGTGGACCATATCGGCCCCCAATGGTCCCAGCTCAAGTGGGGTCATCGACCGGCTTTGATAGAAACCACTTACAGAAGGGTCAATTGAATAATGGTTTACATCTTTTTTTCATTTATTTTTAAATGAAGGGTCAATTGAATAAGTTTCGTTTATATTTTATGTTCTTCTTTTAGTGAAGTAAATGTAAAGCTGTCCTAATAGTATCTAATGGATGATGGTTCAGCTTGTTAAAGATTACGAGGCGTGGGCTTCTGGGGACACCTCAAGGCAGCCTCTTGGCACAGGTCAGATTTGACGCATGCGCTGACGTTCACACCTATCATCATTGGAGTATGGAAATCTTCTATTTGAGTGTTTTTCATGCATGTTTCTGTCATATATTGCTGAAAAAAAATTCTCTTTGGAAGCAGTGTCTTCAAGTAGCTCTCCCCACAATGTTTGTCCTTTGTTTGCCCTTTTTGGAGGTATATGAATGGATATGAGATCTCAGAGCATGTTTGTGTGAATTTATTTCATTTTTTTGGCATGAAGATGCAACGACCATATATGGTTCAGGGCCAGGGGACAGAGAGCGTATTGTTTGCAACGACCATATATGGTTCAGATCATGTGGTCCCACAATATAGTTATCAGAACAGTACTCTTATGGACCATACAGTGGGTTGTTTTAGAAATTCACAGGGGTGGAAGATTGTAACCCATTGATCCTTGGTGTCTTGTGCACCAAATATGCATATCCCAATTTGGGGGTCCATCTGATCAATGATCTGGATCACATTCGTATGGCCCACATTTGGAATTCCGAGTTTTGTATGTACTCCCTTCTATTACAGGTTGGCCCACTGTAAGTCCTAGGGGCTAGGAAACAAAAGCTCCACGAATAATATTATGTATGTTAAGAGTAGCAAATCATTGGCCAGAAAAGAGTTAAAAGAGTTCTACTGCAAATGGGAGACAAAAATGGAGTAAACTAGGACCATCGTTTGCTTCTGGAGAGGTTGAGGGTTCGAAACTCAAAGGAGATTTACCTGGCTTTCCTGGTCCCGTAGGGATTAGTCCGGCCAAAGGACTGGGACACCCTCCGTTATCAAAACAAAAAAAAAAAAAAAAAAAAAAAAAAATGGTAGTAAACTAAGGAATTCAAAATTTTACAGAATAGCGTTCAGATCCTCTTTGCTTTCTAAATTGCACACACTGCAGGTTTTATGGGGCCATTGGCCTCATGAAGAGGACTTTTGCAATCTAGATGATTTGCTTTCTTATAGATGGCTAATCTTTAAATCCCTTGTGCTTGAAGGTAACTAACTTTCAAACCTCTCTTGTATTTGGTGGAGCTATTGGACTGAAACTTATGCAATATAGTGATGGCTATAACCAATGGGCCTCAAACGACCCAAAGGACCCAATTGAAAAATCAGGTATCTGGTCCAATATTTGGACTTGTTCTTAGTGTAGGTCCATGTTTTTGTTATGGGTTTAGGACCCAAATACCAGATGCGGCAACTACATATTATATATAGAGGGATGTTCCTGTGCATCCTTCCCTCACAATATTTCCCTAGTCTTTAGGATGTACACCCCTTCTAATTGCATAGTGAATTCTCCCGTCTTCCCGTGGATGTATGCTAAAAGCCTAACCACATCTATCTCTGTGTTCTCTTGTGTGATTGATTTCTTCTCGTAGGCCCTAAATCACGACAGGTACGATCTGCCCGGTCGTTTACATTTAATAGACAATGAAACGTAAAGAGCCTAGAGGTGCCCAACAAAATATTTGGATTCACATAGGAAGTGAATGGCTTCATAAAGTGAAGAGGAAGACTATTGCTCAAAACTCATAATTCAAATCAATTTCAAACCAAAACAATAGTCCTCTCAAAGCCATAGATCATGGCTACCAAGTCTCGACACTTGATTTGATAAACCAAATCAATAAATTCAATTTCGAAAGTAATTTATAAATCAATTTGAAATCATATGTAATCCTTAGAGGTGGGGTAAAAGGGTTCCTTTCAAATTCTAAAGTCAAAAAGGAAAAAAAAAAAATATTTCATAAAATCTTAGTGTTCGTTCACCCTCGCGTCTATCGTGTGGTCTGAAAAAGTAGAATCTCGGAAGAATTTTTGGTCAGGCAACCTGTCTAGACAGAACCTCGGTCTGTGTTCTCGGTTGACCAATGAATACTGGAATTCCAATTTCGAAATTCTGTGTCAGATCAGAATGCAGGGATTTTTATCCCTGGTTTTGTCCCACTTGAAACACCTGCACTACAGGGCCTAGCCCTCTCCATTTGCAATAAAACATCCTCCATCAAAACCTAATTCCATTTCATTCAAATTATTGACTTTGACCTGACTAATCATCCATAGATTATTGAATTGTGAATATTATATCGAACAAGGTTGAATTCCTTGAATACCTTGACTTTTCATGTCTTGGTAATAGTTCATGTGGATAGCCTTTATAGTTAGAGTCTATGACAGAACTCTAACTCTATAATCAATCTTGCTTGCACTTCTTTTGATTATATTTTTCTTAATCGCTTTTGATTGCATATCAGTTTTTGTTTATGTATATCTACATGCCAGCTATTTGAAGTTGATGATGCTTTACTTGGTAAATAGGTACTGAACCCACCTTTATCCTGGAGGAGGAGGATGAGACACTTCAGGTAGATTAGCCTGATAAGCACGAGTGGTATGCAGATGACATCTACCGAGTCATCATGACCTGCACATGAGAGCCTTCACTCTAAGACTTAGATCTCTATTTTGAAATAGTCTTTATATAAACTTTTGTAATTATTAGACTTTAAACTTTAATCCATATTTAGGCTTATTTACTCTGATATAATCCTTTACTTCTGTTAATCAATAAGTTCTCGTGGTGTGCATCGGTTAGCCGATCAAATGTACTCGTCTCACTGCGGACTTTGATCTTTGGGACCATGATTGATAGTTAAATGATTGTCTAGTCAACAATTTTTTTAATTAACTCCTAATCTCATGTTTAATTATGGGCGCGTGTATAAGTTCCATGCCAAAGATCAATGCCTGATACTCCGCCACGTTGTTTCGGTCAAGACAAATGAATATGATATCATGTAACCTTCGGGCGTGATGAACACGATGTCAACCCCCGATGTGTTATCATACTTTTGATTGTAGCGAGAGGCATTGTCGAGGAGATGATGATAATAATGATTATCATTATAAAAATCATAATCAAAATCAAAATCAATATTATTATTATTATCATTAATGATAATAATAATGATAATCATTAATGATGATGATGATGATGATGATAATAATAATAGACTACACGACTGGAATATTAATGCACTCGCACGATGAAAAATTGGGGCAGTTTGACTGAAAATTCTTACTATGGGTCAGGGCCGGCTCGAGACAATTTGAGGTCTAAAGTGACAATCCTAAACGAGGCATTTTTTTATGTTTTAATATTATTATAAATATTTTATTTAAAATTTATTTTTTTTTCTTTTTTGTCATACAAAATTACTAATTAAGTTTTTATATTTAAGTTTTGCTAATCTATCTTATGTCCACCTCCAAAACCCACATGAAGACTTTGGACCCATCTGCAAAACTCACATGAAAATCTTGGGTCACAAAATCCAACTACTTATCCACCCCCCCACAAACAAAAATACAAAAAACTTGAATCTGCCACTGGTAGCACACGATGCGCATACGGACCGCACCATGAGTTAGGACCATCCAAGATAGACTTCAAGGTTGTGCCCCACGTATTGGATGTTCCAGATGCACGGTGCTCATGTGCACTGTGGGCAAGTGAATAAATTTTGGCGGGGGCCCATTGTTTTTCTTAAATTTTAAGATCTATTATTAGGATTGAAATCCTAAGCTATAGATCTATTACAACCATATCATGGATCAAATCTGAATGGTCCCCTATTGAAATAAGATATACAAAAATAATGAAAAAGCCTTGTAAAGCAAATTTATGAATGAATGTATGGTTGAGATTTGATACACATGGACGACTAGAAATATAATAGTGTGGTAAAATCAATTAGACTCCTAGCAATAGTATTATAAGGGGCAGATTTGGAAATATAATATGCCATAAATGACACTTTAAGGCCCCACAAAAATCTTGGTCATATCTTCTTAAGAGAGAGTTATAATGGGCCTTATATTTGGGGAGAAAAAAAAAGGATAGCAGTTAATAAGGTTGATTTTTTGGAATTTCAAAAGATGCTAGCTGCTATTATGGGGCCCTTTCTTTGGGTCTTATATTTTGGGGCCTAAAGCGAAGGCTTTATTAGCCTTATGCTAGAGCCGGCCCTGCTAAGGGTAAAGCCCGGGCTTCTTCATTAACTTCCATGGGCAATCATTTTTTCATGATTTTTTATTTGACTTGCAGCTCATTACACAAGAACTTTGCTCGATGGGACCAAAATTTTTTTAATTTTCCGCATGATGACCATGTAATTTTATATACATAATTACTAAATTTTAATTTAATTATTATGACTGTAATGCTAATCTCATTTTTTATTTATTATGAAGATAGCTCCAACCCACAAGTTCAGCGCATGCACTATACACTAACCCATAAGCTCATGCATAGTCAAATCCTTGTCATGCATAATCCAATCATTCAATATAATGTTTCCATACACATTTGGTCAATCCAATTATTCCCATTTATTATGCACACATATACTCATCCATGCACATCCAACCAACCTTCCATAATAGGCATGCATGCATATGATCTAGTCAATTCATTAACCATATTAGCTTCTAAGCATTCCTATATCATTGAACATATTTAGTGTTTGTTATCTTTGATTGAGATGGTAATAAATGCCAAAGGAGACTTTTATTTATTTAATTTATTTATAGTAATACTACTATAAAACATATACTCTCATATGAATAAACTAGTCAAATATTTCTTTACTACAAATTATTATTACATATAAAAAGCCCGTTCCCTCTTATCTGTGGGCCTGATAGGAGCTTAAGGTAGCGTTTGGTTCGCTGGAATGGTTGTAGGCAGGAATGGAATGGAGACCGGAATGACAATGGAATGGAATGAGGCATGAATAGTCAATTCACTACTAGAAAAATGAGTTTTCGCGGAACAAAAACGCGGGCGACCGCCAGTGGCGGTCGCTAATGCGACCATTAGCGACCGCCATTGTGGCCGCTACGGGCGGTCGCTAAAACCCTTCCATATAACCCCCCCTTCCCTCCCCTCTTTTCCACTTTACCTTTTCTTCCCACCTTTTCTTTCGCCCTTTCCTCTCCCGCGCCCCTGCTCTCGCGCCCGAGCTCCCGCCGCACCAGCGACTATTCCGCCGGAGCCCTCCTCCGCCGGAGCCGCCAGCCGCCGGTCCTCTCTCTCCCTCTCTCTATTTCTCTCTCCCTCCCTCCCTCCCTCCTCTCTCTCTCTCTCTCTCTCTCTCTCTCTCTCTCTCTCTCTCTCCGACGAGAAGAGAAAGATCGGTTAGCGTCGCTTCCTAATCTGGTACGAGTCAAAAAATGGGGAAAATCTTTCGTTGGTTGCTTTCTGTAACGGTTTCTTACTCATTTTGATGAATCAAAATTCTTTTCAGTGATTTCATTTGAACTGTTCTCACTCTGCATGGCCCTCCCGCGCGTCGGAGCCGCCACCTGAACTCTTTCTCCCCCTTTCTACGCCGGAGCCGCCACCGCCGAAACCCTAGCTGGTATGTAATTTTTTTTTTCATTTGCTTTTTCATTTGATAAGAAGTCTGGAATTTGTATTTGTTTTTGTTATTTTTCTGCCTTTCATTTTGGTGGCTTTTGTATTTGTTTTAGATTAGAAGATGCTTCGCTCTTCAGCCCTTGGATGTTTGTGTGTTGGGAGTTTTTAAAGGGTTGGAAGAAGATCTCTGAGACATGTTTGTGTGTTTTGACTGAGTCATGAAATGCCAAAGTCTTCTATGAGATTAGTTGCCCAATGCCTTTCAAGGGGGAAGAAGTCGACTTCATTTAAATTTCTTGTGTTGTCATGGAAGCTGTATTCTTGCTTATTTTATGTGTGACTTGGATGCCGGCATGGCCTAGATTTCATATTGTGGCTGCATTGTAAAAACAAGGATATGTGGGCCTACTCAGATGGACCATTAAATATTTGAATGGCTATTGGGGTGGTTCATGCTTGCACATAGGTCTGCCAATGGGCTTGGGATTGACTTGTTCTATATGGTCCTAAAAAAAAGGCCAAAAGAAAAAAAAAAAAAATAGAGATTTTCATCATTCATAAGTTATCATCCTAAATTTCAAGTTTTACCCTGACCTATGCTCCAAATAAGGTAATTATTATTTGAAATTAGTCGATTTTGAGAAAATCTAAGTTGGGCTGGACTCGAGTTCAACTAAGTGCATCAAGCCAAGCATCAAGTGCAAGCCCACCTCAGCTTGGCTTGGCTTGGCTCATTGAAAATGTTGAAAGTCCTCGAACAGGAGGAGTACACATTCCTCCTCTATCCATTGTGAGTCTCATCATCCATCAGATTCCTCTCCATAAAATGTATTACATCATTTCTCCCATTTCTAATGCTACCTATAGGAGAATGACAAACATCCCCTCAAGATTTACTTTACCATATGAAAACTGTTAATATCAAAGTCGCATATGCGCTTAATTATATTCAATTGAAAGAAGAGATTGTAGTCTGCTTAATAATACAATGTAGTTATAAAATGTGGAGACATGAGCTTAGATACTTCTAACGAATGGTGGATCATTTCTGTGTGTTACATGTGATTTAATTAATATTTTGACATTTATCATATGTGGTACATCCAGTTTAATGTAAATTGGATCCCTCTTTTATCATATCATTTCAAGGCAGGTGCGTTGAAACATGAAGGTCATGCAATCTTTAAGTGATTTTGAATTGAAAGAAGTCCCTTGGGCTTGTACTGGATGATATGATCTAGCTATAAATTAAGAAATTAACACTTATTACATTAGTTTGACCATAGCTAATGAAGAGAGATTGTGTGATTTATGCTAATCTTTGGCAGTCAACATAATCTTTTTAAGGGTGGTGTTGGTGAGTTGGAATTAGATATGGACCCACTTGGTCATTAACAAGAAAAACAGAAATCAAATGAGGATTATTAACATATTTTGTTCGATGATGCGCGCATTACATACAGAATCTGAGTTGGAATGGAACAAATAGATGGGAAAGGTAAATATATAGTTTAATTAGAAGTTTTCAGTTACATTTATCAAGAACTGTGAACTGTGGATGAATACGAAAGGACTCTTTTTGCTTACAAGAAGAGGATATGAAAATCGGCAAAGGGAACAGGAATGGAAAGAGGGGTCACTAGGATTTTATTTACTGTTTCAAGCTCAAAACTACCCAGAAAGAAAAAGTTAAAGAATCTAGTGTCTCTTTCCTGTAACTGTAAAAGTAAATGACATGTATTTTACTTAACCTGCCAAAACTTTTAAGAACGCAAATCATTATAATTGACTTCTTTTGGCTTTCAAGAAGGGGAATGCACACAAGAAGCAAAGGGAAAGAAATATGACGGGTCCCTGGGTTTTATTCTTTTTGTCCATCCCAAAAGCCCTTTGAAGAGAACTTTATAAAGCAATGAAGTTTGATTCAAATATATTATGTAACTTGCTTTTGCAGTCACTACCATCCTCTATTTCCAGGTTTTCATTTTATTTTATATTTCCCATAATAGAGGTGGGCAATAAAAGTGAGGACCCATCATATACAGTCCAAATTGATTAATTATGACTGGAACTTTTTTATATTATAATTCATTTAGACCACCGGGTTAACCAATAATTCATCAAATGGCTATGACCATCCAACGCCATAATGTTGGAGTTCATGTTTAATCTTTTTCTTTCTTTTATACTACTTCAGTTGGGCAGTGTTTAAAGATATGGCCATCTTTTTTTCACATCCCTTTATTCCATCCACTTGCTTTTTAGTTTCCTCACTTTCTTAGAATGTTGTCACTCTTAAAAAAAGTAATTTCTGGCCCAAAGATGCTCTCTTGCACCCTTCCTAGAGCCAAATTCCAAACCTTCCATTAGACATCTTAAATAGGGTAGGGTTGTTGAGTAGCATAGATCCTCCACTCTCTTTGACTCAGACCCACCACATCAACTCATGTCAATACAAGCTTTCTTTATCACCTTAAAGAAACCAAAAGCAAAAGCAAGTGCATGTTAGTGAGCCATGATGGGGTGCCTTAACACCCACTATTTTATTTTCATATCATTCTCCTTTGGTAACAGCCAAACTGCTCATGTTTGGTTAAAACCCTAAGGAAATCAACCCATGTCAGTAGTCTGTAGAAGATGCATATGAAAATGATATAAGTACATTTTCATGTCTATCATAAGACTAGTCCTTTGCCAATGAAAACAACCCGAGAAGGGTCTTTATAGGAAAGAGAAATGCATATCTTCATCAAATTTCATACCTCTCAATCTTTAATAAAACGGTTTGAAATCTATATTCCAAACATGTCTCATTCAAAAACCCACCCTACTTAACACCCAAAAAAAATTCTAGCTAGTGTGAAAAGACTAAATGTGCTTTTGAGTTTCACTATCGCCACGAGGCCACCTATGTACTATGCATCAGGGTCATATGTAGGAGAAAGTCAATAGCATTTGATTCTAATAAGATGTTAGGTTCTATTCATCTTATTACAAACTAGTCATGGGTAGGTTGGTTAACTGGGTCCTATATATTAGAAAGCCTAAGAATATCCAAGTTACTTTAAACTAATGGATTTATGGTAGTCTAAACCATTTAATTAAACAACATGCTCTTAAAATTTCTTCTTCTACTACATGTCACTATCAAAAGCACCTGGTGCAATAAACCCTGATTGCTCTTTATATGATAAGAACCTTATAATAACTTAATTCACTCGCAGTCTATTTTTCAAATACTTACTGAAGTTTGCACCAGTCCAAGACTCACACATTGGAATAGAAAAGAATAACACAAAACACAAACATTTTTGAAAATTCAAAGGATATACATATGAAGTTAATTCAATTCAAAATCTTAATATCATTGAGCAAGTCTGCAAACATAAGGGTTACAGAAAATAAGTAGTAACCTTTATAAGTCCCCAATCTCATACATATACCTAATTTTCTTATTTAATTAAACATGCCGAATTCATTTGATATTTAGGATAACCACTAAAATAATCATTGTTAAAACTATTTAGAATAATTACTTTACTTTCAACAGAAAATTCCATGAGAAGCATGGGATTGTTTCTAAAAAACATCAATACCTGTTTGTATGGATCAACACGTACCATCTTACCTTGGGCAAGCTATTACGATACCTATTGGCCGATATTTAAAATCATGGCTGAACCCCACTTAGTTTTAAATTTTATTGAAATATGGTTCAGCTTTTGAAAAGACTGTATTTTTTAGATGTATTGTTTATGTGGATTATGTGATAAGTATATTGAAGATTTCATTGGTTGTGAACCTTCCACTGCAATTTTTATTCATTTGCATGCATTAGTGAAACTTAAAACCCGTTCGAGAATTGTCTATGACATCTGTTTGGTAATCCTTGACGCGACAGATTGGGTCTTTGACTAGATTCGTTGTTCTTGTGATGTACATTCGAACTTTGTCGTATGCGATTCTTGAATTGTCCAGTTCGGACAGTTTGGGAATGCAATTATCCATCTTATACTCAATGGCTCATGCAAGTTCGATGTTAGATAGAGTTTCGGTTGATGTCCTATTGTTCTCTGAGTACATATATAGGTACGACTGATGTTGTATCTATGTCGTGTACTTGGAGAACCACGCGGACATGCTGCAAAAATTTTATCTGACCAGGGGACGAAGCATTCGAGTTGTTGAGTGCAAGTTGGATCGTGCATTCTCGAATGGAATATGACCAACCACCCTGTAGTAAGGAGTTTTCAGTTTATGGATAGGTGATTTGCATGATGCACGGTACCCTGGGCTAATTGTACTGCAATCATTTTAGATTTCTACAGAAATAGTTACTGAGATGGACAAGAGCTGGATTGATTTACCGAATAGGATGTCCAGGGAATACATGGAGGGGATTAACCAGTTCATAGAATTTACCAATGGGTTTGACAATGAGTTCATCAGTTGTCCATGTAGAAAATGTGCGAATCGTTATTATTATAGAAGAGAGCTTGTCCGAGAGCATCTGATTCTGAATGGATTCTTGAAGCAGTACAAGAATTGGATAAGACATGGAGAAGAGTATGTTTCATGTCTCAAATGGGCTAGAGATGAAATTGAGGTGGATGATATGTCAGAGACTGATCCGATGATTGCGATGCTAAATGATATCGCATGCGGGTTGGCACCTGAATACACAAGCTGTGAGACTGACGGTGCGGGTGGGAGTAATCCTCGCTCCGGTGCCGATGAAGAAGCCATGAGATATTTTGAAATTCTAGACGATGCACATACCCAATTGTATCCCGAATGCAAGGACTTCAATAAATTGTCCTTTATTGTTGAGTTGTTGCATTTGAAGGCATTGAATCAGTGGTCTGACACGTCCTTTGATATGCTCCTCCAGTTGTTGCATCGAGCGCTCCCGTCTTGTGCAAAACTTGCTGAGTCCTACTATCAGGCCCGCAAGTTAACTGAAAATTTAGGCTTCACGTATGAGACTTTTGATGCATGTCCAAACAATTGTATGTTGTTTAGGAATGAGAATGCCCATCTTGATACGTGCATTGTCTGTCAGTCATCGAGATGGAAAGAGGACGGGATTGGTCACAATCGTCAGAATAGTTCTACAAGTGTTATCAATCGTGGCAAACATGTGGCAGCAAAGCAAGTGAGATATTTCCCACTTAAGCCCAGGCTGAAGCGGCTTTTTATGTCATCAAAGATTTCTAAATTGATGAGATGGCATGCCGAGAACAGCATGGACGATGGTAAGTTAATCCATCCAGCAGATTCCCCAGCATGGAAAGACTTCGATCGGAGGAACCCAGACTTTGCCTTTGATTGTCGCAATGTGCGGCTTGGTTTGGCTGCAGATTGTTTTAGTCCATTCCGATCCATGACTGGGGCAAATCACAGTACGTGGCCAGTTGTTTTGGTGTCTTATAATCTCCCTCCATGGATGTGTATGAAGCAACCTTTTCTGATCCTATCCACACTTATAGATGGACCACGAGGACCAGGGGACAAGATTGATGTATATATGCAACATTTGATTGATGAATTGAAGGAATTATGGGTTGATGGTTTGATGACATTTGATGCCGAAGGCAATGAAATGTTTAAACTCTGCGCCACATTATTGTGGACAATCAACGACTTCCCTGCTTACGCTAACTTGTCGGGCTGGAGCACAAATGGAGAGTTTGCATGTCCTTGCTGCAATCAGGAGAAGAAGTCAACTTGGTTGAAGCACGGCAGAAAATGGGCATACACGGGGCATAGACGTTTTCTACCTCCATTGCACAGGTTCAGGAAGGACAGAGTGTCATTTGACGGCACTCGAGAATATGGTCCGGCACCTCGAAAAATGACGGGAGTTGATTTGTTGTCACAGCTGGAGCGGGAGCAAGTACGTACCGTGTATGATTTTCAAGATTTACTGGCCCTCCCATTTCCTTCGATTACCGGTGCAAATAGAAGGCGAAGTCATAATTGGAAGAAAAAAAGTATTTTCTACGATCTACCATACTGGAAAGATAACTTACTGAGGCACCACTTAGATGTTATGCACATCGAGAAGAACGTATGTGATAATATATTGTGAACCATTCTCGGTGTTCAAGGGAAGTCGAAGGATGGTGTCAATGCACGTCGTGACTTGGAAGAAATGGGCTTGAGAAAACCGTTGCACTTGCAGATGAGAGAGTCCAACAAGGCATACATGCCTCCTGCGCAGTACACGATGAGTAAAGATGAGAAAGATGTCTTCCTCTCTGTTCTGAAGGGTGTCAAGGTTCTTGACGGGTACTGTTCGAATATCGCTAAGCGTGTGAACATGAAAGAAAGAACATTACAGGGTCTGAAGAGTCATGACAATCATATTCTTATTCAGCAGTTGCTGCCTATCTCTATACAGAACTGTTTGCCTAAGAATGTTGTAGCGCCGTTGATTGAAGTTAACAACTTCTTCAGACAACTTGTTCTAGAGTTCACCGAATTGATGAGTTGAATGGTCTGCAAGAGAGGATTGATGTGACATTGTGTCATCTAGAAAAAATCTTTCCACTTGCATTTTTCGATGTCATGGTTCACTTGACCATACACTTAACCAGTGAAGCCCTGCTTGGCGGCCCCGTCCAATTCAGATGGATGTATCCGATCGAGAGGTACATGAACACATTGAAGAGGTATGTTCGTAATAGAGCTCGTCCAGAGGCATCCATAGTTAAGGGGTATTTGATGGATGAGTGCACAAATTTCTGCGCAACATATCTCAATGATAATATTGAAACAAAGTTAACCAGGCCCTCGCGGATTAATGATGGTCCAGTTGGGGAGGGCACGCCATTTGAGCTCAACAATATTGAGTGGATTCAAGCTCACCGGTGGGTGTTGTTCAACACCCCATCTGTTGTGGCTTTAACTCAGTAAGTTATCACTCATTCATAACTGTAACTTGTCAATTTCTTACCTAAATTATCGTAGTTGTCATTAACACGTGTTATCGATAAGCTCAAACGGGACATGCCTCGTGCTACAGCTCCTGAAATTCATCAGTCCCATTATCGGTCATTTCACAAATGGTTCAAGAATCACGTACGTATTCAATCATTAGGACAAATTTAACTTGTTCTTGTCATATTACTTTCATGTAGTGATATTCAGTGATTACATGCATTGCATAGGTGTGTAATTTACGAAGAACCAGCGATCTTAATTTGACCGATGAAATGAATCAGTTAGCTGATGGTCCCTTCAGAACGGCCCGACGTTACACAACTTGTGACGTCAACGGTTTTCGATTTCACATCAAGGATGTAGATGAGAAAAGAGCCACGCAAAATAGTGAGCTCGGTTGTCCGTCTGTCGATGCTGGTTACTACTACGGCCGGTTGAAGGATATTGTTGAAGTTGTATACAGCCGTGGGTTAAATTTTTTATTGTTTAAGTGTGACTGGGTGGATCCCATCCGAGGGGTGAAAACAGATAATTACCAGTTTACATTGGTAAATTTTAACAATTTGTTACACCGGGACGATCGAATAAGTGCCGAACCCTACATATTGTCCTCAATGGCGGAGCAAGTTTACTATGTCAGAGATCCGAAAGATCCTAACTGGCAAGTCGCAGTTAAAATGTCAAGGAGGGGAGTGTATCAGATTGAATGTGATGAGCCAGATATTGATGCATTCGCTCAACAAGTTCTTGATCAGACTGCACTTGTTCAACGTGATGAAGATATTAATTGGGTTCGGGAAACTATTGAAGGAGATACAGTTGACTTACACGTCCAGTAAACGGTTGGGCCACTAATTCACCAATGTTATCATTCAATGTAATTTTTTTAAATGTTAATATCAATTATCTCGTTAAATTAATTTATGTTACAAACATTTGAGCAGATATGTCAGGACGAAAGAGGAGAGATCGTCCGCGGATGATCGAGGAGTTGTTGCATCAGGCCCAGACCAGTGGGCAATCTGGGGACCCTACTCCTGCACAGGGTGTCACCCATCCTAGTGAGATGGCCCCACCCTCTAGGCCATCGACCTCCCAGCCTAGTGAGATGGCCCCATCGAGTAGGCCATCGACCTCCCAGCCTAGTGAGACATCAGCTTCACAGACATGTACACGTTTATATTGTTAGAGATTTTAATTCTAGCAAATTAATTTATTTCAATTCAATTAGATTTTCTCTAATTTGAATAGATTCTATGAGCACAGGCCCATCTTCCAGCAGGGGGAGAGGCGCTGCCAGAGGGATCCGGACGTGGAATTCTGGTAATCCCATTGATGTGGAGTTTGATGAGAGCTGGCATCCGGTGGGTCCGCATGCTAGGCACCTCATCAGTCAGTTGGGACATATGGACCGGGATCCATATGCATTCCCTTTGACTACACTTGACTGGGAGGCATTCCCGGTGGATACACTAGACCGTGTTTGGCAGCAGGTTAAGGTAATAAGTTAACATTTTTCAACAGGATGTGTCAATTTAAATCATAACCTAATGAAAAATTATTTGTCCTTTTCAGGACACTGTGAGGGTATGTCCTGAGCTGTTCCAGCTAGTGTGCATGTCTAAGTGCAGAAAAATGTGGAAAGATCATAAAAATAAAATAAAGATGCAGCACTGGAAGCCACACCAGGATGCCCCAGGCATACTATCGCGAGTTTCGAGGGGTGTTCTTTCGGATCAGTGGACTCAGCTCGTCCGGTACTGGACGAGCGAGGAGTCTCGGGTGAGAAACTTATAATTTTTTTTAATTTAATTTTAACAATTTACTAATGACTAACGTAACTAACAAAAATTCATTGATAAATGTTGAAACAGAGACAGGCTGATACCAATGCGCGGAACCGTGCAATGCAGGGTCCCGCACACAGGTTGGGGACTCGACATATCACGCAGGTCCGCCACGAGGTAAAAAGTTAGACCGTACATGTAATTTATATTTTTGTTATTTTGTATGATATTATACTAATAATAGGTGTTCCACCAAACAGTTGCGGACCGAGGGCGGTCCGGTCGACAGGATGTTTGTCTAGATGCGTTCTCGAGATTCTTGCTACCCGGAGGTTGCAGCTATCATCGTAAGTTTTTATATTGAACCGCTTATATTATCTGTCTATTACTATGTCTTGTTATGCATGATAGTATGTTAAATGAATCAATTACGCAGGCCCTGTTTCAGTCACGTCTGGAGGACTTGCCCGAGGAGGAGAGCAGTTTGCCATCTCGGAGGGATGAGATATTCCACGATGTCATTGGCCGGGACGGGTATGGATACACGCTCACATATGGGATGGGCATTCCACGCTCGCACATCGCGCGAGCGGAGTCATCCGGTGCTAGCTTCTCCCAGGGCTGACGCCTCCATATAGATGAGGAGGTCCAGCAATTGCTGCAGTCCATGGAGGCGCGGGTCAGGGCAGAGATGAGGGCCGAGTGGAGATCTGATATAGCAGAGCTGGAGGCTCGTCTATCACAGAGTCGCGGCCCGATCCCATCAGACCCGCCACCCACTACTTAGGTTAATAAGAAAAGATTTTGTATGTTTAAATTGTTAATTATGTCATTGATGTGTCAATATTTATGTTTTTTTAATTATTTTTTGCTGTATAATAAATAATTACAGGCACCAGACGCTGGCAGCGGCCACAGGGCGAGAAATGACTCGGCTGGAGAGGACAGTCATGATCCAGCATCCTCGATTGATCCTGACCAGGTATAATTATTTTTTTAATTCCAAATTTCAACTTGTATAGAAATCTTTTAATTTGTTTTAGAAACTTATAGATTTTGAAACTTAAAAAGCTAGAAACTTATAAATGTAGAAACTTAGAAAGTACTTCTGGAACTGACGGCTCGGAATTCCGACTCCCGGATTGCCCGTACTGCCGAAACGTAAGTTTAAGTTAAAACGTTAAGTTAAAACTTAGTAAATCGGCCTCCGAGCGCCCAAACCGGGGAAACGAGCTCCGGTGCCCGTGAAACTGGACGGGCACGGGACCATAGCCATTCATGACCTGCTGGAACTGACGGCTCAGGATTCCGACTCCCTAGATGCTCGTAGTGTCGAAACGTAGGTTCAAGTTCAAAAGTTAAGTTAAAACTTAGTAAATGGGCATCCGAGCGCCCAAACCGGCCAAACGGGCTCCGGTGCCCGTGAAACTGGATGGGCACGGGTCTATAGTCATTCATGACCTGCTGGAACTGACGGCTTGGGATTCCGACTCCCGGATTGCCCGTAGTGTCGAAACGTAAGTTTAAGTTAAAACTTAGTACATTGGCCTTCGAGCGCCCAAACCGGGCAAACGGGCTCCGGTGCCAGTGAAACTGGACGGGGACGGGCCCATAGTCATTCATGACCTGCTGGCATTGACGGCTCGGGATTCTGACTCCTGGATTGCCCGTAGTGTCGAAATGTAGGTTTAAGTTAAAACGTTAAGTTAAAATTTAGTAAATTGGCTTCTAAGCGCCCAAACCGAGCAAACGGGCTCCGGTGCCCGTGAAACTGGACAGGTACGGGCCCATAGTCATTCATGACCTGCTGGAACTGACGGCTCAGGATTCCGACTCCCGGATTGCCCGTAGTGTCGAAATGTAGGTTTAAGTTAAAACTTAGTAAATTGGCTTCCAAGCGCCCAAACTGGAAAAAGGGGCTCCGATGGCCATCAAACTAGACAGGCACAAGTCCATAGTCATTCATGACCTGCTGGAACTTACGGCTCGGGATTCCGACTCCCGGATTGCCCGTAGTGTCGAAATGTAGGTTTAAGTTAAAACGTTAAGTTAAAACTTAGTAAATTGGCTTCCAAGTGCCCAGTGAAACTGGACAGGCATGGGTCCATAGTCATTCATGACCTGCTGGAACTGACGGCTTGGGATTCCGACTCCCGAATTGCCCGTAGTGTCGAAACGTATGTTTTAAGTTAAAACGTTAAGTTAAAACTTAGTAAATCGACCTCCGAGTGCCCAAAACGGGCAAACGGGCTACGGTGCCTGTGAAACTAGACGGGCATGGGCCTATAGTCATTCATGACTTGCTGGAACTGACGGCTCGGGATTCCGACTCCCGGATTGCCCATAGTGTCGAAACGTAGGTTTAACTTTTAAAATTTTAATTTTAATTTTAATTTTTCATTTTTGAAATTTTTACTTTATATTGCCAATTTTTATAATTGACTATTAATATTTATTTTCCTTTTTCTCTTCAGGTTGAGAGCATCGGATCGATCTCGTCAGCCTTCTCAGACAATTTGTTTATTTTTGTAATGAATATAATTTGTGGAAACTTTTGTAATTATTGGAATTTATTGGACCTTTTGTAATGTTTTGAATATCATTAATATAAGACTTTGTTTTGGTATTAGTATTTTTAATTGATTTTCGTAGTTTGATATAATATATTCATGTACAGGTATATAAAGCAGGAAAAATTAGCAAAAAAAAATATTTTAAAAAAATGACTATTAGCGACTGCCACTGGCGGTCGCTAATGGTGAATTTAAAAAAAAATAAAACTATTAGCGACTGCCATTGGCGGTCGCTAATGACGATTTAGCGACCGCTAATCCATTATTAGCGACCGCTAATGGCGGTCGCTAATACCTTTAAAAAATTAAAAAATTAATTTTTTTTTTTTACTGTGGTCGCTGGCGGTCGCTAATACTATTAGCGTCGAAGTTTCCGCGGCCCCTCCTTGGCGGTCGCTAAAGACTATTAGCGACCGCCTTTGGACTTTTAGCGACGGCTTTTGGCGGCCGCTAAAAGTCCTTTTCCTAGTAGTGATTCCATTCCAGTGTTTGGTACGCTGAGGAATGAACCCAGTAATGGAATTCTGATTCTTATTCCTGCGTTTGGTACGCTGGAATGCTGCCTGGAATGGAATCAAATTTACATAAGATTGACCAAAATACCCTTGTTAGATTCTACTGTCACATTTGCATTGTTTGTGGTGGATGATTTGTGGGTGGGCCCCATAAAGGTGTAGTGAAAAAGTTTGTAATTTCTCATAATAATATATTATTATATTATATTATACTATTTGGGGGTGGGCCTCACAATGTATAGTGAAAAAGTTTACATTATAATATTTTGGGGTGGGCCCCACAAAGGTGTAGTGAAAAATTTTGCAATTTCTCAAAATAATATATTCTTATATTATATTATAATATTTGGGGGTGGGCCCCACAATGGTTGGTTGAAAAAACCATGCAACATAGCCTCTTTTATAATAGTAGATAGATAGATAGATAGATAGATAGATAGATATAATATTTTGGGTGGGCCCCACAATGGTTGGGTGAAAAATATATTATATTATTATTATTATGATATAATAATATATTATTATATTTTATTATAATATTTTGGGTGGGCCCCACAATGGTTAGGTGAAAAAGATATTATATTATTATTATTATGATATAATAATATATTATTATATTTTATTATAATATTTTGGGTGGGCCCCACAATGGTTGGGTGAAAAAGATATTATATTATTATTATTATGATATAATAATAATATTACAAGCGAGGGTATTTTGGTCTCAACAAAAAGTTAGAAAGGAATGGAATGGTGATTCCTTCCGTTCTTGGATGGAGTGGTGATTCTCTCACATAAAGGAATGTGATTCCGGAGGTAATGGCCATTCCGCCCCTTTTTGGCGAACCAAACGTTGGAATAGTCATTCCGTTGGAATGACCATTCCATTCCGACCTCCATTCACGCGAACCAAACGCTACCTTAGATCCTATCATATTACCCATGACGATTGTGACTCAAGTATTGATTTTTATCTTTTTATCTATTTTATTATAAGAAAGTGGTATACATTCTCTTTTAAGAGAAAAAAATAAAAAACGATCTTAATAATGAGATCATACAAATGGGCTTGTGTAGTGTGATTTGAATATTTTATTTATAAGATATATCGAAGACCTTTTGTTTTTCATTATTAACCACTTACAAAAGCGCATCCAATGCATTCATCAATTACATGATACATAGTACCACTCACTTTTTCTCTCACATTTTAAAAAAAGGTTAAGATTAATTTCATATAGGTAACTTTGGAAACCCATCCAAAGTAGCGAAAGGCTTTAACATGCTAAATCCTACTTTGAGAAGGGAATGATGAAGAAAGCAAGAATGAAGAAGGAAAGGTTGGTGAAAATATGAATACCACCCCATAATGACTTAACAAAAAAATGAGAAGGATTTTACAGAAAATATCTCCTAAGACTTTATAAATGTCAAAAGGTCATCAAACTTCAATATCGATAAAAAAAGGCTCCAAATAGAGATATCCTTGCTCGTGTATACATGTGAAGTAGAAGAAATGAGCAGCGATATCCCCGCTCATATAAGTGAGCTGTGATATCGTCGCTCAGTAAAAGAAAAAAAAAAAGAAAAAAGAAAAAAAGAAGATACTAGCAGGGATATCCCTGTTTAGGACCTTTTTGGTCGATATTGAGATTTAAGGAATTTTTTGGTCTTCACCAAGTAGTCTAAGGGGATTTTCCGGTAAAGTCCTAAAAAAATATTATAAATAAAATGAACTTCTTGATTCTTAAAAATATAAATTATGGGGTCATCCAATAGTCTGAATTCTTTCAATTAATTTTCTAATTTATACTTGAAGACACAGGCCAACTCAAATGGATTTCCCTGGTCCAAATCATCTGGACAGCCCGTGTACAATGCAAATGGTTCATTGTTAGTCGCGTGTGGTGCACTCAACATACTAAATTCATGATATTTGCACTCCCCGAAAATCCTCCTTATGAAATCTCAGGTGAACCGAAATTAGTGGGCAATAAAGTAAACCAAATCAGTAGGATAAGTTTCGCCCAAACAAGGAGGCATATGGTGTATCTTATTAAACCCAAACATAGAAAACTTCTAAGAAAAGATCTGCTATTTCTCTCTATAAATTCCCCACCCTATCCTCCCTCCCTATCCCCTTCGGCTGAGCTTTACATCTAACATTGAGAATCCGAATACATTTCTCTTAGCCATGGAAAAATGGGTCATCCTCTCCTTTGTTTTTGTTCTATTTGTCTCAGGTGAGCTCTATCTTTCTTCTTTTTCCATTCATTGGTTACATGTTAGAGATGATAGAAGCAAAGGAACTCTTTTGTGTCTATAGCCAAACACTAACATGCAGACAAAGTGGAGACAAAGGTTCACATTTACCGGCCAAGGCTAGCAAGAGGGCCGTCTGGATGTAACTGGAATAATATAAGAAAAAGTCTACTTGTCCCGGGACTCCTGTCCCCGGGACTGGCCCGACTCCACATAAAAGGGCATTTTGGTCATTTTAAAATGACCAAAATGCCCTTTTATGTGGAGTCGGGCCAGTCCCGGGACAAGTAGCAGGGCTCATAATATAATGATACATAATTTATATTAAAGTTTTTCCTTGGGATTTGAATATGGATCTTTTTTTTTTTTTTTTCAAAGAACTTTGTCATGGTATCCTGGTACCAAGGCCTGTTTGGAGTTTCGGATACACCATGATTTTGGTTGCATGTATTCATAGAAGCAATCTTATGATTCTGGTTGCATGATAATATTGTTGCTGTTTGGACTCGGTAAATGTGTTCGTTTTTATCTGATAGTGTTTTTACCCCAGAAGAGGGCCAGTTTGGATATGTGTGACTTGATTGTATGTCTACTGTCAATTCACCCGTGAACTGTATTTTTTGCATACGGATAACTTTGAGTTACTCAGAGTAACAAGTGAGTTTACAACTCTCTCTTTTTGCAGTATCCAACCATTAATTGGTGATTAAGATACTGTAAGCAAGTTCCATGGATCCAAATGAGACTGAGTTTCCCAAATTCAAGAGGGTATTTCTTTGGAAATCTTCTCCTAAGCTTATATGCTCTCCATGGGAGTACTCATCCAGACCGTCCGCGAAGGTGGGGTCTCTCTTGAATTTAAGAGATCTTGCTGTGACAACGGCAACGATTTGAATGGACTGCGCATCACAGGAGCGTAGGAGAAAATCCCTTATATTATTTGATACTGCAGCAAGTTATTAAGTTACATGCTCTATGTACATCGTAGTTTTAAAAAAGTTTTCAAGCAAAATGGAAAGCTATGCGTTTCACCCGAACCGGTACAGAGATAGAAGAAAAGAAAAGAAATATCTCCACTGGAACTAAAAAATACTAAAAATTCTAATTATATAATGTTGGGATGTTTTCATATCAAGGATTCTTTTCACAATATAAATTTCAAAATATCACAAATGTAAACGATATATATATATATATATATAGAGAGAGAGAGAGAGAGAGAGAGAGAGAGAGAGAGAGAGAGAGAGAGAGAGAGAGAGAGAGAATAAGATTAAAATAAATAAAAGATATTGTTCGAAACTTGATTTTTAAATAATCTTTACGATTTTATTTCGATTTTTTCATGATGTTTTTCATTTTTCAATACTGTTAAAATTCCAACACGATTTTATTTCGATTTTTTTTGTAGAATATATATATATATATATATAGGAGTGCTCCCCTACACTGCAGCTCCCCTTAATATCAGCTGGGCTAGATGTAGGGGAGACTGCACTGGTCACTTATGAGTATAGGCCCAGCTGATATTAAGGGGAGCTGCAGTGTAGGGGAGCACTCCTCATATATATATATATATATATATATATATATATATATGAGCAAAGCTCTCCTAAGCTTAAGGTTAGGATAAAATCTCGTAAGCTCAAGCTTGTGGGGCCCACCTTTGGTCCATCCAAATGGATCAAACACATAACCCCTCTAAATTGCACATGTCCACCAATTTTCGATCAGATCCGATTTTATTGGACTGTTGGATCGACTATGTATCGATCTAAATGGACTATTGACCATTAAACTTTTGGACCCATATAGAGATGATAGAAATTAGAGTTGGGGCTGATCTTTTGCAAAGAGGAAGATCTAAGGGAGTCCTTGAAATCCCCCCCACCCCCATCCCCATGTGGGTCCCCAAGTGGGCCCACCACATACCTGAGCTTACCTTATCCTAAGCTTGAGCTTAGAAGAGCCTTGCTATATATATATAGAGCAGAGCTCTCCTAAGCTGCAGCTTAGCTTATCCTAAGCTGAAATATGGCTTGTCTCACAAATTATTTTGATTATATCTGGTTTTTTGCATAATGGAACTGAAAAATCCAATTCTGATTTAATTTATTTTGATTTTGAAGATGATCATCATCCAAAAAACAACATAATCGACTTTGATTTTGTGGGACCAGCCCTGTTTCAGCTTAGGAGAGCTGACCCCACACATATATATATATCATGATAGTTAAAAATGAAAAAGGTGACCATTGAGTGGGGCTAGTTGCCCAACAAAGATATATGTAAACAAATTCATTGAAATAGATTCTCTTGATAACTCTGTTTTTGAATGGTTGATACTTAGGAGCCAAGTCGATCACATTCACCTTCACAAATAGGTGTAAATACACAGTGTGGGCCGGCACCTTGAACAATGCTGACAAGCCCCGATTGGCCCAGACTGGGTTCCAACTTAACACAGGTGCATCACAGAAAGTGGAGGCCCCGGCAGGGTGGGGTGGCCGGATGTGGGGCCGGACACGCTGCACCACCGACTCCAGCGGAAAATTCACCTGTGTCACCGGTGACTGTGGGGTTCAGATCCCATGCAATGGTGCTGGGGCTGCACCTCCAGCAACATTAGTGGAGTTCACTCTGGGGACCGGAGGCAACAAGGACTTCTATGACACCAGCCTAGTCGATGGCTTTAATGTGCCCTTCTCCATCACCCCGCAAGGTGGGGTAGGCGATTGTCGTGTGAGCGGGTGCTCGGCAGATATGAACGCCGTCTGCCCGCCTGAGTTGCGATTGACGGCGTCGGATGGATCAACGGCAGGGTGTAAGAGTGCATGTGTGGCTTTTGGAACAGAAGAGTACTGTTGCAGGGGGGCGTATGGGACTCCAGATAAATGCAAGCCCACTAAATACTCCATGATCTTCAAGAATGCTTGTCCCCTTGCTTATAGCTATGCTTATGATGATGTTAGCAGTACTTTTACCTGCACGGGTGCTAACTACCTTCTCACCTTCTGTCCATAGCTGAGCTGAAGGTCCTTTGTACTTTCTTATAAAGTTTTTGGAAATAAAAAAAAGAAGGTTCTTTTTGTGAAAGGCTAAAGAGTGTAGGATTAGTGGTGGGTATTCAAAATAGGATATCAAATCTCTGGACTGAATTAGTTTTCTAAGACAAAGGTGGGGCTAATGTGTTCTAAAAAAATATTACCACGGTTCACTTAAAGACAAATCCAATTTGCTCATACAACATGTGTCATGCCTTGAGCCCGGGCCCTTGCAGCGGTCGGACCTTGGGGGCGGGATTCAGGATCAAGTAAAATTTATTTAATTTTCTCTAAGAATCCGCGTGTGTGAGGATATGAAATCTTCGTCACAAGAAGAATATTTCGCTGAAGCGTATGAGGCGTTGCGACCCAGAGCCCGTGGCCATCAAATTCCATGTCGCACTCAACTTATTCTGCATAACTTGTCTTATCAAGGTCCATACTCAGACTGGAACAAACCACGATAACAAGATATACAGAGATGACCATAACAAAATATCATTACCCAAGTATGTTCAAGTTATAAGTTAAACAAGTGCGTTAATTACAACCCCAAGGAAAAAGGCAAACAAAAGCCGTATCAAATATAACAAGCTAAGAACAAATACTATCCAGATATGTAACGCAACTCCAGTGTCAAGCTCGACGTCTACGTGACATCATTGACACGACAAACCTGCAAGCAAGCGGCTCCACAACCATTTGCACATGTAGCTCAAGACGAGAGCCTGCTACCTATAGCACCAAAGTATAGAACATCAGACACGACGGTCTAATGGGTGACTGAGATAGACAAGACACGTGCTGGTAATACAATGATTAATTAACGTGTGCTAAAACATGACATTTTATTAAAATTCAAGCTAGTCTGCCTAAAGCGTCTCATTCTCTAGGATAAAGGTGGGCTCGGTACCTGTTTAGCAAGCATAGAACCATCAACTACAAATAGCTGGCAGGTAGTATACAAAAACAGTAACAAATATGGAATCGAAAGCAATTAAGAAAAAAAAAATCAAAAGAATTACAATAAAGAATGATTATATTGTTATAGTCATGCCATAGACTCTAACTATAAAGGGTGACATGAAAAGTCAAGGTATTCAAGGAATTAAAACCCATTCAATACAAGATTCACAATTTGATAATCTATGGAGGATGATTAGTCCAATCCAAGTTCATAACACATTCATATAAAGGGATAATCAGTCCCCATTCGAAGCAATAACCGGTCTACATCCGTTTCACATTCACATTCGATACGATCTGCTAAGTCGTTCACATTCAATAGACAATGAAAAGTAAAGAGCCTAGTGGTGCCCGACAAAAGATTCAGAATCATAAAGAAAGTGAATGACTTGGTTTACCGAGTGTGAATGGCTTCATAAAACGAAGAGGAAGACTATTGCTCAAAACTCCATAATTCAAATCAATTTCAAACCAAAACAACTGTCCTCACAAAGCCATAAATCATGGGTACCAAGTCTTGACACTTGATTTGATAAACCAAATCAATAAGTTCGATTTTGAAAGTAATTTATAGATCAATTTGAAATCATATATAATCCTTAGAGGTGGGGTAAAAGGGTTCCTTTGAAATTCTAAAGTAAAAAAGGAAAAAAAATATTTCATAAAATCTTAATGATTGTTCACCCTCGGTCGACCGCGTGGTCTGAAAAAGTAGAATCTTGGAACAATTTTTGATCAGGCTACCTGTTTAGACAAAACCTCGGTTTGTGTTCTTGGTCGACCACGAACATTGGAATTCCGATTTTGGAATTCTGTGTCAGTTCATAATGCAAGGATTTTTATCCCTATTTCTCTCTCAGCTGAAACACCTTCACTACAGGGCCTAGCCCTCTCCATTTGCAATTAAACATCATCCATCAAAACCTAATTCCATTTCATTAAAATCATAGACTTTGGCCAGACTAATCATCCATAGATTATTGAATTGTGAATATTATATCGAACAAGGTTGAATTCCTTGAATACCTTAACTTTTCATGTCTTTGTAATAGCTCATGTGGATAACCTTTATAGTTAGAGTCTATGGCAGGACTCTAACTCTATGATCAATCTTGCTTGTGAAGGAACTTGCTGGTCCCAGATGGGTGTCGGAATCTAACTTGCCGAGAACTTTGTGTGTTCCGGTGTGGGCTAGACCTGCGAATTCACTGTGAATGCTCTAAGATCTACTGGATGATCAAGTAAGGGTTCCCATCTCCCTTATATAAAGCAATCCTTAGGAGTTACGACTCCTACGGACTCTACTCCTCTTGGGATCCCACATCTCCTGACCAGTGTGGGAATTCTGCCAACTGAGCGTCTGAACTTGATCCAAACTCTACCACCAAGAGTTTAATCCTTATTTGACTCAATCAGATCAAGACATGTTCGGAGTTCATTCGTGGCACACCACCGGGCTCGATCTGGTGTGGGCCCAATTGTAGTCGGGCCACACAATTTTCCTAACAATCTCCCACTTGGCACGGATGTTATGTAAATCAAACGTGCCAATGTACATCAACATATATTTCGGTTTCTACATACATCTGTAGCCTATTAAAGGCTTAATGAAGGAATACACGTCGATTCCACCAGTGGGATTCTCGAGATTAAAACCTTAAGTTTCTCTCCCACATTTTAGGTATACAGATATCACAATTCAATATCATGAGGGATTGTGGAATTGTGGTTCCATTTATCGACGTAATGGCGGACTCATAACATTTGCACTGGCTCATCGGTTCTTACCAGCATCAAATATCCATGAAGAGATCTAACCTGATGGCCACTTGGTTTACTGCATTGCAGGTTGTATCCCAGCTTCTGTTCTAAATAGAGCTACCGGTCTTTTTTCTTTATACCAGAAAATCAAGACCTTTGCCAATGCGTTCAAAAATATAACCAGCATTGGCTCCCTCTCGTCCAAGTCACCATCCCAAAAGGCAACCATACAACCATGCAGTTGTAAGACAACAACCGTGCCACAAAAAATGGTTTAGCAAATGTCTTTGATGTACCCAGATTCCTCTTATTCACTTGCCATAACAGGCATACCCGGATAACTTAGGAATCTGATAACGAGACCAACGACGATCCATTTCCGGTCTCATAAATCAAGAATTACAGTGTTTTATGCATGATGAGGATGTCATGTATTATGCACCTCCCACTATCATCGAGTAAGGCACGTCTCCCGTCATGAGCATGTCCTTCTCACTAATGGGATCTCGATTGTTAGACAATTTTATATGCATGTAGATGTGAGTGTCGATTGGCTTGCACATCTCCATATCTAACTGTTTTAACACAACGTCCTACTTAGACCCATGTGACAAAGTCTGTACTAGATTCGGCTTACATGGTTGCTGCATATGCCCAGTACATCATGCTTTACTCATGTTTTTCATCTCAAATTAAGACTTTAACACTGTTGCTTGGAGATTGCTTCCAATTTGCCACCAACAATCAATGTCATCCAATAACAAATATACATAACTACTTTCTCCACAGACAGAGAATAAAAATATGAGAGAATGGGTTCTCTCTCTGGCTCGTGTCCCGAGGTTGGGAAAACAATAGCAATGACATCAATGATGGTGAGTTGCAATTGTTGCTTCTCTGTTGCTTCCTCCTTGCAAATTGTGCCTTGCAACAGTTGCTACTAGCAAAGCACACCAAACGAGACAATGATCTTGTTGCCTCCTTGCAACAGTAAACAAGAAAAGCCGAGAGATGGTCATCTTCTTCCTTTGCTGCAGAGAGCAGCAACCAAGAAATAATCCACGATGATGAGGTCTCAGATCCGGCTATCTACAGCCTTATCGCAAGATCCGAATTGTCAAACACACAGATCAGGCTCTGATACCAATTGATAGAACTAACTGGTCCCAGATGGGTGTCGAAACCGAACTCGCCAAAACCTTGTGAGTTCCGGTGTGGAGTAGAACTACGAACTCGCTGCAAATGCTTTCAAATTTACTGGATAATCAAGCAAGGGTTCCCATCTCCCTTATATGGAGAAATCCCTAGGAGTCACGACTACTACGGACTCTACCCATCCTGGAATCCCACATCTCCTGACAGGCGTGGGAATTCTGCCAACTGAGAGTCTGAACTTGATCCAAACTCTACTACTAAGAGTTTGATCCTTATTTGACTTAACCAGATCAAGACTTGTTAGGAGTTCATCCGCGGCACACCGCCGGGCTCGATCCGGCATGGGCCCAATGGCAGTCGAGCCACACAATCTTCCTAACAGCTTACACTTCTTGTGATTATATCTTTCTTAATCGCTTTCGATTGAATATTAGTTTCTATTTATGTTTGTCTACATGCCAGCTATTTGTAGTTGATGGTGCTATACTTGGTAAATAGGTATTGAACATGTCATGCCCCAAGCCCGAGACTGCGCTTATCTCAAGGCACGACAAATGTCTGCATGGGGATTTCAGTCAAACACGTTGACCCTTGGTCCTCACGAACGGAATTCACCCACAACGTGTGAGGTTCATATTTCCATAAACCTGTATTTCAACATGTATAATTTCATTCAAATGGATATCCAATTGTAATCAAACAACATCAAGTGCATCAAGATATAGAGCATAAAGTTCATGAGTATAGATAAAAAGTTCAAGTTTAAGTTCAAGAGATGGAAAGAGAAAGAAGTAAGTTAAGTTAAGTTTTACAAGTCATAAGCTAAACAAGTTCATAAACTATTACAAAAGATGTGGCAATTCCAAGCCACGGTCCATGGGTCATGTTACGTCCAACTCAGCAGGTAGATGTCTAGAAGACATCATTAGAAGTCCATTCGGCTACGTGACAGGGAGGTTCCTCCTCCTCGTGGATCTCCGGGTTGGTGGCATCGAGGTAGTCACCTGTAACGCCAAATGTAGCACCATTAGACTAGGCTAAGTAAGATACATAAAAATATATAATGTAACATGTTGCAGATGAGTAGCTGGACAGATATAGATCACAGATGAGACGTACAAGCATAGATGACAGATATACACATCAGTAGAAATAAATGGTACATCCGTATTAGCTATATGCTCTCAAATTAATAATGTAAATATGAATATAAAGTGAGAGCAAAAAACAGAACAGAACAGAGTGGTGCAACTAGGAGACAGAGGACCCAAAACTCTCTACCTTGGACCTAGAGTGCCGGTCAGCCCTCTGAACATAATCCCATCTGCAGA
This sequence comes from Umbellularia californica, assembly GCA_028538565.1. Lineage (NCBI taxonomy): Eukaryota > Viridiplantae > Streptophyta > Magnoliopsida > Laurales > Lauraceae > Umbellularia > Umbellularia californica. The sequence continues at coordinate 23,199,338 of JAPQWN010000007.1, forward strand.
GGGCTAGAATTATAACTAAACCCACACTTAGTTGGGTCTAATTTAGATAGGGTCGAAGCCAAGTGGTGCCAACTCGTGGAACAAAATGTACAAAGTAATAGAACAGATACCGAATATATCATATCATGGTATATAATCAAAACTTATCAAGATGTAACTGAACAGAAGCGGAAACAGATATAATATAAACATGTACATAAACAAGATATACATAACTAGACAGAAGTATGATCAATTCATACGGGAAGGAAGCGGAATGCAATGCATGTTAGGGGTGTACACGAATCAGATTGGTGCGGATTGGCCAAATCCGTCACCAATCCGTTACCTACGGATTGATGGATTTGGAATCCGTCACCAATCCGTAGCTGTTGAAATCCGATCCGATCCGATCTGTGGAGGATCGGATCGGATCGGATTAATCCGTTCAATCAAACGTTAAAAAAAATCAAATATGTTGTAAAAAAATTACATTTTGACCCCTTAATTTTTTTTCTTATTTTAAATTTAGACATCTTAATTTATATTTAGACCCCTTATATATATTATATTTAATGTCAACGGATCGGATCGGATTGAATCCGCGGATTGAGGGTGAAACCCGCCACTGATTCGTTGGTAACGAATTACAAAATTTTCAATCCGTGACCAATCCATTTACCTTTGGATCGGATAAAAATCCGCGGATCGGATCGGATTGGATCGGATTTACGGATCGACGGATTTTTTGTGCACCCCTAATGCATGTACATAGATCATATATGGAATTAAGATATGAATCAAGCTCTTGGAACCCTTGTGGTCTTCACTGTCCAATTCAGTGTAGTACTAAGGATTCCGGTGTTATGGGGCTACAAAGAAAGCCTTAGCGTTATTTAATTTGAACGTCGAATCCCTTAATATAACACATTTGGTTCGGAATACAATACGAAGATTCACGATGTTCCTTGTGGGTGTATGCTAGCTCACACCTCACCCACATGAATTACAATTCCATTGGGCATAATTTAGGTTCCAAGGGATCCATCCTCAAGGTCCACCTATTGGGCCAAAACCATCTAAGCATCCTATAGTTCTTTACTTGGTTGCGATACATTTCAGTTGCCAAGATTTTTAAATCCAAATATCCCATTTTTCCCTAGACCAATCATCAATAAGTTTATGCACCATTGAATTCTACGCTCTAAGAGCTTCCCAACAATATAAAGAATGCCAAAATCGGACATATAGATCAAAAGTTATGGTTATTTGAATTCCAGCTCGCCGGTCCAAGTGGACCTTTTCGCTAGAGTGAGCTCCCAAGCGAGGGTGGTTGTTGTAAGGTTTGTGGGGCTGTAAATGTTAGGAAAATTGTGTGGCCCGACTGCCATTGGGCCCACGCCAGATCAAGCTCGGCGGTGTGCCGCGGATGAACTCCCAACAAGTTTTGATCTAGTTGGGTCAGATAAGGATCAAACTCTTGGTGGTAGAGTTTGGATTAGATTCAGACTTTCGGTAGGCAGAATTCCCACGATGGTTAGGAGATGTGGGATTCCAGGAGGGGTAGAGTCTGTAGTAGTCGTGACTCCTAGGGATTGCTCTTTATAAGGGAGATGGGAAGCCTTGCTTGATTATTCAGAAGATCTTAAAGCATTCGCAGCGAGTTCGCAGATCTACTCCACACCGGAACGCACAAGGTTCTCGGCGAGTTCCGTTCCGACACCCATCTGGGACCAGCTAGTTCTTTCAATTGGTATCAGAGCCTGGTCTGTGTGTTTGACGGTTCGGATCTTGCGATAAGGCTGTGGATCGCCGGATTGAGACCTTTTTATCGTGTTTTTTTTTTTTTGTTGCTGCTCGCTGCAGCAAGGGAAGAAGATGATCATCTCTCCTTTTAAATTCTTATTTACTGTTGCAGGGAGCCAACAAGAGCATTGTCTCGTTTGGTGTGCTTTGTTAGCATGCAATGCACAATTTGTAAGGAGGAAGCAACTGTTGCAACTCACCATCATTGATGTCATTGCTACTTTTTTTTTTATGACATTAGCGTGACGTCAGGCACAACACAGATGACGATGGGTAAACGCGGGTGCTGTACGGGCGGTTAACGCAGTGGCAAGCTGTTGGTGTTGGACTCGGTCAACGGTATTTAGCAACTTTGATCGACTTTAACTTGCTCATCTAGACTCCGATCGACGAGCAGTTTGGTTCTGTGCAATCGTGGTGACGAGTACTACTAAGTAGCGCTGACAAATTTGGGATCCAATGATCAGAAATTTTTTGGACAAATGTAGTAAAATTGACGCTTGAAATTTGTCATGTGATATTTGAGTCATCTGAGCTTCGATGGACGATCCGTTTGCGCCTGTGGACTCTTGGCAACGAGTTCTATGCAGAAGCAGTGAGAGACTAATGATCCAACGATTAGAAAAGTTCTTAGTCAGCGATTACGGTCAGTGGTATCTTGACTTTTCTTTTATTTATGTGTTGGATATGTCTTATTTAAATTTGCACTGTATGACCTAGCCAAGAGCGATATCTCCAGTGAGAAGTACCCACTTGTGTGGAGATATCAGATGGGTGCCTTATCTTGGAATTGTGCATTTATTTGTTGAGATAAGATCCAACGTGTATTTTCTAGCTTTTGATTAACCCTTGACGACCATTGCAATATTATTTCAGGGTAATTTGGGTATTACTTTGTATAGTGGGGGTATAATAATTGATAAGCTAAATATTTGATTTGCGGATCAAGGGGTCGAGGATTTGATCGAAAGAATGTGAGCACAATTGAAAGGCACAAAAGAGACATGATCTCTTGTTAGTGGTTTAAAATATTGATAAAAACCACTAGATCTCGGATGAAAATAATCTATGATGCATGCATGTACTGTTGATTGCCTGATGGATGGATGATTGACAACTAAGTTGATCGGATCACATATAAAGTGTTGACCACGGTGGGGAAAACTAATTGATCAATGTGTTCCAATTCAATGTCTATTGTCATGGTCTTCCACTTTTGTGGAGGTGTATCTCTTAAGTCCCAAGCCTCTTACATATTTAAATTTCAATGGAATTTGAGGCAAGAAATAACAATAATTTATTTAAGTCAAGGGGACAAGAGAATATGACGGGATAGACAACCTAGTGGATCGGATACAAAGGTTATAGTTATATAACGGTGGATTTGATGAAGGTATAAGAAAGGAACTGGTGGATCGATTTGTGGTTTTCCATGTGATCTCAAGGATGTAATTTGAATTTTTTAATTCATGAAAACAAATCAGGAGATTGTAAGCATCTATAAATATGGAACAATTTGTGATGTGTTTTTTAAAAATGACGTAAGTCTAAATTACATTTGACTCAGAAAATCCAATTTGTTATATTTTGGGGATGCTTTACTAATTACTACTCTGTGATGAGTAAAATTCGTGGCTCAACTGGTGATAGAATAGATTAAGAAAATCTGTTCTGAGGCAATATAGTTGTGATTTGCATGCATGAGAGATTGTTGCAATTTTTTTTAATTTTTATTTCTGAGATGATATTTACTTGCTTGATATAGCCTGTAATGTATGAATCTTCTAGTTTTAATTATTTTGTACGTGTTGGATGTGTGTTTTGGCACACTTATGGCATTTAGAATGTGACACATCAATAAAGATAGAATAAATGGACTGGTTGGAATGATACCCTAACTTGACCTTGGTATTTTTGAGCCATGTTTGAAAAGACAATGGTTGAGTAACTCTTTTCCTGTATAACTAGAATTGTGGTTGAGTGATATCATACACTTTATAATATGCTGACCATTTATATGTCCAAATTTAAATGGGTAGGAGTGATCTGCTACTTCGATTGATGACTTTAGCAAATACATTTAAATTTATCTATTATGATATAAGCTTGAGGCACTGTAAAAAGTACTTTGAGTGATATGCCGCTGAGTCATGGACCAATAGGGCTGAAAGTTAATGGATGAGATCCATTAGGTGTGTGTGTTGGGGGGGGGGGGGGGGGGGGGGGGGGGTGGGTTATACCTATGAACGATTTAAGAGTATTGTGCATGGAGAGGATCATACATTTGATTCTATACACCCCACAGCTAAAAATAGTTTGGTTGAAGATTTTAAATCATTTTATGTTTAGATATACTAGATCAATGTCAACCATACGTATCTTCCGCTGTGTGCTGTAAGGGGGGGATGTTATTAAGTGCACAAAATATATTGAGTCGAACACCTCCTAAAATTTAGCCCAAAGACCCATTTATGAGTTATGGACTGGTGCCAAACCTAAAACCTGACCTAATACATTGTGGGGATGTGTTGTATACAAACTATTGCGCGTCACAATTATAATACCAACTGCGAATGGAAACGAAGAAAGTCATTCTTTCGTTGTAAAATTGAATCATCCAAAGGGATATCGTGTGATTAATCATGAATATCGGATTTAACCATAGTTCGGAATGTGTGCTTTCTTGTGGATCCCATACAAATCCTAGAGATGCACCACAACATCTCCGAGGATAGAGGGTGTTCCGGAAATTGGGAGGTTCAACGTTGGCAGCGTTGGAAGTGTAAGTCCTGGCCAGGGCCCACTTGACATTGAATAACCCGGGTTATTGGGAGTCCTGTAGGATTGATAACATTCGACGTGGTTGGACAGTTGGTGCAGTTATTTGGAAAAAATCGTGTAAGATCTTAATCTATCATTCGTTGTCAATCTATGCAATATGTTGATTGACTGTACACTATAGAGGAGATTATAAAATAAGAACCGGACATGGCAATTAGTCGATCCAAATAAAAATTGACAAGGCTATGGGTTCTTAGAAATAAAATGACAATGACAGATTGGTAGATAAGGATGATGGGTGGCACAAGGATTTAGAAATGGAAGGATTTGGTTATGTGGAGATTTTCTCTCGAGACGTAAATTCCTAGCCATGTGAATCCTAAAGACAATAGTTGGTTGTGATAATCTGTTATTGTACCAAGTCAATGTACAGGCTGAGGTCCTAAGCGGCGAAATGTAGGAAAAGCTTTACATTTAATCTGCGGATTTGATGGTGCAAAGATCATGAGGATAAATGTGTACAAATTCTCTTAACATTAGATTTTCACGAGGCCATATGAGAAATTAGTTTATCATGCATTTAGGTATAAGCAGTGGGAGTAGTTATATATTTGTCATTAGATGACATTGATTGTTGGTGGCGAATTGGAAACAATCTCCAAGCAACAGTGTTGAAGTCCTGATTTGAGATGGAAAACATAGGTTGAGGCATGATGTACTGGGCATATGTAGCAACCATGTAAACCGAATCTGGTATGGACTTTGTCACATGGGTCCGAATGGGACGCTGTGTTAAAACAGTTGGATATGGAGATGTGCAAGCTAATCGACACTCCCATTTACATATGTATGAAATTGTCCAACAATCGGGATCTCATTAGTGAGAAGGACATGCTAATGATCGGAGACAGGCCTTAATCGAGGATAGTGGGAGGAGCATATTGCATGACATCCTCATCGTGCATAAAATGCTGTAATTTTTGATTTATGAGATCGGAAATGGATCACCGTTGGTCTCATAATCATATTCCTAAGTTATCCGGGTGTACCTGTTATGGTAAATGAATAAGAGGAATCTGGGTACATCAAAAACATTTGCTACACCGTTCTTGTGGTACGATTGTTGTCTTCGACCTGCATGGTTGTATGGTTGCCTCTTGGGATGATGACTTGGACAAGAAGGAGTCCATGTCTGGTTATATTTTAACCCATGGCAAAGGTCTTGATTTTCCAGTATAAAGAAAACAGACATGGTAGCTCTGTTGATAACAGAAGCTGGGATACAACTTGCGATGCAGTAAACCAAGTGGCCATCATGTTGGATCTCTTCATGAATATTTGAAGTTGGTAAGAACCGATGAGCCGGTGCAAATGTTTTGAGTTCGCTATACATCGATGAATGGAACCATAATTCTACAATCCCTCATGATATTAAATTGTAATATCAGTAGATATAAAATGTGGGAGAGAAAACTTAAGATTTCAGTTTCAAGGATCCCACTGGTGGAATTAACGTGTATTCCTTCATTAAGGCTTTACTTGGCTAAAGATGTATGTAGGGACTAGAGTATATATTGATGTACGTTGGCACGTTTGATTTACATGGCATTTGTGTTAAGTGGGAGATTGTTAGGAAAATTTTGTGGCCCGACTGTCATTGGGCCCACGCCAGATCTAGCCCGGCGGTGTGCCGCAGATGAATTCCCAACAAGTTTTGATCTGGTTGAGTCAGATAAGGATCAAACTCTTGGTGGTAGAGTTTGGATCAGGTTTAGACTCTCGGTTGGCAGAATTCCCACTCTGGTTAGGAGATGTGGGATTCCAAGAGGGGTAGAGTCTGTAGTAGTCGTGACTCCTAGGGATTGCTTTATATAAGGGAGATGAGAACCCTTGCTCGATCATCCAGAAGATCTTAGAGCATTTGCAGCGAGTTCGCAGGTCTACTCCACACCGGAACGCATAAGGTTCTCGGCGAGTTCGGTTCTAACACCCATCTAGGACCAGCTAGTTCTTTCAGTAAACAGGACTGTTTTGTCCCTCTTGGCTTCCCTTAGAACTATTTGTAGTCCATTCCAAGATGAGCCACCAATGCTCTCTAAATGTACACATCCATTCTCTTGACAAAAAAAAAAAAATACAGCAAACCATACCCATTTCATACATTTACAAGAACCCATTAACAAATTGAAATCAAGCTAAGTATTGAGCTGAAAGTAGGGTTTCTAACATATGAATCTTGACAAGAATCAAAAGAATAAAGGTGCATGCACAAGATATAAATTGTTTAACTTGCCTTAAGGTGCTTGAAGCTAAAAATCACAAATCCAAGCTCTATTTCCCAAGCAAGCTCTTCAAAAGAAAAACCCCAAAATGTAGCGGAGAAGATGAAGTCCTACAATGGTGAATGAAAGGATTGATTGGGTTTGAAATCCACATGCAACACCAATATACCCTTTTAAATTCGGATTTGAACAAGGAGACATGAATTTTGAATCATGAAGCTTACCAAAAGTGTTGAGAAATGAAAATAGAGTTGTTCTTGACTTGGGAGTTGAAACCCTTGTTGTAGAGAAGAAGGAAGATGCAATGGAGATGGATTTCTTCACATGCAAGAGGTCTCATTGGCTGGTTGCTTGAAATGAGGAAGGAGATGAAGTTCTCTCAAGATCACACCATTAAATGGGTATCGGAGGAGTGCTTGAAGAAGGTGGAGTTGAGGGATCTCACATGCAAGCTATATATTAAGTAGAGATGAAGGGGAGAATAAGAAGATGCAGAGACAAATAGATGGCAGGGGAAGAAGAAACTCGGTGGAAGAAAGATCCGTTTGAATTGAGGGAAGAGGTTTTTGAGCTGAATTTTCCGCCCTGCAGTGCATGCAGGTCCATTACGGGACTGGAATTTCCAAGAAAGTGCTTTATGCAGGGAAATGGGCTTAAATGGCCTGGAAGTGGGTCAAGATGGATCCCGATTTAATGGGTTGAAATATGAAAACTAAAGACTATGAAATGCTCTATACAATGCACTGAAACCAACAAATTTCTAATCACATACAAAAACCAAAAACACTCCAAAAGTAATACTCTAACTAGTCAATGATCAAACCCAACTAATTCTACCTAATTAAGCCCAATTACATGCAAAACATGTATTAAGCTACTATTCTCAATTAATTAACTATTAATCGAAATGAAGGCGGGTCGAGGTGTCACGGAACCCAACTTTATCCTGGAGGAGGGTGAGACACTTCAGGCGGATTAGCTTGATGAGCACGAGTGGTATGCAGATGACATCTACCGAGTCATCATGATGTGCACATGAGAGCCTTCACTCTAGGACTTAGATCTGTATTTTGAAATAGTCTTTGTATAAACTTTTGTAATTATTAGACTTTAAACTTTAATCCATATTTTGGCTTTTTTACTTTGATATAATCATTTACTTCTCTTAATCAATAAGTTCTCGTCGTGTGCATCGGTTAGCCGATCAGATGTACCATCTCACTGCAGACTTTGATCTTTGGGACCATGATTGATGGTTAGATGACTGTCTAGTCATCAATTTTTTTAATTAACTCCTAATCTCATGTTTAATAATGGGGGTGTGTCATAAGTTCCATGCTAATGATCAATGCCTGATACTCCGGCATGTTGTTTCGGTTAAGACAAAAGAATATGGTATCATGTTTCCTTCGGGTGTGATGAACACGATGTCAACCCCCGATGTGTTCTCATACTTTTGATTGTAGTGAGAGGCATTGTCGAGGAGATGATGATGATGATGATGATGATGATGATGATGATGATTATCATTATAATAATCATAATCAAAATCAAAACCATAATTAATCAATATTATTATTATTATCATTAATGTATCATTAATGATAATAATAATAATGATAATGATAATAATAATAATTAATAATAATAATAATAATAATAATAATAATTGTGTGGACTGCTTCTACCGAAACCGATGTTACACCCTCCTCGGTAACAGCGCCAATCAGGAAATGCCTTAACCCCCTTCTCTCCGGCATAAGCAGCGTCTCAGCCTTTGTCGAGGTGGGACTGATCCCGGTAGAAGTACCGACCATGTCCTACCGAACTCGGCCTCACATTGGCATCCCAGTCCGATCTCGGGTATAGCTGACCCCGGCGCCTTCTCCAGTTCAGCCCCTCTGCCGAGGTGAACACCGGGCTTCCAGTTCCCATTATGAGATGGGACGGGTACTTTGTAGGGAGTCCCTGTCAGGTAGGGCGGCCACCGGCCATTTATAAGGGCTCGTTCCTATCAACAGATCACATCCACATTTATGTGAGGGATTTGAGGGGAGGTCTGATGGGACAAGTATCCTCACCTACCCCCACTAAAGATCCCAGGTGTGGGCTGATGGGACAAGTATCCTCACCTACCTCCACTGTGGAACCTTCCACTCTCCTCTATATATGCCTGCATGAAGAGTCATAAACAGGTACATGCAAGATACAGCCTGCACTGTTATTCTGCTAACATCTCTTCTTCCCCACTTCACCCTAGTTCAGTGACTGCACTAACTCAGGCGTCGGAGTGCCTTTGGCTGACAGCAGCCTCGAGCCCTGACCGCTGTCTTCTCTTCCCTTTCAGATTTCAGGTTTCAGATCGGCAGAGACGCTCTTGTTCAGCTAAACAGCCTCTCTGTAAACCCTCATCATCAACTAAACCAAGTCCGTAATAATTAGGCACGCACAATAATAATAATAATAATAATAATAATAATAGACTACACGACTGGAATGCACTCGCACCATGAAAAATTGGAGCAGTCTGACTGAAAATTCTTACTATGGGTAAAGCAGGGCCTGCTTCTTTAAGTTCCATGGGTGATAATGTTTTCATGATTTTTTATTCGACTTGCAGCTCATTACACAAGAACTTTTCTTGATGGGACCGAGTTTTTTTTTTTTTTTTGCCGCATGATGACCATGTAATTTCATATACATAATTACTACATTTTAATTTAATTATTATGACTGTAGTACTAATCTCATTTTTTATTTATTATGGAGATTGGTCCATTAACCCACAAGTTCAGCCCATGCACCATAGGCTAGCCCACAAGTTCATGCATAGTCAAATCCTTGTCATGCATAATCCAATCATTCAATACATCATAAATAATCCCAACAAAGTTTCCTTACACGGTCATTTGGTCAATCCAATTATTCCCATTTATTATGCATATTCATCCATGCACATCCAACCAACCTTGTATGCATACAGTGGCGGACCTACATTGTATATAGATTTCAATGGTATCTTAGTGCAAGGGCGAGCAATTTGGGGCACGATCTAGGGCAGTTGTCCCTCGTCAAAATTAAAATCACCATAGAGTTGAATGAGGCCTTGGAGCATACCCTACATGTCTAAACTTTTCACATATGTCTAAAGATAGCCTTATATATGTAAAGCTTCATTGGTAAAAAAAAAAAAAAAAAAAAAAAAAAAAAAAAAAAAGAAGAAGAAAAGAAGACGTGGCGGCAATACATCACTTTCCTTCTTCTTCGACCTCTTCTTTTGAAACCTCTTCACACCAGCTGTCGATTGAGCTCCTTGTCACCCGTCCCTATGTACTTCATAGACTACTACATCTTTATTTGCCAAACATATCTAGTATAATAATTCCTAATTACTTCATACATAAATCTAAACGCTTCATTTCCAAATCCTAATTCCAAAATCTAACCCCCCCAAATCCTAATCCATACCCGAAGCCTTAAACCACCAAATTTGAATGTATCTACAAAAACCCAAAGATAATCAAGTCCATTCATGTTATCATGTCTTCTTACTCTACTATAATCCAAAGATGGATTTCCACTCCCATTATCCAAATATTGGAGGCTTTGAGAAAGCGAAAAGGGAAAGGATGGGTGTCCTCAAAATGTTCTTGTATTCAGTTTTTCTCATACACCCACTCACTGTGAATTTGTAGGGACTCCCATTGGGCATTGATTTTGACATATAAATTTAGTGAAATATGTTAATGTGATTTTGAGCATCTAAGATTAGGTTAGAATTATTTTTTACGTACCCATCTAATACTTTTTGGTACTTCTGATTAACAACCTCTTCATTGCTCAATCTTCACTAATTGATGCATCTATTTGAGTTCCATGAGTTGGACATTTTCTAAAGAAAAACGTATAGGTGCTATTTGGTAATATAAAAAAAGTTGAGCAAATTTTTTTTTTTCAAATGTCAAGTCTAGCAAAATCTTAGCTCCACCCAAACGAAAATCCTGGGTCCACCACTATATGCATATGATCTAGTCAACTCATTAACCATATTACCTTCTAAGCATTCCTATATCATTGTACATATGTAGTGTTTGTTATCTTTGATTAAGATGGTAATAAATGCCAAAGGATACTTTTTATTTATTTATAGTAATACTACTATACAACAGATACTCTCATATGAATAAAACTATTCAAATATTTCTTTACTACAAATTATTATGAAATATAAAAGGCCCGTTCCCTCTTATCTGTGGGCCTGATAGGAACTTAGATCCTTTCATATTACCTATGACGATTGTGACTCAAGTATGGATTTTTATCTTTTTTTCTTTTTTATTATAAGAAAGTGGTATACATTCTGTTTTCAGAGGAAATAATAGAAAACGATCTCAATAATGAGAACATACAAATGGGCTTGTGTAGTGTGATTTGAATATTTTATTTATAACATATATCGAAGACCTTTTGTTTTTCATTATTAACCACTTACAAAAATGCATGCAATCATTCAATTACATGTTACAAAGTACCACTCACTTTTCTCTCACATTTTAAAAAAGGCTCAAAGTAGTGAAACCCTTTAACATGCTCAATCCTACTTTGAGAAGGGAATGATGAAGAAAGAAAGAACGAAGAAGAAAAGGTTGGTGAAAATATGAATACCGCCCCATAATGACTAAACAAAAAATGAGAAGGATTTTACTGAAAAAATCACCTAAGACTTTATAAATACCAAACAGGTACTTAAACTTCAATATCAATAAAAAAGGCCCCAAACAGAGATATTCCTGCTTGTGTATACAAGTGAAGTAGAAGAAATGAGCAGCGATATCCTCGCTCATGCAAGTGAGCTGTGATATCGCTGCTCAGAAAAAAATCAAAAAAAAAAAAAAAGAAAAAAGAAAAAAGAAAAAAAACAGAAAAAACTAGTGGGGATATCCCTGTTCAGGACCTTTTGGTCGATGTTCAGATTTAAGGAATTTTTTGGTCTTCACCAAATAGTCTAAGGGGATTTTCCAGTAAAATCTTAAAAAAAGCATCTTATAAGTAAAATGATCTTCTGGATTCTTAAAAATATAAATTATGGGGCTATCCAATATTCTGATTTTTTTTTCAAATTATTTTCTAATTTATACTTGGAGACACATGCCAACTTAAAATGGATTCCCTGGTTCATTGTTAGTCGCGTGTGGTGCACTGAACACACTAAATTCATGAAATTTGCATTCCGTGAAAATCCTTCTTATGAAATCTCAGGTGAACTGATTTAGTGGAAGCATCTACATGGAAAATTCATATGGAAGATTGGAAAACAACCTTCTATTAACCTGTTGATTCAACTAGGAATACCAGATAATAGGCATCAAAGTTCGTTGATTCAATTGAATACCGAAAATTGGAAGAAACAAAGGGGCCGGAAACTTCTCTTCAATTTTTATTTAAGATCTGTTTTGACGGCCATCAGGCTTACAAGGGGTATAAATATAACCCTAAAACGAAAAAGTAACCCTAAGTAACAAAATAACACGAAAATAATTAAAATATTCAATTTTTCCAAAAAAGGAAAAAATTGAGATAAAGACCGAGCTGGAAACTATTAATTACAACCAATTCAACATAAAAAACGGAAACTTATTTTGACCTTCCTATTAAAAGTTATTACTGAAACAAATATTACCAAAATAGAAAAAAAATGCATTTTTGGGGTCCAAACAATGGAATTTGCCCGAAAAAGGCCGTACATCAGTGTCAAAGCTGTTGAGTTGTGTTCATTGGCCCGTTTCCACTCAAAAATCCATGTAATTTCACCAAAAATGGACACCTTGAAAAGTTTCCCCAAAACTGAGAATTTACCTTATTTGACCCTACGTCGGTCCCACCTTTTCATAAAATCAAAACCTTTCAGCACTGCATCATGAACCCAAATTAGCAGGCAATAAAGTAAACCAAATCAGTAGGATAAGTTTAACCCAAACTAGGTGGCATATGGTTTATCTTATTTAACCCAAACATTGAAAACAATTCTAAGAAAAATCTGCAATTCCTCTCTATAAATTCCCCCTCCCTATCCCCATCGGCTGAGCTTTACATCTAACATTGAGAATCCCAATACGTACATTTCTCTTAGCCATGGAAAAATGGGTCATCCTTGTTAAATAGATATGGTAGGATTAGAGGTGATTGCAACAAAACTTAAAATAAAAAAAAAAACTGGTGCTTCAAGGCGCGTAGTCGCTTTCCTTAAGACAGTATTTGCCCCCACCAAATGGTTGCACTGGGTTACAGCAAATCCGCCTCCAGGATACAATGAAGCTTGGTCTATGAACCACCTTCTTCTTGGTGCAATGGCCGTAGAAAGTCAGAGTACTTTTAGAATAAACAAAAGAGTGAAAGATACTTGTGTTTCTATTTTTGTAGTAATAGAAAAACAATAGAAAACTTTATGAAGAGAGAATGAGAGAAAGTTGATAGAAGATTAAATTCACCAAATGGTTGGAGAATAACTCTATTTATAGAGTTTGTGGTGACTCTTCACACAGGACATGCCTTTACAATGAATGATCATGTCTTTACAATGGTGACTCTTTTTATAAGACACCATAAAAGAACATGTCTTTTCAATGTGAAGAGTTGCCTCCAAACCAATTAAAACATGTCTTTTTAAATGAAAAGGTATGTTAAAATAGTCATGACTTTTCATAGAAAAATAAAGTAATTTTGAAAAATCTCTAACAATCCTCTCCTTTGTTTTTGCTCCATTTGTCTCAGGTGAGCTCTATCTTTCTTCTTTTTCCATTCATTGTTTATATGTTACAGATGATAGAAGCAAAGGAACTCTTTTGTGTCTATTGCCAAACACCAACATGCAGACAAAGTGGAGACAAAGGTTCCCATTTGCCGGCCAAGGCTAGCAAGAGGGCCGTCTGGATGTAACTGGAATAATATACTGAAACATAATTATATATTGAAGTTTTTCTTTGGGATTTGAATATGGATCTTTTTTTTTTTTTTTTTTCAAAGAACATTGTCATGATATCCAGATATCAAGGCCTGTTTGGAGTTTAGGATACACCATGATTTTGGTTGCATGTATTCAGAGATGCAATCTGATGATTCTGGTTGTATGATAATATTGTTGCTGTTTGGACTCTGTAAATGTGTTCGTTCTTATCTGATGGTTTTTTACCCCAGAAGAGGGCCAGATTGGATATGTGTGACTTGATTGTATGTCTACTGCCAATTCACCCGTGAACAGTATTTTTTGGATATGGATAACTTTGAGTTGCTCAGAGTTACACGTGAGTTTACAACTGTCTCTTTTTGCATTATCCAACCATTAATTGGTGATTAAGATACTGTAAGCAAGTTCCATGGATCCAAATGAGACTGAGTTTCCCAAATTCAAGAGGGTATTTCTTTGGAAATTTTCTCCTAAGCTTATATGCTCTCCATGGGAGTACTCATCCAGACCGTCCGCAAAGGTGGGCTCTCTCTTGAATTTAAGAGATCTTGCTGTGACAACGGCAACGATTTGAATGGACTGTGCATCACAGGAGCGTAGGAGAAAATCTCTTATTTTATTTGATACTTCACTATGGGGAACGGAGGCAACAAGGACTTCTATGACACCAGCCTAGTCGATGGCTTTAATGTGCCCTTCTCCATCACCCCGCAAGGCGGGGCCGGTGATTGTCGTGTGAGCGGGTGCTCGGCAGATGTGAACGCCGTCTGCCCGCCTGCGTTGCGATTGACGGCGTCTGATGGGTCAACGGGAGGGTGTAAGAGTGCATGTGTGGCTTTTGGAACAGAAGAGAACCGTTGCAGGGAGGCGTATGGGACTCCAGATAAATGCAAGCCCACTAAATACTCCATGATCTTCAAGAATGCTTGTCCCCTTGCATATAGGTATGCTTATGGTGATGGTAGCAGTACTTTTACTTGCACGGGTGCTAACTACCTCCTCACCTTCTGTCCATAGCTGGGCTGAGGGTCCTTTTTACTTTCTTATTAATTTTTAGGAAATAAAAGAAAAGGTTCTTTTTGTGAAAGGCTTGAAGGATCGGTGGTGGATGTTATAAAGAGGACATTCAATTCTCTAGAATGGAAAATGATCTCTCTCTCTCTCTCTCTCTCTCTCTCTCTCTCTCTCTCTCTCTCTCTCCCCGTTTCTTCTCTTTGGAATTTTTATTTTCTGATTGAATAAGCATATAAACATAAACTCCAATTTGCATTCACATATTGGGTAGGTTGGTTCACTTTGTTGCGAGAAAAAGACCTGGCATCCATGCTTAATTTTTCTTAATAGAGACATACATCATTCAACATAAATTTCATAAAACAAATAAAAATATATAGCTAATTAGATATCCAACTATAGCCTAACAAAGCAACGAGCATAAGTGGCAAAAAGTAGCTTTGTAAGGTGGTTGGAGTATATCTTTGTTTTGTGTTTTAGGGCATCTCTAACGACATAATGTGTGTATATCTTGTGGGAAGAGCTTTTCTTTTTCTTCTTCTTTTCTATTTTTTTTTATTTTATTTTAAGTGAGACACCGGGACAACATGAAATGGGTCATTCATGTGCTATAACATAAATTGCTTTTTACCATTTGAATGAATTTAATATATATATATATAGATATATTGGTGCAGCTCTACTAAGCTTAAGTTTAGGATAAGGTAAGCTCACGTGTATGACGGGACCCACCTGGGGAGCCTTGCCACAAGCATGAGTTTACGAAATTTTATTATAAGCTTGAACTTAGGAGAGCCTTGCCCCTATATATATGAGAAATTCTAAAAACCTCCCCTATCTCAAGAGGGAGTTTCTGCCTCTATCTAATAGCCAATGATTTAGGAGGATCTATAATTAAAAGATTCACATTTGTAGGACAATATTTATGAGAGAAAATGGATAAGTGTATCATTGATGATTTGTGTCACAGTCTTATTGGCTAAAAGATGGGCATTTTTTTTGTGAAAAACGCTCGGAGAGTTTCATAGTGGAACTCTATATATAGGGGCATTTGGTCGGAGGTCCCTCAACTTTAGTTTTTATTGCAAACGATCCATGTGTTTTTTCCGTAGAGCCAGAGGTCCCTTTTCAAGTTTTAAACAGTTTAAAAGTCTAAAGTACCTCTCTTAATACACTCTGTGCAATATACACAAAAAGGAGAACTAATTTCGTTAAGAGTTTCATTTGGAGAAAAAAAGGGAGAAAATCTGTCAATTTCGTGAAGATTATTTAACTGTACAAATCAAGGATTACGATAGATAAGAAAAAGAAAATGAGGATAATTGATTCAAAGAAGGATAAATCATCCAGAAAATTTGCATGTGGGACTGGGCGAAACTCAAATAAATTTATTTGAGAAAGATCATTCAGAGCAAAGTGGGAGTGGGAAAAACTTAGATAAGTTTTTTCGAACTCGGATAAATTTGTTCCAAATTCAGATAAACTTGGTCCAAACTTGGACAAATTTGTTTCAAACTCAAATAAATTTGGTGAAGACTTAGATAAATTTGTTCGAAACTTAGAAAAATTATTCAAAACTTAGATAAATTTATCTGATTTTTTTTAAATTTATCTGAGTTTTTGCCCAGTTTATCAGAGTTTTTGGGAAATTTATCTAAGTTCTTGGCAAATTTATTTGAGTTTCTTAGAAAATCTGATAAATTTACTAAACTTAGATAAATTTTTCAGAAGAATAAGCATGCTGCTATGTGCTAGGCTTTTGCAAACAGATCAGAACAAAATAACTCAAAAATTGAAACAACAAAATCTCTTTCCAAACTACTTATTTTCTAAAAGCCCTACAAAAATTTGAGTTAGATTTACACGAAATGGAAAAGGTAAAGAAAAGGCAAAGACAATAACGGGTTTTTGTGTTATGCAGAACCCGTCGCTAGAGAAGGCATGGACTGGTAGCGTTTCCATCGCCAAGCAGTCGCCATCGTGGCTAGTGTAGTCGGAGATGGCTGACTTCGATATGCAAAGCTCTTTGGTGAAGTCCCTCATCCATAGAGAAGAAGACGGAAGGGATTCTCAGGGACAACAGAGAATAAGAGAGAAATGGGTAAATTCAAAGTTTTATGCTCAAACTGTTGAAATGGGCAAATTCGTTGTGAAAATATATGATGTGACATATTAGGGTCCTCTCACCAAAATATCTCCAGCTGTATAGACTATAGACATTAGAGAAAAAGTTGTTGGACTAGAGGCCCTAGAAGACAGTGTTTAGGGAATTGTGGCTAATTTACCCATATATATATATATATATATATATATGAGAGATAAGGTGAGGGCACTTATATCCATATCTAATGTCAACAACTTAAATGTGAGGGCACCCACTATATCTCTAATAGTAAGTGAGAGATATCTCTTATAGGAGCATCTTCCTTTATATATATATTGCATAGATTAGGCATCCAGGCGTTCCAGCCCATTTTATGGGGTGGACGTGCTATTTGTTTACATCCATTAGTTCGTAAAGGATTCAATGCAGACTTTGATGGGGATCAAATGGCTGTTCATGGCAACAATACTTCCTATATCCGTTTCTATTTCAGGAATATATCTACGCGCTTGCTCATGGTCATGCTTTAAACGGATCGATTCTTTATGAACCGGTGGAAAATTTAGATCATGATAATAAATCCAGTTCACTAATTGTGAAACGTTTAATTACTCGAATGCATCAATAGAATCGTTTGATTATTTCGGTTAATGATTCTAATCAAAATCAATTCGTTGGGCACAACAATCATTTTGATTCTCAAATGATATCGGAGGGTTTTGCAGTCGTTGTGGAAATTCCATTCTCGCTGCGATTGGTATCTTCCCTAGAAGAAAAAGAAATAGCAAAATCTCATAAATTACGATCTATATCCATATCCAATGTCAACAACTTAAATGTGAGGGCACCCACCATATCTCTCATAGTAAGTGAGAGATATCTCTTATAGGAGCATCTTCCTTTATATATATATGAGCAAGGCTCTCCTAAGCTTAAGCTTAGGACAATATTCAGTAAGCTAACGCTTCTGGGGCCCATCCTTAGTCCATCCAAATGGACCAAACACACGACCTCCCTAAATTGCACATGCCCACCCACTTTTGGTCAGATTCAAATTTACTAGATCGTTGGATCGACTATGCACCGATCCAAATGGACCATTGACCATTAAACTTTTGGTGCTTAGATGGAGATGGTAGAAACCACGGTTGTGGCTAATTTTTTATAGGAAGGAGGGTCTTAGGGAGTCCTTGAAATCCCCTCCAACCCCATCCCCATATGGGTCCCCAAGTGGGTTCCACCACGCAATTGAGCTTACTTCAGCTTAGGAGAGCTGGCACACACACACACACACACACATATATATATATATATATATATGGCAAGGTTCTCTTAAGCTCCAGCTCAGAATAAAATTTTGTAAGCTCATGCTTGTGGGGCCCACCCTTGGTCCACCAAAATGGACTAAACACACGACCCTCTTGAATTGCACATATCCACCAATATTCAGTCAGATCCGAATTTACTGGACCGTTGGATCTGATCGTGTACCAATCCAAATGGACTATTGACCAGGAAACTTTTGAGGCCCAAATCGAGATGATCACGGTTGGGGCTGATTTTGCAGAGAGGAGGGTCCTAGGAAGTCCTTGAAATCCCCCCATGTGGCTCCCCAGGTGGGCCCCATCATACACTTGAGCTTAGGATAGTTGTCCCATATATATATATATATATATATATATGCAATATTCATGTGCATCCTTCTCTCACCATGTGGTGAGGGACAAACTCAATGGGGCCCACCTAGGGCCTCACTGATCATGGGACTTGGGGGGATGGAAAGAGTCATATGAGATGAGACCATATATCAAGTTTGAGGTTAATTCTAAGTCTCAAACCCCTTCATCCGTGGCCCACAAATTTAACGACTTTATATTAAAGAAAAGTTTTGACCCTCAATTCAGCGGTCCAGTCCAATCGGATTAATGAAAACACAATTGATCCATTGTAAATTGGGGGGGTTCCATGTGTGTGGATGATTTTGATGAATCATAAAGTTGCCCTACTATGTTGTCCCTCACCATAATGTGGTGAGGGATAGATGCACATGAATATTTTCATATATATATAGAGAAATGCTCTTATGAGAGATATCTCTCACCTTATATTAGAGGTAAGGTGGGGGCCCTCACATACATATCCAATGCCGACAACTTAAATGCAAGGGCCCCTACCCCTATCTCTCATAACACACAATCTCTCATTTAAGGTGAGAGATATCTCTCATAGGAACAACCCCTATATGGGAGGTGCTCCTATGAGAAATATCTTTCATCTTATATGAGAGATTGGAGTGGGGGGCCTCACATTTAAGTTGTTGGCATTGGATATAGATATGAGAGCCTCCACCCAATCTCTCATATAAGGTGAGAGATATCTCTCATAGGAGCACTTCTCTCTCTCTCTCTCTATATATATATATATATATATAGAGGGAAGTGCTCCTATGAGAGACACTCTAACCAACTTTATGAGAGATTGGTAGGGGCCCTCACTTCCATATCCACTCTCACCAACTTAAATGCGAGGACCCCCAACTTAAATGTGAGGGCTCCCACCCATCTCTCACCAAGTTGGTGAGAGTGTCTCTCATAGGAGCACTTCTCATATATATATATATATATATATATATATATATATATATAGAAAATGCTCTTATAATAGCAACTCTTACACTACTGTGAGAGTAAGGGGGACCCATTTGATCCATATCCAATGGCAACAGGCTAAATATGAAAAAAGCTTTTTTTCTGTTTTTTTTTTTTTATTTAAGTGAGACATCGGGACAGCATGAATGGCTCATTCATGTGCTATAACATAAATTGCTTTTTACCATGTGAATGAATATTATGTATATGGGAGATGCTCCTATAAGAGCATCTCCCACCTTACTATGAGAGATAAGGTGGGGGCCCTCACATTTAAGGCCCCCACCTTATCTCTCATAGTAAGGTGAGAGATGCTCTTATAGGAGCGTCTCCCTATATATATGCACAGACACACATTGAACATCCATGAATTGAGAGCCATACAATTATATAATGATTTGATATCTATTAGACAAATCATGAATTTCATAAATAAGTTCACATAAGTTCAATCTGTTCTGAATAAATGCTGGTATAATTTTGTTAGAATTGGTTACACATTTCATATGTTTAAATAAATTTTGACACAAAATATCAAAATACTTGAAATTTATAAATTTTCATATATAGAATTAGAATTTTAAAAAGAATAAATGATTTATAATTTGTTTTTTGGATTTATCTTCTTATCATTAGTATCTAAAAAAATCCCCCAAATAAAATATTTTTTTTATTAAGCCCGGACCTTTTTTTCTAGTTTTTATATATATGAAGCTAGCTGATTTCAATTGATAAATCAGACATTGATTTTGACATGTTTTATTATGGAAGAGGACTCCCTCCAATTTTGACCGTGTTGATTGATTTAATTACAACCAGCGGTCATTATCTTGATATTTACTATTTACGTCACAAATCGTATTTGTCATATGTCTTGATTGCATATCCAATGTGGTACCTGCTTTGCATGGAGAGGTGTGCAAAATATGGGCTCCATTTGATCATCCTATCCTGGCCCTCCATCAGCAGCCAACAAGTTAGACCCCTTTATAAATTCAACCCTTAATCTAATGGTACAGTCCACCCGGATGGGCGTAAAAAATAAAGGGATCACCATAATTCAAAGGGGTCCCATGTGTATGGTCCGTTTGGATAGGTCATCCAGTGGGCCCCACTATGAGGTGTGCAAGCGTGTATTATAATTTTAATAAGTTTCTAACATTCAAAAGTAATGCTATTATGAATTATGTTGCTGGTGCCAAGTACGGGCACTTTTTCCTAGTTTGTAATGATTGTGCATATTTACTTCAATGTTATGGCTAAATTTTACTTACGGATCTGATTACAGCCCATGCATAAAAATGTCCAAATACAACCAAATATGGGCTTGGTTTGGGTTACCCTCGGTTTGCTGGAGCTCTCCTAGCAGTGGCTCTAAGTTGTAATTTTGGCGCACTTGGCAACCATATGCATCCTTGAAACTTCTCCCCTAGATCTGTAATACACACCACATTTAATTTAATGAAATGCATACATAAACCAAGGTCTAAATGGAACAAAATAACAATTGATACAAATGGATATTATTTTTCCTAGAGAAAACATGTCATGTTGGCAGGACTCAATGATCTGGTTGCTCCTCTTCGTGGGGTCGACAGGGACCCATGGCTAGCAAAATGGCCAATACAAAAATCTGATAAATGGTTGGAGATTATATATTTTGTTCAAACAATGCTAAAAGTAGTTAACTAGAGCAGAGACCCTAGCGGTGCGGGTCCTGTTTGTGATTAGCATGGGTTACTGTGATAGTTCAGATTTAACGTACTTGGGTTTGGGCTTGGACTTGAAAATTCAAATCAATCTGGCATAGGGCCCAAGCTTGGGCTAACCTACAAGTAATTTGGGTTAGGTTTAACCTAGGTGAATTCCAAGATGGACCTTGCCCGGCTTGCAAGATTTCACCCTTATCACTTATCAGTAATAACAATAAAAGGTTACAGCTGATCTTGAAATTAGATGGTTCCCATCTTCCATTCCATTATTGAAATAGAAACTTTTGGCAACGGTGTAGATCTTCCATCATTAATTAGGCAACGGTGTAGATCTTCCATCCGTGGGCCACCCATTTATAACAAAAAGGACATTTTTCCACCAGTCAAAACCCCAGTCAAATCTCCCTTCTTGCTCAAACCAGACCAGATAAAGCAGAGGGAGAACAGAGGGAGAAAAGCCCATTCATGGAGCTGTTGCTCACTGCTGCAGAGCTCAAGCATCTCCATAACAAAAACCCATCAGAACCCAGGAACCATTGGCAAGAATCTCTTCTCAACAGTGGTAATTGCTCAGAAGAAAGCCAGGAAGTTCAAGAAGGTATGCATCTCCTTCATTTGCTTATGTCCAATCAAATCTACTGCTAATTTGGTGTCTTTTGAAGATTTCTTCATCTGGGGTTTTTCATTTTGTAGATAATCTTGACAGAGGATGTCCCAGAATATTTTTACTCATTAAAACATTATGATACTTCTAAAATACCAACAACATTAGCGTCATTGGTTGTGGATTATTTTTGGTTTCTTTAGCGCTTGGATTCCGTGTGCTGCTGTTGGCATTGCTTTCTTTCATTCGTAATTTGGAAAGAGACACCCATCACTTGAAAACCATATTGCAGATGTATGTTGTTATCTTACTCTATTCATTCATCATTGATGTCTTACCCTACCTATTTCATGTTGACTTTGTGAGCTCTATTTTGAACCCGTAGATGTCTTTGTTGGTGGTGTGTCTTTTCGTTGTTCTTGTACTTGCAAATACATGAGTAGGCGGTTTATAGTCTTCCACATGCTTGCTCAAACAATCTCAAACATAATTTTCTCGTCTCTGAGCTGCTTGTCTCCACTTCACCCACTGCACTTACTCTATTTATAGATTCCCCTTTTGAGCTTCGTTTTGTTCACTAATTGCTCTCAGATGTTGGAAAAACATATCACATTACAGAACCGAGGCTCTTTGGGATTCATGAAACTCTGTTGGCGGCAAATAAAGGTTATCAACTCTTTATGCAGATGGGAGGATTCCTCAAAAAACTATGGACATGAGGATTCCATTAAAAAATACTTTAGGATTTAATCAGACACCAATGTGGGAATCTCTTGTAATCCTCACTTTCATTGGTTCCAAGGTGAAGCAGCGCAGGGAACGAATGAGGTAGCCAACGGGCTATTCTTCAAGCCAAACGGCTTAGGGTAGGATGTCTTGGTCCCACTCCACAGACGAGAGAGGAACGCACGATTGATAATTCTCAATTTTGATTAAATTTCTATATATCTCCAGAGAGGGGATTACACCCTTTATATAATAGAGTCTAAGCACTAAGTTAGCAATCAAACCATGAAAATTAGAAACTACCGAAGTCGAAGAATCTAGGGAATTTAGAAAGTGCCTAATTATTGCTTAACTCATAGAAAATTAAGATATCTACTAAATTGAGGAAATCCTCTAGAAGATTAAAGATCGTGGGAGAATCTTGGATTGGATGTTGTCATTGCTGGGCCAAAGCCTTCAAACGTGGTTCATTAATCTGTCATGCATCGGAAGGGATAAGGTGAACCCAAATTAGCAGGCAATAAATAAACCAAATCAGTAGGGATAAGGTTTACCCAAACTAGGAGGCATATGGTTTATCTTATTAAACCCAAACATAGAAAACTTCTAAAAAAAACCTGCAATTTCTATCTATAAATCCCCCCTCCTATCCCCATCGGCTGAGCTCTACATCTAACATTGAGAATCCTAATACATTTCTCTTAGCCATGGAAAAATGGGTCGTCCTCCTCTCCTTTGTTTTTGCTCTAGTTCTCTCAGGTGAGCTCTATCTTTCTTCTTTTTCCATTCATTGTTTATATGTTAGATCATAGAAATGAAGGAACTCTTTTGTGTCTATTGCCAAACACCAACATGTAGACAAAGGAGAGAAAAAGGTTCCCATTTGCCGGCCAAGGCTAACAAAGAGGGCTGCTTGGATGTAACTGGAATAATATATCAGTATACATAATTCTATATTAAAAATCTTCTTTGGATTTGAATATGGATCTTTTTTTTCTCCAAAGAACATTGTCATGATATCCTGGTATCAAGGCCCGTTTGGAGTTTTGGATATACCATGATTTTGGTTGCATGTATTCAGATTTATAAGTTAAGCATACTGTTGCGGTTTGGACTCCTGTAAATGTGTTTGTTTTTGTTGGATGGTTTTTTTACCCCAGAAGAGACCCAGTTTGGATATGTGTGACTTGATTGTATGTCTACTGTGAAGTCAACCGTGAACTATACTTTTTGCATATGGATAACTTGAGTTACTCAGTTGCAAGTGAGTTTACAGTTCTCTCTCTTTTTGCTGTATCTAACCATTAGTATCTTAATACTGTAAGCAAGTTTCATGGATCCAAATGAGACTGAGTTTCCAAATTTCAAGAGGGTATTTCATTGGAAATTTCTCCTAAGCTATTGCGCTCCATGAGAGCACTCGACCAGACCATCCCCAAAGGTGGGGCCCCTCTTGAATTTCACAGATCTTGCCATGACAACGGCAACGATCTGAATGGACTGCATAGCACGGAGTGCAGGAGAAAATCCTCCCTATTTCATTTAGTACTGCAACAAGTTATTAAGTTACATGCTCTATGTACATCAAAGTTTTAAAAAAGTTTTCATGCAAAATGAGAAGCTATGTGTCTCACCTGAACTGGTACAGAGATAGAAAAGAAAAAAGAACATCTCCACTGGAATTAAGAAAACCTCAATATTCTAAATATATAATGTTGGGATGTTTTCATATCAAGGACTTTTTTCACAATATAAATTGCAAAATGCCGAAATGTATAATAAAAATAAATAAAAGATATCGTTCGAAAATTGATTTTTAAATAATCTTTAACATTTTATTTTGATTTTGTCATGATGTTTTTCGTTTTTGCAATACTGTGAAAATTCCAACACAATCTAAAGATTAATATTTCTTTGAAAATATATCATGATAGTTTTTTTTTTTTTTGGTAGAATATATATATCATGATAGTTAAAAATAAAAAAGATGACCATTGAGTGGGGCTGCCCAACAAAGATATATGTAAACAAATTCATTGAAATAGATTCTCATGACAATTCTACTTTTGAATGGTTGATACTCAGGAGCTAAGTCTGCCATGTTCACCTTCACAAACAGGTGTACCTACACTGTGTGGGCCGGCACCTTGAACAGTGCTAACAAGCCCCCATTGGCCCAGACTGGGTTCCAACTTGACACAGGTGCATCACAGACAGTAGAAGCCCCGGCAGGGTGGGGTGGCCGGATGTGGGGTCGGACACGCTGCACCACCGACACCAGCGGAAAATTCACTTGTTTCACTGGTGACTGCGGGGTTCACATCCCATGCAATGGTGCTGGGCCTGCACCTCCAGCAACAATAGGGGAGTTCACTCTGGGGACTGGAGGCAATAAGGACTTCTACGACACCAGCCTAGTCGATGGCTTTAACCTGCCCTTCTCCATCACCCCGCTAGGAGGGACCGGCCTTTGTCGTGTCAGCGGGTGCTCGGCAGATGTGAACCCCGGCTGCCCGCCTGAGTTGCGATTGACGGCGCCGGATGGATCAACGGCAGGGTGTAAGAGTGCATGTGTGGCTTTTGGAAAAGATGAGTACTGTTGCAGGGGGGCTTATGGAACTCCAGATAAATGCAAGCCCACTAACTACTCCATGATCTTCAAGAATGCTTGTCCCCTTGCTTATAGCTATGCTTACGATGATGCTAGTAGTATTTTTACTTGCACCGGTGCTAACTACCTTCTCACCTTCTGCCCATAGCTGAGCTGAAGGTCCTTTGTACTTTCTTATAAATTTCTAGGAAATCAAAGAAAAGGTTCTTTTTGTGAAAGGCTTGAAGGATCAGTGGTGGATGTTCAAAAGAGGACATTCAATTCTCTAGAATGAATTAGTTTTCTAAGTCAAAGGTGGGGTTAATGTGTTCTTTGCTTTCTAAAAAAAATGACAAAAGAGGATTTTACGGAAAAAGTTTCGACATTTGGCAATTCCTCACGAAAGGTCCCCGAATAACCCGTAGCACAAACAGGGTCCGTCATGACATCTTCCGTTTTTTTTTTTTTTTAAATGCCGAGAAGAGCGACACTGGCATTGCTCCTAGCGTCGCTCGTGTTTGATAGGAGAAATCCTACCCTTATGAACAGGGGAAAACTTGTATTTGCAAATTTTCTGCTCCTATGAATAGTGGAAAACTTGTAATATTCGGAGCATCAACTTTCCACCAATATGCAGCCCCACCAATATGAACGACGGAAAACTTGTATTTGCAGCTTTTCCCACCAATATAAATGGTGGAAAACTTGTATTCGCAGCTTTTCCACGGATGCGTGAGAAGCGACGCTAGCGTTACCAAATTTTTCTAGGAAACGCTATCGTCGCTTAGGAGAAAGTATAAAGTATAAAATAATAAAAAAAAAATGGTGGGAAGACCGAATTTGTGGAGCACAATCTTAGAGAATCCCTCGCGAGGAATGGCCAAATTTCAAGATTTTTTTCGTAAAATCCTCATTAAATTATCATGTGTCACTTAATGACAAATCCAATCTGCTCATACCCCATGCATGCAACCCATTTGCCCTAACTGAATTGGCTCTTGTCAAGGTTTCACTCCACTCCAAAATGTTCCAGACGCATTGGATTGAAAATATGTAAAACACATTGTTAGTTTTATTGGAGCCGATAATTTCTTTTACATCTGATCAATTTAACGTGACCACTACTGCAACAGGAGTGAAACTCTTCATGGTGCCTTTACATCATGAATGTGTGATCTGATTCTGAAACAAAAAGTTATTTTGGTTTTTGCAAGTTCTTTTTATTTATTTATTATGTGAGTATCCCTTGCCTAAATTTTTTGTATGACGTTTCGCTTCCAATAGGTTGAACGAGCCCTCGTACACTATGGTAGTGGATGTCCTTACCAGCAAGCTTGCTTGTGGGGATTTCAAGCCTTCTGATCGATTGATGTAAAGAAAAGAGTATCTCATTTTGATGCTGTAGTCAATCAAACTGTCTTACATCATTCTAACTAAAGTAAAATTTAGACTTCTACTTAATTACTGGAGAGCATATATTATAAATGGCTTGCACAAGCAAAGGTCTATTGGCTCGCATGGTTTCCTTTCAGCCCTTTTCCCCCGTCCAAGAATACATATGAATTGAATACGTACAAATTCATGGTAAAATGAGTTCCATGAAAAGATTATTATAGAGGTAAGGGGTGAAGGATATGAGGTGAGGAGTAAAGAATATAAGGTAGTGTTGTGATCTAGGGCTTAAGAAAAGATAAAGCACACACAAAAACACAAGATATTCACGTGGTTTGGCTTTTGACCTATGTCCATGGAAGAAGACAGGAGAATTTCACCGTGCAATCAAAAGAGGTGTACATCATTAAGGCTCTAAGCCTCTACTTATAATATCAGCCCCAAAACCTTTGTACACCCAGAACAGACCACTTCTAATCACAGTAGACCCATAGCAGATATACTTCTAATCACAGTAGACATATAACATACATACTTTTAATCACAATAGAACAAAGGCAGTGCAGGGGTTCGGTTAACCAAGACTGTTAACTTAATCACCAATATTATTGGCTTCTATCAAGCCATACAAGTCAACAAATTTCCACATTGGCGAACATTAAAGCTGATCCTCATAGTATAGAACACGCCTCACCGTCTCCACTTGCCTCTTAGGGCGCTCAGGTACTGATCACACCAATTAAGTCCAAGCAATGCTTGAACTTGATTGCTGAAATAGTCTTAGTTATCATGTCTGCTGGACTCTCTGCCATAGTAATCTTAATCATTACAATAGCACATTTGGAGATGACATCTCGAATGAAGTGTGCCCTGACATCAATGTGTGTGTTTTTTTTTTTTTTTGTCATAATATTTAGGATTGTGTGTCAGATTGATCGCAAGCCGACTATCACAGAACACAGTAGTCAGCTTTTGTTCCAATCTCAGATCACCAATCAAGTTTGTCAGTTAAATAACTTCCTTCACTGCCTCTGTAGCTGCAATATATTCTGCTTCAGTGGTAGACAAGACAACTTTATATTACAATGCTGCCTTCCAACTAATGGTACCGCTAGCAAAAGTGAAGACATAACTTGTCAAGGACCTTCTTCTATCTAAATCTCTAGCAAAATCTAAATCAATATATCCAATAGCACTTCCAGAAGTATTGTTGTTTCTGTTATACACTATCTCAACATCAGTAGTACTTCTCAAGTAGCGAAGTATTTATTTGATAAGAACCAGAAGCAAAAAGAAAGATAGTTGACCAATTTGAGGTGGTCTGCCTCCTTGTGCACGCACAGTTGAGGGTAAAATTCCCTGATCTTCTTACTATTCCTCTCTTCATAAATAGCTAATGATGGCTTACATAGATAGAAGTAAAATTAAAAAAGATCTCTCAAATCATCAGAAGAACTTAGTAAGAAAGAAATCCTATCTACTTAATATGGAAAGAGATATATGACATGTCAGGCTAGCAAACTCCATCCATTACTTAACTTGCACACCAAGCTTGTCCTTAGGCCACATGCCAACCCCATAGTGCAGCGCGTGAAGACTCGGGCTAGACGGTGAGCTTCGGCTGGACGATTCTTATCATTCCCCACTCCTTCAAAACCGACCTTGCCCTCAAGGTCAAGAGTCGGAAATCGTTGGTGAAGATGGTGCGGGTCCTCCCAAGTGGCATCATCAATTGGTAGATTAGCCCATCGTACTAGAACTTCATGCACGATATTCTTCCCTCTCTTAATCCATCGATGGTCAAGAATTTCCGAAGGAATAGGGTCAATTGTTCCCACCTTGGAAACTGCTGGATGGGCTTGAATAGGAACGCCAGGGCCAACACATTTTTTAAGGAGAGACACATGAAAGACTAGATGTAGGCGTGAGTCCGCCGGAAGGTCCAACTTGTATGCAACACGCCCAATATGTTCAAAAACTTTGTAGGGACCAAAAAATCATGCTGCTAGCTTCTGATTGTTCGCTTGGCGATCGTGGCTTGTCGATAAGGCTGCAAGCGCAAGTATACCATATCACCAACCTCAAATTGACGTTCGGAACAGTGGCGAACATGCTGTTCTCGCATTTGACTCTTGGAGGCATTGAGATTAAGCTTGAGATCTCGTAAGACTGCATCACAGTCCAATAATTCCCGATCAATGAGAGCACTGGTTGTTGAGCCAGGCATATAAATGGAAACAAAGGGAGGTTCACGGCCATACACAGCTTCAAACGGAGTCATTTTAATTGCAGTGTGGTATGATGTGTTTTAGCTCCATTCGGCCCAAAGAAGCCATTTGTACCATTGTTTGGGCCTGACAGAAGTAAAACATCGCAAATATGTCTCCAATCAGTGATTTACCACCTTAGTTTAGCCGTCTGTTTGAGGATGGTAGGCTGTGCTTAACTTTAGTTGAGTCCCTTATTGGGCAAAGAACTCCTTCCAAAATCCACTGATAAAAATCGGATCCCGATCTAAGACAATTGATCGTGGCATACCATGCAACTTGGAAACTTTTTTGATGAATATTTCAGGGTCCATCTCGGCAGAAAAGGGATGGGTTGGCCATATTTAGTCAAGCGGTCCACTACTACCAAACTTGCATTTTTTCCAAATGAGAGTGGTAGCCCCTCAATGAAATTCATGGTTACATTCTCCCAATTAAATCTTATTGAGAATAGGCAAAGGCTGATGTAATCCACCTGGTTTAGATGTATCATATTTATTTAGCTGAAAAGAAGAACACCCTGCAATGTATTCTCTGAGATCCCGCTTCAATCCTCGCCAATAAAAATAATGTGTAAGGCTCTTGTACATGCGAAGAAAACCCGGGTGGCCAGCTGTAAGAGAGGTATGAAACTCCCACAAAATGTAAGATCTTATCTCAGGCATGGAAGGTACCACCAAACGCCCTTAGTGAAATAACGTGGAATTGCGCACTGTATAACCTATCATGGAGCCTGGGTCAGCTGTATACTTCTTGATCAACTATTGAATTTTGTCATCTTGGCCATATATTTTGTGAATGTCGTTTGTTGTGCCGGGGTAGCCACCCTTTGCTCCAAGAAATGATTGAGACTCTTATGGTCAATTCGAATGCGGAATTTGCGGCCCATTAAATAAGGCCTCCATTTCGTAACCGCCTCTAAAAGAGCGAGCACATCTTTTTCATAAGTAGAGAGGCTAGTGTACGCCAAGACAATGCCTTGCTAAAAACTGTGAGGGGTCGCCCATTTTACATTAAGACTGCCCCAATGCCCGTTCCGGAAGCATCACATTCAATCACAAACTCCTTAGTGAAATTAGGTAAGGCAAGGACTAGAGTGCTTAACATGGCTACTTTGAGCTTATGAAAGGCCTGGTGAGCATCGTCACTCCAATGGAATTGGTCTTTTTTCTATAAATTAGTTAGGGTTGATGCTATTTTCCCATAGTCTTTAACAAATCGACGGTAATAGCCAATGAGTCCCAAAAACCCACGAAGCATTTTTTATTGATTTTGGTGCAGATCAATCAAGCATACATTGAACTTTACTTGGGTGTGTTGACATCCCATCGTGTGAGATGATGTGGCCCAAGTATTCAATCTTTTGCCTCCCAAAGGACCTCTTTGATTGCTTGACATAGACGTGATGTTGTTTTAGCACTTTGAACACCATTCTTAAATGATTCATATGTAGATTCCATGATGGGCTATATATGAGGATATCATAAAAGAAAACCCAGCACAAATCTTCTCAAGTAAGGCCAAAATACATCGTTCATCACACTTTGGAATGTGGCGGGGGCATTAGTCAACCCAAAGGGCATGACCAAAAATTCGTAATGGCCATCATGCGTTCGAAACGCAGTTTTGGGTATATCTTCTTTCCGGACACGAATATGGTGATAACCGGACCCTTAATCAAGTTTTGAAAAATATCAGGCCCCATGTTGTTCATCGAACAATTCATCAATCACCAGAATGGGATATTTATCCTTCACAGTAATCTGATTAAGAGCCCGGTAGTCCACACAAAACCGCCATGTTCCAACCTTTTTTTGCACAAGTAAAACGGGTGATGAAAACGGGCTGTAACTAGGTTGAATAATTCCACTTGCTTATATTTCTTTGACAATCCTTTCAATTTCATCCTTTTGGAAGTGGGGGTACCTATAAGGCGGTACATTGGCCGATGGGGCACCGGGTACCCGAGGTATTGAGTGGTCTTGAGATCACATAGTGGGCAAGCCTTTGGGTTCCTAAAAAATGACGGAAAACTCATGAATGAGAGGAAGTCATTGGGAATTGGTTTAGGTGTACCTTGTGCTGAAGCCGTGAGTTGCAAGAGTAGCCCATGAGTCTGTTGCCACAATATGCGCTCCATTGACTCAGTTGAGGCCGGTGTTATCACAACTCAAGGTTGACCCTGAATGTGGTAGTGTTGATCATCCACTGCGAAATCCATTGTAAGGTTCTTGAAGTCCCATATCACTGGCCCTAATTTTTGCAACCATTGGACACCAAGAATGACATCTGAGCCTTTTAGAGGGAGTAAGTACATGTCAGCACTGAATTTGTGACCCTGAATATCAATCTCTAGATCAATGCACTTGGCCGAACACTCTAGCTTGTTGCCATCAACCACTAAAACTTCAAATGATGCAGATTGTTGTGTAGGCCAATCAAGCAATCTGGCTAACTTTCCATTAATAAAATTATGGGCATTGCCACTGTCAATTAACACGGAAATTGTGCGTGCCTAAAAATTACGGACTTGGTTTAGGTGATGATGAGGGTTTACAGAGAGGCTGTTTAGCAGAACAGGAACGTCTCTGATGATCCGAAATCTGAAAGGGAAGAGAAAACAGAGGTCAGGGCCCGAGGCTGCTGTCAGCCAAAGGCACTCCGACGCCTGAGTTAGTGCAGTCACTGAAGTAGGGTGAAATGAGGAAGAAGATGAGCAAAATAGCAATGTAAACTATGTATCTTGCGTCTTTTGTGTGTACCTGTTCATGGCTTACCATGCCAGTATGTATAGAGAGGGATGGAAGATTCCATAGTGGAGGTAGGTGGAGATACTTGTCCCATCAGCCTATTTCTAAGATCCTTAGTGGGGGTAGGTGAGGATGCCTGTCCCATCGGATATCTCCTCAAATCCCTCACATAAATGTGGAAGTGATAGGGAAGGTCCCTTATCAACATTCGGCGGCCACCCTATCTGTCAGGGTGCTATGTACTGCAGCTGTCCCATCCCATAATGGAGATTAGACGTCCGGTATTCATCTCGGCGCTTGGCAGAACTGGAGAGGATCCGGGGCCGAGAGCCCGAGCTCGGGAGTCAACTGCTGGAATATGAGATGCCGAACTCCAAGGGAGTGTATTCGGTTCTCTTTACCGATGTAGACCGGGTTTCGGTACTCGCTGGCACTAATGCCGAACTGACCGAGACCGAACTCAGAGCAAGCCCCCCAATTGGTACTGCTACCGAACTGGAAGGCGATTTCTGGATTACGGAAATACCCTACACAATAGCCCCCCAGCCCCCGACTTCGGCAGCTCTTAAGTTTCCGAGGTTGGGGGCGGAATGATGGGGGATTTCTTGGTGCCGAGCTTATAGCTCTAGAGATTGCTGCCGTCTGATCTTTATTATATTGCTCCGCTGGCCGAAAGCGTCAATGTCGCTTCGTCTGCCCGAAGTAATTGATTGCAAGGGCTGCATAGGAGTGGTAGGTGTACCGTCGCGCCACGCGTCATAATTTGGCAGGCAGTACGGCTGAACTAAAGCGACGCGTACGTCTCCCAAAGCTACATTATGACGGCGTGACCTAGGGACTCGAACAGACGCCTGCCTCGCTCTATAAAAACAGGGCGTCTTCTCCGTCCCTTCATTTTGGCATTCTGAAGAGGAAACTCCTGTTGTAAGAGCTCTTCTTGTCTGGATTCCACTTTCTGCCTCTGCCATGCCAACTAACCTTTGTGAGTCTCTCCCTCCTTTTCTGTTTTCTGCTCCTCTTCTGGTCCCGTTAGGGTTAGAGTTTCTGCAATCATGCCTCGTGACTCGAAGCCAAAGGTGGGAGCCTATAGACATTGGGCAGATACCCCTCAGGCCTTGGAGAAGTTCAGGAGGCTGTATAACATACCCGAAGAAGTCCTTGTTAGGTTAGATGACCCGAATGATCCCTTCGACAGTCTGGCCGGGCGGACTGGCTGGATGGCGTTCCCGCTAGTCTCCATTGTAGAAGGTGGGGTTCGGTTCCCAGTCCACCCGCTTTTAAGGGAGTGTCTTCGGACGTGGAAGCTTTGCCCTTGCCAGTTAATGCCCAATAGCTTCAAAATAATAATGGGGGAAGCCGAACTGAATAGGATCCTAGGGATTAACCTCGGTGTCCACGACATCGAGGATTTATATGAATTGTGTAAAGCCGCGAGGTCCGAAGTCCATTACTACCTCCGTGTGAAGCCGAGAACAGAGCCCCTTGTGCCTGACTTAGAGGATTCGAGCCGGTACGCCGGGGAAGACCGCCTATTTGTCTCTGGGGATTGGGAGTTCGAGGCGTCCACCCCCACTTCGGTCAAATTCTACAAGATTCCCCGCCGTCTCGGAACACCTCCAAGTAAATGCCGAGCTCAGATGTCTTGCTCTGCACTTATTTGTTTTACTGAGATCATACTTTGTTTTCTCCTTGGGCAGATCTCAGTGAGAGGAAGAGAGAGGCTCGCAGGGTCGGGTGGAAGAGGAACGTCGAGTGGCTGAAGGCAGTGAAAAAATACACAGGTCATCACACTCGCGCGGCCTGGGACCTTCTCGGTTACAAGCCGGTCTATAATTCTTTTATTCCTCGAAGGTCGGGGGGCCTTCCCGCTGCTGAAGAGCCCGAAGGGAGTCCAAGACATCCTCCCGGTGAGGACTTTTGGGAGGAAAAGCCGGACATCACGCTCGGTCTTGATCCAGGAGTTGGTGCTTCCACCTGGCACCATTTCATCCGACCGTGAAGGTGAAAACAGAGCCCGACCTTGGAGCTGGAACCTCCACCTCGGCCCCATCGCAGCAATCCGCGGATCCTCGACAGGCGAACGCCTCTCCTTCAAATTCGGAAGAAGAAGAAGAAGAGATGCCGCTGCAGAGACGTCGCCCCCCGGTCCAGTTCATAGACCTGGAATTCGAGGCCTTCGGAGAGTCGATCCCACTGGCTACTATTCCCTCGGCGTCTGACGGGATGGGGCCTTCCCCTGCGCCGACCGTACCCCCAGGGATGCCCGTGAAACGCCCAGCAGAGGGCCCCCAGAAGTGCCCCGCTGAGAAGAAGGGGGGCCCGGCTACCGAAGTCACTTTAAACGGCCCATGCCAGTTCGGTGCGGACTTTCCTTCGCTGGGATTTTTATCTGCTGGAAGTGTCTTTTTCAAGACCAGCTCTCCAGGTGAGAACTTTCTTTCTTTGACCTTTAGATTGTAACCCCTGGCCAACTGTTGCTGATAAGAGGTGAGGCGAATGGCTGCTGATTCCCTCCGCTCTTCAGCTAAGTCGAGCTCTGTGGTGAGGTTCATATCGTTTCGGCCTTGATCAAATAGCTCAAACCAGAGGGTCGGTAGGCCGACCTCAAGTGGAATCACGGCTTCCATCCCGTAGGCTAGGGAGAGAGGCGTAGCCGAGGTCGAGCGTCTTGGGGTAGTCCTGTACGCCCAGAGGACACTTGGAAGTTCCTCGACCCATCTCCCTTTGGCTCGATCTAGTCTCTTTTTGAGTCCGTCAAGCACTACCTTGTTAGAGATTTCGGCCTGTCCGTTGCTCTAGGGGTATGCTGGGGTAGAAAAGTAGTTTCTGATGCTAAATTCTTGACAGAAGTTTTTGAAGAAGTTGGAGTCGAACTGGGTCCCGTTATCCGTGACCAAGGCTCGAGGCACTCCAAACCTTATTACGATGTTCCTCCATACGAAGTTTTTGGTATCCTTCTCGGTGATGGAAGACAACGCTTCAGCTTCTATCCACTTGGTAAAATAGTCAGTAGTTACTATTAACCATCTTTTATTCCCAGGAGCTCGGTGGAGAGGTCCCACCAGGTCCAGTCCCCACTGGGCGAAGGGCCAGGGGCTGGAAAGAGGACTTAGGTCATGTGCTGGTTGATGGAGAGAGTGAGAAAACTTCTGGCACTTATCACATTTCCTGGCATAGACCTCTGCGTCCTTCTGCATATAGGGCCACCAGTACCCCTGGCTGATAGCTCGGTAAGCCAGTGACCGACCTCCAATGTGGCTGCCGCAAATCCCTTCATGGATTTCATAAAGGAAGTCCTCGACTTTGCTTGGATGGACGCACTGGAGGTAAGGGCCATTGTAGGACTTTTTGTAGAGCTTGCCATCTGGAGAGAACTAGAATCGGGCTGCTTTTAGCCTGATTTTGTAGGCCTGGTTCTTGTCTTCGGGAAGCTGATCATGTTTTAGATAGGAGATGAGCTCATCCATCCAGCTCGGGCCGAGATCAATACACATGATCTGCCGAGGTGGGTGGAGTTCTATACTTGGTCTGTCTAGTGCTTCTACTTCGACAGTTCTTTTTCTTCCTGCCTCGACAGCAGAGGCCAGGTTTGCAAGTGCGTCGGTGTGAGAGTTGGAATCTCTGTCGATCTGCCTGATTTCAGCCTTCTGAAACTGAGACAGAAGTTGCTTGGTATGGGCTAGGTAGGCTGCCATCCTGTCATCACGGGCATGGTAGTCTCCATTGAGTTGGCTCGTCACCAGATGTGAGTCGCTGAAGACCACCAGTTGTTGTGCCCCCAGGATTTTTGCACTGCCCAGCCTTGCAATTAGTGCTTCATACTCAGCTTCATTGTTAGATGCTCTGAAATCAAGAGTCAGGGATTGCTCAATGACAAGGCCCTCCGGAGATTGAAGGACTATGCCAGCGCCAGCCCTTTTGGAGGTTGAGGACCCATCGACGAAGACTTTCCAAGATGAGTCGAGGAACCGTTTCCAGGACCGCTCCTGTTCATTCTCGGTCGTAGTGGTTGCCTCCACATCCTTGCCCCCCAGTTCGGTGTCGAGGTGGCTCGGTGCCGAACTAGGAGAGGTGAACTCCACGATGAAGTCGGCCAGCACTTGGGCTTTGATGGCCGTCCTGGGCTGATATTGGATACCATATTGGCCTAGCTCAACAGCCCATTTAGACACTCTTCCAGAAAAGTCTGCCTTTCTGAGGAGGGACTTGAGCGGATGTTCGGTCACAACCACTATGGAATACGTCTGGAAGTAGTGGAAGAGCTTGCGGGAAGCACTGAAGAGTGTGAACGCGAGCTTCTCTAATGACAGATATCTCGTCTCGGCATCCAGTAGGATTTTGCTTGTGTAATAGATGGGCTTTTGCTGCCTGTCATCTTCTCTTACGAGTACAGAGCTTACTGCATGGTCCGAAACTGCCAGATATAGGTATAAGACCTCACCCCGTACTGGGGTGGAAAGCAGGGGAGGGGAGGAGATGTATACTTTGAGTTCCTGGAGGGCACTTTCGCACTCCGGGGTCTATTTGAACCCTGAGCTCTTTTTCAAGAGCTGGAAGAAGGGACGACATTTGTCTGAAGCTCGGCTAATGAAGCGGTTCAATGCCGCTGCCATCCCGGTAAGTCTCTGGACCTGCTTTGCCGAGGTCGGACTCTGTAGGGCCCTGTTTGCCGAAATTTGATCGGGATCAGCCTCTATTCCTCGTCGAGTGACCAGGCTGCCGAGGAAGTTGCCCGAGCCGACGCCAAATGCACACTTGGAGGCGTTCAACTTGAGCTTGTATTGTTTGAGGATGGCGAAGGTTTGATGTAAGTCAGTCAAGTGGTCCTGTGACCTTTTAGACTTAACGACCATGTCATCGATATAGACTTCGACCGTCCTGCCGAGCTGGTCCTGAAACATCTTGGTCACCAGCCTCTGGTAAGTTGCACCGGCGTTTTTTAACCCGAAGGGCATTACTTTGTAACAGTAGGTACCTCTGGGTGTTATGAACGCAGTTTTTTCTTGATCAGGCTCATACATCGGAATTTGATGGTAACCTCAGTAGGCATCGAGGAAACTCATCCTATCATGCCCGGCAGTGGCGTCGATCAGCTGGTCTATCTTCGGGAGGGGAAAGCTGTCTTTGGGACAGGCTTTGTTAAGATCTGTGAAGTCTACGTAGACCCTCCAGCTCCCATTCTTCTTTTTGACCACAACCGTGTTGGCTAACCACACAGGGTAGAGGACTTCTCTGATAGCTTCAGCTTCTAACAATTTTTTGACTTCCTCGACTACAGCCTCTGCTTGTTGGGTGCCCGTCCTGCGAGTCTTTTGGACAACGGGTTTATGCTTGGGATTTACGTTCAGCTTGTGACTCATGACCTCGGAGTCGATGCCAGGCATTTCATATGGGGTCCAAGTGAAGACCTCTCTATTTTTTGACAGGAAGTCGAGCATTTCGGCCCTTTCCTCGTCAGCAAGCTGACTACCGAGCACGAAGAACCTTTCCGGATCATTGGGATCGATCCTGACTTTGGTAAGGTCTTCAACGCTCTTCTGCTCGGGAGTTCGGCCCACAGCGTCAAGCTCGGCCTCGAGTTCGGTCATGTGGACTCGCTGCGGCTCTGCATCTCCGGGGACCACGGCCATGAGACATTCCTTGGCCATTTCTTGGTCACCGCGGACTATGATAACTTCGAAGCCCCCGTTCTCGTTCTGTAATGGGAACTTGAGCTTTTGGTGATGGGTTGAGGGCACAGCCTCCATGTTGTGAAGCCAGGTTCTTCCTATGATGGCATTGTATGGAGATTGTGCATCGACCACCAGGAAATCTGCTGTCGTGGGAGCTCCTCCCACCTCGACTTTGAGGGAGATCTTCCCTTTCGGATATATTGTCTTGGAGCTGAAACCCACCAACGGGGTGCGAGCTTCCTGCAGGTCCTCCTCTTTCAGACCCATTCTTTTGAAGCAATCTAAATAGAGGATTTCTGAGGAGCTCCTGGGGTCCGATAGGATCCTCTTGACATTGAAGTTCTGTAACCTCATAGTCAGAAGAAGAGGATCATTGTGGGGTAGCTGGACCCCGGCCAAGTCTTTGTCAGAGAACCAAATTTTTGGCCTCTCTGCACGTTCCTTCTTTGCTGAGGGACCAAGCTCGGCCGTCATCACTTGTTTGCCGTGCTGGGCCCTCCTGGCCTCGGCGCGGGCCCGGTCACTGCCTCTAGGGGCGGGGGCCAGGTGAATGACGTCGATGGTCTCTATAGGCCCATCGCTATCTCGGTCGTCGGGGTGGTGTTGCTGAGCGTGGTTCACTCTGCCTTCTTCTTTGACGTGGTCTCTGAGATGCCCGTCTTTCACGAGTCTTTCGAGGTGTGCCTTGAAGGCATGGCAATCCTCGGTTCTGTGTCCTCTATCTTTGTGGTAGGCATAGAACTTGCTCTGATCTCTGGAGGCGGCGTCACTTTTCATAGGCTGGGGCCATTTCAAGAAGGGTTGGGCTTGGATCTTGCCGAGGAGCTTGTAGATAGGGTCCTTGAAGATGGTATTGACGGCTCTGTAAGAAGTGCCACTTGATTTCGGCCTCGCACTGCCTCCCGAGGTGGGGACAGAACGTGCTGCCGAGCTGGTTGGCTCTCTATTTCGATCCGCCTCTTTCTTAGCAAGCCTCCTTTCTTTCCTCGAGGGACGGCTCTCCGGTCGGCCATCCGGCCAAACATTTTGGCTCTCCCGAGCTCGGACTTCGTCCTCCTCTTGCTCAACGTATTGGTTTACCTGGGCCATCAGTGCTTTCACCGAAACCGCGGGGTGACGCACCAATTTCTTCCGAAGCTCATTGCCCGGTAGCAAAGCTTGTTGGAAGGCCGTGATGGCTACCTCGTCGTTGGAATTTTCGATCACGCTGTAGATGGTCCAGAACCTTTTGGCGAATCGAGTGATATTCTCGGTTGGCCTCATCTTGATTAAGATCAGGTCGGCGTCAGTCTTCGGGATGACCCGGTGTGCTTGAAACTTCTCGACGAAGGAGTTTCGGAGCTGTCGCCAGCTCGAAATCGATCCCTCGGAGAGTGCACAGAACCACCGAAGTGGGAGGTCACCCAGGCTGGAGGAGAAAACCTTGCAATCAAGGTTGCCGTCGCCGCTGAATACCGACATCTTCTGGGTGAAGTGTTGGAGATGAGCCTCGCGGTCTGACGTCCCGTCATAGAGATTGAAGCGTGGGACGCTGAATTTATTAGGGAGAGGATGATCTCTGATTTCCCGAGTAAATGGAGATGTGCCGTGGATGTCACTATGTCTGGTAGCCAACCGACCTCGAGCGAGGCCGACGTGCTCCAGGTTCTGCTGCACGACCAGCTTAATTTGCTGATCAATATAGGCAGCCATGTCGGGGTCGGCCCCGGTCTCCCGCCTTTGTCTCCGGCGCTGCTGCTGGTCGGCGCTGGCATGGGTGTTACTCGAGCCCTCTTCACGAGCTCGGGCACGCCTCTCGTTTAGTTGCTGTCTTAGGTCTGGCTGACCCTCGGGACCCCACCGAGCTTGCTGCCGAGGTGGAGGCGTGTGAGAGGCTTCAGGCAGGGCTCCGTCCTTTGTCTCAAGCTGTCGCTGAAGCTGAAGGATCTGCTCTTTTTGTTCTTCAATGACGAGGTTTTGAGCCTTGATTGCTTCGGCTTGGGCCTCAACATCTTCCTCTAGGGCCATGTCGTCGTCACCTTCATCACCGAGGTGGACGTGGTCCTCTTCCATGTGGTCCTCGTGATGAGACCGATGAGAATGAGACTGCACAGGAGCCCTACCTCGTTGGGACTGTTCCTGAGGAGGAACGTCCTTAAGGGGTGGCTCGGTGAAAACAACCTCCAGACGTGGACGCTCTGCCTGAGAGGTTGTTGGCCGGGCCCGTTCTGTTACAGGACCGTGCCGAGGAGACGCTGCTGCATCTCTTAACGATGAGTGTCTCACCGTGACGGGTGATCCTACACTTCGAATACCAGGCTCCCCACCCGCTCTTCTCGACTAAGGGTTGGCCGGGCAGTCCACACAGTAATCTGATTAAGAGCCCGGTAGTCCACACAAAACCGCCATGTTCCAACCTTTTTTTGCACAAGTAAAACGGGTGATGGAAACGGGCTATAACTAGGTTGAATAATTCCACTTGCTAACATTTCTTTGACAATCCTTTCTATTTCATCCTTTTGGAAGTGGGGTTACCTATAAGGCGGTACATTGGCCGGTGGGGCACCGAGGTATTGAGTGGTCTTGAGATCGCATAGTGGGCAAGCCTTTGGGTTCCTAAAAAATGACGGAAAACTCATGAATGAGAGGAAGTAAGTCATTGGGAATTGGTTTAGGTGTACCTTGTGCTGAAGCCGTGAGTTGCAAGAGTAGCCCATGAGTCTGTTGCCACAATATGCGCTCCATTGACTAAGTTGAGGCCGGTATTATCACAACTCAAGGTTGACCCTGAATGTGGTAGTGTTGATCGTCCACTGTGAAATCACTGGCCCTAATTTTTGCAACCATTGGACACCAAGAATGACATCTGAGCCTTTTAGAGGGAGTAAGTACATGTCCGCACTGAATTTGTGACCCTGAATAACAATCTCTAGATCAACGCACTTGGCCGAACACTCTAGCTTGTTGCCATCAACCACTAAAACTTCAAATGATGCAGATTGTTGTGTAGGCCAATCAAGCAATCTGGCTAACTTTCCATCCATGAAATTACGGGCACTGCCACTGTCAATTAACACGGAAATCAACTGGCGCTTGACCCAATATTGTAGGCGCATAGTTTGAGGTGATGAATAACTGAATAAAGCATGGAGTAGTATACCTGGAGGGTCTTCCTCCTCCACTATTCCATCTTCCACGTGATCTTTTGTTCCATCTTCCGCCTCTAAGATCAAAAGTTGTTGACTTTTGCATTTGCGACCGGGCACAAACTTTTCATCACAATTATAGCACAGACCGTTTTCTCTCCGGGCTTGCATCTCAGGCCACGAGAGTCGTCAAATAGGTGAGATGGTCCGTGGCGTCATCTGCCTTGGTGGTGGAAGGGGATTTGGTCAGGCCTGTGGGAGCCGCACCGCTCGCCGTATTCGCTGCAATTTCTTTTCTTGCATGCGAGCCAGTCTAATTGCCGCACAAATGTTCTCCGGTTTAAACATTTTAATTTCAGCAACTATTTCATCCTTAAGCCCTCCAAGAAAACATCCAACTAATGCTTTCTCTAGCCAACCTGTAACCCTATTTGCCAAGCGCTCAAATTGGGTTTGATATTCTTGTACATGACCTATCTGACGGATCCGAGAGAGAACCTCATCAAAATTTTCATAGTCGGTTGACCCAAAACGGACACAGATGGCTTTATAGCCTAACAGATGGCTTTATAGCCTATGTCCACTCTTTCTGGGTTCTCTCATACCACTGGAACCACTGCACTGCTTCTCCTTCGAGATGAAAGGAGGCCAAGAGGACCTTTTGGTCCTCCCTTTTTTTTTTTTTTTGATACTGAAAGAATTGATATGCTCGATATATCCATGATGTGGGGTCGTCACCAGAGAATTTTGGGAAGTCCAGTCTTGCAATGCGAGTCTGGAGCTGTCCATTGTTATTAATGGCATTACCATTGCGCGACACGTCCTTCTCCGATTTATTAGGAAGTATGTGGTCGTATTTGGCGTTCATAGTAGCCAACATCACCTTGATATCTTGCAACGATTCGAAGCATTGTCTAATTTCTTCATCAAGCTTGTCAACCTTTGTGGTGAGAACTTCGTTTCGCGTGTTGGTAGCTAAAGTAACCATGCCAGGAAGGGCGCTCTGATACTAATTGATAAGAACCAGAAGCAAAAAGAAAAATAGTTGACAATTCGAGGTGGTCTGCCTCCTTGTGTACGCACAGTTGGGGGTAAAATTCCCCGATCTTCTTACTATTCCTCTATTCATAAATAGCTAATGATGGCTTACATAGATAGAAGTAAAATTAAAAAAGATATCTCAAATCAGAAAAAGAACTTAAGTAAGAAAGAAATCTTATCTACTTAATATGGAAAGAAATCTATGACATTTCAGGCTAGCAAACTCCATCCATTACTTAACTTGCACACCAAGCTTGTTGTTGGGCCACATGCCAGCCCCATAGTCCAGCACGTGAAGACTCGGGTTCATGTGAGCTTGGGCTGGATGGTTCGTATCACCATTTTACTGTCTGCCAATAGGTCTTTCCGGGGTTATCCATGTATCTGCTAACTACACTAACCGCGTGTGAAATACTCGGCCTCTTACAAACCATGGAAAACATGATACTCCAGCTGCACTAGCATAAGGAACACGAGAAATGTGCTCCACCTCTTTGTTGATACCAAAGATGTCACTTTGCCTTTTCAACATCAAAAAGTTACATGAAGTCGCATCCTACCACAAACAGGCAATGCTACTTCAAGCGTCAAATCTTGTCAGAATCAAACAAAAACTGCAAGATTATTGAAAACAGCCAAAAGAAGAGTATACATGATGTTTTGGGCCATTTCAGCATTATTTGACCTAACTTCACTCATCCAGCATCTAAACAGGCGCCTCTGGCGGCAACAGCGTCGAAGATATCAAATCTTCGATCTGAGCCTATGGATGGTCTCAAAATACCTCCAAAAGGCTCCATGTTAAGTTTCAGTTCAAATCGACAATGTTTTACCCTACATTAACTCTTGAACAGCAAAATCAAGCCTCTCGACGGTGAGAACTACAGAGGCCATCACCCATCAAACAAAGCACATGGATAACTTTAACAAGCTTACAAAGGACTACACGTCAAATTTCAGGTCATTTTGACAGCATTTGACCAGACTTTGACTCTCGAAAGCCAAATCAGGCCTCCCGGCGGCGGCACTCTCCGAGACTATAATTTCTAAATCGGAGCTAATGGATCATCTCAAAATGACTTCAATAGGGTTTCTGTCAAATTTCAGGTC
Source organism: Umbellularia californica (assembly GCA_028538565.1). Taxonomy (NCBI): domain Eukaryota; kingdom Viridiplantae; phylum Streptophyta; class Magnoliopsida; order Laurales; family Lauraceae; genus Umbellularia; species Umbellularia californica. Next base: position 23,241,905 of record JAPQWN010000007.1, read on the forward strand.
AATCAAACATGGGTTGACCGCACATCAAAGCGCGACATCTTCCTCGCAGCAAAATCAAGTCTACTGGTGACAGGTCCTCACACGGCTTCAAAACTCAAACAGAAGCCTATGATTGGTCTTATTTATTGCTCAGGAGGCTTTACCTCAAATTTTAGGTCATTCTGACATCGTTTGACCTAGTTTAGGCTTTTGACGGCAAATCGGTAGCTCTGCGCAACAAAGTCTTTGGCTTCCCTGAAAAATTGGAAACTTTGCTCTCCAATATGCAAGGCTTCTCGTCAAGTTTTTTGCAGGGAAATCAGGCTAGAATTTGTACAGAAATGTCAAGAAAAATACCGAAGAAAAAAGAATCGAAAAAATCGGAGAAACGACTGAAAATCGGCGACCAAAAGGGGAAAAATTCCCCATGGTCGCGGCGACCATGGAAGTCCGGGTCGACGGATTTTTCGTTGAATGACCGTCTTTCAGTCCCTTTTCTCATTTCGAGATATCCGGCCCCTGTAGTTTTCCAAAATTTTGACTTTTGAGGCCCTGAATCTGTCAATATTCGTCACCATCACGGATCCGCCATCAAGAGCATCATATCATCATTGATCGCTTCGAAATCGCCAATTGGCTGACCAAGAAAGCACACTTTCAGCCCGATCGCTTGAGAAATCGATAGGACAGATAGCACCGGCCCACTTGTAGCAATCAATGTTTGAAGTTGCATGGTCATCCAACATAGATCAGCATGAAGATCCATCGGTAACCATCATAAGAATAATTCCAAAAGACGCAGCATGGCCCACGACTATTCTAGCGCCTCCACGATCACTTATTGTAGTTAAATGACCCTTTTTATGACAAATTATTGTGGTCATTAATTCGTTATTTTGGACAGCTTAATCAGAAGCGAGCAAATGGGAGTTACAAGTCAGCCATAAACAAAGCATTTAACCATAAAACTCCTCCCATCATGGAGATTAAAGGTGATTTAAGGCCCTTAATTCTCCATCGGCCAATCAGAAGCCAAGAAAAAGAAGTTACGTAATAAAGAATTAAAACTTGTAATCCTCCCATTATGTGGCTTTAATACATTTAAGGCTCATAAACCCACCTAATGGCTACCAAAGGCCTATAAAAGGGGGGTCAGTCCAAGGAAAACGGATCAGAAAATCAATCGAGAAAGATCGGAAAACTCAATCAGAAGAATTAACGACGTTGCTACGACGCTCCGACAATAAACTCTCTTTTGTTGAAGAAGTTCGACACCGACCACCACTACAAGGTGACCAACAGTCTCTTGGGGGGCCAACGCCCCTTAAAGGTCCTTCTCCTTCTCCTCATCTATAGCTTAGACGTGGCTTTTCAGCCCGTCTACTAGGCTTTTTATTGTTTATAGGTAGGGATTGCATTTTTAACCCGCCCCGCCTCAACCCGGAGTGGCCGCCCTGCCCCGTATAGGTTTTCCCCGCCCCGACTCTTAGACAGGGCGGGGCGGGGCAAAAAACATACCCCGAATCCGGGGTGGGGCGGGGCGGGGCAGGGATAAGTCTGTTTCTTGCCCCGCCCCGCCCCTCCCTGCCCCGATGCCCCGCCCCTTGCCCCACCCCGTTGCCTCGCTCCGAAATTAATAATCCTCTAAAAAAATATATATATGTTTTAGATTTCTTTTATAATAAATAAATATATTTATATGTAAATGTATATATTAATTTTATACTGTTATTAAGGGTTAAGTAGATTGATTGAAGACTTTTTTTAAAGTTAAACATGTAATTGATTGAACCCTAGACATTATAAAAGCATATAATATGATCTCATTCACTCTAATTCAAATTTAATGAAATTAAAGTTGTTAAAAAATCTATCTAAGCTTATTTGACTTTAATCATATATAATGTTAAATTGCGACATGACAAATCATATTAAATAAAAAAATATAATAGAATGATAGATCATGCTTTAAGCTTATAATAACATATATGATTAGAGATAGCAAGGTAAATTATAATTGGTATGATTCTAATCATACTAATAACAATATAAATTATACTAATTTGATATAACATTACAAGATATATCATGCTATACACTTATAATAACTTATATGATTAGAAATAGCAAGGTAAATTATAGTTAGTAACTTAATATGATTTTAATCATACTAACAACACTATAAATTATACTAATTTTAATTATATGTAATCAACGTCTTTATTAGTGAGTGGAGTTCAATACTAGAAATGAAGTGAAACCATGTATTGATGGAGCTAATGATATTTTAGAGAGATAATTTCTTTTTTTATAAAGAATGTCTCAAAGCATATATGATATTTTCAAGTGTATGTTAGTGGCCTTCAAGGGCATAGAGAAAATCTTATAAGAATAAATCTCACTTTAAATAGGTAAAATCTCAGGAAAAGAAAAATTTATAATATTAATATTAGATAATTTTAAAAAATTTAAATAATCTAATAGTGCCCCACACTTATGAAATATTTATGCAGGGAGATCTTTTTATTCTATTTTGGGAAAAACGTCATGGTCCCTAGGAAGATTGATGTTTTGAGAGGGGCCTGAGTTTCGGGCAAATGAGTCAGCATGGTTGAAGTTTTTTCTTTTTTTTTTTAATATTATTAAAGGCATGGAGACAATAAAGATGAATAATTCATGTTCTTTTACCATGTAAAATAAATGAATTTACCTTTTTCTTTGTAGTCAATCCAAAATTTAATTTAGTTTTCCTTGAAAGAAAATTTTTGAAGTTAACCAAAATTTTCTTATTTGGGTCTTGATTTAGAATGGAGAAAAAGAATATATGTAGCCGACACCGTCACAACTGGGAGCCTGGGATAAGGCTTTGATGATGAGGGTTTCAATAAAGTATATGTACTTTCAATATAGCCTAGCCCGCTATAGGAGGCTCACGAATTGAGAGCTATACAATAAATAATGATTTAATATTCATATGACAATACTTGAAGTTCATATATAAACTCTATTTTTTTTTAAAAAAATTACTGGTATATGTTTTTAGAATTTTTTCTACATTTCAAGAATTTTATAAATTTGAATTGCAAATTGTGTAACTTTCCTATACATTGTCCTTTGAAATAAACTTTGATATATGGATTTTTGAAAATGATAAATAATATATAAGTCATAATATATATAGTAAGTGAAGTAACAACTAACAAACCCTAGCCCCTTTCAGCCTTTCTCCCCTCTTTCTCTCAACTCCCAGCTGCCGTCGACGCGGGCATCCATCCGTCCAAAGTAGTCGTCACGAAGCTGAAGCTCGACAAGGATCGCGAGGCCCTCCTCGATCGCAAGGCCAAGGGTCGCGCCTCGGACAAATCCAAAGGAAAGTTCACCGTAGAGGAAGTCTCCGACCCTTCTCTACAAGAGATCGATTAGGTCTACAGTTATCTCTATTTGATTAGGCTTCTACCGTCTTTCCGTTTTTGTTTGTTTGCTTTGATTTTGTTTCGTTTCGTTTCTTTTCTTAAGATGATGTGGTTCATCTTCTTGTATGTTGTAGGTATACTTTCTCCGGATTCTAACATTACTTTTATGTGCTGCCTGTGTAAACATTTTCTGTGGTCTTCATTTGCTCCAGCTAGATTAGGGCACAAGAAGGGCAATTGTTATCTTAGTTATATGCTACTTCTGTGATTCCAAAATCATCTATTCTTAATATCCACATTTCTATAACCTTAGAGCCATGATTTAAGTTTAATAGTTTTAGTGTTTGTATATCTTATTGTCTGGTGTTTGATGCTTATGACGATGTAGGGGAATCGAAGCAAAGAAGATATAACATTATCTTTTATTGGAAATGGCAAGCCATGGAATGGTTATGGACCCCAATATCTAATTGCATTGCGTACAAGTGGATCATCTGAGACAACCTCTACTTTTTTAATCAACTAATGATACACAGGGGAATATCTTTATTACATGTGCCTGGTCTGAGGCCTTAATGATGATGAGCAGGATCAATTATGATTTTTTTTTTTTTGTAAATATGCATTTCAAAATCTTTGGTTTCATAGAAACATGCGAAATTTGCTGTAAGCAATTCCGGGAAATCTTGTGAAAATCACATCATCTTCATCATGTCATGTTGCAATCATCAATATGTTTATGTGTTGAACAACTTGTTGACACCAAAAATGTCACTTTGCCTCTTCAACATCAAGAAAGCTGCATGAAGTCGCAACCTGCCATAAATAGGCAATGCAATTTCTCCAAAAAATCAAATCTTGTCAGAATCAAACAAAAACTGCAAGATCCTTCAAGATAGCCAAGAGAAGAGTACACATGAAGTTTCGGGCCATTTCAGAATCATTTGGCCTAACTTCGCTTCTCCGACAGTTAAAATGACACTCCCGGCGGCGACATCATCGGAGACGTCAAAACTTCGATCAGAGCCTACAGATGACTCCAGCATGTCTCAAAAGGGCTCCATGCCAAATTTCAAGTCAAACCGACAATGTTTGACCCTCCATCAATGCTCGAGCAGCAAAATCAAGCCTCCCGGCGGCGGGAACCACCGAAGCCTTCGCTCATCAAACCAAGTGCATGAGTGGCTTCAACATGCTTCCAAAAGGCTGCACGTCAAATTTCAGGTCGTTCTGACAACGTTTGACCAGGTTTCGATGCTCCGAGAGAAAATCAAGCCTACCGGCGGCGGAGCAACCCGGGACCATGACATCCAAAACGGAGCCCATGGAACGTCTCAAAATGACTCCAATAGGCTCCCCGTCAAATTTCAGGTCAATCGGACATCGTTTGACCACATATCAAAGCTCGGCATTTTCCCCGCAGCAAAATCAAGTGAAGCATCGACGGGACCCCAAACGGCTTCAAAACTCAAACAAAAGCCTATGGTTGGTCTTCTTTATTGCTCAGGAGGCTTCACCTCAAATTTCAGGTCATTCCGACATCGTTTGACCAAGTTTCAGCTTCTGGCGGAAAATCAGCAGCTTTACGCGACAAAGTCTTCGGCTTTCCCGGAAAATTGGAAACTTTGCACTCTAAAAATGCAAGGATTCTCATCAGGTTTTCTACAGGGAAATCAAGCCAATAAATGAGAAGAAATGTCAGGAAAAATACAGAAGAAAACGGCGACGAAAAAGACCTCAAAACGACCGCAAAACGGGCTCCGAAGGGGAAAATTCCCCCAGGGTCGCAGGCCCCTGCGACGCCGGCCCATGGTCGCCGGCGACCATGGAAGTCCGGGTCACCGGATTTTCCGCCGGTGACCCGTTTTTTCCGTCTTTTTTCGCGTTTCGCGCACTTTGGCCCCTGTGGTTTCCTGAAAATGTGATTTTTAGTGCTTGAAATTGACTCATATCCTCCGACATCCGTCAAAATCACGGGTCAACCTCCAAAAGCATAAAATCATCATTGATCGCTCCAAGATCGCCAACCGGTCGACCAAAAAAAGTGCTCTTTCTGTCCGACCGATCGAGAAATCGATAAGACAGATGTCACCGGCCCGCTCTTAGCTATCAATGTCTGAAGTTACATGTTCATCCGATGTCGATCAGCATGAAGATCCATCGATGATCATCGCCAGAAGAATTCCAGAAGACACGGCACGGCCCGCGACTCCTCGACTGCTCGGCGACCAATTAATGTGGTTAATTGACTAGCTTTATTGCAGTCATTAATTCATTTCTTTGGACGGCCCAATCAGAAGCAAGCATTTGGGAGTTACAAGTCAATTGATTCATGGCATTTAAACCATGAAACTCCTCCCATTATGGTAATTAAGGTGATTAAAAGCCCTTAATCTCCATCGGCCAATCAGATTCAAGGAAAAAGGAGTTACAAAATCAAGAAATAAATCTTGTAACTCCTCCCATTAAAGCCATTAAGGCTCATAAACCCTCCTAAATGGCTACCAAAGGCCTATAAATAGGAGAGCATTCCATTGAAATGAGAAGGAGAAAATCGAGATCAGAAAAATCGAGATCAGAAAATCGAGATCGATCGATCGGAAAGAATCCAGAGCTCGTATCCAGAGAAAGAAAAAAGAGAAAAAAACTCTGCTGAAGTTCTGCACCGGCCACCACTACAAGGTGACAAAAGTCCCTTGGGGGGCACCCCCCCCCCAAGGTCCTTGCCTTCTTCTGCCGCCTCCAATGGCTTAGACGTGGCTTTTCAGCCCGTCTACTTAGCTTTTTATTGGACATAGGACCTTCTCTTGGTCTTTGTCCTCTAAAAAACCTGAGGTTATAGCCAAGCCAAGCGAATCAAGAGCATCTTCTGTTCTCATCTGCATGGATGATGGCGAAGCCCATACATGGCTTGCGACCGTCAATCTGAACGAGTCCCCCACAATCTCCTGAAAAGTTAGATCTTCCTTTTCTTGCTTTTCATTGTAGTTTGTATTTTTCTAAAAGAGACAAAAATCACAACTCTTGTCTTTCATTATTGATAGGAATTGTAAATCGGCTATAAACGCCAAAATCGGCTATAAATGCCAAACAAAATCGCCTTTCACGGCAAATTAAGAAAATGTCTCTTTTCTTAAATATTTGTGCAATGGAAAACTTGAAAGAAGTTGATTTCCTTTTTACTTGCGAAGGTTGATCTCCGGATTACCACTTGCAATTCCAAGTAAAATAGAAAATCTGGCACACCCACACAAAAGAAATGTTGAAACACGCTTCAGGCCCGCCAGGGCGCGAAAGGGCCGGACCCGACGGACTCCCACGTTCCGCCGACCCCGGTAGCCGCCCCACGGCGCCTCGGAGCGCGTTCCATCAAGCTGGCACACCCGGTGGGACTCGTTCATTTGAGAACACGGTGCTTGGAAATGAAATATTTGCATATCATACTTTTTGCTCTATGCTTATACTTCTTTTCCGGATTCCTTGGCTACTTTCTAGCTGGTAGCCTATGTTGGATTTTGCATCCTAAAAAAACATGAGATGGGATTTTTTTTGGAAATTTCTATTTCTTTGAGTTTGTTTCCATTCTTTCTCTTTTCAAAAAAAAAAAAAAAAATCAGTTTTCTTAGTTTGAATTCAAAATTGAGAAACTTTGATCCTATCCTATCGTTCTTTGGTGCTTGCAGAAATGTTGAGCCCGTTCGACTAAGGTTTTGGACCATCGTTTCTCTTCGATGAGTTCATTAGAGATTTAAAAAAAAAAAAATCAGTTTTCTTAGTTTGGATTCAAAATTGAGAAACTTTGATCCTATCCTATCGTTCTTTGGTGCTTGCAGAAATGTTGAGCCCGTTCGACTAAGGTTTTGGACCATCGTTTCTCTTCGATGAGTTCATTAGAGATTTCAAAAAAAAATATTAAAAAAAAATAAAAATAAAAAAAAAATCAGTTTTCTTAGTTTGGATTCAAAATTGAGAAACTTTGATCCTATCCTATCGTTCTTTGGTGCTTGCAGAAATGTTGAGCCCGTTCGACTAAGGTTTTGGGCCATCGTTTCTCTTCGATGAGTCTATTTGGGATTTTTTATAAAGAAGGACATAGACCACTAAGGTTAAACCAATTGCGTTCTTTGATCACGATTGATTCAAGAAAAGCCTTGTCCAGAGTGTGGAGACAGCTTGACTGTTCTAGGCAAAGGTCCTCCAAACGGGTTCATTAAGTAATCCTACCCTTACCTGGGGGCAATTCTATCAATTGAGGTTTCATAAGACCGGGTTAGGAGGCCTATGTGTACTCTCTCGTCTTTAAATCTTAAAAAAATTAAAATCAAAATAAAAAAAAATAAAAAAAAAGATTTTCAAAAAAAAATCTTAAAAAAAACAAAAATTTTCAAAAAAAAATAAAATAAAAAAATAAATAAAAATATATTTTTTTAAAAAAATAATAATAAAAAAATAAAAAAAATGAAAAAAAAAATCATTTCAAAAAAAAAAAATCTCCAAAAACTCGTCACTTTTGGATTCAGATTCGAGAAATTGTGGTCTCTTCCCTTCTGAGTACTGGCGCTCGCGGAAATCGTTGAGCCCGTATTTGAATCGGAATGCCACCTGCTCTCTTTGACGAATCCATTTCTGACATTTCAAAAGAAAGAATCCCATCTCATGGATGCGATCTCCAACATTTGTGCCTAGCAATACTGGTACGCCCTTTCAGGGTCTACTGTATCTGTGACCGGCACATTTGTAACTCCTACCTTATATTCTTCTTATCTCGAGCAAGCCCTGCTTCTCGATAAGTCGAATTTAGGTTTACAATTGCTTCTAGCAGTCACTGGAACGCTCATTCTGGGCTCACCATACTTGCTGTCAGAACAATTGTACCATCTATGGCTTTTTGCCTTCTTCATGTCGCTTGGGTCATATCCCTTGAGCGATTTGAAAAGACAACCATAGAAATTCCCATTTATGATCATTATATTCTTGTGATTACTAATGGATGTGGTCTTGTTTCAGAACTTTTTCGAAACTAACAATGGCAGCCTTAACCATTATCTTCGATGAGAACAAGCACCAACTCATGCTTCAACAGAAGCAAACCGAGCGCACTTACAAGCGCCCCGCCAGCTGCCGAAGCGTCAACTCCCTCGGCAACTCTCTGAACTCAGGGTCGACCTCGACTCCTCGGACCATCGTCTTCGGGACACTGGGACCATTCCCACTTCCCGAAGAACAAGCTGCTCCTGCCAAAAAGCAGAAGATCGCCTCTCAACGTGTCACTCTCGTGACACCAAAGGCGAAAGCCCAAAAGCCCGAAGCCCGCGGCACCCCCGCGAAGCCTCGACCAACAACCAACCAGGTCTACCCTAAGACTTGGTCTCCAAGACCTTCCCCAAAACAAAGAAGGTCTCAAACCTCCACCAAGCCAGCATACCTGGCCCCACTCAAGGAGAACCAGTTCTACCCTCTTGCCTACATGAAAGAGGAGAGACCCATCTCCAACCTGACTCCCAAGTCAACCCAGCATGAGCCGGCTTGTTCCTACAGGCCCAAAATCAGATCATGCATCACCAGGCCTCTACAAGCACCTGCCAAGGCCTACACTCCTTCAGTTCGACCCTTCATCTCTACAGGGGCCGAACTCGAAAGGTTTAAAGCTTCGCTGCAACAGGCAAAGGACCGGGTCCGGATCCTGTCCTTGCCTAGCTACAAAGAAGACAGGCTCGGCTGCTGCGCCCGAGGGAGCACATCCTTCATCGTCAGAGCCCAGCCAGAGCTGACTGAAGCTCAAATCGCTCGTCGAGCACGCCGTCGTGCTTCATATCGACAAAAGAGACTAGAGAAGCAACGGACCCAGCCTCCTACACTTCAAGTCTCCCACAAATGGGTCGAAAAAGAAAGACCCGACCAAGTTGCTGCTGTCCATATGGTTGGAAAAACCAGAAGACGCCAAAGGTCAGCATAAAAAATCCATGTCCGACGTCTGGTGACCCGTAGCGTCACCAGGACACAAAGACATCCCGAAGAATCTCCTGCCCCTTCCAGCCAAGGACGGGAGAGTAATCCTTCATCAAGCTCTTCATCAAAAAGAATGAGCCCCAGCTCGGTCACCAGGACGATTTCTTCGTTCGAATCCCGAGGGATGAACGTCTTGGCTACAAGTTCTGAGCCGCCACCTCAGAATCCACCTCGAGATGATGCGCTCACACGCATCCAGCAGTTGGAACAAGGCCAGCAGAGGATTGAAACTCTGATGGAAAACCTTCTCCTTGTCGTCCAAAATCAGGTGAACAATGAGCCTCCTCCAAATCATAGCAATAACGAGGGAAATGGAGAAGAAAATGAGTCACGCGCCCTCACCAAAAAGGACGTAGACAGTATCCTCGCCAAAGCTAAAGAAGAGGATATACTCAGAGAGCATGGGATCAAGCCACCATATCCTTTATGGATGGACTCGGTCCCGTTCCCCACAAAATTCAAGCATCCTACTCTCCAAACATATACGGGGAAAGGATCAGCCAGACAGCACGTCATCCACTTCAAGATCTTGACGGGAGCTATCGCGGATCAAGATGCACTCAAGATTCGCCTCTTTGCAAGTACCCTAAAAGGTACGGCCTTCGATTGGTACTCCACTCTTCCGGAGAACTCCATTCAGAACTGGGCTATGCTGGAGACACGCTTCCTGACCCACTTCCAAGGTGAGGATCATCCTGTTACTATGGCTCAGCTCTGCAGCCTAAAGCAGGGAGAGAATGAGTCAACTTATGACTTCATTCACAAGTGGAAAGCAATGGCGTACAAATGCTCAGATGTACTGCCACAAGCGTCGCTAGTCGACATCTGCCGAAACAACATGAGAGCTAAAATACGCTCCATGATCATCGGCAATAAATCAAAGAACCTGGGGGAACTCCTCGAAGCTTCCATGGAAGCTGAAATGGTGATCAAAGACCTCAACAGTCAGAAGTCATCAAGAAAAGAGCCAACCGCCATTGCAACCTCTAAACCAAAGAAGAAAGAGGTCCTTAATGTGCAAACCAAGTCAGCTCCTCAGCAACCAAAGAAAGCTGAAAATAGAGCTGCAGGTAAGAGACCTGAACTCTCTGATGCCTTCAAAGAGCGAGTAGAAAAGAAATACCCGTTCGATGAAGATGTTGACGAAATCTTCGAGGCTCTCGTGGCAAACGGCAAGCTCACCTTGCCTGAACCCAAAAGACCGGGCGATGTTGGCAAAACCAATGATCCTCGGTACTGTCCATACCACCAGATGGTCTCGCATCCTCTCAATCAATGCTTTGTTGTGAGAGAGAAGATAAACGAGATGTGGAAAAACGGAGTCATCACCTTTGACAAAAATTATGGCCCCGCCTCCGTCAACATGGTGTCACGTGGACAAACACCAAAATCACCGAAGAAGAAGATCACTACTTCCTTCAAGGTGATAAAAAGAATTCAAACGTCCGAAGTGTTGGTTCCTTGCCCGACACCAGACGGACAACCCATATGGGTACATCCCGATCTCCTGGAAGATGAAAATTGGGAGATCGTCAAAACAAAGCCGATCGCTCATCAGCGAAGGCAAGCCAAGAAACATCTCCTCAAGCTCAAACGGCAAGAGAAGACCCAGCCAAAACAAGAAGTCCATGAAAAGGCAGAGGCCTCCTCTACCACTTCACTCGGGGCAACAGAAACGTCCCTTCCAGAGACTTCAAAGGCGGTAAGAAACTTCACTCTCAGTGATTTCATGCCACCTCAATTCAAAAAAGAAGCCATGCAGGGGGCATCATACTTTTGCAACTCGGTAGTTGGATTCTCCATTGATGGATACGAGTCTAGCGACACCGACGATGGATTCGAGCCCAACTACACCGATGAGTGGGAGGAATCTCTTGAAACATGAGAGTATCTCTCCGACGAAGAATGGGTTCCTGAAACTCACCTTATGCCAGTAATCTGGTATAACCCCTTGCAACTACAAGGATCCTGGTCTGATGATGAAAAAGACCAAGAGGCTGCACAAGAAGATGCTGTTAACCCAGCACCTGTCATTGCTCCAGTGGAAATCAACTATGTTGAGTCACACGGAGAAGACGAAGAAGAGGATCTGGCTCCCATGCCTGATCTTGAAGAATATGCAAGGATCTTGCAGCGTCTCGCTCTAGAACAAGAGCAAGACCGCGTCAACGAGATTCCTCACAATCCAGAGCCGGAAGTCCCTGAAGCCCATCAGGTACCTCCTCCCTCAACTCCTGAAAATGGAGAACATTGCTGGATTGACGATCCTCTTACATCCGAGGATGAGTCTGACTCCGAGCAGGCAACATCTCCTATCAGAGCTTCCTGTAATGTAATATATCAGGACTATAGCTCTTCTGAAGCGTCGTTTGATGAGATTACCTACACTCCGACGACGCCTAGCAATGTATCCTCTGGAGCTACCTCGTCTCACGTGACTTTCACAGAGATGGCACCCTCTCAGGTTTCTTCTCCTGAGACTGTGACTTCAGGATACACATTCTTCCCGACTCATCATCATGAAGAAAACCCAACTTGGGGTGATGGATGGGTCAACGAAGAAGAAAAGCTGCCGGATGCTGTTCAGGACTTGCTCCCGGAAAATGCTCCGTGCAACACAATCACTGAGGATGGCAATTATGCTGCAGATACATCCCCAGTAGATGAAAAACGACAGCCTCTTGATCCTGAGGACAATCTTCCAAGCGAAGACCCTTCTCAAGAAGCTCTCGAAGTTGGTAGAGGCACCCGTTCGGGCCGGGACTACCACAAAAATTACAACCAATCTTCCTTTACTTATGTAAATCCTTCGGGAAAAGATGTTGTAAGCGCCCCCAGTGGCAAAAACAATGAACATGCAGGCCCCAAGGAGGCTTTCAAGTATGACTTGGTTGAGCACTTCAAACACATACCTGCACGACTGCACATCCTGGATTTATTACGAATGTCTCCACGCACTCGTGATAATCTCATCTCAGAATTACAAAAACTGAATGAGGATGTCGACAAACATGCCCCGCAAGTCCTCCAAATTGAAATGGACTACTGGGTCAAAAACTCAGAAACCTCCTTAAAAGGAGAAAAAGAGAAAAGCGAGGGATCATGCATCCAATGCCTCTCGGTTCAAAAGGCAGCCAGTGCAACCATCGCCTTCACTAAGGAAGACCTCCTACTTGGCGAAGCAAGGCACAACCGACCCCTGTACTTCACAGGGTACATCAAAGAAATGCGGATACATAGAGTTCAGATCGACCCAGGTTCTGCACTCAACCTTATCTCCACTTCGGCTCTTGAAAAGTTGGGCATCCCACCCAGCAAGCTAAGCCACACATCTGTATCTATCTTTGGATACGATGGGAGCACTCAAAGGCCTATCGGCAAAATCAGGTTCAAATTGCAAATCGGTGATCTTATCTCTGAGGTCACTGTGTATGCAATAAAAACCCCCTCATGCTACAACATCCTTCTCGGACGTCCTTGGATACACGAGAACGGTGTTGTCCCTTCAACTCTACATCAATGCATCAAGTTCGTCGGCGACGACGGCATGGTACATCGTGTCTTTGCGGACAGAAAACGCTTCAAAGGTAAAGAAGTCCACTTCGTAGACTCCCAGATGTATGAAGGAGAAAAAGAAGAAGAGGAAATAGCACCCCCTGCTGAAAATCTCCAGAAAGATAAAGGCAAGGCCCCTCAAAAATCACCGGAAGAAAACAACTCCTCCGGCAAATTAGAAGAGAGTAGTCAATCTCCCTTCGTCATCTCCCTCAAATCTTCAAAACCTTTGGTCATCACGACTAAAGTGAAGAAGGCGAAACAAAAGTCTGGGGGCAAATTTGTTGTTTCTCTCGTGTCTATCATGCAAGACACAGACTCGGACTCAGAGCCAGAAGACGATGCATCGTCAAGCCAAGCTGACACTCAGCAAGTTCAGCCTGCTCTCACTCCGATGGAGACACCTGCTGATGTAGAAGATCCTACGTCTGCTACCTTTGTTGTTCCGGCAACATCACCAAAGCAAAGGCCGATCTTCTTCCATAGATCGGACGCTTCTTCATCAAATTCCATGCTGGAACCTTTCCAAAATGAAGGTATGCCTCAGCTATCTCTATATAGTCCTGTGGCACAAGCAATTATGAAGAAAATGGGCTATGACGCTCAAAACCCAGTCGGTTTGGGAGAAAGACGCGGTATTCTCACGCCATTGGAGCCCGCCTTGACCAAAAGCCAGCTGGAAGATTGGAGACTCTACGGTCATGTAGAAAAGTCTTCATATGGGTTAGGATATGATCCCGACACTCCTCTGAGACAGTTGACACAAAGGCTTAAAAGTCGTTTTACCGACCAAGCCTCAACATCTCAAGTCCACGAAGACATCGATCTCCCTGGATATCTCTTTAAAGAGTTACCTGACAAAGATCCAGGAAGCTCATCCAACTTGTACGATTTCTCTGATGATAAAGAGGAATCGTCCGATAATACAGACTTGTGCTATTCTGACCCAGAAGAACCCTCGTCTCCAAAAGAAATACCAGACTCAACAGGCGATTGGGACTATCTCATAGCAAGCCTTGAGGAGATCACCAATCAAGAAAATCTATGGAAAGGAACAGAGCCTTGGTCTGGTAATGCAGTTGAAACTCCAGAAGGTTTCGTTGAGTTGGAAGCCTCCGAAAATATTGTGGAGGAACCACCTTCGAACCTTCCGACAGAAGATCCTGTTCAAAAGATAAACTTGGGAACACCTGATAACCCACGTCCTGTATTCATAAGCAAGAATATAAAGGATGATGAGTTACCCGAGTATATCGCTTTTCTTCGTGAGTTCGTTGATTGCTTTGCATGGTCCTACGCTGAAATGCCTGGTTTAGACCCCAAAGTAGCAGTCCACAAACTCAATCTTCAAGAAGACATCAAGCCTGTCAAACAAGGCCAAAGAAGATTCCGTCCAGATGTGATGGATAAAATTGAACAAGAAGTTCAAAAACTCAAAAGCGTTAGCTTCATCCGTGAGGAACAACATCCAGAGTGGTTGGCCAATATTGTCCCCGTGACAAAGAAAACTGGGCAGATCAGAGTCTGTATTGACTATAGAGACTTGAATGGCGCTTGCCCTAAAGATGAATTCCCGCTCCCCATACCGGAGGTGATGATTGACAATACCTGCGGATTCGAGCGAATGACATTCATGGATGGCTTCTTTGGTTACAATCAGATAAAGATGCATCCCGAGGATGAAAAACACACTTCATTTCGGACTCCATTTGGCGTGTATTGCTACACTGTCATGCCATTTGGTCTGAAAAATGCTGGTGCCACATATCAGAGGGCTATGATGAAAATATTCCAAGATATGCAGCACAAGACGGTCGAATGTTACGTTGATGACCTCGCCGTCAAAAGCAGAAGAAAAGAAGACCATCTTAAAGATCTTCGGGAAGTCTTCCTCCGACTTCGCAAACACAAACTGCGGATGAATCCTCTAAAATGCTTCTTCGGCATCTCGTCGGGTAAGTTTCTCGGATTCTTTGTTCTGAAAGCTGGAATAGAACTTGACCCCATAAAAGTCAAGGCTATTCTAGAAATGCCCTCTCCAAGAACCCTAAGGGAACTAAAAGGGCTTCAAGGGAGATTGGCCTACATCAGACGGTTCATCTCCAATCTTTCGGGGAAATGCCGTCCATTCTCTCGATTGATGAAAAAAGGTGTAGACTTTGTCTGGGATGCCGACTGCGAAACCGTATTTCAAGATATCAAGTCATACCTGACCAAACCTCCAGTGTTAGCTGCCCCTGCCACTGGAAAACCATTCATCTTGGGTGCTCTGCTTGCACAAGAAAATGATGAAAGAAAGAAGCTGCTCTATACTACCTCAGCCGCATGCTAGTAGGTGCAGAGCATCGCTACTCTCCAGTCGAAAAGGAATGTCTTGCAGTGATGTTCACCGTACAAAAGCTACGTCACTACTTGCTTTCCAACACAGTCTACCTCGTCTCAAGGATCAACCTCTTGAAGGTCCTTGTCACAAAGGCAGGTTCTCTCAATGCCCGACTGGCAAAATGGTCCATCCTTCTATCACAATTTGATATTAGGTATGTGCCACAAAAAGCAATCAAAGGCCAAGCTCTAGCAGATTTCCTTGCAGAGCATCCATTGCCTAAAGATTCACCACTCAGAGATGATCTCCCAGACGAACCTGTCTACAACGTGGAGACTTCCTCACCAAATGCCTCCTGGGACATGTACTTTGACGGTGCAACCAGAACAAATGAAAACAGAAAGCTGATCTCGGGAGTTGGCATCCTCTTTGTTAGCCCCGACAAATGCATGATTCCACACGCTTTCTCGCTACTGGAACCATGCACAAACAATGCAGCTGAATACCAAGCTCTGATCCTAGGATTGGAACTCGCCATCGAATCCGGTATCACTATGCTGGAAGTCTTTGGAGACTCTCAACTGATCGTCAACCAGATGAATCAGAAATATGAAGTCAGGAAGCCCGATCTGCTGCCTTATTACAACAAGGCACAATCGCTTCTGCAAAAGTTTGACATCTGCAACATCACCCACATTCGTAGAGGTGAAAACATCCGTGCAGATGCCCTGGCCGGACTTGCCGCATCAATGGCGATCCAGGAAGGGGAAAACATGCAAATCACAGTGTGCGAGAGAAGGATCCTCCCTCCTCTTAACACACACCAAGCAGTTGCTGAATGCCACCGAGTGGTTGGAAGTCGGATATCTATCCTTCAAACTTCAATCGGCGACTGGAGGGATCCGTTCATTGATTACACTATGTTCGGAATCCTACCTGAAGATCCAAAAGAACGGGTAAGCATTCAAAGGCGAGCCCCAAACTTTCATTTGGATATCCCTTCAAAGATCCTTTACAGGAAATCCTTCAACAGAGTACTTCTACGCTGCTTGTCACAACAAGAGGCCGAAGAAACACTTAAAGAAGTTCATGCTGGTCTTTGTGGAGCCCATCAGGCAGGTCCTAAGCTCTATGATCAGATAAAAAGGTTAGGTTACTATTGGCCTACCATGGTTGCTGATGCAATGCAATTTGCCAAACGCTGCCAGCTATGCCAAGTTCACGGAGATTACATTCACATGCCTCCGGAATGGCTGCATCCTACAGCAATCTCATGGCCTTTTGAAGCATGGGGCATGGACATCATAGGTCCTATCTCTCCCCCTTCAAGCAAAGGTCATCGCTTCATCTTCGCCGCTACGGATTATTTCTCCAAGTGGTCAGAAGCATTTGCGTTCAACGAAATGAAGACCTCATCAGTTCTTCAGTTCTTGCGCACCAACATCATTTGTCGTTTCGGCATACCCAAAAGATTCGTCCATGATAACGGACCACAATTCCGGGATCATCGATTCTACAGGTTTTGCGACAAATACAAAATCCAAAGCTGTCCTTCGACTCCATACAATCCGGCAGCAAACGGATTAGCAGAAGCCTTCAACAAGACACTCTGCAAAATCCTCAAGAAAATGGTCTCTAGTCACAAAAGAGACTGGAGCGACAAACTGTCTGAAGCTTTGTGGGCCTATCGAACCACCGTTCGAGGACCAACCCATAGCACACCATTCTCCTTGGTCTATGGATGCGAAGCTGTCGTGCCCCTAGAGGTACAAATTCCTTCTCTGAGGGTATCTCTACAAAATGACATGACTCAAGAAAGCAATGTCAAATTGCGACTCCATGAGCTGGACAATCTCGACGAGAGACGGCTCGAAGCTCGACAAAGCATTGAACTTTCCCAAGCACGCATGGCAGGATCTTTTGACAAAAAGGTCAGGCAACGCGCCTACAAAAAGAGTGACTTGGTTCTTGCGGTAAAAAGACCAATGGTCTTCGCTCACAAGTCCAAAGGCAAGTTTGAACCAAAATGGGAGGGACCCTACGTCATCGACAAAGTCTTCTCCAACGGCGCATATGCCCTCCTAAACATGAAAGGCGACAGATGTATGCTGCCTATCAACGGCAAGTTCTTGAAGCGGTACTACCCTTGAAGACTTACCCAACTGGGTAAGAGCAATGCCTGTATGGCCAAAACCTGTTCTCAGGTACTCGCTCGTCAAACCCACTCTCTTTAGAATTTTCATATCAAATGTCAAAATTTCTAGAGATTCAAAAACAATGCTTACTTTCATTGTTTCATTGTTCAAAAACAAAAAAAATCCAAGTTTAGGAGCCTCTCCCTGACTTGACCAAAACTTTCGATCCTTGAACCAAAATTCATGGTTTGAAACGAAAATCCGGATTCAGGGATTTCCACCCTAGTCCACCTTACCTTTTACCGCCAAATGGTTCTAGGTCAAAATTTACGACCCTCGTGTCTTTAAACAAAAAAAAAATGGTTTTTCAAAAATCGTGGGGAAACGACATCAAAGTCAGTACCCGCAAAACAAAGATTTTGAAAAAAAGCAAGGATGCGACATTCCATCGATACTTGCACCCAAAATCGCAGGGAAGCGACATTTCGTCGATACTTGCAAAATCCAAAAACCGTGGAGAAGCAACAAACCAGTTGATATCCACAACCCAATTTCAAAAATCGTGGAGACACAACATTTCAGTTGATATCCACAACCCAAATTTCAAAGGTTCGAGAAAACCTAAAATCGTGGAGAAGCAACAAACCAGTTGATATCCACAACCCAATTTCAAAAATCGTGGAGATGCAACATACCAGTTCTATCCACAACCCAAAATTACAAATGGTTCGAGAAAACCTCAAATTTCAAAAATCGCGGAGAAACGACATCAAGTCAGTACCCGCAAAACCAAAAGTCTTGGGAAAAGCAGGGAAGCGACGCTTAGTCGATATTTGCACCCCAATTCACGAGGAAGCGACATTCCATCGATACTTGCAAAACCTAACCCGCGAGGAAGTGACATTCCATCAATACTCGCAAAACCGAATGAGCAAGGAAGCGACATTCCATCGATACTTGCAAGACCATTCAGCGGGGAGGCGACATTTAGTCGATACCTGCATTTTGAAAACCAAAACTCGGCTATAAATGCCAAAATCTGGCTATAAATGCCAAAACAAAAATTTCCGGCTATAAACGCCAAAATCGGCTTTCATGCCAACAAAACAAAACTTGGTTTTCAAAAAACTCGGCTACAAATGCCACACAAAAAAAAAAAAACCTGACTCTCATGTCAAAACCGGCTATAAATGCCACAAATTGGCTATCAATGCCACCAAACCGGCTATAAATGCCACCAATTGGCTATCAATGCCACCAAACTGGCTATAAATGCCACAAAAATCCGGCTTCCGTGCCAACCCAAATTTTGGCTTTTACGCCATAAAATTTCGGCTTCCATGCCAACCCAAATTTTGGCTTTTACGCCATAAAATTTCGGCTTCCATGCCATCTCAAAATCGGCTTTCACGCCACAACCAAAATCAGGCTCCCATGCCAAAACAATTATTTGACAAAAGATTTTCACAAAATGACAAAGCTTTTGATCAAATCCCATTTAGCAATTGCTTTCATCACAAAAAGATTTGATGAGCGTAGGGAACACAAAAAAAAAAAAAAAAAAAAGGTACCAAAAAAATACATGTGGTACCAAAGCAAAAAAAAAAATAGAAAGTGTTCACAAGCACTACAAAAAAAAAAGAAAAGTACCAAAAAAAATACATGTGGTACCAAAAAAAAAAAGAAAGTGTTCACAAGCACTACAAAAAAAAGAGTACCAAAAATATACATGTGGTACCAAAAAAAAAAAGAAGAATAGTTTCTGCTACAAAAAATCAGGAGCTTAGCCAAAAATGGTCTCCAGCCAAAGCTTCAGCTCCTCAAGCAAACTTTTGGCCTCAGCCGTAAGAGTTTCCAAGGCACGCTTCTTCAGGAACTTGCCATGAGATGCTGGCGAATGCCGTAACCCTTCTTTTACACCGGGAAGCTCTTCCCCAGCAGTTTGCCATCGTTCGTTTTCTAGAGTCCTCCTCTCGAGAACTTGACCGGCATCTGCAACCCTGCGGATCAGAGTACTCTCCCTGTCACGAGCCTCTGTTATAGCAGCCCACTTCGCATCGACTTGTGCCTTCAAATGCTCAAGACGTTTCCTGGCCTCCTCAACTTCCCTATCAAGGACGATAAGGTCATGCCTCAATCCGATGATGGCTAGCTCTTCCTTGTTCTTCTCCCGAACTAGCTGTTTCTTGCTTTGTGTAGCCTCATTCAGGTCAGACTTAGCCTTATCAGCAGGGTCCAAGAACATCTCCTTGAAGAATTGGTCGTCAGGGAAACCCATGGTCTCAAACTACTTGTCACCCAGTGCAATGATCCTATCAACGATCGCCCTGGCACCTGTGACATCCAGACCAACCTCTTCGGTGTCGGTCAGAATCTCCTGTACATGTGGGATCATGCCAAATCCTGCCTCCAAGTGTCCAGAAAGGAGAGTCTTGACCCAAGAACTCAAAACCCGAGCCAGCACCTTCTTCGCAAATTGAAGAGACGAACTGGATGAAGATTCACCCTTCTCCGCTGATCGGCTGCTCATGTCATGTCCCATTGGAAGAGTAACAAAAGAACTCTTTTCACTTGGAGCCACTGGAGAGGGAATCTCAACACGAGGCATCTCCTCAATCATGTCAGAACTGGTCTCTACCTCCGGATCGACCTCTGGCATCCCTTGCTCTGGTTCTGAAGAAAGCGATGGACTCTCTTCTGTCACTTCAAAACCTGCAAATGAAACACAAAAAGGTATGAATATGATCCTGTTCAAAAAAAAATCATCAGGGTCATCACTACAAAGTACCTTCTTCGACGACTGGCGGAACACTCTCTTCCTCCATGAACTCATCAGAAGCATCATCGACATTTGCGTCCATTGATGGTTCAAAGTCATCGGAATCCTGTGGCAAGTCAGTTGACAAGAAAAAAATGTTAGCAAATCAAGTCGCAGGCAAAAAAAAAAAAAGAGAAAGCGAAAGAAGTTATACCAATTGGAGATTCCGGAGTCATTCCAGAGTCCCTCGGTTCTTCTTCAGATGCCATAACCGGCTCCATCACCGCCTCATCGGTTGGAACCTCAGGCATCGGCAAGTCTTCATCCTCTGCTAAAAGAAAAGCAGCAGCAGGGTGAGAAAACAAATCAGAACATGGAAAGCCCCATGAAAGAAGTAGAAAAGGAAAAGGAGGAATCATACCTTCACCGATGGTCTCTTCTTCCCGAATCCTCTTCTCCGGAGGTTCGTCAGCTTCCCCTGGCACCTCCTCATTGACAGTGAGAGGGACTTCCACATTAGGAGAGTCTTCATCCCGCCCCGTGTGACGCTGACTCCTCCTCCTCTTCCTACCTCTACGGGTTCGCTTCTTAGAAGAACCTGCCCCACTATCAGAGTCAGGTTTCTCACTTGACTCCTCACTGGATGGTCTGCTCTTGCCAGTAGACTCCGCAGAAGCTCGCCTCTGTGCCGCTTGCATCCAAGCGTCGAGCTCAGCTTCCTCCTGTTCTAGCTGCTCCAAAGCCTCATCAGGTAGTTCCGGAACAGCTTCAGAACCAATGACGCCCTGGTCACCGAGAAAGCCTATCTTGTGCTTCTCTCCAGAAAGGAAGGCCCAAACTTCCTCTCGCCGGACGCCATCCGACTTCCCAATGCCTTTTCCAGAAGACAGCTTTACATCAAGCTCCTTCTTGGAAAGCCCCCGATATGCCAAAAAGCTCTCCGCGAACCACTTCGTGAAGCCGGCAGTTCGGAAAGTCGACAGATCAGGATAAGAAATCGTGGCAGTAGTGTCTTCAGCACTATAGAAAGCCCATGCATTTCTGCCATCCTGCCAACCCCCAAAACGCTTCACCATACTCGAAGGCGCCCCAACAACGCCTTGAGAGAAGCCCAACTGAAGCGCAAAGCGAGAAGGTACATACGGCTGGATGTCGACGAAAAGATGTCTACGGTACACCATCGTGCCGACTCGTATGCTGAAAAGCCACTCCTTCTCTGCATTGGTCAAAGAGTAATGCCTTCCCGACCCTGCTCTGGTAGAGTCTCGGGAGGCACCAAAATCAAAAGCCTTCTTCCGCAACTTCGGAGAAAGCTTAACTGAAGACTGCCCCATCTCGACGTCTCTGAACCGTCGGATCCTCATGCGGGCAAACAAAAGTGATTCAGATACGGCTTTTCCCTTAGCCAATCGAATCATCAGAGGATCATCATCCTGTGCAGCACCCAGCTGGTGGAAGCCAGGACAGTGGTATACAAACCACGAATAAAAGATATGGGCTGAAAATACCATATTCATAGGGAGCCCAAGCCGAACCAAGAAAGCAGCAGCCTGCAGTTCGGTACACAGGTAGGAGTAAAGAGCGGGCACCAAAGCAAGCCGCTCTCCAAACGCCATCTGACAAGCCGGAAAAATACAATGCGGCCTGATGTGCGTCCCATCTCCACCAGCAAAAATAGACTCACCTAGCCCAAAAGTGAGGTAAAAAGCAAGATCTCTCCGCAATGCAATGTCAGAACAAATGGCATCTGTGCTCGCGAAGAAACCCTTCAACTCTTCCTGCATGGCCGAAGTCTTCTTCCTGTCTTCCCGGGTCATGCTATCAGAAGACTCTTTGCTGTCAAAGAAGTTGAAGAATGAAGAGCCACAACTCTTCCAACTGCTGGATCTTACTTTCGAGCCCTCCTTCAAAAAATCATAGAAGGCGACGAGCTGAAAGTATAGGAGCCTGAACTCCTCTGACTGCTCCTCAAGGACGCTGTCAATCGGCATGAACTCCTCGTAGAGTTTGCCAAGGATGGGCAATCCAGTAATAGCACTCAACTCCTTCAGAGAAAAACCAATCTCACCGTTCGTGACAACGAAAGTATTGGTCTGAGGGAGGAAAGACTCCAACATAGCCATGAAGGCATCATCGGAAAAAGTCACGGTCTCCCTAAAAGCGCGGATCGCGTCAAAAATCCCGGCTTCCTTCAAAACGGCGCCCCCAATCAGCAAGGTGTGGTCAGTCCACGACTTCCAATCGGAGTCAACATTGAAACGGCCACGAAGTCGAAAAGGCTTCACCCAAGTACTGCCGTCACCGCTGAAAACGCCAAGGCCCACCGGTCTCAAATCGACCGACGGATAATCAGAGCCCTGGTAGCTGCTGGCTGGCATCAACATGTCCATACGGACAGGTGGCTTCTCCGCATATCCGGAGGGTCCACCAACAAAAACCCCGGTCTTGATCACACTGGTCCTCTTCACCCAGCTCGGAGGATCTTCCCTCTTAGGGCACGTGGGAGAAAGGCTCAGGATCGAGATGGTCCGATCAAAAGACGACCGGGTAGAAATAGTTCTCTCCTCACCATTTACTGATCTGTCCGTACGGCCCACAAAAAAAAAAAAAAAAAAAAAAAAGAAAAAAGGGACACACGTGAAAGAAAAAAAAAACAGAAATCACGTGAAAAAAAAAAAAAAAAAAGAAAAGAAAAAAAAAAGAGAAGAAGAATAGAAAGAAAGAAAAAAAAAAAGAAAAGAAAGAAAAAAAAAGAGAAGAGAAACTTTCTTTTTTTTACCATCCTATTCTCTACATAGAGTTTTCTTAAAAGAAAAAGAAAGAAAACTTACTTGAAGCCATTGATGGAGAAGAAGAAAGCTTGAAGATCCTTGAAGAAGAAAAACTCTTGGCCTTGGAGCTCTCTTGAGATTGTTGCAAAAGAAAGCAATAAGAGCAAGAGATCCTACCTTCCTTTGCTTTTATAGGAGAGAGCAAATCAAAGAAGGAAACAAAGAAGAAAGGTAAGTGTTACTAATTAGTAACCTTACCAAAAGAGAAGGAATTAGAAAGATTCTTTCCCAAAAAGAAAGATGTCTTTGAGAGATTTCCTCCCAAAATCAATCAAATGAGAGATTCTCTCCAACAAAATAGGATATTGAAGATTCTTTCCCAAAAAGAAAGATACCTTGAGATATTCTCTCCCAAATTAAGGGAATATGAGAGATTCTCTCCCATAAAGATATTTTTAGATATTCTCTATCCAAATGAGATATCTTTAGATATTCTTTACAAAAATGGCCCCACATGAGATCTAAGCCATCCTAAAAAGCTTAAGGTCCCATGGGTTAGCCCATATGAGCCAGGTTTGACCACCTAGGCACTATAAAAAAAAAAAAAAAAAAAAATTTGGGCTTTTAGTCAGAAAAAAAAAATCCTCTTACCAAGAGCATACAATAATGGTTCCATGCCTCTTTTGAGTTGATTGAACCATACAAAAAATCCCAAGCCCCATGAGCTTCCAAAAATCAAACCATCCAGCCTCATATACCAAATTGAGCCAAAATCTTGAAATTGACATTCCACAAAAAAAAAAAAAAAAATCAAAACCACTCCAATGGACCCACACAGTCCCAAAGAGTGACCAAAAACCAAATCCTGGTCCCCTAACTTGCCACATACAGCTTGTTAGGTCACAAGACCAAAACCAAAAACCAAATCATGATCCCCCAACTTGCCGCATACAGCTTGTTGGGTCACAAGGTCAAAACCAAAACCCGATCCCCTAACCTGCCATATATAGCTGGTTAGGTCACAAGATCAAAAACAGAAACCCAAATCCACATCCCTGATGTCATCTTCAAAACTTTGCCTCGAGATGGTGTGTGATTCCTTTCACTACCATAAAATTCCCCTGGAAGCTCAAAGGCTACTCTACCAAAGGAAGGATTGCTCAAAGACTCTTGGTCAAGACACAAGCTCTCCTTCAAAAATCTCTTCGAGGCACATCGACTACAAAAGTCAAGCAACTCGTCGCTGTACCTCGAGGGGGCATTTGTTGACACCAAAAATGTCACTTTGCCTCTTCAACATCAAGAAAGCTGCATGAAGTCGCAACCTGCCATAAATAGGCAATGCAATTTCTCCAAAAAATCAAATCTTATCAGAATCAAACAAAAACTGCAAGATCCTTCAAGATAGCCAAGAGAAGAGTACACATGAAGTTTCGGGCCATTTCAGAATCATTTGGCCTAACTTCGCTTCTCCGACAGCTAAAATGGCACTCCCGGCGGCGACATCATCGGAGACGTCAAAACTTCGATCAGAGCCTACAGATGACTCCAGCATGTCTCAAAAGGGCTCCATGCCAAATTTCAAGTCAAACCGACAACGTTTGACCCTCCATCAATGCTCGAGCAGCAAAATCAAGCCTCCCGGCGGCGGGAACCACCGAAGCCTTCGCTCATCAAACCAAGTGCATGAGTGGCTTCAACATGCTTCCAAAAGGCTGCACGTCAAATTTCAGGTCGTTCTGACTACGTTTGACCAGGTTTCGATGCTCCGAGAGAAAATCAAGCCTACCGACGGCGGAGCAACCCGGGACCATGACATCCAAAACGGAGCCCATGGAACGTCTCAAAATGACTCCAATAGGCTCCCCGTCAAATTTCAGGTCAATCGGACATCGTTTGACCACATATCAAAGCTCGGCATTTTCCCCGCAGCAAAATCAAGTGAAGCATCGACGGGACCCCAAACGGCTTCAAAACTCAAACAAAAGCCTATGGTTGGTCTTCTTTATTGCTCAGGAGGCTTCACCTCAAATTTCAGGTCATTCCGATATCGTTTGACCAAGTTTCAGCTTCTGGCGGAA
Organism: Umbellularia californica; assembly: GCA_028538565.1. Classification (NCBI taxonomy): domain Eukaryota; kingdom Viridiplantae; phylum Streptophyta; class Magnoliopsida; order Laurales; family Lauraceae; genus Umbellularia; species Umbellularia californica. The sequence goes on from JAPQWN010000007.1 coordinate 23,266,929, forward strand.
AATCAGCAGCTTTACGCGACAAAGTCTTCGGCTTTCCCGGAAAATTGGAAACTTTGCACTCTAAAAATGCAAGGATTCTCATCAGGTTTTCTACAGGGAAATCAAGCCAATAAATGAGAAGAAATGTCAGGAAAAATACAGAAGAAAACGGCGACGAAAAAGACCTCAAAACGACCGCAAAACGGGCTCCGAAGGGGAAAATTCCCCCAGGGTCGCAAGCCCCTGCGACGCCGGCCCATGGTCGCCGGCGACCATGGAAGTCCGGGTCACCGGATTTTCCGCCGGTGACCCGTTTTTCCGTCTTTTTTCGCGTTTCGCGCACTTTGGCCCCTGTGGTTTCCTGAAAATGTGATTTTTAGTGCTTGGAATTGACTCATATCCTCCGACATCCGTCAAAATCACGGGTCAACCTCCAAAAGCATAAAATCATCATTGATCGCTCCAAGATCGCCAACCGGTCGACCAAAAAAAGTGCTCTTTCTGTCCGACCGATCGAGAAATCGACAAGACATATGTCACCGGCCCGCTCTTAGCTATCAATGTCTGAAGTTACATGTTCATCCGATGTCGATCAGCATGAAGATCCATCGATGATCATCGCCAGAAGAATTCCAGAAGACACGGCACGGCCCGCGACTCCTCGACTGCTCGGCGACCAATTAATGTGGTTAATTGACTAGCTTTATTGCAGTCATTAATTCATTTCTTTGGACGGCCCAATCAGAAGCAAGCATTTGGGAGTTACAAGTCAATTGATTCATGGCGTTTAAACCATGAAACTCCTCCCATTATGGTAATTAAGGTGATTAAAAGCCCTTAATCTCCATCGGCCAATCAGATTCAAGGAAAAAGGAGTTACAAAATCATGAAATAAATCTTGTAACTCCTCCCATTAAAGCCATTAAGGCTCATAAACCCTCCTAAATGGCTACCAAAGGCCTATAAATAGGAGAGCATTCCATTGAAATGAGAAGGAGAAAATCGAGATCAGAAAAATCGAGATCAGAAAATCGAGATCGATCGATCGGAAAGAATCCAGAGCTCGTATCCAGAGAAAGAAAAAAGAGAAAAAAACTCTGCTGAAGTTCTGCACCGGCCACCACTACAAGGTGACAAAAGTCCCTTGGGGGGCACCCCCCCCCCCCAAGGTCCTTGCCTTCTTCTGCCGCCTCCAATGGCTTAGACGTGGCTTTTCAGCCCATCTACTTAGCTTTTTATTGGACATAGGACCTTCTCTTGGTCTTTGTCCTCTAAAAAACCTGAGGTTATAGCCAAGCCAAGCGAATCAAGAGCATCTTCTGTTCTCATCTGCATGGATGATGGCGAAGCCCATACATGGCTTGCGACCGTCAATCTGAACGAGTCCCCCACAATCTCCTGAAAAGTTAGATCTTCCTTTTCTTGCTTTTCATTGTAGTTTGTATTTTTCTAAAAGAGACAAAAATCACAACTCTTGTCTTTCATTATTGATAGGAATTGTAAATCGGCTATAAACGCCAAAATCGGCTATAAATGCCAAACAAAATCGCCTTTCACGGCAAATTAAGAAAATGTCTCTTTTCCTAAATATTTGTGCAATGGAAAACTTGAAAGAAGTTGATTTCCTTTTTACTTGCGAAGGTTGATCTCCGGATTACCACTTGCAATTCCAAGTAAAATAGAAAATCTGGCACACCCACACAAAAGAAATGTTGAAACACGCTTCAGGCCCGCCAGGGCGCGAAAGGGCCGGACCCGACGGACTCCCACGTTCCGCCGACCCCGGTAGCCGCCCCACGGCGCCTCGGAGCGCGTTCCATCACAACTATCCTGTTATCCTAATCAAATGATCCACAGTAGGATATGTTGGTTATTGTTGGTAACATGTTATCTGTATATTGTTTATACAGATGACCATGACCTGATTTAGTTTGTTTTAGACTGTTTTTTAGTCACTTTTAACATTCATTGAAAGGAGCCCTTTGCCCGCCCATACATATCTAATTTAATTCACAGGATTTTCTAGGTGACACATTGAAAGCAAATACTAAAATAATTATTGCATATTTTGTCAAAATGTCTTCATCATCTTCACCTGGAAATAATGATATGGTTAGTGGATCTCAAACTTCTTCACCAATTTCCGAAAGTCCGCAATCACCTATGATCCCTTCTGAAGAGAATCAATCCAATGCTTCTTCAAGTCCTATCAATTCTGAACAAGTTGCAGCTAATGGTGGTGGAAAGTCAAGATTGAATTCGGCTATGTGGAATCATTACGACAGAATAATAGTTGATGGGGTTTATAGGGCAGTGTGCCATTATTGTTCCAAATCCCTTGGTGGAGAAACTAAAAATGGGACCAAGCATCTACATGACCACTTTAGGAGATGTCCAAAGCGAAAGTATAAAGATATTGTGGATATGAGACAACAAGTTTTGGTGAATCAACAAAATAAGGCTGATGAAAGAATGAGTTTGACTGCCCATCAATTTGATCAAGAAGTATCAAAGAGGGAACTTGCAATTATGATTATTTTGTATGAGTATCATCTTTCTAGAGTGGAGCATTTTGGGTTTAGAAGATTTGTAGCTTCATTGCAACCTTTGTTTAAAATGGTTTGCAGAAATACAATAAAGAGCGAAATCTTCAAAATTTACAATCGTGAGAAAGAGAATGTGATGAAAAAGTTAGATAAGAATCGAGGCAGAGTTTCCATTACAACTGATATGTGGACATTGATAAGTCCTTAAAAATGCATAATTTAATCATCAATTTAGAATTAATTAAGGACTTAATCACCAAATTATGGACCATTTTAGTAAAAAAATCATGATTTTATATTTATGGGCATCAAAGTCTAAATTCCAATCAAAATTCATCCAAAAATTGTATTTTCATATAAAATCATGAATTTATCTATTTTTGGCATTGGAAGTCATAAATTTCTCACAACTTTTTATTCACAAATAAAATGATGAATTTTAGTTGTACCATTGATTTAATTGAAGATTTGATAAAATGGTGACATTTTATGTATCTATTTAGTGTGAATTGGGCCCGCATCTTGCATAATTCCTTCCTTATATGAATACATTATTCTTTGACATTTGTTTTTATTTTTTTTGTAGGGAAGTCCAGTTTCTTGGGGCCCATGGAAGAAATAAATCAATTAAAGAGTTCAAGATGGATGGCCAAATTCAAAATAATGCAAAAGAAAATCCAGCCATATAATTAAAGAATGTCCAAGGCAAGGAAATTCAAGCATTACACTCACAAGTGGGGTCCACTTCTATGTCATGTGTGCAAAGAAATTAATTTCAGATCTGAGATTTTTTTTAAGAGGGAAAGTGGGCCCATGCAAGGTGATCTCCAAGCCATGAAGAATTCTAAAATTAGGGGACTCTTACTAGTAAACAAATCCAGCAAGGAGGAAAAGCATCAAAGCATCCCAAGATTTTCTCAAATCTGAATTTCAAACCAAGAAGTTGTTGCACGTTGAATACCCCCAGTCCAAGCTTCACACGTCCAAGACACTCCCAAAAATTTCACACGTCCAAAAGAAGGGAGCTCCTCATATGGTTTAAATTTTGAATTAAATCAGATTTGCAAGTTTCTCTTCAAAGTGGGGCCCAAGAAAAGAAGATTGCATGGGATATAAAGAATCCTACTTTTAGTAGGATGGTGTGCCAAGAAATCCAAGAAGATAACAAGTTGGAAAATCCCTTGAAACTCTCCCAAAACCCTCCTAATCCTAATCCAACTTGGACCCCACACTACTAATCCTTACCCAAACCAAAATCTTGCAAGCCAAGTTATTAAAAAATTATATAAGGACCAAAAATAGGGGTTGCAGGTGAATTCACAATCCCCCTCTCTTGGACGACTAGCAACCTCTTTCCACTTCCCTTTTTCCAATTTTTTCCTCCATCTCTCTCTTCTTCCATTACTACCTCATCCAAGGCCTTCCCTAAGGCTACCACCACTTGGATTTCTACGCCGTCGCGCCGCTGCCGTTGCTCCGTCGATCCATCATCAACTAGCCATCTACATCTCTCTTGGTGAAGGATTGAAGACTTGAAGATGGGATTATGCGCAGGTCCTATTTTCTTGATGTGTTCGATCTAGGGTACGGAAAGATTTCTATTTCAGTTTTGATTATTGTTAGGAAATTACTAGTTTATTGGTTTAGTTTAATTTAAAAGACGCAATTAGTGAGGTCAAGGTGTCTCGCCTTGGATCGGGATCGCGTGTTTATGGGTAGTGATAGTACACACTTGGTGCGATGTTTTTGCAGTCTTTTATTAATTTTACCAATATAATGTTGCGATTTCCCATAATAAGAATATTTAGAATTCTTTTTTTTATCCTTATTTTTTGAATGATATTATTAATGGATTTTTATTTTAATGCATGATTTATTTACTTTTATGCAATTGGTGGTTTGATGTTTTTTATGTTTTGCCGTCTTTAGACTAGGATTTTTAGATTAGGAATTTTTTATTTGGGATTGTAAGTTTTAATTTGGATTTGTCATAAAATTTCAATTTCAGTTTCGTAGAGATTTATTTATATAGATTTTTGATAGGCTCTATTAGTTTCTCAATAGGACAGGTTTTATACGATTAATTACTCCCTGTGGATTGACCTCGGACTTCACCGAGTTATTACTACAATCGCGGCCTTGCACTTGGGGCTGACGACCAAACATCAAGAAACAAAAAGAGGGGGTTTATGGTTGTAACGACACACTTTATCGATGATTCGTGGAATTTACATAGTCGAGTTATGACGTATATACTTCTTTTTTTATATACTATTTTAGGTTTTTTGAAGTTAATTATTGAACAAGTATTTTTTTTAACTAATCAAACTCAATAATTACTTATGTTTCAGGTTTATTTATGTGCTTTCTCCACATACAAAGGAGGTTTTTACGGATTCACTTTTGGATTGCTTGTTGGAATGAAATATTGACCGGAAGTTGTCTAAAATGACCGTGGATAATTGTAGTACAAATGATGCCATGGTTAAAATTCTTTCGGAAAGGCTTCAAAAAAGTTCACTTATGTTGCACAGGTCCTTGTGGCATATGTGGTGTGCCGCGCATATTCTTAATTTGATTGTTCAAGATGGGTTGGGTGTAATAAGTAGTTGAAAAAATTCGGGATAGTGTGGTATTTTGGACAGCATCAACAAAGAGAAGAAAAAAATTTGGAGAGACAGCGCAACAGTTGCATATGGAAAGAGCTAAAGAATTGGTTTAGACTGTAAGACTCGTTGGAACTCCACATATCTTATGTTGTCTACTGCTGTGATGTACAACGATGTTTTCTTTTGCTTAAAACAACGTGACTCATCCTATGATTGCATGCGAAGTGAGGAAGAACGGGAGGTTGCAATAAATATTTGCAAGAAACTAGAGTTATTCTTCAATGTGACTAAGTTGTTCTCAGGTACCACATATCCTACCGCTAATATTTATTTTCCAAAAGTTTGTGAAATTAAAATATCATTGGCGGAGTGGTGTTTGGATTCTAATGTTGTGATTAAGAATATGGCATTTCATATGTTTGAGAAATTTAATCATTATTGGAATGTCATTAGTGGTATCATGGGTGTAGCAACTGTCCTAGATCCAAGGTATAAGATGATGTTGTTGGAGTTCTACTTTCCTACAATTTATGGTGATGGGGCAGATGATGAGATTAGGAAGATTAAGGGAATTTGTGAGGATTTGATGCATGAATATAGTTCCCAAAATATGGATACAGATAGCCACGACTCCTTTACATCAAATCCAAATGTGGTAAAAAAAGACAGTCTCGCAAGTTTTGATCAGTTTGTTAGTAGTAGAAAGAAGGGTTCAATTGGAAATATAAAGTTAGAGTTGGACCACTATCTTGAGGATGATGTATTGCCTCGGTCTCCTGATTTTGACATCCTTGCCTGGTGGAAAACTAATGAACACAAGTATCCCAATTTGCAACGTATGGCAAGGGATATTCTAGCCACTCCAGTGTCAACAGTTGCTTCAGAGTCAGCCTTCAGCACTAGTGGTTGATTGCTGAGTCCACACTGTAGTAAACTCCATTCAAATACGGTTGAGGTGTTGATGTGTGCTCAGAATTGGTTAAACAATGAAATTTCACCTAGAGATGGAGCTATGCAAAATTAATATTTAAATTAGTTACATGTTATTTAATTGAATTTCTCTTATTTTTAATATGTTTTTTTGTGTTATTAGGTCCTTCATTAAAAATAAGTTCAAAGGATTCCATTACGTTTCAAAACATTCTCGATGACATTGATGATAATGAAGGAGAAGAAAGTGATCAAAATGTGCTTGGATGATACCTTCTAATGTAATTTCTTTTTTCACTTTCACTTATGTAACTGCTTGGGAGTTTATATGTCGATTGTTGGATTCATTAGATTTTGATTTTGCATGGCAATGAGGCTGACAGAGGATAACTAGTTGTTGGTGCATTTGTTGCTTCTAAGGGCATTACAGGGTTCTTTTTTTTTTTTTTTTATCCTATTTTGCTGGTGCAACTTGTATCTGTTATGTGAACAATCATGTACTCTATTTGAACTCTGTTTGTGGTTGCTTAAAAATTTGTTTGTGGTTGCTTAAAAATTCTCCAAACTTGATGATGTGATTGTACTCTATTTGAACTTTGTTTGTAGTCGCTTAAAAATTCTCCAAACTTGATGATGACCTTGGAAATCAGAAAACTTATGTTACAAGGTGGCTTTTCCTCTTCTTCTTCTTCACTTTTTTTTTATTTTATTTTTATGAAGAACTTTGACAGGTGCAATGGCTAGTGTAGACTGTGAATCATTGAAGTGTGCAGGTGAATGCTATCAAAGTTCTGAGCAGGTTGTGTGTTGCAGTTTGCTTCATGGCAATGATCCCGATTAATGAAGGGTTGGATGGGACATTCATGTTTATGGATCTTGCAAATGAATAAAACAATTATTTTCTAATTTTCAATTTAGGTTAGTTTTAGATTTAAGATTTCAAACCTGAGATATGGTCGGACTGATTTTCAAGCTTGATTAATATGCAATCTGAATGTTACATTATCAAACTTGAGCATTATTATGTTTGTGGTTGCACCGCATCGGGGTGGGGCCCCGCGGGAAATGTCAGGCCGGGGATGGGGTATTTAACATACCCCGAATTGCGGGGTGGGGTAGGGACGGGGTAACCCAATTCCGCCCCCGACCCACTCCGTTGCCATCTCTAGATATAGGACCTTCTCTTGGTTTTTATCCTCTAAAAATTTAAGGTTTAAGCCGAGACAAGCGAATAAAAAACATCCTCTGTTCTCATCTGAAGGATGATGGCGAAGTCCACACATGGCTTGCGACCGTCAATCTGAACAAGTCCCCACAATTTCCTGAGCAGTTAGATCCATTTTTATTGCTTTTCATTGTAGTTTGTATTTTTCTGAAGAGACATTAAAAAAATCACAAATCTTGTCTTTCATTATTGATAAGAATTGTAAATTGCCTTTCATGGAAAAAATCACCTTTCACGGCAAAAACAAATGAAATCGCCTTTCACTGCAAACAAACCATAGCACTTTTCTTGAATATATGTGCAATGGGAAATTAGAAGAAAAGTTGATTTCCTTTTCTACTTGCGAAGGTGGATTTCTAGAGCACTACTTTTCAATTCCAAGTAGAGTAGAAAGTCTGGCATACCTGTAAAAAAAAAAAATGTTGATGCTCGCATTTTCCTTCGGTCGCGAAAGGGTTGGACCCCACGGACTCTCACATCCGTTGACCTCGGTAGCGCCACGCGCAAAAAAGCGAGTTCATCACTCTTCCTTAGTTTGCGGTGATAAAGCAACAAAAAGTTTGAAATCGGCTGCCAGTGGAGTATTCACAGGTTTCGAGCTTTGCATACCAAAGCGCTCTAGAACCTTCTTAAGGTATCTCTTTTGCAACAAAGATAAATTTCCTGCTTTTTGGTCCCTTTGAATCTCTATTCTGAGAATTTTCTTCGAGCACCTAAGTCTTTCATCTCAAACTCACCACTAAGTAGAGCCTTCAACTTGTTGATCTCAGACATGTCCCTTACAACAACAATCAACATGTCATCAACATATAATAGCAAATAAACATATGAGCCATTTGAGAGCTTCTTATGATACACACAATTATCATATGCACTTCTGCAATAACTGTTTCCAACCATAAAGGTGTCAAAACACTTGTACCATTACCTAGGAGATTGCTTCAGGCCATACAATGATTTTTTCAGCAAACATATGTGGTCCTCCTTTCCATGAGTTTTAAACCCCTTTGGTTGATGCATATAAATTTGTTATTCTAACTTGCTACGTAAAAACGCAGTCTTGACATCAAGTTGCTCCAGCTCTAAATCCATTCAAGCAACCATAGCAAGTACCACCCGGATAGAACTATCACTACATCAAAAGACCCAAAAAACAACAGTCATAGACTGTTGTTTTTAAAAAAAAACCACAGCTATAGCTGTCTTTTTTGTGTGTCATTTTGGAGATAGCTTTTGGAAAACGACAGTCCTCATATGTGGTTTTTATTTTGAAAAAACCACAGCCCAGTACTGTGGAAAATTTAGTTTCTAATACGACATTCATAGTCTGTCGTTTTTTGTGTCACGACTTGGATTGTAGCTTTTGGAAAACGACAGTCCTCATATGTGGTTTTTATTTTAAAAAACCACAGCCCAGCACTGTGGAAAATTTAGTTTCTAATACGACATTCACAGTCTGTCGTTTTTTTTTTAACTAGACTTCTAGTCGTTTGAGGTAAAAAAATGACAGTAAACGGCTGTGGTTTTTTCTATTTTTCCTGAAAAAAATAAAATATTTTAAATATTAAACCTATTTAGTATCAATAACAATCCATTTAAGCAATTCAAACCATATCCATCAACCATCTAAAAGTCAAACATCCACATATTAGCCATCCAAACAATACCCAAATAACAATATAATTTCATTCATCAGAAGTACATGCGGCCATATCATATCCAAGTATCAACCAAAACAATAGGCCAACAAAATCATCATCCAACATTTACTCAAACTTATACCCTCAAAACATTTACCTAAGAGTAAGAATAGAAAACTAATAAAGTGTGGTCCTAATTAAAGGCCAATCAAGCACATCTCCTAGCATGACATCTCCTAACTTTCGTTCCCTGTCGAACAAATCAACATTCCCATCAACAATCTCATCTAATACAATCCGGTAACTCCGTACCCTGTAGTCTTCCATAAGCAATTGTGTTTTTCTTTGTCATGTGCTGCAACTTACACAAAGATGGGCCTCTTGTGTGTGTCATTGTTTGGTCCAAGTGTACAGCTAGACTCTGAGAACTTTGGCTCCCTTACATACATCATTAGGAACACATTAATTTTTATTTTATCAATGTAGACATTTCGTTACGTTTAAGAAGGAATCTACTATATATTAATACCTGAGAGGAGCTTCCATGTTCGGTAGAAGGCCGCATTTGTGTATTTGCTTGAGATAGGGACGCAAATATCGCCTCCATGTCACGCCTTAGATCCCTAGACTCCACTTCCGGTAGTCGTCTTTCCAAATTATTCACTTGAGCTTGTAGGATAACTTGCGATTCTTGTTCCTTTTGTAATGCTTTCTTGTAAGGATCTGAATACTTGATGGAGGTCTTTGAAACTCTGTCGCCCATGCCTTTTACACGTCCACGATTATCACGACCAGGAATCTGTGTAAAAAAAAATCAATGTCAATCCATGTTCGTGATAGTATGTTTTCATCACTATATTTGATGGTTAATAAAATCACGTATGAGAAATATAATTACACCACATACCAAGGCTACCACGTCATGATCTAAATCTTTCTTTGCAATTGAAGGGCTATCCTCATACAAGCTAGCAACTCTTTCCTGCAAAAATAATTTTTTTTATAGAAAAAAGGAGAGATACATTAACTCACATTTGAATTTCTGATTTCAAATGATCTGCCAAATAAGATGCAACATTAATATGTCATTACAGTACGGCAAACAATACCAGCAACAGTGCTATGACTAGTATTGAAAGAATAAGTAGAGTCTTTAACAATAGAGAGAAATCATTGGACAAACACGTGATTTCAAAGGATATAAGATGTCAGATATTTTATGAAATTTAAGAACCTTCAGTAGAGTAATGAAGACACCTCTAATGAGCTTCAAGAGATTAAATATGGATGCATGAGATAGCCTAACTCCAACCAGCATTGGAGCAATAAATTTGCGAACTTTCTCAGGCATCATAGGCATAAAAGATTCAGACTAGACAAAAGTTATGCCCATTAGTAAAGTAGAGAACTGAAACATGCAAATGACAAGCATGACAAGCTCAACGTTGCAGTGTTTTTAACATCACAACATCCAACATCTGCCTCTCACTGACCAAACAAATCCATAAAAGATAAAACTATTTATCAGATTTGACTTGTAACACAGCAATAAATCTCAATAAAACTATTTTTTTTCACAATGGGCCCCCATAGCCTGGATCCTGGTTCCGCCCCTGTCCTCAAAGCTTCAGAAATTAAAAAAACCTCAGGATCCATTTCCCCATGTTTTTTTTACTTCATTTCTTTGCAGTTCCTTTTCTTATTCTTTCCCCTTGAATGGTCTTTTGCCTTTACACTTTCATAGCATCTTCCTTTTTTTTTGTTTCTCTTTCTGTATGGATTTTGTGGATCTTCTACCTTCTCCATCTCCATCATTGCCTTCATTGTTGTTTCCCCTACACCTCTTGCGTTCCTATTTCTCATAAAGCCATACACAAGAAACTCCAAACAACTACAAAAAAAAGGTCAAACTGACTCGATAAATGGATAATGATACCTTGGTGAAGAAGATGAGTAACCACTACAACAAACTGCACTTTTCCCGACACTATTTGCCGACGCAGTGAAAATTTGTGTTGGCAAATAGTCTTATTTCCAACGCATATTCGGACTGCGTTGGCAAAAGTCACAGAAATTGTTACTTTTACCGACGCAAGTAAGACCGCGTTGGCAATAGTTGTGGTAACTATATTGGCGCCAACAAAAAATCGCCCCAAAAGAGAGCGAAAGTTATGCCAACGCGTGTTTTTCTAAAGCCAACACAATAATGCATTGGCAATTATCTTGCCTATTGGCGATGCACAAGTGTACGTTGGGAAAGGTCTAAGTTTTTATTCGTACCATTGCCGACGCATGAATTATGTCTACAAAGCCCCATCTATGACAAACTTACCTTTCCCGACGCAGTGAAAATTTGCGTTGGCAAAAGTCACAGAGAATTGCTACTTTTACCGACGCAAGTAAGACCGCGTTGGCAAAAGTTCTTGAAAGCCTTTCCCAACACTATTTGCCGATGCAATGAAAGTTGCGTTGGTAAAAGTCTTAGTTCCGATGCATATTTGGACTGCGTTGGCAAAAGTCACAGAGAATTGCTATTTTTACCAACACAAGTAAGACCGCGTTGGCAACAGTTGTGAAAAACACGTTGGCAATTATTTTTCCTATTGGCGATGTACAAGTCTGCGTTGGGAAAGCTCTGACTTGTTATCTGCACCATTGGCAATGCACGATTTGCGTCCGCAAAGCCTCATTTAGTAAAAACAAATTATTATTTTTTAAATAACATGAGTACTCCGTTCTCAACTCCCTGATTTATTCCTAACCCTCTGCCAAAGCTAGACCTGTTAAAATTAAATTTCTTATTAACTTATATCGATTGCCATAATAAAGGTCGACGGTAAATTTTTTTTTTCAACAACAGCCCTAGCGTTTGGGAGGAAAGTTTTGGCTTTTTACCTTCTAACTTTTAACAGCATCCAATATTTTTTAGGGTAAAAATAACTTTTAGCGGCAGGCAAAATGTAGCTCCCGTTAGAAGTTCTTAATACTGGTGAACATAAGTGGCCCCGTTAAAAGTTAAAAGTTATATATTTACAAAACCCTAAATTTATAAATTATTCTTTATTTTATATATCTTTAGTTTCTATATATCTTCCGTTTTTCCTCTCTATATATCGTTGGTTTCCCTCGTTTTTGCTCGTCTCTACGGTTTCTCCTTGTCTCTTTGCAACATTGCTTCCACTGCAGCTGCCCAAGACCTTGCCGATCAGAACTCCACCGGAAAGAAGTTCCAGTGCAATAAATCCGAGAGTCACTTCTCGTCAAGGTATAATCTCGGTTTGGGCCTTTGAGGATTTTAGTGTTTTGCAGTTTTGGATTATGAAGATTTAGGTTTTTCTATCTTTCATTCATCTCTGACTTTTCATCTCGTCACCGAAACCCTTTTTTCAGAATCCAGAGCAACCGAGCCTCCTCCCCTTGCCATCTCTTGTTTGCCAAGCCCCCACTCCAATAAGGTAAGAACTCTGCCAAACCGGACTCCTTTTGTTTATTTTTTTTTTGGGTGAGTCAGTCACTATCTTCATGAATGATGGAATAGGTTAAGATATCACATAGTAGTTGTAAGCGCAGAAAAATTCACAGACCCAGGGGGAGTGATTTTGAGACTTACTTGAGGAGGATGGAGATTGTAGCTCCTTGGTGAAGATAGGAAAACCGCTGCCTCGAGCCTGAAAGGGGAAAAAGAAGAAGGTCAGAGGACCCTGGCCTGGGCAGCACAGGGCTCTCCGATGCCTAAGTTAGTTGCAGGACTAAGCAAAGGTTGGAGATGGAGTTGGGGAGGAGATGGCATACCAGTGTATGTGGTGTTTCTTGGCCCTCCTCTTCTGGAGCTGTGGCTGAGCTTACATAGAGGAAGAGAGGAGACAAGAGGGTGAATCTGTCAGAGCCTGATCCCATCACAGTCCTCTCTTTTAATTGCAGTCCCATCGGGCCTGACTTCTGGGCCCAGTCCCATCAGGCCCTATCTTGAGCCCTGCATTTGACAGAGGTGGACTATGGGGGAGGAAATATCCCCACACAAAGCCCCCCAGCTTTTAACTTCGTAGAGTGCTCCTAACTCTTGGAAGTTGAAAACTAAATAGCCTGATGGTTTACCTGAGCTCGATTTTTTCGACGCTGGTGCCATCACCGAGCGTGATTTTTTCGAAGCTGGTGCCATCACCGAGCTTGAGCTTTTCGACGCTGGTGCCATCACCGAGCGTGATTTTTTCGAAGCTGGTGCCATCATCAAGCTTGAGTTTTTCGACTCTGGTGCCATCACCAAGCGTGATTTTTTCGAAGCTGGTGCCATCACTGAGCTTCGCATGTGCCGAGGTTAGGGACGTAACTGGCTGGTACCGATACCGGAGCCATTGTAGTCTTTGTGGCCAGCGATCTGGTACTATTACCGAGATGCGCGTATGCCGAGGTGAGGGACGTAACTGGCTGGTACTGTTACCGGAGCCAATGTAGTCTTTCGGACAGCGATCTAGTACTATTACCGAGATGCACGTACGCCGAGGTGAGGGACGTAACTGGCTGGTACTATTACAGGAGACAGTGTAGTCTTTTGGGCAGCGATCTGGTACTATTACCGAGATGCGCGTATGCCGAGGTGAGGGACGTAACTGGCTGGTACTGTTACCGGAGCCAGTGTAGTCTTTATGGCCAGCGATCTGGTACTATTACCGAGATGCGCGTATGCCGAGGTGAGGGACGTAACTGGCTGGTACTATTACCGGAGCCAGTGTAGTCTTTATAAGCGCACAAAAATTCACAGACCCAGGGGGAGTGATTTTGAGACTTACTTGAGGAGGATGGAGATTGTAGCTCCTTGGTGAGGATAGGAGAACAGCAGCCTCAAGCCTGAAAGGGGAAAAAGAAAAAGGTCAGAGGACTCTGGCCTGGGCAGCGCAGGGCTCTCCGATGCCTAAGTTAGATGCGGGACTAAGCAAAGGCTGGAGATGGAGTTGGGGAGGAGATGGCATACCAGTGTATGTGGTGTTTCTTGGCCATCCTCTTCTAGAGCTGTGGCTGTGCTTACATAGAGGAAGAGAGGAGACAAGAGGGTGGCTCTGTCAGAGTTTGATCCCATCACAGTCCTCTCTTTTAATTGCAGTCCCATCGGGCTTGACTTCTGGGCCCAGTCCCATCAGGCCTTATCTTGAGCCATGCATTCGGCAGAGGTGGACTATAGGGGAGAAAATATCCCCACACAAAGCCCCCCAGCTTTTAACTTCTTAGAGTGCTCCTAACTCTTGGAAGTTGAGAGCTAAATAGCTTGATGGTTTATCAGAGCTTGATTTTTTCGACGCTGGTGCCATCACCGAGCGTGATTTTTTCGAAGCTAGTGCCATCACCGAGGTTGAGTTTTTTGACGCTGGTGCCATCACCGAGCGTGATTTTTTCGAAGCTGGTGCCATCACCGAGCTTCGCGTGTGCCGAGGTTTAGTCTTTGTGAGGGACGTAACTGGCTGGTACCGATATCGGAGCCAGTTTAGTCTTTGTGGCCAGCGATCTGGTACTATTACCGAGATGCGCATATGCCGAGGTGAGGGACGTAACTGGCTGGTATTGTTACCAGAGCCAGTGTTGTCTTTCGGGCTGTGATCTGGTACTATTACCGAGATGCGCGTATGCCGAGGTGAGGGACGTAACTGGCTGGTACTGTTACCGGAGCCAAGTTAGTCTTTCGGGCAGCGATCTGGTACTATTACCGAGATGCACGTATGCCGAGGTGAGGGACGTAACTGGCTGGTATTGTTACCGGAGCCAGTGTAGTCTTTGTGGCCAGCGATCTGGTACTATTACCGAGATGCGCGTATGCCAAGGTGAAGGACGTAACTGGCTGGTACTGTTACCGGAGCCAGTGTAGTCTTTGTGGCTAGCAATCTGGTACTATTTCCAAGATGCTCGTATGCCGAGGTGAGGGACGTAACTGGCTGGTACTGTTACCGGAGCCAGTGTAATCTTTGTGGCCAGCGATCTGGTACTATTACCGAGATGCGAGTATGCCGAGGTGAGGGACGTAATTGGCTGGTAATGTTACCTGAGCCAGTGTAGTCTTTCGGGCAGTGATCTGGTACTACTACTGAGATGCGCGTATGCCGAGGTGAGCCAGCGATCTGGTACTATTACCGAGATGCGCGTATGCCGAGGTGAGGGACGTAACTGACTGGTATTGTTACCGGAGCCAGTGTAGTCTTTGTGGCCAGCGATCTGGTACTATTTTCGAGATGTGCGTATGCCGAGGTGAGGGACGTAACTGGCTGGTTCTGTTACCGGAGCTAGTGTAGTCTTTGTGGCCAGCGATCTGGTACTATTACCGAGATGCGCATATGTCGAGGTGAGGGACGTAACTGGCTGGTACTGTTACCGGAGCTAGTGTAGTCTTTCCGGCAGCGATCGGGTACTATTACCGAGATGCACGTATGCCGAGGTGAGGGACGTAACTGGCTGTTACTGTTACCGGAGCCAGTGTAGTCTTTGTGGCCAGTGATCTGGAACTATTACCGAGATGCACGTATGCTGAGGTGAGGGACGTAACTGGCTGGTATTGTTGTCGGAGCCAGTGTAGTCTTTGTGGCCACTGATCTGGTACTATTACGGAGATGCACGTATGCCGAGGTGAGGGACGTAACTGGCTGGTACTGTTACCGGAGCCAGTGTAGTCTTTGTAGCCAGCGATCTGGTACTATTACCGAGATGCACGTATGCCGAGATGAGCGCCACGACTTGCTGGCTCATCATCAGAGGTGTGGTCTTTATGGCCGGCGATCTGGAACTATTACCGAGATGCCAAGCTGCCTAGCTGGTGCTGTCACCGAGCTGATTGAGTCCAAGACTGAGTTCTGCCGAGGTGAAAGAAATGGTGCAGGAGGTCGATGTGGAGCGTCCAGCTGGTGGGATTTCGGAAATATTCCCACATAATTTAGAAAGATCGATTTCAACAGAAATTAGAACTCCCAGCATCAATCGACTCCAACAGTGGCATCAAAAGTCAGCTCTAACAACGACCAGAAATCGTACAAGCATCATCACAACATTTGCCTTTAGTAGCCGTCCACACCCAACGGGTGGGCTATTACCAGATTTGGAAATCTTGCTACCCAGTTTGGAAGGGACCGATTTGAGGCTGGGGTTCTGGAGACGGAAAGAGGGAGAGGAGCGGCCGAGGTTCGGCTTCGCTTCGAGGCCCATGGCGTGGAAGAGGATGAGAAGGCTGGAGGGGGGGGTCTCTAATTCTGGTTGGGTTGGTGTCATCAACAGAGCTGGGATGTCTGCCGAGATGGTCTTGCCGATTTGGGAGCCTGCCGAAATGATGACCTGCAGAGCTTGGAGTCTGCCGAGGTCATCACGCTGAGTTGGGGTGCTGCCGAGATCATCCTGCTGAGCTGGGTTCGAGACCATCGTGTTGGTGGTACAGAATTGAGATGGTGTACCTGCTGCCATGGAATTCTCTGTCGAGGTGGTACGACTGCCGACAGGGATTTGGCCACGCTGGGAGGTGTCTGCCAAGCTGGGAGACGTCTGCAGAAATGGGCGTCGTTGAGCTGGGAGTCTTCCGGGATGGGGACACCTGCCAATCTAGGATGCAGTATTCTGCCGAGGTGGGACTGCCGAATTGGAGACGCCTGCTAAGCTAGAGGTCGTGCCGAAATGATGAATCTGCTGGGGCAGCCGAGCTGGGAACCTATGCCGAGCTAGGAGTCTGCCGAACTGGCTTGGCTGCCGAGATGGACCTGCTGAGGCAGCCGAACTGGGATGCGTGCTGAACCGGAGAGATCAGCCAGCTGGAAGACTGGTTGTGTCTGCTGAAATGGTGGAGCTGCCGAACTGGTAGGTCTACCGAACTGGGATTCTCTCCTGGACTGGGGACGTCTGCTAGCTGGGGACCTTCGTTGAGATGGACCTGTTGAGCTGCCGAGATGGTTGCAATTGGTCTTTTTCTCCTTCTCCTCCTTCTTGTGTTGAACATGTCGAATGCTTTGGACATGTCGCTCGAGGACTTGATCAAGAACAACAAGAAATCCTCAGGATCAAGCAACAATTTCAGGGTTAGAGGTCGGGGATCCGGTCCCGGTCCCGATCCCACTCGTCGCTTCCAGAATCGTTGGTCGAATCGCCCCACGCCCTATTCCATGGGAAAGCCGATTCAAGCATCGGAGACGGCATGGCAGTACGATTTGTTTGCAGATCAGGTGGGGGCTTACTCTGCGCCGCAGGCTGCCCGAGCATCTGCAATTGAGACCGGCACGAAGTTGTATATTTCCAACTTGGATTATGGTGTCTCGAATGAGGACATCAAGGCACCCCTGAGTCTGCTGAGCTGCCGAGATGGTCCGACTCTTCTTGCAGTAGAACATAACTTCCTCGGCTTCATGAGAGGATATATCCTAAGAAAAATCTATCTGATGTCGAGCGAGGTCACGGCGAGACTTCCCATCATCGCTATCCATTTGGCATATGCTCTTCTGGCTGGAACCCATTGGTTGCTGCGACGATGGCTCTTTTCCATTTCAGGCTTTGGGAGGCATGGTGTTTGGGAAAGATGGCTTTTTGATCTTTTCCCGCAGACGGCGCCAATTGTAAGCGCACAAAAATTCACAGACCCAGGGGGAGTGATTTTGAGACTTACTTAAGGAGGATGGAGATTGTAGCTCCTTAGTGAAGATAGGAGAACCGCTGCCTCGAGCCTGAAAGGGGAAAAAGAAGAAGGTCAGAGGACCCTGGCCTGGGCAGCGCAGGGCTCTCCGATGCCTAAGTTAGTTGCAGGACTAAGCAAAGGCTGGAGATGGAGTTGGGGAGGAGATGGCGTACCAGTGTATGTAGTGTTTCTTGGCCCTCCTCCTCTGGAGTTGTGGCTGTGCTTACATAAAGGAAGAGAGGAGACAAGAGGGTGGCTCTGTCAGAACCTGATCCCATCACAGTCCTCTCTTTTAATTGCAGTCCCATCGGGCCTGACTTCTAGGCCCAGTCCCATCAGGCCCTATCTTGAGCCATGCATTTGGCAGAGGTGGACTATGGGGGAGGAAATATCCCCACACAGTAGTCAATCTCTCTGTAGCTATATCCATGTGTAAATCCGGTTGGTGTCTTCCCTCTCCATTGCCTTGCATCAACCACTATCTTCATGAATGATGAAATAGGTTAAGATATCCCATGCCCATTATTCTATGTACGATTGGATTGATTACAAATCAGAAGTGATTGTCACTTAAATTTTTCCAAAAAAACTAATCCCATGTATTATGACTAGCCCAACCCATGAGTTGCATGCCCCATCCATGGTCCCTAGTTTAACACTTTCTTCTTTACTTTTAGAATAAGAATATTTCTAATAGAGATTCACCATATACTATGTAAATCGATAGTGAATTTTTTGAAATATTGAGCATGCCAATTTGAAAAAGTACTGCTAGCTTTGGACCTCATCACATCTCACAAAATCTTAATAGGAAAATATTCACACTAGTTCCACTTAAGTTTTGGTTTAATATGAATCACTCAGGAAGCATTTAAACAAAATCCCTAAGATTGTAAAGGGCTTTTAAACAGGTCCCTTCTAGTGATTTTACCTCATACACGAACACCGCTTGGAGTTTTTAATTTTCATTAAGGTCTCATTTGGCAATCATATCTTTGGAGATTTCTCACTAGTTTTTTACAGTCATGGAAAATCCACATTTTTCGCAGACACTTCATTATAATGAGCAGAGGTTAGATTTTAATGGTCCAGCAAATACCTTACCATGCACTGATCCAGACACTTGATTATATTGGATCCCAGTTTTGGATGTTTGTCACCTGTAAAATAAACTGGTGATTAACACCATTACCACCCTTCTCGATTCGTTCACAATCATAACTAGAAACAACATTCATACATCTACACTTTTGTATGGGATAGTATGGTTGCTGAAAATCTTATCTCAATTGGCTCTTTTGCTCATGACCCTCCAACAATGGGAATGGGACCTGATTATTCCATCAGATGTTCTGTTTTTTTTTGGTTTTTTTTTTTTAAATTGTTTTTGGTTCAATGAGAGATTGTAGAAGTTCAAACTTCAACAAAGAAATGTTTCATCAAGAGAGGCTAAGATGCTAAGATGATTCAATGCATCATCTGGTTTCAGAAATTGATGATGCATTCATTTCAGGAGTATCAACTTGAAAATCAATTCAGTATAGTAGCTTGGTGGCACTGTTTTGATCATGCTTTTAAAACAAGGCTTGAGAACTTGCATCTGCCAAAACCACCCAACACCTCTACATATTGACCCATGTTAGAGATATCAATTTTTCTTTCCTTCTTACCAAAACAAAAAATCCATGAGGTGATTTTTTCTTCTTTTACCTGGAAGAAATGCACTTTTGCCAGTTAAAAATCACTAAAGTCAGTGTTGACACCAAAAATGTCACTTTGCCTCTTCAACATCAAGAAAGCTGCATGAAGTCGCAACCTGCCATAAATAGGCAATGCAACTTCTCCAAAAAATCAAATCTTGTCAGAATCAAACAAAAACTGCAAGATCCTTCAAGATAACCAAGAGAAGAGTACACATGAAGTTTCGGGCCATTTCAGAATCATTTGGCCTAACTTCGCTTCTCCGACAGCTAAACGGGAGCTCTCGGCGGCGACATCATCGGAGACGTCAAAACTTCGATCAGAGCCTACGGATGACTCCAGCATGTCTCAAAAGGGCTCCATGTCAAATTTCAAGTCAAACCGACAACGTTTGACCCTCCATCAATGCTCGAGCAGCAAAATCAAGCCTCCCGGCGGTGGGAACCACCGAAGCCTTCGCTCATCAAACCAAGTGCATGAGTGGCTTCAACATGCTTCCAAAAGGCTGCACGTCGAATTTCAGGTCATTCCGACAACGTTTGACCAGGTTTCGACGCTCCGAAAGAAAATCAAGCCTACCGCGGCGGAGCTCCCCGGGACCATGGTTTCCAAGACAGAGCCTGTGGATCATCTCAAAATGACTCCAATAGGTTCCCTGTCAAATTTCAGGTCAATCGGACATCGTTTGACCGCACATCAAAACTCAACATTTTCCCCGCAGTAAAATCAAGTGAAGCATCGACGGGACCCCAAACGGCTTCAAAACTCAAACAAAAGCCTATGGTTGGTCTTATTTATTGCTCAGGAGGCTTCACCTCAAATTTCAGGTCATTCCGACATCGTTTGACCAAGTTTCAGCTTCTGGCGGAAAATCAGCAGCTCTACGCGACAAAGTCTTCGGCTTTCCCGGAAAATTAGAAACTTTGCACTCTAAAAATGCAAGGATTCTCCTCAGGTTTTCTACAGGGAAATCGAGCCAATAAATGAGAAGAAATGTCAGGAAAAATACAGAAGAAAACGGCGACGAAAAAGACCTCAAAACGACCGCAAAACGGGCTCCGAAGGGAAAAATTCCCTCAAGGTCGCAGGCCCCTGCGACCATGGCCCATGGTCGCCGGCCATGGTCGCCGATGACCCGTTTTTCCGTCTTTTTTCGCGTTTCGCGCACTTTGGCCCCTGTGGTTTCCTGAAAATGTGATTTTTAGTGCTTGAAATTGACTCATATCCTCCGACATCCGTCAAAATCACGGGTCAACCTCCAAAAGCATAAAATCATCATTGATCGCTCCAAGATCGCCAACCGGTCGACCAAAAAAAGTGCTCTTTCTGTCCGACCGATCGAGAAATCGACAAGACAGATGTCACCGGCCCACTCTTAGCTATCAATGTCTGAAGTTACATGTTCATCCGATGTCGATCAGCATGAAGATCCATCGATGATCATCGCCAGAAGAATTCCAGAAGACACGGCACGGCCCGCGACTCTTCGACTGCTCGGCGACCAATTAATGTGGTTAATTGACTAGCTTTATTGCAGTCATTAATTCATTTCTTTGGACGGCCCAATCAGAAGCAAGCATTTGGGAGTTACAAGTCAATTGATTCATGGCATTTAAACCATGAAACTCCTCCCATTATGGTAATTAAGGTGATTAAAAGCCCTTAATCTCCATCGGCCAATCAGATTCAAGGAAAAAGGAGTTACAAAATCAAGAAATAAATCTTGTAACTCCTCCCATTAAAGCCATTAAGGCTCATAAACCCTCCTAAATGGCTACCAAAAGCCTATAAATAGGAGAGCATTCCATTGAAATGGAGATCAGAAAATCGAGATCGATCGATCGGAAAGAATCCAGAGCTCGTATCCAGAGAAATAAAAAAGAGAGAAAAAACTCTGCTGAAGTTCTGCACCGGCCACCACTACAAGGTGACAAAAGTCCCTTGGGGGGCACCCCCCCCAAGGTCCTTGCCTTCTCCTGCTGCCTCCAATGGCTTAGACGTGGCTTTTCAGCCCGTCTACTTAGCTTTTTATTGGACATAGGACCTTCTCTTGGTCTTTGTCCTCTAAAAATCTGAGGTTATAGCCAAGCCAAGCGAATCAAGAGCATCCTCTGTTCTCATCTGCATGGATGACGGCGAAGCCCACACATGGCTTGCGACCGTCAATCTGAACGAGTCCCCCACAATCGCCTGAAAAGTTAGATCCTCCTTTTCTTGCTTTTCATTGTAGTTTGTATTTTTCTAAAAGAGACAAAAATCACAACTCTTGTCTTTCATTATTGATGAGAATTGTAAATCGGCTATAAACGCCACAAAATCGGCTATAAATGCCAAACAAAATCGCCTTTCACGGCAAACCAAGAAAATGTCTCTTTTCTTAAATATTTGTGCAATGGAAAACTTGAAAGAAGTTGATTTCCTTTTTACTTGCGAAGGTTGATCTCCGGATTACCACTTGCAATTCCAAGTAAAATAGAAAATCTGGCACACCCACCCAAAAAAAAAAATGTTGATGCACGCTTCAGGCCCGCCAGGGCGCGAAAGGGCCGGACCCGACGGACTCCCACGTTCCGCCGACCCCGGTAGCCGCCCCACGGCGCCTCGGAGCGCGTTCCATCAAGCTGGCACACCCGGTGGGACTCGTTCATTTGAGAACACGGTGCTTGGAAATGAAATATTTGCATATCATACTTTTTGCTCTATGCTTATACTTCTTTTCCGGATTCCTTGGCTACTTTCTAGCTGGTAGCCTATGTTGGATTTTGCATCCTAAAAAAACATGAGATGGGATTTTTTGGAAATTTCTATTTCTTTGAGTTTGTTTCCATTCTTTCTCTTTTCAAAAAAAAAAAAATCAGTTTTCTTAGTTAGAATTCAAAATTGAGAAACTTTGATCCTATCCTATCGTTCTTTCGTGCTTGCAGAAATGTTGAGCCCGTTCGACTAAGGTTTTGGACCATCGTTTCTCTTCGATGAGTTCATTAGAGATTTCAAAAAAAAAAAATCAGTTTTCTTAGTTTGGATTCAAAATTGAGAAACTTTGATCCTATCCTATCGTTCTTTGGTGCTTGCAGAAATGTTGAGCCCGTTCGACTAAGGTTTTGGGCCATCGTTTCTCTTCGATGAGTCTATTTGGGATTTAAAAAAATAAAAAGACATAGACCACTAAGGTTAAACCAATTGCGTTCTTTGATCACGATTGATTCAAGAAAAGCCTTGTCCAGAGTGTGGAGACAGCTTGACTGTTCTAGGCAAGGGTCCTCCAAACGGGTTCATTAAGTAATCCTACCCTTACCTGGGGGCAATTCTATCAATTGAGGTTTCATAAGACCGGGTTAGGAGGCCTATGTGTACTCTCTCGTCTTTAAATCTTAAAAAAAAATAAAAATAAAAAAAATAAAAAAAAAGATTTTCAAAAAAAAAAATCTTAAAAAAACAAAAATTTTCAAAATAAATAAATAAAAATATATTTTTAAAAAAAAATAATAAAAAAAATAATAAAATAAAAAAAATCATTTGAAAAAAAAAATCTCCAAAAACTCGTCACTTTTGATTTCAGATCTGAGAAATTTTGGTTTCTTCTTTTCTGAGCACTGGCGCTCGCGGAAATCGCCGAGACCGTGTTCAGATCAGAATACCATTTGCTCTCCTTGATGGAACCAATCTTGACATTTCAAAAAAAAAAAACTCGTCACTTTTGGATTCAGATTCGAGAAATTGTGGTCTCTTCCCTTCTGAGTACTGGCGCTCGCGGAAATCGTTGAGCCCGTATTTGAATCGGAATGCCACCTGCTCTCTTTGACGAATCCATTTCTGACCTTTCAAAACAAAGAATCCCATCTCATGGATGCGATCTCCAACATTTGTGCATAGCAGTACTGGTACGCCCTTTCAGGGTCTACTGTATCTGTGACCGGCACATTTGTAACTCCTACCTTATATTCTTCTTATCTCGAGCAAGCTCCGCTTCTCGATAAGTCGAATTTAGGTATACAATTGCTTCTAGCAGTCATTGGAACGCTCATTTCGAGCCTACCATGCTTGCTGTCAGAACAATTGTACCATCTATGGCTTTTTGCCTTCTTCATGTCGCTTGGGTCATATCCCTTGAGCGATTTGAAAAGACAACCATAGAAATTCCCATTTATGATCATTATATTCTTGTGATTACTAATGGATGTGGTCTTGTTTCAGAAATTTTGAAACTAACAATGGCAGCCTTAACCATTATTTTCGATGAGAACAAGCACCAACTCATGCTTCAACAGAAGCAAAGCGCGCGCACTCATAAGCGCCCTGCCAGCTGCCGAAGCGTCAACTCCCTCGGCAACTCTCTGAACTCCGGGTCGACCTCGACTCCCCGGACCATCTTCTTTGGGACGCTGGGACCATTCCCACTTCCCGAAGAACAAACTGCGCCTGCCAAAAGGCAGAAAATCGTCTCTCAACGTGTCACTCCCGTGACACCAAAGGAGAGCGCCCAAAAGCCCGAAGCCCGCGGCACCCCCGCGAAGCCTCGACCCACAAACAACCAGGTCTATCCCAAGACTTGGTCTCCAGGACCTTCCCCAAAACAAAGAAGGTCTCAAATTTCCACCAAGCCAGCATACCTGGCCCCACTCAAAGAGAACCAGTTCTACCCTCTTGCCTACATGAAAGAGGAGAGACCCATCTCCAACCTGACTCCCAAGTCAACCCAGCATGAGCCGGCTTGTTCCTACAGGCCCAAAATCAGATCATGCATCACCAGGCCTCTACAAGCACCTGCCAAGGCCTACACTCCTTCAGTTCGACCCTTCATCTCTACAGGGGCCGAACTCGAAAGGTTTAAAGCTTCGCTGCAACAGGCAAAGGACCGGGTCCGGATCCTGTCCTTGCCTAGCTACAAAGAAGACAGGCTCGGCTGCTGCGCCCGAGGGAGCACATCCTTCATCGTCAGAGCCCAGCCAGAGCTGACTGAAGCTCAAATCGCTCGTCGAGCATGCCGCCGTGCTTCATATCGACAAAAGAGACTAGAGAAGCAATGGACCCAGCCTCCTACACTTCAAGTCTCCCACAAATGGGTCGAAAAAGAAAGACCCGACCAAGTTGCTGCCGTCCATATGGTTGGAAAAACCAGAAGACGCCAAAGGTCAGCATAAAAAATCCATGTCCGACGTCCGGTGACCCGTAGCGTCACCAGGACACAAAGACATCCCGAAGAATCTCCTGCCCCTTCAAGCCAAGGATGGGAGAGTAATCCTTCATCAAGCTCTTCATCAAAAAGAATGAGCCCCAGCTCGGTCACCAGGACGATTTCTTCGTTCGAATCCCGAGGGATGAACGTCTTGGCTACAAGTTCTGAGCCGCCACCTCAGAATCCACCTCGAGATGATGCGCTCACACGCATCCAGCAGTTGGAACAAGGCAGCAGAGGATTGAAACTCTGATGGAAAACCTTCTCCTTGTCGTCCAAAATTAGGTGAACAATGAGCCTCCTCCGAATCATAGCAATAACGAGGGAAATGGAGAAGAAAATGAGTCACGCGCCCTCACCAAAAAGGACGTAGACAGTATCCTCGCCAAAGCTAAAGAAGAGGATATACTCAAAGAGCATGGGATCAAGCCACCATATCCTTTATGGATGGACTCGGTCCCGTTCCCCACAAAATTCAAGCATCCTACTCTCCAAACATATACGGGGAAAGGATCGGCCAGACAGCACGTCATCCACTTCAAGATCTTGACGGGAGCTATCGCGGATCAAGATGCACTCAAGATTCGCCTCTTTGCAAGTACCCTAAAAGGTACGGCCTTCGATTGGTACTCCACTCTGCCGGAGAACTCCATTCAGAACTGGGTTATGCTGGAGACACGCTTCCTGAGCCACTTCCAAGGTGAGGATCATCCTGTTACTATGGCTCAGCTCTGCAGCCTAAAACAGGGAGAGAATGAGTCAACTTATGACTTCATTCACAAGTGGAAAGCAATGGCATACAAATGTTCAGATGTATTGCCACAAGCGTCGCTAGTCGACATCTGCCGAAACAACATGAGAGCTAAAATCCGCTCCATGATCATCGGCAATAAATCAAAGAACCTGGGGGAACTCCTCGAAGCTTCCATGGAAGCTGAAATGGTGATTAAAGACCTCAACAGTCAGAAGTCATCAAGAAAAGAGCCAACCGCCATTGCAACCTCTAAACCAAAGAAGAAAGAGGTCCTTAATGTGCAAACCAAGTCAGCTCCTCAGCAACCAACCTCAGCAACCATGCAGTGTAGATTACATCCAAACATCATATATGCATAAGCCAATAACCAAACAAAAGCATGCAATCAGTGTACTATAATTAAGAGAAAGGAAATCTACTATTTGGCTATTCAAGTCTAAGCCTAAAAAACTCATGCTTTGATATTAATAGTTAGATTTATTGCTCTAAGAAAAGCATTTTATTTCATGCAAAAATTTCATGCTCAATATCTGTAAAATTTAAGACAATTAGTATGTATTAGTAGAAATCAGATTGTGCTAAATTAGATGGATGCCGCTGAATTTTCCATTCTCAAGCTATAAGTTAATACAATTGATGGTTGTACTTAACTCCACTGATGATTTATTATTGTATGACTTCAAATTATAATTACCACATTAATTGGTGGTCCTTGTACCAATAGGAATACCCATAAAATTAATAATCCCAATAGCCAATCTGAGTCATCCATAAAAATCTTTGTTTATGATTTTTTTTCTTCTATTAGTTTGATGAAAGCGTGCTTTTAATTTGTGTGGATATCTTGTTTAGATTTCTCTGTTAAAAAGACTATGGACAAGACTTGGACGACACTGGATAGTAAAAATAGGATGGCAAGACTTGGTCAGGAATATCAGAGAGGGGTGAAGTCATTTATTGATTTTGCAAAAGCGAATGCGGGGGATATTACTCAGATTTATTGCCCATGTATTGTTCTCTTGAACAGTCGTAGGCATGACTTTGCTACTGTGAAATTTCATATTCTCCATAAAGGTACACAAGAGTCCTACAAGACCTGGATCTACCATGGAGAAACAACACCTCTAGTGAATGAACTAGTCGAACCGGGACATGAGGATATTGATAGTGACTATGAGGATCGAGATGAATATCCATAAATGATGCACGACCATTACATGGGAACTTACAACAAACCAACATGGATCATGGTTGATGAAGGGACCAGGGAGGCAGTCTACATGGCAGCTGAGGTAATAAAACAAACTTTGACTTCCTATTCCATATGCTTTGAATCGTGATGCATTCTGTCATTCATGCTTCTAGATCCAGTGATGTAGGAGGGGTGGTTTTTTGGTTGCTTCCCTTTTGGCACTCATGTAGATAATTACTTGAAATTATTTGATGGATGTTTTGTTTGATTTGTTTTTCAACCCTTTTAAATGCATCATTGTTTATTACTCAACTTATGGAGTTTTAAATGACAGCAAAAGTTTGACCTCGGCGACTGGAAGACCGACCAGGCAGTGAAAATGGCCGTCTAGAAACTTGCCATGCATATATATAAGGAGTTTAGGTCGGAGCTTCACATGAAGTATATGAAGATATTGGGAGAGGGACACGATCCGAGGTAGTACCCACCGGATCCGCAAAGGGCGGACCAGTGGATATGGATGATAGAGCATAAATGGGAGACACTTGAGTGGAAGGTAACTAAATCCATTGTTATGTTCCCTCGAGCACTTTAAAAATAAGCTAACTACATTCTTTTTAACTTGTAATTTGCAGCTTCAGTCAAATAGGAATTCACTGAGCCGGAGGCAAGTGAAGATGACTCATACATCTGGCTCTCAATCGTTCTCACATCGGTTGTCAATCACGCCTGCTGAGGAAGCTCCTTCCTCCCAAGCGGAACTATATCGGCAACAACACTGGAGTAAGAAGCAGAACAAGTGGATCACACCTCATGCTGAAGCAACATTTGTGAGTCATTGAAAATTCATTAGTATGTCATACTTTATATAGTGGTATTTACATATATTATAAGTTTATATATATTCTTTGAGAATGCAGCAAAGGTTGGAGTTAGGACTGTCGCAGTCTGAGGTGAGCAACTCCCCTGTGGCGCAACAACAATTGATAGAGGATGTGCTCGGGAAGCGGGTTGCGAGGAGGCAAGGGTACCGCTCGAAGGGCCCAACATCAATATCTAGCGGTACTGTGGCGGCGGCTGAGGTGAGCAGCTTACGGCGGCAGCTATCCGAGTCGCAGAGAGTACAAGAGGAGTTGAGGAAAAAGTATGAAGAGTCGCAGAAGGCACAAGAGGATTTGCAAAGATAGTGTGACGAGGCGCAGAAGGGACAAGAGGATTTGCGGCGACAGCAGGAAGTGATGCAAAATCAGGCAGCTACACAGGCGAGTCAAATTCAGATGCTGCTCCAGCGAGTCGGCTTAGGTGGTTTGGGTTCCATAGGCAGCTAGAGATTTGTTGAGGTAAGTACAATTGCACGGTTATACAATTGCACAGTTTATTTCATAATTAATTAGGTTATAGGAGATTTCCCCCTTTTTCTCATGATGCTTTTAGATTGCTTTACTGTTTAATACTATTTGTATTACTCATTCAGTTTGGTCAAATCATTGTTTCCATTTGTCATGAGGTTAGGTCCACCGATTCCATCGAGGATGCATTAGCTAAGACGGGCTTGATAGGTTTCTTCCTTATGTTGGTGTGATTATGTAATAGTGGAGTTTCTTTTTTCTATTGAGGTTGGAGTGATGCATCTCTCTCACACTTCCCCCAGCCTCCTTTCTTTTGTTCTCTTGTTCTTTAATGATTTTTTCTTTTGTTACTATTTCAAAATAAAATAAATAAAATAACATAAGAGATCGTCATTCATTAACTTGGTAGAAAACCTGGACGTATTTGTTTGTAGAAGAAAAAAGGTGGAGGCACTTAGGAGTAAGAGCATCATTTTTTGTCATTTTATGTTGTTAAAGAATATATATATATATATTTTTATCATTTTGTGCCTTTTAGAATATCTTTTTTTTGTTATTTTCTGCAACTGAAAATTGTTTTTTTGTCATTTTGTTTAACAAGGGGCAGTTTTTTTTTTTTTTTTTGGTCATTTTGTACTTTTACAACCAACTCCTCCAACATCTTTTATTATTATTTGACACTCAATTTCATTTCAGTTACTCTACCTTACAAACATATAGTCCAATGGTTTTAGTTATCATGGAGCTGCATAGATGATAGAGCCTTCATTAGAACCACACATATAAAAATGAATAAGCCACAAAGAAATTCAGCTTGAGAATATGAGGTTGTTAAAAAAAAAAAGAAGTAAAAGACAGAGAAGGGTTTAGGGCTCTTACAAAATAGCAGAAACATGGGGAGTTTTTTGAGGTTACTAGAAAACAGTGGGGTTGTAAATGCCAAGGTCCCTTTATTTTTAGAACTCCAGTGTGCCCCTGTTTTTTCCATTCCCCTGTCTCCTTTTATAATTTCCCTGTTCCCACGACCTGCCTTTCATACCTCACCTTCCTTTTATATGACAAAATAACCCTGGATTCTCCATCACTGATACACCCTTAAAAAACCCTTGTTAGCAATTTCATCGACAGAGAAAAAAAGAAAGCAGCTTCCTGGGTTTGTTGCGGCTGTTGTACTTTTGTAACCTTTTCTCTTTTGTCTTGTTTGGTCTGAAATGAGGTGGGAGAAAGTGCAGTTGAGTGGAAGACCAAGGGAGAATGCAGAAGGGAAGAAATCTCCTGGTCAAATTGGAGGGATTCTGGGCCCTAGCAATAGGTGGGGTCATACATGCAATGCAATCGTTGGTCTGGTATTGTTCTGGGCTGTTTTTGAGGTTTCTGATACGTGCATTTTGGTGTTTGTGACGTTGGTGTTTGTTAGTTGTTGCAATTTGGCAGTCTCTCTAGGTGGTTGGTTAATGGTGTTATTAATCTAAAAGTTTTTGATTTTGAACTTGTTACATCTCAAAGTACCGCTTCTTCTTTTCCTTCCCTGGGTTTTGGTCACCGTTTGGTTTTGAATCCATCTGATCTTGTGTTGGGGTTGTGTCTTGTTGCAATTTGGCATTCTCTTTGGGGATATTTCATTCATGGGTTATGAGTCTAAAAGTTCTGATTTTGAGCTTGTTACATCTCAACATTCTACTTGTTCTTATTTTGAGGTTGTCAGGTAGATATTCACCCCATAAAGAGAAGGTGAGGAGTTAGGATCTACTGGTTAGGGATGCTGGTTGCCCCCCTACCATTTCACAATGGTGGGCCCCACCACTACTGAATTTTGAAACAGCAAGTTTATCCGGACTACATTGAATGATAGTTCCTCTGAGAGCATATCTGAAAATCTATCAGTGGGGCCTACATTTTTTAATCAATGCAATTCAAAATCATTGTCCTCTTACTTACAGATTGGAATGTGCCAAAATTCATTCTGCTAGCAGTTGGGCCCATCACACATCCCATCACATGCAAATCATATGATTTCATACATTTATTTGTTTAAGCACACCAACTAACCCAGTGGCATTTCATGGAGTACAACCACCTCCACCCTTCCACAAGCTGATCAGCCTTTCAAGAACACACACTGAGCTTGAATCATAGAAAGGAAAACTGTTTTGGGAGTAAACCCTTCTGTGAAGATGTTACCTAGTTGATCAGGTTTGGAGATGCAATGATGTCCAAGTCAAATTATATATGGGCCACCCTCCTCGCATAGTTTTGTTCTACCATTGAAGAAAGGTTTTACTAGCTATCATCAGTCATCGATGACTGATGAGGAAGCTCCTTCCTTATAAAAAAATATGTTTTGTTCTTTAGTGTTGAATGATGATTTTATTCCCTCATTGTTGCTAGTTTATTGCTACTTGTATTCTGACGGTGTTCTTTTTTGGTTTTGCAGATTGATTTTGGATTTTATTGTGCTAGCTGCGGGCTCTTAGGGATTACCTTTTTTATTTTGATCACAGACATTTGTATATGTTAAAGATTTTTGGAAATTATCAAGTAGTAATATTTGTTTCTTTTAGAGATTTATGGGTTTATTTTGGTTTATGGATGTAGGATATTTGGTTGTGGATGTTATTTTCGATTTATTAATGAATATATTTTAAATTGGGTTGTGCATCAAGTTTGGTGGTTTGAACAAGTATTCAGTTTTTTGTTTTTTTGGTATATAGGGATAAATGAAAATTTAATTTAAAAAAATAATAATCTTTCCTGACGCACCAACGTGCGCTGCAAAAAAGAAAATGTATTACAACATTTCCCAACGTAATTTTTGCGTCGGCGATGTTGCATTTTCCAACGCATTAGCCCAAAGATATAGCGCATTCTCAACGCATTGGTAGCGTCGGCTATTCCATGCATTCCCAACGCATTGGTAGCGTCGGCTATTCAATGCATTCCCAACGCATTGGTAGCGTCGGCTATTTCATGCATTCCCAACGCTTAATCATCGTCGGCTATTACCACGAATTCCCAACTCACTACAAGCATCATCTATTACTAGGAATTTCCAACGCACTACAAGCGTCGGCCATTACTATGAATTCCCAACGCGCTGCTAGCATCGGCCATTACTAGGAACTCCCAACGCACTACCAGCATCGGCGTTCATTTTGCTGACGCTGGTACTATGTTGGCAAATATGGTTTTCAAATCAGAAAGTTGGACTTTTTGCCAACGCACATCTCTTTGCCGACGTATTGGCCGACGCTGCAGTGCGTTGGCAATTGTGCAGGGATATGCTGATGCAGTTGAAATAGCATCGGCTATGGATTTGGCTACACATGGTTGCCGACGCGCTGAACAACGTCGGGAAATTCTTTGCCGACGCAAAACCCACTTTTCCAGACGCAATGACTGCGTTGGTAAAAGTGCATTTTGTTGTAGTGAATTAACCAGATGCCTAAAGAGTAAAGCTTGTTTCTGTTATCAATCGTAATTGAAAGTTTTGTAAATATCTATTTTTCAGATTATAACAGGAATATATTTCTACAACATCCCTTTTAGTATAAAACTTTCGAGGTCACGGAGTTACCAGGTATCTTATTTAATCGAACACAATTGTTTTTATTTTTCTCAGCTGATGAACATAATTGTTATTATGCCTGCTCACCTATTGATTTGTAAACTTTCAGTCCGATCAACGAAATTCATAGCATACAAACAGTGGGTTGTAGCTGGAGCAGACGATATGTTCATTCTTGTTTACAATTATAACACCATGGACAAGGTCAAAGTGTTCGAAGCACACATAGATGACACGTTTATTAAACTCTGGGATTGGGAAAAGGGCTGGATGTGCACTCAGATTTTTGAGGGCCATTCACATTATGTGATGTAAGTAACATTTAATCCAAAAGACACTAACACTTTTGCTAGTGCCTCCCTAGATCGCATGATAAAGATATGGCTGAAAATACTTGATATTGGTTTGTGTTTACATTCCATTTTGTTTTTTGTTTATCATGGCTGGTTTATTTGTTCTATTTAATGTTGATAATATCACTTTCATATTGGAAATATTTCAGATCTGGAATCTTGGTTCTCTTGAACCAAATTTTACATTGGATGCTCATCTGGAAGGGGTGAATTGTGTTGATTACTTCACTGGTGGTGATAGACCATACTTGTAGAAAAACAGAGTATAGAATAGACATGTTCAGTCCTAAATTATTGTTTGAATTTAATTTGTGTTCTTTGTATACTTGTAAGGAAAGCTGCAGGCAGTGGTCTGTTTTTGTTTTGTTGTGAATAATTTTGCTTGGTTCTATGCTCAAAAATTTAATTGCCTTTGAATGCAATATGTGGTGTTTAGAAAGGCCTTAGCCAAGAACATAAATCAGAAGCTGCATCACATAGAAGATAATCTTTGTGGCATTTTGCTCTAAATCATTATTAGTATCAATTTTCGATTTTAGTTTTTGGTGGAAGTTGAAGAAACAATTAATTTATGGCATGCCACCCAAATGCATGGAAAAATCAAGAGCCATACATTCTTCTGAAAATACAGATTAGCCCTACCCAGCCCTAGTGGTCTTGATTCACCCTAGTCATTTCCAGTAGCTCAAATCCACATTCCTCTTTGATGTCAAAAGACTCAAAACACTCTACTAACCAAGAGCTGAAGAAATAGTATTGCCCACCACGGGAGAGTTGGGATCACTTGGCAAAGCTGTTTAAGAAAAGACAGAACCCCAGAAACATTGGGATTTCTGTTACATTCGGACAATGTGGTTATCCATACTTTCATAGTATTTGGTTGTGCATTTGACTTTGACTGCAACAGTGTGCAAAGGCCAGAGTTGGTTCCAACATGTTTAGCTTAAGTTGCCAGTTTCTAATTGTGATTGAGTTCTTTGTAAGATGAACTTGAAACAACAGAATTTTCTATAATATTGAGACAACTAGCATATCGGACTAGCCATCCAATTCCACTTCAGTGGAGTGCATTTATTTAAATCCAAGTCGATTGTACAATTGAATATGCCACACACTTATTGGGAGTGCATCTCTTTCAAGTGCTGGAGATAGGAAGAGTACACTCAGCAGTGTGCACTCCTTACCATCTGAACCTATTCCAAAAATATAGGAGACCTGACCAGCAACGGAAACTTTAGTCATGTTGAATACACATGGAGAAAAATAGTTAGGGGGACACTTTCAGTATTGGGACATGGTGGTGTCAGCCCATCCACCATTTATGTTAGTTCATCAGGATTGGTGCTTGCAATGACCAATAATAAGGCAGATAGGCATCTCTGCCTTTTCCACATATGTCATTTTGTCCCTGGCTACATGCCATTTTGTCGTATCCTATTCAAAGCTGCTATGGAATGTTGTTTGGTTTCAGAACAATCAAAGGCAAAGCATGTCACCTGTCAAATTCTAGCAATTGATTAGTGTTCTGCATTGTTTAGAGGAGAAAGTGTACCCAACTAGATAATGATGGTTTTCTATTTTCATGGATGAGGTAACAAAACTTTATTAGATTTTAGTTTTAATTCCATTCTCTAAGAAAGGGAAACAATCATTTCTATCTTCTTGCATTCCCAGATTCTCTAATCCCTAAAAATCTTTTGATCTGTGCCATTTATCTTTAGCACTGCATATGCATCTGAAACATGTTGCATTTTTAAATGTTTTAAATACTAAAATAACTTTATAGAAAGTATGAAGCCACGATTATTTTTCATCCATTTTATAAACAGATCCCATCCATCTATCATTGAATCAAAAAACATAGTAATAAAAAAGACTACAACCACAGTGACCCAAAAAAGTTAATAACTCATCATAAGGTTTTGCATTTCAGAAGAAAAAACTACTTCTCACCACATAATCGCATCTAGCAGAACCATTCTTTGGAGTATGAGTAGCAAGCCACATTTGAGTCCGAGTGATCTCAACTCCAGGTTTTGTTGCCTCTGAAAAAGAAGGGATCAAACATCCTTATTACAAAATTAGTTAAATGGAAAAAACTAAAAAATAAAAAGCACAGTGCTTACTAAATTTTCTGCAACTCTAGCTTGGCCCTTTCTACCGGAGGTATGTGGGCTTTTCAATGCTTTTTCTTGCTTCTTTCCCATAGTTCCTCTTAGCAATTGATGCTTCCATCGAACACATGTCAACGAACTTCTCCCAGTCTTCTTTCTTTACCTTTTTGGGTGGGTTATTTTTTCTCTCAACATCTATTTGATATTTATCGTAAAAATCCCTGCGTAACTTCGACTTCCAATTCCTCCAATGTGCATTTGCCTTTTTTAGCACATATGCTTTGTTCTCAATTGGGACTTCAAACATATTCTGTTTAATAGATGATAAGTACCCAATTGTTATGCAATTGGGGACTTATTTATCTTCTTATTTCCATCATTCGTGTTTAAATTCATTTGATTACATATAATTTTGCACGAGTATGGGTTTTTGGTTATTTGAAGGAAATTTGTGAAGAATGAAGCTTCTAGATGATGAATAGATCAAATACAAATTGAAGGAACAAGTGGAATTGAAATATTGAAGCAACATAAAGAAGAAAAATTGAAATTTAACACTCCAACAGGAAGATCTACCGGTAGAAATGTCCAAAAATTGGACAGAGAGATGAAGAAATGGAGCTTCCACAGTTCTACCGGAAGTTTTACCGGTAGAACTGCTTCTACAGCAAGTTCTACAGGTAAAAAAGGCTGAATTTCTGACAGAGAGTGAAGAAACTGAGAACAGCAGTTCTACCGCAAGTTCTACCGGTAGAACTTCTTCTACCGCAATTTCTACCAGTAGAAATGGCGAGAATTCTGGCAGAAGGCTTGGAGAAAAAGCCTACACCTGTTAAACCGGAACTTCTACCGGTAGAACTCCTTCAACCGCAAGTTCTACCAGTAGAACACTCGAATTTAGATAGAATTTTGCTTTTTGGGGTAGTTTTGTAATTAAAGATGTGGGGACCTATATAAAGCCTGGTAACTCGACAATTAGGGTTATCTGGGAATTGTCTTTGTTTCCCTGCCCCCGTTTTTTTTCCTTCTTTGATAGATGAGTGTATAGGGAGTTTCAATTGAAGATCAATGTTCAATTTTGCTAAATTCTTGTATTAAGACAGAATCCTTCATTTTAATTCAAGTTTTCAATAGAGGTAATCTTTCAATTATGTTCTTTTTGTTCTCTTGTTTTCTTAGAATCTGTTTGAAGAGATCTCCATTAATGGAGGGGTAAAATCTCAGATGGTTTGACCTAAGGGGAATTCACCCCGGGTTTTACATAGTTTATTCTTTCTGATTATGCTTTGATGATGATCAATAGTTTCCACTGACTTTCTGTTTTCAGAAATCATAATTGAGATGTTAAGCCTTTGACTAATTGTGTTCATCTATGATGATGCAATTAGTGCTTAGGTCGATGACTCTTAGATTATTGAATAGAATTTCAAGAATTTCTTTGGAAATTATTCAATTAGACTGATATTTGATTTCCACGAAGGAATTTTCTAGGTAAGAATTGGATTGCTCCAAATCTAACCTGTGTAATGGAAAGGAAGATGAAATCATGTAAATCTGGGTAAATTGAACCCTAGGTTGAACCATCTCTTTAGCTTAACAATTTCAATTAGTTTTCTACAGTGTTAATCAGTCATCAGCTTAGAATTAATTCAACCCTTTGAACAAAAGTTGGTCACTCTCGACCAAAAGAAGTTCTCCATAGCCTAAAAACCTTAGCCTGTTCTTTGTGGATTTGACCTCTTCATGAGTGAAGTGCTACTCAACGATGAATTTGTCCTCCGTTTAGGACACACACCCAAAACCATCTAAGCAATAGACAATTAATAGATTAGTCATATGTTAGGGGAAAAAAAAAACCAACTATATAAATGGGTACTCACACTGACAATCTCCCACACATGCTCCTTCTCTAAAATTGGCACTTGTGACCAGTTATCAATACAAGGTGATATGTTGGACTTGGCAACCTTCCCTATGGCCGAAGATAGCTTAGTTGCATTAGGCTTGGCCACATAGGCTAAATGTAACACGGGGAAGATGACTCGCTACAAATGTCATTTTAAGTTAGTCATATTACATAAATTAGTGAATATTGAAAAAATTAATGTTGCAGTACATACTCCCATTGGATGAACATCCCTGTAAATTAGATGTTGGACTTGCCACCGTTGATCTGTCATGCGACATAGTGCCTGAAACCACAAGAATTGCATTAGAAAATTCATGACACTATAAATATATCGGCATGCGAAATAAAGCTGAATTTGATTCATAGGCATTAAAAGATAACATGCAAATGTTACTAATAGACATTTATATGCTAGCATGAATGTTAGTATTAAAAAGCTTGTCATACATGAATTTATGACTTAGATCTCCTCGTCATCAACTATAGCATCTTTCAATGTTGTGCTTAAGCTACTGCCATTAGTTCTAGCCTCGAAGGCTAAGGGATCTTCAAAAGAGTCAACGTCCTGATTCAATTTCTTTGGAACATCCAAGACAACATGCCAATCATCTGCTGGCCTACTATGATCTTTACAATAAAATACTTGAGTGCCTTGAGAAGCTAGAATAAAAGGCTCATCATCTTCCGTTGAATTTCTTTGCAACCTTCTCAAGTTGACATATATCAAGTTAGTTGCTGGATCAACATAGTAACCATGTTTGTCTTCTATACGCACCCAATCACAATAGAATACCACTTGTTTAAAGTCATGGTAATCTAGTTCCAGAATTTGTTTGATAACTCCATAGTAAGCGGCCTCTTCATGCACAAGGTTTGTGTCCCCGACGCTTGACCTGAAAGGGGTTAAAGCCTTCAATGAGACCCCACTATTCTGTGTCGTTTTATTCATTTCCGCATCGAAAGTATGAAATACATATCCATTTATTGCATATGCATTATATGAAATGGCTTCAAATGATGGTCTATCAGCAAGCCTTTTCATAACATTGTTAACTCCGTTTCTTAATTCTTGTCTAAGCCAAGGAATGTATTCAATTGCTTTTTCTGTTCGCATAGCGCCTCTTCGATTCTGAACAATGGGCCTTATGCTTTGAATGTATTCATCATATTTCCTAATTAGAATTAACCAACACGAGTTAGATTGTCGGTCTCAATATATGCAATATTTTCATAACGTACATTTTAAGATCTTGTAATTTTACTCACCTCTCCCACTCCGCATTCTCAATATAATGTTTCAACACCCATTTATGAGCTTGTTGGTATTGTACAGAAGTAAGATTGTAGACATTCCCATTTTTATCAATAGGGTAGGCACATTCACCGTCCTCATCCATCCATTTCCCAAGTCCTTGCTGATGGCTTCTTTCTATACTATTTGGCATATAATTCATAGCATACAACATGGATTCCTCCATTAAGTAACACTCTGTAATGCAACCCTCTGGATATGTTTGATTCACCACATAATGTTTATATGTCTTCATCTTCCTAATACAAGTTGGTTAAATAAAATACCAATGCTAATTTGTAATAAATTAGTTAATTAGAAAAAAGAACTCAAATTAACAAAAATTTTATAATTACCGCTCAAAAGGATACATCCATCGATATCTAACAGGTCCGCAAAACATTGCCTCCTCTGCCAAGTGCACGACTAGGTGTATCATTGAAATGAAAAATGACGGAGGGAAGTATTTCTCAAGCACACAAAGTGCTACCACAATACGTTCTTGCATCTTTAAGAGTTCTTCACGGTTGAGAACCTTTGAGCATAGGACATTAAAGAATATTGATAAGTCTCGAAGTGCAGAACATAATGGCTTATGTGACTCAAAAGCGTGCATAAGCAACACTGGTAATAACTGTTGTAAAAGAATGTGATAATCATGCGACTTAAGATTTTTTAGCTCCTTCTCCTCCAAGCTAACATTGTGTCTCCAACTTGCACTATATTCGATAGGAACCTTTAAATGATATAATGTTTTACATATCAAATCTTTCGCCAATCGGGATAGAGTGAAAGGAGCATCTGGAAATATCCTCTTGCCATTTTTTTCAATTGGCCACAACTTTTTTTTAATCCCCAGCTCTTGCAAGTCTTCTCGGGCTTTAAGATTATCCTTAGACTTGCCCTTTTGTGTTCATGATGGTTGCAAATAGGTTTTCCGCCACATTCTTTTCCACATGCATTACATCCAAATTGTGGCAAATAAATAGATCCTGCAAAATTAAAAAAAAAATTATGCTAATATTTTAGTTAA
Source organism: Umbellularia californica (assembly GCA_028538565.1). Taxonomy (NCBI): domain Eukaryota; kingdom Viridiplantae; phylum Streptophyta; class Magnoliopsida; order Laurales; family Lauraceae; genus Umbellularia; species Umbellularia californica. The sequence continues at coordinate 23,304,921 of JAPQWN010000007.1, forward strand.
CTAAATCAAATTATATTAATTGAAAGAATTTGTTAGAGCGCACCTTCCAATAAGGCAAGTCAAACAAAATAGATCTCTTTGACCATGGAGTGTTCTCATGCACCTCTTGACGTTTTCTCTTCCTCAAAGCACCTGATTCTTTTCCGAATTTAGTATGTATAGTTTCCATTTTTCTTAACAATTCTGAACCATTTATACGCTTAGGATTCTTCTCGTGTTCTTCACTCCCATCAAATTGGGATTTTCGGCTCCTAAAAGGATGTCCCATATCTTGTAGCCACTTTCTATGCCCCATGTAAAAAAACTTTTTCCCATTATTTAGCCACAATGATTTTGTTCCTTCACTACACATAGGACATGCATACTTTCCTGCAGTCTTACAACCCGACAAATGACCATATGCTGGAAAATCATGTATAGCCCATAACAAAATTGCTTTCATTGAGAATCTATTTTTATTGGACGAGTCATATGTTATGGCTCCTGTGGACCATAAATCATTCAACTCATCCACTAATGGTTGCAAGTAGACATCGATGTCATGTCTTGAGCCATATGGCCCAGGAATCAACAATGTTAACATAGTGAATTCTTTCCGTATGCATAAAGATGGGGGAAGATTGTATGGAACAACAATAACAGGTCAACAACTATAGGAGTTATTCTTATTCCCAAATGGATTAAATCCATCCGTCGCAAGTCCAAGACGAACATTACGTGCCTCGCTTGCAAAGTCGGGCCATTTATGGTCAACTTGTTTCCAAGATGATGAATCCACTGGATGGCGCATGATCGATTCATCTGCTACTAAGCTGGCATTCGCATGCCATCTATGGTCTCTGCAATCCAGGGTACACTATACAGTCTTTGCAATCTTGGTATCAATGGAAAGTATCTTAGTTTTTTCCAAGGCAGAGGTTTTTTTCTTAGTTTATCCGAAGTCTCTGGTTGCCATATGCTTTCACCACATGTAGGACGACTGTCCTTATCTACATGCTCTCTCCAATAAAGTATGCAATCATTACGGCATGCATGGATAATCTTATAATCCATACGCAAAGACTTGATCATTTTCTTTGCAATGTAGGTGGTATCCGGCAAAGTGTTTTCGAGTGGCAAAATATTTTTTATCAGTTGTAGCAATGCTGTGAAACTCTGATTAGACCATTGAAATGTAGCCTTCAAGCTTAACAGATCCACTGTCACAGACAACTTTGTATGTTGAATTTGACACTAAGGATACAATGGTTTTATCGCATCCTCCATCAACTTCTTGTACCGAATATCGTCCGTTGAATAATCTTGAGATTCAACAAATTCTTCATTAGGAGCTTCATGAGAGCATGGAGATGTATTACCTCCCATATGAGCTTGAGATTCAATCTCGTTATGAAAATGTTCAAATACATCATTTACCATATCAACCATTTTTGGAAACATATCACTCAATCTTTCCATGCTACCGCCTTCTACGTTCATGCAACTTTTTGGATGGATTTCTCTATGATGAATCCATACTGTGTAACTTGTATCTATACCATGACAAATTAAATGATCATAAATATCTCCTAATGTTTTCTTCCCTCATTTCAAATTACGACATTTGACACAGGGGCAACAATACCAATCATCACCCCCTAATTTCTCTTTATTAGCTTCTATGAATGCAAAAAATGACTGAACACCTTCTAAGTATTCAATCGAATGCCTTGGTGCCATCATCCACGCCTTGCTTTGAGACATTTTCTGAAATATAAAATTTATAGAATATGACCCACATAATATGTTTCATCAATATTCAAAATGGAAAATGAAGAACTACAATTCAAGACAATAAATAAAAGAGGCCAAACAACACTTGCCAACATTCCCAAAAATGCGTATTTCATCAACAACTCTCCCAAAACAAACAACCCATTTAAAACACAATTGAATCGAGGATTTGAGTGCCCGTTGAGTATGGTAACTAGTAAGTAACTTGACTTGGGGATAGGTGTTAAAGAGGATTGCAAGAGGACATTGATTATTCAAGTCCCCATCCTGAAATAAAACCATAATTTTTAGTTTCAACAAAAAATTGGATTCGAATGGAGAACATATTAAATAATACAGTTTGAAACCAAGTCTTGTTCGAATCCATAAATATTTCGACCCAGCGACCCGAATCAGATCTATTACTAAAGCGTATATATATCTGTGTGTGTGTGTGTGTTTTTTTTTTTTTTTTTAAGCCGCAATTTTCAAACCAGTCATCTGAAGTAGACTGGAACCGATCATTTTTTTACTTTGGATCTTCATTTCTTGTTCTCACATGGACCCGAATTCATCTGATAGGTGGATCCATCCTTTAAAAGATGGTAAGGGATCCAGATACATCATTCTTTCGTACAGGACCCAATCCCTTTGCATTTTGTAAGTCTAGCGTTGGGAACTATATACTTCCAAGATGATGGTTTTGGTGTATTAATATACCTTGTTTTGTTAACACTTTCTTAAAATGGTCATGTATATTGATGGTACATTGCACGGCCAGTTCATGGTGAGGCCCACCATTGACCATAACATATACTTGTGGTGACATCCTGTGCTACTTTTTTACTCTCTCTCTCTCTCTCCTCTTCAAATTACTTGAATGTTTTGTGTAGAATTCCATCACTTGAAATGCTGTACTCAGCTACTATTATCATTGTTAGCTTTTGGCGCTTTTACATTTATCTATAGTGTAAAATTAAGTTCTTTCATTCCCTTTTAACTACATTACTAATGCACTTACTGCATATTATCAAATCCATGTATCCTTTTCAATCATTTCCAATGTTATGTATTTATACTATTACCTTATTTTTCTCTGCACCTCAATGGAAGACTAAAAGAGAGCCTGAATCAACCTGCTTGATAATATTCTCTGCCATGTTTATCTGGGAGAGTATCATGTAATGCTGCTGTAATTGTGAGTTCTTAAACCTTCTGGGTTGGGGTTCACATGTTTGAAAATTCCTATCTAGTCATTCCACATTAGCCCCAGTGGAAAACATGAATCTTTATTTTGGGGTTTTAGGCTTGAAACCTGCTTGTAGAATTTTTGTCTTGTTTGTTCTGTGGTTTGCTTATTTGAAATTTGTCTTTTCTTTTGTTTTTGGTTCATAGACCTTGGTAACTGGAAAAGAAAAATCCCTTGCTTTCTCCCCTCTGTTCTTTGTTCTTATCCTTATGAGCTGTGATGTTAGCATTGAATCCCCCTCGAACAAAAATCCTAGGTTCCAAAAATACATCAACGTTTTAACAGAAAAGTAATTCTGAGACATCGTGCTCAGAAACCAGTAGTGGGAACTCCAACCAACTGAACACATGCCTATTTCTTTACATGGGTAGGGTAAAGAATGCCGGGCAACAAAGTTCCAAGGACCCAAACACAGATTTACTGTTAGTCAATTCAATCTGATGCCTGTTCCAACAAGGGTGTGTGTTGGTTTCATAATTTATTGGCGCAGCATGGAGAGAGGTAATGTCACGACCCGGGCCCGAGATCTGATTACTTCGGACGGACCCCCGAGTCGCGGAACCATACTTACTCCCGTAAATCCTGAATTAACCGAAGTTAAGACAAGACTCACAAGGGATATCAAATCACAATACCTGTCAATGTACAATGTGCGGAAAACATGTATATATACATTGACTACAATTAACTTTACACAAAAGTTAAGTTCTATTATACAAATTTACAGCCCACTAAAACCAACACTGCACGCTTAAAATACAATACAGTTGGTATTTAATCACAATCCAAAATTCTCTATTACAAAAACATTCATTTACAATCGCCCTCCGACTACGCCCACTCCGCTAAACCTCCTGGAAGTAACGGACGGGCCTCCTCCGCAGGCGGCGCGGCCTCGGCAGGACCGGCACGGGCATCTGGGCCTGTGATATCATCAATAACACGTGAACACGAAGGTTCAACAAGATACATGCATTTTCATGATTCTTCATGTTATTTAACAATTCTTTAACAATTCTATACAAGAATTCAATAAGGTAAGAACTTAAACAGTTCTACAATAAAAGAACTTAACAGTTCTATATAACCTACTTCAATTCCATAACAAATATCTATGTCAACCATATCTTTTCATTTCGTTCATTTCGTGTCTTCCAACGGAAGCAGTGTAAGCACAAGGCGGAAGGGCAAACCATTCATGGCCTAGGCTTCAAGATTATTCAATTTTCATTTAGTCACATTAATCAAGCACAAGGCGGAAGGGCAAACCATTCATGGCCGAGGCTTCAAGATTGTTTCACTTTTCATTACATGACTTTTCACAATGGTGGAAATTTTCCAGTGTCTTGATCAGAGAGCACTGGCATTCCACGAGGCTCCGGAACGGCCCTCACATCTACTGCAGCAGGAATTATTCATTCATTCAAGTTACTGTCACCTTTAGTGACTATTCATTTCATTTCATTTCATTAATTCAATTCATGTATTCTGTCATTTCGTGCATTATGTCAATGACGTTCACTATGTCAATGAAGTTCACCTCTGTGTCACTTCATGGATTCTATTCATTTCTTATCAATTCTATTCATACTTCTAAGCCAGACAAACGAGTGAAGCGTTAGTTATCCAATGTACATGTTATTTTTGATGAATATCACTTTATGTATTTGATTTGTACATTGAGACGACCTTCGCTAACACTTATGTAGGCTTAGACATCAGCATGGAATAGCCTGTACAAATTAGGCTTCATTTCCATAATCTTTTCTGAGTTCATCTCAGCTGTCGGTTGGCCTGTCGGCTGACCGACCATACAACGTCGGTTGACCTATCGGTTAACCGACACTTTGTCGGTTCAAGTTCTAGAAGCTGGATTCTTCAGTCCACTTCCTGATACATTCGTCGGTCAGGCTTCGGTCATGTGTCGGCTGACCGAAGATACCATGTCGGTTGACCGACCTATTGTCGGTTCGAATTCCAGAGAGCTGGAATTCACTGAGACAGATTTCAGATCTGTCGGTTAGTCCGTCGGTTGACCTGTCGGTCGACCGACACTACCATGTAGGCTGACCGACACAATGTCGGTCAGAATTCCAGAGAGCTGAAACTCTCCGAGACAACTCCCAGAGCTGTCGGTTAGCTTGTCGGTCAGGTGTCGGCTAACCGACACATGCTCAGAAGTTCAGTTCTGAACTTCGGATTTTCTGAAGCAAAACTTCCCGAAATTGAGTCAAATAGACTCCAACATCTCTAAAACACTATAAATCATAAGAATGCATAAGTACTTGCCTTTTGTGAAGGTTGAATGGAGAATAAACCTTCCTTAGCTTGTAGTTCCAAGAGAAAACCTTGATTCCAAGCTTGACACTTTCACAATTTGAAAACAAAGTTGGGGAAGATGAAGTGAAGGATGAAAACTCCTTGAAAACACTTACAAATCCCTTGTTTGCCTCTTGATTGAGTAAGATTGGAAGGAAAGAAGAGAAAAGCAAGAGAAAATAGTTGCCTAGGGTTTGGAAGAAGATGGAAATGAGATGAATGATCTCATTTAGGTTATTTTAGCTTATATAAGCTATGAAAGTGCACTTAAGTCCATCCATTCCACTAAATTACAATTTAAGTCAAATGAAGGGTCATTTGACCAGATTCTCGTCAAACGACTTCGAACCTATTATGAAAGTTGACGTACTCGTCGAGATACACGCGTTGGTATCAAGAGTTTCCGTATTCGACGAAATACGCGAAATTTCGTATTTACATAAAAGTCCTTCATTTCTACGTTTGAGTCTAAAACTCCATTTAAACCATGCAAATCCATTCTTTACCATTCCATTAAGCCCAATTCATTCATTTGAGGCTTATTCCATATTATTTGGTCATTGACCATCATTAGCTCAATTAACCGCAGTTAATTAGCCTTAAGCATAACCAATCCACTTAATCTTTTCATTATCCGTTCATTCTATTCATTTGGGACTAACTCATCGAGCTTAGTCATTAATTACCATTAAACTAGTTAAACATGGTTAACTAGCACTAAGTTCAATTAACTAGAGTTAATCGCGATTAACTCGGGACGAGACCTGACAACTATCACAACTTTTTGAACCATTCGGTCCTCCGAATGCAATTCAAATCAATGCAATCCAATTACAAGGAAAATAAACAATTCAATTCAAAATTACCTGAACAAATAGCTCGGGATACTTCTGAGCCATTTGCTCCTCAAGTTCCCATGTAGCTTCATTAGGTTCATGATGATCCCAAAGGACCTTGACCCACTTGATCGTTCTAGTACGCAGAACTGCCTCCTTTGTATCTATGATCTGAACTGGCTTCTCAACATATGTGGTGTTTGGTAACACTTCGATCTCTTCATGATGAATGACATGTGAAGGATCATGCACATACTTCCGAAGCATAGAAACATGAAATACATTATGAATACCGGAGAGTTCTGATGGGAGGTCTAGGCGATAAGCCACATTTCCAATTCGACTCGTGACCTTGAAAGGTCCAATAAATCTCGGGGAAAGCTTCCCTTTCTGTCCGAATCGAACAGTACCTTTCATTGGAGAAGTCTTCAAAAAGACTAAATCATTAACTGCAAACTCTAGATCACGCCGACGATTGTCAGCATAGCTCTTTTGCCGTGACCTAGCAACGTTTAGCCTTTCCTGTATCCTCTGGACTTTCTCTGCTGTTTCTGCAATAATCGTAGGACCATGGAAACTCCGAGTTCCAACTTCTTCCCAGCTAACTGGGGTCCTACACTTCCGTCCATACAATGCCTCAAATGGTGCCATCTCAATGCTGGAGTGATAGCTATTGTTGTACGCAAATTCGCACAAAGCTAAATGGTCATCCCAATCACTCCCGAAATCAATCACACTAGCACGGAGCAAATCTTCCAGAGTTTGTATAGTCCTTTCTGACTGCCCATCTGTCTGTGGATGGTAAGCAGTACTAAACTGAAGTCTAGTGCCAAACGAACTCTGAAATGACTTCCAGAATGTGGACACAAACCTGCTATCCCGATCGGAGACAATCGAGACCGGTGTTCCATGCAATCGAGTCACTTCTTTGACAAACAGTCTAGACATCTCACTGAATCCTATATCCTTTCTGATGGGAATGAAGTGTGCAGACTTTGTAAGACGATCAACGATCACCCATACGGCATCGTGCTGCTTCCTCGTCCTCGGTAAACCCGATACAAAGTCCATCGTAATGTTCTCCCACTTCCATTTAGGAATTTTCAGTGGATGAAGCAATCCCGGTGGTTTCCGGTGCTCAACTTTTACACGCTGGTAAGTTAAGCAGGATGATACATAACCTGCTATCTCTCGCTTCATGTTATTCCACCAGAATCTATCCTTCAGATTTCTGTACATCTTCGTACTTCCAGGATGCATAGAATACCTGGTGTGATGAGCTTCAAACATTATAGCTTGTTTAAGATCTTCTTGAGCTGGGACACATAATCTGCCTCTAAAATACAGAACTCCTTCTACTAACACGAAATCTGGCTTCGTGGCAAGGTTATCTCTAATCCTTACCAAATCAAGGTCTTGAAATTGTCTAGCCTTGATCTCCGTGATAAGCATTGGTTCAAAGACAGACATTGCTGCAAGCATTACTTTACTGTCTATCATTTCAATAGCCACATCCAGATCTCTGAATTCTTCGATCATGTCCCACTCACCAACTAACGATGCCAAGTCAGCTGATTTCCGACTCAAAGCATCAGCCACCACATTACCCTTTCCAGGTACATATTTGAATGGAAAGTCGTAGTCCTTGATTAGCTCTAACCAACGACGTTGCCTCGAATTAATATCTTTCTGAGTGAATAGATACTGAAGGCTCCTGTGATCGCAATGGACTTCAAAAGTCTCTCCATACAGATAATGTCTCCATTGCTTCAATGCAAACACAACCGCCGCGAGCTCTAAATCATGTGTGGCATAATTCTTTTCATGTTCCTTTAACTGACGCGAACCGTAGGCAATCACCCTACCATTCTGCATCAATACACATCCCAAGCCAATACCCGAGGCATCTGAGTATATCTCAAATCCTCCTCTCCCGTCGGGTAAAGACAAGATTGGGGCTGAAATCAACTTTTGCTTCAAGGTTCGAAAACTAGACTCACATGCATCATTCCATTCAAAGGAAGAGCTCTTGCGAGTCAGTTTCGTTAATGGCGATGCTATCCTTGCGAAGTCCTTGACGAACCTCCTATAATAGCCTGCCAATCCCAAGAAACTTCTTACTTCTGGCACATTCTTCGGGCTCTGCCAATTGGTAACTGCTTCAATCTTAGCTGGGTCAACTGCTAATCCATCTCCGGAAATGATATGACCCAGAAATGCAACCTGCTGCAACCAAAAGTCGCACTTTTCGAGTTTTGCATACAACTGATTCTCTCTCAGTATCTGCAAGGCGGTCCTCAAATGACGTGAATGCTCGACCTCTGACTCTGAATAGACCAGGATGTCATCAATGAAGATTACCACAAACTGGTCTAGGAAGGGAGCAAACACCCTATTCATTAAAGCCATAAACACTGCAGGTGCATTGGTTAGACCAAAAGGCATAACTAAAAACTCGTAGTGACCGTAACGAGTCCTGAATGCAGTCTTCTGCACATCTTGATCCTTAACCCGAATCTGATGATAACCAGATCGGAGATCAATCTTGGAGAAATATGATGCACCCACGAGTTGATCAAACAACTCGTCAATTCTAGGCAGAGGATACTTGTTCTTGATTGTCATCTGATTTATCTGCCTATAATCGATACACATTCGCAGGGTACCATCTTTCTTCTTCACAAACAATACAGGTGCTCCCCATGGTGAGACACTAGGTCTGATAAAACCTTTGTCCAGCAAATCCTGTATCTGCTTCTTCAACTCACACAACTCTGATGGTGCCATTCGATACGGTGCCTTCGATATTGGTGCAGTACCGGGCACAAGTTCAATTGTAAAGTCCACTTCCCTAGCTGGAGGTAGACCTGGCACTTCATCCGGAAACACGTCTGGAAATTCACAGACTACAGGAATGTTTCGCAATTCCTGTACAGGCTTCTTCTCTGAAACGAATGCGATGTAGCCTTCACAACCACTACGCATCATACGTTCAGCCTTAAGTGCTGAAACGAGCCTGGTGTCATACTTCTTCTGCACTCCTTCAAACAATACACTGGCATTGGCTTCATTAACCCTGAAGGTAATGACTTTGCGAAAACAGTCTAGACAAGCCCTGTACTTCGCAAGCCAATCCATGCCGAAGATCACATCGAAATCATTCATAGGTAGTATCACCAGATCAGCTGGCATTGATATATCTCCAATTCTAATAGTGCATTGTGGAATATATAATTCACACACTACTTTACTCCCTAAAGGAGTAGATACAGTAAAATCATAAGACAATTGCATGATCCGGTCTTGCATGCCACCAGCAAATGCGGGTGCTACAAATGAGTGTGTGGAACCGGGATCAAACAATGCAATTGCAAGTCTATTATCTACAAAAATTGTACCTTCAACCACATTTGTGGCAACATCAGCTTGTTCCCTGTTGACAGCATAAGCCCTCCCAGCCATCTGTGGCCTGTTTGGCTGCTGCTGCTGTCTCGGTTGTTGTCTCTGCCACTGACGCTGCTGGCCCTGACGTTGTGGCTGTGGTTGCTGTTGTTGCTGTGGTCTAGGAGGAGGAGCTGGTAAAGCTAATCTCTGCGGGGGAGCAGGAAGTGCTGCTTGACCCTGCGCAGGATACTGGTACGGAGCTCTATCATCTCTCCTAGCTCTTGGACACTGTGCCATTCTGTGTTCCAAAGAACCACAGACGAAGCAGGCTCCAGTATTCCTCCAACATAGCTCAATCCGGTGACTCTTGCCACAAGTCTCACAGACTGGCAGATTCTCTCTTCTCTCATTCCTAGGAATGAATCTCTGCTTTTGTTTCTTATTTCTAGACTGTCCTCCTTTCTTAAACCAGGAGTCACCACTTCTCTTGATGTTCACAGTCTCTCTATCTCTCTCTCTCTGAATTTCCTCAGCGGTATATGCCCTGTCTACGGCATCATCAAACGTCGTAGGCTTCTGTCCAGCCATTACGATCGCTTTGTAATCGGGGTTCAACCCAATGAGGAATCTCTAAACCTTCTTCTCCTCAGTATCCACCAAGTCTATAGCATACTTGGACAACTGTAAGAAGGTATGAACATAGGCAGCTACGGTCATTTGACCTTGCTTCAAGTGTAGGAATTCCGATTCCTTTTGCTGCTGCACATGCTCGGGGATAAACTTTCTTTGGAACTGTCTCTTGAAAGTCTCCCAAACGTCCGGTGCGGTCATGACTTTAAATGTGTCCTTGACACTCTTCCACCAAGTATTTGCTCCCCCTCTAAACATCGTAGAGGTGAGCAACACTCTCTGCCTGCGAGTGCAGACGACCGTTTCTAACACATCTTCAATGTGTTCCATCCACTCATCAGCTTGTATGACATTCTCAGTACCATGGAACTCTGTAGCTCCTCTTTTACGAAACCGCTCATAAACCGCATGAGGGTCCGTCTCCTTGTGCTGTAATACTAGCTGAGTCTCAACATGAGGCTGTAGTGGAACAGACGGGGCTTGCATGACTTGTAACATCGAAGTCATTTGGGTTTGCAAACCTAACTGAGCTTCATGACTTTTCGCAATCTGCTCGTTAGTTCTGGCTAACTGTTCCAGAATAGCAGTAAACCGAGCATCATTATCCGATGCTGGGGGAGGTGGTGTAGTACCGTCATTGACAGTAACTTCTACGAAGTTATCACTCCCTGATCCAGAAGCCATACTGTAAACAATATGGAAGGTAAGATAAACATCTATACACTTCCATGACCTTTATATCACATATAGTGAAAGCAATAAATACAAATCCAAGATTGGATTCGTCCTATCGATATCGTTCCTCACTTCGTTCTTAGTTGTACTAAGGCTTTTAAAAGTTCCTTAACCTAGTTCTCAACCTAGGCTCTGATACCATACAATAAGTATGTCACGACCCGGGCCCGAGATCTGATTACTTCGGACGGACCCCCGAGTCGCGGAACCATACTTACTCCCGTAAATCCTGAATTAACCGAAGTTAAGACAAGACTCACAAGGGATATCAAATCACAATACCTGTCAATGTACAATGTGCGGAAAACATGTATATATACATTGACTACAATTAACTTTACACAAAAGTTAAGTTCTATTATACAAATTTACAGCCCACTAAAACCAACACTGCACGCTTAAAATACAATACAGTTGGTATTTAATCACAATCCAAAATTCTCTATTACAAAAACATTCATTTACAATCGCCCTCCGACTACGCCCACTCCGCTAAACCTCCTGGAAGTAACGGACGGGCCTCCTCCGCAGGCGGCGCGGCCTCGGCAGGACCGGCACGGGCATCTGGGCCTGTGATATCATCAATAACACGTGAACACGAAGGTTCAACAAGATACATGCATTTTCATGATTCTTCATGTTATTTAACAATTCTTTAACAATTCTATACAAGAATTCAATAAGGTAAGAACTTAAACAGTTCTACAATAAAAGAACTTAACAGTTCTATATAACCTACTTCAATTCCATAACAAATATCTATGTCAACCATATCTTTTCATTTCGTTCATTTCGTTCATTTCGTGTCTTCCAACGGAAGCAGTGTAAGCATAAGGCGGAAGGGCAAACCATTCATGGCCTAGGCTTCAAGATTATTCAATTTTCATTTAGTCACATTAATTAAGCACAAGGCGGAAGGGCAAACCATTCATGGCCGAGGCTTCAAGATTGTTTCACTTTTCATTACATGACTTTTCACAATGGTGGAAATTTTCCAGTGTCTTGATCAGAGAGCACTGGCATTCCACGAGGCTCCGGAACGCCCCTCACATCTACTGCAGCAGGAATTATTCATTCATTCAAGTTACTGTCACCTTTAGTGACTATTCATTTCATTTCATTTCATTAATTCAATTCATGTATTCTATCATTTCGTGCATTATGTCAATGACGTTCACTATGTCAATGAAGTTCACCTCTGTGTCACTTCATGGATTCTATTCATTTCTTATCAATTGTATTCATACTTCTAAGCCAGACAAACGAGTGAAGCGTTAGTTATCCAATGTACATGTTATTTTTGATGAATATCACTTTATGTATTTGATTTGTACATTGAGACGACCTTCGCTAACACTTATGTAGGCTTAGACATCAGCATGGAATAGCCTGTACAAATTAGGCTTCATTTCCATAATCTTTTCTGAGTTCATCTCAGCTGTCGGTTGGCCTGTCGGCTGACCGACCATACAACGTCGGTTGACCTATCGGTTAACCGACACTTTGTCGGTTCAAGTTCTAGAAGCTGGATTCTTCAGTCCACTTCCTGATACATTCGTCGGTCAGGCTTCGGTCATGTGTCGGCTGACCGAAGATACCATGTCGGTTGACCGACCTATTGTCGGTTCGAATTCCAGAGAGCTGGAATTCACTGAGACAGATTTCAGATCTGTCGGTTAGTCCGTCGGTTGACCTGTCGGTCGACCGACACTACCATGTAGGCTGACCGACACAATGTCGGTCAGAATTCCAGAGAGCTGAAACTCTCCGAGACAACTCCCAGAGCTGTCGGTTAGCTTGTCGGTCAGGTGTCGGCTAACCGACACATGCTCAGAAGTTCAGTTCTGAACTTCGGATTTTCTGAAGCAAAACTTCCCGAAATTGAGTCAAATAGACTCCAACATCTCTAAAACACTATAAATCATAAGAATGCATAGTACTTGCCTTTTGTGAAGGTTGAATGGAGAATAAACCTTCCTTAGCTTGTAGTTCCAAGAGAAAACCTTGATTCCAAGCTTGACACTTTCACAATTTGAAAACAAAGTTGGGGAAGATGAAGTGAAGGATGAAAACTCCTTGAAAACACTTACAAATCCCTTGTTTGCCTCTTGATTGAGTAAGATTGGAAGGAAAGAAGAGAAAAGCAAGAGAAAATAGTTGCCTAGGGTTTGGAAGAAGATGGAAATGAGATGAATGATCTCATTTAGGTTATTTTAGCTTATATAAGCTATGAAAGTGCACTTAAGTCCATCCATTCCACTAAATTACAATTTAAGTCAAATGAAGGGTCATTTGGCCAGATTCTCGTCAAACGACTTCGAACCTATTATGAAAGTTGACGTACTCGTCGAGATACACGCGTTGGTATCAAGAGTTTCCGTATTCGACGAAATACGCGAAATTTCGTATTTACATAAAAGTCCTTCATTTCTACGTTTGAGTCTAAAACTCCATTTAAACCATGCAAATCCATTCTTTACCATTCCATTAAGCCCAATTCATTCATTTGAGGCTTATTCCATATTATTTGGTCATTGACCATCATTAGCTCAATTAACCGCAGTTAATTAGCCTTAAGCATAACCAATCCACTTAATCTTTTCATTATCCGTTCATTCTATTCATTTGGGACTGACTCATCGAGCTTAGTCATTAATTACCATTAAACTAGTTAAACATGGTTAACTAGCACTAAGTTCAATTAACTAGAGTTAATCGCGATTAACTCGGGACGAGACCTGACAGGTAAGCAAGAGTGCACAAATTTGTTATATAAAAAACAACTTAGGGACCCAACTGCTCCCCACCGGAACACAATTCAAAAGGCATGATTTTGGTCAAGCTCTTTCACCCCAAATCTGCTAGATTTGCACCATAATATTTACACAGAACAGATCCGTAAAATACTTATCATTTACTACATAACTTATCTTTCATGCGGAAATGATGACAAATAAAAATACCACCCAAGAAGTACGTCCCCTGGTAGCTCTCTAAGTACTTGATAAATGGTTGAGCTTCCTTGACTTTGACAGGAGAGCCCAGGTTCTAGCCAGAGCCTGGTCAGTAAAGACAAGGTAGTTTACTTTCTTGTTATCCACTCTCAAAACCTAGAACAAGGTCCTATAGCCTGCAGAGGAAAACAGAAAGGGGGTCTAGGTTTGTTCCAGAAGTTTTCCATGTGAATCTTTACACAGAGAGCCAGCTACCTAAAGGCAGCAACCCATATCAAGAAAAGTGCCCACATGATTTAGTTGGAGTTCATGTGTCACGGAATACCCCATCTGCCAGGTGCCTTTCATGGGCTAGAGTATGTCCTTCAATCTAAATGAGTTACAGAATCAACAGAATCTGGAGAGCCACTAACCAAAGCATTTTATACATGAATGTGCAACAAAATAATGGGAATCTCAAAGCAAAATAATGATCATTCTTTATGGGTAGTTTGGATGTGGGGGCAATTCCGGTGTCTATGAAACTCTTGGTTGCGCAAATGAAGACTAATGCATTTGGATAACTTCAGGTACCCAAGTCACAGAAGTTTTTATTCTGTCATAACTAATTACAAATCACAGAAATTTTCGCATCATCCGTTTTAGAATTTCATAACTGAACACCCTGTGGGAATACAATGGACTACTTACTTCAATAGATTTCACAGCAGGATATCATGCAATTCAAAGTCCTAAAACTAGGAAAAGTAGAACAGATCACTTTCCTTCACTATAATATTTGCTGCAGCATCTTTATATCTATAGAATGATTAAATGCTGCAACACTAACCATGATACAAGGCAACAAATCTCAATAAAAATAAATAAATCACCGCATCTAAGAAATAAGAGGAAAAGCAGAATCAACAACATTATTTGAAAATGTCACTGGACAACAATTCTTCTATACACACAGCAGATGGAAAATGATGAAACAGATTACAAAAACTATGAGTTTTCATTCCATCTTCTTGGACTATGGTTCCCTGATACCTAAACATCCATCTTTCATGAATTGATCCAAGTTGCAGGGTGACAAGCCATCAAAAGTTCCCACAGCTGGTGAAGAAGGGCACATAATTTTATAATTTTATTTCTCTTTTTTCTTTTCTTAAGATTTCACCAGCACAGAGAAAGGAGGAAAAAAATCAAGAAAAATCGAACATTAAAAAAATGCAACCAGAAAAATTTAACCAGCATTAAAAAAAAAACCTTCCAGAAAAATCAAAACTTTCCATAAAAAAACAAGAGCACAACGACCTGCAAAAGAGGGGCAATCAAACCACAACGCCTTACAAACACCAAGACCTACAACTCCAAGCCTCATTGCAAAACAAGAAAGATCAAACAACAACGAATCAAAATGAAATCAAAGACTGCATTTGAAGGAATCTAACACACCTAATTGATTAAGATCGACCTGATCTATTCACTCAGATGAAAGAAAACCCAAAAAATAGCCGCCGGGGAGATGAGGACCTGAGTACACCACCGCCGGCCGAGCAGAGAGAGGGTCGGAGTCAGAGATGATCACAGAGGGGAGACGAGCATAGAGGCTGGAGAGAGAATGAGGTTTCCAAAAGAAACCCTAAAGATCGAGCAACTTTGGTTTATGTAAAGAGAGCAGAGGGCGGGAGGGAAAGAGGGGAGAGGGCGGGCGTGGGTGTGGAATAGGGCGGGTAAAATTTTAGTCTCGTTTTTAGAAGAAAACAACCACAAGGAGCAGATGTGGTTTATGGAAAATCATGTGCCTGAAAATACCACAGTCCAAATCAATGGTTTTTCCTGCCATGTCTGTGTCGCTATTCACCCGTTTTGACGTAGTGTATGTTTCACCACCGGAGAAAACACTTCATTGAAGTCAATACCCTCCCTCTGAATATAGCCTTTTGCAACAAGTCGTGCTTTAAACTTAGCATCTTCCACCCTTGGAGTTCCTTCCTTTCTCTTAAAGACTCATTTGTAACCAACAATCTCCTGGCCTTTCGGAGGTTTCACCAGCTCTCAAGTCTGATTCTTGTGAAGAGATTCAATCTCCTCACCCATTGCTAGTTACGGCATCTCGATATGTAATGGGCTTTGATTCAATATTCTCAGCAGTATTAAGGGCATACACAACAATATCCAATATCTTCATACCCATATCTTTGAGATTGCTTAATACGCCTCCTCTCTCTGGCCCTAGTAAGCATGTAATTTCCAGAACTGCAATTTCCTCATTTGAGGTTTGAATCTCCTCTACAGCTTGTTGAACTGGGACATCTCCTTGCAACTTATCTTGTAAGTTTTCTAAAGCTTCCTTCTCAAGCTCCACTTATTTACTAATACCGTCTTTATTCTCCACCTGTGTAAGGTCCTCGACCTTACTAGGTCAGTTGGGTTCAATAGTAGGCCCATTGACCCATTTATTTTGTAATTATTATAATTTATTGTATTGTTAGATGTTTAGGTGGGTTTAGATCATAAGCGAGTTTCTTTTAGAGTTAGAATAATGTTTGCAAAGTTTCGTGCATTTCTAAGTTCGTTTGATCCTAGCAGGGAGACTTTGCAATTTAGGAAAAATTGAGTGTTTTTCGAAAAATTCCAAATGCTATGATTTTTGGGTTTGTTGGAAAGGTCTCGTCGCGCTGATCATTTTTGTCTCTTGGCTCGTTACAATCTGACTATTAGAAACCCTTCAAGTAGTTCATTCTTTCACCGGACCCACTTAATGGGCAAACTTGGTTTTTTCCCCTTATCTTGTTCTTAAGTAGGGATTAACCCTAAATCCCCTAGGCATTCTCTGTAATGAAGCTACAGTAGCCCATTCTCTTTCCTCTTCATCTTCGCAAGCTCCAAAACTCCACTTTGGAATATCATCTTCGAAGATCCAAACTGCACAACTTCATCCTCTCGATCTCCTCTTTCCATTGATCATAGTTTGGTAAGCTTTCTTTTAACCTCATCTTTTCAATCGTCTTCTCCTTTGGCTAGATTTAGGTTGTTCTTGATCCTTTTCTATCCTTCCTTCTCCTTTGGGTTTTAGGTTGTATTTGATTGGGTTGGATTCGTAGTTTTCGCGATAGAAAGGTTCTCCTCAAGTTTTTCCCAATTTCATCTTCTTCTTGGTTGAGACAAGTAGATATGCAATTTATAATTGAATATATTTGTATTGTTTTCTATTGATTGCGATGATTTCTTAACAGAATACCCCAATGCTAAGTTTGTTTCTGATATTGAATTGGGATTAACATGCTAGGTTAGGTTTTGGGAATTTGGATTGGTTTAATTTTTAACTGGTAATTCTATATTGTTTAATCTAATAGAATGACATGGAAATGATGATGGGAATAGATTGGAGGTGAGCTTGGAGGCTCCTCTTTGTGCAGGTTTTAGCCTTTGGAAAGGCTTAGGAAGGGAGGGAATGATCTGGAATTGGAGAACTTCAGAAATGACCTGATGCTGTTCTGAACGCGTGAAGTCGGTTAGGTTTCGGTCAGGGGTCGGTCAATTGAACTCATACTCAATTCTAATTCAAGAGAGCGATATGTAGCTCTTGATGGGTGTTTAGTTAGCAGAGTTCAGCTTCAGTCAACCGAACAGTGGAGTTCAGTCAACCGAAGGTGAACCGACAAAAAGCCGAGTTGAGGCAGAAGGATCTGGAAATTTGGACTTTCTTGTTGGATGGAACGGCAGGAGTTCGGTCAATCGAATCAGACTTGGTTTTAATTCCAGAGAGAAGGTTTTAGCTCTCTGTTAGTGTTTGGTCAACCGAACTCAAGATTCGGTCGACTGAACAGAAAAGTTTGGTTAACCGAAGGCTGACCGAAGGTGAGCCAAAATGACCATTTTTCCCTGTTTATTTTGGACCGAGACTATTAACTTAGGTTTGGGACTTAGATGTTGGAAACCATGAACCGACTATCACATGATCATAAATGGGATTAAAATCAAAGCACGTGACTTGGTGTACGTCGATGAGTTGCTTAGGTATTCGTGTATCATGCATGGCTTAACTAAATGCGTATGGAATTGTCTCAATAGATGCTTAACATGATTATACACTAAGGGATTCCTTTAGAAGCATCGTTGATCCAATTTCTACACGTACTCTGTTAGAATATGTGCGGTATAGGGATGACACCACTTGCCTAGGTTTGGGTTGTAATTCCTCTTTGACTCGGGGCTTGTATCCGTTGTTATTATCCCTTGTACACTCTGTTGGCATAACATACTTAACTAATTATGAAATGTAAATTCTTGTAGAACTAGGACATGGACCTGACTTAGAGTGTACCTTAGAAACCTTGTGTCATGTATTGATAAACATAACTGGCTAGCATGAAAGGGATTATCAGGTGATTGACTTGTCTTGTATTGTCTTGAAATGAGTAATCCCTATGATCATGTCTTGTGTGTGTTGAGCTAGCCAGCCTTACTTGTCTTGTTCTCTTTGTATCAACACCACTTCGTTTTATTTGAATACTATGGCTAACTGCAGTTTGGGGTTTTATTGATTGGCCGGCTACTCGGACATCGGGCTGGGCAGTCGGCGTAGGACGGCATCCATGGCGTTAAATAGCTGGGAGCGGGTTAAGACCGTGCTGCTCTTCTTAGGACCGGGAGCTAGGATAACCCTGAAGTCGGACTTTAGTATCAGTGATCTCGGTTGGATTGTTACTAATACCCCGTGAGGTGCCTAGGATATTCTCGGAGTCTCCCTCTTGATTCTTGCATTGCATTGTATGGATAGTGGTTATTGCTAGATGATGTTAGGAGCTTCTGATGATTATTATTCCTCCTTAATGCTTAGCATTATTTCCTTGTATTCACCTGATTTTTTACTCGCCATTATTCTAATATTTGATGCATGCCATGTTTATTATATCTTGCTTATTTATTGCTCAACATATCGTTGACTCTGTTCCTTAATGTGCAGACACCCCTGGTGAATACTATAATGAGGAGCAAGCTGGTGAGGAGATCACAGAGGATCTCGAATCAGCAGAGCAGGAGCGAGAGTGGCGTGCCGATGACAAAGAGTAGCGTCATCATCCCTGACACGAGAGAGAGATTCATTAGATTTATTTATTCATTTATTTCTCTCATTGAACATTTCATTATTGACATCATTATTTCTTTGAGATTTATTATTCATTGTTTGATATTCAATATGCCTGGAAGTATATGGCTTCCCTAGTTCTTTTATTCCTTAAGGTTTGAAACATAATATCCTCACAATGGACTTACGATCTTATGCCTAAAGGGAAATTTTTTTTAATTAGCCCTAAAATTTACTCTCCGGATTTGGTTTATTCTCTAATCGGGTTTGGGGGACGTGACAACTTGTTTACTGACACCATTGTCATTTCCAAAATCAAGACACTTATTCTTCGGTTTCAATATAGCAAACTCGTCAAAGGTCACATCTCTGCTTATAATGCATATGGGAGATTTCCCATCTGGGCACAACCTATATTCTTTCACACCATCTGTATACCCTTGAAATATATACTTTCTTGCCCTTGGTTCAAGTATTCACATGAGCATAGGCAGGACAACCAAATATCCGCAAGTTGGTGGAATCAGCAAGAGATCCTGACCATAACTCTTCAGAAGTTTTACATTATATAGCTGATGGAGACCAGTTGATCAAATAACAAGTTGTGTTAAAAACTTCCGCCCAGAATTTCCTAGGTAACCCTGGACTAGAGAGCATGCACCGGGCCCTCTCTAGAATAGTTCTGTTCACCCGTTCTACAACTCCATTCTGTTGCGGTTTATTTCTGAGTGTGTGATGTCTCACAATCCCTTCATTATTGTAAAACTCATCAAAAATACTATTACTGAATTCTAAGCCATTTTCAGTTCTTACATGCTTGACTTGTTTACCTATTTGCTTCTTGATCATAGCCTTTTATTGCTTGAACTGTGCAAAGGTTTCATACTTGAGCTTTAAGATATACATCTAGACATTCCGAAAATAGTTATTAATAAAGGTCAACATATATAGACCATCGTTAAGAGACAAAACACGAGAGTGACCCCAAAGTTCAGAGTTGATATAATCCAAAGTACCCTTGGTCTGATGAACTGCTGTCATGAACTTGACTCTACATTGCCTTCTGAAGACACAATGCACATAGAAGTCCAGCTTTCTAGTTTTCTAACCACACGACAAACACTGTTTTGTCAACTCATCCATACCCCTCTCACTCATATGTTCAAGTCGCATATGCCATAACTTGATAGTTTCCAAATCTGAATCTGAGAATGACACAGCTTTAGCACCTGTGATTCTACTACCTTGAAGAAAGTAAAGGCCATTATGCTTCTGTCCCTTCATCACTACAAGATCACCCTTTGAGATTCTCTTAACATCACCTCCCGCTTTGTAAGTATAGCCATTGGAGTCAAGCGTATTCAAGGAAATCAGAGTTTTCTTCAACTCTGGAACATGACTGACATCTGACAAAGTTCTCACAATACAGTCATACATTTTAACTCTGATTGAACCTATCCCGACAACCTTACAGGTTGAATTATTTTCCATAATTACTTAACCACCATCAATAAACTAATAATTGGTAAACCAATTTCTGTAAGGACGCATATGATAGAAACACTCCGAATCAAGAATCCACTCATCTACTGAGCTACCAACAGTAATTAAATGAACTTCTGCACCATCAGAACTACTCTCTGCAACATCGGTTGCAACACCGGCAACATCTCCAGAATCAACTTTCTCCTTTCCTTCACTTTGGACAATGTTTTCTAAAGTGCCATTCCTTGTGACATTGGAAGCACTTTAATTTTATATATTTTTTATTTTGACATAGATCGGCCGTTTCTGTTCTACCACGTGCTACCAAAACCTCACCAGAACTATCATTGTTTTCTGTTGCAACCTTTTTCTTCAACTCCTTGGAGTTAAAGGCTGACTCAACATCTTCCTTAAAAAGAGTTTCTCTACCCTACATCATGGTATCAATAAAATTCTCATACGAGGGTGGTAAAGAATATAGTAACATAATAGCTTGGCCCTCATCATCAATTTTAACATCTATATTTTCAAGATCCATAATAGCTTTTGTGAAAGAATCAAGGTGGGTTGAAACAGACGTACCTCCCTGCATTTGTGAGGTGAACAACCACTTATTCAGATACAGGCGATTCGTGAGAGACTTCGTGATGTGCAATTTCTCTAATTTCTGTCATATGCCAACAGCAGTGTTCTCCTGAGCAACCTTTCGTAGCCCACCATCGCTAAAAATAACATAATTTGACCGTACATCTTTTCCAGCAACTCATCATTCTGTTCATCTGACAGATCTTTAGGCAGGTTATTCTTTCCCTTCAAAGCTTTATGCAACCCATTCTGAAACAGTAAAACATGCATCTTCAAACCCCATAAACCGAAGTCGTTGTTTCCATTGAATTTCTCAATTTTAAATTTTACATCCATTCTGCAAATCTATTACCGACCAACGTAGATCTCGTTACCACGAGCACGCTTGAAGAAACCGATCTGAAATCCAACTTCGGATGGCTAAGATATCGAAAAAATAAGTTTCTACGCTCCTATCAGTCAGTCTCCTGCATTGACCTTGAACAAACAATATGCTTCCACAACTGCATAGATTCGCTCGCAACGAGTCCGTAGGTTCAAACGGATCTCAGATCAGACTTCAGAGCGTTAAGATATAAAAAAAAAACAGTTTTCAGCCTTCGATTTGGTCAAATTTGTCTTGACCGCATGGATCTGCTGATATCAGCGCCTTTTTGCTGATCATCAATGTAGCTTAGATGTTGACTTCCCTAGGATTTAAATCCCGTGATCTCCGCATCAAATCAAGCATGGAATAATCAAATATATTAACAGGTATACACAAGTAGTCATCCCAAATGCAATTTCTCGAGGACTTTTTTGGTGCAAATCAGATTCTAGCCTAGGGCAGGTTATACGCATGCTAACAATGGTCCAATTCGTTAGCTCAGATTTTCATGTTGATGGTGGTGGTTATTTGTACACATGCTCCCAATGGTCAAATCAGTTAACTCAGATTTTTATGTTGATAGAAGTGGTTATTTGTACACATTCTGCTAATGGTCAAATTAGTTCTCAGATTTTTATGTTGATAGAAGTGGTTATTTGTACACATTCTGCTAATGGTCAAATTAGTTGGCTCAGATTTTCATATTGATAGAAAGGAAATTTGTACAATGCTACCAATGGTCAAGTTGATCAACTTAGCTTTTCATATTGATAGAAGTAGTTTTATTTGTACGAAGAAAACAAGGGAGGTGATTATCTGTAATTGTCAAAAGATACTACAACCATTATAATATATTAAGAGAAGGGTTTTTGGATTAGATTTTGACCGGTAGTTGTTCCCACTATCTCAGTTCATTTCACCTGATCTATCCCCGCCACATTTAATTCAACCTCCTTCTTTTGTCAGTTATCCTTATTACACCTTAATTACCTCAAATCCATCTACTTAACTTTTAACTTGCTCTTAGTGGCGGAAGGAGGTTTTGCCCCTCCTCAACTTTTACTTTTCTTCGTTATGTAATGGAGATTGATGAAAATTTTTAAAGGACTTTTGTTCTTTTGAAATTATGACCCTCGTGTGTTATATTTTCTTTCGCAATAGAGAAAATTTGAAAAGTCTTATAGCCTCTTTTGTCTTTCACTTGCAAAAGCCAAATGTAAGTTATCATTTTCTCTAGTTTTAAGGACAAAGAATAGAAAGTGAATTATCCTTTTAACCTCCATCCAACCATCCCCGCTTTTCTCTCCAACGATTTTGTTAAGCATTTATTCTCCAATAGATATTGAAGAAAGCTTTCTTTCCAAGACTGCAACAATTGGAGATTTGAAGTAGATACTTTGCATTCATCCGACCATCCCTTCTTCATTCTTTTTTCTTTCTTTCTTTTTTCCCTCTTCTTCATCCAAACATATAAATTTTTGTGGGGCTTTTCAAGTGGGCCATCTAGCATCTTAGACGTTCAGATTATTAGAGTTAGATTTTGGATACGTAATATATAAATAGTGTAGATTATAAAATAATGTAAACCTATAGTCTATGAATAATGTAGATCATGTACATAGATTTTATTTTTCAATCTTGACCATCCATTTTTTCTGTTACCATTCAGATTGTTAATGTGGCACATATGATGAAAATGCAAAGTCGGGCATCCCTAATGGATAGTTCTATATTGAATATTTAATATTAATCAATTTGCATGTCTTGTAAATCAATAATGAGATAAAACCATCTCATCAACATGTTTTAAAGTTTATGGGCCACATAAGGTGGGGTGGAGTTTACATTTGGTTGTGTAGACATGATGACAATTGTTAAAAAAAAAGAAAAAAAAATCTTTATTGGAGCCAAGAAATGACTTTTCAAATTTTCATGGGAATCTGGTTTATATGTGACTTGATGTACTCTAGTTGATATTCATAGTTGTTCTTTGCCAAAAGGCCGAAAAAAGTATAGTTAATTGATATTAAATTAACTTATTATTTTTTGGGCAGTTTCTCTTACTTGGGTTTTTTTTTTTTTTTTTTTTTTACTTTGCCTATGCCCCCCAATGTAAGAAAATCTGGCTCCGCCACTGCAAGCAGTACTCACGTATATTACCACTTTTCTATTTTTCTTTATTACCCAACAACTCCCTTTTTTCCCTATTCTCCTGTTACCTTTCTAACCCACTTCTCCTATTCTGTTTCAACTATACTTTTTATCGTTTTGCAAAAGAGGCACTTTCACAGTCTTTACTCCTTTTAATTATCCTATAAAGTTTTCAAAAAATAAAATTTTAAATGTTTATTGGATATTGGAATGGTGATTTCATGAAAAATGTGACTTTATTCTCTTCGTAAATTCATACGTATTCATGAATAAAAAATCTTCAAATTCATAGTTATTAGAATTTTAATAATCATTTATTAAAACTTCACATATTTCTTTCCATAAACATTTATTAATTTACAATGTATAAATATATGGATATTAATTTAAAATGTATGTATGTGGCGGTGCTAAGAATGGCTTATTATGCTAGTACATATTTAATTAAAAGAAGTCCAATCTATGTGGTCCAAGAAATCTACAAGAAAGCTTTTGTCTATGAATGATTCTTATTTAGCTTTTACAAATCGGTACTGATGAACAACTATATATACACAATGATAATTACAATAAATAAACTAAAATGATTGGGACTGGAAAATTCATTGAGCTCGACCTTACAATTTTGTTAACAGGGCCAAGTGTGAAGTCTAAATTGTTGAAAGCAACTATTCCCTTGCATATCATCTCTGGGCCATATTTCACTCCATTCGAAGTTGGTCCACCTTTATAATATGGAGCCCACCATTATATATAGGAATAAGAACATGGGCCTACGTTTAGGAATTACGTGGACCCACTATAAGAATTACAATAGTGTCCATGTAGGGATTGTTGTGCATGGGATCTATCTTTAGAAATTACAATATGGGCCCACCTTTATAAAAATTATAACGTGGGCCCACCTTTTGTGATTGTGGTGAATGTGGATTCACCCTTTTAGACATTACAAAGTGAAGCTATATTATTGGGCACCTAAATTGTAATAGGCACTTAGGTTCTTTGGAAACTCTAAAATAAGCTCTAATTTTATAATTTCGAGCTCATCTACGTATTGGAGCGTTTGGTAAAATTGAAATTGTATTTTATATTTTAAGGGTTATACACATATTACAGTTTTGACTTTTGAAAATATATACCAAGGGGAGCTACTTTTTTAGTAGAGTTTTATCTTAGCAAAAGGGGATGGGTGTGGATATTGCAAAATCTATAAGATTTGTTTATTTTTATTTTTTATTTTTTAAGAAAACGAACTGGCCCTATATTCTCATTCCCAATGGTGGGTCCCTTTCGTAACTCCTATCAAAATGGGCCTCCTGTGCTAATTTTATAATTCTAAATATCATGTTGTAACTTTTTTTTTTATACAAAACATGTTACTTTTAAAGCCAGAGTAGAGCCCAAGGGTGGGCCTCAGTTTTACAATCGTGGAATGCAGAACCATATTTCAGTTTTTATAAAAGTGGGCCATGTTCATCACTTACGACAAAAGAGTTAAAAGGCTGAATCTGACATCTCTACCATGTGGCACCCCAACAGGGGATCCGTTTCCAACTTTTAAAGTCCTGATGACGACGTGGGGAATAACGAGTGCATGCAGCTTGTCGCTACATCCGGCCCTAGAAAGTAGGCTCAAACGTAATCGATTCGAACTCAAAAAAAAAAAAAAAAACCGCATCCAGCTGTCAATATCATCGAAGTTGGCTTTGACCACGGCCCAACCCTATGTTGGATGAGCTTTCACACAAAAACGCATGTTTTTTTTTTTCCTAACCCAGCTTAGGGGGCTGCTGGGGTTAGTTGGTGACGAAAGTAAATCTCGGATTAGAGAGATTAAACCTCAGGTGAGAAAAGGGACTGCTCAAGTTCAAACCATAAATTGATAGGTATGAAATATTGACGCCTTTTGCTACTAGGGTTAGTGGCCCGTTTTTACAAAAAATGCATGGTTACAAGAGAAAATTTCAAATCTCTTAATTATCTCATTAAAAAACTTCAACTTATTTTCAATATATACTTGGACACAGGAACCCCTGGTTCATGTCATATGCACAGCCCATGTACAATGCATATGCTTCATTGCCAGTCACGTGTGGTGCAAGTACTCACAAATTCATGAAATTGCCACACCGCTCAAATCCTTCTCAAATCTCAGGGATCACAAGCTTAACCCAAGTTAGTAGGAATATGGTTAACGTTCAAACCAAACCATAACGCACGCATAAGGTTGTCCTTATCAAACCCGCAATCATAGAAAGTCTGGAAGAAAAACCTGCCACTTCTCTCTATAAATTCCCCCTCCCTCTCCTCCATCAGCTCTACACCCAACATTTAGAATCCTAATACCCTTATCCTAGCCATGGAAAACTGGGTCATCCTTTCCTTTGTTTTTGCTCTATTTGTCTCAGGTGAGCTCCATCTATATTCGTTTATCATTCAATATTGTTGAATGTTAGATGATATATGTTATAAAGGAACTCTTTTGAGTCCATTGCCAGACACCAGCATGGAGACAAAGGAAAGACAAAGGTTCCCATTTTCCAGCCAGGGCTAACAAGTGGGCTGTTGGCATGTAACTGGAATAATATATTAAGTAACATGTGTATTATATAAAAGATTATTTTGGGATTTGAATATGGGTTGTTTCAAAAAATATTTTCAAGATATATCCTACTATCATGCTCCTGTTTGGAGTTTTGGATACGGCGTGAGTTTGGCAAGCATGGTGTTGTTTGGGTCTGTGTTCCTCTTTACGGTTTCCCCAGCTCGCCAGTTTGGTTTTGTGTAACTTGATTGTTTGTATGTTCCAGCTGAACACCATCATGGTGTTGTTTGGGACTGCGTTTTTCAAGTCCCCCGTGAAGTATATTTACCATTTGAATAACTTTGAGTTATATGTGCATGTACACTTCTCTCTCTTTTTGCAGTATCAAACCATTAGTAATTAAGATACTGGATCCAAATTGAAGCTAGCTATGAGTTTCGAACTTTGGAGAGGGTATCTCAATGGGAGCTTCTATCGGCACCGGGGATTTTAACTCTCACCACCATACTAGAAGACAAAAAAAAAAAAAAAAAAAAACATTTTCTAAACTACCCCTCCTCCCTCACCTCTACTGCCGCCCGATCTCCCTCTCCACCAGCAGGTAGGAGGTGGTGGGAGTGAAGGATAGAGATTAAGAGGAAGGGAAAGAGTGAGAGGGAGAGGAAAGAGGGAGCCTCCCTCCTAGCGACAGGAGAGGAAGAGGGTAGACGGGGTAGGGGTATTTTAGGAAAAAAAATTCTTATTTTGCGCAGTGGAGAAATAACTTTCCCTGGTTCCAATAGAAGCTCCGATCTCATTATCTCATTGGAAAAATTTCTCCTGCTCTATACACTCCATGGGGGCACTCATCCCAACCGTCTCCAAAGGGGGGAAAACCCTCTTAAATTCCATAGGCCCCACCGTGATGGTGGTCACAATCCGAATGTAATTCATGGCACTATATGGTCTATAAATGTATTTCATGGTTTTAGAAACGTCTTCGTGCAAAATGAGACCTTTTTTTACGGGATGGTATGTTAATTCTATTTCCATATATATTTATTTCGGTCTTTCCCTTTAAAGAAACTTTATATATATATATATATATGGGGGATATTCAAGTGCATCCATCCCTCACCATTTGTGGTGAGGGACACCACTTTTGGGGAAAATTCAAGTACAAAATAAAGGTACAAAAGAGAAGTGCACTTCTCTTTTGTACTTGAAACTTCCCCAAAAGGGGTGTCCCTCACCACAAATGGTGAGGGATGGATGCACATGAATATTCTCCTATATATATATTGTAATATTCAGGTTCTAGTTTGTTCTTATAATGTCTTGGCTGTAAATAAAATAATAAAAAGAGCTATAATATGTTGGGGATGGTCAATAGAGTTTTATTTATTTTCCAACTAAATTAAGCCATTTAAAATTGTCTGTGAAAGTGTTCAAAAAACTAAAATAAATATAAAGTTTGATATATTTCTTTAGTTATTAGTGTGTTTTGCACGCAAATAAGATAATACATTGAATAGAAATAGGCAAGAAAAGAATTTCTATAAAAATTCTCTGTTTCAGACTAATCCCTTAAAAAATCAGTAACAACTTAAAATGTTCAGAAAATTAAGAAATGCAAATCTTCAGTTTTCTTTTCATTATTTAGTTGTCTTACTAGTGAATGACAAAAAGTATAGAATATACTAATTGTAGAGAGAAGAGTTTCAAAACAAATTTTTTTTTTTTTTTTTTTTTGGTTTGGACTAAAAACTGATATAACTCATGGTAGAAATTACTTAATTTACTGCTTTCGGATAAATTGATACAAAATGAAGAAAAGGGAAATAACTACACCAGGAATTTAGAAAAGATCAAAATTCTAAATTTAGAATGTTGGGATGTTTTCATATTCAAGGAGTTCTTTTTTCTCAATATCATTGCTTAGTATAGAATTATAAATTATGTATAAATCTTAGGATTTTTTTAAAATGTGAGGAACTATTTAATAATTGATTTAATATAACTTTACCATTTTATCTCAATTTCCTAAAGATATTTTTATTTTTTGCAAGATTTTGTAAATTTCAAGGCATCACTCAAAATCAATACTTATTTGCAAAAATATAATGATATTTTTTTATAAAGAGCCTGAATCTTCTCTTCAAAGAAATCTTGTAAGGCTCCTAGGTGGGTGCACATGTTAAATCAATTTGGTGATGACCCCAAACTCCCGTTGGACTGAAATTTGACTAGAACAAATGAAAGGAATGGAATGGACGTTCAGATTCTAACAATTGGGTCCCTTAATGGTTAATTGACTGTCCATCAACCAAACAAAGAGACCACCATCAAAGGTAGAGATATATGTAAAAAAAAAAAATCATTGAAATAGACTCTCATGACAATTTTGTTTTTGCATGGTTGACTTCCAGGAGCCAAGTCTGTCACATTCACCTTCACAAACAAGTGCACCTACACAGTGTGGGCCGGCACCTTGAAAAATGCTGACAAGCCCCAATTAGCCCAGACTGGGTTCCAACTTGACACAGGTGCGTCACAGACAGTGGATGCCCCGGCGGGGTGGGGTGGCCGGATGTGGGGCCGAACGCGCTGCACCACCGATGCCAGCGGAAAATTCTCTTGTGTCACCGGTGACTGCGGGGCTCAAATCCCATGCAATGGTGCTGGGGGTGCAACCCCAGCCACATTAGTGGAGTTCACTCTGGGGACCGGAGGCGGCAAAGACTTCTATGACACCAGCCTAGTCGATGGATTCAACTTACCCATGTCGATCACCCCACAAGGAGGGACCGGCGATTGTCGTGGGAGCGGGTGCCCGGCGGATGTGAATGCGATCTGCCCATCTGAGCTGCGAGTGACAGCACCGGATGGATCAACGGCAGGGTGCAAGAGTGCATGTGCTGCATTTGGAACACAAGAGTATTGTTGCACGGGGGTGTCCAATGATCCAAATATATGCAAGCCCACTAACTACTCCATGATCTTCAAGAATGCTTGCCCCCTTGCTTATAGCTATGCTTATAATGATGGTAGTAGTACTTTTACTTGCACCGGTGCTAACTACCTCCTCACCTTCTGCCCATAGCTGATCAGCTGCAGGTCCTTCGCCTACTTTCTTATAAATTTCTAGGAAATCGAATAAAGAGCTAAAGGTCCTTCGCCTAATTTCTTATAAATTTCTAGGAAATCGAATAAAGAGCTGAAGGTCCGTTTTGTTTTGGTAAAATAATATCTTGTATGTTGGGTATTAAGCATCTGCTTAATTCCACTGCTGGTTTCTCACCATGTATTCATGGATGTCTTCGGTAGAAATGAAAGAAAAGAATATTATGGTTTTACAAATCTCATTTGAATGTGAGATTAGGGGTTTCTATACATTCCTGGTGTTTACTTTAAAGTGATTCAAACTGCTCAAAAATCAAGGGCCTCCTTCGCGATAATGGGCATCCGGCCACTCAAAATCACGGTCCTCGTGATCCATATGTATTGGTATATATCAAGCCTAATTTCAATGTAATTAGACTTGGGCCTACTCTTGTATCGGTTGCTTGTACAACATGATGATCCGCACTCCTTTTGGCATTTATATTTAAATAACATATTTTGTTTTTTAACAATCTTGGCCGAAGTCTCGTTAGGTTAAAATTTAGCCGAATGCCAATACATAGGGAACTCTGATTTTAAAATGGCTTTGGGTAAATGAGCCCTAGCCCCTACTGATAAGCTTATAGGCTCGATTGACTTGCTGTTGCTTCTAGTTGGCTTGTGATCTGAAACGTGTCCGCCCATAAAAATGTGCTCTGCCATATTTCACCCAAAAGGAAGTCATATGAACCAGTTTTTGTTCCCTGATGGGCTGCCACATCAGTTGCCAGGATTCTCTTCTAATGGATTGAGCGAACTCTAGTATCTTAACAAGAGTGGTTGTCCCTACCATCAAACTATGCTTGTGGAGATTTTAAAATCGTCTGATTGATTGATGTAATTAAAGAAGAGAGTTTTGTCCATAGTTAATCTCATTTTGATGCTTGCGTCAATCAAATAGTATATATCATTTTAACTAAAGTGAAATTTATTGTTCAACTTAGATTACTTGAGAGTGTATAGTATAAATAAGTTGGACAAGCAAAAGACGATCACTCTAGGTCAATACTAAGGTGATATCATGGAAATTGATATGTGATCATTAATGATTTTATTTTATTGAAGATCTTTCATTTCTGTTTCGGTTGAATGACAGATGAATGATCACGAGAGGATCGAGATTGGAATAGATTGTTTATATGGTTTTCCTTAAACCCGTTTGGCACTTTACTAGTTTAGTAAAAGTAAAGTAAAGCCCATATTACTCAGACAATGGGTTACATCAAAAGTACATTTTTTTCAAAATTCCCTCATCGTTTAAAAAAAAGTAAAAAAAAAAAATCTCCTCTTTTCTATACAAAACAATTAAAAATAAAATACCATAATAACCCACTTATATTTTAGTCTCTGTCAATTTGCTGCTTTACTTTATCTTTATTTTATGGTAAAATTACCAAACGAGCCCACCAATGGATTATTGAAGAGTTGAGGGGCAAAGAATGTAAGGAAGCAATGTAAATGAAAACTTAGCTTTCATAAATTTTAATTATTAGGGTGATAGGTGTGTACTCATTAATTACCTATTTTCGCTCTATTCAATTTCCGTGGAAGGAAAAGATATTTGATAGTTATTTTTTAATATTCAATCTTCTTTTGTAACAAATTACGCAAACACTATAAAACAAATAGGCTCAAGCTTGAGCTTGCAAATTGCACTCAACATTCAAAATCCAGAATTGAGCTTAATACCTTGACTCGATTTCTAGCCTGAACATTCTTAACGCAAGTAACAGTTATCATAAGCAAGATAGGGTCAAGGCCATGTTCCACCCCTAATAAAAAAAAGTAGGTGGATGTGCAAAGGCCATAACAATGGGGGGTACCAATATCTGGAACATTGACTTTATAAAAAAGCAATGTTACCTTAATTTTGGGGTCATTCAATCTTTCTAACGATCATAAAGGGCACACGTGGCATGCAAAATTAAGGTAACGTTGCTTGTTTATAAAGTCAATGCTCAGGTCAATGAGAGAGCAGGGGATGTGACCACGAGATCCTTGAGGAAGTTGAATGTATAATGCCAATTCTTTCTCCTTAAAGTTAAATAAAGGTCCAAAAATGGGAATTAGGAACGGCCTTGAACATCTTATTAGATATAATGTGGATTAGAGTCCCCTTAATTATCACCTATGGAGGTTTGTAACAAATGAAAGATTAATACACACCACTGAAATAAGGTTCATACTCATTAATACTCCTTCTTCTATAGCCTGTAAACCTTAATTACACTAGAAATAATCTCTAGACTAATTTAGAGACCTATTTACACTCATCAAATGAGTTTTTGATTCAATTAGAATCACCTTTGTTTGGACCCAACTTTGAGTCTTCCAATCACTAGGATATGTAGACCACTAAATTGTACGTTGCAAGAGCTTTCCAACGATATGTAGAAGTCCATATTCCGACATACGGGTCAAAAGTTATGGCCATTCCAAGTTAGTATTGTTGGGCTCAATGGGCCGACCTGCTCGAGCGGACGACACTGCTGTGATATGTTTTTTTGTACAGAAACAGAGCCAAAATACTTTGTTTTTGGGGTCTCTTTTTCCTACATAAAATCCATCTCTACATAATTTTTTTGCATGTTACGTAGTGGTCATCATTGACAACGCCAAACTTTTTGCCTACAGGGACATCCAGATGCAGGATCATGGAGAAGCAATACGAACAACTGAGTTTGGTCTTCGATATCAATGTCGCAATGGGACAATACTCAAGGTCATCGAGATAAGCCTGTGTTGGTTCCCGGCGTAACACTCAGCAATTGGCATCTTCATAAAAAAAAAAAGGTCACGAAAAAGCAATGAAGAACTCTTATCAAATTGTTGCCTATGTCGAGAAGCCGACGAATTCTATTCGGTAAGCTTTAGAGGATTTGGCTGAAAGCATTAGGAACCCAAAAAGGCGAATGGCTGATGATGTGGTTAGAGAATTGATGCAGATCCTGGATCTCAGTCCAACTGATGCGGACATTCCACATGAGTGGCTAATTGTGCACTGGGATATGGCTACAGTATTCTTGACCACTCCAGACAAGCGGATTTGGATCCAAAGACAATTCGTTTTGGAGATTTTTCTCTGTTACCCCAGAGTGATTAAAATCCGTTTTGTTTCTTCCTTCAGTGTTGACAAACTTGACAAATTGGCATTTTGTAGGATGATGGTATTTTACATTAGTTCTGAGTAATTTATGTTATATTAACAACCCCAACCCAGCCCCACCATACATCATAGTATCAACAAGATTTTCATATGAGGGTGGTAAAGAATATAATAGCTTGGTCATATTCATCGATTTTAATATCTATATTTTCAAGATCTATAATAGCTTCCTTGAAAGAATGAAGGTGGGTTGAAACAGACGTAAGTTTTGCATTTGTAAGGTGAGCAACTGTTTCTTCATATACAAGTAATTTGTGAGAGACTTGCACATGCACCATCGCCAAAAAAATAACAGAATTTGACCGTACGCCTTTTCTAGCAACTCATTATGAAATCCAGTAACACCGGATGACTAAGATATCGAAAGAATCAGTGTTTACGTTTCGACCAGTCAATCTCCTTCATTGACCGTTGAACAAACAATCTCCTTCCACGACTGCGTAGATCCGTTCGCAACGAGTCCGTAAGTTCAACGTATCTTAGATCGGACTCCGAATCGTCGAGATATCACAAAAACAGTTTTCAGCCTTCGATTTTGTCAAATCTGTCTTGACCGTTTGAATCTACTGACATTAGCGCCTTTCTGCTGATAGTCCGCATCAAATCAAGCATGGAATAATCAAATATATTAACAGGTATACACAAGTAGTCATCCCAAATGCAATTTCTGTCAATGGAGTTTAAACGTTGCTTTCCTCGGATTTAAATCCCGTAATCTCCGCATCAAATCAAGCATGAAATAGTCAAATATATTAACACCTATACGCAAGTAGTCATCCCAAATGCAATTTCTCGAGGACTTTTTTGGTGCAAATCAGATTCGAGCCTTGGCCAGGTTATACACACGCTACCAATGGTCCAACCAATTGGTTAGGTCAGATTTTCATGTTGATAGAAGAGTATTGGTTATTTGTACACATGCTACCAATGGTCAAATTAGTTAACTCAGATTTTCATGTTGATAGAAGTGGTTATTTGTACACATGCTGCCAATGGTCAAATTAGTTGGCTCAGATTTTCATATTGATAGAAACGGTTATTTGTACACATGATACCAATGGTCAAGTTTATCCACTCAGCTTTTCATACTGATAGAAGTGGTTTTATTTGTACGAAGAAAACAAGAGAGGTGATTATTTGTAATTGTCAAAAGATACTACAACCACTATAATATATTAAACAGTTTGTCTATATGAACAAACTCATGGACAGAATTTGGGACAAACTGTCTACGTGGCGCAACATAATTGGGACAATGCATTTCAACTTTTGAGAGAGTCCAATCACGTTGCGCCACGTAGACAGTTTGTCTCAAATTCTGTCCATAGAGTTTGTCGAAATAGACTTTTTGTATATTAAAAGAAGGGTTTTTGGATTGGATTTTGACCTTAACTTTGTAATTATGACCGGCACTTGTTCCCAATATCTCAGCTCATTTCACCTGATCTATTCCCATCACATTTAATTCAACCTCCTTCTCTTTCCAGTTATCCTTATTACTCTTTAATTACCCCAAATACGATCTACTTAACTTTTAACCTGCACTCAGTGGCGGAGGGAGGTTTTGCCCCTCCTCAACTTTTACCTTCCTTCGTTTTTTTTTTTTTTTTGGAGATTGTTGAAAATTTTTAAAGGTCTTTTGGTCTTTAGAAATTACGCCCCTCGTGTGTTATATTTTCTTTCGCAGTGGAGAGAATTTGAAAAGTCTTGCAGACTTTTTTGTCTTTCACTTGCAAAAGCTGAAATGTAAGTCATCATTTTCTCAAGTTTTAAGGACAAAGAATAGAAAGTGCATTATGCTTCTAACCTCCATCCAACCATCCCCTCTTTTCTCTCCAACGATTTTGTTAAGCATTTATTCTCCAATAGGATATAGAAGAAAGCTTTCTTTCCAAGACTGCAACAATTGGAGATTTGAAGTAGATACTTTGCATTCATCCGACCATCCCTTCTTCATTCTTTTCTCTTTCTTTCTTTTTCCCTTCTTCTTCATCCAAACATAAAATAATGTTATTAGAGTTTGATTTTGGATAAGTAATATATAAACAGTGTAGATTATAAAATAATGTAAACCTATAGTCTATGAATAATGTAGATTATGTACATAGATTTTATTTTTCAATCTTGACCATCCATTTTTTCTGTTACCATTCAGATTGTTAATGTGACACATATGATGAAAAATGCAAAGTGGGGCATCCCTAATGGATAGTTCTATTCTAAAATTGAATATTTAATATTAACCAAGTTGCATGTCTTGTAAATCAATAATGAGATAAAACCATCTCATCAACATGTTTTAAAGTTTATGTAAAGTTTATGGGCCGCATAAGGTGGGGTGGAGTTTACATTTTGTTGTGTAGACAGAAAAAAAAAAAAAAATCTTTATGGTAGCCAAGAAATGACTTTTCAAAATTTCATGGGAATCTCGTTTATAGGTGATTTGATGTACTCTAGTTGATATTCATACTTGATCCTTGCCAAAAGGCCGAAAAGAGTATAGTTAATTGATATTAAATTATCTTATTATTTTTTGGGCATTTTCTCTTACTTGCGTTTTTTTTACTTTGCCTATGCCCCCCAATGTAAGAAAATTTGGCTCTACCACTGCATGCAGTACTCACTTATATGACCACTTTTCTTTTTTCCCTTATTATGCAACAACTCCCTTTTTTCCCTATTCTCTTGTTACCTTTCTAACCCACTTCTCCTATTTTCTTTCAACCACATTTTTTATTGGTTTGCAAAAAGAGGCACTTTCACAGTCTTTTCTCCTTTTAATTATTCTATAAATTTTTCAAAAAATAAAATTTTAAGTGTTTATTGGATATTGGAATGGTGATTTCATGATAAATGGGACTTTATTTTCTTTGTAAATTCATACGTATTCATGAGTAAAAAATCTCCAAATTTATAATTATCAGAATTTTAATAATCATTTATTAAAACTTCACATATTTCTTTCCATAAACATATAACAATTTACAATGTATAAATATATGGATATTAAATTTAAATGTATGGACGTGGCGGTGCTAAGCATGGGTTATTATGCTAGTACATATTTAATTAAAAGAAGTCCAATCTGTGTAGTCCAAGAAATCTATAAGAAAGCTTTTGTCTATGAATGATTCTTATTTAGCTTTTACAAATCGGCACTGATGAACAACTATATATATACACAATGGTAATTACAATAAATAAACTAAAATGATTGGGATTGGAAAATTCATTGAGCTCAACCTTACAATTTTGTTAACAGGGCCAAGTGTGAAATCTAAATTGTTGAAAGCAACATTTCCCTTGTATATTATCTTTGGGCTAAATTTCACTCCAATCGAAGTTGGTCAAGAGCTAACAAGGTTATAATTGTTTGAAGGGTTCAGATTACAAATGCTAGTTCCACAACTGAAGTTAAGAGTTCTCCAAGACCTGGCATGAGAGGATCTAAGTTCATCAATGGTATATAATTACGTACGCACATTCAATCACCTTGTTTTAAGAAATCTTAAAACTATATATTGACTCCGGGGTGGGGTTGATCACTTTTGTGTTTAGCCCATTAACACAAAACAGTCTGCCAGTGGGCTTGACTTAATTCTGGGTGTTGGCTCCAGGTAAAATTTTAGGGTTGCAGTTTGGCATTGAATTATTTAAGTATCCAAAGTCTATGGTTATAAAACGTATGGACCTTCTATTTGGATCTAGAACATTCAAAAATGGACCTCGACCCTTCTTTATTCTGACCTCATGATCTGGATCAAAGACGATTACATCCACGCATATAGGTTTCAAAGGCCTATATGCGTGGATGGACGGTGACCAAGCCAGAAGGAGACGAAAAAAGTTCGAATGTAATCAGAGGAATACAATTTAATATAACTGTAACCTCCTACTTCTCGTAAAATTCTTATTGTGAAATTTCAAAGGCCTATATCCGTGACTGTACGTTATGTAGGCCATTGTTGTAGGTCAAACTCGAAGTTAGAAATTAGTGATATTTTCTAGATCTAGAAGGTTAGTTTGAATTGTAACCAAGTTAGATTTGACCTGATTCGATTGTTAAGCCCAACAGCTTTGCTCATTGATGACAACATAGTAATTCTAGTTCCATCCTGGCTGAATTCAAGGTCATGACAACATAGTGAGTAAAAAATACAGGATAGTAAGAAATTCAAAACACTCAGTTAACTCATTATTAAAAATAGGATTAACAAAAAAATTTCTTATAAATAAAATGGTGCTCTTAATTCTTAAAAATAGGAATTATGGGGGTTTTTTTTATAATAATTTTCTTTCTTTTGCATTTTGGATTCAAAATGAAATCATACTAACGTACATATCCTATACACCAACATGCACTAATGAGGGTTATTTGCCTGGCCCATACGGCTAATACTGATATCTGAAAACATGCTTAATTTTACCAAAAACAAAATGCTTAATTTTAGCTGTATTTGGTTTTTTCAAAATTCTGATTTTTTTTCATAGTTTTCTTTCTTTTACCTTTTTGGACTGAAAATGAAATCATACCTATCGGCCGACAGTCATAAACCAACATACATGGGAAATTAAGTTGAAATCTAAGAAATATTTTGGAGGGGCCACTGTCAAAAAAATACTCAAATTCTTTTTAAAAGCAACGGTTTTCTTTTTTCCAATTTTTTGGAGGGCCAATGTAAATTTTCATGGGATTTTTGCCTTGGCCCAAACAGAGCTTGATACCGATACTTGAAAATCGGGCGGAGCTACAATGCAACATCACTGTACACCATACTATGGTGCAGGGACAAGTTCCATCCAGTAGACGTTTCGAGATGCCTTTGGAGCCAACCTATATTTACCTGATTTCCAATAATGCCCCTACAAATTTAGGCTTCACTCTTTTTCATATTTTTGAACGAGTTGTGAACAACTGAACATTACCCTACCTTTTGTGGACCTGTTTTCTGTAATGGCGAAAATGAGGCCCGTCAATTAAGAATTATGATGTGGGCCCACCTTTATGACTTATTGTACATGGAGTCCGCCTTTGGAAAATTACAACATGACTTACATTTATGAATTATAATATGGAGCCCACCTTTATATATAGGAATAATTAAGAACATGGGCCTGCGTTTAGGAATTACGTGGACCCACTATAAGAATTACAATAATGGTCCATGTAGGGATTGTTGTGCATGGGATTCATCTTTAGAAATTACAATATGGGCCCCACCTTTATAAAAATTATAACGTGGGCCCACCTTTTGTGATTGTGAATGTGGATTCACCCTTTTAGACATTACAAAGTGAAGCCATATTAATGGGCACCTAAATTGTAATAGGCACTTAGGTTGTTTGGAAACTCTAAAAATAAGCTCTAATTTTATAATTTCGAACTTATCTACGTATTAGAGCGTTTGGTAAAATTGTAATTGTATTTTATATTTTAAGGGTCATACACATATTAGAGTTTTGGCTTCTGAAAATATATACCAAGGAGAGCTACTTTTTTAGTAGAGTTTTATCTTAGCAAAAGGGGATGGGTGTGGATATTGCAAAATCTATAAGATTTTTTTATTTTTATTTTTTATTTTTTAAGAAAACGAACTTCTAAGATTTTCAAAAATAATGCAAATTGTGGGTTATATACATATATATTGTAATTCCTTTAAGGGTAAGCCCCACTTACCATAATTCCGAAAGGAGGATGGGCCCAGATTGTGATTCATTTAAAGGTGGGTCCATATTGTGATTCATTTAAAGCTGGCCCCATACTCTCATTCCCAATGGTGGGTCCCTTATGTAACTCCTATCAAAATGGGCCTCCTGTGCTAATTTTATAAATCTAAATATCATGTTGTAACATTTTTATTTTTTTTTATAGAAAACATGTTACTTTTAACGCCAGTCTATGTACAACCATCCATAAAAGTAGAGCCCAAGGGTGGGCCTCATTTTTACAATCGTGAAATGCAGAACCATATTTCAGTTTCTATAAAAGTGGGCCATGTTCATCGCTTATGACGAAAGAGTTAAAAGGCTGAATCTGACATCTCTACCACGTGGCACCCCAACAGTGCATGCAGCTTGTCGCTACACCTGCCGAAAAGTCCTGATGACGACGTGGGGAAAAACGAGTGCGGGCAGCTTGACGACGTGGGGAAAAGCCCTTGAAAGTATGCTCAAACGTAATCGATTTTAACTCTAAAACAGAGAAAATCATCCAGCTATCAATATCATCGAAGTTGGCTTTGACCACGGCCCAACCCTATGTTGGATGAGCTTTCACAAAAAAACGCACGTTTTTTATTTTTTTTCCTAAACCAGCTTAGGGGGCTGCATGGGTTGGGTGGTGAGGGAAGTAAATCTCGGATTAGAGAGAATAAACCTCGGGTGAGAAAGGGACTGCCTGGGTTCAAAAATATTGGCGCCTTTTGCTACTAGGGTAAGAGGCCCGTTTTACAAAAAATGCATAATTACAAGAGAAAATTTCAAATCTCTTAATTATCTCATTAAAAAACTTCTTGTTATTTTCAATATACACTTGGATACAGGCCAGCTCCAATGGAACCCCTGGCCAAATATGGAGCCCAAGAAACAACACCCTCAAGGAAAATTTCTACTCAGACCTCCAATAACAGATTTTTCATTTTTGGACTCCACTTCAGGAAGCATAGTTAAGAAATGGATTAAATTTATCTAGAAGTTATCTTTTTTGCAGAGGCACCTTTCGTTTCAAGAATATCAGTTTCTAATATATATATATATATATATATATATATATATATATAGCTGTCAATTTCATTTTGGACCCCAAATATTTTGGAGTTGCATTTCATAAATATATAAAAAATAAAAAGAAATTGGTGCAGAAAAAAATAGAAAAATAAGAAATAAAATATAAATTATGCATTTAATTCATCTCTCCTTTTCGCATGGAGTGAATGAAAGAGATGTGCCAACGTTCAACCCAAACCATAACGCACGCATAAGGTTTGCCTCGTCAAGCCCGCAATCATAGAAAGTCTGGAAGAAAAACCTGCCATTTCTCTCTATAAATTCCCCCTCCCTCTCCTCCATCAGCTCTACACCCAACATTTAGAATCCTAATACCCTTATCCTAGCCATGGAAAACTGGGTCATCCTTTCCTTTGTTTTTGCTCTATTTGTCTCAGGTGAGCTCCATCTATATTCGTTTATCATTCAATATTGTTGTATGTTAGATGATATATGTTATAAAGGAACTCTTTTGAGTCCATTGCCAGACACCAGCATGGAGACAAAGGAAAGACACAGGTTCCCATTTTCCAGCCAGGGCTAACAAATGGGCTGTTGGCATGTAACTGGAATAATATATTAAGTAACATGTGTATTATATAAAAGATTATTTTGGGATTTGAATATGGGTTGTTTTAAAAAATATTTTCAAGATATATCCTACTATCATGCACCTGTTTGGAGTTTTGGATACGGCGTGAGTTTGGCAAGCATGGCGTTGTTTGGGTCTGTGTTCGTCTTTACGGTTTCCACAGCTCACCAGTTTGGTTTTGTGTAACTTGATTGTTTGTATGTTCCAGCTGAACACCAGCACGGTGTTGTTTGGGTCCGTGTTCTTCAAGTCCCCCGTGAAGTATATTTACCATTTGAATAACTTTGAGTTACATGTGAATTTACAGTTCTCTCTCTTTTTGCAGTATCAAACCATTAGTAATTATGATACTGGATCCAAATTAGGGTATCTCAATGGGAACTTCTACTGGCGCTAGGGATTCTAACTCTCACCACCACACACACACACACACTCCAAAAAAAAAAAAAAAAAAAAAAAAAACTTCCCTAAACTTCCCCTCCTCCCTATCCCCTGCTGCTGCTCTGATCTCCCCCCCCCACCAGCGACCGGGTGGTGGAGGGAGGGAAGGATAGAGAAGAAGAGGAAGGGAAAGAGGGAGAGGAAGAGGGAGAGAAACTGGAGAGGGAGGGAGGAGGAAAGAGGGAGCCTTCCTCCCGGCGACGGGGGAGGAAGAGGGTGAACGGGGGAGGGGTATTTTAGGTAAAAATGACTTATTTTGTGCGGTGGAGATATAATTTTCCCCGGTGCCAATAGAAACTACCTATCTCAATATCTCATTGGAAAACCTTTTCCGGCTGTACACACTCCATGGCGGCACTCATCCCAACCGTCTACGAAGTGGGGCAATTTCCGTGAATTCCAAGGGCCCACCGTGATGATGGTCACAACCCAAATGGAATTCATGTCACTACATTGTCTATATATGTATTTCATGGTTTTAGAAACGTCTTCATGCAAAATGAAACCTTTTTATGGGATGATTTATTAATCTCAATACCATATATTTATTTCGGTCTTTCCCTTTAAAGAAACCTAATATATATATATATATATATTGTAATATTTAGGTTCTAGTTTATTCTTATAATGTCTTGGCTGTAAATAAAATAATAAAAAAGAGCTATAATATGTTGGGGATGGTCAAAAGAGTTTTATTTATTTTCCAACTAAATTAAGCCATTTAAAATTGTCTGTGAAAATGTTCAAAAAACTAAAATAAATATAAAGTTTGATATATTTCTTTAGTTATTAGTGTGTTTTGCACACAAATAAGATAATACATTGAATAGAAATAGGCAAGAAAAGAATTTCGATAAAAATTCTCTATTTCAGACTAATCCCTTAAAAAATCAGTAACAACTTCAAATGTTCAAAAAATTAAGAAATGAAAATCTTCAGTTTTCTTTTCATTATTTAGTTGTCTTACTAGTGAATGACAAAAAGTATAGAATATACTAATTGTAGAGAGAAGAGTTTCAAAACAAAATTTTTTTTTTTTGGTTTGGACTAAAAACTGATATAACTCATGGTAGAAATTACCTAATTTACTGCTTTCAGATAAATTGATACAAAATGAAGAAAAGGGAAATAACTACACCAGGAATTTAGAAATGATCAAAATTCTAAATTTAGAATGTTGGGATGTTTTCATATTCAAGGAGTTCTTTTTTCTCAATATCATTGCTTAGTATAGAATTATAAATTATGTATAAATCTTAGGATTTTTTTAAAATTTGAGGAACTATTTAATAATTGATTTAATATAACTTTACCATTTTATCTCAATTTCCTAAAGATATTTTATATTTTGCAAGATTTTGTAAATTTCAAGGCATCACTCAAAATCAACACTTATTTGCAAAAATATAATGATATTTTTTTTATAAAGAGCCTGAAACTTTTCTTCAAAGAAATCTTGTAAGGCTCCTAGGTGGGTGCACTTGTTAAATCAATTTGCTGATGACCGAAAACTCCCGTTCGACTGAAATTTGACTAGAACAAATGAAAGCAAAATGAATGGACGTTCAAATTCTAACAATTGGCTCCCTTAATGGTTAATTGACTATCCATCAACCGAACAAATAGACCACCATCAAAGGTAGAGATATATGTAAAAAAAATAAAAAAAAATCATTGAAATAGACTCTCATGACAATTTTGTTTTTGCTTGGTTGATTTCCAGGAGCCAAGTCTGTCACATTCACCTTCACAAACAAGTGCACCTACACAGTGTGGGCCGGCACCTTGAAAAATGCTGACAAGCCCCAATTAGCCCAGACTGGGTTCCAACTCGACACAGGTGCATCACAGACAGTGGATGCCCCGGCGGGGTGGGGTGGCCGGATGTGGGGCCGGACGCGCTGCACCACAGACGCCAGCGGAAAATTCTCTTGTGTCACCGGTGATTGCGGGGCTCAAATCCCATGCAATGGTGCTGGGGGTGCAACCCCAGCCACATTAGTGGAGTTCACTTTGGGGACCGGAGGCGACAAAGACTTCTATGACACCAGCCTAGTCGATGGATTCAACTTACCCATGTCGATCACCCCACAAGGAGGGACCGGCGATTGTCGTGGGAGCGGATGCCCGGCGGATGTGAACGCAATCTGCCCATCTGAGTTGCGAGTGACAGCATCGGATGGATCAACGGCAGGGTGCAAGAGTGCATGTGCTGCATTTGGAACACAAGAGTATTGTTGCACGGGGGTGTCCAATGATCCAAATATATGCAAGCCCACTAACTACTCCATGATCTTCAAGAATGCTTGCCCCCTTGCTTATAGCTATGCTTATAATGATGGTAGCAGTACTTTTACCTGCACTGGTGCTAACTACCTCCTCACTTTCTGCCCATAGCTGATCAGCTGCAGGTCCTTCGCCTAATCTCTAGGAAATCGAATAAAGAGCTAAAGGTCCTTCACCTAATTTCTTATAAATTTCTAGGAAATCGAATAAAGAGCTGAAGGTCCGTTTTGTTTTGGTATCATAATATCTTGT
The DNA here is from genome assembly GCA_028538565.1 of Umbellularia californica. NCBI lineage: Eukaryota > Viridiplantae > Streptophyta > Magnoliopsida > Laurales > Lauraceae > Umbellularia > Umbellularia californica. The sequence continues at coordinate 23,347,636 of JAPQWN010000007.1, forward strand.
ATGTTGGGTATTAAGCATCTGCTTAATTCCACTGCTGGTTTCTCACCATGTATTCATGGATGTCTTCGGTAGAAATGAAATAAAAGAATATTATGGTTTTGCAAATCTCATTTGAATGTGAGATTAGGGGTTTCTATACATTCCTGGTGTTTACTTTAAAGTGATTCAAACTGCTCAAAAATCAAGGGCCTCCTTCGCGATAATGGGCATCCGGCCACTCAAAATCACGGTCCTCGTGATCCATATGTATTGGTATATATCAAGCCTAATTTCACTGTAATTAGACTTGGGCCTACTCTTGTATCGGTTGCTTGTACAACATGATGATCCGCACTCCTTTTGGCATTTATATTTAAATAACATATTTTGTTTTTTAACAATCTTGGCCGAAGTCTCGTTAGGTTAAAATTTAGCCGAATGCCAATACATAGGGAACTCTGATTTTCAAATGGCTTTGGGTAAATGAGCCCTAGCCCCTACTGATAAGCTTATAGGCTCGATTTACATGCTGTTGCTTCTAGTTGGCTTGTGATCTGAAACGTGTCCGCCCATAAAAATGTGCTCTGCCATATTTCACCCAAAAGGAAGTCATATGAGCCAGTTTTTGTTCCCTGATGGGCTGCCACATCAGTTGCCATGATTCTCTTCTAATGGATTGAACGAACTCTAGTATCTTAACAAGAGTTGTTGTCCCTACCATCAAACTATGCTTGTGGAGATTATAAAATCGTCTAATTGATTGATGTAATTAAAGAAGAGAGTTTTGTCCATAGTTAATCTCATTTTGATGCTTGCGTCAATCAAATAGTATATATCATTCTAACTAAAGTGAAATTTATTGTTCAACTTAGATTACTTGAGAGTGTATAGTATAAATAAGTTGGACAAGCAAAAGACGATCACTCTAGGTCAATACTAAGGTGATATCATGGAAATTGATATGTGATCATTAATGATTTTATTTTATTGAAGATCTTTCATTTCTATTTCGGTTGGATAACAAATGAATGATCACGAGAGGATCGAGATTGGAATAGATTGTTTATATGGTTTTCCTTAAACCCGTTTGGCACTTTACTAGTTTAGTAAAAGTAAAGTAAAGCCCATATTACTCAGACAATGGGTTATATCAAAAGTACATTTTTTTTCAAAATTCCCTCATCATTTAAAAAGAAACTAAAAAAAAACTCCTTTTTTCTATACAAAACAACTAAAAATAAAATACCATAATAACCCACTTATATTTTAGTCTCTGTCGATTTGCTGCTTTACTTTATCTTTATTTTATGGTAAAATTACCAAACGAGCCCACCAACGGATTATTGAAGAGGTGAGGGGCAAAGAATGTAAGGAAGCAATGTAAATGAAAACTTAACTTTCATAAATTTTAATTATTAGGGTGATAGGTGTGTACTCATTAATTACGTATTTTCTCTCTATTCAATTTCCATGGAAGGAAGAGATATTTGATAGTTATTTTTCAATATCCAGTCTTCTTTTATAACAAATTACGCAAACACTATAAAACAAATAGGCTCAAGCTTGAGCTTGCAAATTGCACTCTACATTCAAAATCCAAACTTGAGCTTGATACCTTGACTCGATTTCTAGCCTGAACATTCTTAACGTAAGTAACAGTTTTCATAAGCAAGCTAGGGTCAAGGCCATGATCCACCCCTTATAAAAAAAAGTAGGTGGATGTGCAAAGGCCATAATAATGGCCCACCATTCAATCTTTCTAATGATCATAAAGGGCACACGTGGCATGCAAAATTAAGGTAACATTGACAAAGTCAATGCTCCGTCAATGAGAAAGCAGGGGATGTGACCATGAGATCCTTGAGGATGTTGAAGGTACAATGCCAATTCTTTCTCCTTAATGTTAAATAATGATTGACGAGACACTGCACCAAAAATGGCAATTAGGAACGGCCTTGAACATCAAATGTGCATTAGCGTCCCCTTAATTATCACTTATGGAGGTTTGTAACAAATGAAAGATTAATACACACCACTAAAATAAGGTTCAAACTCATTAATACTCCTTCTTCTTTAGCCAATAAACCTTAATTACACTAGAAATAATCTCTAGACTGATTTAGAGACCTATTTACACTCATCAAATGAGTTTTTGATTCAATTAGAATCACCTTTGTTTGGACCCAACTTTAAGTCTTCCAATCACTAGGATATGTAGACCACTAGATTGTACGTTCCAAGAGCTTTCCAACGATATGTAGAAGTCCAAATTCCGATGTACGGGTCAAAAGTTATGGGCATTCCATGTTAGTGTTGTTGGTCCCAATGGGCCGACCCGCTCGAGCAGACGACACTGCTGTGATACGTTTTTTTGTGCAGAAACAGAGTCAAAATACTCTGTTTTTTTGGTCTCTTCTTCCTACATGAAATTCATCTCTACAAGACATGAATTTGGGCCAAAATGAGCCTCCAAAGTGCTCACAAAACCCATGATCCACTAAATTACATTCGACATTAATTCATTACAAAACCCATTTTTACATTAACAACCTAATATAATGAAAATGGCTGAATTGGTATCCAAGAGAACTATAACTTCAATCAAAGATTTATAAACATGTATCAATCATAGTTGTTCATTACTTGCCTTGTCGAAGGTTAACTAACTTAAAGCCCTTTTGTTTAGCTTTTGTCTTGAGACAAAACCCCAAATTGAAACACTCTTTCAAGCTTATTTCCATGAAAACATTCAAAGCACAAGTCCTATGAGCTAGTTAATCTAGAAATCATCCCTAAGCACCCAATAGAACTTGAAAGTCCTATAAAGTATTCAAAACACTTACTTGGAGTCGCTTGGAAGGAGTCCTTGAGCTTTCTCTCAATCTCTATCTCTAAAGAAGTCAAAAGGAAGGTAACCAAGTTTACTTTGAGTCAATTGAAGACTCATTTGATTCATTTGAGGTCAAATGCAACCAAGTTTACTATAAAAGTTGAAGTACTCCTCAAGATACACACGTTGGTACCAAGAGTGACCGAATTCGACGAAATACACGATAATTCGTATTTACAAAAAAGTCCTTATTTTCCTTTATTTGAGTCTAAAACCAATTCAATTACCTTAACCTCATTAATTATCACTTCATTAAGTCTAAATCAATCATTTGAGACTAATCTCATCTAATTTGGTGATTAGCCTTCATTAGCTTAATTAAACATGATTAATTAACATTAATTTTAATTAATTAGAGTAAATCTTGATTAACTCGGGGCGGGGTCTGACACCCTCTTCCTCGTTCTGATTAGTGAGGCCCTCAAATTCCTCCTCCTTGGCACCCCTCTCCAAAGTCAACTCCTATGAAGGTATGGTTTATGATTTCAATGCTGTGCTATTTTGCTACTTTTTATGTTAATAGAAATGTGTCTGTAACTTATTTTTTTTCCTATAGCCATAGAATATGGGGATTTAAAGTTGTGGGGCTTTAGTTAAAAAAAAATATCAATAGAAGTGTTCGTAATTAGTTTCTTTTTCAAGAAATAAAATAATAAATTTTTTTATTTTTTCAAAACATGAAGTAACTGGGTTTTTGAACTTTTTCCCTATATATTTGATTAGTGGGTTGCAACATATTTGAAGTTTTTTAAACTATAGGCATATTTTTTTTATATTATTAGTAAAATAAGTAATTAATTACTTTAGTTTGTGATGGGTTTGTGGCGACTCATTTAATTTAATAATGAATTTGCATGAGCTTAACCTATGCACCGCACTGGCATTTCTCCTAATAAAGAAAGAGGGGTTTATTAGATATTTGGTTTCTTCTCACTAAGGTGTTAGAAGCTCGTCATTCCAAATTAAAAAACGAATATCGATCGTTCTGATTCTCTTGTGTTGAAGGGGCAAATTCCAGTGAGAGAATTTCGGATGAAGAGGCGGGGTTAGCGAAACACTATTTCTCGTTTTATAATCCGCGGGAAAGCAGAAATGCTCCCATGAAACGATGCCAAATGAAGCCGAACCTCTTCCCTTATATTTGTCTTCACTGCTGCAGTGGATGAGGAGTTGCTAATACTAATGGAACAACAAGTATTCAAGGGTAGGAGAGGGGTCAGGGGTGGTTTTAAAGACAAGGCATATGTTGCGGTAGCTAATACAATGACTGAAACGAGACACGCTACCTATGTTCTCACAGTAGAAAGTATACGCAATAGATCTGAATATTTGAAAAAAGAATTTGTTGCATTTACTGAGCTGTTGAACGCTTCTGGGTTTCGTTTTGACAGAACTACAAAACGAGTCGTTGCATCAAAAGAAGTATGGAGAAATTGGCCGGAGATATCACTTATACATCATAATTTTTTTGCATGTTACGTAGTGGTCATCATTGACAACGCCAAACTTTTTGCCTACCGGGACATCTAGATGCAGGATCATGGAGAAGCAATACGAACAACTGAGTTTGGTCTTCGATATCAATGTCGCAATGGGACAATACTCAAGGTCATCGAGATAAGCCTGTGTTGGTTCCCGGCGTAACACTCAGCAATTGGCATCTTCATAAAAAAAAAAGGTCACGAAAAAGCAATGAAGAACTCTTATCAAATTGTTGCCTATGTCGAGAAGCCGACGAATTCTATTCGGTAAGCTTTAGAGGATTTGGCTGAAAGCATTAGGAACCCAAAAAGGCGAATGGCTGATGATGTGGTTAGAGAATTGATGCAGATCCTGGATCTCAGTCCAACTGATGCGGACATTCCACATGAGTGGCTAATTGTGCACTGGGATATGGCTACAGTATTCTTGACCACTCCAGACAAGCGGATTTGGATCCAAAGACAATTCGTTTTGGAGATTTTTCTCTGTTACCCCAGAGTGATTAAAATCCGTTTTGTTTCTTCCTTCAGTGTTGACAAACTTGACAAATTGGCATTTTGTAGGATGATGGTATTTTACATTAGTTCTGTGTAATTTATGTTATATTAACAACCCCAACCCCACCCCACCATACATCATAGTATCAACAAGATTTTCATACGAGGGTGGTCAAGAATATAATAGCTTGGTCATATTCATCGATTTTAATATCTATATTTTCAAGATCTATAATAGCTTCCTTGAAAGAATCAAGGTGGGTTAAAACAGACGTAAGTTTTGCATTTGTAAGGTGAGCAACAGCTACTTCATATACGAGTAATTTGTGAGAGACTTGTACATGCACCATCGCTAAAAAAATAACAGAATTTGACCGTACGCCTTTTCCAGCAACTCATTATGAAATCAGTAACACCGGATGACTAAGATATCGAAAGAATCAGTGTTTACGTTTCGACCAGTCAATCTCCTTCATTGACCGTTGAACGAACAATCTCCTTCCACGACTGCGTAGATCCGTTCGCCACTAGTCCGTAAGTTCAACGTATCTCAGATCGGACTCCGAATCGTCAGGATATCACAAAAACAGTTTTCAGCCTTCGATTTCGTCAAATCTATCTTGACCGTATGAATCTACTGACATCAGCGCCTTTCTGCTGATAGTCCGCTTCAAATCAAGCATGGAATAATCAAATATATTAACAGCTATACACCAGTAGTCATCCCAAATGCAATTTCTGTCAATGGAATTTAGACGTTGCTTCCCTCGGATTTAAATCCCGTAATCTCCGCATCAAATCAAGCATGAAATAGTCAAATATATTAACACCTATACGCAAGTAGTCATTCCAAATGCAATTTCTCGAGGACCTTTTTGGTGCAAATCAGATTCGAGCCTTGGGCAGGTTATACGCACGCTACCAATGGTCCAATTGGTTAGCTCAGATTTTCATGTTGATAGAAGAGTATTGGTTATTTGTACACATGCTACCAATGGTCAAATTAGTTAACTCAGATTTTCATGTTGATGGAAGTGGTTATTTGTACACATGCTGCCAATGGTCAAATTAGTTGGCTCGGATTTTCATATTGATAGAAACGGTTATTTGTACAAATGCTACCAATGGTCAAGTTGATCGACTCAGCTTTTCATATTGATAGAAGTGGTTTTATTTGTACGAAGAAAACAAGAGAGGTGAATATTTGTAGTTGTCAAAAGATACTCCAACCACTGTAATATATTAAGAGAAGGGTTTTTTCGATTGGATTTTGACCATAACTTTGTAATTATGACCGGCACTTGTTCCCACTATCTCAGTTCATTTCACCTGATCTTTTCAGTTATCCTTATTACTCTTTAATTACCTCAAATCCCATCTACTTAACTTTTAACCTGCACTCAGTGGCGGAGGGAGGTTTTGCCCCTCAGTTTTTACCTTCCTTCGTTTTGTATTGGAGATTGTTGAAAATTTTTAAAGGACTTTCGGTCTTTAGAAATTATGCCCCTCGTGTGTTATATTTTCTTTCGCAGTAGAGAGAATTTGAAAAGTCTTGCAGGCTTTTTTGTCTTTCACTTGCAAAAGCTGAAATGTAAGTTATCATTTTCTCAAGTTTTAAGGACAAAGAATAGAAAGTGCATTATCCTTCTAACCTCCATCCAACCATCCCCTCTTTTCTCTCCAACGATTTTGTTAAGCATTTATTCTCCAATAGATATTTAAGGAAGCTTTCTTTGCAAGACTGCAACAGTTGGAGATTTGAAGTAGATACTTTGCATTCATCCGACCATCCCTTCTTCGTTCTTTTCTCTTTCTTTCTTTTTCCCCTCTTCTTCATCCAAACATAAAAATTTTTGTGGGGCTTTTCAAGTGGGGCATCTGGCATCTTAGACGTTCAGGTTATTAGAGTTTGATTTTGGATAAGTAATATATAAACAGTGTAGATTATAAAATAATGTAAACCTATAGTCTATGAATAATGTAGATTATGTACATAGATTTTATTTTTCAATCTTGACCATCCATTTTGTCTGTTACCATTCAGATTGTTAATGTGACACATATGATGAAAAATGCAAAGTGGGGCATCCCTAATGGATAGTTCTATTCTAAAATTGAATATTTAATATTAACCAAGTTGCATGTCTTGTAAATCAATAATGAGATAAAACCATCTCATCAACATGTTTTAAAGTTTATGGGCCGCATAAGGTGGGGTGGAGTTTACATTTTGTTGTGTAGACATGATGACAAAAAAAAAAAAAGAAAATCTTTATGGGAGCCAAGAAATGCTTTTCAAAATTTCATGGGAATCTGGCTTATATGTGATTTGATGTACTCTAGTTGATATTCATACTTGATCCTTGCCAAAAGGCCGAAAAGAGTACAGTTAATTGATATTAAATTAACTTATTATTTTTTGGGCATTTTCTCTTACTTGGGTTTTCTTTACTTTGCCTATGCCCCCCAATGCAAGAAAATTTGGCTCAGCCACTGCATGCAGTACTCACGTATATAACCACTTTTCTTTTTTCCCTTATTATGCAACAACTCCCTTTTTGCCCTATTCTCCTGTTACCTTTCTAACCCACTTCTCCTATTCTCTTTCAACCACATTTTTTATTGGTTTGCAAAAAGAGGCACTTTCACAGTCTTTTCTCCTTTTAATTATTTTATAAATTTTTCAAAAAATAAAATTTTAAGTGTTTATTGGATATTGGAATGGTGATTTCATGAGAAATGGGACTTTATTGTCTTTGTAAATTCATAAGTATTCATGAGTAAAAAATCTCCAAATTTATAATTATTAGAATTTTAATAATCATTTATTAAAACTTCACATATTTCTTTCCATAAACATATAACAATTTACAATGTATAAATATATGGATATTAAATTTAAAATGTATGGACATGGCGGTGCTAAGCATGGGTTATTATGTTAGTACATATTTTATTAAAAGAAGTCCAATCTGTGTAGTCCAAGAAATCTATAAGAAAGCTTTTGTCTATGAATGATTCTTATTTAGCTTTTACAAATCGGCACTGATGAACAACTATATATACACAATGGTAATTACAATAAATAAACTAAAATGATTGGGATTGGAAAATTCATTGAGCTCAACCTTACAATTTTGTTAACAGGGCAAGTGTGAAATCTAAATTGTTGAAAGCAACATTTCCCTTGTATATTATCTTTGGGCCAAATTTTACTCCAATCGAAGTTGGTCAAGAGCTAACAAGGTTATAATTGTTTGAATGGTTCAGTTTACAAATGCTCGTTCCACAACTGAAGTTAAGAGTTCTCCAAGACCTGGCATGAGAGGATCTAAGTTCAACAATGGTATATAATTACGCATGTGTGGACTGCTTCCACCGAAGCCGATCAGAAAAGGCCTCAACCCCCTTCTCTCCGGCATAACAGCGGTAGCCTTCGTCGAAGTGAGACTGGTCCCGGTAGAAGTACCGACCATGTCCTACCGAACTCGGCCTCACGCTGACATCCCAGTCCGATCTCGGGCGTAGCTGACCCCGGCGTCTTCTCCAGTTCGGCCCCTTTGCCGAGGTGAACACCGGGCTTCCAGTTCCCATTATGAGATGGGACGGGTGCTTTGTAGGGAGTCCCTGTCAGGTAGGGCGGCCACCGTCCATGGATAAGGGCTCGTTCCTATCAACAGATCACATCCACATTTATGTGAGGGATTTGAGGGGAGGTCTGATGGGACAAGTATCCTCACCTACCCCCACTAAAGATCCCAGGTGTGGGCTGATGGGACAAGTATCCTCACCTACCTCCACTGTGGAACCTTCCACTCTCCTCTATATATGCCTGCATGAAGAGTCATGAACAGGTACATGCAAGATACAGCCTGCACTGTTATTCTGCTAACATCTCTTCTTCCTCACTTCACCCTAGTTCAGTGACTGCACTAACTCAGGCGTCGGAGTGCCTTTGGCTGACAGCAGCCTCGGGCCCTGACTGCTGTTTTCTCTTCCCTTTCAGGTCTCAGATCAGCAGAGACACTCTTGTTCAGCTAAACAACCTCTCTGTAAACCCTCATCATCAGTTAAACCTAAGTCCGTAATAATTAGGCACGCACAATTTGGCGCCGTCTGTGGGAAGGCGATCTGAAAATTCCATATTTTCATCCTAACAGCTATGCCTCCTAAGGCTCAGAAGGGAAATAGCGTTGCTAGGCCGTCTGGGTCTAAGCAACCAGAAACATTTCTGCCTCTCATGCCACCTCCACTGGTGACAGACCAGGCAGGAGCGTTGGTGACGAGCTCGTGAAGAGATACCAGGCAAGCACCACCCAACCCTCCTCCGAAAGGAGTGGGAGGAGAACCTGGTATGCGGAGTGTAGGTTCACCCGTCACGGTGACACACTCGTCGTCAAGAGGAGCAGCAGCGTCTTCTCGGCGCGATCCTGTATTAGAGCGGGCTCGGACGAATACCTCTCGGGCGGAGCGTCCGCGCCTGGAAGTTGTTCTCAACGCGCCACCGCGTAAGGACGTTCCTCCTCAGGAACGGCCCTTACGAAGCTGGGCTCCTGTGCAGTCTCCTCCTCCTCGGTCTTCTCACGGGGACCACATGGAAGAGGATCACGTCCACCTCGGTGATGAAGGTGACGACGACATGGCCCTAGAGGACGATGTTGAGGCCCAAGCCGAAGCCATCAAGGCTCAAAACCTCATCATCGAAGAACAGAAAGGGCAGATCCTCCAGCTTCAGCGGCAGCTTGAGACGAAGAGCCAAGTCCCGCCCGAAGCCTCTCACACGCCTTCGCCTAAGCAACGAGCTCGTCTAGGTCTTCGAAGTCGACCAGACCTAAGGGATAAGCTGAATGAAAGGCGTGCCCGAGCTCGCGAAGAGGGCTCGAGTAACACTCATGCCAGTGCTGACCAGCAGCAGCGCCATAAACAAAGGCGGGAGACCAGGGCCGACCCCGAGATGGCTGACTACATTGATCAGCAGATTAAGCTGGCCGTACAGCAGAGCCTGGAGCAGGCCGGCCTCGCTCGAGGTCGGTTAACTACCAAACACGGTGACATCCATGGCACGTCTCCATTTTCTCGGGAAATCAGAGATCATCCCCTTCCTGATAAGTTCAGCGTCCCACGTTTCAATCTCTATGACGGGACGTCGGACCCCGAGGCTCATCTCCGGCACTTCACCCAGAAGATGACGGTATTCAGCGGCGACGGCGACCTTGATTGCAAGGTCTTCTCCTCCAGTTTGGGCGACCTCCCGCTTCGGTGGTTCTGTGCACTTCCCGAGGGATCGATTTCGAGCTGGCCACAGCTCCGAAACTCCTTCGTTGAAAAGTTTCAAGCCCACCGGGTCATCCCAAAAACTGACGCCGATCTGATCTCGATCAAGATGAGGCCGACCGAGACTCTTACTCAGTTCGCCAAACGATTCTGGACCATCTACAGCGTGATTGAAAATTCCAACGACGACGTAGCCGTTACTGCCTTCCAACAAGCTTTGCTGCCGGGCAATGAGCTTCGGAAGAAATTGGTACGTCGTCCTGCGCCCTCGGTAAAGGCTCTGATGGTCCGGGTGAACCAGTATGTCGAGCAAGAAGAGGACGACGTCCGAGCTCGAGAGAGCCATAATTTCTGGCCAGAGGGCCGACCGGAGGGCCGTCCCACGAGAAGAGAGAGGAGGCTTGCTAAGAAAGAGGCGGATCGGAATAGAGAGCCATCCAGCTCGGCAGTACGTCCTGCTCCCACCTCGGGAGGCAGCACGAGGCCGAAACCAAGTGACGCCTCTTATAGAGCCGTCAATACCATCTTCAAGGAGCCTATCTACAAGCTCCTCGGCAAAATCCAAGCCCAGCCCTTCTTCAAATGGCCCCAGCCTATGAAAAGTGACTCCTCCTCCCGAGATCAGAGCAAGTTCTGTGCCTACCACAAAGATAGAGGACACAGAACCGAGGACTGCTATGCCTTCAAGGCGCACCTTGAAAAGCTCGTAAAAGATGGGCATCTCAGAGATCATGTCAGGGAAGAAGGCAGAGTGAACAATACTCAGCAACGCCTCCCCGACGACCAAGGCAGCGGTGAGCCTGTAGGGACCATCGACGTCATTCACCTGGCTCCTGCCCCCAGAGGCAGTGACCGAGCCCGTGCCGAGGCCAGGAAAGCCCAGCACAGCAAGCATGTGATGACGGCCGAGATCGGTCCCTCGGCAAAGAAAGCACGTGTGGAGAGGCCAAAAATCTGGTTCTCTGATAAAGACTTGGCCGGGGTCCAGCTACCCCACAATGATCCTCTTCTTCTGACTATGAGGTTACACAACTTCAATGTCAAAAGGATCCTAGTGGACCCCGGGAGCTCCTCGGAAATCCTCTATTTGGATTGCTTCAGGAGGATGGGCCTGAAAGAGGAGGACCTGCAGGAAGCCCGCACCCCGCTGGTGGGTTTCAGCTCCAAGACGGTATATCCCAAAGGGAAAATTTCCCTCAAGGTCGAGGTCGGAGGAGCCTCCACGACGGCAGACTTCCTGGTGGTGGATGCACAATCTCCATACAATGCCATCATGGGGAGGACCTGGCTCCATAACCTAGAGGCCGTTCCCTCGACCCATCACCAGAAGCTCAAGTTTCCTTTACAGAACAAGGATGGGAGCTTCGAAGTTATCATAGTCCGCGGTGACCAAGACATGGCCAAAGAATGCCTCTTGGCCGTGGTCCCCGGAGATACACAGCCACAGCAAGTCGACATGACCGAGCTGGAAGCTGAGCTCGACGCTGTGGGCCGAACTCCCGAACAGAAGAGCATTGAGGACCTCACCCAGGTCGGGATCGATCCCAGCGATCCAGAAAGGTTCTTCCTGCTCGGTAGCCAACTCGCTGATGAGGAGAAGGCCAGGATGCTCGACTTCCTGTTACAAAATAGGGAGGTCTTCGCCTGGACCCCATATGAAATGTCCGGCATCAGCCCCGAGGTCATAAGCCATAAGCTGAATGTAGATCCCCAGCATAAACCTGTTGTCCAAAAGATTCGCAGATCGGGCACTCAACAGGCAGAGGCTGTGACCAAGGAGGTCGACAAATTACTGGACGCTGAGGCTATCCGCGAAGTCCAGTACCCTGTGTGGTTGGCCAACACGGTTGTGGTAAAAGAGAAGGATGGGAGCTGGAGGGTCTGTGTAGACTTCACCGACCTCAACAAAGCCTGTCCCAAAGACAGCTTTCCTCTACCGAAGATAGACCAGCTGATCGACGCCACTGCCGGCCATGAGAGGATGAGTTTCCTCGATGCTTACCGAAGTTACCATCAAATTCCAATGCATGAGCCTGATCAAGAAAAAACAGCGTTTATAACACCCAGGGGCACCTACTGCTACAAAGTAATGCCCTTCGGGTTAAAAAACGCCGGTGCCACTTACCAGAGGTTGGTGACCAAGATGTTTCAGGACCAGCTCGGCAGGACGATCGAGGTCTATACTGATGATATGGTCGTTAAGTCTAAACGGTCACAAGACCACTTGACTGACTTACATCAAACCTTCTCCATCCTCAAGAAATACAAGCTCAAGCTTAACGCTTCCAAGTGTGCATTTGGCGTCGGCTCGGGCAAGTTCCTTGGCAGCCTGGTTACAAGGCGAGGAATCGAGGCCAATCCCGATCAGATCTCGGCACTCAGAGCCCTGCAGAGTCCGAACTCGATAAAACAGGTTCAGAGACTTACCGGGATGGCGGCAGCACTGAACCGCTTCATCAGCCGAGCTTCGGATAAATGCCATCCCTTCTTCCAGCTCTTGAAAAAGAGCTCTGGGTTCAAATGGACCCCGGAATGCGAGAGCGCTCTCCAGGAGCTCAAAGTGTACCTTTCCTCCCCTCCTCTACTTTCCACCCCGGTACGGGGTGAGGTCTTGTACATATATCTGGCAGTTTCGGACCATGCAGTAAGCTCTGTACTCGTAAGAGAAGATGACAGGCTGCAAAGACCCATCTATTACACAAGCAAAATCCTGCTGGATGCCGAGACAAGATATCTGCCACTGGAAAAGCTCGCATTAGCACTCGTTAGTGCTTCGCGTAAGCTCTCCCACTACTTCCTGACATATTCTATAGTGGTTGTGACCGAACACCCACTCAAGTCCCTCTTCAGGAGAGCAGACTTCTCAGGAAGAGTGTCTAAATGGGCTGTCGAACTCGGGCAATACGATATCCAGTATCAGCCCAGAACGGCCATCAAAGCCCAAGTACTGGCCGACTTTATTGTGGAATTCACTTCTCCTAGTTCGGCACCGAGCCATCTCGACACCGAACTGAGGGGCAAGGAGGCAAGGACTTCGGCAGAGACCGAGCAGGATCGGTCCTGGAAACAGTTCCTCGACTCATCTTGGAAAGTCTTCGTCGATGGGTCCTCCACCTCCAAAAGGGCTGGCGCTGGCGTAGTCCTTCAATCTCCGGAGGGCCTCGTTATTGAGCAAGCCCTGACTCTTGACTTCAAAGCTTCTAACAATGAAGCTGAGTATGAAGCATTAATTGCAGGGCTGGGCAGCGCAAAAACCCTGGGGGCACAACAACTGGTGATCTTCAGCGACTCACAGCTGGTCACAAGCCAACTCAATGGAGATTACCAGGCCCGAGATGACAGGATGGCAGCTTACCTGGCCCACACCAAGCAACTCCTATCTCAGTTCCAAAAGGCTGAAGTCAGGCAGATAGGCAGAGACTCCAACTCTCACGCCGATGCCCTTGCAAATCTGGCCTCTGCCGTCAATGCAGGAAGAAAAAGAACTGTCGAAGTGGAAGCACTGGACAAACCCAGCATACAACTTCAACCGCCTCGACAGATTATGTACACTGACCTCGGTCCAAGCTGGATGGATGAACTTATCTCCTACCTCAAGAATGACCAGCTGCCCGAGGACAAGGACCAGGCCCACAAAATCAGGCTGAAGGCAGCCCGATTTTGGCTCTCTCCGGACGGTAAACTCTACAAAAAGTCCTACAATGGCCCTTACCTCCAGTGCGTTCATCCAAGCAAAGTCGAAGACTTCCTTTATGAAATCCATGAAGGGATCTGCGGCAGCCACATCGGAGGTCGGTCACTCGCCTACCGAGCTATTAGCCAGGGGTACTGGTGGCCCTATATGCAGAAGGATGCACAGGTCTACGCCAGGAAATGTGAGAAGTGCCAGAAGTTCTCGCACTCTCTCCATCAGCCAGCACACGACCTGAGCCCTCTTTCCAGCCCCTGGCCCTTCGCCCAATGGGGATTGGACCTCGTGGGACCACTCCACCGAGCTCCAGGGAACAAAAGATGGTTGATCGTAGCAACTGACTACTTCACCAAGTGGATAGAAGCCGAAGCACTCTCCTCCATCACTGAGAAGGATACCAAAAACTTCGTGTGGAGAAGTATTGTAACTAGATTCGGAGTGCCTCGAACCTTGGTCACGGACAACGGGACCCAGTTCGACTCTAATTTCTTCAGAAGCTTCTGCCAAGACCTTGGCATCAGGAACTACTATTCTACCCCGGCCTACCCCCAGAGCAATGGGCAGGCTGAAATTTCGAACAAGGTGGTGCTTGACGGACTCAAAAAGAGACTAGATCGAGCCAAAGGGAGATGGGTAGAGGAACTTCCAAGTGTCCTATGGGCATACAGGACTACCCCGAGGCGCTCGACCTCGGCAACTCCCTTCTCCCTAGCCTACGGAATGGAAGCTGTAATTCCACTTGAGGTCGGCCTCCCCACCCTCAGGTCGGAACTGTTCGACCGAGGCCAAAATGATGCAAACCTCGCCACAGAACTCGACTTGGCTGAGGAGCGAAGGGATGCCGCGGCCATCCGTCTCGCTTCCTACCAGCGACAGTTGGCTAGAGGGTACAATCAAAGGGTCAGAGAGCGAAAGTTCTCCCCTGGAGAATTGGTCTTGAAAAAGACGCTTCCAGCAGACAGGAATCCCAGCGAAGGAAAGTTTGCACCGAACTGGCATGGGCCATTTAAGGTGACTTCGGTAGCTGGGCAGTCTGCATATAGGCTTGAGGACATGGAGGGCAGAGAGCTGCCACGCCCATGGAACGCCACCCACCTCAAGAAATTCTATTTTTGAGATGTAATCGGATTCGGGAAGTTAATAAACTATCTTTTTATAGAATACGTTTACTTTCCAAGTTGTCCCCTATTCTCGAAGAAATGGCCAAGTTATGGAACTCGGCTTATACTTACAGCTCGGTTACAGAATCGAATTGTATTCTTTGTTCGGTTACCTTAGTTAGCTACTTTGGCCCGGTCAATGGACCAGTCAAGTTCTGATTATAAAACCGGACTTAGCTTTGGTCACAGGACCAAGCGCTCTCAGTTTTACCGAGATCGATGCTCGTCATGGTTGCAAAATCAATACAGCACCTCGGGTTACAACTTTACTACATCAAATTCAGCTTCGACCGAACTCATTTACTTTGTCTTATTTCCTATTATTTATTCTGGTTGTTAAGCCAAACGCATAAAGAAAGGAAAAAAGAGAAGCAAAATTCGCCACAAATGTTTAAAGTTGGAAGCAAAGCCAATTTCATTTCATGAATGAGAAAGGTTACAAATTTTCCAAATAAAAAGAAATACAAACTCTCCCCCCAGTGCAGAAAAAATAAATAGTTACATCATATATTTTTCAGACCACAGCCCCCTCGGTGCCATCAGCATCAGCATCTTCCATGACCTCGACAGCCACTTGTCCGGCGTCGACATCCGCGTCATGTCCGGGGGCAGGGTCTTTGGTTTCCCTGGCTGGGGCCTCAGGAGCTTGGTTCGGTGCGGGCTGAGGAGGAGGAAACTGGGGGATCTCTGTATACACAGGGCTGTCCTCGGGGACCCCTGCTGCTCTCAACGAGCTTGTCCATCCCAGCCTCTAGGCCTTCAGGCTGACTTTCTTGACTTGGGCGATATACTGTTCGGTGGCTTCTGCCACCCCTTCGTCGAAAGCTTTGTCAACGTCAGCCCGTAGTTTGTCGGCGTCAGCTCGGAGTTCAGCCTCTGCCTCCTCCCACCTTTTCGAGTTCGGCCATTGCCTGAACTTGGTTCTCCAGTTCCGCCCTGACCTTATCAAGATCGTCTCTGAGGCCCATGACGCACGTTTCCTGCTCGGCTGCCTTCTGTTTTATTAGGCTGAGCTCGGCCTCGAGTTCCAGTTCCCTCTTTTCCGCCCTCTCTGCCCGCGCGGTGCTCTGTTGGGCTTTGTCCGCCGACACCAGCGCCCTTTGCAGGATCTGAGGAAACAAGTGTTAAGCAGACGTCAATATCAGAAGTACAGAAATCAAAGAAGAAATGCAAAGCTCAAAGGAGAGAATTACCCTGAGGGCGTCGGCCATTTGAGCCACATCCAGCTCCACCTCGCTCATCTTCATGTGTTCTGCCATGTCTCCAGGCAGAGCGCAGGCGTTCGCGAGGGCACTGACGACAGAAGTGCCATCATTCAGCCGGCCGTCCGACGACAGCGACTGGCCGTCCTCCAGCAGGAAACTGGGGTTCCAGATCGGAGGGCCGAGCAGCGGCGAGTGCTGAGGGCCAGGGTTGGGTTCGTCCCCCACTGGGTCCGCAACCCTGGGCATTTTCCCCAGCCGAACCGAATCCCGACGAGATTTGGTGGAGCGCTCGGTCGCTGCTGAAGGCTGAGGAGATTGAACTGGGGGAGAGACGACCGTATCCTCCAAGTTCGGAGGGAGAGCGGTCCCCGAGGTGGGCGAGTCTCCGAAGATGACTTCGTCAAGACTAACAAGGGCCGCACGACGTCGTCCCATCTCGGCCTCTTCGTCCGATTCAGAAGATGGGAGAATCACAAGCTCCTCTTGCCGAACCCCCTCGGACTCACCCTCCGGCTCACTTTCCTCCTCGGAGTCGGTCTCTGCTGCGGTCTGGACGTGCGAAGGACCGGCTTCGGCTGAAGCTCCAGAAGGTACGGTCTCGGGGGGCACTTGCGCAGGCCCTGCTGCTGGAGCTGTTTGCTCCTCGGCTTCGGCAAGAGTTAGGACTTGCTCCCCCCTGAGGTTCTCGTGCCGTCTTCTTATAAAAGATCGGTACACGGGTTCGTATCCGAGAAGTGCCGAGGCAGATCGGGTCCGGTGACCCTTGTAGCTATAAATCCTTTTCAACCAGGCGACGTTTCGTCGCCACCCGGAGTTCTTCCTCTGCCGTTTCCTCTCCGTGTGACCTGCACGACAAGCAATTATGCATTAGTTCGACAGAACGAAACTACATCAGAAGTTTAGAAATTGAGATATTTACTCGGTGGTTCTCCGAGACGACCGGGTACGTGGTTCACCCTGGGCTCTCCGGGGGCATACTCCCAGTTCCCGGTGACGTAAAGGCAGTCCTCCCCGGCGTATTTTGTGTTGTCTTCGAGCTCGTTGATTATGGGAATCTCCTTCGACCGAACTCGCAGGTAGTATGCGTCATCCTTTGGAGATCGACAGAGGTTATACACATCCTCAATGTCCTCGACGCCAAGGTCGGTTCCCAAGATCCTATTGAGTTCGGCTATACCCATGATTATCTTGTAACCATTGGGCATTAATTGGCAAGGGGTAAGGTTCCACCTCCTGAGACAAGCCCTCAGAAGGGGATGGACTGGGAATCTCACCCCGCCCTCTATTATGGCTACTAGTGGGAATGGCATCCATCCCTCTACAAGAACCCGTGGTCGGCTTCGGTCACCAGGCCCATCCGCCCTAATCTGGACGTTCTCTGGTATCTGGTATTGTTTCCTAAGCTCGGCTAGGGCAAGCTCTGTGTCTATCCAATGTCTAAAAACCCCCATCTTCCCTAGCCTAGACCGGAATACAGGTGACGGCGACGGAGAAGAAAGACAGAGTAGACACCCCCAAAAAAGAAAAGGAACCCAGAGAAGGAAAAATGTCAGAAAGGCAGAAAGGAACTCACTAAGACGGGGCCGGAAGGAATGTAGGGACAACGGAAAACTCTAAACTTCAGGAGGCGAACGGAGGGGCTTCTCGGACGACGAGGCTTCAGGCAACTCTCAGGCGAAAGCTCCAAGCACAGTGACAGCAAAAGTGGTCCTCCTTCGAGGACCGGGGTTTTTATACAGGGATGGAGATCTCTTCGTATCCCGAAAGGCATGTGCAGACACCGCCTCGAGCACGCCACCCGTCTCCTCGATAAGACGTAATGCCCATCAGGAACCTGACACGTGGCGGCATCACAGCGCCTTCATGATGATATGGTTGGGCTATTTAAACCACCTCCAGACAGCCAGGCGCTATTAAAAGCGCCTCGGAAAGCGAAGCGGCACCCCACGCCTTTTTAAAAGCTACAGGATCGGTTTCGGGAAAGTCCCATCCTATCACTCCCAACCCCGTGGTCTCCTTAACCCCCCGAGGTCAGGAGCAGGGGGCAATTGTGTGGACTGCTTCCACCGAAGCCGATCAGAAAAGGCCTCAACCCCCTTCTCTCCGGCATAACAGTGGTAGCCTTCGTCGAAGTGAGACTGGTCCCGGTAGAAGTACCGACCATGTCCTACCGAACTCGGCCTCACGCTGACATCCCAGTCCGATCTCGGGCGTAGCTGACCCCGGCGTCTTCTCCAGTTCGGCCCCTTTGCCGAGGTGAACACCGGGCTTCCAGTTCCCATTATGAGATGGGACGGGTGCTTTGTAGGGAGTCCCTGTCAGGTAGGGCGGCCACCGTCCATGGATAAGGGCTCGTTCCTATCAACAGATCACATCCACATTTATGTGAGGGATTTGAGGGGAGGTCTGATGGGACAAGTATCCTCACCTACCCCCACTAAAGATCCCAGGTGTGGGCTGATGGGACAAGTATCCTCACCTACCTCCACTGTGGAACCTTCCACTCTCCTCTATATATGCCTGCATGAAGAGTCATGAACAGGTACATGCAAGATACAGCCTGCACTGTTATTCTGCTAACATCTCTTCTTACCCACTTCACCCTAGTTCAGTGACTGCACTAACTCAGGCGTCGGAGTGCCTTTGGCTGACAGCAGCCTCGGGCCCTGACTGCTGTTTTCTCTTCCCTTTCAGGTCTCAGATCAGCAGAGACACTCTTGTTCAGCTAAACAACCTCTCTGTAAACCCTCATCATCAGTTAAACCTAAGTCCGTAATAATTAGGCACGCACAACGCACATTCAATCACCTTGTTTTAAGAAATCTTAAAACTATATATTGACTCCGGGGTGGGGTTGATCACTGTTGTGTTTAGCCCATTAGCACAAAACAGTCTGTGAGTGGGCTTGACTTTATCCTGGGTGTTGGCTCTAGGTAAAATTTTAGGGTTGCAGTTTGGCATCGAATTATTTGAGTATCCAAAGTCTATGGTTATAAAACATATGGAACTTCTATTTGGATCTAGAACATTCAAAAATGGACCTGGACCCTTCTTTATTCTGACCTCAGGATCTGGATCAAAGACGATTACATCCACGCATATAGGTTTCAAAGGCCTATATGCGTGGATGGACGGTGACCAAGCAAGAAGGAGATGAAAAAAGTTTGAATGTAATCAGAGGAATACAAAATATATAATGAAGAGGACTTTAATAACTGTAACATCCTACTTCTCGTAAAATTCTTATTGTGAAATTTACTGGTGATTAATGTCTAGAAGCCTGTTCGTTATGTAGGCCATTGTTGTAGGTCAAACTCAAAGTTAGAAATTTGTGACATTTTCTAGATCTAGAAGGTTAGTTTGAATTGTAACCAAGTTAGATTTGACCTGACTCGATTGTTAAGCCCAACAGCTTTGCTCATTGATGACAACATAGCAATTCTAGTTCCATCCTGGCTGAATTCAAGGTTATGACAACATAGTGAGTAAAAAATACAGGATGGTAAGAAATTCAAAAAACTCAATTAACTCATTATTAAAAATAGGATTAACAAAAAAACCTTCTTATAAATAAATTGGCGCTCTTGATTCTTAAAAATACGAATTATCGGGTTTTTTTTTTATAATAATTTTCTTTCTTTTACGTTTTGGATTCAAAATGAAATCATACCAACGTATATATCCTATACACCAACATGCACTAATGAGGGTTATTTGCCTGGCCCATACGGCCAATATTGATATCTGAAAACATGCTTAATTTTACCATAAACAAAATGCTTAATTTTTATTGTATTGGGTTATTTCAAAATTCTGATTTTTTTGAATAGTTTTTTTTCTTTTACCTTTTTGGATTGAAAATGAAATCATACCTATCGGCCGACAGTCATAAACCAACATACATGGGAAATTAAGTCGAAATCTAAGAAATATTTTGGAGGGGCCACTGTTAAAAAAATACTCAAATTATTTTTAAAAGCAAAGGTTTTCTTTTTTCCAATTTTTTGGAGGGCCAATGTAAATTCTCATGGGATTTTTGCCTTGGCCCATACGGAGCTTGATACCGATACTTGAAAATAGGGCGGAGCTACAATGCAACGTCGCTGTACACCGTACTATGGTGCAGCGACAAGTTCCGTCTAGTAGATGCTTCGAGATGCCTTTGGAGCCAACCTATATTGACCTGATTTCCAATAATGCCCCTAAAAATTTAGGCTTCACTCTTTTTCATATTTTTGAACGAGTTGTGAACAACTGAACATTACCCTATCTTTTGTGGACCTGTTTTCTGTAATCTCGAAAATGAGGCCCATCAATTAAAAATTATAATGTGGGCCCACCTTTATGACTTATTGTACATGGAGTCCGCCTTTGGAAAATTACAACATGACTCACATTTATGAATTATAATATGGAGCCCACCTTTATATATAGGAATAAGAACATGGGCCTACATTTAGGAATTACGTGGACCCACTATAAGAATTACAATAATGGTCCATGTAGGGATTGTTGTGCATGGGATCCATCTTTAGAAATTACAATATGGGCCCCACCTTTATAAAAATTATAATGTAGGCCCACCTTTTGTGATTGTGAATGTGGATTCACCCTTTTAGACATTACAAAGTGAAGCCATATTATTGGGCACCTAAATTGTAATAGGCACTTAGGTTCTTTGGAAACTCTAAAATAAGCTCTAATTTTATAATTTTGAGTTTATCTAGGTATTAGAGCGTTTGGTAAAATTGTAAATTGTATTTTATATTTTAAGGGTTATGCACATATTAGAGTTTTGACTTCTGAAAATACATACCAAGGAGAGCTACTTTTTTAGTAGAGTTTTATCTTAGCAGAAGGGTATGGGTGTGGATATTGCAAAATCTATAAGATTTTTTTATTTTTATTTTTTATTTTTTAAGAAAACGAACTACTAAGATTTTCAAAAAGAATGTAAATTGTGGGTTATATATTTATATATTTTAATTTCTCTAAGGGTAGGCCCCACTTACCATAATTCCGAAAGGAGGATGGGCCCAAATTGTGATTCATTTCAAGGTGGACCCACAATATAATTCCTATAAAGCTGGCCCCATATTCTCATTCCCAATGGTGGGTCCCTTATGTAACTCCTATCAAAATGGGCCTCCCGTGCTAATTTTATAAATCTAAATATCATGTTGTAACATTTTTATAGAAAACATGTTACGTTTAAAGCCAGTCTATGTACAACCATCCATAAAAGTAGGGCCCAAGGGTGGGCCTCATTTTTACAATCGTGAAATGCAGAACCATATTTCAGTTTCAACCCTTCTACATGGACAAACTTTTTGGCATGAATTTGTGACAAACTCCCATGTGGCACAATCCTAGAGGTGCTTTTTCCCCCTCTCTCAAAAGTTGCACCTCTAAGATTGTGCCACATGGAAGTTTGTCACAAATTCATGCCAAAAAGTTTGTCCATTTAGACTTTTTGTTTCAGTTTCTATAAAAGTGGGCCATGTTCATCGCTTATTACGAAAGAGTTAAAAGGCTGAATCTGACATCTCTGCTACCATGTGGCACCCCAACAGGGGATCCGTTTCCAACTTTGTAAGTCCTGATGGCGTGGGGGAATAACCAGCGCATGCAGCTTGTCGCTACACCTGCCGAAAAGTCCTGATGACGACGTGGGGAATAACGACGCTACATCCGGCCCTTGAAAGTATGCTCAAACGTAATCGATTCTAACTCTAAAAAAAAGAAAATCATCCAGCTATCAATATCATCGAAGTTGGCTTTGACCACGGCCCAACCCTATGTTTGATGAGCTTTCACAAAAAAACGCACGTTTTTTATTTTTTTTTTATGAACCCAGCTTAGGGGGCTGCATGGGTTGGGTGGTGAGGGAAGTAAATCTCGGATTAGAGAGAATAAACCTCGGGTGAAAAAGGGACTGCCCGGGTTCAAAAATATTGGCGCCCTTTGCTACTAGGGTAAGAGGCCCGTTTTTACAAAAAATGCATAATTACAAGAGAAAATTTCAAATCTCTTAATTATCTCATTAAAAAACTTCTTCTTATTTTCAATATATACTTGGATACAGGCCAACTCCAATGGAACCCCTGGTCCATGTCATATGCACAGCCCATGTCCAATGCATATGCTTCATTGCTAGTCACGTGTGCTGCAAGTACCGATAAATTCATGAATTTGCCACACCGCTCAAATCCTTCTCAAATCTCAGGGATCACAAGCTTAACCCAAGTTAGTAGGAATATGGTTAACGTTCAACCCAAACCATAACGCACGCATAAGGTTTTCCTTATCAAACCCGCAATCATAGAAAGTCTGGAATAAAAACCTGCCATTTCTCTCTATAAATTCCCCCTCCCTCTCCTCCATCAGCTCTACACCCAACATTTAGAATCCTAATACCCTTATCCTAGCCATGGAAAACTGGGTCATCCTTTCCTTTGTTTTTGCACTATTTGTCTCAGGTGAGCTCCATCTATATTCGTTTATCATTCAATATTGTTGTATGCTAGATGATATATGTTATAAAGGAACTCTTTTGGGTCCATTGCCAGACACCAGCATGGAGACAAAGGAAAGACAAAGGTTCCCATTTTCCAGCCAGGGCTAACAAGTGGGCTGTTGGCATGTAACTGGAATAATATATTAAGTAACATGTGTATTATATAAAAGATTGTTTTGGGATTTGAATATTATGGGTTCTTTTAAAAAATATTTTCATGATATATCCTACTATCATGCACCTGTTTGGAGTTTTGGATACGGCGTGAGTTTGGCAAGCATGGTGTTGTTTGGGTCTGTGTTCTTCTTTACGGTTTCCCCAGCTCGCCAGTTTAGTTTTGTGTAACTTGATTGTTTGTATGTTCCAGCTGAACACCAGCACGGTATTGTTTGGGTCCGTGTTCTTCAAGTCCCCCGTGAAGTATACTTACCGTTTGAATAACTTTGAGTTACATGTGAATTTACAGTTCTCTATCTTTTTGCAGTATCAAACCATTAGTAATTAAGATACTGGATCCAATTTGAAGCTATGAGTTTCGAACTTTGGAGAGGGTATCTCAATGGGAGCTTCTACTGGCGCTAGGGATTCTTACTCTCGCCACCACACACACACACATAAAAAACAAAAAAAATAAAATAAAATAAAATCCTTTCCTAAACTTCCCCTCCTCTCTATCCCCTGCTGCCGCTCCGATCTCCCTCCCCACCAGCGATTGGGAGGTGGAGGGAGGGAAGGATAGAGAAGAAGAGGAAGGGAAAGTGGGAGAGGGAGAGGAAGAGGGAGAGAAACTGGAGGGGGAGGGAGGAGGAAAGAGGGAGTCTTCCTCCCGGCGATGGGGGAGGAAGAGGGTGAATGGGGGAGGGCTATTTTAGGTAAAAATATCTTATTTTGTGGGGTGGAGAAATAACTTTCCCCGGTGCCAATAGAAGCTCCCTATCTCAATATCTCCACAGCGGCACTCATCCCAACCGTCTCCAAAGAGGGGCAACTCCCGTGAATTCCATAGGTCCCACCGTGATGATGGTCACAATCCGAATGGAATTCATGGCTCTACATTGTCTATATATGTATTTCATGGTTTTAGAAACGTCTTCATGCAAAATAAAACCTTTTTATGGGATGGTTTATTAATCTCAATACCATATATTTATTTCGGTCTTTCCCTTTAAAGAAACCTAATATATATATATATATATATATATATATGTATATATTGTAATATTCAGGTTCTAGTTTGTTCTTATAATGTCTTGGCTGTAAATAAAATAATAAAAAGAGCTATAATATGTTGGGGATGGTTAATAGAGTTTTATTTATTTTCCAACTAAATTAAGCCATTTAAAATTGTCCGTGAAAATGTTCAAAAAACTAAAATAAATATAAAGTTTGATATATTTCTTTAGTTATTAGTGTGTTTTGCACGCAAATAAGATAATACATTGAATAGAAATAGGCAAGAAAAGAATTTCGATAAAAATTCTCTGTTCAGACTAATCCCTTAAAAAATCAGTAACAACTTAAAATGTTCAGAAAATTAAGAAATGCAAATCTTCAGTTTTCTTTTCATTATTTGGTTGTTTTACTAGTGAATGACAAAAAATATAGAATATACTAATTGTAGACAGAAGAGTTTCAAAACAATTTTTTTTTTTTTTTTGGTTTGGACTAAAAACTGATATAACTCGTGGTAGAAATTACCTAATTTACTACTTTCGCATAAATTGATACAAAATGAAGAAAAGGGAAATAACTGCACCCGGAATTTAGAAAAGATCAAAATTCTAAATTTAGAATGTTGGGATGTTTTCATATTCAAGGAGTTCTTTTTTCTCAATATCATTGCTTTGTATAGAATTATAAATTATGTATAAATCTTAGGATTTTTTTAAAATGTGAGGAACTATTTAATAATTGATTTAATATAACTTTACCATTTTATCTCAATTTCCTAAAGATATTTTTATTTTTTGCAAGATTTTGTAAATTTCAAGGCATCACTCAAAATCAACACTTATTTGCAAAAATATAATGATATTTTTTTATAACGAGCCTGAGTCTTCTCTTCAAAGAAATCTTGTAAGGCTCCTAGGTGGGTGCACTTGTTAAATCAATTTGGTGATGACCCCAAACTCCCGTTGGACTGAAATTTGACTAAAACAAATGAAAGGAATGGAATGGACGTTCAGATTCTAACAATTGGGTCCCTTAATGGTTAATTGACTGTCCATCAACCAAACAAAGAGACCACCATCAAAGGTAGAGATATATGTAAAAAAGAAAATCATTGAAATAGACTCTCATGACAATTATGCTTTTGCATGGTTGATTTCCAGGAACCAAGTCTGTCACATTCACATTCACAAACAAGTGCACCTACACAGTGTGGGCCGGCACCTTGAACAATGCTGACAAGCCCCAATTAGCCCAGACTGGGTTCCAACTTGACACGGGTGCATCACAGACAGTCGATGCCCCGGCGGGGTGGGGTGGCCGGATGTGGGGCCGGACGCGCTGCACCACCGACGCCAGTGGAAAATTCTCTTGCCTCACCGGTGACTGCGGGGCTCAAGTCCCATGCAATGGTGCTGGGGGTGCAGTCCCAGTCACATTAGTGGAGTTCACTCTGGGGACCGGAGGCAACCAAGACTTTTATGACACCAGCCTAGTCGATGGATTCAACCTACCCATGTCGATCACCCCACAAGGAGGGACCGGCGATTGTCGTGGGAGCGGGTGCCCGGCGGATGTGAACGCGATCTGCCCATCTGAGCTGCGAGTGACAGCACCGGATGGATCAACGGTAGCGTGCAAGAGTGCATGTGCTGCATTTGGAACACCAGAGTATTGTTGCACGGGGGTGTCCAATGATCCAAATATATGCAAGCCCACTAACTACTCCATGATCTTCAAGAATGCTTGCCCCCTTGCTTATAGCTATGCTTATAATGATGGTAGCAGTACTTTTACTTGCACTGGTGCTAGCTACCTCCTCACCTTCTGCCCATAGCTGATCAGCTAAAGGTCCTTCGCCTACTTTCTAGGGAATCGAATAAAGAGCTAAAGGTCCTTCGCCTAATTTCTTATAAATTTCTAGGAAATCGAATAAAGAGCTGAAGGTCCTTTTTGTTTTAGTAAATTAATATCTTGTATGTTGGGTATTAAGTATCGGCTTAATTCCACTGCTTGTTTCTTACCATGTATTCATGGATGTCTTCGGTAGAAATGAAATAAAAGAATATTATGGTTTTGCAAATCTCATTTGAATGTGAGATTAGGGGTTTCTATACATTCCTGGTGTTTACTTTAAAGTGATCCAAACTGCTCAAAAATCAAAGACCTCCTTCGCAATAATGGGCATCCGGCCACTCAAAATCACGGTCCTCGTGATCCATATGTATTGGTATCAGGCCTAATTTCACTGTAATTAGACTTGGGCCTACTCTTGTATCGATTGCTTGTACAACATGATGATCCGCACTCCTTTTGGCATTTATATTTAAATAACATATTTTGTTTTTTAACAATCTTGGCCCAAGTCTCGTTAGGTTAAAATTTAGCCGAATGCCAATACATAGGGAACTCTGATTTTCAAATGGCTTTGGGTAAATGAGCCCTAGCCCCTACTGATAAGTTTATAGGCTCTATTAACATGCTGTTGCTTCTAGTTGGCTTGTGATCTGAAACGTGTCCGCCCATAAAAATGTGCTATGCCATATTTCACCCAAAAGGAATTCATATGAACCAGTTTTTGTTCCCTGATGGGCTGCCACATCAGTTGCCACGATTCTCTTCTAATGGATTGAGCAAACTCTAGTATCTTAACAAGAGTGGATGTCCCTACCATCAAACTATGCTTATGGAGATTATAAAATCGTCTAATTGATTGATGTAATTAAAGAAGAGAGTTTTGTCCATAGTTAATCTCATTTTGATGCTTGCATCAATCAAATAGTATATATCATTCTAACTAAAGTGAAATTTATTGTTCAACTTAGATTACTTGAGAGTGTATTGTATAAATAAGTTGGACAAGCAAAAGACAATCACTTTAGGTCAATACTAAGGTGATATCATGGAAATTGATATGTGATCATTAATGATTTTATTTTATTGAAGATCTTTCATTTCTGTTTCGATTGAATGACAAATGATAGATCACGAGAGGATCAAGATTGGAATAGATTGTTTATATGGTTTTCCTTAAACCCGTTTGGCACTTTACTAGTTTAGTAAAAGTAAAGTAAAGCCCATATTACTCAGACAATGGGTTACATCAAAAGTATATTTTTTTTCAAAATTTCCTCATCCTTTAAAAAAAAAAAAAAAAAAGAACTCTACTTTTCTATACTAAACAACTAAAAATGAAATACCATAATATCCAACTTATATTTTAGTCTCTGTCGATTTGCTGCTTTACTTTATCTTTATTTTATGGTAAAATTACCAAACGAGCCTACCAACGGATTATTGAAGAGGTGAGGGGCAAAGAATGTAAGGAAGCAATGTAAATGAAAACTTAGCTTTCATAAATTTTAATTATTAGGGTGATAGGTGTGTACTCATTAATTACCTATTTTCTCTCTATTCAATTTCCATGGAAGGAAAAGATATTTGATAGTTATTTTTCAATATTCAATCTTCTTTTGTAACAAATTACGCAAACACTATAAAACAAATAGGCTCAAGCTTGAGCTTGCAAATTGCACTCTACATTCAAAATCCAGACTTGAGCTTAATACCTTGACTCGATTTCTAGCCTGAACATTCTTAACGCAAGTAACAGTTATCATAAGCAAGCTAGGGTCAAGGCCATGTTCCACCACTTATAAAAAAAAGTAGGTGGATGTGCAAAGGCCATAATAATGGGGGGTACCAATATCTGGAACATTGACTTTATAAAAAAGCAATGTTACCTTAATTTTGGGGTCATTCAATCTTTCTAACGATCATAAAGGGCACACGTGGCATGCAAAATTAAGGTAACGTTGCTTGTTTATAAAGTCAATGCTCAGGTCAATGAGAGAGCAGGGGATGTGACCACGAGATCCTTGAGGAAGTTGAATGTATAATGCCAAGTCTTTCTCCTTAAAGTTAAATAATGGCTGACGAGATCGGATATGAAAAGGTACGGTTTGGATGCTGTTCATTTAGCCACATCAGCATATGGGGCCCAACTTCAATCTCTCAAATTTGAAATTTGAAAAGAGATAACCGCATCATCTAAGAGTTACCCATGTTTGTCCATCTTCATACTTCATATTGAGACAATACTTTTCCCTCTTCCTCTTCCTCCGTGAAGCCACCTCATTCCTCCTCCTCTGCACCCTTCTCTCCAAGTCAATACCTATCAAGGTATGGTTTTTTATTACAATGCTCTACTATTTTGCTACTTTTTATGTCAATAGAAATGTATCTGTAAGTAATTTTTTTTTCCTATAGCATAGAATATGGGGATTTGAAATTGTGGGGCTTTTGTTCAAAAAATATCAATAGAAGTGTTTGTAATTGGATTTTTTTTTTCTAAGAAATAAAATAATCAATTTTTTGTTATTTCAAAACATGAAGTAACTGGGTTTTTGGACCTTTTCCCTATATATTTGATTATTGGGTTGCAACATATTTGAAGTTTTTTTTAACTATAAGCATATTATTTATATTATTAGTAAAATAAATAATTAATTACTTTAATTTGTGATGGCTTTGTGGTGATTCATTTAATTTAATAATGATTTTCCATGAGATTAACCTATGCATCGCACAGGCGTTTTTGCTAATAAAGAAAGAGGGGTTTATTAGATATTCGGTTTCTTCTCACTAAGGCGTTAGAAGGTCGTCATTCCAAATGAAAAAATAAAAATAAAAAAACCGAATATCAATCGTTCTGATTTTCTTGTACGGAGGGAGTAGATTTCCGTGAGAGAATTTCGGGCAAAGAGGCTTTTTGGGTTAGTGAAACATTATTTCTTATTTTATAATCCGCGGGAAAGTAGAATTGCTCCCATGAAACGATGCCAAATGGGGTCGAACCTCTTCCCATATGTGTGGGCTCTCTTAGGTCCCATTGTAATTCCCCAATTCCGAATGCCGAGAAAACCGTCAAGGTACCCGAATTTAGCATGCTAGTTCCCTAAAAGTTCAGGAACTTTCAA
Organism: Umbellularia californica; assembly: GCA_028538565.1. NCBI lineage: Eukaryota > Viridiplantae > Streptophyta > Magnoliopsida > Laurales > Lauraceae > Umbellularia > Umbellularia californica. The sequence goes on from JAPQWN010000007.1 coordinate 23,376,480, forward strand.
GATTGTAGGTCCGCAATGAGGTCCAATTTAAAACTTTTTGACCGACATATAATCAATGGTTAAAATTTACGGAGGTGTAAAGAGTAAAGCGGAAGCATAAGATATCATAGAGATAGTGTAGCAAGGCTGAAGTCTAGCCTAAATCTTAAAGTATAATTAAGAACATATTTATAAACATATCAATCTAACTCTCTGCTCACCACATAAGAAAACACTCAAACCCAAAAAGATAATCACTCAAGCCCCCGATACAGGCACTCCATCCTCCAGCTCGACCCCCTGGTCGGCTGGTCCCCATCCATAATCTCTGGCTATGGGCACCTCGACGAGCGCGTCGTCCTCATAATCGGGTTCATCACCTAAGCACCAAGAATGGGTCAGATCTAAGGATTTGGCAAGTTACAGTATACAAATAACATAGGATGTATGCATCAAAGGAATAGAGACAGTAATAAGATCAATAAGAATATCTAAGGTACAAATGCTAGTCAATTGAGCAAGATAAACTTATAGAATCAGGGAAATAAGATAAGCCAATCTATGTACACATGACACATTCACACAAGTTGAATACCGTGGGATATTATGTAGCGGCCCTTCCATACTGAATATAGTCGCGGTGGGGACATCTCACCAGAGCTGGGGATAACTAACCCCGGAAAACACTCATCAATCTCAAACACTTATCACTTAAGAGATAGGACCCGGTATCACACCGTCCGTCTAAAACACAGCTCATCATGATAGCCTACTCAACACTCATGAATAGCTCATACCAGTGATGATCAGTCAACAGGCTAAGCTTAGAACAACTGAGTTAATGTTGGTGTCAACTCAAGAAACTAAGGTACAAGTCTGTGTCTGTCTAGGTTTGCCTTGTGCGAGCAAGGTTCTAACAAATCCCTAAGAGGTCCAAGTACGTACCAATTAAATACTAAGGAACACAGTCCTAGTCCAATCATTGGGTCCACAATAAGGGCCACCAAGCTATGGCCTTAGTCTAAATAATCCAAGAGAGATCACCAATCTCAATCCATCATCAAACAATCCATACTCATCCAAGATGAGTTACAAGTCTAATCACAACCACCTCTCAATCCTAGGATTCACACATACAACTTAGGCCGTATGAGGGCCCACATAGACACAGACACTGGTCAAATTCCTCCACTACATCACCAGGTCACCTCTAGGAAGTCCTAGGTTCAAGTCCTTCATTTTCCACTTACATTAATAGGTTTATAACAAGAACAAGGATATGAGAGAAGTACAATGTACAATAACCTCCAAGTAATAGAATCAAATGGAATAAAGCAATGATCCAACCTAGGTAATGGTCCACTCTCAGGTTCAGGGCCTCATCAGATAACTGGATCCCTAACTGCATTCTCAGATGCCAAAAGTATTATATTCTTTGCTCCTGAAGTTATGGGCATCTTTGACTACGTTTAAGAGTCGAATCATTGACAATTCCAATCCCTAAACCCTACTTGGTGGTCCCCACGAGTCAAGGTCGAGCCACATTATTGACTCGTGCTTGGCACATTGATGTAAGTTCATTTGGATGGTCAATGAGCCCCACAATCGATCAATCGTAAAACAAAGGCTAAACTCACAACGTAGTGTTCACAGTGTGGCAGGTCAACCTGCCCCGCAGGAATCAGGGTTGGGACTTAGCTTAGATTCTAGAATTTCCAATGTACCCGGTAGACCACGTGGCCAGCCGGTCGACCAGTACACAAGTTTACCTGAATCAACAGATTCCAAGCCAAATCTTAACTTCTGCGGTTTTTAGGGTGTCCAGTCGACCGCGCATATTGTACTCTGGGTTTGAGGGAAAATCCAGGTCAGACACTAGAATTCCAATTGGGTTTCATAAAATACTCGAGGCTTATTCTAATTCTAAAATCTAATGTAATTTCCAAAAATATAAATCTTAAGGGTCCAAACTCAATTTATGTTCATTAAAGACTAAGGGGTCTTTTATTTCTAATTTCTAAAATTAATGGGGTCAAGAAATATTAATCTAAGACAAGCCCAAATTCATAGGTCACTAAGTCAACCCCCTTTATTCCTTACTTTTATTTCCACTTCCTAGAACTAATGGGCTAAGTGTATAACTAACCAAAAATAAATAAATAAATAAAGTATTCAAAAGTGGCCATGGTTTCCCATGCACCCTAAGACCACAATACCACCCGTTCATTCCACATTTCTTCACATAAAATGTCCACAATTCTCCTGGTCTCACAAGCCACTAGACCACTCACCCATCTCTCCTTTTCTCACTTATCCACACACGTTAGCACCTCATCTTCTTCCTCATTCAAATGTTCTGCAGCAAAACAACTCTGACAGAGAAGAGCGTCTTCGCCTGGGACATGAAGTTAGCATAGAGCACGGGCCCCACTGATCAGGGACTAGATTAGACCCTACCAATAAGGTCGCCCAAGGCCCTACTACGAGATGTAGGGTCCAGATGAATGTTGGTGACCCACCCGGGCCCCACAATCTAAAGAAAAACGGAAACCACGTGTCCTTATTCATTACTGCCATGCCCCCTTTGGGGCTTTGGATGGTGGACCAAACGGGGTCCACCTCACATGGGTTCACATCCCTAATGTCGCCCCACCATTTCCGGCCCAATGGACGGACCAGATCGATGATCAGATCGATCAGTGGGTCCCACAATCATCTACTGCAAAACTGATTTTTTTTCCCAAAAACACATCCTCTGTTGATTAAGCTAATGGATAGTGGGCCAGGGGTGTCCACTCCCTATGGGACCAGCCCCTTTAGGGTCGCCCGTGGGTCCTCTTTCAGATCCATGAATCTGATTAGCCATCGGGTGGCCCACCTGGGTCCCAGTCTCAACGCAATAAACAACCCATTCACTGTTCATGTCCGGGACTGTTACAGTTGCTCAACTCCTAGATTTCCCTTCAACCCATTTACCGTCCATCACATAAACAAATAAAACCATAAAAACACTTCCATGCCCAACCATCCAGCAATCCATCCGGACCATTGATCTTCTAAATGAGATAAACCCATCCATCAATGGCCAAAAGCCATAAAAACAAGCTCAAAGGTAGATCTACTAGGTGAGTATATTGCACTTGCTTCAAATCCGGGTTTGCAAGGGAAAATAGCAAGAAGGCTCAATCCAAGCTATCCAAACCAAACCCAATCGACCAAGCCTAGTACCCATTCCACAAGAGAACCAAAGATTAGAAAAGAAACCTAGGGATAGAGAAAATCCTAGAAAACCATATGGAAATTAGCTAAGGAAAGAGCCTTACCTTGATTGGTAGAAGAGAAAGAGATTGATAAGAGAGGTAGAAGATTGCCTCATTCTTCTTCTTGTAATTAAGGTTTTGGACTTAGGGTTTTAGCTACGGTTTTATGAAATGAGAGGTAAATCAGGGATAAATGAGAGTAAATTTAGGGTTCATTTCCCAATGCAATAGTTTAGATTATATAGTCTAGGGTTTTTGAGACAATTACCAAAATGGCCTTTTTGATTGCATAGGAATGTGAATAAGGACATGGGCATTTAGGTCATTTGGTGGAAATTCTAGAATGTTCTCAAGTGTGGAAAACCCCCTTTATAAAAACCTATTTACTAGCAAGGGCCTCAACACCTAAAGCCTTACAAAAATTATAAAAAGACACCCTATAGATCTATAAAATACACAATATGTCTAAAACTTAGGAAAATATCTATATACCCTTATTAACCCGTATTAATTAGTACAATTATGCTATATTATCATAATTATTAGTATTCAAATTCAAAATGAGGGCCCTCCAAAGGTGAAGCCTCACACCCAATCCGCTGGAGTGGGCTACCAAAAAAGGAACACTTTGAATAACACTAATAATCACCATTAATTTAACCATTGCCCCAAGCAAAGAAGAAGGTTAACCTTAGTTACATTTTTAGTTTTTTTTTTTTTTTTTTTATAACTAAATGACTCTTAATATATATATATATATATATATATATATGAATATGAAGCTCGCTAATTTCAATTGAGAAATCAAACAGTGATTTTGACCTATTTTATTCCTGAAGAGAACTCCCTCCAGATTTGATCGTGTTGATTGATTTAATTACAAACGACAGTCGTTATCTTGATAACTATAATTTAAGTCGCAAATCAAAACTGTCATATATCTTGATTAAATATCCAATGTGGTAACTTCTCCGAATGGAGAGACTAATGGGGATGGAAAACGGGGGGAGGGGAGATCTCCTCATCTGGTTGGGGCAGCCATTTAGGGTTGGCAAATGGGTCGGTTCAAACATTGGAGTTCACATTTTAAAACAACTCTCTCTCTCTCTCTCTCTCTCTCTCTCTCTCTCTCTGTAGGTAAGATAGTTTACTGTAAAAAACACATTGAGGACAAATGCTTTGCAAAATTGTAGTTTTATGAACTCGGTGGTTTGCAAGAAGCATTCGGTGGAGGGTATAAAGCCTGCCAGATTGGAGAAATTTTAGGAGAATAAGATTGGAGAGGCTCTAATCTAAAATCTCCTAAATTGTGAAACCAGAATCTAAAATGATGGAATCATATATATATATATATATATATATATATATTCATTGAAACTTTTGGAGAGCGGGACAAAGGAAAAATAAATTACTTTCTTATGCGTCAAATACGGGTCTTGCGGGTTAGCAAGATTGAACGGGCTAATCCTAGTCCAACTCATTGTTATGTGGGTCAAATAAACTTGGTGAACGGCCCATGTTTTTTGTGGGTTGAGTTAAGTAAGTCAAATGCGGGTTGGGTTTGCGGACCTGATCGTGTTTCTCCACCTCTAGCTCCATTTTATCATCCTAATCTCTCCATTAACAGCCAACAAGCTTGACCCCTTTAAAAATCGAACCATCAGTCCAATGGTACAGTCCATCCGGATGGGTGTAAAAAAAGGGGAATAGTGTAATTCAAAGGGGTCCTGTGTGTCGTCCATTTGGATGGGTCATCCGGTGGGCCCCACTATGAGGTGTGGACAAAAGATGTCTGCATAAAATAATTTCTATATAAATTATCACCGACTAATTCTTACTGTAATTTTGAACATCTCAATATGATTCATACCAGGACATATCATTATTTTAACTTTTAGAAGTTTATAATATTATCAATTATATTGCTTGTGCCACGTACGGGCACTTTTTACTAGTTTTTAAGGATAGTGCATATTAACTTCAATGTTATGGCTAATTTTTACTTCCAAACCCGATTACAGCCCATGCATATAAATGTCCAAATCCAACCAAATGAGGGCTTGGTTTGGATTGTGCTCACTCTACCCAGTCCATGAGCACTTCTAACAGTGGCCTTTAAGTTGTAATTTTGGGGCACTTGTCCGCCAACCATATGCATCCTTGATTTAAGTCATAGGGGATTTACCCGGCTCTCCCAGGGCCAGTAAAGATTATTATGGGCCAAAGGCCGTTAACAAAAAAAAAAAAAAGAAAAAGAAAAAGAAAAAAAGAATCCTAGCTGTAATTCACACACCACAGCTGATTTAATGAAACACATACATAAATCAAGGTCTAAATGGAACAAGATAACAATTTGATACAAATGGGTATTTGTTTTCCTAGAAAACATATCATGTTGGTAGGACAGAACTCAATATGGCTAATTAACAAAATGGCCAAGACACAACAATCCGGATAATTGGCTCGATCCATTTGGCCGGAGATCATATTTTGAGTATACTAAAAGTTTTAATGAAAATTTCCAATTATTATATATAAAAGCCAAAGGTTTTGGATTCAATTTTGACTAGATTATTTTTAATTTTGACTTATTTTAATTAAGCCGCCATGAAAAAAAAAGAAAAGTAAACATGTAAATATATTTTTTAATCGCAAACTAACCACCACACCAAACCATATTTATATGTAATTATTTGTTAAAACAATATCAAAAGTAGTTAAACATGAGTGGGGACCTAGCCACGTGGATCCTGTGTGCTTAGCAGGGGTTATCTTACTTGTTCAGATTTAAATTGCTTGGGTTTAGGCTTGGACTCAAAATTCGAAATCAATCTGGCATTGGGCCCAAGCTCGGGCTAACCGCTAACATTGGTGAATTCCCAGCTAACCTACAAGAAATTTGGGTAGGGCTTAGGCTAGGTGAATTCCCGGCTGGACCTTGCCTGCCCCACAAGATTAACCCTTACCAGCAATCAAAATAAAAGGTTAGAACCGATCATGAAATTAGATGGTTTGGATCTTCCAATCCAATTTCGAAATAGAACCTTTAGGCAACGGCGTAGATCTTCCATCCGAGTGGGCCACCCATTTATAACAAAAGGGACATCTTTCCACCAAACAAAAAACCATTCAAATCTAACTTCTTGTGCTCAAACCAGACAAGGCTAGGCACAGAGAGAGAGAGAGAGAGAGAGAGAGAGAGAGAGAGGGAGAGAGGGAGAAAGAGATGTTTGCAAAGGCCCTTTCACGGAGCGGTTTCTCACTGCTGCAGAGCTCAAGCATCTCCATAACAAAAACCCATCAAAACCCAGGAACCGTTGACAAGAATCTCTTCTCAACAGTGGTAATTGCTCAGAAGAAAGCCAGGAGGTTCAAGAGGGTTTGCATCTCCTTCATTTGCTTCTGTCCCATCAAACCCAGTGCGAATCTGGGTTTGTTTTTCTGATGATTTTCTTCATCTGGGTTTTTTCATTTTGTAGATAATCTTGACAGAGGATGTCCCAGAATATGGAAAGGCCGGGAAGCCACTAGGGAAGAAGGGGCAGCTGCTTGAGGTGAAACCTGGGTTCTTTAGGAACTATCTCTTCCCTTTTGGAAAGGCTCAGCCTGTCACAGCCCTTTTACTCTAATGAGTTTTTGTGTTAAAATGGGTTTTTATATCTGCTCTATTTTATGCTTTGTTTTTAATCTTTTGAGCTGGAAACAAGAATGCGAATGAAAATGAAGGAAAAAAAAGAAGTGCAGGTGCCGGACAAATTGCCCACTCGGGCACGTCTGGCGAGGTGGGATAACACCATTAGCCCTTTGTGTCCCATTTGCCGTCTTGAGGAAGAAACAGTAGATCATCTTCTCATTAATTGCCCTTCGGCCAAAGCCTTATGGCATCATTTCCCTTCATCTATTCAAAGTCCTATGTCCACTCCCTCCATATCACATTGGTTTTGGCACAAGGCGTCTAGCGCCAACAGAAGATTAGGGGTAACATTATTCTGGTATACCTGGAAAGCTAGAAACATGTATATTTTCCAATACCACCCAATCTTCCCCATGCCGATCATCAGTAAAACCATTAACTCTTTGTTTGATTGGAACATCTCACATATTTATGCAGGTCCTGTTGGATATTTTCTAAAATCTAATTATTTAAAAGATAAATTTTAATAGACGTTTGAATGTAAAACTTCAAATGTTTATATCACATTCAAGGTACTTGTGATCACTCTTATGTTTAAATTTCATGCTCCTAGTAGATCGTGAAAGCTTAGAGTTCCAGTGACAAGAAACGATGTATCTTATGAAGTGATGTAGTACTGTCATACCTATTTTCTTTAAAAAAAAAAAAAAAAAAAAACAGTATCCCCATTCGTTGTCCTTGGTTCTCTATTAATGCATACTGAATAGCATCTTTTGTATTTTCAATGTTACCATTAATTAATATCACCCTCAACTCGCACCGCCTTATTCTTTTTATAAATGACTAGTGGAGCCTTGCACATGCAATGCATGTGCAAGGAACATACTCTTTCAAAGAACATACTTTTTCAGTATGATAATCTGAAAAAATAAAGTCGTTGAAAAACTCAATATTAACTATCCCAATGGAGAATGACCAGTTTACATATAACTCATTTTTTTTGGCAAATTAAGTAATTTACAATCACTCATTGTTCTTATGAAATTTAGTAAAAGCTTCAATAGAAAAAAGTAAAAAGAAGATGGGATAACAAGATATATGGAAGGAAACTAATTTAAAAAAAAAGTTGAAAACCAACCTTTTCTGGCCATACATGATTAAGCAAAACACTCACCAATTTCAATATAGATCGATAGTCCGGCCGATTTTCCATTAAAATTTGTCTAAAACCTAGCGCCAAATACCTACCAAATTCAATGAAACAAAATACTAACCAACCAAAACAGTACACAACTCATAGCTTTAAACGAATCAACAATAAATCACAAAGATTCCAAGCAAATTGTGTCTTTACAGGCATTGGGATTGAAGTTGAGATTTTCTATACATGAAAATCTCAACTGAAATTTCTCATTTGAGTTGTTATAGTGAATGAACAAATTCTTCAAACACAACCCTTTTCATGATCATTTGAGCTAAGCATTTCATCGAAATATAATAATACTAAGTGGGCCCACAGATGTGTAGTTCTCTTCGATTATATATATAAAATATAATATAATAATACTAAGTGGGGCCCATAGATTTGTAAAGAAAAAGCATGACAAGTTCTTCTACTAAGTGGGTCCTACAAATGTGTAGTTCTCTTTTATTTTATATATAATATAATAATACTAAGTGGGGCCTACAAATGTGTAGATGTAGAGTAAAAGCATAACAAGTTCTTCTACTAAGTGGGGCCCATAGATGTGTAGTTCTCATTTTATCATATATATATCTAATATAATAATACTAAGTGGAGCATACAGATATTATAATAATACTAAGTGGGGCCCACAGATGTGTAGAGAAAAAGCATAACAAGTTCTTCTACTAAGTGGTATAATATAATAATACCAAAGTAGGGCCCACAGATGTGTAGTTTTCTTTTATTTTATACATATATATAATATAATAATAAGAAGTGGGGCCCACAGATGTGTAGTTCTCTTGTATTTTATATATATATTATAATAATACTAAGTGGGGCCCACAGATGTCTAGATGTAGAGAAAAAGCATGACAAGTTCTTCTACTAAGTGGGGGCCACAGACATGTAGTTCTCTTTTATTTTATATATACATAATATAATATAATAATACTAAATGACGCCCACAGATGTGTAGAGAAAAAGCATGACAACTTCTTCTCTTTTATTGGGGCCCACATATGTGTAGTTCTCTTTTATTATATATATAATATCATAATACTAAGTGGGGCCCACAGTTGTGTAGAGAAAAAGCATGACACTTTTTTTTCTTTTATAACAAGGGCATAGATATTATATGATTATTATTATAATATAATAAGAATATATTATTATATTATCTTCTATTATAATTTTTTTTTTTGGGGGGGGGGGGGGGGGGGCGCGCACAAAGGTGTAGTGAAAAAGTATACACCTTCTCTTCTCTTTTATAATAAGGGTATAGATATAGATTTTATATTATTATTATTATAATATAATAATAATATATGATTATATTATATTATAATATAATAATTGGGGGTGGGCCCCACAAAGGTATTGTGAAAATTTTTTTAATTTCTCATAATAATATATTAGTATATTATATTATACTATTTGGGGGTAGGCCCCACAATGGTGTAGTGAAAAAGTTTGCATTATAATATTTGGGTTGGCCGCACAAAGGTGTAATGAAAAAGTTTATAATTTCTCATAATAATATATTATTATATTATATTAGAATATTTGGGGGTGGGCCCCACAATGGTATAGTGAAAAAGTTTGCAATTTCTCATAATAATATATTATTAAATTATATTATAATATTTGGGGGTGGGCCCCACAATGGTGTGGTGAAAAAAGTTTGCAACTTTCCCTCTTTTATGATGGTATAGTAGTAGATAGTAGATATTAAATATTTGGGGGTGGGCCCCACAATGGTGTAGTGAAAAAGTTTACATTATAATATTTTGGGGTGGGCCCATCAATGGTGTAGTGAAAAAGTTTGTTTGAGATAGATAGATAATAAGGGTATAGATATTATATTATTATTATTATTATATAATATATTATTATATATATTATTATAAGTTTTTTGGTGGGCCCAACAGTGGTTGTACTAAAGCAACCATGCAACTTAGCCTCTTTTATAAAGATTATTATAAATATAAATTTTTTGGTGGGCCCCACAGTGGTTGTACTAAAGCAACCATGCAACTTAGCCTCTTTTATAAGGGTAGATAGAAATATTTGGAGTGGGCCCCACAATGGTGTAGTGAAAAAGTTTGGAATTTCTCATAATAAAATATTATTATATTATATTATACTTTTTGGGGGATGGGCCCCACAATGGTGTAATGCAAAAGTTTATATTATAATATTTGGGGTTGGGCCCCACAAAGGTATCGTGAAAAAGTTTGCAATTTCTCATAATAATATATTATTAAATTATATTATAATATTTGGGGGTGGGCCCCACAATGGTGTAGTGAAAAAAGTTTGCAACTTTCCCTCTTTTATGATGGCATAGTAGTAGATAGCAAATAGTAAATATTTGGGGGTAGGCCCCATAATGGTGTAGTGAAAAAGTTTGCATTATAATATTTTAGGGTGGGCCCATCAATAGTGTAGTGAAAAAGTTTATATGAGATAGATAGATAATAAGGGTATAGATATTATATTAATATTATTATATAATATATTATATAATATATTATTATAAATTTTTTGGTGAGCCCAACAGTGGTTGTACTAAAGTAACCATGCAACTTAGCCTCTTTTATAAGGATTATTATAAATATAAATTTTTTGGTGGGCCCCACAGTGGTTGTACTAAAGCATTTATAAGGATTATTATAAATATAAATTTTTGGGTGGGCCCCACAGTGGTTGTACTAAAGCAACCATGCAACTTAGCCTCTTTTATAAGGGTAGATAGATTCGTGAAAACCCATTCCCTATCGTCTTTGCTTAGTGTGTTATATTTTTGTACGGACTGTTCACAACGTCAGGAAGAAAGAGTGGCTCCTTATATCCAAGAGATGCGTCTCTTCTTTAACCACCCTTCGTTTTTAAAACTAAACTACTTTTTAAATACCGATTCTTAATACATATTAATTCAAATATGGTTAATTTCTCTTGAGAAAAGGATATGCCATCATTTCCATTTATCATGCCTACGATGACTCAAGCTGCATGTGAGGCTCTCTATTCATGCCCAAGTTTATTTTTTATATACTTTTGGGTTCTTTAAATGTTGGCCATAAGATTTAACTTCATTTATTTTACTTGTTACATGTGGGATCTTTAACTTTTGAGTTAACACATTGCATTCTTTGCAAATGGAGTTTATTAATTTTGAACTATATTTTGCATATTTTGGTTATTTGACTTGATTCATTGGTGAGATCAAGTGAGATTAATTCATCCCTTTGGGCTTAACCATTTGAAATAATCACAAATTTACAACATTATATGTTGGACCATGTGATGTATATACAACTTAAGGCTAATATATGTGTTGAATTATTAATTAGAAAATGAAATAATGATGCTTTTCTTGTGTTATTATTTCTTTTAGTGATACAGAGTAGGGGAAATTCTATATGCACCGGCACAAATGCTGTGCACACCCACATTCTTCTTTGAACAGTGATTTTTAAATCACTGTTCATAGTAGAATGTGGGTGTTTTCAGCAGAAAAATGGGTGCACATAGAATTTCCCTACAGAGTAAGTTTCCTTGATTGGATGACATTTTTGCATTTTGGATAGTGCATCATCAACATCATCCATGAGATGAGTTTGCAGATCGTGTTCACTGCATCATTGATCAGGCAACACATGTGGATGTTACATCGTAGATCATATCACATAATCATGGATATTGCATCATCATCCATTAGATCAGAGTATAGATCATGGATATGAATCAAAGAAAGTATGAGACAAACAATTGAGGTACTTCATCAACAAATGCCAATGGATATGGGTAAAAATTGAGGTAAATAAAGTATAAATTGTGATTAATACTCACATTACTTCTCAATGTGATATTATCTCACCAAGAGTGAGAATCTTAACCTCGAGGGAGATGGGTTTACCGAAATAAAGGATGGTCCTGACCGTAGCCAACTCTTAACTTCTAAGTTAGAGTTCAAAGGAAATTTGGTTAGATGTACTGTCTACCAAAGGGTGTATATATATATATATATATATATATATATATATATATATTTTGTTGAATTGCAAATTGAATTAAGAGAAAGGGAAAACAACACCCAAAGGAGGCAAAACAGAGACAAGAAAAAACAACAAAGAAAGAGAAAGAACAGAGCTCTATCTCATATTAGGATAGAGCTGATTACAGAAAATGAAGGAGGCTAAAGTGGCACTAGAAAAAGAAGAATTCAATCTACTTAGAGAGAAAGAAGCATCCTCCAAAAAGAAAAAGATAGTTGAGTCCAGAGAGGGGATTTTATTGTTGAAGACAGCCTGATTCTTGACCTTCCAAATGCTGAAGATGGCAATGATGAAGAGGGCACTCAGACCTTTCTTGGCTCTAGAACAGGAGTTGGCAGAGAAGGACTCCCATTTGGAGGAGACAGAGCTGCAGGGGAGAAATCGACACTTCCCTTTAGCCTTAAGCCAGGCCCAGAAGGACGAGGCGAAGGGGCAGAGGAAGAACATATAGTATGCTTATTCTTCATGAGTGCCACAGAGATAGCAAGAAGAAGCTAAATAGCAAGAAGAAGCTAAATGAACTCCAACAGATTGGGCCCATGCATTGGTGGGCAGTTTGTAGTGGAACAACTTCCAAGCAAAACAAGCTATGGAAGGCTTAAGGAGGCTGTTCCAGGCAAACTTGGACCAAACACAGGGGAGGCTTTGAGATCTGATAAGCTCTAAAGTCGCAGCAAAAGAGAGATTAATGGAGTTGGAGCTAGACCACAACAACACATCAGGCTCTTCAACGAGGGAGAAGGAGGATAGGAGAGAGGATGAGAAAGAGTCCGCCTGCTGTGGAAGATGGATACTAGGAAGCCTCTGACTATTAGAAAAAAAAATCATTCACAGAATCATAGCAGGGAAAAACAACCTCAGGAAAAATCTGTGCCAAGGAGAGGGGGCCATGCCATGTATCATACCAGAAACTTGTGCTTTTACCATCTCCCAAAACCCAGTGGCTATTTTGGAATATGAATTGCGAGCTTCTCTTGATAGACCTCCAGATGCAAGAGCTAGAGATTAGGGAGGAATGGTGCCAAAGGGAAAAACTTTTATAGTATTTGGCTCTGAACTAGCTAGCCCACAGGGAAGAAGAGGAGAAAGCAGCCCATCCCAGCCTATCCGAATTGGCCAAAATCAGGTCTTTGATACGACGAAGACCCAGCCCACCTTCAGACTTTGGCTGACAGACTAAATCTCCAATTTAGGAGGCTCCTCTTGACTTGATCAGGACCCCCGAACCAGAGAAAGTTTCTCATCCATCTCTCTAGGAAGATGCAAACTGATCTAGGAAGAGGGAGCATGAGAAAGATGTGGATTGGGAGGCTTTGGAGCACATGCTTGACAAGGATGACCCTCCCTGCAAAGGAAATAAAATTACTCTTCTAACCAGCAAGCCTTTGCCTAAAAGAATCCTTTAAACTCTTAAAGTACTGAGCTTTGTGGCTGCCAATGAATAGGGGAACTCCCAAGTATTTAGCAGGGAAGAAGGCCTGAGAGATGCCTAAGGATCTCAAGGTTCTGGCTTTGAAGGACTGCCTGCTATTGTCAAAAAGGACATTACTTTTCCTAAGGTTGAAGTGCTGACCAGCTACCGATTGATAGGCTTCCAAGACACCCTTGATAGATTTGATACTCTAAGGACAAGCTTGGAAGAAAAGAAGGATGTCATCAGCAAACATCAGGTGACAAATAGAAGGAGAAGCAGGGGCTCTGTAGATCGGAGACACTAGCTTCTGAGAAACTAGATTGGCAATGTTAAGGCTTAGAATTTCTTGTGCTAGGATAAATAGGTAGGGGGATAAAGGATCTCCCTGCCTAAACCCACTCTCCACTTCGAAGTAGCCAGTAGGCTCTCTATTGATAAGGACAGAGCCTTTGGAAGAGCATATGCAAGCCTGGATAAGGGATGCCCACTCTTTGCTAAAGCCAAAAAATGTCCATAGCTTTGAAAAGGAAAGGCCAACTCAATTTATCAAAAGCTTTAGAAATGTCTAGCTTCATGCATATACCTTTGCCTTTGGCCCCCTTTTGAAGGTTCTAAGTTAAAACATGGGCCAGAGCAATGTGGTCTTGAATTCTTTTTCCTTCTGAAAAGGCCACCTGGTGAAGGGAAATGATGTCTGGGAGGATTGCAACCATTCTGGAGGCTAAGATCTTAGAAATAACTTTATGGGAGAAGTTGAGAAGGCTGATAGGACGATAATCACCGAAGGAAGATGGAGTTACAACTTTAGGAATCAGAGAGATAAAGGAGTTTGAAGCCTTGAGGAGATTTTTAGTTATGAAGAAATTCTTAATAACAGCTATTACTGTCATGCCAACAATGTCCTAGCAACTGCAGAAGAAGCTACCTGAGAACCCATCCAGGCTAGGAAATCTAGATTTCTTGAGGCTGAAAATCGAAGCTCTTATTTCTTCGTTAGAGGGACAGTGTAGAATAGAGTTTTGGATTGGAGAAACTCTCTTACTAGCCACTTGGAAAAGCTGGGGGGCCATCTGGGCAGGGGAGGGCTTATAGATACTAGAGAAAAAATCAATTGCAGCAGCTTTAATCTAAGGAAGCTTGTCACGGGTATTGCCTTGGTACTCCACTTTATCAATACGATTCTTGGAGCCTTTGATTTTAGCAACCATGTGAAAAAATCTGGTATTTCTATCTCCATCCTGCAACCAAGTAATCCTAGATTTCTGCTTCCAATGCATTTCTTTAGCTTGAAGCAAGTTTTGAAGAGGTATATTGAAATATTCCTCGCAGTGCGCCTTTATTTGGAACTAGTAGGGGAACTTGATTTATTCCAAGTTTACCCATCTCTGAGGCTCATGTATTGTTTAGCTTTCGCCTATGTTAGGCTGGAATTTTAGTTCTTAACAGACTCATGGCTCAGTGCGGAGTAAGCGAAAGCACTCTTGATGGGTTTGCCTTTACGAATGTGAAGGTCATTGGCCGCTTCTCATAGGTCTTGTCGCTAAGACTCTAGAGCATTTGCTAAGATTAGGACTAGCGCATGGCCTATGAAATAGCGCGGCGTGGAGAATATGGATGCCCGGCCGTATTGTATAATGTGAATATGTATCGTGAACTTCACTTAGGTCACTTACTTATAAACTAAAGTTTTATGATACATATTCTACCTTCAAGTTTAAGGGACACTGTTGACACAAAAAAAAGTCACTTTGCCTCCTCAACATCAAAAAGCCACATGAAGCTGCATCCTACTACAAACAGGCAATGTTACTTCAAGCATCAGATCTTATCAGAATCAAACAAAAACTACAAGATCCTTCAAAACAGCTAAAAGAGGGGTGCGCATGAAGTTTCAGGCCATTCCGACATCATTTGGCCTAACTTCACTCCTCCAATAGCTAACAGACACTCCCGGCGGCGACAGTGTCGAAGATAGCAAAACTTCAATCAAAGCCTATGGATGGTTCCAAAATACCTCCAAAAGGCTCCTTGTCAAAATTCAAGTGAAAGTAACAACGTTTGATCCTCCATCAACCCTCGAGTAGTAAAATCAAGCCTCTCGGCGGCGAGAACTACCAAGGCCATCACTCATCAAACAAAGCGCATGAGTGGCTTCAACATACTTTCAAAGGGCTGCACGTCGAATTTCAGGTCATTCTGACAACGTTTGATCAGACTTTGACGCTCTGAAACAAAATCAAGCCTCCTAGCGGCGAAGCACCCCAAGACCATGACATCCAAATCAGAGCTAATGGATCGTCTGAAAATGACTCCAATAGGCTCCCTGTCAAATTTAAGGACAATCGGACATCGGTTAACTGCACATCAAAGCGCGACATCTTCCTCGCGGCAAAATCAAGTCTAGCAGCGACGAGATCCCAAACGGCTTCAAAACTCAAATAAAAGCCCATGGTTGGTCTTATCTACCACTCAACATGCTTCACCTCAAATTTCGGGTCATTCCAACATCGTTTGACCTAGTTTCGACTCTTGACTGAAAATCGGCAACAAAGTCTTCGGCTTTTCCAAAAAATAGGAAACTTTGCGCTCCAGTTTGCATGGCTTCTCGTCAGGTTTTCTTCAAGAAAATCAAGTTAATAAATGAGGAAAATTTTCAAGAAAAATACATGAGAAAAAACGAACGAAAAAGAATAAGAAAAAGGCCGAAAAACGGCGACCAAAAGGGGACAAATCCCCATGGTCGTCGGCAACCATGGAAATCCGGGTCGCTAGATTTCCGTCAGGTGGCCCGTTTTCCGATCCTTTTCGCGTTTTGGGAGTTCCAGACCCTGTGATTTTCCAAAGATCCAATTCTTGATGCTTGTAATCGACTGATCTTCATCAACATCTCAGATCCGCCGTCAAGAGCATGAAATCTTCATTGATCGCTCCAAAATCGTCAACCGGCTGACCAAGAAAGTACACTTTCTGTCTGACCGATCGAGAAATCAACAGGACAGATGTCACCGGCCCACTGAGATCAATCAATGTCTAAAATTACATCGCCATCCGACATCAAACAACATGTGGATCCATCGGCGATCACCACAAGAAGAATTCCCCGCCGACCACTTAATGCTGTTAATTGGCCCGTCTAATGCAGTCATTAACCCATTATTTTGGACGGCCCAATTAGAATCAAGCAAATGAGAGTTACAAGTCCAAGCAATCATGACGTTAAAGCCATGAAACTCCCCTCATCATGGAGATTAAGGGCAATTAAATGACCATCATTCTCCATCGGCCAATCACAAGCCAAGAAAAAGGAGTTACAAAATCAAGAAATAAAAATTTGTAACTCCTCCCATCATGGAGCATCAATTCCATCAAATCTCTCATCATGGCCATCAAGAAATAAAAACTTGTATATTTTCTTAAATATTTATGCAATTTGAAAAGTTAGAAAAAAAAAGATTGATTTCCTTTCTACTTGTGAAGGTGAATCTCCGGATCACCACTTCAAATTCCAAGTAGAATAGAAAATCTAGCATACCCGTACAAAAGATTGTTGATACCCGCTTTTCTCCTCCGCCGAACCCCGGCAGCCCCGGGTAGGAAGGAGAGGACGAAAGCCGGGTCCATCAAGTTGGCATACCCGGTGGGACGCGTTCATTTGAGAACGTGATGGTTCGATTCCTTGGCTCCTTTCTAGTTGGTGACCTATGTTGGATCTTGCATCTAAAAAAAAACATACATGAGATGGGATTTCGTTCACTCTTTCTCATTTCGCAAAAAAAAAATCTGATTTTTCTTTTTTTTTATTCAATTTTGAGAAAACTTTGATCCTCCCCTCTTCGAACTTAATAGCTCACAAAAATGTTTGCAGCTATTGTTCATATCGGGGAATGGGCCATCTTTTCTCTTTGATGAGTCCGATAGGGATTTTCAAAAAAAAAAAAAAAAAAAAACAAAAAAACAAAAAAAAATCTCATTTCAAACTCTTTCAAAAAAAAAATCTAATTTCTCTCTTTTGGATTCAAATTTGAGAAACTTTGGTTTCTTCCTTTTCGGACAATGGATCGCGGAAATCATTTCTAGCCAGGGTTTCAAAACAAAACTTCCGTCACTTTTGGGTTCAGATTCAAGAAATTTTGGTTTATTCTCTTTCGGATTGAGTGCTCGCAGATTTGTTTGAGCCTGTATTCGGATTGGAACACCATTTGCTCTAATTTATAAATCTAATATTGACCTTTCAAAAAGAAAATCCCATCTCGTGTCCTTTCCAAGGATGCGATTTACAACATTTGTGCCTAGCGGTGCTAGTACGCTCTTTCAGGTCTACTATATTCGCGACCAACACATTTGTATCTCTAACCTTATATCATTTTACCTCAAGTGAGCCTTGCTTCTCGGTAATTTGAATTCAGGTCTACAATTGCTTATAGCAGTCACTGGGATGCTCACCCTTAGCCTACCATACCTGCATTTTGAACAATTGTATCCTCTATGGTTTTTTTCCTTTTTTCATCTTGCTTGGGCTGGGCCATGTCCCCTCACGTGATTTGAAATGACAAAACCATAGTTATTCTCCATTTATGATCACCATATTCTGTGATTACTAATGGATGTGGTTTTGTTTCAGAAGTTTTCCAAACTAACTATGGCAGCTTCATTGACCATCACCTTTGATGAGAAAAAGTACCACTCATGCTTCAAGATAAGCAAAACAAGCACACTCATAAGCGCCTTGTTAGCTGCCGAAGTGTCATCTCCCTCGGCAACTCTCAAAACACCGGGACGACCTCTACTCTCCGGACCATCGTCTTCGGGGCGTTGGGACCATTTTCACTCCCCACAGAAGAAACTGTACCTGCCAAGAAGTAGAAAATTGCCCCGTAACGTGTCACTACCATGGCACCAAGGGCAAACACAAAGAAGCCTGAAGCCCGTGGCATTCCCATGAAACCTCAATCTACAGGAAACCAGGTCTGCTCCAAGACCTAGTCCCCGAGACCTTCACTAAAACAAAGGAGGTCCCGAATATCTACAAAGCCAGTGTACCTGGCCCCTCTTAAGGAGAACCGGTTCTACCCTCTCTCTTACATGAAAGAGGAGAAACCTACCCTCTGCCAACAAACAAATCAACCCAGCATGAGCCAGCTTGCTTTTACAAGCCCAAAATCAAATCGTGCATCTCAAGGCCTCCGCAAAAACTCGCTGAAGTCTACACCCCTGCGAGTCGACCCTTCATCTCAACAGGGGCTGAACGTGCAAAATTCAAAGCCTCACTGCGACAGGCAAAGGACCGCGTCCGGATCCTATCTATGCCTAGCTTCTATGAAGACAAGCTCGGCTGCTGTGCACGGGGGACTACGTCCTTCATCGCCAAAGCCCAGCCAGAACTGACTGAAGCTCAAATTGCTCGTTGTATATATCGTCACGCGACATATCGACAAAAGAGACTAGAGAAGCAAAGAACCCAGCATTCTACCCTCCAGGTCTCTAAAAAATGGGTCGAAAAAGAAAAACCCGACCAAGTTGCTATTGTCCATATGGTTGGCAAAACTAGAAGATGCTAGAAGTCAGCAACCAAAATCAGTGTCAGACATCCGGTGACTGGCAGTGTCTCCCGGACACGAAGACATTTGGAAGAATCCTCTACTCCTTCAAGCCAAGGACATCAGAGTAATCCTTCCTCAAGCTCTTCTACCAAAAGAATGAGCCCCGGCTCAGTCACGAGAACGATTTCTTCGTTCAAATCCTGAGGGATGAACGTCCTGCCTACAAATTCTGAGCCACCTCACAATCCACCTCCTTATGAGACAACCGCACGCATCCAACAATTGGAGCAAGGTCAACAGAGGATCGAAACTCTCATGGAAAATCTTCTTCTCGCTTTTCAGCGTTAAGAAAATAATCAAGCTCCTCCAAGTCATCAAGATGACGAGGCCAATGCGGAAAACAATGAGTCACGCACCCTTACCAAAAAGGACGTTGACGATATCCTCGCCAAAGTAAAAGAAGAGGATACAATAAAGGAACATGGGATCAAGCCACCCTATCCCCTATGGATGGACTCGGTTCCATTCCCTGTAAATGTCTAACAACCTACTCTCCAAATATATACCGGGAAAGGTTCAGCCAGTCAGCATGTCATCCACTTTAAGGTCCTGACGGGAGCTATTGCGGATCAAGATGCCCTCAAGATCCGGCTCTTTGCAAGTACCCTAATAGGTATAGCCTTTTATTGGTACTCCACTTTGCCGGAGGACTCCATCCAAAAATAGGCCATGCTGGAGACACGCTTCTTAACCCACTTCAAAGGTGAGAATTATCCTGTTACTATGGCACAGCTCTGCAACCTAAAATAGGGAGAGAATGAGTCAACATACTACTTCATTCACAAGTGGAAGGCGATGGCGTACAGATGCTCAAATGTACTGCCACAAGCGTCGCTAGTCGACATTTTCCGTAACAACATAAGAGCAAAGATCCGTTCCATGATCATCGGTAACAAATCAAAGAACCTAGGAGAACTTCTAGAAGCATCCATGGAGGCTAAAACTGTGATCAAAGACCTCAACAGTCAGAAATCATCGAAGAAAGAGCCGACCGCCATTATAACCTCAAAATCAAAGAAAAAGGAGGTTCTCAATGTGCAAACCAAGTCAACTCCTCAGCAGCCAAAGAAAATTGAAAACAAAACTGTAGGTAAAAGACCTGAACTCTCTGATGCCTTCAAAGAACGTGTAGAGAAGAATTACCCGTTCAATGAAGATGTTGAATAAATCTTTGAGGCTCTCTTAGCAAACGGCAAACTCACCTTGCCTGAGCGCAAAAGATAGGGAGATGTTGGCAAAACCAACGATCCTCGGTATTGTCCATTCCACCAGATGGTCTCGCATTCTCTTAATTAATGCTTCGTTGTGAGAGAAAAGATCAATGAAATGTGGAAAAACGAAGTCATCACCTTTAACAAAAACTACGGGTCTGCCTCTGTTAACATGGTGTCATGTGGAAAAACTTCAAAATCACCGAAGGAGAAGATCACTACTTCATTCAAGGTGATAAAAATGACTCAAACGTCCCAATAGTTGGTTCCATATTCAACACCAGATGGACAACCCATATGGGTGCATCCCGACCTCCTAGAAGATGAAAATTGGAAGATTGTCAAAACAAAGCCGACTACTCAACAGGGAAGGCAAGCAAAGAGACAAGTCCGCAAGCTCAAACAGCAGGAGAAGACTCAACAAAAACAAGAAGTCCCTGAAAAGGCAGAAATCTCTTCCACTGCTTCACTAGGGGCAACCGAAGAATCCCTTCCCAAGGCTTCAAAGGCGGTAAGAAAATTCACCCTTGGTGACTTCATACCACCTCATTACATAAATGAAACTACGCAGGGGACATCATACTCTTGTAACTCGGTAATTGGATTCTCCATGGATGGATACGAGTCTAATGATACTGCCAGTGATACAGATGAGTAAGAGGAATCCCTTGAAACAGGAGTATACCTCTCCGATGAGGAATGGATTCCCGAGTCTAATCTTATGTCAGTAATCTGGTATAACCCATTACAGCCACAAGGATCCTGATCTGATGATGAAGAAGACCAAGAGGCTGTTCAAGAAAATGATGTTGAACCAACACAAGCAAGCGCTCCAGTGGAACCCAACATTGATGAATCACAAGGAGCAGATAACGAAGAAGATTTGGCCCATATGCCTGATCTTGAAGAATATGCAAGAATCTTGCAACGTCTTGCCATAGAGCAGGATCAAAATCGCATCAATGACCTTCGTCACGATCAAAATCCAGAACCAGAAGTCCCTGAAAATCAACAGGAACTTCCCCCTTCAACTCCTAAAAATGGAGAAAATTGCTGAATCGATGATCCTCTTACATCTGAGGACAAGTCCGACTCCCAACAATCTATACTGGGGGCATCCCCTATCGTGATAACCTGCAATGCGATAACTCAGGATGATAGTGAACTTCCTCCTTCATACTGAAGCTTCATCTGCAGAAGACACGTACTCCCCAACTGGTAGTATATCTTCCGCAGCTACATCTTCTCAGGTGACTACCACTGAGATTTCATCTTCTCAGCCTTTGTCTCCTAAATCAATGACATCGGAGCTCACACCTCTTCTGACTGATCATCTTGAAGAAGCTCCAGCCGCTGAAATCTTCTTCAATGAAAACCTGGTCAACCGGACCCAGATACCCGACCGCATAGGTGATGTCTGGATCGATAAAGAGAAGTTGCTGGATGCTGTTCAGGACTTGTTCCCGGAAAATACTCCATGCAACGTGATCACTGAAGACGACAATACTGCTAAAGAGACGTCTTCAGCAAATGACAATGATCAACCCCTTGATCCCGAAAGCGATCTTCCAAAAGAAGACCCTTCTCTAGAAGCTTTTGAAGTTGGTAGAGGTATCCGCTCTGGCCGGGATTGCCACAAAAATTACAACCAACCTTCTTCTTCTTATGTAAATCCTTCGGGAAGCAAGTTGTAAACGCCCCAAGTGGCAACAATAATGGAAATGCAGGCTCAAAGGAGGCTTTCAAGTATGACTTGATTGAGCACTTCAAACACATACATGCATGACTGCACATCCTTGACTTATTACGAATGTCTCCATAAACTCGTGATAGTCTCATTTCAGAACTACAAAGGCTGAATGCGGATGTCGACAAACATGCCCCACTAGTCCTACAAATTGAAATGGACTATAGTATCAAAAAATCAAGTACTTCCTCAAAGGGAGAAAAGAAAAAAGCTAAGGGATCAAGCATTGAATGTCTCTTGGTTCAAAAAGCAGTAAGTGCAACAATTGCCTTCGATAAGGATGACCTCCTGCTAGGCAAGACAAAGCACAACCGACTTTTATACTTCACGGGGTACGTCAGAGAGGTACAGAACACAGAGTCCAGATCGACCCGGGTTCTGCACTCAACCTCATCTTTACTTCAACACTCGAAGAGCTAGGCATCCCACCTAGCAAGCTGAGTCACTCGTCTGTATCCATCTTTGGATATGACGGGAGCGCTCAAAGGCCTATCGGCAAAATCTGGTTCAAGTTGCAAATTGGTGATCTTATTTTTGAAGTCACTGTATATGCAATAAGAACCCCTTCATGCTACAATATCCTTCTTGGACGCCTCTGGATACATGAGAATGGTGTCGTTCCTTCAACTCTGCATCGGTGCATCAAGTTCGTTGGCAACGGCAACTTGATACATCGAGTGTTTGCAGACAAAAAGCCATTCAAAGGCAAGGATGTCCATTTTGTAGATGCTCAGATGTATGGAAAAGAAGAAAATGAGGAAGAGACAACACCATTTGCCGAAAATCTCCAGAAAAATAAGGGCAAGGCTCCATAGCAATCATCAGAAGAAAACAAACCTTCCAGCAAATCAGAAGAGAGCAGTCATTCTCCCTTCGTTGTCTCTTTCAAATCTTCAAAACCTTTGGTGATCACCACCAAAGCAAAGAAGACAAAACAAAAGGCTGGGGGCAAGTTCGCTGTCTCCTTTGTGTCTATCATGCATGACACAGATTCGGATTCAAAGCCAGAAGACGACACAACGTCAAGCCAAGCTGATACTCAGCAAATTCAGCCCGCTCTCACTCCACTGGAGACACCTGCTGACCTAGAAGATCTTACGTTTACTTCCTTCGTCGTTCCCGTAACTTCATCAGAAGAAAAAAAAATCTTTTTCCACAGATTGTGAGTCTCTTCGTCAAATTCTCCGCTTGAACCTTTCCAAAACGAAGGTCTGCCTCAACTATCCCTATATAGTCAAATGGCACAAGCTATCATGAAGAAAATGAGCTACGACGCTCAGAATCCCACCGGTTTTGGAGGTGGCCGTGGTATTCTCACACCATTAGAACCCACCCTGACCAAAAGTCAATCGGAAGATTGAAAATTCCACCCTCATAACGACTAGTCTTCATACGGGTTGGGGTATGATCCTACCACTCCCATGAGATAGTTGACACAAAGGCTGCAAAGTCGTTTTGCAAACGAAGCCTCAACATCTCATGTCCATGAAGACATTGATCTCCCTGGATATCTCTTTGGAGAGCCACCCGTCAAGGATCCAGGAAGCTCGTCCAATTTGTATAATTTCTCTGATAATGAAGAGGAATTGTCCGATAACACAGACGTCCAGTTTTCTGACCCAGAATAACCATCGTCTCCAAAAGAAGTACCCTACTTCGACCCAGTTTCAACAGGTGATTGGGATCATCTCATTACAAGTCTTGAGAAGAGTATTGATCAAGAAGACCCATGGATAGAAGCAGAGCCTTGGTCTGAAAATGCCTTTGGAAATTCTGAAGGTCTTGCTGAGTTGGAAGCCTTCGAAAATATTGTTGAGGAACCACCTTCAAACCTTCCAACAGAAGATCATGTTCAAAAGATAGACTTGGGAACACCTGATAACCCACGTCCTGTATTCATAAGAAAGAATATAAAGGATGATGAGTTATCCGAGTATATCTCTTTTCTTCGCGAGTTCGTTGATTGTTTTGCATGGTCTTATGCTGAAATGCTCGGCTTAGACCCCAAAATAGCAGTCCACAAACTCAACTTCCAAAAAGAAATCAAGCCTGTCAAACAAGGCCAGAGAAGATTTCGTCCCGGCATGATGGACAAATTTGAACAAGAAGTTCAGAAATTCAAAAGCATTGGCTTCATC
The DNA here is from genome assembly GCA_028538565.1 of Umbellularia californica. Classification (NCBI taxonomy): domain Eukaryota; kingdom Viridiplantae; phylum Streptophyta; class Magnoliopsida; order Laurales; family Lauraceae; genus Umbellularia; species Umbellularia californica. The sequence goes on from JAPQWN010000007.1 coordinate 23,400,710, forward strand.
CGCGAGGAACAGCATCCTGAATGGTTGGTTGGCCAACATCATCCCTGTGACAAAGAAAAATGGGCAGATAAGGGTCTGTATCGACTACAGGGATCTGAATAATGCATGCCCTAAAAATGAATTCCAGCTCCCCATACCAGAGGTGATGATTGGCAACACTTATGGGTTTGAGCAAATGACGTTCATGGATGGATTCTCTGGCTACAATTAGATAAAGATGCTTCCTAAAGACGAAAGACATACATCATTTCGGACTCCATTTGGTGTGTATTGCTACACTGTCATGCCATTTGGTTTGAAAAATGCAAGTGCAACATATCAGAGGGCTATGATGAAAATATTCGAAGATATGCAGCACAAGACGGTCAAATGTTATGTCGAGGACCTCGCCATCAAAAGCAAAAGAAAAGAAGACCATCTCGACGATCTTCGAGAAGTCTTCCTCCGACTTCACAAACACAAGTTGCGGATGGATCCACTAAAATGCTTCTTCGGTGTCTTATCGGGTAAGTTTCTCTGATTCATAGTTCGGAAAGTCAGAATAGAACTTGACCCCATTAAAGTCAAGGCTATCCTGGAAATGCCATCTCCAAGGAACCTAACAGAATTAAAAGGGCTTCAAGGAAGGTTGGTGTACATCCAACGGTTCATCTCCTATATGTCAAGGAAGTGCCGTCCAGTCTCTCGCTTGATGAAGAAAGGTGTAGACTTTGTTTGGGATGCTGAATGTAAAGTCGCATTTCAAGACATCAAAACATACCTCACCAAACTTCCATTGTTGACTGCCCCCACAACTGGAAAACCATTCATCTTGTACACAAGAGCTCTCGACTACTCCCCCGTCAAGAAAGAATGCCTTACAGTGATGTTTGTCGTACAAAAGCTACGTCACTACCTGCTGTCCAATATAGTCTACCTGGTTTCAAGGATCAATCTCTTAAAGGTCTTTTTCACTAAAGCAGGTTCTCTCAATGCCCGACTGGCAAAATGGTCCATCCTTCTATCGCAGTTTGATATTAGGTATGTACCATAAAAAGCAATCAAAGGCCAAGCTCTAGTAGACTTTCTCGCAGAGCACCCATTGTCTAAAAATTCTCCACTCAGGGTTGATCTCCCAGACAAATCTGTCTACAAGGTGGAAACTTCTTTATTAAATGCTTTCTGGGATATGTACTTTGACGGCGCAACCAGAACAAATGAAAAAGGAAAGCAGATATCAGGAATTGGTATCCTCTTTGTCCACCCCGAAAAATACATGATTCCACACGCTTTCTCGCTATTAAAACCATGTTCAAACAATGCAGCTGAGTACCAAGCCCCGATTGTAGGATTGGAACTCGCCCTCGAATCCGGAATCACCATGCTGGAAGATTTTAGGGACTCCCAACTGATCGTCAACCAGATGAATCAGAAATTTGAGGTCAGGAAGCCTGATTTGCTGCCTTACTACAACAAGGCTTAATCGCTTCGACAAAAGTTCAACATCTATCACATCACCCACATCCTTAGAGGTGAAAACATCCGTGCAGATGCCCTGACTGGATTCGCAGCATCTATGGCAATCCAAGAAGGGGAAAACATGCAAATTACAGTGTGTCAAAGAAGGATTCTCCCTCTTCTTAACACACACCAAGCAGTTGCTGAATGCCACCAAGTGGTTGGAAGTTGGATGTCCATCCTCAAACCTCTGATCGGTGAGTGGAGGGATCCGTTCATTGATTACATTATGTTCAGAATCCTACCTGAAGATCCAAAAAAAAAGGTAAGCATCCAAAGACATACCCCAAACTTTCATTTGGATATTCCTTCAAAAATATTTTATAGAAAATCCTTCAACGGAGTACTTCTACGTTGCTTGTCACAACAAGAGGCTGAGGAAAGTCTCAAAGAAGTACATTCTGGTCTTTGCAGAGCCCATCAGGCTGGTCCTAAGCTCTACGATCAGATAAAAAAGGCTAGGTTATTATTGACCTACCATGGTAGTTGACGCAATGCAATTTGTTAAACGCTGCCAATAATGCCAAATTCATGGAGATTATGTCCACATGCCTCCAGAATAACTACATCCTACAGCAATCTCATGCCCTTTAGAAGCCTGAGGTATGGACATCATAGGTCCTATCTCTCCCCCATCAAGCAAAGGTCATCGCTTCATCTTCGCCGCTACGGATTATTTTTCTAAGTGGTTAGAAGCATTTGCGCTCAGCGAAATGAAGACCTCATTAGTCCTTTAATTTTTGCGCACCAACATTATTTGTCGCATCAACATACCTAAAAGATTCGTCCATGATAACAGACCACAATTCCGGGATCACAGATTCTACAGGTTCTGTGACAAGTACAAAATCCAAAGTTGTCCTTCGACTCCATATAATACTGCAGCAAACGGACTAGCAGAAGCCTTCAACAAAACACTCTGTAAAATTCTCAAAAAAATGGTCTCTAGTCATAAAAGAGACTGGGGCGACAAACTACCAGAAGCTTTGTAGGCCTATCAAACCACCGTTCGAGGACCAACACATAGCACACCATTCTCCCATGTCTATGGATGCAAGGTTGTTATCCCTTTGGAAGTACAAATTCCTTCCTTAAGGGTATCTCTGCAAAATGACATGACGCAAGAAAGCAATGTCAAATTAAGACTCTAAGAGCTGGATAATCTCGAAGAGAGACAGTTTCAAGCTCTACAAAGTATTGAGTTGTACCAAGCATGCATGGCAGGATCTTTTGATAAGAAGGTCAGGCAACGCGCCTACAAAAAGGACGACTTGGTTCTTACGGTAAAAAGACTCATAGTCTTTGCCCACAATTCTAAAAGCAAATTCGAACCAAAATGGGAGGGACCCTTCGTCATCGACAAAGTCTTCTCCAACGGCGCATACGCTCTTCCAAACATGGAAGGTGACAGATGTATGCTACCCATTAACGGCAAGTTCTTGAAGCGGTACTACCCTTGAAGACTTCCTTAAACGGGTCAGAGCGACGCCTACACGGCCAAAGCCTATTCCCAGGTACTTGCTTGTCAAACCCACCCCTTTTGAAATTTTCATATTTATGTTGAAATTTCTAAAAAAAAAACTCTCAAAGCAATGCTTACTTTCATCGTTTCATTGTTAAAAAAAAATCAAAACCAAAAATCCAAGTTTAGGAGCCTCTTCCCGATTTAACCAAAAAATTTTATCCTTGAACCCAAAATTCATGGTTTGAAACAAAAATAAGGACTTAGAAATTTCCATCCTAGTCCGCCCTGACTTTTACAACAAAAAATGGTTTTAAGTCAAAATTTACGGCCTCGTGTCTTTAAACAAAAATGGTTTTAGAAACCGCGGGGAAGTGACGCTCGGTCGATACTCGCAAAACCCAAAATCGGAAGGATGCGAACCCTATTCGATACTTCCAAAACCTCAAAATCGCAAGGAAGCGACACCTCATTAATACTTGCAAAATTTCAAATTTCAAAAAAATCATGGAGACGCAACATTTTAGTTGATATTCACAACCCAAATTTCAAATAAAAAAAAAACCTCAAATTTCAAAAATCATGGGGAAGCGACATTCAGTCAATACCTGTAAAACCAAAATTTTTAAAAAAAGCAAGGAAGCGACACTTAGTCGATACTTACTCCCCAATTCGCGAGGAAGCGACATTCCATCGATACTCGCAACCGAATGAGCAAGGAAACGATAGTCCATCGATACTTGCAAGACCATTCAGCAGGGAGGCGACCTATGGTTGATACCTGCATTTTGAAAACCAAAATCGGCTATAAATGCCAAAAACCTGGTTATAAACGCCAAAAAATCGGTTATAAATGCCAAAAATCGGTTATAAATACCAAAAATCCGGCTATAAAAGCCAAAAATAGGCTATAATGCCAAAAACCCGGTTATAAATGCCAAAAATCGGCTATAAATGCCAAAAAAAAAAAAAAAAACCAGGCTATAAACGCCGAATTCGGCTCTCATGCCAAAATTGGCTATAAACGCCAAACCCGGCTCTCACGCCAAAAATCGGATATAAATGCCAAAAATCGACTTTCATGCCAATAAAACAAATCTTGGTTTTCAAAAATCTGGCTCCCATGCCAAAAACAACAAACAAAACCTGGCTCTCATGCCAATTCAAAATTTCGCTTTCATGCCATCTCAAAAACTTTGACTTCCATGCCACAAACAAATTTGGGTTTCCATGCCACAAAAAAAAAAAAAAAAAACCCGGCTTTCATGCCATTTCAAAATTTCGGCTTTCATGCCATTACAAAATTCGGCTTCCATGCCATCTCAAAATTTTGGCTCCTATGCCATAAACAAAATTTGGCTCCCCTGCTGCAAACAAATTTTGGCTCTTACGCTACAAAATTCGGCTTCTATGCCATCCCAAAATCATGGCTTTCAAGCCATAAAAAACTAGGCGTTCGCCACAAAATCTGGCTTTCATGCCCAAAACAACCCTTTGACAAAAAATTTTCACAGAATGACAACCTTTTGATCACATTCCCATTCAGCTCTTACTTAAATTTTTTTTCATCAAAAAATAAATTAAGTGAAAGTAGGGAATAGAAAAATATAGTACCGAAAATGTTTATACATGGAGGTATCAAAAAAAGAAGAAGAAAAAGGAGTTTGTTACAACTCATGAGCTCAGTCTAACATGGTATTCAACCAAAGATTCAACTCCTCAAGCAGACTCTTGGCCTTAGACTCCAAAGCTTTCAGGCCACGCTTCTTTAAAACATTCGCATAAAATGTGGCAAAACGTCGCGACCCATTTGCAGCACGAGGAAGTTCTTCCGAGAGAATATACCATTGCTCATATTCCTGACTCTTCCTCCGGAGATTGTTATCAGCCTCCTACAACCTAGCGAATGAGAGCCCCTCTCTAGCACGAGCTTCCACAATGGCGATCTATTTGGTGGTAGCGTCTTCCTCCAAAAGCTCAAGACGCTGCCTAGACTTATCAAGGCGGTTCAGATCTTGTGATAGCTCGATGATGGCCAACTCGGTAACGTTCCTCTCTCGAATGAACTGCTTCCGAGTCCGCGAGATCTCAATCAGCTCAGATTTGACCTCGCTGGAAGGCTTCACAAACATCTCATTAAAGAAGTCACCATCTGGGAAACTCTTGGTCTCAATCCACTTATTGCCCAAAGCAATGACTTCATCAACAAAAGCCTTGGCACTTGCAATGTCCAGATCGACTTCTTCGCTATCAGCAAGGATGTCCTGCACGTGCTTGATTATGCTGAAACCAGCTTCCAAATGACCTGAAGAGAGAGTCTTAACCCATGAGCTCAAAACGCTCTTCAACACCTTCCTTGCATATTGAAGATGCGACCTGGATGAGGGATGCTTCCGCATTTCCTTATGCTTTGCAGGGAACCGGTCCTAACATTCCCCATTGGAGGAGTAATCAATAAGCTCTTTCCCATTGAAAAAGCTGACTCATCATAAGGTTTCACACCTGCCGTATTGAAAGTAGAAGAAGCCCCTACTTTTGGATCGGCTGCAGGTATCTCCTGTTTTGACCCTGAGGAAGACGGAGGAACTTCTCCTGCTGCTTTACAATCTGTCAATAAAAGACAAAAATGTAAGAATATGATCTTGTCAAAAATCAATATCGAGATTATTATTATAAAATACCTTCTTCGACGACCGGCAGAGTACTTTCTGCTTCCATGAGCTCATCCGAAGTATCGCTAAAAGTTGCATCCATGGATGGCTCGAAGTCGTCAGAATCCTCTGGCAAGTTAGCTAACAAAGAAAACAATAGCAACATGTTAGCAAATGACAGCACAAACAAAAAGAGGAGGAAAAGCAAAAGAAATCATATCAGGCGAAAGGTTCTAAAACCACTCCAGAGTCCCTTGACTCTTCCTCAGATGCCGCAAATGGATCCGTCATCGTCTCATCAGCCGGAACCTCGGGCATCACCAAATCATCGTCCTCTACCAAAAGAAAATAAAGCAGCTAATCAAAAAAAAATCTCTCATACGAGAAAAGAAGCGTAAACAGAAAAAAGGAGAATCATACCAGCCATCTCCTCTTCTCGGCTCCTCTTTTCTGGAGGCCTATCAGCATCCCCAGACACCTCCTCAACAATGGTGAGAGGAACTTCCAAATCAGGAGGACTTTCATGCCGTCTCATATTACGGCGTTGTCATCTCTTCATCTTACTTCTGTGGGACGGTCTGCTTAAAGAACCTGCCCCACTATCAAAATCAGGTCTTTCACTAAAGTCCTCACTAGATGGTCTGCTTTTTTCGGTAGACTCCATGGAAGCCTTTGTGAGCTCCGCTTGCATCCAAGTGTTGATCTCGGCCTCCTCCTCCTCCAGCTGTTTCAAGACCTCACCAAGAATCCCTTGTGCAACTCACGATTTGATGACGTCCTGCTCATTGAGAAAGCCTATCTTATACTTCTCTCCAGAAAGGAAAGCCAAAACTTCATCTCGTCGGACACCATCTGATCTGCCAAGACCCTTCCCAGGAGATTGCTTGACATCGAGCTCCTTCTTGGAAAGCCCCCGGTACACTGAAAATCTCTCCACGAACCATTTCGTAAAGCCAGCAGTCCGAAAAGTGGGCAACTCAAGATATGAAATCATGGCGGTAGTGTCATCAGCACTGTAAAAAGCCCATGCATTCCTCCCATCTTGCAAACCTCCAAAACACTTCACCATGCTCGAAGGCGCTCCAACAACACCTTGAGAGAAACCAAGCTGCAGCGCAAAACGCGAAGTACATATGGCTGGATATCAATAAAAATATGTTTGCGGTACACCATCGTACCAACCCGTATGTTGAAAAGCCATCTCTTTTCTGCGTTTGTCAAAGCATAGTGTCTTCCCGAGCCTGCCCTGGTGGAATCATAGGAGACACCAAAATCAAAAGCCTTCTTTCGCAAACCCGAAGAAAGCTTCACTAAAGACTGCCAAATCTCGACGTCCCTAAACCGTCGGATTCTCAAACGGGAAAACAAAAGAGATTCGGAAACGGCTGTCCCTCTAGCAAAACGAATCATAAAAGGGTCATCGTCTTGTGGAACTCCCAGCTGATGGAAGCTAGGATAGTGGTATACGTACCACGAATAGAAGATATAGGCTGAAAATACCCTATTCATAGGGAGCCCAAGCTGAACTAGAAAAGCAGCATCCTGCAGTTCGGTACACAAATAGGAGTAAAGAGCAGGCACCAAAGCCAGCCGCTCTCCGAATGCCATCTGACAAGCCGGAAAAATACAATGCGGCCTGATGTGCGTTCCATCTCCTCCAGCAAAAATAGCCTCACCCAGCCAATAAGTGAGGTAAACAGCGAGATCTCTCCGCAATGCAATGTTAGGATAAATGGCGACTGTACTTACGAAGAATTTCATCAAATCTTCTCGCATGGCGGAGATTTTCTTCAAACTTGGGTTTTTAGCCTTAGCATCTTAAGCCATGCTATCAGAAGACTCACCGCCGTAAAAAAAGTTGGAGCTATAACTCTTCTAACTGTTGCACCTGACTTTCGAGCCCTCATTCTCCTTCAAAAAATCATAGAAGGCTACAAGCTGAAAGTACAAAAGCCTGAACTCCTCAAACTGCTCCTCAAGGACGCTGTCGATAGGCATAAACTCCTCATAGAGTGTGCTGAGGATAGGCAGCCCGGTGATGGCGCTCAATTCCTTCAAAGAAAAGTCAATCTCACCATTCGTAACAATGAAGGTATTGGTTTGTAGAAGGAATGACTCCAGCATGGCCATGAAAGCCTAATCGGAGAAAACCACGGTTTGCCGAAAAGTGCGAACCGCATCAAAAATCTCGGCCTCCCACAGAATGGCCATACCAACCTTCAGGGTGTGATCAGTCCATGATTCCCAGCTTGAGTCAGCACTGAAATGGCCACGAAGTCGAAAAGGCTTCACCCAATTGCTGCGGTCACCACGAAAAATGCCAAGGCCCACCTGTCTCAAATCGACCAACGGATGATCAAAACCTTAGTAGCCACTGGCTGGCATCAACATGTCCATACGGATAGGCGACTTTTTTGTATAACCGGAAAGGCCGCCAACAAAAACCTCAGTCTTAATCACACTGGTCCTCTTCACCCAGCTCGGAGGATCCTCCCTCTTAGGGCATGTGGGAGAAAGGCTCATGATCGAGATAGTTCGATCGAAGGTCGACCGGGTGGAAATAGTTCTCTTCTCACCATATGCCGTGTAAGAAAACTGAAAACATCTCCTTTGGTATGTCAAGTCGTCAAGGACTGCATCACCAAAGAAAAAGGTAAGCTTGGGCACAACGCTCTGATCGTCCGTAACCCAAGGACGGCTACTTACAGCAATCTTGTAGAATTCCTCATCCTCGAAAGCGATCAATCGCTGTCTCATCTCATCACGATTGAGGAAATCATACTCTTCCAAGTTCTTCTCAACAAACTGGACCTTCTCCTAGGCCTGCTAAGCGGCCACATTAAAACATCTGGCAGACCGATGAGGTGCGACAGTAACAGGCCCCTTACCCTTGTTTGTTCTGAAAGAACTATCTACAGAGGATGGAAAGAAAAACAGAAATCATTCATCAAAATGACAGAATTTTGCTAAAAAAATTCTAGCGAAATTTTGGCATGGTTCCAGGGCAATTCCGAATAAAATGGAAACTCCCTGAAAAAGACAGGAAGCCTAAAGATGAGCTCAACATCGCTGCAAACTCATAGCCAGTAGAAGATTCTCAAAGAAGGTTTGAACTCAAACATTGCTGTGAGATCAAGCTAGTCTTATCAAATCTCCGCAAAATTGGAAAAGGGCTCAACATTGCTGCGAGCTCCAAACACCTAAACTTGTAAAGTTCCTCAACATCACTGCGAGCACCAAATCCCAAGACTTGCAAAAGATTTCCAGGGATGCATCATCATGCTTCCAAGTCAATATACTAAATATCATGCATCAAAGAAAACCATCATGCATTAGATGTTAGGAAACGTTGACCAAAGTTTGACCAATTCCAACCCAAATTGGTCAAAATCAATCAAACTTTGTCCAAGTCAAAAATCATGTTGAGTTGACCTAGAGACTCTAGCCTTCTATCTTGATGAATCAAACAAAAAAAATGCATGAACATCTTGAAATTGCATAACCTCATTATCCTGATGAAAAAAAACAGAGAAATAAGAAAAAACTCTTCGAAAAAAAAAAATTTCTGGGCTGGCCCACAGGCCGTGGCCCATGGCCACGTGGCCGTATGGCCAAATCCGTACGGATCTGTCCGTACGGACCAAAAAGAAAAAAAAGAGAAGAAAAAAAAACGGTGAAACAAAAAAGGGGGAACACCGTGGAAGAGAAAAAAAAAAAAAAGAAAGCTTTATGAGTTTCCAAAAAACCAAACCATCCAACCTCATTAATAAAATTAAGCCAAATCTTGAAATTGACATTCCACAAAAAACCAAACCCTAGTCCCCTAACTCGCCACATACAGCTTGTTAAGTCACAAGGCCAAAACCAAAAACCAAATCCTGACCCCCTAGCTCGCCACATACAGCTTGTTAGGTCACAAGGTCAAAACCAAATTTGACCCCCCAACTTGCCACATACAGCTTGTTGGGTCACAAGGTCAAAATCAAAAATCAAAACCCGACCCCCTAACCTGCCACATACAGCTTGTTAGGTCACAAGGTCAAAAACCAAAAAAGCCTTTCTTGACAGCCTAATGTGCCACATAAAGCCTTTAGGTTCACAAAGTCAAAAGGGAAAATCCAAAACCCAAAAAACCAAATCCCCCATGTCATTTTCAAAACTTTGCCTTGAGATGGTACGTGATCCCTCTCACTACCATAAAATTCTCCTGGAAACTCAAAAGGCTATTAACAAAAATGTTCAAAGACTTTTGGTCAAGTCAGAAGCTCTCCTTCAAGTTTCTCTTCGAGGCACATCGACTCCAAAAGCTACTCGTCGTTGTACCTCGAAGGGGCATTTCTTGACACCAAAAAAATCACTTTGTCTTCTCAACATCAAAAAGCCACATGAAGTTGCATCCTACTACAAACAGGCAATGCTACTTCAAGCATCAGATCTTGTCAGAATCAAACAAAAACTGCAAGATCCTTCAAGACAGCCAAAAGAGGGGTACACATGAAGTTTCAGGCCATTCCAACATCATTTAGCCTAACTTCACTCCTCCGACAGCTAAACAGGCGCTCCCAGCGACGACAGTATCGAAGACATCAAAACTTCGATCAGAGCCTACGGATGGTCCCAAATTACCTCCAAAAGGCTCCTTGTCAAATTTCAAGTCAAACTAATAACGTTTAACCCTCCATCAACCCTCGAGCGGCAAAATCAAGCCTCTCGGCGGCGAGAACCACCGAGACCATCAGTCATCAAACAAAGTACATGAGTAGCTTCAACATGATTCCAAAGGGCTACACATCGAATTTCAGGTCATTCCGATAATGTTTAACCAAACTTCGACGCTCCGAAACAAAATCAAGCCTACCTGCGGCGGAGCACCCCTGAACCATGACATCCAAATCGGAGCTAATGGATCATCCCAAAATGACTCCAATAGGCTCCCTGTCAAATTCCATGACAATCGGATATCAGTTGACTGCACATCAAAGCTCGACATCTTCCTCGCTGCAAAATCAAGTCTAGCAGCAACGGGACACCAAAAGACTTCAAAACTCAAATAAAAGCCCATGGTTTGTTCTATCCACTGCTCAGGAGGCTTCACCTCAAATTTAGGGTCATTCCGACATTGTTTGACCCAATTTCGACTCTTGACTAAAAATCGGCTACAAAGTCTTCAGCTTTTCCAAAAAATAGGAGACTTTTTGCTTCGGTTTGCGCGGCTTCTCGTCAGGTATTCTCCAGGAAAATCAAGTCAATAAATGAGGAAAAATATCAAGAAACATACAGGAGAAAAAATGAACAAAAAAGACCAAGAAACGGCCGAAAAACGACGACCAAAGGGGACAAAACCGCCATGGTCGCCAGCGACCCTGGAAATCTGGGTCGCCGGATTTCCGCTGGATGTCCCGTTTTTCAATCCTCTTTGCATTTTGGGAGTTCCAGCCCCTGTGATTTTTAAAAAATTTCAATTCTTGATGGTTGGAAACGATTTATCTTCGCCAAAATCTCGGATCCGCCTTCAAAAGCATAAAATCATCATTGATCACTCCAAGATCGTCAACCGGCTGACCAAGAAAGTACACTTTCTGTCTGACCGCTCGAGAAATCGACAAGACAAATGTCACCGGCCCACTGGCATCAATCAATATCTGAAATTACATCGCCATCCGACATCAAATAACATGTGGATCCCTCGGCGATCGTCATAAGAAGAATTCCAAAAGATGCAACACGGCCCGCAACTCTTCAAATGCCCCGGCGACCACTTAATGCTATTAATTGACTCGTTTAATGCGGTCATTAACCCATTATTTCGGACGGCCCAATCAGAAGCAAGCAAATGGGAGTTACAAGTGCAAACAATCATGGCATTAAAGCCATGAAACTCCCCTCATCATGGAGATTAAAAGTGATTGAATGCCCATAATTCTCCGTCAGCCAATCACAAGCCAAGAAAAAGGAGTTACAAAATCAAGAAATAAAAACTTGTAACTCCTCCCATCATGGAGCATCAATGCCATCAATGCCCATAAACCCACCTTATGGCCACCAAAAGGCTATAAAAAGGGGGTCATTCCAAGAAGAATGGATCTCGGAAAAAATCCAAGAAATTCACATACACAGAGGGCTACACGGACACAGAGAGACTCAGAAAATCCTGAAGAAACTCTACTACAACGCCACAAGGTGATCAAAGTCCCTTGTGGGCCACTCCCCCAAGGCAAAGTTGTTCCTCTCCTTCTATCCAATAAGGCCTAAACACGGCTTTTCAACCCGTTTACTTGTTTTTTTATTGGATATAGGACCTCCACTTGGTCTTTGTCATCTAAAAATATGAGGTTAGAGCTAAGCCAAAAGAGTCAAAACATCATACGTTCTCATCTGAAGGATGATGGCGAAGTCCATACGAGACTTGCGACCGTCGATCTGAACGATTCCTCACAATCTCCTGAGAAGTTAGATCGTTTTTCTTTCTTTTCTATTGTATCTTGTATTTTTTAAAGAGACAAAAAAATTTACAATTCATGTCATTTACTATTGATGAGATTTGTAAACCGCCTTTCACGGCAAAAAAATCGCCTTCCACAGCAAAACCGCCTTTCACGGCAAACAAACAAAAAATCGCTTCATATGGCATTCAAAAATCTTTTCTCTTTACTTAAATATTTATGTAATTTGAAAAGTTAGAAAAAATGATTGATTTCCTTTCTACTTGTAAAGGTGAATCTCCGGATCACCACTTCAAATTCCAAGTAGAATAGAAAATCTGGCATACCCGTACAAAAAATGTTGATACCCGCTTTTTTCCTCCGCCGGACTCCGGCAGCCACCGGGGCAGAAGGAGAGGACGAAAGCAGGGTCCATCAATATGATGCCACTGTGGCGTCGCACAACGCACATGCTCGCATCCTTTCAACATTCGTCCCTTAGGTATCGCAAGCTCTTTGCGAACGTCATGGCTAACTCACTTGCGGCCTATCCAATCCCATCTGATGCAAAAGGTGTCGTTGAACTACCTCCCCACATAAAAGTTGTCTTTCAGGCTGAAAAAGAATGGGCTAGGGCTTGCACAATGGCGTTTTACCACCATCACACAGAAGATAACATGCTACACGTCGCAGGCAGGGGAGCCCGTATGCACCACCTGGCTGCCCAGGCGGAGGAAGCAAACACAGGTGGCAATTGGGACGAGACGCCTACACTCAATTCATGACTACCGCTACAGGGGGCTGCACTTGTTGCTCGACAAAGAAGTTACTAAGAATGCTGGACTCTTTCGGTTTTTTGGCTACTATAGGGACCACTGTTAACATTTTGTTTTTGCTTACTTTTGCCTATCAAATTTTCCTCAACCACTACTGTGTAACTGATGCACTCATCAGTAACTCTTTAATTTCTCTCTACTACATAGTTCCTGTACCAGCAAAAAAAAAAAAAAGAATATAAAATTTGGATTTTTGAATTTTACTATTCTGTTAATTTGCAATTTTATGATCTAGGTTATGGACATTGTAGCGGATTTATATTGGGGTAGTTATTGTCTGAAAATAATGATGGGATAAGGATAGGATGGTGGTGGTGATGATTGTCTTAAGATAATATCACAATAATCTGGCCTGAAAGAATAGAAGAATAAATTAAAAAACTAGAAAAGTACATTATCATTCCCACTTTTCAAAAATTAAATTAATTACAATTCAATGAAAAGAAAACTTCCTAAATCTAAAAATCCTAAACTAAAAACTAAAGCTTCTACAAAAGCACACAAAGTTTAGAACATTAAGAATAAAAATTACTAAAAATAAAACTAAGAAACTAAACTAGAAACAAAAGAAACCTAAGTTAGAAAGTTAGTAATGCTATGACGAGTTTCCTAATGCATAAATTTTATATGAGATGCAAACTTTCATAAAACGTGAACCTAATTTTATGCAATCTAAAACTAAATTTCATGGCTGGAAGTTAAACTAGGATGATGTACGAATTCAATTAAAAAAATAGAAGATAAAAAGAATAAAAAAAAACCAGAAAAGTTATGTTTGAATGAATGAGACCAACACAAGAAGATTGCAAATTTGTGCACATAGGTAAATCCGACCAATAATTCTGTAGCTACTAGTTACCCCTCTTTCCAAAACTATTTTGATCTAAAATTCTGGGATATGAAACTAGACTCCTTAAAACTCAATCCAACCAAATTTCAATGAAAGAATCTTTGATTTGATATGGTAATTAAATTAAAACTTTTGGATCAGATTCTGTCTCACTACAGGAATTTGAATGATTACATGCATGTAATTTGTCAATCGAAAACTCATCTTCCCAAAATCTTTTCCTTCTGAAATTTTTATGTCTTACAGGTAACTCATGTAAAAATAATTCCTCAATTTAGATTAAAATAACATCATTAAGTCACCTTTTAAATTATTCCAATTCAGATAAAAAACAACAAAGGTTGCCGTCTCATTATGCAATCCAAGATTTTAATCCGAATTTAATTCCCTTTTAATAAGAACTAAAAATAAAAGAAATTCTAGATCTGAGAAGACTATTTCCAGAAACTATGTTAGGAAAAGAAAAACAATGAAAATTAAACTAAACATGCATCCACTATAAATAACCAGCCATAACTATGCACTAACAGATTTATAAAGATAGATTTAACAAGAATCTAAATGTGACATTCAAAAATTTAAATGTGCGTAGAAACATTAAAATAAATGTGTGTAAGACAAGAAATTAATTTAGTGAGTGCAAAAATCAAAGTGTGTGAAGTGTATTCTTATCTTTCAAAATTCTTTTCTAAGCGGGGTCATAATTTGAATCATGCTATTAAAGCCTTTAGGTCGTCAATTCAAACACCAATGAGAAAAGAACACAAATCAAACACCAATCACCCAAGTATAAGAAAGAAAATTGAAAAGAAAAGGCAATACTTTTACTAATATGCAAAGTCTTTACATAAGATAAAAAAAGTAAACGAAGACATTACATACTAGGATGAGAAGCCTCTTTTAGATAAAAAGCCCAAGGATGTAGTGTGATTGCCGAGCCAAATATCCTTGAGGACTTCAATGGAAAGAAAGAGAGAGGAAGAAGATGAAGCGTAGTACTAATTCTAAAGTATGAGAGGAGAGGGATGCCTATGCCTTCAATTTATAGGTTTTTGCTCTCTTTCTTTCCTTCTTTGTTCCAAGTTTGTAGCATGCAATCTTCTTTGGATGGTAAGTCATTTCTTTGGCCAACAAGTTTCCAAAGAAATAGCAAGGTGAGTGGAATTTTTGGTGCTTTTCATGTAAAAAATTGCAATCCCGAATAGAAATTTTACCAACAACTCCAGAGGCCATATCTTCCTTGTTTTAGCTCCGATTGACACAATCTTGAGCTCCACGGATATCTACTCGAAAAGAGCTTTCCAACGGTGTCTAGGCTGTACCAATCCGACGGTTGGATTAAGAGTTATGACTATCTTAATCTTACGGCCCCTGAAATATCCAAAAATAATTGTACACATATGGAAGCTTCTATGTTAGTTGTGCAATGGGGTGTGTGGGACCCATGTGGATGTCCAAAGGGATCTTGGGATCTTTCTTTCCTTGTTTCTTCACTCTCATTCCATCTTTGGTTTGCTTCCAAGCTTCTTTGATTGACTAGTCAACTCCTCTAGCCAACTTTCCTTTTTTGAATTTATTTCTTGATTTTTGAATTTCAAGCTTAGTAAGCATTAGATTTTTTCAAATCTGAAGTTTCCTTTCTTAATCTTGAAATTTCAAATCTAACTTTCCATTATTGACTTTCCAAACTCTCCAAAAATACCAAGATATGTGGGTCCACCACGAAAGTTGTCCCACCCTTGATCTCTATCAAATTTCACCATTGTGGGTTCCATTTTTTATTTCTCTTATACAAATTGAAATAAACAAATTCAACAATAATCACTTGTGAGGAATTTGAATGGACTATACATGAGACCCTATTTAATGCACCCAAAATAACCGACTTTCCAAAAATAGATTTCCAAAAATGGCAAGTTCCATAAATTTATGCAAAAAAGTGTGATTTTTTAGCAAATTATGCATGAATACACTACAATGAATCCTAAATGCATAAAAATATGGTTTGACACTAAATGAAGCTCTTTAATATCAATAAGCCTTTAAAATGGTCCACAATGTGTATGAAAATATGCGCTTTTCAGGACTCATCAGTAGTCAACAGAATACTTGTGAAGGAGAAAATCTAAGCTGTGATACTTGTCACATGTCAACCTTTATCATTATGAGAACTTGTATTGTTGGGTGGGCCTTGGTTATTAGAGACCACATACTATAGCTACTACATCATGATCTAGATCTTTATGTGCAACTGAGGGGTCATTCTCACACTATCTAGCTACTCTGTCCTGCAAAACGAATTGTTAAGTTAAAAACATAGATACTTAAGTCACATGTGTGTCCAATGTTTGTCAATAGTACTGAATACATTTGAACAAGATTAGACTGGTTAATAGTATATGCGTACTACAAATGATATCATGAAGAGGAAGTTTCACGTCTGAGAGACTTTTACGCAATCAACTAACAATTTGTGTTACTTGAGCTCCTCACTTGGACAAAATTCCCTTTTATTATCATCCTCCTTTCACAAGCGATACTAGAGAAGTTCCCAACCACCTTATCATATGAGCATATAATGCGAATTCCATGGAATATTTATCTACAGTATGTTAACTACATAAATTTTCTTGCATAAAATCTTTCATCATGGCAACATACCTGTTTTAGTTAATTAGTTTTTCAGATCTGTCACACTCTCATCCACACATCACCTGGATTTTTCAAGGGAAAAGTCTTTAGAGCTACTATTTGCAAATGCATAAACATTTGTGTACAGTTCTATAAAGCGTTAATGCATGGTTTTTAGTACAACTTATACCCTTAAATTGACTATGAAACAACTAAAATAAAAAATGGGATGATTTGGCTTCCAAATCAGTAATGCCATTATATGTGGCTTTGTTGCATTATACGTGGAATGATTTGAAAAAGGTTTTGTTAGAGAAACGCTGAGGTAAGAATAAGGGCAGGGGGCGTAGAATATGTTTTTCCTAATGACCGACCGGTTTGACAAGGTGATTGTGTTTGTGTTTGTGTGGGATTAATTATCCATACTGCTTGGTTCCTTTGCCTGTATTTCTTCTAGTCAAGAAAAAAGAGGAGGGCTCCTTGCTTCGATCTGGCTCTATCGACTTGAGAAGTGGGATTCTTGCAATTGTCACCCACTCAACATCCTCATTCAAAGAACCAATTCAACATCTCAATTCTTCCATATGTTAGAAAAGTAAGAACAAAGATGCAACCAAACAACACAAAGAAGACACACAGATTTACGTGGTTCCCTCGAGATTGAGGTACGTCCACAGATCACACTGTTTCCACTATGCTCAAAGGCATAAGATGAAAATACAAGATACTAAATCTCAGGCGGCTATGCTAGGTTTATATAAAGGCGCAGGATAATATTATTACAGAAATACCCTTACCCATTTCGGGCCTGACTTAACGGTCTAACCCAGGTGCAGTGCAATCAGGATCCACACATAACACCATCATCATTGCTACTGCTCGTCTCAAGGTAAAGTCTTCAGTTTTGAGAGTTTAGGGTTATGAGATATATACTTTTCTGTTTGGGGATTTTGAAAATTTAGGTTTCTTTATTTAGGGGATTTAAGGTTTTTTTTTTTTTTTTTTTTTTTCTCTCCAGTTGTAGTTTTACAATTCTCGATCCCTTTATACTACCAGTCGATCTCTTTTCTTTCAACAGAAGAAACAGGTAGTCTTCTTGAGCTTCTTCTTCATGTAGTTGAGCATTTTTGCACTGGAACTAGCTTTCTTCTATCACTTTTTTGCTATGGATCCAAAAATAGTGTACTTTTATTTTATTTTGTTTTATTTACATGTTAGTGTGATTTTAGATGGAGAATTAGATGGCTTCAACAGATCATAACTGAACAGGGTCTTTCTAGATTTGTAGCATTTGATTGCAAGACTTGATAATTTGTTTCATTTTAGCTCTGAATCATTTTTAATTCTTTGTTTCTGGTGCTCTTGCTGAGAGTAGCTTTTGACTAGTTTGTTTCTCCTAATTTCATTTTAGTGTTCAATTGTATATACTGTTAAAAGAATTGGTGTTTTGACAGATGATGCACTTGGAGTGTCAATATTTTCATTATATGTTCTTATATTCTAACATACGTTTTATGTCAATTCCATTTTGTAGATTCTTCATAGTCTCTATAAATTAGAATTCATCTAACATGTACTCTTGATAATTAGCATTTTCTATTTTCAGTTTTGGACATCATTGTGTTGATTCTAATGTTACTGAGTAGTTGTAGTACTTTCTATTTGGTGGCTGTGGTGTTTGCTAATGCCAGTGCAACTATTACCTCGTTGTTGCACTCATAGTGGTGGCTAGAATTTACATCAAATCATGATCTTTAGTTCTAAGAGTAGGCCTATCCAATTAATTAAGTGGGCTGAATTGCTTGTTTATGTTGTATTTGGTCTTACCTTTCTCTACAGACAACAAACAGAAGAAGAAGAAGAAGAAGGAGTTTTTGCATTAAGCTTAAAATTTTGTATTAAGTGGACTGAATTACACCTATCCTTAGTTTAAAGTTTCCTGTTACACCCCGACCTGATTTAACCTTAATTGGTACTAATAAATTGTGTTTTAGATAAACTAAATATGTTTAATTGCTAATTATAGTGATTAGTGTTTATTAGTCTTTATAGACTGAGTTAGTTGAGTTTTGAACCTTGTATAGGAGAGTTATAATAGAGTTGACTCTATTGAGTAGAGTCGAGCTTTTTCGTAAATATTGATTTTCACATTTTGCATCACTTGCATGTCATTTTGGCATCATTGCGTGTATTTTGATGAGTACATCGATTTTCGTATTAAACTCTTCTTCATTTGACCAACCGTTGAGTAATTAGACCCTCATTTGACTCGAAATGAAAATATACTATTTGAATGGACTTTCTTGCAAAAATCCCATCCTTTTCTCTTTATATATATAACCCAAACCCTTCCTTTCATTTCCTTTTTTCTTCTCTTTCCCTCTACCTTCTTCTTCATCTTCTTTTTTCCTCCTTCCCTCTTCCCATCATCAAGAAGTTCGGTGGTGCAAGCATTGAAGAAAACAAGACTTGGAGTTCTTCTCCCTCATCTCCTCCAACCTTTCTCCTCTTGTAGACAAGGGAATCACCCTCCATTATCTTCCACCCTCCTCAACTTCGAGTTTCTTGTTGAGGTAAGGGCTAAAACACCTCCTTTTGTGTTTATAGAAATGCATTAGAGTCAAAGGACTCTTGGACATTCATACATGCATATTCATATAGTTTTCCATGTGTATTGATGTGATTAGGGTTTGAGATTTTTGGGGGATTTTATCCTTTTGAACCAAGAATGAGTACGTAGAAAGATTTGAAAAGCTCTATTAGAGTCAAGTATAAGCATTAATTTGGTCTTATATTTTGTTGATCCCATTTGACTCAAAAGAAATTCTTTTCTACACTTTTCTTCTCTAAATGAATGAATGGATTGGTTTAAATTTCTATGGAGTTGTGAGGTTGTTAAATGATTGGAGAGATTATACATGATATTGAGGAGTTAGGAGACCCAGAAGTTTTGGCTTTTGGGTTTGGAGTTGTGAAAAATGAAGTAGAGGAGAGAGAGTTTCAGATTTGCTATGAAATCAGCTTTCTGTAACTCTACCGTAGGTTGGCGGTTACCAGGCGGTCACCTAGCGGCTAGCCGCATGACTACCTGGCGGCTAGCCGACCTTAAGGCGGTTAGCTTTCCAATAGCTGTTCAATTCTTGTTGGCTTGACGGTCACCAGGAGATCACCTGGTGGTTAGCCGCACGGATACCTGGCGGTTAACCAACACCCAGTCGGTTACTTTTCCAGTAGCTGACAATTTCTGTCAAGAAGCCTCGGTCACCCGGCGGTTACCTGGCCGTTAGCCGACTGCTCTACAGGCGGCTAACCGTGGGGTCACTGCCAGCTGACCGACTACTCAAAAATTTTCCATATTTCTGGAAACTTCAAAGGACTCTTTAGGACCATGGATTGGTACCCAAACCCCTTACTTGCCCATGGTAACCCTCGGTTTTGGAGTAGCCTTAATTTCGGGACTCTTTCACTAAACCATGGATATTAGTTTAGGAAACCTATCATTAAAATGTGACCCTAAATAGCATAGTTTCTTAAATGTATATCGAAATGGATGGTGAAGAGCCACGATTAATTAGGCTAAACTGGCTAGTAAATTCCTTGATTCTTTTAATTAAAGTATTGCATTTCATATTGGAGCACAATTACATTATTGACCTCAATTCCTGCCTCGTAGATTGATAGTATTGTTGATAGTCATTGAGGTCCCATTGTTTGTAGTTAATTTGTAATTTTAGTATTGAACATCCGATTCAATGATTGATGAGTATATGGGATTGAGTAAGTATTCGTGATATATGTGATTTCCATTCGATTCGATTATAGAACAATTGAATACAAACTTACTCAAACCCGATTTTTATCTGAATAATATTTGATTCTGTTGGGTCGGCAGTACTTGGCTTCGACCCTGTGATACCCGACGAGGTTGAACTTGGTTTAGTTATTCGAGACTATTGCAGTAAGTCATCTGGAACACCGGAACACCAGAACCGGGTAGCCAGCTAGCCTTTGGCAGGGCCGCGGGTGACATCTCAACTAGATTCGCTCTCTTTTGAGAGGATGAGCTTAAGGTAGTAGCCAATTAGTATGTTATTCAATTTTGCACGATTTGGCTAATTGATACTCATCTTTGGCATCTATTAATTTACTTGTCTTAAAATTCTATTTGAAAATATTATGTATTTCCTTATTATTGCCTATACTTGCTTAATCGTCATATTGACGATGCTATTTTTGGTGTCACGGTGGCAGGTGCAGCTCCCGGCCCTGAGAAGGCCAAGGAGGGCGAGAATGTTACCCAAAAGGTACCTTCAGGACTAGAAGAATGGCCCAAGCCAGAAACCGCTTAATAATCATCCTCGGAGCGCGTGATGACTTCTTTTAGAGGTGTTAGAAATGTGTGGTCAGCCCCCTTTTGTGTGGGCCACACTTAGATAAATAATGATTTTTTTTTTATATACTTTTGGTATTGTTTGTATAAGGTTCTTTTATACACGCTCTTTTGTAGAACAATGTACATAATTGTATAAATCTTTTGTATTGAAATTTGAACTATTAAATGGACTGAATGGGAATTGATACCTCACACAAATGAATTACAGCTTCCGCTATGCTTAATTGCCTTCGACGTGTTTTAGTGAGTTCTAATTCACGTACATGGAAAGTTGCTTTTCTCTCCTTCGTGTGCTGTACTTGGCTCGAGACAGGCACAGCATGCGGGAGTACGTGTGGCACACCTCGGAGATTACCCTAGGCTAGGGTATTTCGGGACCGGGATGTGACATTTCCCAAACTGGCCGAAGTCTTTAAACCTTTTTTTCTTTCTAATTTTTTTTTAATGTGCTTGAAGCCTTGAATATCAAAAGCCTAAACAGAAATCTGGTAGACAAATGATATTAGAGGGTTCGTTTTAAGGTAGGGGGATGGACTAAGGCAAAGCATATCGATAGAGTTTGAATTATGGTGATAGTAAATGTAAAACTTGTATTTGGGTAGTTCAGTATGATACTGCCCCATGCCTAGTTAGAATTTTCTCACCAGCTTACTAAGTCTTTGGCAACCTTGGCTTGACCCTTTTTACCAGAGGTATGTGGGCTTTTCAATGCGTTCCTAGCGGCCTTCCCATGTTGCCTTTTAGCTTGTGTCACATGCATCAAACTCATGTCAACGAACTTCTACCAATCTTCTTTCTTAACTCGTTTTGGTGGGTTATTTTTCCTCTCAGCATCTGTTTGATACTTATTGTAAAACTTGGCATGGAGCTTCAACTTCCAATCTCTACAATGTGCATCTGCTTCTTTAGTACCCATGCTTTATTATGAATTGGAAATTTAAACATGCTCTGCTTGATAGCCAATTAATAGATTAGCCATATGATGAAAAAGAAAAAACAACTGTGTAAATTAAATGGAGAACAAACAAAAGCATTCATATTGACAATCTCCCACACGTGCTCCTTCACTGCAATGGGATCTTTTGACCATTTTCAATACGGGGTGATATATTGGACTTGGCAAACTTCCCTATGGCTGTGGACAACTTACGTGTATTAGGACCAATAGCTTGGCCACATAGGCTAAATGTCATTGTGGGGGAATGACTTACTACAAATGTAATCTTAAGTGGGTAATATTACGAAAATTATTGTCACAATTGGTATTAGAATTTAGTGCCATGCCAATATTAATTTTTGAATATTGCTAAAATTAATATCCCAATACATACTCTCATGGGAAGAGCAACCCTATAAATATGAAGATGCCACCGATGATGATCTGCCATGTGACATAGTGCCAGCAACCACAAGAGTCACATTAAAAAAGTCATGACATTATAAAAATATAGGCATGCTAAATCAAAATTCAAATGGTTTATATGCAATACAAGATAACATGCAAATGTTGCTGATAGACATTTATATATATATATATATATATATATATATATATATGCTAGCATGAATGTGCACAATTTGAAAAAAAAAAATGACATACATGAATTTTAAACTTAATTCTCCTCGTCATCAATGATCATCTCGTGATGCTGCGCTTAATTAAGCTACTTTCATTAGTACTTGCCTCAAAGGCTAAGGGATTTAATTTCAAAAGAACCAACATCTTGACTCAATTTCTTTGAAACATCGAAGGCAACATGCCAATCATCTACAGGCCTACTTTGATCTTTACAATAGAAGACTTGAGTAGCTTGAGAAGATAGAATAAGCAGTTCATCAGCTTCTTTTATATTTCTTTGCTATGCAACCTCCTCAAGTTGACATATATCAAGCTAGTTGCATGCTGGATCAACAAAACATCCATTTGTGTCTTCTATACGCACCCAATCACAACATAATACTACTTGCTTGAAATCGTGGTAATCTTGCTCTAGAATTTGTTTGAGAATTTTGTAGTAAGTTACCTCTTCATGCACAAGGTGAGCAACAACTGGAGAAAAAGAGAGCAAAGTAGAGGGCATCGGGTGTGCTTCTAAGAGAGAAGAGAGCAGAGGGGCGAGATAAAAAAAAAAAGAGCACAGACGGGTTTTTTTTTTTTTTTTTTTTGTCCCTTTTTAGGCGAAATGATTGGCAAAGATTGATTGAGGTTTGTGAAAGCAAGTGTCACTGAAAATGCGGCAACCAAAAGAAGAGGTTTTATCCACTTAGCTCACGTAGTTTTATACTAGCTTTGACGTAGTGAGCATTGAAAAGTATTCATGCTACATGTACTAACGCCTCCAGGTTTTTGTAAGAATGGTTAGCTAGGGGAATGTAAATTATATCAGAGTCAACCGCTTAATTGTTCAAATCATAGGAATGACTCGATGTTGAAAAAATGTGTGTCGCCAAAAGTGTGCCAACCGTTCCATTCAAGGGGGAGTATTAAAAAGTATTTGTGCGGCCTTTACTAACGTCTTGAAGTTTTAATAGTAATGGTTAACTAATAAAACTTATTAAGGAGATCTTTGAGAGCTTTCCCGCAATAAAAGAACTCAAACCTATCTTCCTATGTGTGAGCACCTTCCGATGGTGTGGGCTTCCTCTTCTCACACATGTAGGCTCTCTTGTATTCCAGTCGTCTTTAGGTTTGGGTACCAATAAAAGGAAAGAAAAAAAAAAGTTTTAACCTTTTGTTTACTAAAGTAGGATCCAAATACTATATAATATCCTTAATTAATATAGTTTAATAATTTATAATGATGGCGCCATTCTGTATGGGGTCCTTGGATCCACTTCACAGTGTTTCAAATTCAAACAAAACCTTTTATTAATAGATCCGATTTAATTTAAATTACTTTTCTATCAAATTAAAACATGATAATTGAAGATCCAAACATAGGTAATGATCACATACCAAGGTAAGGAAACTCTCGATAATTTGAAGGATATTACATAGCGGAGCAACAATGGGTCAGGTCAGGTCAGGTTCGGATGGGTTGAGCATTGTGAGCATAGGCTCAACCTGACCCGACCACTCTTTAAATATTTAATGCCCATTTTTAATGGGCCCACATGGATGGACAGTGACCAAGCAAGGAAGGAGATGAAAAAATCTTGAATGTAAATAAGAGGAATGCAAAATATATAGTGAAGAGGACTTTAATAAATCTAACCATCTACCTATTGTAAAATTCAATTACACTGGTGATTAATGTCTAGAACGATGGAAAACTAGTGCCTCTGCCAATTGAAAAGGAGTATGTTCCTGTACGTTACATAGGCCAAAGTCTTCTAGATCTAGAAGGTTTGTTGACCAAGTTAGATTTGAACCCTAACATCAATCAGATGTTTCTACCCAAAAAAAGGTCCAAGTTCGGTAGATTTGACCCGGCTGACTTGATTTTTTTATTATTATAAAAAAGGGAGATTTCAATATAAAAAAAAAAAAAAAAAAAAAAAGCCAACAATCAAGCTACAACACACATTGATGAGAACACGATGATTCTAGTTCCATCTTGGCCGGATTCAATCTTATGACACTCAGGTAATTACTAATTATTAAAAGTAGGATTAACAAAAAAGACATCCTAGAAATAAAATGGTCCTCTTAATTCTTAAAAACACGAATTATCATTTTTTTTCCATATTCTTATTTTTTTAATAATAATTTTATTTCTGTTACTTTTCGAATTCAAAATGAAATCATATATACCAACGTATCGTATACTACATTCACCAACGAGGGTTCTTTGTCTGGGCCCATACGGCTGATACTGATATCTGAAAACATGCTTAAATTATAATTGTATTGGGTTTTTCAAAATCCTGATTTATTTGAATAGTTTTCTTTCTCGTACCCTTTTGGATTCAAAATGAAGGGTGGGGCTTCAATACATGCTCAGCGACGTCTCCCATCCAAAAAGAGGCAGCCAGGTCTCGGAAGTAAACAGTTTTCTCTTATTTCCATCATTGCCCTTTTCAACATAAAGAAGTTTCAGCTCCCTACCTAAAAAAATTGCAAAAACATACCTCAACATCTTTCCCGGATAATGGATAATGGTCTCGTCCTAGAATATGGAACCACTTGGACCCCACCTTCAATTACTTAAGACCCTTAACCCTCTTCTCATATCATGATTTGGCATTAGGACATGATTTTACACTTTTTAATCATTCACTCACTGTTGGATTGCATCTAAAAATAAAAAATAAAAAAAGATTGACGGTTGATAGGTGTAAATTTAAGTTGGCCTCACAAGCTAGACTGCATTTTACCAATATGTAGTTTGTTCGTTGAAGATCATTGTCGTACAAAGATATAATAGTGGGCCCAACCTGCAAATTGATCATTTACATATGTGATTAAATTTGAAAAAAATTAAAAAATGAAAAAAGAAAATGAATCACAATAGATGCTAGCATCGACAGAGGCGGAATCGGGATTTTTTTTCCTATGACATGGGTATTCCCATGATGACTTACCTAACAAGACTATTCCCTAGGGTGTGCACATGACCCTGGAACACGTGTTCCAGGCAAGTCTAAGTTGGGACTCAAAGGGGAGAAAACCCACATTTTATACCTTTGAATCAAGATTTTCTTTGTTTGTGGAGGGGGTGTGCAAAGAAAGGGAAAAGGATCCCTAAATTATTTGTTATATTTTTGTAATAAATTTACAAAGACTATTTAACTTGGAGAATTTAAAGGATGTAAACTTTATGGTTTATGAAATAAAGAGTCAGAATTAGTAGATGATATTGTATTATCCTCTAAATTTCGAACTTTTATTCTTAAAAAATGTATTGATTGTAGATGATTTAATCATGAGAAAGCCCCTATAAAAGAATAAATGAAAATAAAGTATAAAAATTTCTAAAAAACTAATAATAAGAATTAACAAAAATGCAACAAACGAAAAGCATTACCCATTTGTCACCTCAGAAATTGGAGGCCCAAGCCAATCAACTTCAATATTCAACTTTGACTAGCAAAGAGAAAACCCGTGCTAAGCACGGGCAAGCTACCAACTACATATGAATTAAGAAAATTGTAGAGAGAGAAATTTGTTAAGAGAGAGAGTGAGAGCTTGAGACGCACAATGTTTTAAGTGCATACTTCTAATAAGATGTAAGTAAAAGGTTAAATCGGATGATACTTTACACTTAAAAGATTAATATTAACAAAAGTAAGTAAAATAATAGTACACACTATAGTATAACCTATCCTTATCCCAAGTTTATTATTCTTTCCTTGTCCTAAATACTCGTCTTAAATATTTTAAGCACATAGTATTTCAAGCCATACATCATAAGGAAATTACCTTCAGGAGAGGGATGAGAAGAGATTGAGATACATATTTTTTCTGGTCTTCTCGAAACAAAGATAGATTGGTCTCTTATTATGGTGTTATAAGGGGCGACGTGAAAGGAATAGAGATTAGGGAGGGAGTAAGAAAGAAAGCTGTGAGAGATTTCAGGGATGTAAGAGAGATTTTAACATGGAGATTAAATAGAGAGCAAAGATTTGGTGATAAATTTAAATGGTTTAATGAGATAATTTTTGGATATCCATATGATGTGGCTTCCTCCAACTGGATAGAAGACATTACTGCGTTATGGATGATGTGAATCAATGCCAGTATCTGATGTGATTCAATTTCTTATTTTATTTTTTAATTTTTTTAAATTTAATCACATCTGTAAATGATCAATTTAAGGTTGGGACCACTATTATATTTTTGTACGACAATGATCTTCAACGAACAAATTACATATTGGTAAAATGTAGAAATTTATAGTAATGATTTGTACTATGATTGAATCACTAAATGATCTTCAACGAACAAGCTACGTGCATAAGAAAGGACGGTTATTTGTACTATGATTGAATCACTAAGAGTATGATTTGTCTAAATAATAGTCTTATATGCTATATAAATCACAAGATTGGGTATTTGTGCATTTTATTTTATTTATTTTATAGTAATGATTTGAATTCGACTTTTTTTTTCATTTATTGTAGTTGACAGTAATTTTATAAATCTTTATATGATTTTAATTCCTTATTTTTTATAGGGGTGCTGATCATGATTAAATTATCAACTATTGATTCATTTTTTGAGAGAAACAATAATTGATGATTTTAACTCAATGAAAGGACGTCAAGCTAGCATAGCTTCAATAATTTAATTATTTCATATTTTAAAACTAAATTTTGCAATTTTATTTAAAGTCTTTTTTTTCTTTGGCCCCCCTAAACAAAATTCCTTGTTCCGCCCTTGCTGATGCACGGAAAATTAAATTGCAATATAAGAAATTTCTTTTGGAGTGACCATTGTTAAGAAAAAAAAAAAGACTAAAACTCTCTTTTAAAACCACGGGCTCTTTGTCCAATTTTTTGAAGGGCCAATGTAAATTTTCAATACACCGTGGGATTTTTTGCCTTCGCCCATACAGAACTGATACCGATATTGTAAACATGCTTAAACGTAACCGATCCTAATTCTGAGAAACCAGTCGTCTACTATCATCGAGTTGGCTTCCACCACGGCCCAACCCTTTCTCTCAAACTTTCACACAACAATGCATGTGATCTTTTTTTAATTTTTCAACCAAATTAGGTAGCTGGACTGCAACCTTCAGGTGAGGAAAGTTGACCTTGGATGAGGTAGGACAACCCTCGAGTAAGGGAAGGTGACTGCCTAACTAGACAAAAACTAGATAAGAATTAGCGCCTCTCGCTATTAGGTAAGAGGCCGTTCTCACAAAAAAAAACACATGGTTACTGGAGAAAAACTCAAATATCTTAATTATCTCGTTAAAAAACTTCATCTTATTTTAAATATATACTTGGACACAGGCCAACTCCAATGGAACCCCTGGTTCACGTTATATGCACAGCCCATGTACAATGCATATGCTTCATTGCTAGTGACGTGTGGTGCAAGTACTGATAAATTCATGAAATTGCCACACCCCTCAAATCCTTCTTCTCAAATCTCAGGGATCACAAGCTTAACCCAAGTTAGTAGGAATGTGGTTAACGGTCATTGGTCAACCCAAACCATAACACACGCATAAGGTTTGCCTTATCAAGCCCGCAATCATAGAAAGTCTGGAAGAAAAACCTGCCATTTCTCTCTATAAATTCCCCCTCCCTCTCCTCCATGAGCTCTACACCCAACATTTAGAATCCTAATACCCTTATCCTAGCCATGGAAAACTGGGTCATCCTTTCCTTTGTTTTTGCTCTATTTGTCTCAGGTGAGCTCCATCTATATTCGTTTATCATTCAATATTGTTGTATGCTAGATGATATATGTTATAAAGGAACTCCTTTGGGTCCATTGCCAGACACCAGCATGGAGACAAAGGAAAGACAAAGGTTCCCATTTTCCAGCCAGGGCTAATAAGTGGGCTGTTGGCATGTAACTGGAATTATATATTAAGTAACATGTGTATTATATAAAAGATTGTTTTGGAATTTGAATATGGGTTCTTTTAAAAAAATATTTTCAAGATATATCCTACTATCACGCACCTGTTTGGAGTTTTGGATGCGGCGTGAGTTTGGTAAGCATGGTGTTGTTTGGGTCTGTGTTCTTCTTTACGGTTTCCCCAGCTCGCCAGTTTGGTTTTGTGTTAACTTTATTGTTTGTATGTTCCAGCTGTACACCAGCATGGTGTTGTTTGGGTCTGTGTTCTTCAAGTCCCCCGCGAAGTATATTTACCATTTGAATAACTTTTGAGTTACATGTGAATTTACAGTTCTCTCTCTTTTTGCAGTATCAAACCATTAGTAATTAAGATACTGTAAGCGAAATCCATGGATCCAAAATGAAGCTATGAGTTGAGAGTGGGGGAGGGAATAGAGGGGAGGGAAAGATAGAAGGAGAGGAGAGGGATCTGTGGCCGTCCCAGGCCGGAGCCTGTGGTCTCCGCCGGTCCAGGCCACGCCAGAGGTGAAGAGAAGGTGGGGGGAGAGGAAGAAGGAGGGTGGGCAAAAATGTAATTTCATAGATTTTTTTTCTTTATTTAAAAAATATGAATGTCCCTAAAAGCTCCCCGTCTCAATATCTCATTGGAAAACTTTCTCCTCCTCTATACACTCATCCCGACCATCTCCAAAGGGGGGAACCCCTTGACTTCCATAGGTCCCACGGCGATGATGGTCACAATCCGAGTGGAAATCATAGCACTGGGATGCAGGAGAAAATCTTCCCCATTTCATTTAATTACTGCAACAAGTTATCAAGTTACATGGTCTATATATGTATTTCATGTTTTTATGTATTTCATGGTTTTAGAAACGTCTTCATGCAAAAATTAACCGTTTTATGGGATGGTATGTTAATCCCAAAACCATATATTTATTTCGGTCTTTCCCTTTAAAGAAAGTTAAAATATACATATAATATTATATATATATATATATATATTCAGGTTTAAGTTTGTTCTTATAATGTCTTGGTTGTAAATAAAATAATAAAAAAGAGCAATAAGATGTTGGGGATGGTCAATACAGTTTTATTTATTTATTTCCAACTAAATTAGACCATTTAAAATAGGCTATGAAAATGTTCAAAAAACTAAAAGAAATGTAAAATTTGACATATTTCCTTAGTTATTAGTGTGTTTTGCACGTAAATAAGATAATACATAGAATAGAAATAGGCAAGAGTAGAATCTTGATAAAAATTCTCTATTTCAAACTAAACCCATAGAAAATCAGTAACAACTTAAAATGTTAAGAAAATTAAGAAATGCAAATCTTTAGTTTTCTGTTCATTATTTGGTTGTTTTACTAGTAAATGACAAAAAATATAGAATACATTAATTGTAGAGAGAAGAGTTTCAATACAATTGTTTTTTGGTTTGGACTAAAAACTGATATAACTCATGGTAAAAATTACCTAATTTACTGCTTTGGATAAAATGATATAAAATGACGGAAACAAAAATATCTGCACAAGGAATTTATAAAATATCAAAATTCTAAATTTAGAATGTTGGGATGTTTTCATATTCAAGGATTTCTTTTTTCTCAATATCATTGCTTTATCACAATTATAAATTATATATAAATCTTAGGATTTTTTAAAATGTGAGGAACTATTTAATAATTGACTTAATATAATTTTACTATTTTATCTCATTTTCCTAAATATATTTTTATTTTTTGCAAGATTCTTTAAATTTCAAGACATCACTAAAAATCAACACTTATTTACAAAATTATCATGATATTTTTTATAAAGAGCCTGAATCTTCTCTTCAAAGAAATCTTGTAAGGCTCCTAGGTGGGAGCACTTAGTTAAATCAATTTGGTGATGACCCCAAACTCCAGTTCGACTGAAATTTGACTAGAACAAATGAAAGGGATGGAATGGACGTTCAGATTCTAACAATTGGGTCCCTTAATGGTTGATTGATTGTCCCTCAACCAAACAAAGAGACCACTGAATGGGCCCCATCAAAGGTAGAGATATATGTAATATTAAAAAAAAAAACATGGAAATAAACTCTCATGACAATTATATTTTTGCATGGTTGATTTCCAGGAGCCAAGTCTGTCACATTCACCTTCACAAACAAGTGCACCTACACAGTGTGGGCCGGCACCTTGAACAACCATGACAAGCCCCAATTAGCCCAAACTGGGTTCCAACTTGACACAAGTGCATCACAGACAGTGGATGCCCCGGCGGGGTGGGCTGGCCGGATGTGGGGCAGAACGCGCTGCACCACCGACGCCAGCGGAAAATTCTCATGCGTCACCGGTGACTGCGGGAGTCAAGTCCCATGCAATGGTGCTGGGGGTGCAACCCCAGCCACATTAGTGGAGTTCACTTTAGGGACTGGAGGCGACAAAGACTTCTATGACACCAGCCTAGTCGATGGATTCAACTTACCCATGTCGATCACCCCACAAGGAGGGACCGGCGATTGTCGTGGGAGCGGTTGCCCGGCGGATGTGAACGCGATCTGCCCATCTGAGCTGCGAGTGACCGCACCGGATGGATCAACGGCAGGGTGCAAGAGTGCATGTGCTGCATTTGGAACACAAGAGTATTGTTGCACAGGGGTGTCCAATGATCCAAATATATGCAAGCCCACTAACTACTCCATGATCTTCAAGAATGCTTGCCCCCTTGCTTATAGCTATGCTTATAATGATGGTAGCAGTACTTTTACTTGCACTGGTGCTAACTACCTCCTCACCTTCTGCCCTAGCTGATCAGCTGAAGGTCCTTTGCCTATTTTCTTATAAATTTCTAGGAAATCGAATAAAGAGATAAAGGTCCATCGCCTAATTTCTTATAAATTTTTAGGAAATCGAATAAAGAGCTGAAGGTCCTTTTTGTTTTGGTAAATTAATATCTTGTATGTTGGGTATTAAGTATCTGCTTAATTCCACTGCTGGTTTCTCACCATGTATTCATGGATGTCTTCGGTAGAAATGAAATAAAAGAATATTATGGTTTCACAAATCTCATTTGAATGTGAGATTAGGGGTTTCTGTACACTCCTGGTGTTTACTTTAAAGTGATTCAAACTTCTCAAAATCAGGGACCTCATTCGCAATAATGGGTCACTCAAAATCACGGTCCCCGTGATCCATATGTATTGGCATCAAGCCTAATCTCATTGTAATTAGACTTGGGCCTACTCTTGTATCGATTGCTTGTACAAGATGATGATCCGCACTCCTTTTGGCATTTATATTTAAATCACATATTTTACGTTTTAACAATCATGGCCCAAGTCTCATTAGGTTAAAATTTAGCCGAATGCCAATACATAGGGAACTCTGATTTTCAATGGCTTTGGGTAAATGAGCCATAGCCCCTACGGATAAGTTTATATGCTCAATTGATGTAAGGTCAATTTTTGAAGAGAGAAACAAGATGGAACAACCTTTGGTGCCTTTTCTTTTTCTTCTTGCTGGATCTCCTTCCTTGAATGAAATACTTGTTCAAAAAGAAAGAAACTCCGTGAAACTCGATCGGGTGGCCCGATCGAGCTTTCTCCGATGCTTAAGTCAGCCACCAATATTTGAAATTCATGTAGTAATTAGTTTTTTTATATGATTTTGGCATACCTCATTCTCAGATCATCTTCCTCCTTTTATGCCATTTTTCCCTGGATTGCAGATGCCCGTTAATACACGTTTTCCACTTCCACATCATGGTGACTAGATTTCAAATGTGGCTCAGGATCATGGGATGTTTCCCCCTTAATATTGGTCTCCTTTTCCTCTTTTATGCCAACTGTCCTTGTGTTATTTGACACATGTCCTTTCCCACCTTCCCCATTATAGCATGTGAGAGGATCATGGCCCCTTTTCATGGAATGTTCCTTCCCCACTTTCATTATTGGGCTAATTTTACAGGTGTGTCTGTTTTGGCCCAAACCCACTTCCAAGTCATTCAAACTTTCCCCTCACAATTGCCCCCCAAGCCTCCTTTCTTCTTTCCCGTTTTTCGAGAAGAAATGGGGCTTGAGATTCTTCGGGGACACGTGTCGCTTCCGAGGTTGCTCGGCACTTAGCGCAGTCTTACGCTACTAATTCTTCCAAAGCTGTGAAGGTTGTAGAGGCTAAGGTGGTCGCTGCTTTGAGTCGCCTGACTGTAAGTGAGATGGAGCTCGAAGCTATTTGTTCCAAGCTAGCCGAGATGGAGGTGGAGATGCGGGATGTTACGGAGAAGTCTAAGGATGCAGTGTTTGAAGAGGTGGAGGCAATCTATCTTGAGCAGGTTGAGTGGATGAAGAACCTCGTGTTCAAACGGGGGTATGATGCGGGCTTCAGTGATGCTAGTGTCCCAAGAGATTCTCCCCTCCGGGCCAAGTACACAGTTCAGCCCGTCGCTGTTCCAACTCAGCCATCGCCCTCTGAAACTTCTGCTCAAGACCCTGTTGGAAGGTCCAGCTCGCTCGTGGCTGGTGATAATGAAGCTTCTCCTGTTGCTGACCCTGCCGCTTCTGCTTTTGATGTCCCTGAGGTTGTCTAGAGAATTGAAGAACTCTCCTCCTTTCCCTTTTGGTGTATTTTGGTTTTAGCAAGTCGCCCAACCAAACATTATATCTTTTCCATGTTGTTTATTTTGTGCTTTGAATGTTTAACTCCTCACATCTCTTGTTTCTTTCCGCATGGTTCATGCCTACTACCACTGTCGGCCTTTGCTGAGCTCCCCCTAGCCCGGTGTTTGCGTCGTCACGCCAAACATCGATTAAGGGAAGATCAATGCAGCATACTTAGTTTGGGACTTTCCCAGTTAGGATTTTTTTTTCTTCGGTACGAAATAGTGGGCTTGTTACTACCCTCAATTCTCAGGCCTTAGCCTAATTATGGCGAGGTTGTCCAGGTAGGGTCCGGCCCCTACTGCGGGTCCCCGCCGTAATTAACTGATTCATTGGCACAAGGTCATAAGACAATCTGTATAAGCTCTTGATACAAGATCATAAAGACATCCTGCATAAATTCTTGGTATAAGATCATGAGACAAACTGCATAAGCTCTTGGAACAAGATCACAAGACATCCTGCATAAATTCTTGGTACAAGATCATAAAACAAACTGCATAAGCTCTTGGTACAAGATCATAAAACATCCTGCATAAATTATTGGTACAAGATCACAACGCTACCTTTCCCTCAAGCGTTTCCAGGCGGTACACCCCCGTTCCTCCTATAGAAATAACTCTGTATGGTCCTTCCCAGTTCAGCCCTAGCTTGCCGTAACTGGGGTCTTTTTGGCGTTCGGGAGCACCCTCCTCAAGGCTAGGTCTCCGACCTTTAATGTCCTTGTCGTACAATTTTCCTGCAAACTCCGAGCTAATTGCTGTTGGTTGGCGGCCAACCTGATCAATGCTCGCTCTCTCTACCCCTCAATCATGTCCCGCTGTTCAGCAATCCCCTCTTTATTTTTCTCATGACCGTATGCCTCCATCCTTATGGTTGGCAACCCAATCTCTAATGGGGTTTCTCCTATTGACCTCCATAGGGTGGTTCTGTAGGTCCATAGGACGTTACGAAGCTCGTCCACCCTTTTCTTCATGCCGTCCAGCAAGGTCTTGTCGGAGCTTTCTTCTTGGCTACTACTTTGTGGGTAAACAGAGGTTGAAAAGTGATGCATAATGCCATATTGTTTGCATAGATGCATGAATACCTTACCCTCAAATTGTGTCTCATTGTCGGTCATTAGTGCCTGGGGTATTCCAAACCTGCCGACCTTGGCCTGGGCCTGACGATGTCAATCCCCCACTCGTCAAATGGCCACAGACTCTCTATTGAGTTTAACTACTCGACAGGTTGATGAATGACTTTATCGAAGCGTTGACATCTTTCGCACTTCTGCACGAACTGCAAGGCATTCTTCTGCATGTAAGGCCACCAATAACCCTGCGACATAGCTCGGCGAGCCAATCTTCGTCCTACGATGTGCCCCTCATAGCACACCTCATGGATTTCTCATAACAAGCTTTCAACGCCAACCGGGATGACGCATTGTAAGTACAATCCCAAGTAAGACGTCGATAAAGCTTGTCCGCTGGTGATAGCCAAAATCTGGCTACCTTTCTTATGACCTTCCAACTCTCCTCAGAGCGATCCGTCCTTCTGGAACTCTACTATCGATGTCATCCAGCTTGGAGTCTCCTCAACTTTGTCGGCGCACATGACGTGCCCACCTCTGGTGCTCGGCTCTGATTGGCTGCCTTTCTCCTGACCTTCTAACTCTCCTCGGAGCCTTTTCGGTGTGATTTGTCCCTCAGGCACTCTATTATTAGTGTCATCCAGCTTGGGAGTCTCTTCAACCTGGTCGGCACACATGACGCGCCGACCTCCGGTGCTCGGCTCTGATTAGTAGTCAACGAGGACCTCTCCTTTTAGCTCAGATTTAATGGTTGTAGCCAAACTGACCAAGCAATCAGCATGTGAATCTTCCTCCTGACCATTCTGCTTTACCTTAACGTCTCCAGCATCTTGGATCAAGCACTTTGCTTTTGTGATATATGCAGAAATCCGATCATCTCAAGCTGCATATTCCCCGGTTAATTGTCTAGTAACTAATTGTGAGTCGCAGTCGACTGTCACTTGCCTAACCCTGAGCTCTCTGGCCATCCTGAGTTCGAACAGTAGTGCTTCGTACTCTGCTTCATTGTTCAACGCATCAAATCCCATCGTGACAGGCCATTTGATTACTGCCCCCTCTGGCATTATGAGCACCACATCAGCGCCTGATCCTCGTGAATTGGATGCTCCATCCACATATAGTTGCCATTGCTGGTCTGTCCTTGCTCCGTCCAGCTGCCAACCTGACTCATTTTGCACAGGCGTCTCCCTGTAAGGGAACTCAGATATGGAATCGGCCACCACCTGGCCCTTTATCGCGCTTCTGGGAACTATTTTGATGTCATATTCGCTGAGCCCTATTGCCCATTTCACTACTCTCACGGAAAGGTCGGCCTTTTGAAAAATCGTCCGAAGTGGATGTTCAGTCAAGACTTTGATTGTATGGGCCTGAAAGTAGTGCCTTAGCTTCCGAGCTGCACACACCAAGGCCAAGGCAAGCTTCTCAAGCGGCAGGTATCTCGTTTCGACATCCAGCAGGGTAGATCGGCTGACACTGCTTCCCCTGCTCCCTCATCAAGGCTGCACTGACTGCGTGCTAAGATACTGCCAAGTACAACGCCAGCTCTTCCCCGGGAAAGGATAGGAGGGGAGCTCAAATATTGCTTGAGTTGCACAAGTGCTTTATTGCATTTTTCGTCCCACACCTTCTTTGCCCTTTTCTTTGGGGCGAGAAACATTGGTCGGCATTTGTTCGAACTCTTTGCCATAAAGCGACCCATGGCAGTGAGCATACCTATCTACTTTTGTACTTCCTTCCTTGAACTGGGTCGCTCCACCCTTCGCACGGCCGAGACTTGGTCAGGGTTGGCTTCTATCCCCTTCTGAGTCACAATGTATGCCAAGAATTTTCCTGAGCTAACCCTGAATGAACATTTCGAGGCGTTCAGCTTCAGTTTATATCTCCGTAGGATGTCGAACACCATCTTCAAGTGAACTCTTCTTTGATTTTTGTTACCATATCATCAGCATAGGCATCCACTGTCCTTCCAATCAGATCCTGAAATATTTTTGTAACTAACCTTTGGTATGTTGTTCCCCATTCTTAAGTCCAAAGGGCATTCTTTTGTACTAGAAGGTCCCCTTTGGTCTTATAAATGTTGTTTTCTCTTTGTTAGCTTCCTCTAATGCGATTTGGTGATACCCTCGGTATGCGTTTAAGAAGCTCACCCGTTCATGTCCTGCCGGAATCCACAAGTTTATCAATTTTGGGGAAAGGGAAGCTGTCTTTAGGACATCTTTTATTCAGGTCGGTGAAGTCCACACACATCTTCCACTTCTTATCCTTCTTTGGCACAACAACCGTGTTGGACAGCCACTCGGGGTACTGCACCTCCCGCATAACGTCCCTTCTAGCAGTTTGTCAACTTCCTCGTTTACTGCTGCTTGGCAATCTGGGGCAAGCTTCCTCTGCTTCTGCACCACCGATTTTGGCTCTCGAGTCCAAGCCTAATTTGTGGCTAATGACCTTGGAGTCCAAGCAAAAACATCAGTGTTTTGACTGAGGAGTTGAGCCAAGCTATGGCCTTGTCGATCAGTTCGGCAATTTCCCAATCATCCAGTATCTCTCAGGAGATGACACGCCTCCCTTTTGAACCGCAATCCTTTTAAGCTCCTCTACGGCCTCTTCTGTCGGGTCGGCAATTTGTTCTCCAACCTCTGTCCGACTTAACTATGGTTGCTATTTTGATCGGCCTTCTTATCTGGACCTAAGCATTCATCGTCCGCCCTTTTTGCCTTTCCTTTGATCACCTCAATCAGATAGCTTCTAGATGCTGCCTAATTTCCTCAGATCTCCATGGTCCCTTTTAGTGTTGGGAAGTGTATCCTTTGGTGATAGGTTGCTGGCACCGCCGTCATGCGATGAATCCATGTTTGCCTTATAATGGCGTTGTAGGGAGATGGCACATCTGCCACTAGGAATTCCACGTCTAAGCCGACCTGTACGGCTTTCATGCCCATTGGGTGAGCTGCTTGGCCACTGAACCTGAACAGGGGTATCGAGGTCGGCTTAAAATCTGAGTGCTTTAGGTCGAGCTTATCAAACAGCCCGACATATATTATTTCCGATGAGATTCACATGCCCTTTTTGGCAGTGTATCCTCCATATATTCCTTCAGGTGTCCTTCCTTCACCAGGTCTTCCAGATGCTGTTTAAGAATTTGGCATTTCTTCCGGTGGTAAGAGCACCAGAGGTTAGGGCTCCGACGGTCGAGGTCAGTCACCATCTTTGAAGGCCTTTTGAAGTATGGCTTATCCTTGATTTGGGTTAGGATCCTATAGATTGAGTCCTTAAAGATCGTAAACACCCCTTCAAAGGCTACTCTTGTGGGTTCGGTATGACCCGTTCTTCTATCCGATCCTTCGCCGAACTGCCTTCTCCTGGATCACTCTTTCGTCAAGCGAGCCCACCTTAACTCAAATATGCCTATGTCTTCTTCCAATTTTATGAACTCCTCGATCCGCTTCATCAGCTCTTCTTGTGTAGTCGGGGACAGCTTCGTTAATGATTGGCGAAGTTGGCTCTCCTTCGGCAGCCCGAGTTTAAAGGTTGCTACAGCTATTTGCTCGTTACTCCCTTCCACCTCATTATAGAGGAGCTAGTAACGCGAGCCAAACTCTTTCAGGCTTTCCGAGCTCTGTTTCTTGAGAGGCAGTAATGCCTCGATGTTCTTTGGTTCTTGGAATTTGTTACGGAATGTGTAACAAAAGATCCAGCAAGATCTCGAAAACTGCAAATCGATCTTCAAGGCCAGGTCTCCCAAACTCGAGGGGAAAACTTTGCACATTAGTGGCTCATTTCATATCTATAATGCCATGGAATGCTGGTAATATTGGACATGGTAGGCGGGATCCGAGGTTCCATCATAAACTCTTAGGTTGGGGATCAAGAACCGCCGAGGTGGGTCCGTTTTTTCTATCTCCTTCGAGAATGGAGACTCAAAATTTTGAGCATCTCCCAGGTACCTTGCCTTGGTTGGATTCTCGAGAGGGAGCTTCCGATCAGCCAACGCCTTTTAATAAGGCCTTGTACATCCTCATCGGCAAGTGCTCATGGGGGTGCCCTCCTCCTCGGGGTTTCGCCAACCTGAATGCATCTGCTTGGACGGGCTTCGCTAACCTCAACACATCTGCTCGGACTTCAGCTTCGCCAACCTCAATGCATCTGCTTGGACTTCGGCGTCCCCTTCCCTCTGGGGTCGAGAACTTGAAGTCCTGCTTTCTTCGTCGCATGTTCTAGCTTTAGCTCAGCTCTGCCAAGCTCTTAATTCAAAGTGGTTGGTCAAAGGGTCTTTGCCCGATCATTCATGTCGCCCCCTAAGCCGTGCTTCCTTTACCTAAGATGGAGGCCGTCCAGTCCGAGGCGGTGATCCTGGATTTTGTTCTTGATCTGACAATTTTTCTTAGCAAGAAAAAGCGTTAGTGGGTTTTTCCCTCCTCGCTTCCCACAGACGACGCCAATTGTAAGGTTAATTTTTGAAGAGAGAAGCAAGATGGAACAACCTTTGGTGCCTTTTCTTTTTCATCTTGCTGAATCTCCTTCCTTGAATGAAATACCTGTTCAAGAAGAAAGAAACTCCGTGAAACTCGATCGGGTGGCCCGATTGAGCTTTCTTCGATGCTTAAGTCGGCCACCAATATTTGAAATTCATGTAGTAATTAGTTTTTTTATATGATTTTGGCATACCTCATTCTCAGATCTTCTTCCTCCTTTTATGCCATTTTTCCCTGGATTGCAGATGCCCGTTAGTACACGTTTTCCACTTCCACATCATGGTGACTGGATTTCAAATGTAGCTCAGGATCATGGGATGTTTCCCCCTCAATATTGGTCTCTTTTTCCTCTTTTCTGCCAACTGTCCTTGTGTTATTTGACACATGTCCTTTCCCACATTCCCCATTATAGCATGTGAGACGATCATGGCCCCTTTTCATGGGATGTTCCTTCCCCACTTTCATTATTGGGCTAATTTTACAGGTGGGTCTGTTTTGGCCCAAACCCACTTTCAAGTCATTCAAACTTTCCCCTCACAATTGACAGGATATTGCTTCTACTTGCCTTGATGATCTGATACATGTCCACCCTTAAAAATGTGCTCTGCCATATTTCACCCAAAAAAAGAGTCATATGAACCAGTTTTTGTTCCCTGATGGGCTGCCACATCAGTTGCCACAATTCTCTTCCAATGGGTTGAGAAAACCCTAGAACGTACATTAATGAGAGTGGATGTCCCTACCATCAAACTATGCTTGTGGAGATTATAAATATTCTAATTGATTGATGTAATTAAAGAAGAGAGTTTTGTTCATAGTTAATCTCATTTAATGCTTCTCACTCTAACTAAAGTAAAATTTATTATTCAACTTGATTACTTGAACGTGTATAGTATAAATAACTTGGACAAGCAAAGGACGATCACTCTAATTCAATGTCAATGTGATATCATGGAAACTACCATGTGATCATTACTGGGGTTTTTTTTTTTTTTTTTTTTTTTTTTTGTATTGAAGATCATTCATTTTTGTTTCAGTTGAATGACAAATGAATGATCACGAGAGGATCAAGATTGGAATAGATTGTTCATATGGTTTTCCTTAAATCTGTTTGGCTCTTTACTAGTTTAGTGAAAGTAAAGTAAAGCCTATATTTTTCAGACAATGGGTTACATCAAAAGTACATTTTTCTCAAAATTCCCTCATCTTTAAAAAAAAAAAAATTCAAAAAGCAACTTCCGTTCTCTACTAAGCGAAAAAAAAAAACTCTACTTTTCTATACTAAACAACTAAAAATAAAATACCATAATAACCCACTTATATTTTATTCTCTCTTGATTTGATACTTTACTTTATCTTTATTTTACGGTAAAATTACCAAACAAGCCCACCAACGAATTTTTGAAGAGGTGAGAGGCAAAGAATGTAAGGAAGCAACGTAAATGAGAACTTAGCTTTCATAAAATTTTAATTATTAGGGTGATAGCGGTGTACTCATTACCCATTTTCACTCTAGTCAGTTTCCACGGAAGAAAAAGCTATTTGATAGTCATTTTTCAATATCCAGTCTTCTTTTGGTAACAAATTATGCAAACACTATAGAACGAATAGGCTCAAGCTTGAGCCTACAAATTGCACTCTACATTCAAAATCCAGACTTGAGCTCGATTTCTAGCCTGAACATTCTTAACGCAAGTAAGAGTCTTCACAAGCAAGCCGGGGTCAAGGCCATGTTGCACCCCTGATAAAAGAAGTAGGTGGATGTGCAAAGGCCCATAATAATGGAGAGTACCATCATTTGGAGCATTGACTTTATAAACAAGCAATGTTACCTTAATTTGGAGCATTGACTTTATAAACAAGCAATGTTACCTTAATTCCACTTAATGAGAGAGCAGGGGATGCGACCACGAGATCCTTGAGCAAGTTGGGGTACAATGCCAATTCTTTCTCCTTAAAGTTAAATAAGGGCTGATAAGATATGGAAAGTTTTGAATGCAAATCGATCTTTCATTTAGCCACATCGCCATATGGGGCCCAACTTCAATATCTGAAATTTGAAATTTGAAAAGAGATAACCGCATCATCTAAGAGTTACCCATGTTTGTCCATCTTCATACTACATATTGAAACGATACTTTTCCTTCTTCCTCTTTCTAATCAATGAAGCCCCCTCATTCCTCCTCCTCTGCACCCCTCTCTCCAAGTCAATACCTATCAAGGTATGGTTTATGATTCCAATGCTCTACTATTTTGCTACTTTTTATATTAATAGAAATGTGCCTGTAACTGATTTTTCTTTTCTATAGCATATAGAATATGAGGATTTGAAATTGTGGGGCTTTTGTTAATATATATATATAGAAGTGTTTGTAATTGGATTTTTTTAAAGAAATAAAATAATCAATTTTTTATTATTTAGAAACATGAAGTAACTGGGTTTTTGGACTTTTTCCCTATAAATTTGATTAGTGGGTTGCAACATATTTGAAGGTTTTTTTTTTTTTTTACTATAAGCATATTTTTTATGTTATTAGTAAAATAAATAATTAATTACTTTAATTTGTGATTGGTTTGTGTAATTCATTTAATTAAATAATGAATTTGCATGAGATTAACCTGTGCATCGCACAAGCGTTCCTGCTAATGAAGAAAGAGGGGTTTATTAGATATTCAGTTTCTTCTCGCTAAGGCGTTAGAAGGCCATCAGTCCAAATGAAAAAACAAATATCAATCGTTCCAATTTTCTTGTGCAAAGGGAGCAGATTTCCGTAAGAGAATTTCGGGTGCAGAGACATTTTGGGTTAGTGAAACACTATTTCTCATTTTATCATCCGTGGGAAAGCAAAAATGCTCCCATGAAACGATGCCAAACGGGGCCAAACCCCTTTCCATATGTGTGAGCTCTCTTGGGTTCTAGTCCCATAGACTGGGCTACCAAAAAAAAGAATACTTTGAAAAACGCTAATAATCACCAATAATTTAACCATTGCCCTGAGCAAAGAAGAAGGTTAACCTTAGTTACATTTTTAGTTTTTTTATTACTAAACGACTCTTAATTTATGTAGATGAAGCATGCTAATTTCAATTGAGAAATTAGACAGTGATTTTGACCTATTTTTATTACTGAAGAGAACTCCCTCCAGATTTGATCGTGTTGATTGATTTAATTACAAACGACAGTCATTATCTTGATAATTATAATTTAAGTCACAAATCAAAACTGGCATATATCTTGATTGCATATCCAATGTGGTAACTGCTCTGCATGGAGAGGCTATTTGGGATGGGAAACCAGGGGGAGGGGAGATCTCTTTATCTGGTTGGGGCATCCATTTAGGGTTGGCAAACGGGTCAGGTCAAACATTGGAGTTCACATTTTGAAGACCAACCTGCACCAAGAACGGGCCAGAAATCTTCAACCCACACCCCCGCTGCAAGTCAACCCGCACTAACCCACATGAAACAAACTGACTCATAGAACCTGCAAACTCTATGGTGTTGAGATGCTACTTTTTTTTAAAAAAAAAAAAAACCAAAAAAGAAAGGAAAAAAAAAAAAAAAAACCAATCACACTTCCTATCCATGGCTATTTAACACAATCCTTCTTCCATTAAAAAAAATATCACACAAAAAGCATACATGGAATGAAAGACAAATGACTTGCAAGAACATTGGAGATAGCTTGCAAAGTAAAACCAGTGTAGCTTGTCTTCTTTTTTTTCTTTTTCTTCCATCTCTCTTGTTGGGTGAGATAGTGTACTGTTAAAAAACACAGGGAGGACAAATGCTATGCAAAATTGTAGTTTTAAGAACTCGGTGGTTTGCAAGAGGCATTCGGTGGAGGGTATGAAGCCTGCCAGATTAGAGGGATTTTATTGGAATCATTGAGAATAAAATTGGAGAGAACCTAATCTAAAATCGCCTAAATTGTGAAACCAGAATCTAAAATGATGGAATCATATATATTCATTGAAACTTTTGGAGAGTGGGACAAAGGAAAAATAAATTACTTTCTTATGGGTCAAATACTGGTATTGCGGGTTAGCAAGATTAGACGGGCTAACCCAAGCCCAACCCATTGTTATGTGGGTCAAATAAAGTTAAGCAAGTCAAATGCGGGTTGGGTTAGCGAACCCAACCCTGTTTTGCCACATCCGCCTCCGTTTTATCATCCTAATCCCTCCATCAACAGCAAACAAGCTTTTTAAAATCAATCCGCCAATCCAATGGTACAGTCCATCTAGATGGGTGTAAAAGAAAAGGGACTAGTGTAATTCAAAGGGGTTCCATTTGGATTGGTCATCCGGTGGGCCCCACTATGAGGTGTGCACAAAAAATGTCTGCATAAAATAATTTCTGTATATATAAATTGCTTGGGGTTTAGCCTTAGACTTGAAATTCGAAATCAATGTGGCATTGGGCCCAAGCTCGTGCTAATCTACAAGAAATTTGGGTAGGGCTTAAGCTAGGTAAATTCCCAGCTGGACCTTGCCTGTCCCACAAGATTAACCCTTATCAGCAATCACAATAAAAGGTTACAACCAATCATGAAATTAGATGGTTAGGATCTTCCATTCCAATATCGAAATAGAAACTTTAGGAAACGGTGTAGATCTTCCATCCGAGTGGGCCACACATTTATAACAAAAGGGACATTTT
The DNA here is from genome assembly GCA_028538565.1 of Umbellularia californica. Taxonomy (NCBI): domain Eukaryota; kingdom Viridiplantae; phylum Streptophyta; class Magnoliopsida; order Laurales; family Lauraceae; genus Umbellularia; species Umbellularia californica. Next base: position 23,443,780 of record JAPQWN010000007.1, read on the forward strand.
TCCACCAAACAAAAACCCCATTCAAATCTAACTACTGATGCTCAAACCGGAGCAGATAAGGCAGAGAGAGGGAGAAAGAGATGTCTGCAAAGGCCCTTTCATGGAGCGGTTGCTCACTGCTGCAGAGCTCAAGCATCTCCATAACAAAACCCCATCAAAACCCGGGAACCATTGACAATAATCTCCTCTCAACAGTGGTAATTGCTCAGAAGAAAGCCAGGAAGTTCAAGAAGGTTTGCATCTCTTTCATTTGCTTCTGTCCCATCAAACCCAGTGCTAATCTGGGTTTTTTTTTTCTGCTGTTTTCTTCATCTGGGGTTTTTCATTTTGTAGATAATCTTGACAGAGGATGTCCCAGAATATGGAAAGGCTGGGAAGCCACTAGGGAAGAAGGGGCAGCTCCTTGAGGTGAAACCTGGGTTCTTTAGGAACTATCTTTTTCCTCTTGGAAAGGCTCAGCCTGTCACAGCCCTTTTACTCAAGTGAGTTTTTGTTAAAATGGGTTTTTATATCTGCTCTATTTTGTGCTGGAAACAAGAATGAGAATGAAAATGAAGAAGAAAAGAAAATAAAAATGGGTCTTTTGAATGTTAGTATTCTGTTAATTTGCAATTTTATGATCTGGGTAATGGGCATTGTGGCGGATTTATATTGGGGTAGTTACTGCCTCAAGATAATGATGGGATAAGGATAGGATGGTGGCGGTGATGATGATAGGATGGTGGTGGTGATGATGATTGTCTTAGGATGATATCACATTAATTTGGCCTTAGAGAATAGAAGAGTAAATTAAAAAAGAGCTTAATCGGTGAGTTAACAGATCTTCATCTTCATATTCATCATTTTAGGCCTATCATTTAGGTTTAATGACTTCTACTAATACTAATAAACTATAAAATAAGCTATGCCATCTTATAACCTAACTTTATAATCGGGTTACATGAAAATGAGCTCTCTGTTGTGTGCGCGCGCTCGCTTGTGCCTGTGTATGTGCGCATGATCACAATCACGAGACTGCACCTTCAAGTCATTTTACCATTCAAAATAATCTGTGTAAGTGTGTGTGCATTTGCGCACAACGAATTTGTGGATATGAGGGAAGGGAAGTAAGTAGCTGATGAAGACAGAAAACACTCTGCAAGGAATTACTAATGTGTGTGTGGCTGTGCACGCGAGGAATTAATGGACCGTGGACATGAGGAAAGGAAAAGAAATACCTGATGAAGACAAAAAGAGAACACTTTAAAACGAGATGCTGACATGGTTTAACACGCAACCCCAATAAACCACATTGCGGTATTGTGTATCTCTTAAGAATATCATGTTAACTTAAAAGTTTATAGAGTGTCTTTGAAGATTTTCTCTTTAAAGTTAAAATTGTATTTTATTTGTGGAAGAAAAAAAAAAATTCTTGAAAGTTAAAAAGTTATAGAGTTCAGGTAATTGTTGTGAGAATATCATGAATCTTGATGATGTTGGAATATCTTGGTCCCAAGCTGATGGTTAGCTGGTTAGGGGCATGGGTATGTGTGAGGGTGTGTGTGAGTTTGAGTTGCTGATATACCCAAAAAAGAAAAAGAATATCTTGGTTCGCATTTTTCTCATTAAAACATTTTGATACTTCTAAATACCTACAACATTAGTGTCTCTGGTCATGGATTATTTTTGGTTTCTTTAGGGCTTGGATTCCTTTTATTGGGAATGTTCTGTTGTTGGCATTGCTTTCTTTCATTCTTAATTTGGAAGGAGACACCCATCACTTGAAAACCATATTGCAGATGCATGTTGTTGTCTTACTCTATTCATTCATCATTGAAGCCTTACCCTACCTATTTCATGTCGACTCTGTGAGCTCTATTTTGAACCCATAGATGTCTTTGTCGGTCTGTCTTTTTGTTGTTCTAGTACTTGCAAATACTTGAGTAGGCTGTTTCCGGTCTTCCACATGCATGCTCAAACAATCTCAAACATAATTTTCTCGTCTCTTTGACCTGCTCGTCTCCACTTCACCCACTGCACTGATTCTATTTACAGATTCCTCTTTTGAGCTTCGTTTTGTTCAATAATTTCTCGCAAATGTTGGAAAAACACATCACATTACGCACCAAGGCTCTTTGGGATGCATGAAACCCGTTGGCAGCAAACTGAGGTTATCAACTCTTTTTGCAGATGGGAGGATTCCTCAAAAACTATGGACATGACTACTCCATTAGGAATTATTTTAGGATTTAATCAGACACCAATGTTGGAATCTCTTGTAATCCTCACTTTCATGGGTTCCAAGGTAGGATCCTATGCATCCAAACTAGCCCTAAGTATTTCTTTGACCTGATTATCCTCCATACCTTAGAACAACCACACCACCAATTCATATATTTAGTCTTCCATCCATTAATTTGCACAATTGTTCTCCACTAAACTTTTGAAGTAAAATATAGTGCTTAATGTGTAAACTTTGTTATACATGATCCTTTATAAATATTGTGAGCTTTTTTTTTTTTTTTGTCCATTTTAAATTTTGTACTTAACTCGATAGAATTGAGCATTATGCATCAGGGTGCATTAAATTGCAAGCAAAGAAGTACATGAACGTCATGGTAAATAAAGTTTTTGGTACAACCCTTCAAGTGCATATCATTCCTTTTGCAGAAATAATCTCCCCAACACTTGTATGACTAAGGTAATTATATTCTCATGCATCTGTCTTTTCCAGGGAAATGCAGATGGAAGAAGAGCGAATTGAGGCCGAGAAAAGACGGGTATGCAAGTACTTTTATGGGCTTATTCTTTCCCCCTTTAGATTGTGAAGTTATCCTTTTCCCACTTAGATTTTATTATCAGTTTCATCATTGTAAATGAAAGCACTTGAATACTATGTACACATATAGAAGAAACTGAGAAGAATTTGGAAGAAAGTTCTAAATGGTTGAAACAATATGGTGTCATAATGACTACAATTAACAAAAATTCCTTAACAACTTTTAAGTTGGCATCAATAAAGATGAGATGTTTAACTTCCTTCTGAACCATAAGATGATGGTTTGTGTAGTCTTGTGTTGAAGACATCATTGCTTGATTAAGACAGACTTTGATGCCACCTGCCAAAAATTCTCTTGCACAAAATGATAATAAAACCAATGTCCTTGGTGTATGGAGCCTCCAATGTCCCCTTTTCTCACGACGTGATCAATTGTTGCACTTTTGGTTTCCAATTCTATGTTCCATGCCAAAGCTTGCAAAAAGTTAGCTTTTTGCTTGATGGACAGTTTGCGATAATTGTTTTTTTTAGATTTTAAAAAAATTGCGAAACCAAATGTTCATTATACTTTGAAAAGTTGCATTTTTGCCAATCGTAGTCAGATGGGATATAATTCTTGGAATTCCTATTGGCTACCTTATTAAAGGAGGCGGATTGCCAATGTCCCTAACGTTGTGTTTGGGAATCAAATCCTCAGGGATTCCTCACTGATTTTCTCCAACGATTTGGAAAATCCATGTTTGGTAATTTTAAATCTCAAAGATTTGGGCCAATGGAATTCCTCATTTTTTAAGATGTTCAAGTTTGATATCCCCCCATAGGATTTGGAAATCCTTACCTTCGTAGATTTTACACGCCAACTCCAAATTCTCCTCGTTAAATAAAAACTAAAAAGGTGTTCTAAGAGGATATATTGAAATCATTAAAAACATATACGACTCTACAAGGGAGCGGTAACAAGTGTGAGAACTACCAATATGTATGGAGAGCAGGTGAGTTTCAACTCAATATCCATGCTTTGCTTGTGGGTGTAGAAATTAGTTTTTGAAATGTATTTTTTTGTCCTTTTGTACCAGTGCTTGAGTGACTAGATGAAATACAAGGGATTAGTTGAACAACCCTAACTTCATATATCCTTTCCTAACCTGCCCCCTCCTCTCTCTCTCTCTCTCTCTCTCTCTCAATCAAATCTCATCTGATCTACCACTCGTAATCCATTTAATTTGACCAGTCTTTTCTGCTAGAGCTATGTAGAATGCAAGCCATACATACCACGTTGGAGTGGTCCCCTGTATAATCAAGTTCATGTAGAGTTTAGTGCCTGTTTCTTGCAAGTGTTGATCTGATCCAGATTAGAGCCTATCCTATGGTATATTTTCCAAAGAATCAGATGCTCCTTAGCAGTTTCGGTTCATGCTTTTGTTGCAGGTTGTGAACTGGAACTGGATTTTACAGTTCCTGTGTAAAGACTTAGTTATATTGCTTTTGAATTGTTAGAAACTGCATTTCAATAAACTACTTGATTCTAAGAGAAAATAGTTTTAAAAGGCCTTACTCTCTAAACAAATCTGCAACAACGCAACAGGCTCCTAATACATACAGACATTCAAATTTCAGAAAACGGCTAGGCCGTTCCACTTAGGAATGGTCCAAACTTGCGGGGTGTCCCCCTCCTATGATCAAACTTACACCCCCAACCTGCCCTTTGAATTGCCACCAGGCCAAAGTTTGATACTCATCTGAATTTGTTTGACCCTCATTTGATCATGCAAAATTTGATACTTTTTTTTTTTAATGGCATGCCAAATTTGATACTCATCCAGCTTTATTCCATAGCTAAAGATTGGACGACTTTTAATGCCTTAAAAACAGTTTCTCCTGTCATTGAATTTCCCCACAACCTTGTGTGGTGTCACCCAAAAATATTTAAGGCTAAAGCTCGATGGAGCCCACCTAGGGGTTGTGGCCAGTACCAATAGATTGGTGCAGGTTTAAATATGAGAGATGCATTTTCAGATCCAAAGGATCTGTCATGATTGAGAAATGGCCAATGACAAGAAAAAGAAAAAGAAATAGTGGCCACATACACACACAAAAGTTGTGAGTCTTGGTAACGTCCAAGGGATCATAACCGTGCATATATTTTTATGTGATAATTCCACCACAGCCATGCATTTAGTTTTCGCTGTTAATTTCTTTTTCATGCTAGGTAAAAGAAGAGGCACAACAGCTTGCATTAGTTTTTGAAACAGTTGGAGCATTCAAGGTGAAGCGCAAAGGGGGAAAAGGAAAACAAATTTTTGGAACGTGAGTGGTTCACAGCTGTTACTGAACCAATTTACTTAACCATTTTCTTCTGGATCTAAGACATGCTTCCATTTTGATAGTGTTACTGCACAAGATCTTGTTGACATCATCAAGGCACAACTTCAAAGGTACAGCGCCCATGCTTCTCAAACTTTAGAAAATACTGAACATCTGATTGAATGCTTGGTTTGAGAGACATGCCCATGTTCTTGATTTCTTTCAACAGGGATGTTGACAAACGGACTATTTCTCTTCCTGAGATCCGTGAAATTGGGGAGTACATTGCAGAGTTGAAGCTTCATCCTGAGGTGACCGCACGTGTTAGGTTGAATGTGTATGCCAACTAAGACCATAACCACCACATAGGAGTCACTAGTTCAAGGAAAGATCTTGAAAACTGATAGTTTCTCAAAGGTATGCATAAATAGTGTGGGACAAGTTATAACATATTAAGAAAATTAGTGAAGATGAAAGAAAATGCACTTGTACTTGTTATTTCCACCCCAATAGTCAGTGGTCCTGCCACACAAATTACTAGATTGGTATGCCCTTGATCAGTATTGTTGTTTTTGTGCTAGGAAAAGTAGCAGTGCATTCACATGTTTAATGTATGAGGAGATTTTGCAAAAAGGATGCTGGATCAAGTTTTGCAAAAAATGCTGTTTATTCTTGCAATGGCATGTAGAATGTCGGGTAACAAGCTGGTATTAGATGTACTGGTTTTACTGTTATAAATATCACATTGCGCCTTTTATTTTCCTTTCATTACAATTTTCCAGTTGCTACCAGCCCTGAGATCATGTGTTTACTTGTTAATTTATTCACATTTTTTCTCTTTTGGTGTGGAATTTTCCTTGTTTAATTGTTGCGTCATCAAGCAATTAGCATCCATTGCAAAATCCGTGAGCGATTACGTGTTTCTACACTTCACAAGTGCTTGAAAAGGTTTGTAAAATGGTAGTAATGTATTGACAATTCGATAGTTGGTGTTTCACAGTAACAAGAGTCAAATGAGGCAGGCATTTCCTTGACTTCAAGTTGCCAAAACTGCTAATCTGTTGTGCAATCATCAATTTCATTTCGATCACAGTTATAATTATTAGAAAAAAGAATACTATTTCTGTGTCAATTAAATTGATCTGAATGGTGGGCTGTTGGATTAATCAATTTTGAGAAAAGAGGTCAACTATTTGGTTAGTCTCTCAAAATGGTCATGAATGTCGTCTATTTATTTCTTCATTAAGCAAACTACCTCTGAAAAAACATTCCTCGCCAAGCAGATGGTAAAAATGACTGAGAGTTCCTGTATGGCTAACTAGTTTTAGTTAATCAAATAACCAATGAGAGGTTTAAGTTCAAACAGAAAAGGAAGCCATTAAACCAATTTTTCATGCCTGGTAATCAGAATTTGGTTGGATCTATGGGCATTTTCATCCTTCTCCGACGACAGGGAATTTACAGGATTTCCAAGGGGGATGCTATATGTTAATTGTGAAAAAATACTTTTGGATGTTATTTGTAAAGAGGTCATAAAATGAGTATGTTTTGTTTCCTTTGTGTGAAAATTGGATGGGTGGGATCTGATTGGAAATCTATTGAGGCATCTTCATGTTCAATGAGGCCCATCAAACCAGTGGTTCCGAACAATGGGCAGGCTGTGGGGATGAAGCCCAAGAGCAGCTAATCAATTTGGCCAGTTTTATTTGGGTCTTGGTATTGATGCTTGGTGATCTCTCTTTTGACTTGATCATAGATAAATATATCCTCCATTAGATCATGCATGAAAATGCAATCCGGAATGGTTTCCTTCTGAGCGTTCAGACTTGGGCCCTGGATTTCAAAAACCAAGTCTGTATGTGCGCGCAGAATTTTGCAGGAAAGTATGGCCCTTACTATGCTAGAATCGATATGTTGGCGTAAACAATCACAGACCTTCACACTATCTCTAATGAATTACCACCTGCCCAAGTTTCATACTCAACTGAACATCGTAAACCTCAATAAGCTCCTTATTAATTTTGGTAAAAATCACGCCTAATCGAAAGGTTGGGATTTGGGCAACTTTAAGACACTCAAAAAGTAGTAACTCCATTGATCGGATGGTTATGTTATGCCTCCATATATCAGGTGGTGTCATAGAAAGTGACCTTTGACCTCAGATTAAGTGAGGACTGATTTGTAAGGCTGATATTGGCCAATCGATGATTAATCAACCAGCTTCACAACTTCTACTCTCTATGATTGGAAAAGCTAGAGAACTATTCTCTTGAGAACGGAGCTCTGCACAACAGATCCAACTTCTAAGCATGCTCACACCATGCACTAGGTCTGCGCAGATGGACAGGGAGGTGCATGCACACTGCACACTTGGGTTCAGGCTGAGACATCAGGCTACGAATTGGCAGTTTGGATTTCATCCAGCTTGAGCTCAAGCTTGGGCGCAGGCTCACCCTTATATACAATTTGGATCGGACTTGGGACGGGTCACCACCTCGCCCACCCTGCCCAATCTCCAACCGTACCTTGAGCATCTTAAACAAAAGTTTACAGACCTGATTATTATTGACTAAAAATGTTTCCATCTGCAATTGTTGAGTACAGGCAGGGATCATGGGCTGATAAGGTCGAGTCCAAACCCAGTACGGCCCAAATGGGGCTACATTTGAGCTGCATGTTTAGCCCATGAGCTGGAGCTACTCCTATTGGTCCAATCTTATAGAGGACTGGGCCTGTATATTCTTAGAGGCAAGGCCAGAAGCCAGATTGCCATATTAACACAGGTTTATATATTTACAAATCAGTTGGCCTAAGCCTGACTTTTAGGCCCTTGGGTTGGATCTGGTTTGAATATAAGGACAATAACTAAAAAAGGTCCAAGATCAACAGGCTACATGCCTCGTAGCAAGGCCCCAGAACACCCCCACGGTGTACTTCCCTACAATCAGCAAGTAGACAAATTACATGTTTCATCCGCTTTAGTCTGTTTAATTACAAACAATCTGCGATTAGATAAATTGCATGTTGGTAAGATATGTAAACTACCAAGGATTTGTTGATTGACAAGAAAGAACAGTTGGGAATGTTTGGAAAAAGGAAGTCCGTTTCAGTGATTTCAATAGGAGACAGAATCAAGGATTTGGACATGTAAAATTTCCCGCAAGTATGAGAGACAATGAAGAATTAATTGTGGAGTGATATAGAATACAGCTTTATATTTATCAGTGCAAAAGCAGAACTCACAAAGCTGGCCTTCAACTGATGGGACGAACAATTACCGAAAGTGACGACAACAACAATGATAATGAGGCAGCATTTATAATAACAGTACCAATACAATCATAAATAAGCATCTTGTGTTACATAAAATACATAAACCCACACACAAAATATAATAACACCACAATTCGTATAACATCGGCAGCTGTTACAAGTGACCCCTCAAAATTGCACAAAAGCCAAACCCCCTATTGTGAGGATTGATGACTAATGAATGACATTACCTAATCCTCAGCTAAGTGCGACTGTGGAGGTGGGGGTACTATCCGGTGGAGTCCATGTATAGAGTAACATACCGATTACAAGAATGACAACTCCCACAATGAAGCCAGCCGGGAGAGACGATGCTATGCCTATGTACGGCAGGGGAAGGGTGAATACGTAAACAGATAGGGGCACTGCAAAACACACATGCATTTCATCATCAAGCTATTGATAAAGCAAAACACCACTTCTAGAAAATATGTTTTCAATTATCTCATGTTGTTTTCATTTTTTTAAATTTTTTTTAGAAGCCAATTGTAACTTTTTAACAAAAGAAAATTGTAAGAGAATATTGCAATCCTCATCGGTCGTTCAATCAGTCTAGTGGGTGTGGTAGTTGAGAGGCTTTTAAGCTATACATCGGAATTAAGCTTTCTTTTCAGAGAAATATGGAGTATTATAACTCCGGTTGCCTAGTTTCCACAATATGGTCAGTTCACAGTTCAGTGACCAAGAAGTTTATCAGACATCTCAATCAGTGCCCAGAAATACAGATATATAACGTTCTCCTTGCTATAGTTTTGGGGGCAAAGTTTAGCAAAGGCAGGCACCAGGTCTGACTTTGCAGTTACCAAACAAGCTAAGGACTCTGTACAAGATCATCATCATAGCCTTTATCACATCGACTTAGTTAGTACAAGGAATATCTCTCTCTCTCTCTCTCTCTCTCTCTCTCTCTCTCACGCGCGCCTTATGAATAAATGGAAGATGTAGATGAAGCACCTGAGAAAGTGGTGGCCAAGCAAGATACAACAGCTGAAGAGATCTTAAGGAGGTGCAACAATGAAATGTTGAAGGCTATGTTCACTAATACAAACAGTAGTGGCAACAGCGGCGCTCCATCACACCCTGAATCAAATCAAAATTAGAAAAATAAAACATTTGATCCTGTAGTTGCACACAGAATACATTGAGTGCAGAACCATGGTTGGAACCAAGGGGACGCAAGATGAGGCCATAGACACCCAAAATTTGAAAATCCCTTCTATACGTTTTGGCCATTTAACAGTGTCACCCACCCCCCCTCCCCAGATGAGAAGTAACGTTAAGCCTTCAGTGGGGAAAAAATCCTGGGAGAATGACACTTCTAATCTTCCAATTTTAGTAGTTGGTTTAAGTAACTTTCTTACTAAAAGGTTGGAATTAATTGTGTTGATCATAAAGACTACATTACTTACATAGTTATCAATTTCGTTCCATTTCGGCCAAAATGACAAAAAAAAAAAAATTATTTATTTCGGTCTTGCAGCTGAAACGAAATGCATGGCATAACTTTTTGGTTTGACTTTTGGTCAATTTCATCCAAAAACATGGATTTCAGCCAAAATTAACCGAAATGGCCGAAGCGTCCAACATTGCCAGAACGGCTGAAATATTTTGGGGAGTGTTTCCAAGCCTCAGTTTTAAAGGATGTTAACTTTTATGGATATGAAAAATTGTTTTTTAACTTTATTATGGTAAGGAGTGTGCTTAGATCTTATATGTTATATTGTTGTTATATCATAATGGATTAAATCCATAGGGAAGTACTCCTATGAGAGACACTCTCACCAACTTTATGAGAGATGGGTGGGGGCCCTCACATTTAAGTTGGGGGTCCTTGCATTTAAGTTGGTGAGAGTGGATATGGAAGTGAAGGCCCCCACCCATCTCTCATAAAGTTGGTGAGAGTGTCTCTCATAGGAGCACTTCCCAAATCCATAAATTAGATTCTATATTTTTTCCAGCATATATGTATATTTTGATCTAATTTATTTTTCTGAAACATAACTCCGAAACGTTTCACCGAAATTCTGAATCAGCCAAAACATTTCATCCTGGAGGCCACACTGAAATGGAGTCCGAAACGAAATTAACAAATATGATTAATTAGCTAAAAGGAGGAATCCATCAGCTGTTTTAAAGAAACTATCGAAATTAACTGAATAGATGAACTCATACAAATTTTACTTGAGAACAATCACACTTAGCTGACAAAAGAAAGGTTGAACCAGAACCCCTTTCTTTTGTATTATGAGAGGTGCCCACCTATGATCCACAAAATCTCTTCACACCACTTCAATTGGCATTAGTTTTAATCTGACACTAATCACTTATGATTCAACATTGGGTTTTATCACATAAGTTTGTATGATATAGCAATTAAATTTGACAACCTAAAATTGAGAGCTAGGATTGTTTGATTGGACTGATATTCTGGAATCGACTAATCCACATCAAAATAATATCCATCAGCCTCCCTCCCTTGATTCCCACACATCCAGGTGTTCCCACAGGAGCTGGATGTTTTTTAAAAGAAAAACCAAGCATCGCAGAACCTAGATTCATGCCAAGCACAAGCTTAGCACCTAGCAGGATGAGAGGGGTATAGTGTGTATTAGAGGTTGGCCAACCGTCATGCAAAAGATCCTAAACTCTGTTATTAGGGCAGCAAAGCTTAACAGCTTAATAAGTGCAATTTCCATCAACTAAGAATAGAAATGTTCAGACCAAAGTCAAATTAGGATGTGTTCTTCATCACGGTGGTTAGTGAGAGCATGGATCAATCGTATAGGTAAGTCCTATTGTATACAATAGGAACGAGATTTGTTTCCTCCTCAAACCGAACTTTTTTTTTTCTTTTTTTCCTATGAATATACTTGACTGTGCAATCAGTCCTAAAACTGGAAGCAAGAAGAAAAAGAGAGAAAAAAGGTATATCTATAGGGTTGTGCTCATAAACGACTCCCGTACGAGACAACCTGGGGCCCCAACAATCAAGGATGAGGTTGGAGATGGGAGATCTAAATGGGACCAGCCTATATATGAAATCTCAAGTCAATCCCATCATCCTAACCACTTTATTTGTCACCCTTGAGTTTCACGGTGTTGAAACTTAAAATACATGATTTTGTTTGATTCCAATCCAACAGTCCAGTCCATTCGGATTGGATTAAATCCAAAGGCATAGGTGACATATAATAAGTTTTTTTTTTCTTGTGATCCCAAGTGGGCCCCATGGGCTGTCTCACATGGTAGTGCACACACACACACAATACTTTATGATTATGGATCAAAACCGACTAACAGAAATCTCAACACCTCGGTAAATAATGGTCACTTTAATCCATAGCATTTAACAAAAAATGAAAAAGAACATCACGCTTGCTATGTTTTACATCTTCTTCACTCTACTTTGCTATATAAAGAAGAAGAAGAAAGAAGCAATGATGAACTTCATTTTATAGCACAGAAATCAATTCAACTCAATATATTTTTTTTTGGTAAGGATTCAACTCAATATTTGAAGCCATAGAAACATACCACTTGATAAAGATCCAATATTTAGAAAGCAGGCTGCTCCATCTTTAAGATAGTTTGGCAATTGGTTGAATGGAACTCCCCATATCTTGGACAAGAAAGGAAGTAAGAGGCATATAAACAATGCCTACATGAACAAAACCAGAAGAATGCCAATAGAATATCAGCTTTGTATGATGTTGCAGCAAGAAATTCAAATTCAGCAGTACTTACTTGAAAAGCAGACCCATAAGAGCTTACAACAAAAAGATCCATTGATCCTCCCTGCAATATATAAATAAACGTCATGGATTGATTTGAATATAGAAATAAAACTCAGCTCATTTTGTTCATCTGCATCATCATCCATTTCCAAAGGCATATGATAAAAACTAGCCCAACTTGTTAAAGATCTATTTTCCTTCAGTTCTTGAGAATGTCAAATGGAACCAGCATGTATACCTTTAACTTCTGAGCAGCATCCAAGAAAATTATTTCCTATCAACAACAATGATGTATTTCATTAGACTAAAGTTGCACAATCTGAATGATGATAGTATTTATTAAACTCTGAGGAAATGCTAACAACCTTCAACACTGTATCAGCAGCTTGAAACATAAATGAAATAATCATCAGAAGCGTCCAAAAAAATCCAGCTTCTTTGAGTGATTGACCCGCACCAGATCCACTGCACAAATGAATATAATGAAGATCCAGATGCCCATACTTTCTCTGCTAATTATCTTCTATATTAAAGCTAGCAAGGAGAGGTCTATATGAAATAACTTTGAGCCAGCTACATACTTTCTATTGAGATTAAGGTGCTGAAATATGGACGATTAATATTGGAAACCCATATTGGAATGCTTTAGGAAATTTTATATACATGTAATTATGTATGCAGATGATATCATAAGTACCATTTGGTAGGTTGGAAATCAGTGTCTAACCCAATGAGACAAGGTGGTTTAATCATTCTTTTAATTAGGAAGGTGGACAAAAATAAGTTAAGTAAATACCATTAAAAAAAAGTTAAGTAAATAGCTTTGGCATTTTGATGCAGTATAGATGGTTAAAAGAGCCCTGGGCCAACATGATGGACATAGCCATCCAACCCAATCCATTGGGTTCAGCCCACATGCCCAATTGGATGAGAAGCTACTGTGTTAATCTAATTAAATCTTAAGTCTAACTAGAGAATTATTTCTTGTTTAGGAAATTATTTCTTATTTTGTTATTTGATTAGAATTAGTAGCTTTCTTATTTAGAACTCCTAATACACTATATATAGAGGAGCCCTTCATTGTAGTAGACATTCTTATTTTCAATTAATCAAGAATTCCTCAGAGTTCTCGTGATTTATGGGTTGTTTCAATGTTATGTTTGTGCCTTAGTGGCTGGAATCCATCTTTGGATTTGATCAATCCTTCGGGAGATTGATCTATTGCTTGATAGCGCATCTTGGCTGTGCTAATTTGGTATCAGAGCCGAAGACCGGTCGTCGAGGAGACGTTTGTTACTCCCTGGATTCCTATTCCACCGTCATCCACCCACCCCATCGTCACCACGGGAACCAACCCCTCCCGAACCTGACCTCCATCATCACTCCTCTCCATCCCACAGAGCCATCTTTCATATTCCATCTCACTGAAACCAATCCACCATCTCCTAGTCATCGACCAAACCCAACACCCCTCCCTGCCGATCCGATCCCCTAAACCCACTACCAAAACCAACTGAGCCCTCTTCATAAAAATAAAATAAAAATAAAAAAATAAAACTCCCAGCACCACCAAAAACGACATCCCAGACTCCCTACGAATCCAAATCCCCCAAATCCTAGACTCCCAGAAGCACCACTTGCCCAAATCCCGTCCCCAACAAAACCAAAATCCCCAAATCCCCAAACACAACCCCGAAGCCCTAATTCCATTAACCCCACCTTCTGGAAATCCCGACCCCTTCTCCAAATCCTTAGCCCAAACCAAAACCCATCTGGAAATTCCACAAAGTGAACATCCGATAGATCTGATTGTGATGCCACCACCTGAAAATTCAATTGAGACATCGGAAATCAAATCAATTGTTTCAGAGGTTTCAGAAGAACATCAAGTTGTTGACGTCCCTCACATTGACTTCATCTTCAGGGATCAACAATGGAAGCTTGAAAATTGCACTCAAATATGGCAGATTTTACAGCTGCAGTCTCTTATGCGAAAAGCGCACTACCGAGTTAAATGCAAACATCAGAAGAAGCACCACTTCCAGTTTACTTGTAGACAGAGGAAAATATTATGTTAAACTTCCAAGCCATGTCACGAGAATGAAGATCACATGAAAAGCCAAACGTTTGTGTGGTTGATCTTCGACCCAGGTGGACATTTTCAAAACTTGTGGACATTCTCTCCCATATTATCAAGCCATCAACTCACCAGAGTTGAGTCGTTTCAAGCGGGGGAGAATTGATGCAGTACGGATGGTTTAAAAGAGCCCTGAGCCCACATGATGGACCCAACCATCCAACCCAATCCATTGGGTTCAGCCCACAGGCCCAATTGGATGAGAAGCTACTGTGTTATTCTAATTATATCTTAAGTCTAACTAGAGAATTATTTCTTGTTTATGAAATTATTTTTTTATTTTGTTATTTGATTAGAATTAGTAGCTTTCTTATTTAGAACTCCTAATACACTATATATAGAGGAGCCCTTTGTTGTAGTAGACATGCTTATTTTCAATTAATCAAGAATTCTTTCGACTTATCATGAGTTATGTGTTGTTTCAATGTTATGTTTGTGCCCTAGTGATTGGAATCCATCTGGTATCAGAGTGATGATCCACATCGCTCTGATCCGTCTCCAATCACCGATCGGAGCCTACCCATCGTCCATCACCATCCCTAAAAAATCCACCGTCCACCGTCCGAGAACCCAGACCCTTACCCTAATCCCAACCAAAACTTCTGCCTGAACCCCACACCCAATCACCTTCCATCCCATACCCAGCAAAAAAAATATATATATATATATATATATATCACACTCACCCCAAACTGAACCCATCTCTGCCAATCCCCACACCGAAAACCACTGCCTCCCCAACATCCAAAGCCCCTTTCGTCCACTATCTCCCGAAAACCTCCACAAACCGAATCCCAGCCCCTTCGTCCGACCCCATTTGTCGGTAGCCTCAAACCCATAAAGAGAAAAGAAAAAAAGAAAAAGAAAAAGCACAGAAAGGCAAAAGAAGAACAAAAACAAAGAGAAGAAAGAAGAAGAGAGCAGAAGGAGCAAAAGACGAGAAACATACTTGGCACTCGAGCCCGCGGCCGAAGTCGTTTGCCCGCTCATCGTCGCCCTTCTCAATCGCCCAACTCTAACAGCTGCTAAACTCCCTCCTCTCTCCTCGTCCCCAGTGAAACAAAGAAATGAAAGGGTGTAGCAAATCCCTTTTTCTCCTTTGTTTTGACACAGAGAACAAGGTGGGGAGAGGGATCACGCGCCAAGCTCCAACCATCTGTGGGCCTGATTTCCGGTTCGGTCAGGTAAGATCAGGTCCGACCCGATCAAGCCAACACAGCATAATCTGGTTAACAATTATCTTTGACCAATCAACGGCTCATTGTTTTTGCGATATCAGAGCAATCAGAGGTTGGATTTCATATTTGTTTTCGCCATTGTGTTCGTGGAGAGCAGATCTACACATCAGGTTAGTCAAAAATTTTAAATTTGCATTTGGAAAAAAAAGGCCTCCCAAGAAGCATGTAGAAGTGGAGTCTTTCTCCAATAATGATGATGATTTGAGGGGAACCATAGCCAAATTATCGGTAACTGTTAATCAACTATCTGCAACGATGGTTCAAATGCAAGAGACTCTTGGAAGAACTGAAACCCGATTAACCAATTTGGAAAATAATCGGCGTGAGGATGATCATCGAGATGGAGGACATAATCGGAATCAACGATTACCACATGTTGTCAATGTTAATCTTGATTTGGGTATTAAGCTCGTGATTCCCGAATATGATGGAAAATTGAATCCGAATGAATTTATGGATTGGTTAGTGTGTGTTGAAAATATTTTGCACACAAGCCAATGACGGATGGTCATAAGATTAAAAGAGTAGCAACTCGATTTCGCAATTATAATGCGATATGGTGGGCCGAATTGCAAAAGAGAAGAAACCAACAAATTGACCCCGTTGACATGTGGACCGAGATAAAAATCTGTTGAAGAAAAAACTCCTTCTTGACAATTACTCTAGAGATTTGCATTCAAGTTTTCAATATTTGAAACAAGTATCTAAGACAGTTGTTGAGTATTCTGAGGAGTTCATGACAATGCAAGCTCGTTGTGATTTGAATGAAGATAATGATGTATTAATTGACAAACACTTTAATGGGCTTACACTTGACATACAACATATCCTCACATTCAAGCATTTTGATAATGTTGATGAGATTGTTCGGCATGCTATCAAGACTAAGGGGATTGCAAATCCTCAAGCCAAAAAATTTAATGCATCTAAATGCGTTATGCAGAAGAATTCCTTAATTGCAGGTTCTAAACCGAGTGATTCATCGAAAAAGGTTTTCATCAAGCCCGAAGGTCAAAATAGGATCACATGCTTTAATTGTAAACAACAAAGGTATCGTACAGTGGAATGTCCAAAACGCATCCACCTCATTGAGAATGAAAGTGATGTGACAAGTACACCAGATGATTCTAAAGAGAATGAAACAAAGGATGTAGAGGACATTATGCCCGAGGAGGGTCTTGAGGACATTATGCCCAAGGAGGGTCTTGAGTCTCTCATGGTCATCACCAACGCTATATCAACTACCGAGAAGAAGTGGTTGTGAGAAAATATTTTCCGCTCAAAAGGAATAGTCAATGGTTAAGAATGCATGATAGTTATTACAAAAAATATTCTGCTCAAAAGGAATAGTCAATGGTCAAGAATGCATGGTAGTCATCGATGGAGGAAGTTGTCAGAACATTATATCTCAAGCTCTTGTGGATCGATTGCAGCTGAAAGTTCGAAAACACCATCGTCCCTATTTTGCTAGATGGTTAATGACAGGTGATGAAGTGCAAGTGAGGTATCCATCCTCAGTTACATTTTCTATTGGTGAAGATTATGCGGATACGGTGTGGTGCAATGTGATACCCATGGATAGTTGTAATATCTTGTTAGGTCATCCATGGATGTATGACAAAAATGGTACTAATGGGATGCGTGACAACACATACACATTCATGCATGGTGAAAAGTAACACTGTCTTATGAAGCCGGCACCACCAAAGAAAGGATCAAGCTCTCGTCTCATCAAGGAAGCGCTTCAAGTGCACACTATCTACAAAAGCAACATGAAGAAGAAGAGCCGAGTTCGAGGTCGAACTCTTTTCCAGCCCGGGGTGAATGATGCAGCAGCAATACCACATCGTTGCAACCAAGCTTGTGAGCCACATGTGGGACCAATGAAATTTTTTATTGTTAATTGTTATTAGTTTTATTTTTAGGAAAGAGTGTAACTAGAATTAGGTTTCTAATTTGGATAGGATTTTAATTCTTGTTTCCTAGTTTGATTAGGATTGATTTCTTAGCCCCTAAGTTTCTTTTATTATAAATACAACATTGTAGAGATCAATGATCTCACAGATTTGAGTTAATAGAATTTTCCCTTTATGGGTTTATCGTTGGAGAGTGTCTTCATCGTGTGATTGTTCCCGTGGGAGCCCTAATTGTGCTCCGGCACTTGCGATCATATCTACGATTGCATCATATTATATATAGGTCAATCATAGGTCAAGAGAACCAAACCCACATTTAAATGGGTCAGGTTAGGGTCGACCCACATCACCCGCCTATCCCACGTAAGACATTTCTTCTTCTTCTTCTTCTTCTTCAACCCGACCCATCTCCAAAATTTCTTCTTCAACCTAACCCATTTTAGAAGTTCCTTCTTTCTCCTCCTTCAACCCAACCCATCTCATATCTTATCCTTCAACCCATCTCATAGACTTCGTCCCCCTTAGAGTTCCTCTTCAACCCAACCCATCTTAGAAAATTCTTCTCCTTTCATTTCTTCTTGTTCCCCCTAACTCGTCTAAGAAATTTCTTCTTAGACCCAACCCATCTCAAAAGTTTCTCCTTTTCCTTCTCCTTCAACCCAACACATTCTCATAAATTTCTTCCCCTTCTCCTCCTTCAGCCCAACCCATCCCATAGATTTCTTCTCCCTCTTATTCTTTTTCTTATTCAACCCAATCCATCTTAGGAATTTCTTTGTCGTCGTCTTCTTATTCAGTCCATCTCAAAACTCATTTCATGATTTAGTGTTTAAACCGGTTATGTAGATCAGTCGGGTTGACTTGCATCGGTTGTGGGCTAAGTTACCAGACCCATTTCAGAAACAACTCAGATACGACACCCCTAGTGAACCCAACACATTTTGACCCCCATTTGCCATCCATAACTTCGATCAAGACCACCATCACCATGTCCACCTCTATACCATTATAAGATCCAACCAACATTATTCAATCAAGGATTATGTTTTCAAATGACATCATCACCTTCACCTAACTCTCTTCCCACAGAAGGGAGAGAAAAATAGTTCCTAATGGTTAAAGAAACCACTAACTAGTAAAAAACACTAGAAATACTCAGGATCAGTCTTGCAAATAGATCAAATATCTAGCTTTCCATAATCTCCAATTTGCTATGTTATGCAACGCAATTGGAGAGGTTAATTTTATCCCAGATCATACTACATACAATGGATTTTGGCATAGTAATCACCTAGTGTCTTCTCTATAAAAGAATGAGCAATCTCTCTAGCCAAATGATAGCTATGTGCACGTTCTCTTAAGAACATGAAAAGGGAACAGTCTCAAATTGCCTTGGTTGTTTTACAGTAAGTGAATGTATCACTAAACTATGGTGTGATGGAATTGGGAAGTCATGAGTTGTGACTTAACCCACATACTTCTAGATTCTCAATCACCATTACTTTTAAATTCTCAGTCACCATTATTTGGATCACCCTACTTAGATGTCTTCTCCCTTCTATCAATATAACCAAATGACGTTTTTCCCCACAATCAACATCATCGAGAGTGTGACCCATCCAAGAAATTCTACCCACTAAACTTCAGTCAAAATTTGGAAATCTAGGTATTAAAAACCATAGTGGTGCTATAACACATGTTGTAGAAGCCCAGGGCAATTTTGTGTTTGTTCTTCTGGTAATATCTCTATCACAATTCACAAAACAATCATAAATATAGAAAACCGCGATCTGAATCCAACACCTCTAGAAACAACACAAGTGGTAAAAAATGCTCCAAACACCTAAGCGCAGAACTGTCACAAAAATCAAAAGACACATACAAACACACACACACACACACAGACAGAGGTGCCAAACACCACTATATCTAAGATATAGCCAACTTGGCAACCCCCAACCCACCTAAAAAAACCACCTATACATGCTATAAGAAGCTGGTTATGAATAAGGTGTCCCAGAGGACCACCCCATTGAAGCAACACAAGAAAGATTTAAACATGGCCCTTAACGGACCACACAGAGTAATACCATAATTAAAGCATGTTAATTAAAGGTTTTAGTTACCTGGCAACAGTTATTATTACACCAATTGCAACAAGAGAACATCCAAGCAATTGATTGAACCTATATCTTCTCCCAAGGAAAATTATAGACAACAAAAGCTGCCACACAAGAAATGTCTGCACAGAACATTACAGTTAAACATAAATTGGTTATTCTATTATTCGATTTCAATATAATGAAGGTCATGAATAAAGTTAATATACATGTATTATAACACCTTTTTAGAGAATGGAACAAAGAGAGATGGCGGGAGGCTTTAGAATCCAAAAGCTTTTAAAATAAGCTACAAAGACAGAATATATGGATTCCAACTTTACTGGGCATATACAAAGAGCTTAAACTACTATGAGAATTGAACCCAGAAGATACCACAAAGATATTCATTCTGTTACCTTAGTTCAATAATTAATTATGATGGAGAGATTGATGAAAATGTCGAACATAGGATAAAAGCGGGGATGATTGAAGTGGAGACTTTCTTTTGAAGTGCTTTGTGAAGATTGAAAGAAAAATTTTACAAGACAGTGATTAGACCAGCTATATAACATATGGAGCAGAATATTGGCCCATCAAGAAGCAACATATGCACAAAATGGATTTAGTAGTGATGAGAATGTTGATGTGGATATGTGGTAAAACTAAGAAGGACAAAATCATAAATGAGTGCTTTCGAGAGCATTTAGGGGTAGCATGAATAGGGGATAAGATTAGAGAGACCCGTTTGAGATGTGGTTAAGGCATGTCCAACGCAAGCCGACAACAGCGCCTGTAAGGAAAATTTTCGCTAGTGTAGGTTGAGGGCCCACCAAGGGGAAGGGACAGGCTGAAAGGACGCAGCACTTGTAAGGAGTGTAGGTTGAGGGCCCACCAAGGGGAAGGGGTAGGCTGAAAGGACGCGGCACTTGTAAGGAAAAGTTTCACTATGTAGGTTGACGGCCCACCTAGAGGAAGGGGTAGGCTGAAGAGGACGTGGATGGAGGCAGTAAAAATAGGTTAGAGAAAGTGTAACTTATTTGATGATTTGGCTCATGATAGATTGAAATGGAGAAAATGAATTCATGTAGCCAAGCCCAACATAGTTGGGACAAGGCTGTGATGATGATGACGATGATGATGGCGCCACAAAAAATTTCCAGTCACTAATGAGTATATACAATGATAATAACAAAATAATCAGCATCATTACCTGAGATAATATTGGAATTGATGCCCCTGAAAGAATAGCTGCCCCAAGGATAAAAAGGAAAAATATTACATTCTGTTGCCTAGGCTAGTAAACAAGCAATTTATATAGAACAGAAGCATTTGAAACGAAAAGTCCAACAAATGCAACTTAATGTGAAGATCACCAAATAATTAGAAAAAAAAAAAAAAAAAAAGCGAAATACATGGCACAAATAAGTGATACATGCATTCCTAAATAATTGAAAACTATTTAAACTGAAAATATGTAACAGAGTTTTTTTTGTAACCAAAAATTTAATGAGAAAAAAACAAGCAGGCTTACATTAGAAGAAAATGAATACTAATTCATAAAGTAGATCAATTTTTATAATGGTCGGAAAGATGATAAATTACAAATATACTTTTGCAAGAGTACCCACTATAGAATTAGTGCTAGCAGACCAGAATCTGTACAACCCATAGCCAGAGAACTCAACTATTTCATTTTGATTTGTACAGTTTAATAGATTTTCAGACACCATTTGATGATCAAAAAGATGGATCTAAAGAAGAGGTCAACAGAAGTTCCAGTTGAATGTTCTCAAAACCTGTGGTTTGTGCTCCACCAACCAACGGCATAAGGCCCTGGTTTGCATTTCTACCATTTACTTTACACTCTAGATGATAGATGGAGTGCATTGCTGTTGTTTCCAACATTTAAGAACCTGTTTCTCCACTTTCATAAAATTGTACAAGATAGTGGTTTTGTTATGGTTCATATGATATGAATCTGCACAATTTCAAGGGTCATGTGACTGATTTGGTCAAATTTGACATGTTTTGGGTGATTTCAAAGCTATAGGGTCTGCCAAAGTTCAGCTAATGGCTTGTGTGACCATACTTTACATGATGTGTGGGGAAATTTCAAGGTCAAATAACCATTAGAACTCTGTTAAGTAATTGAGTAACCAAGCTATGTCGATTCTTGTTGATTTAATATTTTCTATGCACTACCGCAGTGAAGATCCAATAGAATCTACAAGAAACATTGTCACTCAGCATGTTAAAAAAATCCTGGCAATGAGTTCATGATGCCTAAAACTGAAAATCATTTGGCAGAGACAACAGTTAAGTTTGATGGAAGCATTGCCTTGATTTGTCTCAATTTGCCACAATATCTGTAAGTAAAGAAATTGGCTGTCTTGATGGAACAATCAAAAACCCTTTCAGAGTTACACAAGGGATTTTGATCCAAAATCAGAAGTTGTAATGCCCTGGTTACTACTATAGATGGAGAAATCAATGTTCCGTTCATATGTTTTTTGCGATTCTAAGAATCTATAAGAAAGCATCGGCTGATCATATTTGTGAAATGAGAACCATCATCTAAGCCTTATCTCATCAGTGTGGGATAAGCTATTAATAGTTTTACCATTACACTCTAAAAAAAAGATGCCTAAGTGTGTGCGTGCGCACACATGTGTTCACATGCATGTACATAAGTGGAAATGAGCACACACAAGATTTACAGTGAAAGTTAGGGACAAAAGACAGGTTAACAGAAAGATATACAAGTACTAATCTTATTAGGGCTCTCTGATGTATGTCTCCTCAAAAAAAAACACAAGAAGAATATGTGGTTATTATATCTAACTAATTTTTTTTAACCGCTGGCTGCATTCCCCTCAGACCTGTCAATCATCCATTTGGATTACATAATTGCCATAGCCTTCTCCAAGCTTTTCACTCATCTCTCCAACCTTTGGTAAGTGTTTTCCTTTGAAATCTCTAGGGTTCCAACTCATATTAGTTAGAAATGCTGCATGCTAGCTCACTAGCTTCCATCCTTTTTCTTTTGAGGTAGGATTTGGGTTTTGGAGTCGTTTTCAGGTTAAGCGCTCAAAGAGGGCTTTCTAGCTCGGGTTATCTTCAGCCCAAGTGTTTCCAAGCCAAGGCAAGTGAACATATGCATTTGAATTGATATGTATGTTCTATTGAATTGATTTCCTCAATTTATTTCATGTTAGTAACCTTGTAAGCTCATTAATGGTGGATTGGTGAAATGGTTAGTTAGCTGAAATTTTTATTAATGGCCTTCAAAGTAGGACACTTAGTAACATAGAAGTAAGTTTAGGCACACAAAAGATTGTAGAGAAAGAAAACTTTAGGTACCTTGGATCGATGGTGCAACAGGATGGAGGGATTGATACTGATGTAAGTCACAGGATTCAGGCCGGGTGGACCAAATGGAGGAGTGCTTCGGGGGTCTTGTGTGATCGGAAAGTCCCCCTCAGGGTTAAAGGAAAGTATTATAAGGTGGCGGTAAGACCAGCATTGTTATATGGATCAGAGTGTTGGGCAGTAAAGCATAATCATGTTAAGAAGATGGAAGTTGCGGAGATGAGAATGCTAAGATGGATGTGCGGGATCACAAGGAGAGATAGGATTAGGAATGAGGAGATTAGGGGCAAAGTAGGAATAGCACCGATTGGAGATAAAATGAGAGAAAATCGACTAAGATGGTTTGGCCATGTTAGAAGGCGTCCAATGGAAGCACCTGTTAAAAGGTGTGAAGGCATAGAGATTGCCAGGAGTAGGAGAGGGAGAGGGAGACCCAAGAGAAGTTGGAAAGAAACTATTAAACATGACCTTGCTTACATGGATCTAACGGAGGACATGGCCCTAAACAGATTTGATTGGCGTCGTCAAATCCATATAGCCGACCCCACCTAGTGGGAAAAGGCTTGGTTTGGTTTGGTTTGGTTTGGCCTTCAACGTATGTTGTGTGGACTGTAAAAGGGTTGGTTGAGAGCCTCATAATGGTTACCCAACCCTCATAAAGGTTTGGTTGAGACCCTCATAATGGATACGCAAGGCCCCTTCCACTGAATAGGGAGAAACCCCTTGAATCTGAACAGATTTCAGCTTCAGAAGGCGTTTCTAAAGCCTTACAGCTAACCATGGAGACCACACATCTAGCCGTAAGACTCCAGTAAATCAACCGTGGATTACACAATGGTTACAAAGTCAGAGCATGGTTTCTAACCCATTTGCACTACGGCTAGCCATGGAGCTAACCGTAGTTGACCATAGAACAAATCTACGGTTAGCCCGACAGGGTTTTACTGTAGTGTCCGGATGTTGGATTTCAGACCTGTAGACTTACGGTTAGCCATAAGTAGTTTACAGCTAACTGTAGAGGACCCAACAGCAAAATAAAATGGGTTACGGCTAACCACTGAAGACCGGAATTCCTTTCTTAAGGGATCCTTAACCTAAGTTTGTGGGTTTAGTTTGGGGACGCTTAGCCTTGCTTATTGATCACTAATTGGGAGACCAACATTGGGGGGATGTTTGAGCTGAGCTACCTGTTGTTCCGAGTACATACAGTAATAGTTCAGTATTTAGGAAACAGTTCCTCACAACAGTTAAGCAAAACAACAACTAAACATGGTTACAGATTGTAATCTAGAAATGAAAAATTCACTCACTGTTTGAAGGCAGAAAAAGAGTATTGTTGTTGAAGTTATGAAGTCCATAAACTCACAGGAGAAGTTTGATCAAGGCTAGTGTTTAACACTATGTCCTTAAAACAGATTTCGCCCCCGCAACGGTGCTAACATGCTTTACTGGCATTTGTCTCCCATGATACAATGATCGATCCACACAGTAGCAGCACTACAAACTATGTGACAGGAGAACCAATCGTGCAGTAAAACTCTCTCTTGACTCAGAAAGATGACCCAAATACAATGTAGTTGCAGTGAATGGAATGAGCAAAAAGGCATGGACAAGATGATATTTATAGCCGGCTTCATGTCTATTCATGGGGTTGCATCTATTCAGTGAACAATTTCTTTTCTTTAGACACACCTCTTGGGTTGGACACACCCTTTCATATGTGAATGGACACATCCTTTCATATGCGAATGGACACATCACTTTGAACACACCCTTTCATATGTGAATGGACACATTACTTTGGACACACCCTTTCATATGTGAATGGGTACACCCCTTTTGGAAAAAAGAAATTTCTCCAAAAATATATAAATGGGTAGTGGACCAAGCCAAACCCAACTCGCGTGAAGCCCAAGCCCGGTTCGGTTCGGTGCAGGGCAAGTAGTGGTGTTTAGGAGGCAATTTCTCATTCACTCCTCAATGAATTAGACCAACCCAATACATGTTCTTAATCTACTCATGGGGTAGATTACATTCCCATGTATTCCCACCTAAAATGATAAGTGGGTCCCACTTAGATTTTGGCTCAAAGTTGACAAAAATAGTGGTGCTCTTAGCCATTTTCCCAACACTACCCTCATCGATTGACCTGGATTCGGGCAGGGTACAAACCACATCGGAGGTGTGACAATGCGAGGAAAAATGTGATTTTGCACACCACTAGAAGCATCAAGATATTATGATGGGACATGAGTAATCTGTATCTCACAGGGCCGAATCGTGATGTGTTCGTATGCAAATGGCAATCAAGGACTTAGGACAAGATTGTAATCATTCCTTGATTTATGTGTAATTGACTATGGTTTTGTGTATTCCATTATTGGTTATCTACGTACCTTGAGCATCTTCCTTTATGGTTGGTATTTGTGTCAATTGTGAGAATTTTACAAACGTAGGATCCCCTATTGTGTATAGTTGTTGGAATTAGTTTGTTTAGCCTTTGGGTTACTATTGTTGGGCTTTCATTATAGTGTTTGAGGCTAGGAGGCTTTGAATGTACAGACTCAGGGTTTTGACTTTGATGATGGATGTCCATGAACTTTGATGGATTGAGAGTAGTTCCTCATTTGTTTGATGAATCTTGTTCATGCAAGAGAATCCTAGCCTAAAATTGTGTTTGATTGTTATCATCGAGTCAGGCATCACTCAGCTATTAACCTCTGACATAGATGGGGCACCTATGTGGTAAGACTTTCTCTCATGCAAACTATAGATTGGTTTTTTTTTTTTTTTTTTTTTTTTTTTTTTTTTTTTTTTTAGCGGTTGTACAACACAAGGTACCGTGAATAGGACTTCGATGATGGTTTCCCTAGTACTGTATTGGCCAGCATATTCCGTGCAACCATTAGCAAGGCTCTTATCCCACGCATATTCTCTACCACACCTCGGTTAGAGTACGGGAGGGCAGTGATACTATCCCGTGGTGAATTAGCTTATGTGGTTTTGCCTATTTGTTAGGGTATTGATGTTTATCTATGTCTTTATCTGATTCAGTAATTGTCTCTATCTATGATGCACAGATACGGCATGGATACGGCAAGGACACGCCATAGACACGGCAGGGACACGGATTTTACACATAAAAAAATGAAGTATCGGATACGATACGTTGTCCATTTTGAAGTATCCGTGCATCATAGGTCTCTATTCATCGCATTATTGCCTAGATATCTTCCTTTGTTGCTCAACTAATCACATTGTCATTGTTCTATTTGATGCATCCTATCTTGCTATTTATGTTTGTTTACCTACCAACTATTGTATTCTGATGATACCACTCTTGGTGCTTAGGTACCGAGCCCTTCCCTAAGCCAGAGAATGAGGCAGTCCAAGAGGCTATGCCAGAGGAGTTTAGGGAGTAGAGTGCCGATGACATAGTTTGAGTCATCATGCTTGGCATTCGAGAACCTTCATCATAGCACTCCGGGAAAAGTTCCCAATTCTTTTGTAGATCTCTTGTCCAAGGCCCATGTTTATGGGCTGGCCGTTGTAACTAAAATATTTTTGTATATTTTGTCTGAACTTTAATTATAGTAATGGAATCTATGCTTTGCTCTTTAAATTGTTTATTCTTTTATCATTTATTATTATTTGGTATTGACACTTCCACAATAAATATTCATATGAATGAGGAATCCTATCTAACCTCACAATGGACTTCGATCCACACAATCGAGGGTTGCAATCATACTAATGATGGAAATTTTTAATTGATCCCTAATTTCGTGCCACGGGATGCGGTTTACTGCCTAATCGGATCGGGGGCATCGCATTCGATTTTTAGAACAACACTTCATATCACAAGTTTCTTTTTCTGATCAGTAATTACAACTGCCAATATTAGATAACATAAATATTCATTCAACAAAAGGAAATATCAGAAGCCACTGATCCACAGTTTGAAGAGGACTTGAGCATCATGGGAGTTAGGGAAAAATTGCAAGAAAGCTATTCTTACGTGATAGAGGAAATGAGAGCTGTCCAAACATACCTCCAGCTGCCATTCCTGATGCTGCACCAAGAGCCTCTAAGAGACCAACAGCAAGATACTTAGTCTTTGGCATAGAAAGCATCTCATCCGTGACAATTCCAGCATGATAGCGAAAAAGCAGAATAGAGAAGTATACCATGACATATCTGGAAAAAAAATATTTAAGTAAGCCCAACAAAACAAACAAAAACATCTTTCACAAAGCAACACAAGCGGATGACACATAACTGTGCTTAGAAAGTACCACATTTAGGTATTCATCCCGCAACCAAGCAGCATTTGTTTACTGCAGAAAGCAGTAAACGTTTGTATGATACATGTGATGAATGAATAAACAAATTTTTAAAACAGCCCCCAATAGAACTTAAACAGAACCAAATTTGACATTTGTCCGAGTTCTGCACACTTTGGATTGATCATGCTTCACTTTCGGTGTAGAAAATATGTATGTGGAATAAAGTGATGTAGATGTTTTTCATAAAGCAACACAAGAAGCGGATGACACATAACTGTGCTTAGAAAGTACCAAATTTAGGTGATCATCCCACAACCAAGCAGCATTTGTTTACTGTAGAAATGCAGTAAACGTTTGTATGATACATGTGATGAATGAATAAACAAATTTTTAAAACAGCCCCCAATAGAACTTAAACAGAACCAAATTTGACATTTGTCCGAGTTCTGCACACATTGGATTGATCATGCTTCACTTTCGGTGTAGAAAATATGTATAAGTGGAATAAAGTGATGTAGATGTTTTTCACAAAGTAACACAAGAAGCAGATGACACATAACTGTTTTTAGAAAGTACCAAATTTAGGTGTACATCCCACAACCAAGCAGCATTTGTTTACTGTAGAAATGCAGTATGTGTTTGTATGATACATGTGATGAATGAATAAACAAATTTTTAAAACAGCCCCCAATAGAACTTAAACAGAACCAAATTTGACATATGTCCGAGTTCTGCACACTTTGGATTGATCATGCTTCACTTTAGGTGTAGAAAATTTGTACAAGTGGAATAAAGTGATGCAGATGACTTGCATAAAAAATAATACTAATTGAATGGGTGAAACAACCTATGAAGAAAAGCACATGATGGGCACCAAATGCAACAGCAAATAAAAACATAAAACTCTTTTGATCCATGTAATATGAGCTACAACAGCAAATCTAGGTGGTAACAATCTAATGTCAAGTATAATAGGTGTAAAAGTAATAACAATAAATCACTGGGAGTTCAAGATATAATAAGATTGCTTCAAAGTAGAATGTCATGTATATATGACATGCAAGCTTAAGGAAAAACCTCCTAGGGTTTAAGTGAGACCGAAGGAAATGGTACATGAAATTGAAATATGCATGGCAAGTTTTTGGCTACAAAAATATCATCAGAAGAGTAAGTGATGACCTGAGTCTTTAGTGCCACTTCTTTTCTGGTCCTGTTCATGCAACTATTTATAATTTCATGTAACTTTCTTCATCCTGTTAGGGACAAATGAATATGCCATGTTTCTCCAGACTAACCAGCTCCCTCAAGCACCAAAGTTGCAACTAGGCCTAATGGGCTACGAACTTAGACAATTTTTAACAGCCTATTGTCAGGGTTAGATCCAACCCTGACCCTGAAATTTGAGCCAGGCCAAGGCCATATGCCCAGTCGCACAGCATTTTTGGGTATAGAACTGGATCCTAGGTAGCCCCGGACATGTACCTCACTTCAACATCATCTGGTATACAGGACCCACCCGCGAGCATGGCCATTCATGTTTTAGAGACCTGGACATATCCTAATCTGACTTTTAGAGCTTTAATGAACCAGCAAATATATATTCAAGTGCCTGCTAAGTGACAAAATTCGAGACCCTAACATAGCAAATATATATATATATGGAACCGGTCCTATAACGATCCTTACAACTTACGGTAAGGACCGCCTAGTGGGGACCACCATGAGACCCCACTGGTCATGGGACAAAGGGGGTCGGAAAAATCCAAGTGGGGCCAACCTACATATCAAATTTGAAGTCAATATAATACCTCTAACCCTTTCATCCGTGGTCCACAAGTTTAACAACTTTATATCAAACAAGAAAAATTGATCCTCAATCCAACGGTCTAGTTCATCTGAATCCATGCAAATTCATGGGATTCGGTGCCTACAAGGGGGCTATGAATGTGTGGTCAATTTGGATGGGTCATAAGGTGGGCCCCAGTGAACGTTTCAAACTTAGTGGACCATAAGGACGACCTTATAGGACCGGTTCCCATATATATATATATATATATAAGCTCAAGTATGTGGTGGGGCCCACCTGGGGATGGGAATGGGGATGAGGGGGATTTCAAGGAATCCCTGGGACCCTCTTCTCTGCAAAAAATCAGCCTCAACCGTGATTTCTATCATCTCCATCTGGGCCTCAAAAGTTTAATAGTCAACAGTTTATTCAGATTAGTACACAATCGATCCAACGGTCCAGTAAATTCGGAACTGGCCGAAAGTTGGTGGACATGTGCAATTCAGGGGGGTCGTGTGTTTGGTCGATTTGGATGGACCAAGGGTGGGCCCCACAGACGTGAACTTACGGTTAGCTTAAGAGAGCCTTGCCCATATTTATATATATATATACACACACACACACACACACACACACATATATATTACAATCTTTAGCACCGAAAATAATAAAAAATAATAATAATGAGGACCATCTTTAGCATCAAATGAAAAAGAGAAAAGGAAACCACCCCACATCAAGGAATGTACTGTTACAAGGGTTATGAAGTTAGACAATTCCGAAAAAGCAAGATGGTTGTGCCATCTTTAGCACCAAATAATAATAATAATAATTAGAGTTGTTTGCGTATACCCCCTGAGGTTTCTAGGATTTGTAAATAGGCCCCTATGGTTTTAGTATTTGTAAATAGCCCTGACTTTTCATTTTAATACCTTTCGTGTCTTCAAAATCAATAGCCTTCCCACCACCAAAAGTAGTTTTTAGAGTGAAATGACATTGTTGCCCATCTCTTTATCCCTATATGCATAAATTCAAAAGCTTTGACTAATTTTTTACTAAAGCTCGTAACATTAATAATTACATTTAGTGGGAGAGAATAACAGTATGTAAACCTATTTTTATCAATACACGGCCTATTTCATTAAATCCAAATTTATCATAATGACAATCAACGCATATGCTTATAATTAGTTATAATTGATCAAATCCATGCACGACCGACCGTTAGATTGATGAAAGTTTCAAAATACATGATTAGACTTCATGTGCACTAAAGAGTTTTATTGAGAGAGACATTAGGACTTGGGTAAAATAATGGCACTTTTATAAATAATAATTGTGTGGGGGCATTCCTCGAACACCGAGATTGGGCCCACTCAGCCAGTAATGAAGGGAACACGAGCACTTCGGCACCTAACTTGTCTTGATCTCGGCTTTAGCATCGTCCGACCCTTCACAGTTCGGCGGAGAGCTCATCCTTGCCAAAGCAGCTCGGTAGACTTGCTTGTATTACTGACGCACCTCCCTCAGCTCACTCCTACCTCAGTTCGGTTGCTTCTAACCTCGGATGTGCTCACCTCGGTCTCGCCCGCCTAGACGTGGCGTAACGGCCGAGAGACGTGGCGGAATGGTTTATGAGGCAGCGAACGTTTAGGGAAATGGGCAACGTTACGACTATAAATGAGGGATAGGCATTGACTAAGCCGTTATCACAATTAAAGGAGCGGGATCGACTGAAACGGTTGCCCCGATTGAGGGAATCACGTCGATCGCTCTTTGAGTTCTTATCACTATATAAAAGAGGACTTAGTCTCCTCAAAAGGTACGCACACAGACAACTTACAACTCATATTTTGAAAATCTCTACCCTACTGTCACGTCCTTGTACTAACTTAGGCATCGGAGAGCCTTGTGCTGCCCCCAGCCAGGGTTTGTGATTGCTCTTTCCATCTTTCCCCTTTCAGGTTCTTTTTGAGGCATCATACCACATTCTTCTAGTGGGTCCAGCGTTCACCACCTCCGGGTCTGTAAATGATTTCCGATAGAGCTTGCTTTCTGGAGATAGCCAAAACCTAGTAGACTTCAGCCTCATTTTGTGAGCAGCAATTCTGTCTTCCGGAAGCTGATTCTTTTTGAGGTACGAGATGATTGGGTCCATCCAACTTGGGCCGAGATCGACGCAAAGTACCAGTCGGGCTGGATGAAGCTGAATACTGGGTTTCTCTAAAGATTCAACCTCAATGATTCTTTTTCTTCCGGCCTCGACGGCAGATGCCAAATTAGCCAAGGCGTCGGCATGTGAGTTCAACTCTCAGCCGACCTGCTTGACTTCTACTCTTTCAAACTGAGAGAGGTGCTGTTTTGCAAGAGCCAGGTACGCCGCCATTCTATAGTCACGGGCCTGATATTCTCCGCTCAATTGGCTCGTCACCAGCTGTGAGTCGCAGAAGACGACCAGACGCCGTGCCCCCAGGGTTTTGGCGCTATCAAGTCCTGCAATTAACGCCTCATACTCTGCTTCATTGTTGGTAGCCTTGAAATCAAGTGTCAGGGCCTGCTCGATGACTAATCCCTCTGGAGATTGGAGGACTAAGCCAGCGCCAGCCCTTTTAGCAGTCGAAGATCCATCGACGAAAACCTTCCAAGCCGAATCGAGGAACTGTTTCCAAGATTGTTGTTTTTCAATGTCGGTTTCGGTGACATCTTCGGTACCCTGGCTGCCCCCCAGTTCGGTTTCGAGTTGGCTCGGTGCCGAACTAGGAGAGATGAACTCTACGAGGAAGTCCGCTAGTACTTGGGCTTTTATCGCCGTTCTGGGCTGATATTGGATATCGTATTGGCCCAGTTCGACTGCCCACTTGGAAACCCTTCCCGAGAAGTCTGCTTTGTGAAAAAGTTGCCGGAGAGGATATTCTGTTACAACCGTGATCGTATGAGCTTGGAAGTAGTGGGAGAGCTTGCGGGAAGCACTGACAAGAGCTAACGCAAGTTTCTCCATTTGCAAATACCTGGTCTCGGCATCAATGAGGATTTTGCTGGTATAGTAAATAGGCTCTTGCCTTGCCTCCTCTTCTCTAACCAGCACCGAGCTCACCGCGTGATCGGAGACCGCAAGATATATATAAAGCATTTCTCCCTGTTTCGCAGTTGAAAGCAGGGGTGGTGAGGAGAGGTACATTTTGAGCTCCTGCAAAGCTCGGTTACATTCTTCTGTCCATTGGAACGAGGAATTTTTCTTGAGGAGCTGGAAGAAAGGTCTGCACTTGTCCGAAGATCGGCTAATGAAGCGGTTGAGTGCAGCTGCCATGCCCGTCAATCTTTGGACTTGTTTTGTAGTGGTAGGACCTTGCACTGCTTGGATAGCCGTGATTTGATCTGAATTGGCCTCAATGCCTCGCCTGGTGACTAGACTCCCTAGAAACTTGCCGGAGCCTACCCCAAACGCGCACTTTGCCGCGTTCAGCTTGAGCCGATATCTTTTCAAGATGCCAAACACCTGGCGTAGGTCGGCTAGGTGATCCTGAGACTGTTTGGATTTGACGACCATATCGTCAATGTAGACCTCCACAGTTTTGCCGAGAAGGGCTTTAAACATTGTGGTGACTAGTCTCTGGTAGGTCGCCCCCGCGTTCTTCAACCCAAAAGGCATTACTTTATAACAGTAAATCCCTCTTGGGGTTATAAACGCGGTCTTCTCCTCGTCGGGGCCGTACATCGGGATCTGGTGATATCCCTGATAAACATCGAGAAAACTCATCCTCTCATGGCCCGCGGTGGCGTCGATCATCTGGTCGATCTTTGGCAGAGGGAAGCAGTCATTTGGGCAGGCTTTATTGAGGTCGGTGAAGTCTACACAGACACGCCAGCTGCCGTTTTTCTTCTTGACCATCACGGTGTTGGCTACCCACCTCGGATAGTGGACTACTCTGATCGCCCTGGCTTGCAGCAATTTGTCGACTTCTTCGGCCACGGCTTCTGTCTGTGGGATCCCTGTCCTTCGAGCTTTCTGGATAACCGGCTTCTGTTTGGGATCCACATTCAAATGATGGCAAAGAACTTCGGGGTTGATGCCGGGCATTTCGCTCGGGGTCCAAGCAAAAACTTCTTTGTTTTCAATTAAGAAGTCCAAGAGTTCGGACTTGTTAGGCTCAACAAGCTCGCTGCCGAGCAAGAAGTATCTCTCAGGATCGCTGGGATCAACGTTGACCGAGGTCAGGTCCTCAACGCTCTTATGCTCGGGAGCGCGGCCGACCTTTTCCAGCTCTTCTTCAAGTTCGGCCATGTTAACCTGTTGTGGCTCTGCCTCTCCTGGGACCACGGCCATCAAGCATTGCCTGGCCATTTGCTGGTCACCTCTGACCGTCACCACCTCAATTTTGCCATCCTTATTTTCTAAAGGAAATTTTATTTTTTGGTGGTACGAAGAGGGTACAGCCTCTAACTGATGCAGCCATGTCCTCCCTACGATGGCATTGTAGGGAGACGGCGCGTCCACCACAATGAAGTCTGCCATGACGATGGCTCCTTCGACTTGGACTTTCAGGGGAATCTTCCCCTTTGGATACACTGGTTTTGCGCTGAACCCCACTAGGGGAATTCGTGCTTCCAGCAGATCTTCCTCTTTGAGACCCATTCTTTTGAAGCAGTCGTAATAGAGGATCTCGGATGAACTGCCGGGGTCGACGAGAATCCTCTGTACCCTGCAATTCTTCAGCTTCAGGGTCACAATGAGTGGGTCATTATGAGGGAGTTGGACGTCTTCCAGGTCCTTTTCTCCGAACCAGATTTTTGGCCTGTCTTTCCGAGCTTTTTTCGTAGCTGGCTCGAGCTCGGCTGACAGAACCTGCTTGCCGTGGGAAGCCTTCCTCGCCTCAGCGCGAGCTTGGTCATTCCCTTTCGGAGCACTCCCCTTTGGAGCAGACGCCAAATGAATGACGTTGATTAGTCGTTCCGACTCATCACTATCCCGATCTTCGTTTCGGCGAGGAGGACGCTCCTCGCGTTGAGTTCGGTTAACTCCCTGGCCACCTTCTTTGACATACTCTTGAAGGTGACCGTCTTTTACGAGCCTCTCTAGATGCGACTTGAGGCTTAAACAATCCTCCGTCATGTGACCATTCTGTTTATGATAGGAACAGAACTTATTTTGATCTCGGGTGGACGGGTCACCCCTCATCGGTTGCGGCCACTGAAAGTATGGTCGCGTTTTTATTTTACCAAGGATCCTATAGATAGGTTCCTTGAAAATTGTGTTGACAGCAGTGAACGCCGTGATGGGCTGCTGTCCTTCTCTGTCTTGCGGAGCCTTCTTAAACTTCTTGCTACCCCCGGAAGGTGTATACGAAGGGGTCGCCGAACTGGATGGTTTTTGGCCGTGACCGACATCCTCCCTCCGAGGCGATTTCTCCCTCTTAGAGAATTTTGCATCTCGGGTGAAGCCGAAGCTTTCCCGAGCTCGGGCATCGTCTTCTGCTTGCTCGATGAAGCGATTGACCCTGGCCATGAGAGCTTTCATGGAAGTTACAAGGTTCCAGATTAAATACTTACGGAGCTCATTGCCGGGAAGTAGAGACTGCTGGAACGATTTGATAGCCACTTCTTCAGTGGCGTTTTCGACCTGACTGTAAATCGTCCAGAATCTCTTGGCAAATTGAGTAAGAGACTCGTTCGGCCTCATCCGGAGCGCCATAATGTCAGTGTCGGTCTTGGGGATGATTCTGTGTGCTTAGAATTTTTTCAAGAAAGAGCCTTGGAGCTGTCGCCAGCTTGTGATCGACTCTTCGAGGAGTGCACAAAACCATCTTAAGGGGAGATCTCCAAGACTGGAAGAAAAGACTCTGCAGTTAAGGTAACCGAGGTCTCCCCAAAGCGACATTCTTTGAGTGAAATGCCGAAGATGCGCTCCTGGATCTGAGGTTCCGTCATACAAGACGAACCGTGGGACGACGAACTTCTCTGGGAGAGCAAATTCTCTTATCTCCTGAGAAAAAGGAGATGTACCAAGGTTTTCTACGTCACCGACATCCAACTGTTCGCGGGCGAATCCGGCCGCCTCCATGTTGCGCCGGATCGTCTGCTTGACCTCCCGGGCCAGCCATTCCTTCATGTCATTCTTGTCGTCGAAAGTGGATTCTTGCTTTCTTTGGGAACAGCTATCGCCCGAGCCTTCGACGTGATCTCGGGAGCGCCTTTTGCTGTTCAGGTGTTGCCGCAAATCATCATGGATAATTGGACGTACGACGTTATTCGTGGAAGCCTTTTCCACTTCCTGGAGCTGCTGCTGGAGCTGATAGATCAGCCTATCCTTTTCTTGGATAATCAGGTTCTGGGTCCTGATATCCGCGAATGAAGATGTGTGTTTATCGCGCGCCTGGTGCACAACCGGACCTTTGCCCTTCTGAAGCGACTTTGGTGGAGGGTTGTTTCCCGGAGGAGGCCTTGTCTCCTCCATTAGAGGTGAGATAGAGCTAGAATGGTAGCTCTCCACCACGACTGGACGCTCAGCAATATTCTCATGTCGAGATACTGCGCGGGACGTTCCAGGACGTGCGGTCACATCTGCAGATTTTGTCTTACCACCTTTCTTGCTCTTTGGAGGCATGGTGTAAGGGAAGATCTCTGAGAAATGGAAGCTTACTGTATCTTTCCCACAGACGGCGCCAATTGTAGGTGCACGAAAATTCACAGACCCGGAGGTGGTGAACTCTGGACCCACTAGAAGAATGTGGTATGATGCCTCAAAAAGAACCTGAAAGGGGAAAGATGGAACCAGCCATCGTTATTATGGAACCAGCCATCGTTATTACACTGGATGAAGCTTCAGGCTCTGTTAGGTAAAGACAGACGCCTTTCTTCCTGCCAACGAGTATTAGCTCCATGGAGGCCAAACCCTTATCGTCAAAGTTCAGGAGTGAGTCGTCCAGAAGAAGAAAGGCCCTATTTATAGGCCTGGGCTGCTTATCCCAAGCACAAGAAATCCGCGCCTTTCCATTTACGAAGCATCGTTCTGCATGCTAAACACGGGGAACGGATCTCTCTATACACGAGCCACCATCTAAGCCATGACACGTGGCATCATCGTCCTGTTTTCCTCCTCGATCGTATCAAGGCGCTTAATGCCATTAAGATATTTCGGGATGACGCGAAGACATAGGGAAAAGGCAAAATGATATCAGCACAGCGGAATCAAGAGGCAAGCTCCAAAGAAGACGAATCGTTTATCTCTCTATAGCTCCCGACCTCGGAAAGTTCTTTAACTCCCAAGGGTCGAAAGCTAGGGGGCAATTGTGTTGGGGCATTCCTCGAACACCGAGATTGGGCCCACTCCGCCAGTAATGAAGGGAACACGAGCACTTCGGCACCGAACTTGTCTTGATCTCGGCTTTAGCATCGTCCGACCCTTCACAGTTCGGCGAAGAACTCGTCCTTGCCAAAGCAGCTCGGTAGACTTGCTTGTATTACTGACGCACCTCCCTCAGCTCACTCCTACCTCAGTTCGGTTGCTTCTAACCTCGGATGTGCTCACCTCGGTCTCGCCCGCCTAGACGTGGCGTAACGGCCGAGAGACGTGGCGGAATGGTTTATGAGGCAGCGAACGTTTAGGGAAATGGGCAACGTTACGACTATAAATGAGGGATAGGCATTGACTAAGCCGTTATCACAATTAAAGGAGCGGGATCGACTGAAACGGTTGCCCCGATTGAGGGAATCACGTCGATCGCTCTTTGAGTTCTTATCACTATATAAAAGAGGACTTAGTCTCCTCAAAAGGTACGCACACAGACAACTTACAACTCATATTTTGAAAATCTCTACCCTACTGTCACGTCCTTGTACTAACTTAGGCATCGGAGAGCCTTGTGCTGCCCCCAGCCAGGGTGTGTGAGTGCTCTTTCCATCTTTCCCCTTTCAGGTTCTTTTTGAGGCATCATACCACATTCTTCTAGTGGGTCCAGCGTTCACCACCTCCGGGTCTGTGAATTTTCGTGCACCTACAATAATATACTCATTTTTGTTTAATGAATGCAAGGGCAAAGCTGTCATTTTTATAAAAGTTCAACACAAATCTCATCATAGTTACCCATTTCTCAATAGGAATACTGATTATGGAAAAAAAAGTAATGAAATGCAATGGTATGTGCCTATTTACAAATAATAGAACCAGAGGGGCCTATTTACAAATGATAGAAACCTTAGGGCATATATAAGGGAGATGCTCCTATGAGAGGTGCTCTCACCTTATTATGAGAGATAAGGTGTGGGAACCCTCACATCCATATCCAATGTCAACAACTTAAATATAAGGGTGAGGGCCCCCCCACTATCTCTCATGGTAAGGCAGGGCTGGCTTGAGACAATTTGAGGCCTAAAGCGACTATCCTAAATGAAGCCTCAAATTATCTATTTTTTTTTTTTTTTTAAGTTTTGAGCATCTGGATTCGTATTTTCTAATAGATACATTTATAGTTTATAAATTATAAATTATAAGATTTATAAATAAAACGAACACTAACTATAATAACACATACAATACGAGCATGTAATTAAAAAAATCTTAAAATCATAAAACAATAGAACCTGATTTAGTGATTTATCATTATTGGCAATAACGATTGTAGATATATATGAATTTCAAATTTGATTCAGCTTTTGAGTTAGTGGGTTATGATTAACATATAGTATAAAAAAGACTCACATATATTATCAGAATATATCCATATATATTATTAAAAAGAAGACAAAACCAGATCAATAAATCTTTAAAGAAGATTGCTTTAGAAATTAAAAAAAAAAAAAGTAATTACAGAGAAAAGCAATCTATGAGAGAGACAGAGGGTGAGAGAGTAAAGAGTACGTGAGATGGAAAAGCGTTGGTGGAGAAACGTTCATTTGAAAAACCTCACTGGTGAGATTGCAATTAGGTTAAGTTGAGATTTGTTAGGATTTAAAAAGCTACTGTATAGAGAAAAAGAAAGACGACACTTACTTTAATGCTTTTTTTAAATGTGAAAATAGGGCTTTAATGAAATGTAATATACTAATTACTATTATGGGGCCTTGCGAGAAAAAAAAACTATGTCAGTTGCTTGATTGCTTTTTTAGAATTTGAAAAAATAATTTGCAAAGGCTTTTCTTCCCCAATGGTCCA
The DNA here is from genome assembly GCA_028538565.1 of Umbellularia californica. Classification (NCBI taxonomy): domain Eukaryota; kingdom Viridiplantae; phylum Streptophyta; class Magnoliopsida; order Laurales; family Lauraceae; genus Umbellularia; species Umbellularia californica. The sequence continues at coordinate 23,481,870 of JAPQWN010000007.1, forward strand.
GCCGCCCCTTGTGGTAAGGTGAGAGATGCTCTCACAGGGCACCTCCCTATATATAAACTCTAACAAATAATGATGAAAAGCATCTTTAGCAACAGATAAAAAGGAAACCACCCCCACATCAAGGAATAAACCCATCACTTATGGATCCAGATCCCCTGTTCTGTCCAAACAGGGGAGCCCTGTTTGGACGAATCTAGGGGGTTGGGTGTGACACGCGCGGGGGCGGAAGGGGGCGGAGGAGAGAGAACTTGGTTTTCTCTTTCCTCCGCCCCCCTTCTGCCTCCGCATGTGGCGACCCCTGATTCGTCCGAAACAGGGGATCTGGTTCCATTACTTATTCCGAATAAAACAGAAGTTTTGAGACTTATGAGGGTTTTGAAAAAAAAGCAAGACAAGATGCCGTCAAAATTTGCTTTATTTAGAGGCCCGGATGAGCATCAAATTTAATGATTGCAACATTCGATATGTTTATATATTAGAAAAAAAGAAAAAACAGTGCGGACAGCCCCTTGGGCGCTCATTGACTGGCCACCAGGCCAGGGTCAATTTGGGTCCATGAAGTAGACATGGACAGACTCAACCCAAACACAAAATCAAAAAATGGGTCCACTTCTTGGACCCACATCACATCTAACATTTTTAATTGAAATCCTCCATGCATTCCAGGATCAATTTTCAATTTCAATCCAGTGCCCAAATACTTCACTTGCAAGACAAAAAGTATCCATTGCCATTCTATCAAAAAGACAAAAAGTATCCATTGCCATTCATTGACAGAGGATTCATCCGAATGAGATACCCAGAAATAAAAAGCTTAAAAGCTTTCCTTTTTCTACCGTCCCTTGACAGTTGCCACAGAATAAAGACCTCAAGCATTAAATGGCCGGATCCCATTTTTTGGTAGAACGTCAATACAAAGATCCCAACATAGTGGGTGCTTTGGGTGCTTTCCTTTCCTGTTTTACAAGCATTTCGGACCTTCCCCATTCACAGAAATAATGGTAACGGTTTACCACCGATACCGTTACGTGCCGGACAATCATAGCTACGAAACGAAATTCAAAAAAACGCTAAGAGATCGTATCGTACCCGAGAGTGGCGAGCTGCGCGAGGAAGAAAGGGTAGTGCTTGAGAGGGACGAGAGCTAGTTTGTAAAGAACCCTATTCCCCACCGCCAGCATCACTGTCGCCGCCGCCGCCGCCGCCACCTTTCCATTCCTCTTCTTCTTCTCGCACCGCCGCTCCTCCTCCTCCTCCGCCGCTTCTGGCTCTGCTCCATCGCCTCTACTGCCGATCCGCCAGGCCGGCCTCCGGTCCCGTACGATAAAGGAAAGACATCGATCTGGAGACTCCGGCTGCCAAATCCGCCCCGGACGAACGGATCGAAGGACGATCGGACGGCGGACGCCGGGGAATTTGCCCAAATTCGGGAGGAGGGAGATTGGGGAGGGGCTGTCGACGAGCTCCGGCAGTTGGATCGGTGCTCCGGCGTCGATTCGGCGGCAGATTAGAGACATCGCATCCTGGGAAAGAGGGTCTGAGATCCAGCTCGGTCGGTTTTGCAGCGCCCAGTCGTCGAATAAAATGAAGAAGAAGAAGTGAGAGAGGATGTGAAATCAAAATAGAATTGGGAAGAAGATGCTTGTGCGGACTGGGGCCTATGAAAATGACCGATATGTACAATTGCAGCCCATATACTCTGTGTCTTCGACTTGGAGAAATCCTGTGTTAATCCACCCGAACTCAATCAGGGCCCTGCTTATTGAAAATCTAAACCTCTAACGTATGAGGTATCACCAAATAACACTTCAATAGAGATGTATCACCGTATAATTGTAATGTGATTGACTTAAAGATATTTGTAATTAAAGGGTCAATTTTACAATGACATTCTTCTTATTGGATTGTGATCTCGGAACATGCTACAAAGTAAAAAAAAGTTATTTTAAATAAATTAGATTTTCGATAAGTGGGTGCTACTGAGAAGTCTCTCTAATCCTATAATGCACGGATATTTTAAAATGGACAACATATCATATAATATTTTATTCCGTAATTTACTTTCTATATATAAAATTCATGTCCTCGCCGTATCCATGCCGTACCTGACAGCTCTTATCCCAAAAATAAGAGGTGTTAGTTCTTATCTATTTGTTCAGGATTTGAACATAAGCAGCCACCTTCTCTCACTCCAAGGGTTATTCTACTTTATCCAGAGTCTACTTTCCTTACCATTCTCGTCCTAAGGTTGTTCTACTAATCTCACCCGAGATCTAATTCCCTCGCCGGAGGGCTACTACTATGGAGTTTCTCTCATTTATCTAAGGATTTCTCTGAGTTAGAGCCGTAGAGGATCCAAACCCGTCCAAAGGGGTGGAATTGACTGGACGAAATCTTTTTAAAGCACGCCCGTCCTAATCGCACGTTTAAAAAAAGTGATCGGTGTCTTTCACTGTTCATAGCAATCCAACTCATGGCACTGAAAGTGAGTGGCGGTGGATTGAAGTTCAATAGGTCTTTTGAGAGATACTTGTTCTCATCGCTGTAAATTTATTTCACTCTGATCAAAGTTAAAGAAAGAAAATTTACAGATCTACAAATGGCAGTGGAATGATCACCCCTTTTTTGGCACATGAATACCAAGTCATCATCCTGGTAAACCAAATCCTACCAAATCAAGGTCCTTATGCATTTTCACCCCTCTCACATTGGTTTTAACCGGTGGCGGACCTACCTTATGTGGAACTAGGGCGACCATGCCCCATTCCAGTGAAGTGATCGCCCCACCCCAGGTCTCAAAAAACCATTTGCTCCCTATTTCAAAGATCTCTCGAACAAAAAACCTTGAAACCCTGATTCAATTGTTCTGCTTCTTCCACTCTAAGCTCAGACATTTCCGCTTCTACATAATAGCAAAGCATAAAGGCCCGCCCTGTCACCGTACCTTTACACAACATATGGGGAAGACCGTTCAAGAAAGAAAAACAATATGTGGGGAAGCAATATGTTGATTAGTAGCAGGATATGAGTTCTTTATACTTAATTTTTCAAAAAAAACATAATATCTTTAAACCATGCAATAAGTGGAGATTATTGGTAGTTGTCGTTTGATTTTGACCTTCTCAATTTTTAATTGACCATCGTCCGCCCCACCCAAATGAAAATTTTTGTGTCCGCCATTGGTTTTAACCCACTTTACTACAATTTACTGCACACAAGCCCAAAGAGATGTGTAAAGTAAGTGACTTTGATGGCATGAAGGTGGTGGTGGCCTCTTGGATAAAATCAGGTGTATGCCATCATCATCATCAAGCTAAAAGCAACGTAGGATAATTCTCATAGATATTATGGTTGGATTTTGGTCGCTAGTTCGTTGTGCAAGTAAGCAAGTGAGAGTAGCTCTCCTTCTGGAAATCGAGTAGCTCTCCTTCTGGAAATCACTACAGCCAGTGGTCCTACTTGGAAAGAGATAAAAAAAGGCTTCTGAGTTTCATTACACGTTGGATCCACTCACCTATGCAGATTCCAGAGGCATGTGATGGGAGTCTTTTTGTTGATTAATGAAATGTGGAAAGGCAGACAAAGGCAAGGAGAAGAAAGAGAAGTGACAAACTCCAACCACTTAAGGTATATATAATATGGTCCTAGCCGCCGGGGGCCTACTTCAGCTTCTATGGGTGCATGGTGAGATGGTTAGATTCACCTCATTACATGATTTTAATCATCCCATTCAAGGACTTCAAGACAAGGCGCCAGGACTGTTTGGTTCAATCTTTTATTCTGATTAATGACTCAATATGGGTGGCTGTTGAGGGCCCCACAAGGTGGTTTTGCACTCTGCACTTGTGGTCCTAAGTAGGGATCCAATATTAGCTCAAAGCACCTTTGCCTGAATTGGAAATTCTCTACCTATGTCCATTTCAGATTAGCTCAGATCTGGTTGGAGTCCAAATTCTAGAGTTTGGTTTATTTATGGGATCTTTCTTTCTTACTTACTTTCTTTTTTCAAAGTTAAGTACACACACACTCATGCAAGTTTCTCACTAGGGCTGTCCATCCGACCATTTGACCAAGGGGGCCAACGCGGTTCATCCCTTAAAAGCCAGCAAAGTGAGGGTTTTTCCTTTTATCCTAAAGCTCGAGGAAAAGATAGGGCCCAATTTTTAAAAGCCCGCAACCTTGAGGGCTAAGCTAGGGCTTGATTTAGCAGGTCAAGGTGGCCCGGCCCGGCCCTTTTTTTATTAATATATAAATAAAATAATATGTATAATATGATAGATATAGATATTTACCAAAAAATATATATATAAAGAACCCCTCTAATTAGCAACTAATGACATAGCGTTAATATTTTGTCAAAAAAAAAGAAAATAACCAAATCTTAGGTAATTTTTTTTATGCATTTCCCAATAGAGATATCAATGGTTGATTCTACGTTTGTCCAACACCAATTTTTCCTTCAATCAAAAGGGAGGTTGTCATTGATTAGACTTTCCTTCATAATAAATTTAAACTATTGATAGTTGAGAGTCTAGATAGATGGCCATCAACATCATCATTAAGTGGGGTTGAGCTTTAGCCACCAACCATTGATCGATGCCAATTTCTTTCTATCCCCTTATTTCAATGATTATTGTTTCATTCAAGTAGACCTCGCATATGGAGTTAGAGTTTTTGACTATGACCCATGTTCTGATGCATCAAATCATCTGTCATTTATCTTAGATGGTCAAAGTTTAATTGTTTTGTTATAAATCCAATAGTCAAAGTTTAATTATTTTGTTATAAAATCCAATAGTCAAAGTTTAATTATTTTGTTATAAAATCCAATAATGATGTTGCAGAGAATTGTAAGTTATGGTTAGTACTAATTCAAAAGTGGCATAATGTCTATTTGAACCACACAGATATATTAATAATTTATTTTGAAAAGTTCTAATGCCTTTTTAATAAATAAAAGTCTAATTAAATCAGGTGAAACTAGTCAAATAGGCTTTAATGGTCCATAGTATTGCTTTATAGAAAAAATGTAGTACATAAATTAGTAAAATAGACTATAACTAGCTGAACTTCAATTAAAACAATCTTACTAATAGCCTGACAACAAACAAGACTGAGCACATTACTTAAATTATGTAACTATTGGTAGTGTGCTAAGGTCTTTAATAGTGTCATCCATGTCCTAATTTCAAGTCACAATACTATTAGATTAGCCTATTTCATTTAATCCTAAATAATATTTTTATATGAGGATAAATTAATTTGTTTCATTTATTCTTTTAAAAATGACACAAAAAGATTACTTTTGCATTGCACTGTGTCCATAGCTCGAATAAAGGAGGGTTGGCATCATAGTATAGAAACATCAACTTTTTTTGGTAGTTTGGTTGTATTTTGGTTTTATAGCTAGCTCATTCTTATTATTAGGGTATTTGTTTTGTATAATGTTATTGGTCTTTTTTCCTCTTTTGTTTTTTCCTAATATGATGTTTGTATTAATGGGGTTTGATTTATGATTGATATTTCTTTTTCTATATTTTTCCTTCTTTGCTTTATATAATTTATGTTTTGCTATTTTTTTCCTCAATGACAATGACCCAATGCTCCAAATTTTTCCCAAAACATCCTACTTTGGATTATTTTTTTTTAATTTATTGCTTGGTCTTCAGTTTTAGCTACTTTACTTTTACTTTCTTGTTAGATTTTCTTGAATTATTTTTCGTTAATCACAATATATTGTTTATGATTATTATGCTAGTCTCATTTGGATTCATATGATAGAGGAACTCTTAAGAGCTTAAGGAAACAATCAAAGAGGTGTTATTTTTGTATGATAACTATTTTACTTCTTTGCAGTTTTCCATAGTTTCTTTATTATTGTTTTAGTGTGGTTGCGAATAAAGCTTTAATCCCATTGATTTGATTAAAGGCTAATTTCTTAAGGAAATGGCTAATGTAGTTATAAAAGTCTTATGTAAGAATTGAGTGTTAGTATCAGAATATGAGTTCTTTATACTTAATTTTTCAAAAATAAAAAATAAATATAAAGATTCTTGTCTTTAAATCATGCAATAAATGGAGATTATTGGTAGTGGACGTTGATTTTGACCTGTCCAACTGACCGTTGTCCGCCCCTCCCAAATGAAAATCTTGGGCTAGCCACCGCATTGATGAGTCTTTCTATTGAGTCTCAACCTTGGAGAATGTAGGTTCCCTGTTTAGAAATCATGATAGAACCAACCAATTTATTTGCACTAAATTGAATTTCTAGGGATTGATGGTAAAATGGGTTCTAATAAAAGAATATTAAAATGGCAAGGGTGAAGGTTTTAAGTTGTGGGATTTGATTTTCTAAGATTTGATTTGATAGCTAGTGTGATGATTGGGCAATCATTTTCATATAAGCTTAAATTTTCTTTCCCGTTTTTTAATCTTCACCTTTTTTCAAAATTTCTAAAAAAATTCCATGCAAAACATATAAGCCCTAAACAACAAAGGCTGGGAGTAACGGGTCGAGAATAGTCTTCTAAATCCATGCATGGGAGAGAATTGAGGTGGGTTTACCTCTTGTAATGGTTGTGAAGGTGGCACCAAGCTTCGAGTAAAGGAGATACTCTTGAAATCTTCGAATGATGATATCTTTTGAGTTGTTCTTGTGTATGATCAACCCCTGCATGCCCTTGAGAGACATAGCCTTGGTATTCATCACCCAACAACCATTGTCTCTCTTCTTCATCTCTCTCTATATATCTCTCTCTCCAAGTATAATGTTATTTTTAAGTTTATTGTATGACTTAGATTATAGAAAATAGAAAGTAAGAGGGATTATAAATTATAAATAGAAGATGTAGAGAGAGGGGTTTTGAGAAGTTGGCAAAATGGAGCCCATGAGCATCTCGAGGGGACTCTATTTCTACCATTCCTTCTCCTGGTTTGCATATTTGCATGCACATGCACGCGGTGTCTGCAGGTCGCATTTTCTAGATTATATGTGTTGGAAGTGTGGGGGAGAGGGAGAGAGAGAGAGAGAGAGAGAGTTGGTTTAACTGTCTAAGCGTGGGTTTTATGTATTTGTAATCCTCGAGGGAAGTAGAAAATTGGAAACCCCACAAGAATAGATTGACTAGGGTTAGTCAAAGTCAATGCTGCAAAAAATATAACATCATGTCCAGACATTGAGAAAAACTTTTATCGGAGGAACCCCTTTCTCCGTATTCGATTCGTTTTAAAAGCAGAGAAGTCCTATTCTTGTTCAGGCTTGGCCCAAAATAGATCGGAATAACGAAAAAGAATTTGTTTAGCAGACCTCAAAATAATTAGGATAAGGCTTTGAGGATTATGAAAACTAATTTTCTTCAAAAAAAATTTTCATTGAGAAAATGGGAGAAATGCATGGGTTTCCTTTGCACATATGGGAAATATTCTTATGATGAGAACAGCTTAATGGGCCCACCTAGTACCCCATTGATCATGGGACTAGGGATGGAAAGAAACATTTTGGATTAGCCCAAATATCAAATTTGGAGTCAACCTCATTCTTCTAAGCCATTCATTCATGGCCCACAAATTTAACGACTTTACATTAAAGAAAAATTTTACTCTCAATCCAACAGTCAAATCCATTCATGCTGGTGAAAACTCGATAAATCTAGTATAATTTAGGAGGTCCCACATGTGCGGATGGCTTTAATGGATCATAAATTCAATCCCCATTATTTTGTATGGTGAGGAACCTATTCGTATGAATATTCCCTTATGTTATACATACTGATAAAAATTGAGGTTTTAAAATGGGAGAAATGATTTTCCTTTTAGAGTTTATTTTATAATAATTGAGATTTACTTTTTCTTTAGAACTCATGCTCACACACTCCCACCCACAAAGGATGTGTTTGTGCAAGCTTTTCCACGGAAGCAAAGCGGACAACCTTCTGTACATCTACACACAAATGTTTTATTTGTTTGGTGCATAGTTAATCGACGAAGAAAAAGGAATTACCAAGATGGAACTGGTTTCGGTAAGAGTAACGACCACGTTCCTTTCAGGTTCAGCCTCGTGCGTCTCGGCATCAGTGTCCGATCTCAAGCCTGCCCGACCTCAATGCCTTCTCCAATTCGGTCCCTTGGCCGAGGTGAACACTGAGCGTCCAATCCCCATTATGAGATGGGACAACCACATTGTAGAGCGCCCTGACAGGTAGGGTGGCCGCCAGCCATCGATAAGGGCTCTTTCCTATCAGCTGATGACATCCACATTTATGTGTGGGATTGAGGAAATATCCGATGGGACAGAATCCTCACCTACCCCCCACTCAGAATCCTAGGTATGGGCTGATGGGACAAGCACTCTCACATACCTCCACTCAGGAAGCTTCCACTCCTCTATATATACCTACATGGTATGCCCATTACAGGTACGCAATATACTATACTACATTATCTTGCCTGAACCTTCTTTTTCTTCCTCACTTCACCCCAGTTCAGTGACTGCACTAACTCAGGCATCGGAGTGCCTTTGGCTGATAGCAGCCGGGGCCCTGACTTTTGTCTACCTTTCAGGTTCAGGACTTCCATTACTTCCAGACTAGATAAGCAGCATCATTAAAAGCTTCATCATTGTCTAAACCAAGTCCATAATTTTCAGGCACTTACACTCTTATATAAGTTTCTCCATTCTATTCCAAACACCATGGGAAATCACTGCTAGCTTGCTCTCTGTTTTCGGGCTAGAATAGCCTACTCCTTATATATCTCCCGACCATTAGGATATTCTTCACTTACTATTTTCTTCACATCAAAATAGGTAGACAATTTAGGAAAAATAGTTTCCTCTCGAGAAATATATCTTTCCTTATCTCAGTCTATATATTTTTATAAATAAAAAGTTTACTCAATTAGCGGACGTTTTCACCAAAACTAGAAAAGTTTCTCTCTACATCCATACACAAGCCAGATTTAGGCAATACTCATCTCTGTTCATACCAAGTATATTAGGGCGCGTTTGACATTTCTCGCATTGTTTCCAATTATGTGCTCAGGTAAGAATTAATTGAAATCAGATTGTATTGAGGCTATGCTATGCAAAACTTATTTGGAAACATATTATGTTAGACTAGGGCAATAGGACCGTGCCCAATGCGAGCCATGACAAGAAAAATCATTAAATTTCTAAATAGAAGTATTTATAAATATTAAATGAATTATAAATGAATATCATCATATAATTCATAACACAAATACAATTGAAATTGAAATTCAAAAACCAAAGGTTTAAAGGAAAAGATAAGTAAAATGATCCAATCAATTTATCTATGTTTAGGACCTTGATTTGAATATATTTGTGCTTGGGCACAAATTTAGTATCAATTTCAAAACTAAATGTGGATTTTGAAATCAATTGACTTTCATAATAGGCTCCACAGATTGATCATGTAGAATATTGAAAGAGATATAAGGAAAAAAAAGTAGCAAAATGCAGTCATTTGGCTATGAAAGTGGCCCTCGTAAATTGTGAGATTAGAAATAAAAAAAAATTAAGTTTCACAATAGGACCCACAAATTGTACAAACTTGAAATAAAAAAAAAAAAATAGAAATCAGCTTCAATAATGAGCCCCACAAATTGATGAAAAACAATACAGTTGGAGCCGACAATGATCTATAAGTGAACCCCAAATTCCTACAGCTTGGATTTGACATGAGGGTCGCATAATGCCCACCTATCGTAAAAGTCTATGAAGGCGCCCATAAATGAATGAAGAAAAATGAAAGGATGCCGAGAAAAATCCTTGCAAAAGATCCGTCAACGGGGCCCACCTCTCAAATCCAAAGTGGTCAAATGCTCAGTGGACCGACTAATGATAAAAAGGGGAAAATCAAATTTTGGTGGCCGATATTTCACTAACTAAAGTCAAATGCCCATTGGGCCCACAAATGAAAAAAGGAAAAGAAACTGAAAAGAAAAAAAACTCTTATATCAAAAGGGTGTAGAAGAGATGCAAATTTTATAAGTTTGTTTAAACGTTCCTAAGAGGGATTGCAATGAGAGAGAAGTTAGGGAGAAAGATTAGATAGGAAAGGGATTTCCATTGAGAGATATCAGGAAAATTCAAAAGGACCCAAAGTAAGAGAATTTAAGATTGAGCTTTTCGTATATACCCCCTAAGGTTTGTAGGATTTGTATATAAGCCCCTGAGGTTTAGGTATTTGTAAATAGGCCCCTGCGTTTTCTTTTTAATACCTTTCATGTCCCCAAAATCAATAATCCTAACAAGAATGGATAGCCACCATGATATTTGTGTTGAGTTTTTATATAAATGACAATTTTGCCCTTACATCTATTAAATAAAAATGAGTATATTATTATTTACAAAAATATCATTATTTTATCTCAAGTCTCAATGGTTTCTGTCAATAACTCTCTCATACACATGACTAGGGGCAGACCTAGGACTGGAGCCCCCACCCATGTATGAGAAAGGCTCAAGTTCCCCTTGACCAAATTCTAAAAGTTCATGTTTATTTTTTAAATTTGCTCGTTCCCTCAATATTTCTTTTACACCCCCTGAACATGAAGTATAATCATGTATTTTGAAACTTTCATCAATCCAAGGATGGGTCATGTATGGATTGAATAAATCAAAACCGATTGTAAGTATTGGTGTTGATTATCGTCATGAACAATTTAGTTTTAAAGAAATGAGCCTTCTATTGATAAGAAAATGGAATTTATGTAGGCTTGTTCTATCCCACTAACTGCAATTGTTAATGTTACATGCTTTAAAAAAAAAAAAATTTGAGTCCAAGCTTTTGAAATTATATATATAAGGATAAAAGAGATGGATAAAAGTGTCATGTCACTCTAAAATCCTATGGTGGTTGGAAGACTATTAAGTTTGGGGACAAAGAAGGTATTAAAATGAAAATGCAAATACTAAAACCTCAGGGGTCTATTTACAAATCCGACAAACCTTAGGGGGGTATATACAAAAGGCTCTTTAAGATTTACAATGTGTGACCCAGCTTTTTATTATTTGTGACACTATTATTGTCATACACGGGACCCACCTATAAAAATTACAATGGGATATCCACCTCTAAAAAAGTCATAGAATTTACTATGTAGGGCCACCTCTTGATATTGTGTTTATGTGACCTACCTATAGGAGTTACCAAGTGGGGCCACCTATTTTATGCTTGTGAACACAACACCCACCGTTAGAAATTACAACATGGTACCCCATGTTAAGAATTAGAACATGGGACCCACATTTGTATGATTTAAATGTGGGCCCATGGCCCACCTTTATTGAAATATAATGTGGGGACATCTTTTTCGTGATTATGAATACGGGGCTGCATTTAGAACTTACGACAGTGTGTCCCCCTTTAGAAATAAGAATTTGGGACCCACATTCATAGTATTTACACTGTGATCTCACTTTTCTAGGATTTATAATGTGGCCCACCTTTTGTGATTGTGACCATGTGACCCGCCTTTAGAAATTACAAGAGTGGGTCACTTTCTTTGATATTGTGAACACGAGGCCTACCTTTATGATGAGTAGTAGGACTCTAAATTTGCTTCTTTAGATGGTAGGAGATAGGTAGAAAACAACTGCCACAGCAAGATATTTCTTTAAAAAAACGAAGTTTTTTTTTTCCAACTTTCGAACGCCCAGGGTTAAGATTTTGGAATTTCTTCCGGCGAGTTCAAGATTAGCTACCTGACGTGTTTTCTGCGATCTCATCTCATTGGAACATGGAAACATCTAAATGGCCCAATGTCAAACACACCTTAAAATCAGGTGCAGGCCAAGGTTGGGGTCAAAATCTGATTCTTGTGCTTGGATCTGACTCCACGCATTTAAGGCCCATTATCAAATTATATAAAGGCCCAGACTCTAGGACTGGAGCTTGAATTTACAAAAACATATGCAAATTTCATAAAAATGTCATTTTGCTATGACCTTATGTGTGTTATATTCTAATAGCATTTTCTTCAACATGTATATGGTTTGAGAGTCCATAAGCTCTAGCTATTTGGATAGGCAAAAAATACAGTAAAGTGAAGTTAAATGGGCCTAATAAATTAAGATTACAACTCTACTTTAATTGGATGAGTTTGGCCCAACAATAAAGTATTGTTGTCAGCCACATGTATATCCATTTCACTTCAACCCTAAATACTCCTATTGTCTTGAGTAAAAACGTGAAATCTATTCAACTTTACTCCCCCCCACCCTAAAAAAAGTATCTGGGTCAGCCCATTGGATCCACATCCAAGTCAGACCAGAGAAAGATTTAGGCCCATTGATAGCCTTAAGTGAAATTATGAAAGATTAAGGCCCATTGATAGCCTTAAGTGAAATCACACTCCAAATGACTAATATAGCCATGAACGGCAGGGTAAAAGGTGTCTAACCAGCCTTAATAAAAAGTACATATAAATCACTGATCCATGTTGCTCTCTATTAGGGGTGAAAGTGGGTCGGGCCGTCCGCGGTAGGCTCGGCCCGAGCTCGGCTCAAAAGACAAAAGAGCCGAGCTAGGGCCTAGGAGGAGGCCCGTTTTCTTAAAAGGGCCGAGCTCGAGCTGGATGAAGCCCGGCCCGTAAGCCCTAGGGCCTACATATATTAATACATATATTATTTATATATATATATATATATATATGTACACTATACAGTAGATAATACATATATGATATAACATAATCCATAAATCATAAACCTTAGTTTTAATCCAATATAAATAATCCCTAAACCCTAAATACTAAACCCTAAGCACTAAATAATCCATAAACCCTAAACCTAGGCGCTAAACCTTAAACCCTAATTTTAATCCAATATAAATAATCCCTAAACCCTGAGCACTAAATAATCCATGAATCCTAAACTCTAAATTTAAGCACTAAATAATCCATAAACCCTAAACCCTAAATCTTTATTTTATGATGCTAGCCGAATATTTTATTTTATTCTATCATGCTATTGGAGTTTAATTTGACTTATATTATTGTTGGAGTTTGATAATGCTCATCTACATTAACATTGAACTATTATGGAGTGTTAGAACTGGGCTCCCTTAACATTGGAGTGTTTGATAATGCTCATCTACATTAACATTGAACTATATCATTATAAAACGGGCCAGGCTTACAAGCCGAACCTAGGGCCTCAATCAAGCCGGGCTCAAAGGGCCGGCCCCTACTTAATAAGAGCCGAGCCCGAGCCAAGATTTTTTAGGCCCTCTCAAGCTCGGGCCGGGCTAGGGCCTGCTAAAAAATACTAGGGCCGAGCCTAGGGCCTGTCAAAGCCCGGCTCGGCCCAACCCACTTTCATCCCTACTCTCTATACATATTCCCCCACCAGCATGAAGTGACAAGCATCAACTATCTACACCACATCCCTGTAGGCTTGTCAATTGCTCTTTGACGCAGGGCCTATGATAGGCCCTTCGTGTTTGTATGTGAGGTGAATTAAAATAAAGTGAGGTGAAGCATCAAATCAAAAGAATAAAATATAGAGGGTTAAGATGGCTTTTTATTTTTATTTGCTTGATAAAGAATTTTTTTTTATTTTTTTGTGTAAAAAGAGGATTTTTTTTTTTTTTTGTTGAAACGAGGTTGCTTTTTTACTTTTTTTTTTTAAATGAGGGAATCTTGAATTTGCGTGCTTTTGACATGGCCCTTGTCTTTTCTTGTCCGGATAATGGAGGCTTTACCTTACCTCAATTCACCTCACATCCAAACACGGGTTTCACTAGATTTTAGAGGCCCTAAATGCAAGGGCCCCAACTCCTTACTCTCATAGTACCCCTCACAGTGCATGAGGAAGAGGTGAAGCGGAGTTACTGTTACTTATGAAAATAATGTTTGTTTGTTATTGTTACTTATGAAAATAATGTTTGTTTCCTACCTTTTCTACTCTTTAAATGACTTTAATGACTTTCTCTATTTTTTCTGCTTTCAATAAGGAAGTCTTTCTATTAACACTCTAATAATATCAAGTGGTAGGGTTAACTTTGATTGAAGTGAAATTTGGATAAATGCTAATTCATGTAAGGACATTGATTTTGAATGGCATAGGTTTTATACAGGTTCCTCTAATTTTTTAGTTTTTTTTTAATTTCAAATGATCTAGATTCATAAAACCAAGTGGTGGCCCTGAACTAAATTTGAGTCCATGCTAATTCAAATAATTTCACTTCAATAAGAGTTGATCCTTTCACAATATGTAGGTGTGTGTCCCACTTACAAAAGATTCAAACCAATTAAAATAAATTAATCTTTTATTAGTCCTTACCAAATTTCATTTTAATAGGAGAGGGCCCACATCAAATTGAGCTTAAAAATGCAATGTTCATAATGTGTTGATGGACCAAGAAATTTCATCCAATGATATTTATAAGTTCCTATTTGTGACAAGATGTTAATGTCAAAACACCCTTTCACAGTGTGAAGGTGTGGGTCCCACCTGCGAAAGATCCAAACCAGCTAAAATAAACAACTTTATCTTTTATTAGCTATTACCAAATTTCATTTTAATAGGAGAGGGCCCCACATCAAATTTAACTTAAAAATGCAATTTTCAAAATATGTTGATGGGCCCAACTATTTCATCCAATGTTGATTTTCAGAAAAGAAATTTAAAACATTTGATCCCTACTTTCTCTTTTGAAAAAAGTTGAAATTATCATAATCACGCGGTGGACCTAACTATTTTGTCCATTTATTTAAAATTAATGGCCTCATCTTTTATTGGCCTTCGTCAAAAAGACTCTTCCTACTTTCTCTTTAGAAAGAAAAAACCTTTCTACAGGATTTTAAGACTTATCTTTTTTAAATAAACTTTACCCAAATTCTAGCATAAATAGGAGGAAGAGATAATGCTCACTCTTTGTAAAATAGTTGAAAACCTGAGTTGCTATAACTATATTAGCGAAAATCTAAGTTATGGCCGACAGTGGTGATGATTTGTTATGCTTTCTTGGCCATTAAAAGCGGGCAAAAAATGCCCCATTTTTAGAGGGGCATTTTATAGAATTCTCATATATATTATGGGAGTTGCTATTGGCACATAAGAAATCTCCCTTCCCACACACACATTAAAAAGGAAAATAAAAAAAACCCTATGAAGTTACATTTTTGCCCGCCCTCCTCCTTTCTCCGCCCACGGGTTGCGGCCACCAGTTCCGGCCTGGTGGGGCCTACTGTTTGGCCCATCCAAATGGACTACAAAGAGCGCACTCCACCCCCCCCCCCCCCCCCCCCCCACCCCGTTTGGTCCATCCAAATGGACGACATCCGATTAACTGGACCATTGGATCGAGTGACTCCCATCTGAATGGCCTGTACACCGCTAAACTTTTAAAGCCCAGATGGAGGTGATGATGATCAGGGATGGAGCTGATTTTTTGTAAAGAGGAGGGCCCATGTGTGTCCTTCAAATCCCCCCATCCCCATTCCCATGTGGGTCCTTAGGCGAGCCCTGGACCATTGAGCAGACACCCTTATTCTCAGCTCGAGCTAAGGATATATATATATATATATATATATATATATATATATATATATATATATGGGCCCATGTGTGTCCTTCAAATCCCCTCATCCCCATTCCCATGTGGGTCCTTAGGCGAGCCCCAAACC
Organism: Umbellularia californica; assembly: GCA_028538565.1. NCBI lineage: Eukaryota > Viridiplantae > Streptophyta > Magnoliopsida > Laurales > Lauraceae > Umbellularia > Umbellularia californica. The sequence continues at coordinate 23,497,521 of JAPQWN010000007.1, forward strand.
ATTGAGCAGACACCCTTATCCTCAGCTCGAGCTGAGGCTAAGGATAGGAGGATATATATATATATATATATATATATATATAGGCTCTCCAAAGCTGCATCTTAGCTTATCCTAAGCTGAAATAAGGCTGGTCTCACAAATTAAAGTTGATTATATCTGTTTTTTAAATGATGGAACTGGAAAATTCACTTCTGATTAGATTTATCTTGATTTTAGAGACGATCATCATGCAAAAAATAATGATAATTGATTCTGATTTGTTGGACCAGCACTATTTCAGCTTAGGAGAGCTGGCCCCATTTATATATATATATATATATATATATATATATATATATAAAATAAAGGCTCTCTTAAGCTCGAGCTAAGAATAAGATTCCGTAAGCTCAATGTTTGTGGGGCCCACCCTTGGAGTGTCCAAGTGGACCAAATACACGACCCCCCTGAATTGCACATGCCCACTTTCAGTCAAATCTAAATTTACTGAACCGTTTGATCGACTGTGTACCGATCCGAATTGACTATTGACTATTAAGCTTTTGGGGTCCAGATAGATATAATAGAAATCACAATTAGGGTTGGTTTTTTGTAAATATGAGGGTCCTAGGGAGTCCTTGAAATCCCCCCATCCCCATGTGGGTTCCTAGGTGCGCCCCGCCACATATTTGAGCTTACTTTATCCTAAACTTGAGCTTAGGAGAGCCCCCCCCCCCCCCCCCATATATATATATATATATATGGAGGTGGTCCTGGAAGGACCGTCCTTCCAATTTACCGTGTGGACGGCCTATTTGGGCCCATCGTGAGATCCCACTGGTCATGGGACAAGGGGAATTGAAAGATCCAAGTGGGGCCAACTTACATATCAAATTTGAAGTCAATCTAATACTTCTAACCCCTTCATCCATAGTCCACAAGTTTAATAGCTTTATATCAAAGAAAAAAAATTGACACTCAATCCAACGGTCTAATTCATTCGAATCAATAAAAACTCATGGGATTTAGTGCCCATAAGGGGGTTATAAATGAGTGGTCAATTTTGATGGGTCAAAAGGTGGGCCCATGTGTGTATATACATATGAGGGGCTCAATAAACGAGAAGTTGTCCTGTTTATGAGGTATGCTAACGTTCCTTCTTTCAATCAAATTCCTCTTCACCAGTGAGAAGATGAAGTGGTAAAAGTCCACTTCTATCTCCATAATTAAGTTCGAGGCCCTAACCAGCTTTACTGTGCTTCTTCTCCGGTAAAAGTAGGCTTTACTGTGCTTCTTATCCGGCGTGAGACGGTTTTCTGTGGCTGTTGATAGCCTTCTTTTCTGTTCCTCCTCTACTGGAGTGAGTCAGTTTCTCTGTTGGCCTTCTATCTCTGAGGCTACTCTTTTCAGCTTCCCTCTGGTGCTTTCAGTGTGAAATTCTTTGCAGTGAGTGCGTGGTTTGAAACCAAAGAAACCTTATAGAGAAAAACAAAATGTAATGGGTGGGTATTTGGACTACGGCATTCTGAACCAAATGGAAGGCTCCTCCTTTAAAAAAAAAGCGACCCATGATGTTTCTGTAAGGAAAGAATGATTGCTGGAGAGCTTGAGGTGAGATCATTCCTGATGGTGGCGTGGCGAGCCTCTCCAAAACAGAAGATGGTCTCTGCAGAATGTCCAGAGAGCGGCCAAAGCAAACTAGAGGAGGTTTCCCATTCCAAATTATCTCCACTATTGCTGACAATCGCCATTCCTTCAGCTTTAAAACACAGGAGGAGGTAGACATAATATGGAGAAAAGGCCCCTGGTTTTTAATGGAGTTCTTCTGGCTATTAGACAAGTTGATCCCATGTTAGCATACTACGATGAGAAGGTTGATTCTATATCTTGCTGGATTCAGATTCATATTCTTCCCCTTTTGTATTTCAAATAATCCATAGTTAGAGCAATTTGTTCCAAGGTGGATGCTGTCCAGGAAATTCAGTTTTAAAATGAGGAGGGTAATCCTTAGGATGAAATTATTAAGAGTAAGAGTTATCATGAAAATTAAGGAAGACTTCACTCCATCCGTTGAACTAACTGATGAAAATCGATGTTTATATTAAATATGACAAGGTGAAAGCCATATGTAGATTCTGTGGTTTGGTTGATCATGAAGAATATGACCAAGTATTCCATACACCCTCCCAGAAGTTCCAGGAGAGCATAGTGAATGAGTTCTACTGACTATCCCCAGCCTCACTGAAGGGGAGGTGCATTACCCTTTGGGGATTTGACAATTCAATGCCATTTAGACATTCAATCCCCAAATTCATGACTCAAAAACACTAAATGTCACCATAGTCGTTTGACCTTAGATCCCATGATATCATGGGTTTTTAAAAACCCATGATATCATGGGATCCAAGTACTTTTCAACTTTTAACATGTAAATCCCATGATATCATGGGTTTTTAAACCCATGATATCATGGGATCCAAGGCAAAAAAAAAAAAAAAAAAGGAAGACCGGAGTCAAAGGACTCTAGTGACATTAGCTTACTTTGAGTCATGAATTTGGGGATTAGGTGTCTAAGGGTTACTGAATTGTCAAATCCCCTTACCCTTTGGAGAGTGGATGCTCTGGAAAATTCGGAAGAGAGTTAGTCAGGGAATGGGGTTTCTCTAGAAAGCTCGAGCAGAGAGGGGAAGGGGAGACAAATGAGTCTCAAAACTTGGGGTCGAATGAGTCGACTCAACAACGTAGCCCAAGTCAGGCTAGAACAAAGGATGGGGACTCCTCTAATGGTAGAGTGGCGGGCGGGATCTTCAGCTAGAGAAGGATAGTGGAGTGCAGGGCCCATTATCCTCTGGTTTCATTAACAGAGAAGATAAGGGTGATCATTAATGGATATTGATGAAGGGAATGTGACATGCCATGAACCAGGGAAAAACAAGGGACGGATTGTGGCAGATTGCATAGAAAGGAATTTGAGGGAGAGATGCAGTGAGGAAGGTGTTATCACCATGTTCAGGTCTATATCTCAACATCAAGCTCCTGAAGTTGGAAACACAAGAAAAATTTATGAGGTCGGACCAGATAATGGCAAATCCATTAATCCTATACTGCTACCTCTGCAACTGACACCACCCCATAATCTCTTCTACGCCCTGAGAACGATGTAGTGTGCACAAACATCAAGGATTAATTTGGTGTTCTAATGGGAAAATGTTTGTGAAACAGCAGACCCCGAGGAATTAAAAATAAAAAAAAATTCAGTCAGCACAGTTTCTAATATCACAAACTGTTTTGAATTTATTAAAGGTACTATTTTGAATTGTAGGTGTTAAAACAACCTTAACAATTCGTAAGCCCAAGAGATTATCCAGGGAACATAATCTGAGTTTTCTTTTTCTAAAATTAATATTAAGAAAATGGCTAGAAGGTTCAATCTTTGATAATATGAAAGCGATTCCAGCAATTGGAACAACTGGTCTGGCATTATTTCAGCAAGAGTCTGTTGATTAATCTATAACAGTTAGAGATAAATAGTTCTTACCTTTTTCGATCAAGAGTTCATATGGGGACTGGTTTGCTAATTTCATCCAGGGTTCTCCTTATCCTATGGGGAAAAAAAATTAATTCTTGGAATAATATGACCGATACAGGCAAGAGATATAAGGGCCCATGGAAGATCATTGGTGACTTTCATGAGGTTTTAGAAAATCAAAAGAAATAGAGGGGCTAAAAAGCTAAGCACGCTTTGGAATTCATGGAAAATATGGCGATATTTGATCTTGGTACTATTGGACCTGAATTTACTTGGTCCGATAAAAGGAAAGGACTAGCACATATTAATGAAAGACTTGACAAAGGTATCGGTAATATTGAATGGTGCAACCGCTTTCTAGAGGCAGCTTTTCAGTGCTTACAGCAGGAGGCTCGGATCATTCCCCAATTCTCTTCATTGGTAACCCAGAGAGACCCAAACTTCCTTGTCCTTTCAGATACCATAGCATGTGGCTTAGAGATAAAGAATGAGAGCAAGCTATTCTTAATAGATGGACTAGAATTGAAAACAATAATATAGAGAACATTAATCACACTCTTCATCTATTAGGCAAAGACTTTATTAAATGGGAAAAAAGCAGTTTTGGTAAGGTGGAAGTGGTTATTAAGGAAATTAGAACTGAATTAGAGAATATTAAAGACAATCCTGTGAATGCGCAAAATGTAGAAAACTTTATTAGAAAAAAGGATGGAAGAGGTTGTAAAATTTTACTGTTACCGATAAAAAAAAAGAGCAAAATATAGAAAATTAAATTAATCTCAATAGAAAACTTGATAAATACCTAGTTATAGAGGAGAATTAATGGAGACAAAAATCTAGGGAACTTCAGCTGAGTGAAGGAGATAGAAATGCAATTTTTTTTTTCATTCTAGCACTATTAAAAAAAGGAAACTGAATAGGATTGACAAGATTAAAAATAATGATGGAAAATGGTTGGACAAAGGAGAAGGGGTATGCCAAAGAGGATGTGGATGGAGGTGGTAAATATGGATATGAGGAAGTGTAACTTATCTGAGAATTTGGCTCAAGATAGATCGGAATGTTAAAATAAAATTCGTGTCGCCGACCCCAACATTGTTGGGACAAGGCTTTGATGATGATGATGATGATGATGACGACGATGATGGTGGTGGTGGTGGTTGGACAAAGGGAGGATATTGGAGATGCTTTCTCTGAAAACTTAATGAAAATCATGGAATCTAGTGGTTTGAGAAACCTTTCTGAAATCCAAAGTCTGATCACTCTTATGGTAACAAGGGAAGAAAATATCAACCTTAATGTTGTTCCTACATCCATCAAGTTAAAGAGGTCATTTTTCAATTGGGTTTTCTTAAATCTCTAGGTTCTTATGGTTATCCAGCCAAATTCAATCAACAGATGTGGGTATCAGTAGGAGATGATATTACCAACTTTGTTCAAGAATTTTTAAGGAGTAAATATTCTCTTAAAAATATTAACAAAACATTTATTATCTTGATTCTAAAGAAAAATAACCCCCAAAGTACCAATGATTTTAGACCGATTAGTTTAGCTACAAGATAATAGAAGTTATAGTTAAAAAGCTTAACAAGAATCTAGGAAGAATTGTGGGCCCATTCCAAAGTGATTTTTATCAAAGATAGATCTATTTTAGATAATTATATTATTTCCCATGAGATTCTCCATTTCTTCAATAAAAAAAAAGATGAAAAATAAAATCAAGGGGGCTAAACTTGACGTGGCAAAAGTGTATGATCGGATGGAATGGGATTTTCTTGCCAACAGTTATAGAGGATTGTGGTTTACACAAGGAATGAGATTGTATTGCCAAAGGCTATAGAGGCCATTGGTTTCCACAAGGAGTTTATTCAAATGATAATGGCTTGTATATCCTTAGTTTCTTTTTTAATTATGTTAAATGGTCACCTTATAGAAAATTTTCTTCGAAGAGAGGTCTACTACAAGGGTATCCCCTCTCGCCCTATCTTTGTATCCTAGGTGCGGACGTCCTCTCTCATATGCAATTAAAAGCAGAAGAAGAGGGTGTTATTCATGGTGTTAAAAGTTGCTAAAAGGGCTCCAATACTCACTTATTCTTCGCTGATGATAGCCTCCTCTTCTATAACATTAGAATCAGTGAAATCAAGAAAATTAAGGAAGTCTTAAAGTATTGTTCTATCAGGCCAGCTCGTTCATTTTAATAAATCAGCCACCTACTTTAGTAAGGGCACATGTAACACGAGATGCAAGGAACTATGAAAATTCTGGGGGTCAGAAGGGTGAGGGACATTGAAAAATACTTTGGTAACACCCGAATTATAATTTTCAAAACCTGATATCTAAAATAAATGTAGAATCGTGTCATGGCAGATCCCTCTTCTATCTCTAGCTGGTAGAAACGCCCTCATTAAAATTGTTGCTTCCTCAACTAATGTTGATAATGTGTTGATTCTCAAGCTCCCATCTAAAACTAGTGTCGTGTTGATAAATTATTCAAAAACTTCTTTTGGGCGATACAATAGAGAATAAGAAATTTCATGCTCTAATCCGTTGATGATGGGGGCCTGGGAATTTGTGAAACTGCTAACAATAATCTGGCCTTACTAAGACTGGTTGGAGATGTTTTTCTAACGAAGATCTTCTTAGTTCCAAGATTCTCAAAGTGAAGTATTGCCCAAACAAACTGCTATTGGATGCAAATTTTAAAAAAGGGCAATTCTTGGTTCCTGAAAGGTTTTGTGGAAGCAACAAATTTTATAAATGAAAAGGTGGGAGTGGATTCTAGGGAATGGTGAGAACAACTCAGTGTGGAGAGGTAACTGGATTCCCTGTGCAAATGGGCTGAGAAATTCATTTCTAATGTAATTCGAAAATCGTCATCAAAGACCTATGGGATCAAGATAGGAAATGGAATGTGCAACTCACTAAAGATGCTGTTAACAATATTTCTGATGTGGAAAGCATTCTAAAAATCTGCATTACACAATATAGCACAAAGGATAAAAAAAATCTAGAACTTCATGAAAAATGGTGCTTTATCTACAAAATCTGGATACAGCATCATTTGCTAAGGAAGGTAATCAAGTTATCAGGCCCATGATTAAATGAAAGTCTCTATAGAAACTACCTATCCACAGGAGAGTTCTTTTTTAATGAAAATGTCTCAACAATGGTATCCAGGTGCGCAAATTCCTTTTAATAAAATACTTGGCATTAATGCCTTCTGTCCTACCTGTGATAAGGATGATGAATCAATTGAACATGCTTTGTTTCTATGTCACCATGTAAGGGCTACTTGGTTCAGATCCAAGCTAGGATTTTCATCTCATAATTTTTCCTCCAACTCGATATCTGAATAGCAGAAAGATTTTGTGGATTTGTTCGACTCTGAAGTTCTAAATATTGATTCTCTTTGACAAGCTTGGACATTGGCTTTGTAGTGGGCTCTTTGGAAGAGCATAAATGGCTTTATTTTTAGAGGAAAGAAAATCCATCCTCTAAATACTCCAAATGCAACAAAAAATGTCATTTTGGATCCCAAAATCACAAAGCTAAAGCCGATTTTAAATGGTGATGCTAGCTTTCATCAAGGCTTGCCCTTTAGAGTGATGGAAGGATCGGTCCTTTAGAGTGATGCAAGGGCCATTTTGTCAACCTTGAATGAAGCTGAGGCAAGGGATTTTCATAAATTCCTCACTTTGTCAAATGCTTTTGAAGTTGTGGATGTGATCAATGGCAGCCCAGACTAGTCTAGCGGCCCTATTTTGAAAGGCATCTCTTTGGTGGTGAATTCTTTTGAGTCACTTGTTTTCCCATGGATTCCTAGGAACCTTAGTATGGTTTCACATAATTTTGGTATGAGAACTTATTTGGAAAGGGGGGATAGGGATTTTTGTTGTCTAGGTTGTTTTTGTCGTCGTCGTCGTCGTTGTTTTTCTTTTTTTCTGTCTGGATTGTTGTTCTTCCTTATTGTCTTTTCATACTGGTTTTTAATGACATTTCCTTTGTACCATACATACATACATACATATATATAAGGTACTTCATGAGCAAGAAGCCTAATCACACCCTATTGAAACAATTTCATGCATTTATAATTGGATCTAGAAATAATGGAAATGATCACTCCGGAAATGCAATGAAACCAACAGACCCATCTTCTTTGGCCTCTTATATTTTTATAGAACTGTAGTTCTTTGGTGGATTGATGTGGAAATTGGAACTTTAGCCCCATTTATGAGGCCTATAATTGAAAGAATGTGATTACTCAAACCCAAATATTTGACAGCATGCAACAGACTCGTTCAAAGAATTGGGGGAAATCATTACATAATTATCACATCAGAAGAACCACAGCATCATCCAACTATAATATTAGGATTAACTTCTTTTCTATCATGGACTGGAACCGTACAATTTGTATTAATCAATGTAGCTTGTGGAAATAGTAACCCAGGCCTATACCCATGTGGGCCATGTATGTAAATAGGGCCATGTATGTAAATAGTGACCCAGGCCCATTGGCCCACAGGCAACCCACAAAGATCCTGCATATCTCACTGGTCCAAGTCTGCATGCAGTTACTATCATTAGTAGATTACATTAGCTTAGCAAATTCAATTAATTTAATTGTAATTTATTTCTTTCCTTGATTGTAGTTGTAGCCATTGGCAAATGGCAACTCTTGTATTATAACTAGACATCAATCCCAGAAGCCAGAAGGACCCAACACTCCTTTGCACTGCAATCTTGTTCTCTTATTCTCTGATTTCATGGTATCAAAGCTCCTGTCAGAAAGGATGTCAGAACCCTTTTATCCCTCCCATTTCAGTCTCAGCCCATTTCTCTCAGACAGCTCTCTGGATATTCGAGTCTGTGAGAAACTAGAAAGAGAATTCTGATTTCTATGAGCGCTGCCAGTCTTCATCTGCAATCAAGTGAGAATATCATCATCAAGGCTCTGGAATAACTCAGACGACCAATCACAAAGTGGGCCTCACATATGATCGTCAGTTGCCTGTCAAGACTTCTCCGGAGTCAAATGGCCATCCAAAGGATTTTAGTTTTTTTTTTTTTTTAGAATTTTTTGGAGCACATATAGGTTAGTTTTTCACACATCTCTGCATTGGATGTTTTTTTTACTAGTTTTCATCGAATCAGTAGATCTCATGATCTAATTGTTATAATATATGGAAGAGGAGAAAGAAGAAGAAGAAGAGAGTTGGAGAGAAGGTCATGCTATTACAGAGCATCGACTATCATATTTATATTAATGTAATGCCTTAATCAAGGCTCTAATTTAGTAAGGATTACAAATCAGATACAAATTAGAATCACAAAGAAAGGAAAGAATCAATCATATCCTATACATAGAAGGAGAGAAAAGTTAGGAACTAAATCCTATCCTATCTGTATATCCCACGTATGGGCTTGCGGGCCTGCTGGGCCTGCTATCTTCTACACTCCCTCTCAAATTGATGAGGTAAGATTGAAAACATCAATTTGCGAGTGAGATCATGATGACGCTGTCGAGGAAGGGCTTTGGTGAAGATATCTGCTAACTGGTTAAAAGAAGAGACATGAGGCAGAGTTATCTTCTCAGTAACGAGATGTTGACGGATGAAGTGACAGTCAATCTCAATGTGTTTTGTTCTTTCATGGAAGACCGGGTTGTTGGCAATTCTAGTAGCACTGGTATTGTCCCCATGGAGAGGTGTAGAGCTACCAACAAGAACACCCAATTCACACAGAAGGCGGCGGAGCCAGATAATTTCAGCACTAGCAGAGGACATCGCCCGATATTCTGCCTCAGCAGAAGACTTTGAGACAGTGGTCTGTTTCTTGCACTTCCGTGAAATGAGAGATTTTCCAAGAAACATACACCAGCCAGTGGTAGACCGCCGAGAGTCCGGACAGCCAGCCCAGTCAGCATCCGCATAAGCTGATAATTGCAGAGAAGTATCAGAAGGGAAGAAGAGACCATGATGAAGTGTTCCTTTAACATAGCGGAGGATGCGTAACGCAGCAGCAAGGTGTGGTTTGTGAGGATTGCTAACAAACTGACTGACCGTATGAACGGCATGTGAAATATCCGGCCGAGTCATAGTTAAGTAGAGCAAACTACCAACTATTCGCCGGAAAACAGAGGGATCATCCAGGGGAGTGCCATCATCGCAACTAATTTTGCTGTTCAATTCCAGAGGCGTATCAAAAGTGGGAGCATCATCAAGCCTGGCTGATGTGATCAAGTCTGTCGCATATTTGATCAGTGGTACGCACAAACTCCAGCCCCAGAAAATAGGTGAGAGGACCAAGATCCTTCATCCGGAAGTGGCGAGTAAGGTGGTGTTTGAGATCCGTAATGCCGGCAGTATCATTTCCACTGATAATCATATCATCAACATAGACCAAGAGGAATGTGTAGCCCTTCGATGTCCATCTGAGGAAGAGGGAACTATCAGAGTGACTCTGACGAAACCCTGCTTGAAGGATTGCTGCCCGGAATTTATCAAACCAAGCGCGGGGAGCTTGTTTAAGCCCATAAAGAGCTTTCCTCAATTTGCACACATGCTTTGGAGGACAAGCATATCCTGGTGGAGGTTTTAAATAAACAGTCTCGCGCAAGTCCCCATGTAAAAAAGCATTTTTGACGTCCATCTGCCATAGAGGCCAGTTGCGAGCTGCAGCGACACAAAGGAGAGTGCGAACAGTGGTCATTTTAGCCACAGGTGCGAAGGTCTCCTCATAGTCAATCCCATACTCCTGCTTATAACCCTGTGCGACTAATCTGGCTTTATAACGGTCAAGACTCCCATCAGAGTGAACTTTTATGGAATAGACCCATTTACTGCCAATAACAGATGCATCAGCTGGGGTCGGTACCAATTCCCATGTGTCGTTTGCTTCAAGAGCAAGCAACTCCTCAGTCATAGCATCCTGCCAGTAGGCAATCTTCGAAGCCTGTGAATAAGAGGTGGGTATAGGAGCACTATCCAAAGAAGTGAAAAGAGCAGGAAAGCCATATCTGTCAGGAGCAACAGAAGGGCGACTAGAGCGTCGCAAGGGTATGACATTATCAGTAGAGGAAGGAGTAATACCTGAGGGAGCAGGAGGCAGCATAGGGATAGGATCAGGAGAAGGAGGCCCCACAGGTGGAACCGTAGTACGCCGGACATAGACATTAGTAATAGGTGGTGGGGGAGAAGTAGTGGGAGGGAATTGTGGCAGATAAGACACAGCAACAGGATGAGTGTCTAAACGCAAGGAAAAAAATGGAATGTGTTCCAGGAAGATCACATTGCGAGATATTCGCATGCGTTTCTCGGATGGAGCATAACACAGAAATCCCTTGTGTTCAGTACTGTAACCGAGGAAAAGACATTTGGCAGCCTGAGGTGACAACTTAGTGCGCTCTGTAGGTGGAAGATGGACAAAGCATAAACAACCAAAAACACGCAAGTGAGAATAGGAAGGGGTATGACCAAAGAGAGCTTCATATGGAGTAGTCTTTCCTAGAATGGAGCTAGGATGACGATTGAGAAGATGTACAGCCGTCTGTGCAGCATCGCACCAAAAATTTGGAGGGACTAAGGATGCAAGTAGGAGAGTACGAACAGTTTCAAGGAGATGCCTGTTTTTCCTCTCCGCAACACCATTTTGCTGTGGAGTATGTGGGCAGGATTTTTGGTGTAGAATGCCTTTATCAGATAGGAAGGCAGAAAAATCATGGGACATGTATTCTCCGCCGGAGTCAGACCTAAGAATTTTTATATCCTTCTGAAATTGTGTGTGAACCATATTGTAAAACTTTTGGAAATGAGAAAAGACTTCAGATTTGAAGCGCATGAAATAAATCCACGTGAATCGAGAATGATCATCAATAAAAGTCACATAATACTTAAACCCTGTCCTACTCAAAGTGGGTGCAATTCCCCAAACATCAGTGTGAATGATATTAAAAGATGATAATGCACGAGAACGGTGTATAGGAAATGGCAAAATATGACTCTTACTCAAACAACATGTTTCACACTTTGATTGAAGTAAGGAGGACATCATTTTATTATCAACAGTGGGTTCTAAACAACCAATTTTAAACAGAGAAAGTAAAGAAGCATTGTTCACATGACCAAGACGACTATGCCAAATGGTCCACAATTTATTGAAACTAGAAGAAGAAGAAAATAGAGAATGATGTCCAATGTCCAGCAGGAACAGTCGACCATGTAGACCTTGGACAAAATGCTTGAGATGGAAGGACAATCCCATATATTTTTTCCTACCAGTCAGATGAATGGGAATAATGTTGCACTTATCCATAGTAGGAATTTGAAAATAAAAATAAAAATGCAGCAGTGAGTGTTCTTTGAAAAAATAATAGGGGGCTGGGGAACTCTTATATCTAGTAGTAGAAATGGAAGATCCCTCCTTAGCATTTCCGAATTCTGATCTCAAATCCAAGTCTTAGATTATGTGGATATGCTTTTTCTTCACTTGTGTAGGAGAAACTAGACTAATCAGACCATTAGTGTAGAAGATAGCAGGCCCAGCAGGCCCGCAAGCCCATACGTGGGATATACAGATAGGATAGGATTTAGTTCCTAACTTTTCTCTCCTTCTATGTATAAGATATGATTGATTCTTTCCTTTCTTTGTGATTCTAATTTGTATCTGATTTGTAATCCTTACTAAATTAGAGCCTTGATTAAGGCATTACATTAATATAAATATGATAGTCGATGCTCTGATACCATGTTATAATATATGGAAGAGGAGAAAGAAGAAGAAGAAGAGAGTTGGAGAGAAGGTCATGCTATTACAGAGCATCGACTATCATATTTATATTAATGTAATGCCTTAATCAAGGCTCTAATTTAGTAAGGATTACAAATCAGATACAAATTAGAATCACAAAGAAAGGAAAGAATCAATCATATCCTATACATAGAAGGAGAGAAAAGTTAGGAACTAAATCCTATCCTATCTGTATATCCCACGTATGGGCTTGCGGGCCTGCTGGGCCTGCTATCTTCTACACTAATGGTCTGATTAGTCTAGTTTCTCCTACACAAGTGAAGAAAAAGCATATCCACATAATCTAAGACTTGGATTTGAGATCAGAATTCGGAAATGCTAAGGAGGGATCTTCCATTTCTACTACTAGATATAAGAGTTCCCCAGCCCCCTATTATTTTTTCAAAGAACACTCACTGCTGCATTTTTATTTTTATTTTCAAATTCCTACTATGGATAAGTGCAACATTATTCCCATTCATCTGACTGGTAGGAAAAAATATATGGGATTGTCCTTCCATCTCAAGCATTTTGTCCAAGGTCAAGGATTGGCTGGATTCCTAGATGGAACTTCTCTTCAACCAACAGGGGACAAGGCCAAAGCAAACTGGACTCAAAATAATTCCAAGGTCGTTACCTGTATTTTAAATTCTGTAGATCCTTCTATCACATTGTCTCTGAAGTCATTTAGAAGGGTTTCTGAGATGTGGAAACATCTGAGAAAGCTTTATATTCAGACCAATAAATCCCAGAAATACTATACTGACATTGAATTGGCTAAATATTATCTAAAGGGAAAAAACCATGTAGGAATGCTACAATGGATTCCTTATGTTGTGGCATGAAAAGGATTCTACAATCCTTGACACTGGGGATGTTGTTGCCCATCCTCAAGTGCTCAAATTACAAGAGAAATCAGAGAATAAGAGAATAAGATTGCAGTGCAAAAGGTGGTCTCGTTCCATTGGGATCGATCTCTATATACAATACAAGAGTTGCCATTGTAATGGTTACAATAACGCAAAGAAATAATGTGATCTCCTAATGATAGTAGTTGCATATTGGCTAACTCAGACCCATGTGTGACAATATGCAGGATCTTTGTAGGTCACTGGTGGACCAAATGGGCCTGGATCACTATCTTCATACATGGGCCACATAGGCTTGGTCCTGGGTCACTATTTACAGCTTGATCATCTATATGAATGCAGACGATGCTAAACAAGTAAAAGGTAAAAATCTATCTAGTGCACAGAAAACAGATCTCAAAAACCAGTAGTAGCGAATAATAATAATAATCAATAAGGTAGAACAAAATCTTTCTTATATAAAACATTGAACAGAAGGGACCTTAAATGACCAACCAGATTCTGAACCATGTTTACTGAAACAGCAACCTCAACCATCAAATTATTAGCAGTACGGCTTTTTCTTTTTCTTTTTTTTTTTGTTCGGGGGGGGGGGGGGGGGGCGCAAAAACAATCACGAGTGTTGCGAAATTAATGCAAATTCAATAGCTGAAACTACTGACTGAACATTCCGATAACCAGATCTGTGGATATAGACTTCACCTTTTTCTCAAATTTCTATGAAGCACACCCACTGAATTAATCAGCACAACAGTAGTCACGTTGTAACTAGTGAAACTGTAAATATATATCCACAGATAAGAATAGATTAGGAAGACAGATTCTCAAGATTCACATCAACAAACCGATAAAAGTAAAACAGATAAGAAATTATTGCATCAGTAACTAACTGCAAGGATCCCATCAAAATAACCAGTCATAAGCAACTATAACAGTACTAATACCATGTCCCAAAGTTCAACATATAATTATTCTAATGCATCAAGATGGTGCATCAAAATCATAAAACTCATTACCTTGCATAAAAGTAACTACCAATTTTGAAGCTTGCTGCGAGTATCAGGAACCAAAAGCACACACAAAAACCATTTCGCAACATCGCTGATGTTGCTTTGCTTGGTATCTCTGCTAGAGGTTCAAGATCACCCCTTCTCATGCCATAGGAAAGGAGGAATCTAACATCACCCTTCTTTACCAACCAGTGTTTTGTACTGCCAGTTACCATCAACTTACTCATAAAGAAGGCCTCAGCATTGACATGGATTGAGCTAGAGGTGTTTGCTGAGTTCTGTTTAATAGATTCGACACTCCCATTCAGAGAATACTCTGCAGCAAATGCAGGAGGTGAAGGGATGGACTCCAGCAAGCTACTAAACCATAGGGATTTATTTGAATCACCTTCATTTTTGATATCTGCACCAGAAAATATTGGAAAAGAAATCTCTAGATAAGATGGATAAAAGCTGAATAGTCTGGTAAATCTTTAATGTCATATTTTCTTTGAGCAGACGCTCATCATTACATAAATGGATTCATTTCTTCTTGCAACACAAATGATGAGAGAAAGCTGCATCACAAAGACAATTCCCCTCGAAAGATTAAGCTCTACCTGATTCAGTTGCCACATTGGTCGCTTTAAAATTGTTATTTTCATCTCTTGACCCGCCACTTGGCACTAGCTTGTGCCCTGAGGAGGATGCGCCTTCCGAATCAGGTGCTTCTGCGGCCTGCTGACTTGGTGGATTTGACTCAGCAATTACTCCCCCAGCCTGCATACAATTGATACATTACTTCGGCACAAATTTCAAGACTCTCGAAGTAGAACAATGCAATCGAATATTATTGAAATAGGTGCATTATGCACAATTTTTCCAGGGTTGTGTGTGTGTTACCTCCACAGCAAGATTGGCCAGATCCGAAGTATAGGCATCTGCATTCAACTGCTCACAAGAACCCAAAGCCTCCTAATCCAGGTTATTGTCAGTGGCAGGAAAATGCATAAGTAACTTATCGACGTCTAATCCTGAAGAATCAGCCTTAACGGGATTTAAAAGATCATTCACCTCAAGGAAGAAACCATCTTCGAAAGCAGTAGAAGAATCATTATACTTCAGGTGGCCATTGACTCCTTCACCGCTAAAGCAATCAACTTCCTTATCATTAGCAGCATCATCCATTTCTAAGTGATTTTCATCATTGAATTGAGAATAAGTCAGACTAACTTCTGGTGAATATATAGGTTTATCCATGCTATCAAAGAAATCTTGGTCACCATGCTCTTCCAGTAAGATAGTATTTTCACCCATATTACTGAAAAGTTGTTGGTTGTCATGCAGTTCCATTCGGTTGGGGAACTCATCCATGCCATCAAGTAGCCTCTGGACATGAACCCCTTCAAGGAGTCCAACAGTACTGTAGCCACTATCAGGCCAATTGAACCCCATTACAGGAGCCACATTTCCATATGTAACACTCATCTCTGGAGTCTGAAAAGCAGGAAATATAGCAGATAAAACCCATAAGAGTTAACAAAAACTCTATATGAACTGAATAAAACCACAAAAGAGCATTGGACTAAAAGAAACTCAGACTACAGCTGAGCATTTTCAAAGGCAACTTAGATAAAACATCAATCATAAATACACCAAACAAGAATAAAACAGGCCTTACCAAACCATGCTTTCAACTACTAGGATTAGGAATGCGTGAAAATCAGAGACATAATACTAAAATATATCCATATACGTATCTAGAAAAAGGTCAAAAACAGAAATGCAATGCTCAACGTTCTGCTCAGTGATGCTCAACTAATGAAACACCAGATATACACCAAGCATAAAAAGAAGCACATATGCGCATGTGGCAAAACTAGACAGACTCATCAAGCCTCTGTATAGGTGATTCATATTTGGCACACACATAAAAATAGATGAGACATTTTCCTTCTTTATTGTCAAGTTCAGTACTAAACAAATAAATTCCCATAGCTTTTATATAACATTATTTTACAGTAAAAAATGCAAGTATGATAATATTCCTGTATAACAACAACCAAATATTGTTTGACTTTGGCCCTATTCAGATACCAAAGTATGAATGGTGAATATTTTTCTGACTCTGAACAAAACAATTTTTATTAAAGCTAAATAAGGTTCAGAAAATTGAACAGTGCATATGAGCTTAATGAGAAGGAGTGATCCTATGATACAAAGGAACAAGTAATACAACTCATATGTTCTTCTTAGTGCAATACATTATCTCTTCCAACTAGGATCCATGAAAACTCTTTCATAAGGAGAACCCAATGCACGAGATCTAACAAAGTCAATCCAAACCTCATGTGAACAACTTCCACTCATACACACTCCACTAGATATGCTTAAATTTCCTCCAGTATCATTGGTGTAAGAAGGGCTCATACAACTTATTTACGTCAGAGATGCTGCAATCTACAAAAACTCTTTGCATACTTCTTTAATGAGTAGGCCTACTATGGCATCGACACAAGTTTCTTCCCATCCTTCTTGAAAAGTAGGTATCCTTCTTGCTCATCACGTTCGGCGTCTCAGTCACATAGTTACAATTAATCAATTATAAAAGAATGTTGCAATCTTCCATTGGAGTTAAATACACCAAATAGAATCAAAACTAGCAAGACTCTCCTAAGCTGTATGCAAAACACTTCAGACTAAAAGCTCTTTATGCTAAAAAAATCTCCCACTCTCCGTTTTAATTACAACCCTTTACAACATACAATTCTCATAAAAATCTCCCTTGATCACCATTTAAGCCACTGTCTATCATAATGCTAACAGAAAAATATTGCAATGTGCACATAGATAATTTGCAGCCTCATATTTCAATACACTAATCTCAATAATGGAACTTGCTCTAATATCAAAGAACGCTAATCTGGATGCAGACAAGAGCAAATACAACCATTGGAAAGGCCACAAGGTTCCCGGTTCAAGTCATTTTACCAATCACATAACAATAATAATCAGGTGGCATAACCAAATTATTCAAATACCACTCATGCTAATATTGCTAGATGCAGAGCGCAGCATACAATAGTTCTTCAATCTAACAAAATAAATTTCAAGAAGTATGCTCACAAGAAGAAAACGAAAGGTAGAATATTAAGCAGAAAAGCACAAAGAATACAACAGTAGTAGATAGTAGAGTAGTAGAAGTAGGAGCAGAGGATGATAGGAGAACCCAGTAAGAAAGAAAATGCTAATATATAAGATGTGCTCCTAAGAGAACTGTGAGAAAAACATTAGAGACAGGTTTGTGGCCCTGCCTGGTACCCTTCACGAGCAATCCACTTCCATCAAGAACAAACTCGACACTCATCCAACTGTTACTGTTGGATTGAAATGCAAAAAAAGTGACGCCTTCTAACACCATAAACATTAGAAGGCCCATATATCAAGGGGTTATGATAATCTATTGAGGATCGATATTTTGCACACCACTAGGTCTCCTATTAAGATCTTTCCATCCCCACCTCCCATGATTGACATGGCCACAGGTGTGCCCCACAAAGCTGTCTCTAATGGGTGAATCTCATGATACCAGTAAAGGTAAGCCCCAGTATGACATATTCTCCCTTCACAATGTTTGCATGAAAAAGTATTGTGGTAAAATCCAGCCCGGATGTGACATATTTGACCACACTTTACCACAAGCTGCCTTTTCTCTACCTCGTAAAAGAATGGTAAAGTGCAGTAAAGTCGATACAAAAAACCACTTTTTGACCGTTTTCTCTCCCACTTTACTCTACCAAATACTTTATCTCACCTTTACTACGATGTGACATCCACCTAGTCCCAACTATGTTGAGGTCAACCATATGATTCTATTTCACCATCTCAATCTATCCAAAGCCAAATCCTCTAATTGGTTGCACTTCTTTATATCTATCCTTACTACTTTGTCCCCTTCGGCCTACCCTTTTCCTTGAGGAGCCATCAACTTGCACTGAGAAACTATTCCTCACCATTGCTGGTGTTGGCCTACGTTGGACATATCTAAACCATCTCAAATGAATCTCTCGCTTAATTTATCACCTATTGATGCTGCCCTACATGCTCCCAAATGCACTCATTTTTTATTCTATCTTTTCTACTTTTACCACACATCCATCTCAATATTCTCATCTCTGCTACACTCATTTTTTGCATGTGTTGTTTCTTAATCGGCCAGCATTCCACTCCATAAGTCATAGCTAGTTTAATCGTTGTATTGTAAAAATCTTCCTTCAAACTTTTTTGTGTGTGCCGAGCACAAAGCACTCCAAAAACAAGTATCTACTTCAACCATTCAACTATTATCTTATGCTCGACATCCTCTCAACTGCCCCATCCTTACTAACTATAGAGCCAATGTA
This sequence comes from Umbellularia californica, assembly GCA_028538565.1. Lineage (NCBI taxonomy): Eukaryota > Viridiplantae > Streptophyta > Magnoliopsida > Laurales > Lauraceae > Umbellularia > Umbellularia californica. The sequence continues at coordinate 23,516,080 of JAPQWN010000007.1, forward strand.
TCGAAGGACTCTCTTTAACAAGAATTATATTTCTTTGCACATCCCCATTGACGTTGCAATTCATAATTTCATATATTCCATTTTTATACAATTCATTCTAAAGCCCCAGGATGCCGAAGCCTTGCACAATCTCTCAAGTTTCGTATTCATGCCATCTCTCGATTTGTCCACTAACAATATATCATCTACAAAAAAAATACACTAAAGTACCTCATCTTAGATATGAGCAATTAACTCGTCCAAAACCAGTGCAAAAAGATACGCTTAAAGCTAACCTTTGATGCAAACTTATGGTCACTAAATTTTCACCTATCCCTACTCAAGTAGTTCTCACACTCATTGTGACTCCCTCATCCATATCTTTCATGATATCAATGTAACCTCTTAGGAGACTCCATTTATTTTAAACCCACTAAATCAAATCTCTAGATATCTTGTCACAGGCTTTCCCTAGCTCGATGGAGACCATATGAAGATCTCTTGTCTAAATGAGAAGATAACTTTCTTAGCTGACCTCTCTAGCGTTTAATCAAATTGATTTTCAGATATTTTGATCTATTGTTTGACATTTAGAGAGATGGAATATCGAATACAGTAATATTGATTTGAATGTCTAAAACACAGTGCCCATTAGGGTCGACTGTTATTCCATTATAAAGGGGCTTGATGCCCTGATTACATGCAAGTATATCTTATCTACAGCCTAAAAACTGTTTTACAAACTAAGAACGTACAAGTGGCTTTGACTAAGTAATATATGAAGACTGGCCCAAATGGGCCTGGGCTCGGATTGACACCCCCCCTCAAATTGATGCTGGGGAGTCATAAAGCAGCAATTTGGAAACAAGAAATTGATGTCGAGGCCGAGGAAGTTCCTTTGTGAAGATATCTGCAAACTGAAACTCTGTAGGAACATGAGGTAGACTAATGACATCCCGTTTATATTCATCCCGAATAAAGTGACAGTCAACTTCGATATGTTTAGTACGTTCATGGAAGACGGGATTTTCAGTGATTCGGATGGCCCCAGTATTGTCGGCATGCAATGGAGTAAGAGAGGTTTGAGTGAATCCAAGTTCTGAAAGAGGGCCCCGTAGCCATAAGATCTCAGAACAAGCAGAAAACATTGCCCTATATTCAGCTTCCGTGGAAGATCTGGACACACGTTCTTGTTTCTTGCATTTCCAAGAAATGAGCGAATTTCCAAGGTACATGCACCAACCAGTAGTAGAACGACATGTGTCCTGACAGCCTGCCCAGTCAACATCCGCATAAACACTCAGATGAAGAGGATTGTCCTTTGGATAATACAAACCACGAGGGACAGTTCGTAGCAGATAACGGATAATGCGCTTTACAGCTGTCAAATGAAGATGTCGAGGAGCAGTCATGAACTGGCTCACAAGATGAACAGCATAGGATATATCAGGTTAAGTGATGGTGAGATAGACAAGACTGCCCACCAGGCGCTAGTATGTATGAGGATCAGGAAGAAGATCGCCATCATCTTTACTCAACTTGAGATTTACCTCGACAGGTGTATCAACAGGCAAAGAATCATGGAGGTCAGCCAACTCAATAAGGTCTGATGTGTATTTGTGTTGATTAACAAAGAGACCTTTGGGAGATTGATGCACCTCTAAGCCCAAGAAATAATGCAAAGGGCCCAAATCCTTCATATGGAAGTAAGTCTGGAGGGAATCTTGGAGAGATTTGATCATACCAGCATCCATGCCAGTGATAATAATATCGTCAACATATACCAGAAGCACAGTAACCCCAGTAGAGGTGTGGCGGAGAAAGAGAGATGGATCATTATTAAAGGCTCTGAGTAAATCCAATTTCGCACAAGCAACCCCTGAAGGTTTCGAACCATGCCCGAGGAGCTTGCTTCAGACCATAAAGCGATTTTTTCAACCGCCAAACGGACCTTTTGGAGGGAGAGGGGATGCCTTGTGGAATACGCATATAGACCTCTTCTTGCAAATCTCCATGGAGAAACACATTTTGCACATCCATTTGGTATAATGGCCAAGATTTAGATGCAGCAATGGCGAGAAGTGACCTAACAGAGGTCATTTTTGGCACAGGTGCAAACGTTTCCTCATAGTCAATGCCATACTCCTGTCTATTTCCGAGTGCCACAAGGCGAGCTTTGTGTCTATCCAAGGATCCATCAGATTTAAGTTTGATTAAGTAGATCCATTTGTAACCAATGGGCTTAACTGCTGAAGGACACTCCACAATATCCCATGTGTGATTCAGATCCAATGCATCTAATTCCTCCTTCATGGCCTGGTTCCAGCAATCGTGTTGGACAACCTGCAAATAAGAACTCGGGATAGAGATAGAAGATAGGGTGGTCATTAAAGAAGTATGGGTAAATCCATACCGCTCAGGAGGTCTAGAATTTCTAGAGGAGCGACGTAAGACAGGAGTAGGTGTTGAACCAGTTGCCGGTGGAGGATCAAGGGGAGGGCCATCTGCAATGGGAGGTTTTTTCCGTCGGTGATATATAAAAGCAGGATTAAACCGAGTAAACAGATGGGTGATCTGAAACACCTGGTAAGAGTGCTGGTGAAGAGGGATGAGGACAGTCCAGGTGAGTTTGGAAGAAATATTGATTTAAAAAAAAATAACATTTCGAGAAACCCTGATACAACGACCAATGGGATCATAACAAACAAAACCTTTTTAATTAGTGGCATAACCCAAAAAAGCACACCTACGAGATTGTGCTGTTAGTTTTGTTCTTTCTGTGGGAGGTAGATAAATGAAGCAAACACAGCCAAAGGTATGTAGGTGATCAAACACAAGATGATGCCCAAACAATTTAAAATGAGGCGTTAAATGATCAATAGTAGGTGATGGAAGGCGGTTTATGAGATAGACAGCCGTGGTGAGAGCTTCAGTCCAGAAACGAGGGGGAACTGATGATTCAATCAGAAGAGTTCTAATTATGGTCCTGCACAACACATCCAGAAGAAGAAAATGAGACATTGTAATTATTTTCAACAAGTTGACCTACAGAAACCAAATTGGTAGCAAGATGAGGAAAAACGAAAACATTGGTTAAGGGTAAGGGGCCAGGGGTATCACCAACAGAGGTGATGGGGAGATGATCTCCGTTGGCAGCTTGAACAGTGAGATGACTAGTGTAAGGGACGACATTCTGTAATGTTATGGGTGAAGAGGTCATATGGTTACTTGCACCAGAATCTAAGTACCATGTATTGGAAAGAGAGGAATCAGTAACTGCGATGTTCATGGATGCTAAGGCATTGATAATCATTTGGTTAACCATCTCAGGGGTGAGAGGAGCTGGAGACGCAGATTGGGATAAAGAACCAGGCTGTGAGGATAAATCATACTGCAGAGAACCACTGAAGTCAAATGATGCATATGGTGGAGTGGTCACAGTGTAAGCAGTAGGAGCTGACGACACGGTGGAAGTACCAGGGCTTGACTACACATAATTGTGGGAAGTAGAATTATGAGCCTTCTTCCGACATTCTTCAATAACATGACCAGTGGCTTTACAATATCTGCAAATTTTTGCCTTGCATTGATTTGCATAGTGACCATATTTTTTTGCAGTTATGGCACTGAATTTTACTGATGTCCCGAGGAGGTTGTCTGGTTGTGGCAACATAGGCAAATGGAGCCTCAGCAGATCTCTGTTGTTCCAGAGTAGTTTTAGTAGCTAGACGCTGTTCTTCCCGCAGAAGTTCCTAAAGACAGGCATCCAAGTTGGGAAGAGGAACCCTGCTCATCAAGTTCGATCAAACTGTCTCAAACTCCAGACGAAGTTTCATAAGAAGTTGATCCCGATGACTACTTTGCTGTAGTGGAAGTAATTCCGGTAGAAGTGCTGCAGATACCGTGGCAAATTTAATCTCATCATATTCGGACCACAGTCTGCGGAAGCCATTGTAGTACTCCTGAATAGACTGGGTGCCTTGAGTGAATTGAGAGATTTCAAGTTCCAATTGAAATTGGCAAGCAGCATTGCCTTGTTGATAAACTTTCTGAAGATAGTCCCTCATTTCACGGGCAGTTTTGCAGGATTTGAGGTTGAGAATAAAATGTGACTCAACAGAGCCCAGCAACCAGGTCTTGATTTTAGCATCCTTTGTTTTCCAAGCTAAAATCTTTTTATCATCTTCCGCAGGTTGATGTTCAGATCCATCAATGTGTGTCCATAGTTCTTTTCCTTCCAAGTAAATTTGAAATTGGAAGGCCCATGAGGTATAATTTGTTCCATCAAAGCGAATCAGGGCTATCTCATGTTTTTCCATTACTAAAGACTAGTAAGAAGTACACACAAATCAGTCCTGGGGCAGCAGCACCGTTGTAGTCCAATTGTAGACAAATAGACCACAGTCACAATTGATAATAACAGATAGCAACTAGCAGACAAAAGCAGTAGAAATCCAGATCAGGAAATCCAGATCAGTTCCCAGTAGACAAAAGCAAAAAACAGTAGAAATCCAGTAGAAATCCAGCAGTCACAGGAGCAATAAAAAACAGCAGAAATCCACTAATAAGCAGCAGGAATTAACAGTAGGGATCAACAGTAGTCATCATTAGTTGATAAAAAGAGGGCAGCAGCATCAATCGCAAGCATGCACAGCAACAGGGATGTAAAACGTCCCTGCCGGCAGTGGGTAAATCCACACGTGGGCCCCATTTGGTGATCTGGACACAGATCAGAGTGTGGGGATGAAAAGAGAGGAGTTTTATGCAACTACTGGAGGTGGTCCCATGAAAATCAAATCCAGATCCAGGATTTTGGACGGCCGAGATGAAAACTATTGGAAAATAATGAATTTTCACAACAAATGGTAGAAAACCTACCTCTGATGATCAAAAAATCAAGAAAAATTCTTCAGAAATCCAAGAAGCTCCAAGCGACCAAGATGGTAATATTCTGCTGATGTGTTGGTGATGATCACAGGTGGGCCACGTCTGATCTGAGATGATCAGGGAGGATCAGAGATGATCTGGCTGAAGAGGATGATCACAGATGATCATAGACTGGCTCCCAATGTTTGGAAGATGAGTTAGGAGAAGATCAAAGATGGTCGACCTTGCTCTAATACCATGACATTTAGAGAGATGGAATATCGAATACAGTAATATTGATTTGAATGTCTAAAACACAGTGCCCATTAGGGTCGACTGTTATTCCATTATAAAGGGGCTTAATGCCCTGATTACATGCAAATATATCTTATCTACAGCCTAAAAACTGTTTTACAAACTAAGAATGTACAGGTGGCTTTGACTAAGTAATATATGAAGACTGGGCCCAAATGGGTCTGGGCTTGGATTGAAATTGTTTAAGTCTTTACTCTATTACTCTCTCCCATGGTTTCATAGTGCGACTCATAAGTATAATTCCACGATAATTGGTGCATTTCTTCTCCATTCATCCGACACTTTTTCCTTATTAATATCTTATTGAAGAGCCTAGTTAACCAGATTCATCCAATTTCTACTAAGCACTTCCGCACCTCTAGTGGAATGCCATCTAGCCCAATAGCCTTTCTTGTCTTGATTCTCGTCAACGTTTTCTTCACTACTGCTATCCTAATTCTAAAGTAGAATGTATGTCCAGCTAATGAAGTATCCTCTCATTCCTAAGCCTCCTATAGAATGTTCACTTTGAATTTGTTAATATAGTTTCCACCTTACTTTAATATCATTGACATTCACTAAACCTTTTCATATCATTGCCCTTTCACTTAAACCTTTTAATTGTCACTCTAATTCATTCGACATGATCTCAGTCCCTACCTTTTCTTTTCCTCATACTTGTGAGGTTGAGAATATCTCTCCCTCTTTGTTCCCAACTTATTATATAGATAATCATATGCCTTGGACTTGTATCACTTCTACTTTCTTAACTTCTTTCTTTGCCTTCCCATACGTTTCACAATTTCCATATTCCTATTTCCTTTCCAAACTTTGTAACATCTTTGCTCTTAAATGACTTCTTGAACCTCTACACTCCACCATCATGTTTCTTTATCAAAGTGTCTTTTCCCTTTTGGCTCTTCAAGCACCTCTTTTGCAACCTTTTTGACATAGTTATTTGAATCCACATAACCACAGTTTCTCCCCGCAAATTTCGTTCTCACCCTCTAGTTTACTTTATATTTAAATGTATTTGCCCTTTTACATTTTAAATCTCAACACCTTGTTTAAGGTTACCATTATTTACCATTCCCATCTTTCCACTTCGAATGCAAATATTTAAAACCATTCCTACAAGCAAAATGCATATCAATTATAAGGCAATCCAACTCATGGGCCCACTTAGATGTGTGTCTATCAATGGGAGAAGGGCAGATGGAAATGTATCCTTATGGACAAAGGGGACTAAAAAATAAGCACTACCAAATTATGCTAGCCCTTGATTTAACAGCCTTAAAATTTAACATTGTCTTAACAATAGATCTCGAAATTCAATCCCAGAGTGAAAGTTCAATGATTGTAAAATTAGGGCCCAACGCTAGATCATGAGATGACCAAGGTATCAAAAGGGCCGCACAGAACAAAGAAGGGCCCAAGTGGGCCCTATTGAGTTGGACTGCACAAGCAGTTTGATCGTAGGAGAATATTTTTCAACCAGTATCATGTGTTGTGTGGTCAAACTCTCTATGGGAGTAACCTTAGTCTTTACAAGCTAGTTGACCATGTTTTCTGAGTAGGAAAAAGTCTATTTGGCTCAATTTAGTTCGACTCTTATCATCAACATGAAAGCCTTGTCGATGATGATAAGAGTCAAACTAAATCGATTTAGTTAGACTCTTGTAAGTAATTAAATGCTCCACTCTCTCGTAGTTCGTCTCTTATCATCAGCATCAAAGACTTGTGTTTGTAAACGAATCAAGAGATGGTGTGAATGCAAAACTCGAGAGATAGCGGGAGGCTTTAAAATCCAAAGGCTTTAAAATAAGCTATACAAAGACGGAATATATAGTTTGTAACTTCAGTGAGCATACGGAAAGGGTTGAAACTGCTGTGAGAATGGAAGACCATGAGATACAATAAAGTGATTCTTTCCGCTACCTTGGCTCTATAATTAGTAAGGATGGCAAGATTGATGGAGATGTCAAGCATAGGATTAAAGTGGGATGGTTGAAGTGGAGACTTGCTTCGGGAGTGCATTGTGACCGACGAATGCCAATAAGATTGAAGGGGAAATTTTACAGGGCAGCGATTAGACTAGCTATGACCTATGGAGCAGAATAGTGGCCAATCAAGAAACAGCATATGCACAAAATGGATGTAGCAGAGATGAGAATGTTGAGGTGGATGTGTAATAAAATGAGGAATGATAGAACTAGAAATGAGTGCTTTCGAGAGCATTTAGGGGTAGTAACAATAGGGGATACAATTAGAGAAACTTGTTTGAGATGGTTTGGGTATGTCCAACGTAAGTCGATAACAGCGCCGGTAAGGAAAAATTTGGCTATGAAGGTTGATGGCCCACCAAAGGGAAGCGGTAGGCCTAAAAGGATGTGGATGGAGGTAGTAAAGATAGATATGAAGAAGTGTAACTTATCTGAGGATTTAGCTCAAGATAAATCGGAATGGAGAAACAGAATTCGTGTAGCCAACCCCAATATAGTTGGGACAAGGCTTTGATGATGATGATGATTTGTTACTACTATAACGTCAAATGCCAACACAAATTCTAAGCTAACGTCTCCTAACCCACCATTCCCTTCTCCAAATCCTAATCTTCCATGCACTCTCATATACCCTCAATCCTTTCTTGCATGCCATTTAAATTCCCTCCTCGTATGATATTTTGACTGACTGGAAGTTCTTATGTCCAGCCATCTGTCTCCTCCAAAAAGTCTCTCAACACTTTTATCCGATCCTACTTGGTGTGCGTAGACACTAATCATATGTTGCATACATTCCTCTACCGCTAGTTTAATTGCTACGACTATAAGTCTATCACCCAATCTCTTTACTCCCACGATCTTTTCTTTCAAATCCTTATCTACTACTATACCTCTCCTATGCACCATTATCGTGCAAGCTCCATATGGCCTCCCTTGTGGGGCCCACAGGGGCCCATTATAGTCATAGGAAAGGGCAATGGAAAAGGCCTTGATGGGACCCACCTATGTGCCAAATTTCTCGTCCATCGAAGCATCCCAACCCCATGATCCATGGTCCTCAAAATTAACGATTTTAAAAGGCTTTCTATTTCCACAAATTTAGTACAATAGTCAATTTCTTTCAGACGGGAGGGAAACCCTTGGATCCGGTGACATTCAGGAGGGGTTGCCAGCTTGGATGGATCAAAGGGGTCCCAAAGTGGGCCTTACTAGGCAAGCCATACAACCCTCTGCATACAGTCCATCTCATAGGATAGGGCAGCCCTATATGCATGCATACATACACACATACATATGCGTATATACATATATATATATAGGAGCCCCCCCTGCTGAGCACCAATGCTCACCATATCGTGAACACACTTTCTTGTGCGGCTCACACGGGGCCCCACTTGGGGATAGAACAAGGGGGATCGAAAGATCTACCCCCACCTACCTGTGTATGGTGACAGAAGCTTGAATCATCATCCTAACCACTTGATCAACAGCCGATAAGTTTTCACCATTCAAAACGAGTGCAAGTTGATCCAACGGTCCAATCCATTCAGATGAGTGCCAAACGTAAGATTGGTGACTATCAAGGGGGGTCCGTATTTTTGGGTTGGGCTCTTCTAAGAAACAACCATGAGAAAACCACATGGGGCCATGCTAATCATGGGGATGTGGGGGATGTAAAGATCTCAATGAGACCTAGTGCTTTGCAAATTATCAAACCCAATTTATCATCCTAAACCCTTCATGCATGGCCCTCAAGTTAAATTTTTTTATAGAAGGAATCATTTTTTAACGATTTCAATCCAACGGTAAGTAACAGTTGGATGGATGTGTGTCAAATTTGGGCTGGTGCCAAGTCACGGGGGATAGTGAGTTTAAGGAGAGTTGGAATGTTGGATTGATGATAAGGGGGTCCCATGTGCCTAAAAGGGCGAATATGCAAAATGTCTCTCATGATCCGGTTTATATGGTCTTATGAGACCTTTTAAGTGATCGAATGGTTGTCACTTATTTATCTTTTATATACATCAAAACAAACCTGAAAAGAGGATGGGACATGATTCTGGAGGTGGAACAAACAAAAAAAAAGGGGAAAAGGAATAGAACAGGGAGGAAAAAGAGAGGAAAAGAAAGATTAGGAAGAAAGGAAGAGAGAAAAGGAAGATCCAATGAAATATCCTACCCACGGCCAGTTCCCCTATAGGTATGCATCTCTCTCAATCTAAAACCCTAACCTCTCTCTCTCTCTCCTGCAGCAGTCCCTAACGCCCTCTTTCCTCTTTTTCTCTCTACATGCCCTTCTCTCTCTACACCGAACCCTTACATAACCACATTAGTGCCCTTCTGCTCTCTCTCTCTCTCTCTCTCTCTCTCTCTCTCTCTCTCTCTCTCTCTCTCTCTCTCTCTCTCCATTTAAACAGAGAGATTAGAAAAGGGGCGTTGGATCGAGACAAACAATCCAACGATTCGGAGTTGGGTCTGGACATAATGATCATATTGTCTCTGACGGTTCAATTCGCAGGAGAGGCTCTCCATACATGCATATATATATGTACACACACATAAGGGATGACTCAGATGCAAACTCAGTCACTGGCCTTTTCTATGACTTTAAATTCAAAAGGGGGCGGTTGGACGCCGTTTTGCTAACGATTCCTTGGAAAAGACCCGTTAGGTTCTGATGCGCCCAATGCACGCCACGTTCCATCATTTTGTTGTCCTCTTGTCTCTTTGCTTTTCTATGTTTCTATCAAATCTCATACATGCTTCCTGTGTAAATAGCATGAAGCCCCTGTGCATCGCAGAGGTTAAGTCCTAAATAATATATTAAAACTAATATCCCATTCTATAAATATATTTATAACAAACTAATTAAAAAATTCAAATCAACCAAAAAATTATGAAAACCAAACCTTTCATCACTTAATCCACGCCAGCATACACTAAATAAAGGATTCATATGCATTTATGCTCATTTTGAATACCAAATAAAAACTTTAAAAATAACCTTAATTTATAGAGTTGGAAGGCATTCCTTTGAATTGGGTTACATCCACACAAATGGGCCCAAGAGACATTTCATTGAAGAGGCACATATTTAGCCCAAGAGACACCTTTTATTGAAAAGGCACATATTATGTGTTTTTGAAAGGACACATCCACAAATGGGCCCTAATAAGCTGATGTGGCTTCTCATAAGGCCAGAATTAAGGGTTTTTTTGAGGTTTTTTTTGCAACCAACATTCAACTTTTAAAGAGAAAGGAATAAAAACTTTAAAAATAACCTTAATTTATAGAGTTGGAAGGCATCCCTTTGAATTGGGTTACATCCAAAAAAAAGGGCCCAAGAGACATTTTATTGAAAAGGCACATATTTAGCCCAAGAGACACCTTCTATTGAGAACGCACATATTATGTGTTTTTGAAAGGAAACATCCACAAATGGGCCCCAATAAGCTGATGTGGCTTCTGCTAAGGCCAGAATTGACGGGTTTTTTGAGGTGTTTTTTTGCAACCAACATTCAACTTTAAAGAGAAATAATAGATGTCCAGAACTCCACCGTGGGACACATAATGATAATCCAGACCGTTCATGATGAATGCTATCCCCTCCAGTGACAGTATAAAATTTCACTTTAATAACAATGGGTCACACAATCACATTTAGGACATGAATGGTAATGTGATTGCCGCAATCTTATGAATTAGGACTTGAGATTGCTCCTACAATAGCCATGTGTTATACTTTTTCGCCATGATGGCATTTCAAAGACACTTCGAAGAGAACTGTAGTGGTGTGGTTCGCACAACATGGAGGAACATGCCTATTAGCCATCCACTTGGCAGACAAGTTAAATCCTAGGCCCTGATATGATGAGCTAATGGACAGGTGGATGCACATGAAAATTTTATATCAAAATTATAGTCATTTAGAGCATGAAGGACACACAGGTCATGTCATGTGTGTTGTAATAGGTGGATATCATTAGCTTACAATCAAATCTTAAAATAAGTCCCCCTGCTGACGGACATGGGTGTGAGAGTAACAACACGAGCTCAAGTCCCCAATGTAGCAGGAAAAAAAATAATCTGAAAAGGATATTCACAATAATTGGCTACTGTCTCCATACATGAACAATATTAACTTTATCTATGTCAGCTTCAGGATGATATTATTTGCAATTTTGTATTATGTGCCAACATCTATAGATGTGAATGCAAATCCATATATTTTCATAGCAGCCATGTTTAGGTGTGCTGGATCCAATCCACCCACTAGATTTATGGAAGTGAGGATTCCCAGATATTCTCGCTGTTGGTTGCAGCAAGGAATTCAAAAATAAATTAATTAAAATTTGTGTCAATTGTTTTTGAGGAATTCTCCAGTTCTCAAAAAGAAAGTGATCAGGACACCAGTATTCCAGTATCAAATGAGCACATAGGAATGAAGCAGATTCAGTGAATGATCTAGTAGTCAAACAGCCCAAGTCACTGGCTCAGCACATCCCAATGTAGCTCTAAGAGAATAGATCGATGATCCATTACAATTCAGCATGTCACCTTAAAGAGTCATGCAAACCCAATACGTATGGCCATTTATTCTAGATCCAACCAACTTTCAATTGCACTACTTGGTCAAAGGTTCTGTCTATCGAAATAAAATGAAATAATTAGATAGTCTTTAGATACAGTAGACAGCACTCACCAGCTCACGATTAATTGGCAGAAAGTAACTTGGTTCACCAGCATCAAAGGAATCCTCCTTGCCAGTCTCTCCCTGTGGTGACAGTATATCATCATCCCATTCCTCCTCAATATAAGGTGCCCCGTACTGCTCTCCATTCTTAGGACCCGAGCCACTCTTCTCAAATACTTTGCACACCACATATGCATCCTTCCCAACCAAAGACCAAGATAGAAGAGAAACAATCCAAATTAAATTACATGTAAAGAAATAGAAAGAGAAAAGCAAAGACCTGTAAAGAGAAAAAAAGCCTTCCTAACTGCTTCCAGGAAAAAAATATAAAAAGAAAAATCCTTTCCCAACTACATGGAATAGGCTTTTATAAGGTCTACTTTTCCACTCAAATGCTATCAGAAGCATATTCTTTCTAACCTTTTACAGAGAGTACTATAAAGATCACCCCCTGAAAATCTCCGCCACACCAGGTGGCAACTAGCAAAGACACCATCATTTGATCATCATTATCATTATCAGCAAAGCATCATCCCATCAATCTCAGGATTGGCAAATGCATATGTTTTTTGTAAACATTGATCTGGTGGACCAAAATGAGGATAGACTGCAGTCCAATTGCAGTGATCAGACAATCTTGACCATCCGATCATTGTAGTGTTAAATGTGAACTGCTGCTCATTTATTATGCAGCTTAATGTGCATTTGCATCAACTTATATAACCACCAGAGCTTAAAATTTTTTTTAGGATATAATGCATCCACAGGATGTTATACCACAGGATAGTTGTTAGGCTCTGCTGAAATGGAAGGAAATAGATGGTAAGATATACTGGATTTTGAGTTGTTTCCAGAGAAAAACCCAGATATGGCTTGTGAAATGAGCCTTTCATTGATACTTGGGAAACTTTTTGCATTTCTTCCATGTTGGTTATAGGTCATTTCAGTCAGAGATACTATGGAACCATTTCAGTCCCATTTTCAGTAAATTGGCAAGAATGATGACCCAGCCAAAGATTGGAAATCACCCATTTCAGCCAATCTTATAATCAGCTTCCATCATCTTCTCTTCAATTTCTTTCTACTTAACTACTCATTCCTTTACCTGTAGAACACCAGCACCCACAAGCCCACTATCTTCAAGCCTATACTCATGCATCACCCAATTGGTCCTCTCCCCATGAGGGGTCCGACCAATGTAGAAGACGAGGGTCCTCTTCATTCCAACGGTCCGCACATTTCGCTGGATTGGGCGATCCTTTCCCGTTGTCCTCCAGTATCCCTGCTGAGTGATCCGGTTCGTCCGTGACACGCTTCCATACTTCTTGTCTAGAGTGCTAAAGAAATACCACACCAGGTCTCTAGTCTTAAGCAGAGATAGACCTATTCAACAACAAGAGAGAAAGAAAGAGCAATTACAAGCAAAAAGAAAACAAGGTTTTGGATATATTTTTTCTAAATATTAAAGGTTCAATAATTTAGGTAACTCTGAATGGTGCATTTCATAGAAGTTTCTTTTCATATTAAAGTAGTTATTTCCCAAGGGGTGAGACCACTCATCACAAAACTGTTTAATATATTAATGATAATTACCATTTAGTATTATTAATGATAACTGTTTAAAGGGTGCGTCCTTCATGTGGCATATCAAGACAACCTCCATGTCTAACGTAGGAGAACCCAATAGTTATTATATTCCTTCCTACTCACCCTTTCTCATTTTTTATATTTGAAAAGTTCCTTGTTGGCACTGGACACTCTGGTTCACTATTTTCTGGTTTACAAACCAGTAAAACAGAATAATGGCATTGTATTCTAGCGACAGGCTGTCCACCATTTCAACTGGTACATTTGGAACTCCTCCCCTATATGTGAATCATTTAGTAGATTCAACAAACACAAAGGGGTGCACAGTACAATCCAAGCAACCACACTGGTACTATGGAAGAAAAAATAAAGAAAGCAAAAGCAAAGTAAGCACACCAAATTTACATGGAAAACCCTCTAAAATAAGAGGGAAAAACCACGGAGCCACCGATCAAATCCACTGAGCAAAATAGGAGCTACAAGCTTCTACTTGCCAAACTACTATTTCACTCTCTTGATAGAAGAAAATCTCTTGGTTTCTCACTAACAAACAAGAGAAACTCACCTTGGTATTCTAGGGCTTCTCTTCAACTCTCTCTGCAAAACTCTCTTATTGCTTGTCATGAGTTTTAATAATGAATAAGAGAAAAAGAACAGAGCTTTTAACTTTCTCTACACTCACATGTGGGTCACACAAGTTAGCTTAAGTAAAACCCAACATGGGCCTCACATGAGGATGGGCTCAAAAGACCCAACAAAAAAATCCAGTTATAACATCAATGATATTTATGATACTAAAATTAGGGTTGTTCAATTAGGATTTCAGATTCATATGATTTCCAAACAATGGCCAATTTGCAACGAGCAGCAGTCTAGACCTTTCACATGTGCGCAACATGATTGAAATTAGCGTCACCATTACATTGATGCACTCCCTAGACCAAGGCACTATAGGATGGATGGCAATGCCTCAAGTCTTCTTATGTCATGGAGAACAATGGTATGGCACATCCTGCCACAGAAGACTCTGATTGTCTATATTCCAATGAGAGGCAGGGAAGGAAGAAGAGAGAGCAATAATCACATTTTTCCCTCGGCAGCTTTACCGACGAGATGCTCTTGTGGGCCTATTTGGGATGGAGTTTCCTTGATCATAATTGTACAACACAATAAGAATGGTGTTGAACATCTAATTTCCAACAGCAATTATCAACATTTTCAAACATGCCTCTCATTGTCATCCATTGCTCGCTGATTCACAATCAAAGCTGGCAACTAATTCAAAAAATTCGTGAAACCAGCTCGGAGAGGGTCTTTAGTGGAGACAAAGGGCCATTTTGTTTGCATGGAATTTTATTTCTAAAAGTGGCTAAAACTGAAGAAACATAGCTGAATATCCATAAATAACTGTAGTAGGAGTAATCTTCCCTTTTGTAGAAAAATTAAATCAAGGGAAAATGAGAAACAAAACCAACCTTCACCCCAGTAAATCAAATCCTAGGAAAATCAGGGTCCCATAACCTTCTCCTTCACCTATATAACGATCCTTCCCCATAACCCCATTTTACGACAAATTCCATGCAAACAGACGTTTTGCCCGTGGAAGAAGATAAGGAATGTTAGATACTTTCTACTAATTACTATCCTTCCTACTCCTCAATTCTGCTATGACATTCCTATACATTCTCAGTTTTAATGGCCACACCATTGACTTAAGTTTGACTTACATGAACACAAGAACAACTAACCCAAGAATTTCCACCACATATTATTTTCATGGTGATCCCACTTTGTGGTTTTCAGTTTCCACTGAAAATTTTCTCAGTAGAAAATGGTTTTCTGCCTCTTGGGTCTGAATCTTCTTTCCACAGAAAACCTCAGAAGATGCTTTCACCTTGTAAAACAAAAAACCCAGAAAAGTTCAATGCTAAACAGTGAAAAATCACTTCTTTTGGAAACCATCTTCATTTTCTACGATTCCCATTTGCACCTCTTTCACAACAACAGAAGTAAAACAAAAAGGAAAGAATAGTGCGATCAGACCTGGAAGATCCCAAGGCTCAAATTTGTAAATATCGATTTCAGCGATGACGTCCAACTGGAATCTCTTCTTGCAGACCTTCCTTTTGAGGAAGTAACAGACCAGTTCTTCATCTGTTGGGTGGAACCGAAATCCAGGAGACAGGTTTGTAACAGGTGATGTTACTGTTGCTTCCGACATCAGAGACATTTTTGCAGATCACAAGGAGAAGGAGAACAATATGAACGGATGAGATGTGATTGGATTATGGAAGTGTTACGGTCTCTGACGTTGATCACTGCATTTCTCTCTTCCTTCCTCGTGAAGCTCCTCTCTCACTCTTCTGCCTTCTCTCTCTAACAGCATTCGAAGGAGGGAGAAACAGAGGTTTAAGTAGGAGGAGAAATTTTGTAGGTAGCCTGCGGGCTACTGATTCTGATATCCATCTCAAGCAGATTTTCACCCATATGCATACTTGCATACTTTGCTATAGGGGTGTACATGGATCGGATTGGATCGGATTGGGCCAAATCCGTCACCAATCCGTTACCTACGGATTGACGGATTTGAAATCCGTCACCGATCCGTAGGTATTAAAATCCGATCCGATCCGATCCGTGGATGAACGGATCGGATCGGATTAATCCGTTCAATCCGTCACTGTACATTATATGGAAAAAAAGTGAGTAGGGAAAGTATTATATGGAAAAATTGGTAGGGTTTTCCGGTTTTGGCCTTTTGAGGATAAATAGTGATAGGGAATAATTACATTTGAGCCCCTATAATTTTTCTTTTTTTTATATTTAGAGATCTTAATTTATATATAGACCCCTTATTTTTATTTTTTATATATATTTAATGTCAACGGATCGGATCGGATTAAATCCGCGGATTGAGGATGAAATCCGCCACCGATCCGTTGCTAACAGATTACAGGATTTTCAATCCGTCACCAATCCGTTTACCTTCGGATCGGATTAAAATCCGCGGATCGGATCGGATCGGATCGGATTGACGGATTGACGGATTTTTTGTACACCCCTACTTTGCTAACGTGGTGTAGCTAACTGTTCATGGGGCCCACATGAATGAATTTCTATATTAGAAATGTTATTTATACATGGAAAGTTCTTTTTCCTTTACCAGAGGAGACATTTGTTGAATGTGGAAATGATTTCCCATGCTAAAGTTAAATCCACCTTTTGGTGCTGCCAATTTTCTATGAGAAAAGCATAGAGATGAAGTACCTTATTTTCAAGGATGGTGTCCAACTAGATTCTTTTTTTTTTCCTTTTTTTTTTATGGAAAGTGAAAAGGCTTTTTCCCACATTTGGTTTACATAGTATTAGGCAAAAATACCTTAAATAAGTGTCATGCAAAAAAATCAGCCCAATCAAGCTGTCCTAATACTTGATTTGACAGCCATGAAGTTTAATAGTCTCTCAATGACATTTTTTTTATTGAGTTGAACTTAACAATCTCTCAACCATCGATTTTAACTTCCTTTATTATAGATAAGAATGCAAGATTCATCCCTCACGCCGAAACACGTATAAACCGACATTCTCTAAAATAGATGAATAAGATGACGCTGAAATATTTGGATACGTGTGTTCAAAATAGTTTTTATATGGAAATGAAGATCCACGAGGCAAAAGATCTTCTTATTACGTCATCACCCCCCAAAACGGATGGATAGGATGAAGCTGAAATGATTTGATAAATAAGTTTGTATTAACTCTCACGCGGAAACGAAGATTTTTGGGGCACGAAATCTTCCTATCATGTCGAAACAACCTAAAATAGATAGATAGGATGAAGCTAAAATCTTTAGACAGATGTATTTGAAATAGTTGTCACGCAACAATGAAGATCTGCGGGACACTATTACGCTAACACACATTAAAATAAATAGATGGGATGAGGTTAAAAAAAATTTACAGGTGAGATCGTTGTAGTCAATAAAATTTTGATTGATTTAGTTAATAAATTCAAGTCGTTACACTAAAACAAATAGGCGGGAGGAAGGTAAAATAATTAGAGACAGATATATTCACAATAGTCGGTAAAATTTTGACTAACTCAGTTAATAAATTCAAAATTATTTCTATAAAATATATATCTATAATGAAGCTAAAACAATTGTGAGATAGATATGTTCATAGTACTTGGTAAGATTTTGCATGGCTAGCTAATGAGTTTAAAGCTAGTTAAATGGATAGATATGATAAAGCTAAAATAACTGTGAGACTAGTAACTTTGTGGTTGTCAGGTAAAATTTTGCCTGGTTTAGTTAATGAATTTAAAGTTATTTCAATAAAATAAATAGATAAGATGAAGCTAACACATAAATCAATAGTAGTACTGGTAAAATCTTGTTGGACTTAGTTAATAAACCCAAAACTATTACTATAAAATAAATAGATAGGATGAATGTAAAATAATTGTGAGATAGATAAATTCGCAATGGTTGATAAATTCATACATTGGAGATATTATACATGGAAAGTTCTCTCTACCAATAAGGGCAAGTTTGTACCTTTTATGCAAAAAAAAAGAAAAAAAGAAAGGCATGGAATGCAGAAATGCTTTTCTACACTTCAGTAAAATCCATGTATAGTGTAATCATTTTTCTACAAGGAAAATTAGAAAATTCAATTGACTAGTCCACTATTTTACGGCGATTGGGGGTTGAACGGGAATGTTTGTGGAAAGTGGAAAAGATTCTCCGTGAGTTCGGCTTTCCACGGTGCATTCAAACGTATCCTACTCACATTTAGGCTGTTGGCATTGGATATAGATATAGGGGCATCCACTCTTACTCTCACATTGCCATAAGAGTAACTCTCACAGGAGTATCTCCAAGTTTAATAATCTCTGGACTATAGGCTTTATTATATGGATTCGATTTAACGATGAGCATAAAATTGAGCCTTGTAAGGATTATAGTGTGAAAGGAGTGGTACAAACGGGCTATAGTGGGCCCTATAAACCTAGACCATGGCTGCAATCTGCTCGTAAGAGAAGATTCTTCCACCCATGGGTAGGACCTGATCCAACCAACAAATTTTATATTAAAACTATCAATAATTGTGGCTCACTACTAAAATCTAGCCCATTGAAAATTGAAGTCCCTTTTTTAAAGATTAAAATGGTCAGATTACATATAGATTTTTCTTTTATGATTTTCCCATTCTCTACCTTCTTCTAGTTATAACTCTTTTGGTTATATACAATGTCTCATTTTTACATAACGTATAGGGCAAGCCATGATTATTCTAATTCATTTGAATGATTTGATGATCACTTAGTATTGGGCGTTAATTAAAATATAGGGAGTTGCTATTGGCATACAGGGTTTTCTCCCTTCCCACACATACAATTTTTTTAAATAAAAAAAAAACCTATGAAATTACCTTTTTACCCACCCTCTCCCTTTCTCTCTACCCACCTCCTACTCCACCTCTGGCCAGGGGCAGATCGGATAGCCGAGCGGTCGCCATGATCGCCAAGTTGCCCGATCTGCCGCTGGCCAGGGAAAGGAAGGGAGACGGAGAAACGAAGAGAAGGGAGAGAAGGAAGGAAAGCAAGAGAGATGAGGAGAGAGAGACAGGGAGAAGAGAGGGGGAGGGAGGAAGAATGGGGGAGAAAACAGTGGGAGGAGGGAGGAAGAGAGGGAGGGAGGAGAGGGATCGGCCATCGCCGTCGGTGAAGGGGGAGGTTGGGGGAGAGAAAGGGAGGAGGAGAGAGAGAAATAGTGGGGAGGGAGGAAGAATGGGAGAGAAAACAGTGGGAGGAGGGAGGAAGAAAGGGAGGGAGAGGGAGAGAAAATAGTGGGGAGGGAGGGAAGGAGGGAGGGAGAAGGGGATGAGAGGGGTCGGCCGTCGCCGTCGGTAAAGGGGGAGGTCGGGGAGAGAAAGGGAGGAGGAGAGAGAGAAACAGTGGGGAGGGAGGAAGAATGGGAGAGAAAATAGTGGGAGGAGGGAAGAAGGGAGGGAGTGAGAGACGGAGAGGGAGAGAAAACAGTGGGGAGGGAGGGAGGGAGGGAGAGGGGTCGGCCATCGCCCTCGCCGTCGGTGAAGGGGGAGGTGGGGGGAGAGAAAGGGAGGAGGAGAGAGAGAAACAGTGGGGAGGGAGGGAGGGAGGGAGGGAGAGAAACGGTGGAGAGGGAGGAAGAGGGTGGGGGGGAGGGAGGGAGAAGGGAGAGGAGGAGAGAGAGAAACGGTGGGGAGGGAGGGAAACAGTGGAAAGGGAGGGAGGGAGAAAGGAGAGGAGGAGAGAGAGAAACAGTGGGGAGGGAGGGAGGGAGGGAGGGAGGGAGAGAAACAGTGGAGAGGGAAGAAGAGGGTGGGGAGGGAGGGAAAAAGGGAGGGAGAAGGGTTCCGCCGCCGGCCGGAGGTGGTCCGGCGGCCGGAGGTGAAGGGGTTGGGGGGAGAGAGAAAGTGGGTGGGCAAAAAAGTAATTTTATAAGGGTTTTTTTTAAAAAAAAATGTGTCTGTGGGAAGGGAGAAATTCTGTGTGCCAATAACAGCTCCCTAAAATATACTGCTCTTTGCAAGGTTATGAAATTGTGGGACCTTTTTCATTTGAGCTCTTTTATTATATAACCAAGGTCTAGGACCAATTGATTAGTCCCACACTAAGCTCATCTATTACTTATATAGCTATTCATCTTTATTCCCTTTGTCATCAAGTATTTGGGTGGGCTAGCATGAGAGTATAATTTTTTTAAGAAGCTTACATAGTTATCTTGTTAGAAAAAGTTAAAAGGGTGAAATAATCTGGAGAAAAGAGAAAAAAAAAAAAGCTAAAGGGTATGTTGGTGTAATGAATAGTTTTGGTGATGGAGAGGAAAATTGTTTGATTTTCCATGTAATATATTCTTCTATTATTTAGTCCAACACTTTTACCATATGAAAAATAAAAAATGAAATAATTTTCTTCATAGAAGATGTTGTTTTTCTTTTGTAGGAGTAAGAATACATGATTCCTTTCTCACGGGGAAATGAAGATCCACAAGGCATAAAGTCCTGATCTTATTACACCGACACACCCTAGAATAGATAGATATGATGTAGCGAAAGTATTTAGATAGATGTGTTCAAAATAGCTTTTCACGCCAAAATGAAGATCCACGGGGCTAAGATTTTCTTTATTACTCTGACATGCTTTAAAAAGATAGATAGGATAAATCTAGAAAAATTAGGTAGATGAGTTCGTATCAACTCTCACCCGGAAATGATCTTTGGGGCACAAAATCCTCTTATCATATCGATACACCCTGGACGAAGCTAAAACAATAGATATACATGTAAGCAATATCTCTTACAGGCAATGAAGATCCGCAATACACAAGATCCTCCTATTAGCGACACCAACACAACATAAAATACATAGATAGGATGAAGCTAAAGTAATTAGACAGGTATGATTGCAGTAGCCGATAAAATTTTGACTATCTTAATTTTTGAATGCACGCCGTTACCTTAAAATAGATGGGTAGGATGAATATAAAATAATTATGAGATAGATGTGTTCGCAATAGTTGGTAAGATTTGACGTGCTTCGTTAATAAATTTAAAGCCATTTTTGTAAAATAGATAAATATGATGAAGATAAAATAATTGTGAAATAGATAAGTTTGTAGTACTTAGTAAATTAGGGAGATAAGTTCGTATTAACTCTCACCCACTAATGAGGATCTTTGGGACACAAAATTCTCTTATCATATCGATACACCCTAAAACTGATAGATAGGATGAAGCTAAAATAATAGATATGCGTGTAAGCAATATCTCGTACATGACAATGAAGATATGTGGGACACAAAATCTTCCTATTAGCGACACTAACATAGCATAAAATAGATAGATACGATGAAGCTAAAGTAATTTGACAGGTAAGATTGCAGTAGTCGATAAAATATTGACTGGCTTAGTTTTTTAAGGCAAGTCGTTACCTAAAATAGATGGGGATGATGAATATAAAATAATTATGAGACAGATGTGTTCACAATAGTTGGTAAGATTTTGACTAGCTTCATTAATAAGTTTAAAGCCATTTTGTAAAATAGATAAATATGGAAAAGAAAAAATAACTATGAAATAGAGAAGTTTGTAGTACTCAGTGAGATTTTGCCCGGCTAGTTAATGAATTCAAAGTCATTTCCATTAAATAGAAAAATGGGATGAAGCAAAAATAGTTGTAAAACAGATGAGTAAATTACCCCTAACAAGTGCCCCAAAGATCCCTCAATTATAGGCCAAGGAAATGGAAAAAAAGACTTGAAAATTCGCCCAGCAGTCGAACCAACGACTGCTTTTTTGAAGGCTCATAGCTAGCCGTGCAATGGCTACGGCTAGCCGAGAGCACAGTTACGGCAAGCTGAAAGGTTGACTATAGAGCAATCAAAAGTTCAATCTATTTAATTCGACAGCTCACCCTGTAGCTGCTCGACTGTTCAATGTTCCAACTGGTGATCCTCTGTTTGAGGACTATTTTAACCATATTTTCTTGGGATTTGATTTCTATCTTTTCCGTACGAATTGTGGCCTTTGAAATATGTTAGCTGAAGCCCAAACAAGGCCTTCACCCCTTTGACACAAGCCAAGGCTCTTAGCTATTTAAATCCTCCGATAGTTAATCAACCATTAGGCTATAAACCTCGTCATCCATTCAACTTGGGACCCTATGGTCAAGGTGTGGACACTCTATGGACTTAGTTTGAGGACTCTTAGGCCACTGTGGTTGGAAACCCATGTATTTGGTCTCCCTTGGTTTGAAGTACTTTAAACTTAGAATTAGGTGGACCCTTGTACCATGGGCATTGACCAATATAGTTTACATTTGAGACTTGGTAAAAGTAATCTATTAAGTTAACATTCACTTCTTGAATTGCTCTGAGACATGTGGAGAACAATAATGAGTCTAGGGTGTTCGAACTTAAAGTTTTGGATGTCAATCACCTTTTGAAGCACCAGGGGTATGAAGACCCAACATCGGGATCCAGAGGGCCCATAGAGTTGAATATTGTCGTGCTTGCATATCCAAGGCAATCCATGACCTAGGTTAATGATAGTAATGGTTTCATGAATGCTATCTAATTTAATTTATGCGGGTCACCATGGGCCTTAGCATGCAATGTACTGCCCTGCATCTTCCCAGGGTAGAATAGGTCCTCGGTGGGTTTCTTATTGCCTCCCTAGTTACCTGGACCCAAATCCACTTATTTCATCCATTTAGGACTTCTCTTTTTGCACCAAAACGTTGCCCATATCAAATTAGACTTTGTTGTTGGTAAATTATGAATCTTAAGAGTTAGTTTTCTTTTGTTAAGCATTCTTTAGTCCGTTTACTACCGTTATGATGCTGGGTCACCATTTATTCGTTTTATATTCCTTATTTAGTCAATCTGAGAAAGTTGGATTCCGTTTAATTGAAAAGCTTGTTGGAGAGCTTTATTTCTTTGATTCGATCGTTACTTTGAGCAATTTCCTTTTCTTAGACTATGACACAAAAAATATCACTTTGCCTCTTCAACATGAAAGAAGTCACATGAAGCTGCATCGGGCCACAATGGGCAATGCTACTTCAAGTATCAGATCTTGTTGGAACCGTCTAGAAATTTCAAGTTCCTTCAAAACAGTCATAAGAAGGGCACACATTAAGTTTTGGGTCATTTTGATATCATTTGGCCTAATCTTCACACCTTTAGCAGCCAAACAGGAGTTCCCGTCGATTGTTAAGCTTGGGACCTTGTTTAACAAAATAGAGCACACAGTTGGCCTCAAAATGCTGTGATGGATGAGGAATTGCTTGATGGAATGTATGAACAAGTCCTATTAGGCCGTAAGGCAGATCGCAGCTTTAAGGGAGAAGCTTATGAGGAAGTTGCAGCTACAATGACTACGAATAGCAACGGGTGTTGACACCAAAAATGTCACTTTGCCTCTTCAACATCAAGAAAGCTGCATGAAGTCGCAACCTGCCATAAATAGGCAATGCAATTTCTCCAAAAAATCAAATCTTGTCAGAATCAAACAAAAACTGCAAGATCCTTCAAGATAGCCAAGAGAAGAGTACACATTAAGTTTCGGGCCATTTCAGAATCATTTGGCCTAACTTTGCTTCTCCGACAGCTAAAATGGTGCTCCCGGCGGCGACATTATCGGAGACGTCAAAACTTCGATCAGAGCCTACGGATGACTCCAGCATGTCTCAAAAGGGCTCCATGCCAAATTTCAAGTCAAACCGACAACGTTTGACCCTCCATCAATGCTCGAGCAGCAAAATCAAGCCTCCCGGCGGCGGGAACCACAGAAGCCTTCGCTCATCAAACCAAGTGCATGAGTGGCTTCAACATGCTTCCAAAAGGTTGCACGTCAAATTTCAGGTCATTCCGACAACGTTTGACCAGGTTTCGATGCTCCGAGAGAAAATCAAGCCTACTGGCGGCGGAGCAACCCGGGACCATGACATCCAAAACGGAGCCCATGGAACATCTCAAAATGACTCCAATAGGCTCCCCGTCAAATTTCAGGTCAATCGGACATCGTTTGGCCACATATCAAAGCTCGGCATTTTCCCCGCAGCAAAATCAAGTGAAGCATCGACGGGACCCCAAACGGCTTCAAAACTCAAACAAAAGCCTATGGTTGGTCTTATTTATTGCTCAGGAGGCTCCACCTCAAATTTCAGGTCATTCCGACATCGTTTGACCAAGTTTCAGCTTCTAGCGGAAAATTAACAGCTCTACGCGACAAAGTCTTCGGCTTTCCTGGAAAATTGGAAACTTTGCACTCTAAAAATGCAAGGATTCTCATCAGGTTTTCTACAGGGAAATCAAGCCAATAAATGAGAAGAAATGTCAAGAAAAATACAGAAGAAAACGGCGACGAAAAAGACCGCAAAACGGACCAAAAAAGGGGGAAAAACCCCCAGGGTCGCCGGCCCATGGTCGCCGGCGACCATGGAAGTCCGGGTCACCGGATTTTTCGCCGGTGACCCGTTTTTCCGTCCCTTTTCGCTTTTTACGCGTTTTGGCCCCTGTGGTTCCCTGAAATTGTGATTTTTAGTGCTTTAAATTGACTCATATCTGACGACATCTTGGATCCGCCGTCAAAAGCATAAAATCATCATTGATCGCTCCAAGATCGCCAACCGGCTGATCAAGAAAGTGCACTTTCTGTCCGACCGATCGTGAAATCGACAAGACAGATGTCACCAGCCCGCTGCTAGCTATCAATGTCTGAAGTTACATGTTCATCCGATGTCGATCAGCATGTAGATCCATCGATGATCATCGCCAGAAGAATTCCAGAAGACACGGCATGGCCCGCGACTCTTCGATTGCTCGGCGACCATTTAATGCAGTTAATTGACTAGCTTTATTGCAGTCATTAATTCATTTCTTTGGACGGCCCAATCAGAAGCAAACATTCGGGAGTTACAAATCAAGAGATTCATGGCACTTAAACCTTGAAACTCCTCCCATCATGACGATTAAATGCCCTCAATCTCCATCGGCCAATCAGATTCAAGGAAAAAGGAGTTACAAAATCAAGAAATAAATCTTGTAACTCCTCTCATTAAAGCAATTAAAGCTCATAAACTCTCCTAAATGGCTACCAAAAGCCTATAAATAGGAGAGCATTCCATTGAAATCGGGATCAGAAAAAAAGAGATCGAATCGGAAGAGAGCGGAAAGAATCCAGAGAAAGAAAAAGAGAGAAAAACTCTGCTGAAGTTCTGCACCGGCCACCACTACAAGGTGACAAAAGTCCCTTGGGGGGCACCCCCCCAAGGTCCTTGCCTTCTCCCGCTGCCTCCAATGGCTTAGACGTGGCTTTTTCAGCCCGTCTACTTAGCTTTTTATCGGACATAGGACCTCCTCTTGGTCTTTGTCCTCTAAAAATCTGAGGTTATAGCCAAGCCAAGCGAATCAAGAGCATCCTCTGTTCTCATCTGCATGGATGATGGCGAAGCCCATACATGGCTTGCGACCGTCAATTTGAACGAGTCCCCCACAATCTCCTGAGAAGTTAGATCCTCCTTTTCTTGCTTTTCATTGTAGTTTGTATTTTTCTAAAAGAGACAAAAATCACAACTCTTGTCTTTCATTATTGATGAGAATTGTAAATCGGCTATAAACGCCAAAATCGGCTATAAATGCCAAACAAAATCGCCTTTCACGGCAAACCAAGAAAATGTCTCTTTTTTTAAATATTTGTGCAATGGAAAATTTGAAAGAAGTTGATTTCCTTTTTACTTGCGAAGGTTGATCTCCGGATTACCACTTGCAATTCCAAGTAAAATAGAAAATCTGGCACACCCACACAAAGAAATGTTGATGCACGCTTCATGCCCCCCGGGCGCGAAAGGGCCGGACCCGACGGACTCCCACGTCCGCTGACCCCGGTAGCACCCACGGCATTTGGAGCACGTTCCATCAAGCTGGCACACCCGGTGGGACTCGTTCATTTGAGAACACAGTGCTCGGAAATGAAATATTGGCATATCATACTTTTTGCCCTATGCTTATACTTCTTTTCCGGATTCCTTGGCTACTTTCTAGCTGGTAGCTTATGTTGGATTTTGCATCCTAAAAAAAAATGAGATGGGATTTTTTTTTGGAAATTTCTATTTCTTTGAGATTGTTTCCACTCTTTCTCTTTTCAAAAAAAAAAATAAAAAAAAAATTAGTTTTCTTAGTTTGAATTCAAAATTGAGAAACTTTGATCCTCTCCTATGGTTCGTGTGCTCGCGGAAATCGTTGAGCCCGTTCGAAATGGGTTTTGGGCCATCGTTTCTCTTCGATGAGTTCATTAGAGATTTAAAAAAAAAAATCAGTTTTCTCATTTTGGATTCAAAATTGAGAAACTTTGATCCTTTCTCTTCTGGGCATGTGTGCTCGCGGAAATCGTTGAGCCCGTGTTCGGATCGAGGATTGGGCCATCGTTTCTCTTCGATGAGTCTGTCAAAAAAAAAAATTTTAAAAAGACATAGACCACTAAGGTTAAACCAATTGTGTTCTTTGATCACGATTGATTCAAGAAAAGCCTTGTCCAGAGTGTGGAGACAGCCTGACTGTTCTAGGCAAGGGTCCTCCAAACGGGTTCATTAAGTAATCCTACCCTTACTTGGGGGCAATTCTATCAATTGAGGTTTCATAAGACCGGGTTAGGAGGCCTATGTGTACTCTCTCGTCTTTAAATCTTAAAAAATTAAAAAAAAAATCAAAATAAAAAAAAAAGATTTTCAAAAAAAAAAATCTTAAACAAAAAAAAATCAAAAATAAAAATAAAAAAAAATAAAAATAAAAAAAAAAGATTTTAAAAAAAAAATCTTAAAATAAAAAAAATCTTCAAAAAAAAATATATAAATAATCTTAAAAAAATATTTTAAAAAAAAAAAATAATAATAATAATAAAAATAATAAAATAAAAAAAATCATTTAAAAAAAAAAAATCTTCAAAACTCGTCACTTTTGATTTCAGATCTGAGAAAGTTTGGTTTCTTCTTTTCTGAGCACTGGCGCTCGCGGAAATCGCCGAGACCGTGTTCAGATTGGAATACCATTTGCTCTCCTTGATGGAACCAATCTTGACATTTCAAAAAAAAAAAACTCGTCACTTTTGGATTCAGATTCGAGAAATTGTGGTCTCTTTCCTTCTGAGTACTGGCGCTCGCGGAAATCGTTGAGCCCGTATTTGAATCGGAATGCCACCTGCTCTCTTTGACGAATCCATTTCTGACCTTTCAAAAAGAGAATCCCATCTCATGGATGCGATTTCCAACATTTGTGCCTAGCAATACTGGTACGCCCTTTCAGGGTCTACTGTATCTGTGACCGGCACATTTGTAACTCCTACCTTATATTCTTCTTATCTCGAGCAAGCTCCGCTTCTTGATAAGTCGAATTTAGGTATACAATTGCTTCTAGCAGTCATTGGAACGCTCATTTCGGGCCTACCATGCTTGCAACCAGAACAATTGTACCCTCTATGGCTTTTTGCCTTCTTCATGTCGCTTGGGTCATGTCCCTTGAGCGATTTGAAAAGACAACCATAGAAATTCCCATTTATGATTATTATATTCTTGTGATTACTAATGGATGTGGTCTTGTTTCAGAAATTTTGAAACTAACAATGGCAGCTTCACTGATCATCACCTTCGATGAAAACAAGCACCAACTCATGCTTCAACAGAAGCAAAGCGCGCGCACTCATAAGCGCCCTGCCAGCTGCCGAAGCGTCAACTCCCTCGGCAGCTCTCCGAACTCCGGGTCGACCTCGACTCCCCGGACTATCTTCTTTGGGACGCTGGGGCCATTCCCACTTCCCGAAGAACAAACTGCGCCTGCCAAAAGGCAGAAGATCGCCTCTCAACGTGTCACTCCCGTGACACCAAGGGCGAGCGTCCAAAAGCCCGAAGCCCGCTGCACCCCCGCGAAGCCTCGACCCACAAACAACCAGGTCTATCCCAAGACTTGGTCTCCAAGACCTTCCCCAAAACAAAGAAGGTCTCAAACTTCCACCAAGCCAGCATACCTGGCCCCACTCAAGGAGAACCAGTTCTACCCTCTTGCCTACATGAAAGAGGAGAGACTCATCTCCAACCTGACTCCCAAGTCAACCCAGCATGAGCCAGCTTGTTCCTACAGGCCCAAAATCAGATCATGCATCACCAGGCCTCTACAAGCACCTGCTAAGGCCTACACTCCTTCAGTTCGACCCTTCATCTCTACAGGGGCCAAACTCGAAAGGTTCAAAGCTTCGCTGCAACAGGCAAAGGACCGGGTCCGGATCCTGTCCTTGCCTAGCTACAAAGAAGACAGGCTCGGCTGCTGCGCCCGAGGGAGCACATCCTTCATCGTCAGAGCCCAGCCAGAGCTGACCAAAGCTCAAATCGCTCGTCGAGCACGCCGCCGTGCGTCATATCAACAAAAGAGACTAGAGAAGCAACGGACCCAGCCTCCTACACTTCAAGTCTCCCACAAATGGGTCGAAAAAGAAAGACCCGACCAAGTTGCTGCCGTCCATATGGTTGGAAAAACCAGAAGACGCCAAAAGTCAGCATAAAAAATCCATGTCCGACGTCCGGTGACCCGTAGCGTCACCAGGACACGAAGACATCCCGAAGAATCTCCTGCCCCTTCAACCCAAGGACAGGAGAGTAATCCTTCATCAAGCTCTTCATAAAAAAGAATGACCCTCAGCTCAGTCACCAGGACGGTTTCTTCGTTTGAATCCCGAGGGATGAACGTCTTGGCTACAAGTTCTGAGCCACCACCTCAGAATCCACCTCAAGATGATGCGCTCACACGCATCCAGCAGTTGGAACAAGGCCAGCAGAGGATTGAAACTCTAATGGAAAACCTTCTCCTTGTTGTCCAAAATCAGGTGAACAATGAGCCTCCTCCGCATCGCAATAACGAGGAAAATTGTGAAGAAAATAAGTCACGCGCCCTTACCAAAAAGGACGTAGACAGTATCCTCGCCAAAGCTAAAGAAGAGGATATACTCAAACAGCATGGAATCAAGCCACCATATCCTTTATGGATGGACTCGGTCCCGTTCCCCACAAAATTCAAACATCCTACTCTCCAAACATATACGGGGAAAGGATCGGCCAGACAGCACGTCATCCACTTCAAGATTTTGACGGGAGCTATCGTGGATCAAGATGCACTCAAGATCCGCCTCTTTGCAAGTACCCTAAAAGGTACAGCCTTCGATTGGTACTCCACTCTTCCGGAGAACTCCATCCAGAACTGGGCTATGCTGGAGACACGCTTCATGACCCACTTCCAAGGTGAAGATCATCCTGTTACTATGGCTCAACTCTGCAGCCTAAAACAGGGAGAGAATGAGTCGACTTATGACTTCGTTCACAAGTGGAAAGCAATGGCGTACAAATGCTCAGATGTACTGCCACAAGCGTCGCTAGTCGACATCTGCCGTAACAACATGAGAGCCAGAATACGCTCCATGATCATCGGCAACAAATCAAAAAACCTGGGAGAACTCCTGGAAGCTTCTATGGAAGATGAAACGGTGATTAAAGACCTCAACAGTCAGAAGTCATCAAGAAAAGAGCCAACCGCCATTGCAACCTCTAAACCAAAGAAGAAAGAGGTCCTCAATGTGCAAACCAAGTCAGCTCCTCAGCAACCAAAGAAAGCTGAAAACAAAACTGCAGGTAAAAGGCCTGAACTCTCTGATGCCTTCAAGGAACGTGTAGAAAAGAAATATCCGTTCGATGAAGACGTTGAAGAAATCTTTGAAGCTCTCCTAGCAAATGGCAAACTCATTTTGCCAGAGCCCAAAAGACCGGGAGACGTTGGCAAAACCAACGATCCTCGGTACTGTCCATACCACCAGATGGTCTCACATCCTCTCAATCAATGCTTTGTTGTGAGAGAGAAGATAAACGAGATGTGGAAAAACGGAGTCATCACCTTTGAAAAAAACTATGGGACTGCCTCCGTCAACATGGTGTCATGTGGACAAACACCAAAATCACCGAAGAAGAAGATCACTACTTCCTTCAAGGTGATAAAAAGAATTCAAACGTCCGAAGTGTTGGTTCCTTGCCCGACACCAGACGGACAACCCATATGGGTACATCCCGATCTCCTGGAAGATGAAAACTGGGAGATCGTAAAAACAAAGCCGACAGCTCAACAGCGAAGGCAGGCTAGGAAACATCTCCTCAGGCTCAAACGGCAAGAGAAGACCCAGCCAAAACAAGAAGTCCATGAAAAGGCAGAGGCCTCCTCTACCACTTCACTCGGGGCAACAAAAACGTCCCTTCCAGAGACTTCAAAGGCGGTAAGAAACTTCACTCTCAGTGATTTCATGCCACCTCAATTCAAAAAAGAAGCCATGCAGGGGGCATCATACTCTTGCAACTCGGTAGTTGGATTCTCCATTGATGGATACGAGTTCAGCGACACCGACGATGGATTCGAGCCCAACTACACCGGCGAGTGGGAGGAATCTCTTGAAACAGGAGAGTATCTCTCCGACGAAGAATGGGTTCCTGAAACTCACCTTATGCCAGTAATCTAGTATAACCCCTTGCAACCACAAGGATCCTGGTCTGATGATGAAGAAGACCAAGAGGCTGCACAAGAAGATGCTGTTAACCCAGCACCTGTCGTTGCTCCAGTGGAAATCAACTATGTTGAGCCACACGGAGAAGACGAAGAAGAGGATCTGGCTCCCATACCTGATCTTGAAGAATATGCAAGGATCTTGCAGCGTCTCGCTCTAGAACAAGAACAAGATCGCGTTAACGAGCCTCCTCGCAACCCAGAGCCTGAAGTCCCTGAAGATAATCAGGTCATCCACCCTTAACTCCTGAAAATGGAGAACATTGCTGGATAGACGATCCTCTTACATCCGAGGATGAGTCTAACTCCGAGCAGGCAACATCTCCTATCAGAGCTTCCTATAATGTAATATATCAGGACTATAGCTCTTCTGAAGCGTCGTCTGATGAGATTACCTATACTCCGACGACGCCTAGCAATGTATTCTCTTGAGCTATCTCGTCTCACGTGACTTTCACAGAGATGACACCCTCTCAGGTTTCTTCTCCTGAGACTGTGACTTCAGGATACACATTCTTCCCGACTGATCATCATGAAGAAAACCCAGATAATGATGCTTGGGATGATGAAATAGTCAACACAGAAGAAAAGCTGCTGGATGCTGTTCAGGACTTGCTCCTGGAAAATGCTCCGTGCAACACAATCACTGAGGATGGCAACTCTGCTGCAGATACATCCTCAGTGGATGAAAAACGAGAGCCTCTTGATCTTGAAGACAATCTTCCAAACGAAGGTCCTTCTCAAGAAGCTCTCGAAGTTGGTAGAGGCACCCGCTCTGGCCGGGACTACCACAAGAATTACAACCAATCTTCCTTTACTTATGTAAATCCTTCGGGAAAAGATGTTGTAAGCACCCCCAGTGGCAAAAACAATGAACATGCAGGCCCCAAGGAGGCTTTCAAGTATGACTTGGTTGAGCACTTCAAACACATACCTGCACGTCTTCACATCCTAGACTTATTGCGAATGTCTCCACGCACTCGTGATAATCTCATCTCAGAATTACAAAAACTGAATGAGGATGTCGACAAACATGCCCCACAAGTCCTCCAAATTGAAATGGACTACCGGGTCAAAAACTCAGAAACCTCCTTAAAAGGAGAAAAAGAGAAAAGCGAGGGATCATGCATCCAATGCCTCTCAGTTCAAAAGGCAGCCAGTGCAACCATCGCCTTCACTAAGGAAGACCTCCTACTTAGCGAAGCAAGGCACAACCGACCCCTGTACTTCACAAGGTACATCAAAGAAATGCCGATACATAGAGTTTAGATCGACCCAGGTTCTGCACTCAACCTTATCTCCACTTCGGCTCTTGAAGAGTTGGGCATCCCACCCAGCAAGCTAAGCCACACATCTGTATCTATCTTTGGATACGATGGGAGCGCTCAAAGGCCTATCAGCAAAATCAGGTTCAAATTGCAAATCGGTGATCTTATCTCTAAGGTCATTGTGTATGCAATAAAAACCCCCTCATGCTACAACATCCTTCTCGGACGTTCTTGGATAGACGAGAACGGTGCTGTCCCTTCAACTCTACATCAATGCATCAAGTTCGTCGGCGACGACGGCATGGTACATCGAGTCTTTGCGGACAGAAAACCCTTTAAAGGTAAAGAAGTCCACTTCGCAGACTCCCAGATGTATGAAGGAGAAAAAGAAGAAGAGTGTTGACACCAAAAATGTCACTTTGCCTCTTCAACATCAAGAAAGCTGCATGAAGTCGCAACCTGCCATAAATAGGCAATGCAACTTCTCCAAAAAATCAAATCTTGTCAGAATCAAACAAAAACTGCAAGATCCTTCAAGATAGCCAAGAGAAGAGTACACATGAAGTTTCGGGCCATTTCGACAACATTTGGCCTAACTTCACTTCTCCGACAGCTAAACGGGAGCTCTCGGCGGCAACATCATCGGAGACGTCAAAACTTCGATCAGAGCCTACAGATGACTCCAGCATGTCTCAAAAGGGCTCCATGCCAAATTTCAAGTCAAACCGACAACGTTTGACCCTCCATCAATGCTCGAGCAGCAAAATCAAGCCTCCCGGCGGCAGGAACCACCGAAGCCTTCGCTCATCAAACCAAGTGCATGAGTGGCTTCAACATGCTTCCAAAAGGCTGCACGTCGAATTTCAGGTCATTCCGACAACGTTTGACCAGGTTTCGATGCTCCGAGAGAAAATCAAGCCTACCGGCGGCGGAGCAACCCGGGACCATGACATCCAAGACAGAGCCCATGGAACGTCTCAAAATGACTCCAATAGGCTCCCCGTCAAATTTCAGGTCAATCGGACATCGTTTGGCCACATATCAAAGCTCGGCATTTTCCCCGCAGCAAAATCAAGTGAAGCATCGACGGGACCCCAAACGGCTTCAAAACTCAAACAGAAGCCTATGGTTGGTCTTATTTATTGTTCAGGAGGCTTCACCTCAAATTTCAGGTCATTCCGACATCGTTTGACCAAGTTTCAGCTTCTGGCAGAAAATCAGCAGCTTTACGCGACAAAGTCTTCGGCTTTCCCGGAAAATTGGAAACTTTGCACTCTAAAAATGCAAGGATTCTCATCAAGTTTTCTACAGGGAAATCAAGCCAATAAATGAGAAGAAATGTCAAGAAAAATACAGAAGAAAACGGCGACGAAAAAGACCTCAAAACGACCGCAAAACAGGCTCCGAAGGGGAAAAATCCCCCAGGGTCGCAGACCCCTGCGACCATGGCCCATGGTCGCAGGCCCCTGCGACCATGGCCCATGGTCGCCGGTCCATGGTCGCCGGCGACCATGGAGGTCCGGGTCACCGGATTTTCCGCCGGTGACCCGTTTTTCCGTCTTTCTTCGCGTTTCGTGCACTTTGGCCCCTGTGGTTTCCTGAAAATGTGATTTTTAGTGCTTGAAATTGACTCATATCCTCCGACATCCGTCAAAATCACGGGTCAACCTCCAAAAGCATAAAATCATCATTGATCGCTCCAAGATCGCCAACCGGTCGACCAAGAAAGTGCACTTTCTGTCCGACCGATCGTGAAATCGACAAGACAGATGTCACCGGCCCATTCTTAGCTATCAATGTCTGAAGTTACATGTTCATCCGATGTCGATCAGCATGTAGATCCATCGATGATCATCGTCAGAAGAATTCCAGAAGACACGGCACGGCCCGCGACTCTTCGACTGCTCGGCGACCAATTAATGTGGTTAATTGACTAGCTTTATTGCAGTCATTAATTCATTTCTTTGGACGGCCCAATCAGAAGCAAGCATTTGGGAGTTACAAGTCAATTGATTCATGGCATTTAAACCATGAAACTCCTCCCATTATGGTAATTAAGGTGATTAAAAGCCCTTAATCTCCATCGGCCAATCAGATTCAAGGAAAAAGGAGTTACAAAATCAAGAAATAAATCTTGTAACTCCTCCCATTAAAGCCATTAAGGCTCATAAACCCTCCTAAATGGCTACCAAAAGCCTATAAATAGGAGAGCATTCCATTGAAATTCGGATCGGAAAAAAAGGAGAAAATCAGGATCAGAGAAAAGATCAGAAAAAAAGATCAGAAAGAGATCTGAGAGAAAGAAAAAGAGAGAAAAACTCTGCTGAAGTTCTGCACCGGCCACCACTACAAGGTGACAAAAGTCCCTTGGGGGGCACCCCCCCAAGGTCCTTGCCTTCTCCTGTTGCCTCCAATGGCTTAGACGTGGCTTTTCAGCCCGTCTACTTAGCTTTTTATTGGACATAGGACCTTCTCTTGGTCTTTGTCCTCTAAAAACCTGAGGTTATAGCCAAGCCAAGCGAATTAAGAGCATCTTCTGTTCTCATCTGCATGGATGATGGCGAAGCCCATACATGGCTTGCGACCGTCAATCTGAACGAGTCCCCACAACCTCCTGAAAAGTTAGATCTTCCTTTTCTTGCTTTTCATTGTAGCTTGTATTTTTCTAAAGAGACAAAAATCACAACTCTTGTCTTTCATTATTGATAAGAATTGTAAATCGGCTATAAACGCCAAAATCGGCTATAAACGCCACAAAATCGGCTATAAATGCCAAACAAATCGCCATTCACGGCAAATTAAGAAAATGTCTCTTTTCTTAAATATTTGTGCAATGGAAAACTTGAAAGAAGTTGATTTCCTTTTTACTTGCGAAGGTTGATCTCCGGATTACCACTTGCAATTCCAAGTAAAATAGAAAATCTGGCACACCCACACAAAAAAATGTTGATGCACGCTTCAGGGCCCGCCAGGGCGCGAAAGGGCCGGACCCGACGGACTCCCACGTTCCGCCGACCCCGGTAGCCGCCCCACGGCGCCTCGGAGCGCGTTCCATCAAGCTGGCACACCCGGTGGGACTCATTCATTTGAGAACACGGTGCTTGGAAATGAAATATTTGCATATCATACTTTTTGCTCTATGCTTATACTTCTTTTCCGGATTCCTTGGCTACTTTCTAGCTGGTAGCCTATGTTGGATTTTGCATCCTAAAAAAAAAAATGAGATGGGATTTTTTGGAAATTTCTATTTCTTTGAGTTTGTTTCCATTCTTTCTCTTTTCAAAAAAAAAAAAATCAGTTTTCTTAGTTTGAATTCAAAATTGAGAAACTTTGATCCTATCCTATCGTTCTTTGGTGCTTGCAGAAATGTTGAGCCCGTTCGACTAAGGTTTTGGGCCATCGTTTCTCTTCGATGAGTTCATTAGAGATTTCAAAAAAAAAAATAAAAAAAATCAGTTTTCTTAGTTTGGATTCAAAATTGAGAAACCTTGATCCTATCCTATCGTTCTTTGGTGCTTGCAGAAATGTTGAGCCCGTTCGACTAAGGTTTTGGGCCATCGTTTCTCTTCGATGAGTTCATTAGAGATTTCAAAAAAAAATAAAAAAAAAATCAGTTTTCTTAGTTTGGATTCAAAATTGAGAAACCTTGATCCTATCCTATCGTTCTTTGGTGCTTGCAGAAATGTTGAGCCCGTTCGACTAAGGTTTTGGGCCATCGTTTCTCTTCGATGAGTTCATTAGAGATTTCAAAAAAAAATAAAAAAAAAATCAGTTTTCTTAGTTTGGATTCAAAATTGAGAAACCTTGATCCTATCCTATCGTTCTTTGGTGTTTGCAGAAATGTTGAGCCCGTTCGACTAAGGTTTTGGGCCATCGTTTCTC
The DNA here is from genome assembly GCA_028538565.1 of Umbellularia californica. Classification (NCBI taxonomy): domain Eukaryota; kingdom Viridiplantae; phylum Streptophyta; class Magnoliopsida; order Laurales; family Lauraceae; genus Umbellularia; species Umbellularia californica. The sequence continues at coordinate 23,551,787 of JAPQWN010000007.1, forward strand.
TTCGATGAGTTCATTATAGATTTCAAAAAAAAAAATAAAAAAAAAATCAGTTTTCTTAGTTTGGATTCAAAATTGAGAAACCTTGATCCTATCCTATCGTTCTTTGGCGCTTGCAGAAATGTTGAGCCCGTTCGACTAAGGTTTTGGACCATCGTTTCTCTTCGATGAGTTCATTAGAGATTTCAAAAAAAAAAATATTAAAAAAAAAATAAAAATAAAATTTTTTTTTTCTTAGTTTGGATTCAAAATTGAGAAACTTTGTTCCTATCCTATCGTTCTTTGGTGCTTGCAGAAATGTTGAGCCCGTTCGACTAAGGTTTTGGGCCATCGTTTCTCTTCGATGAGTCTATTTGGGATTTTTATAAAAAAAGGGACATAGACCACTAAGGTTAAACCAATTGCGTTCTTTGATCACGATTGATTCAAGAAAAGCCTTGTCCAGAGTGTGGAGACAGCTTGACTGTTCTAGGCAAGGGTCCTCCAAACGGGTTCATTAAGTAATCCTACCCTTACCTGGGGGCAATTCTATCAATTGAGGTTTCATAAGACCGGGTTAGGAGGCCTATGTGTACTCTCTCGTCTTTAAATCTTAAAAAAAATTAAAATCAAAATAAAAAAAAAAAAAAAAGATTTTCAAAAAAAAAATCTTAAAAAAAAAAAAAAAACAAAAATTTTCAAAAAAAAAATAAAATAAAAAAATAAATAAAAAAAATATTTAAAAAAAAAATAAAAAATAAAAAAAATAAAATAAAAATAAAATAAAAAAAAATCATTTCAAAAAAAAAAAATCTCCAAAAACTCGTCACTTTTTGGATTCAGATTCGAGAAATTGTGGTCTCTTCCCTTCTGAGTACTGGCGCTCGCGGAAATCGTTGAGCCCGTATTTGAATCGGAATGCCACCTGCTCTCTTTGACGAATCCATTTCTGACATTTCAAAACAAAGAATCCCATCTCATGGATGCGATCTCCAACATTTGTGCATAGCAATACTGGTACGCCCTTTCAGGGTCTACTGTATCTGTGACCGGCACATTTGTAACTCCTACCTTATATTCTTCTTATCTCGAGCAAGCCCTGCTTCTCGATAAGTCGAATTTAGGTTTACAATTGCTTCTAGCAGTCACTGGAACGCTCATTCTGGGCTCACCATACTTGCTGTCAGAACAATTGTACCATCTATGGCTTTTTGCCTTCTTCATGTCGCTTGGGTCATATCCCTTGAGCGATTTGAAAAGACAACCATAGAAATTCCCATTTATGATCATTATATTCTTGTGATTACTAATGGATGTGGTCTTGTTTCAGAACTTTTTCGAAACTAACAATGGCAGCCTTAACCATTATCTTCGATGAGAACAAGCACCAACTCATGCTTCAACAGAAGCAAAGCGCGCGCACTCATAAGTGCCCCGCCAGCTGCCGAAGCGTCAACTCCCTCGGCAACTCTCTGAACTCCGGGTCGACCTCGACTCCCCGGACCATCGTCTTCGGGACACTGGGACCATTCCCACTTCCCGAAGAACAAACTGCGCCTGCCAAAAGGCAGAAGATCGCCTCTCAACGTGTCACTCCCGTGACACCAAAGGCGAGCGCCCAAAAGCCTGAAGCCCGCGGCACCCCCGCGAAGCCTCGACCCACAAACAACCAGGTCTATCCCAAGACTTGGTCTCCAAGACCTTCCCCAAAACAAAGAAGGTCTCAAATTTCCACCAAGCCAGCATACCTGGCCCCACTCAAAGAAAACCAGTTCTACCCTCTTGCCTACATGAAAGAGGAGAGACCCATCTCCAACCTGACTCCCAAGTCAACCCAGCATGAGCCGGCTTGTTCCTACAGGCCCAAAATCAGATCATGCATCACCAGGCCTCTCCAAGCACCTGCTAAGGCCTACACTCCTTCAGTTCGACCCTTCATCTCTACAGGGGCCAAACTCGAAAGGTTTAAAGCTTCGCTGCAACAGGCAAAGGACCGGGTCCGGATCCTGTCCTTGCCTAGCTACAAAGAAGACAGGCTCGGCTGCTGCGCCCGAGGGAGCACATCCTTCATCGTCAGAGCCCAGCCGGAGCTGACCAAAGCTCAAATCGCTCGTCGAGCACGCCGCCGTGCGTCATATCGACAAAAGAGACTAGAGAAGCAAAGGACCCAGCCTCCTACAGTTCAAGTCTCCCGCAAATGGGTCGAAAAAGAAAGACCCGACCAAGTTGCTGCCGTCCATATGGTTGGAAAACCAGAAGACGCCAAAGGTCAGCATAAAAAATCCATGTCCGACGTCCGGTGACCCGTAGCGTCACCAGGACACAAAGACATCCCGAAGAATCTCCTGCCCCTTCCAGCCAAGGACGGGAGAGTAATCCTTCATCAAGCTCTTCATCAAAAAGAATGAGCCCCAGCTCGGTCACCAGGACGATTTCTTCGTTCGAATCCCGAGGGATGAACGTCTTGGCTACAAGTTCTGAGCCGCCACCTCAGAATCCACCTCGAGATGATGCGCTCACACGCATCCAGCAGTTGGAACAAGGCCAGCAGAGGATTGAGACTCTGATGGAAAACCTTCTCCTTGTCGTCCAAAATCAGGTGAGCAATGAGCCTCCTCCGAATCATGGCAATAACGAGGAAAATGGAGAAGAAAATGAGTCACGCGCCCTTACCAAAAAGGACGTAGACAGTATCCTCGCCAAAGCTAAAGAAGAGGATATACTCAAAGAGCATGGGATCAAGCCACCATATCCTTTATGGATGGACTCGGTCCCGTTCCCCACAAAATTCAAGCATCCTACTCTCCAAACATATACGGGGAAAGGATCAGCCAGACAGCACGTCATCCACTTCAAGATCTTGACGGGAGCTATCGCGGATCAAGATGCACTCAAGATTCGCCTCTTTGCAAGTACCCTAAAAGGTACGGCCTACGATTGGTACTCCACTCTTCCGGAGAACTCCATTCAGAACTGGGCTATGCTGGAGACACGCTTCCTGACCCACTTCCAAGGTGAGGATCATCCTGTTACTATGGCTCAGCTCTGCAGCCTAAAACAGGGAGAGAATGAGTCAACTTATGACTTCATTCACAAGTGGAAAGCAATGGCGTACAAATGCTCAGATGTACTGCCACAAGCGTCGCTAGTCGACATCTGCCGAAACAACATGAGAGCTAAAATCCGCTCCATGATCATCGGCAATAAATCAAAGAACCTGGGGGAACTCCTGGAAGCTTCCATGGAAGCTGAAACGGTGATCAAAGACCTCAACAGTCAGAAATCATCAAAGAAAGAGCCGACTGCTGTTGCAACCTCTAAACCAAAGAAGAAGGAGGTTCTCAATGTGCAGACTAAGTCAGCTCCTCAGCAACCAAAGAAAGCTGAAAATAGAGCTGCAGGTAAGAGACCTGAACTCTCTGATGCCTTCAAAGAGCGAGTAGAAAAGAAATATCCGTTCGATGAAGACGTCGAAGAAATCTTTGAGGCTCTCCTAGCAAATGGCAAACTCATTTTGCCAGAGCCCAAAAGACCTGGAGACGTTGGCAAAACCAATGATCCTCGGTACTGTCCATACCACCAGATGGTCTCGCATCCTCTCAATCAATGCTTTGTTGTGAGAGAGAAGATAAACGAGATGTGGAAAAACGGAGTCATCACCTTTGACAAAAACTATGGGACTGCCTCCGTCAACATGGTGTCATATGGACAAACACCAAAGTCACCGAAGAAGAAGATCACTACTTCCTTCAAGGTGATAAATAGAATTCAAACGTCCGAAGTATTGGTTCCTTGCCCGACACCAGACGAACAACCCATATGGGTACATCCCGATCTCCTGGAAGATGAAAATTGGGAGATCGTCAAAACAAAGCCGACCGCTCAGCAGCGAAGGCAGGCTAGGAAACATCTCCTCAGGCTCAAACGGCAAGAGAAGACCCAGCCAAAACAAAAAGTCCATGAAAAGGCAGAGGCCTCCTCTACCATTCACTCGGGGCAGCAGAAACGTCCCTTCCAGAGACTTCAAAGGCGGTAAGAAACTTCACTCTCAGTGATTTCATGCCACCTCAATTCAAAAAAGAAGCCATGCAGGGGGCATCATACTCTTGCAACTCGGTAGTTGGATTCTCCATTGATGGATACGAGTCCAGCGACACCGACGATGGATTCGAGCCCAACTACACCGATGAGTGGGAGGAATCTCTTGAAACAGGAGAATATCTCTCCGATGAAGAATGGGTTCCTGAAACTCACCTTATGCCAGTAATCTGGTATAACCCCTTGCAACCACAAGGATCCTGGTCTGATGATGAAGAAGACCAAGAGGCTGCACAAGAAGATGCTGTTAACCCAGCACCTGTCATTGCTCCAGTGGAAATCAACTATGTTGAGCCACACGGAGAAGACGAAGAAGAGGATCTGGCTCCCATGCCTGATCTTGAAGAATATGCAAGGATCTTGCAGCGTCTCGCTCTAGAACAAGAGCAAGACCGCGTCAACGAGATTCCTCACAATCCAGAGCCGGAAGTCCCTGAAGCCCATCAGGTACCTCCTCCCTCAACTCCTGAAAATGGAGAACATTGCTGGATAGATGATCCTCTTACATCCGAGGATGAGTCTGACTCCGAGCAGGCAACATCTCCTATCAGAGCTTCCTGTAATGTAATATATCAGGACTATAGCTCTTCTGAAGCGTCGTCTGATGAGATTACCTATACTCCGACGACGCCTAGCAATGTATCCTCTGGAGCTACCTCGTCTCACGTGACTTTCACAGAGATGACACCCTCTCAGGTTTCTTCTCCTGAGACTGTGACTTCAGGATACACATTCTTCCCGACTCATCATCATGAAGAAAACCCAACTTGGGGTGATGGATGGGTCAACGAAGAAGAAAAGCTGCTGCATGCTGTTCAGGACTTGCTCCTGGAAAATGCTCCGTGCAACACAATCACTGAGGATGGCAACTCTGCTGCAGATACATCCCCAGTAGATGAAAAACGACAGCCTCTTGATCCTGAAGACAATCTTCCAAGCGAAGACCCTTCTCAAGAAGCTCTCGAAGTTGGTAGAGGCACCCGTTCAGGCCGGGACTACCACAAAAATTACAACCAATCTTCCTTTACTTATGTAGATCCTTGGGGAAAAGATGTTGTAAGCGCCCCCAGTGGCAACAATGATGAACATGCAGGCCCTAAGGAGGCTTTCAAGTATGATTTGGTTGAGCACTTCAAACACATACCTGCACGTCTTCACATCCTAGACTTATTGCGAATGTCTCCACGCACTCGTGATAATCTCATATCAGAATTACAAAAACTGAATGAGGATGTCGACAAACATGCCCCACAAGTCCTCCAAATTGAAATGGACTACCGGGTCAAAAACTCAGAAACCTCCTTAAAAGAAGAAAAAGAGAAAAGCGAGGGATCATGCATCCAATGCCTCTCGGTTCAAAAGGCAGCCAGTGCAACCATCGCCTTCACTAAGGAAGACCTCCTACTTGGCGAAGCAAGGCACAACCGACCCCTGTACTTCACAGGGTACATCAAAGAAATGCCGATACATAGAGTTCAGATCGACCCAGGTTCTGCACTCAACCTTATCTCCACTTCGGCTCTTGAAGAGTTGGGCATCCCACCCAGCAAGCTAAGCCACACATCTGTATCTATCTTTGGATACGATGGGAGCACTCAAAGGCCTATCGGCAAAATCAGGTTCAAATTGCAAATCGGTGATCTTATCTCTGAGGTCACTGTGTATGCAATAAAAACCCCCTCATGCTACAACATCCTTCTCGGACGTCCTTGGATACACGAGAATGGTGTTGTTCCTTCAACTCTACATCAATGCATCAAGTTTGTCGGCGACGACGGCATGGTACATCGAGTCTTTGCGGACAGGAAACCCTTCAAAGGTAAAGAAGTCCACTTCGCAGACTCCCAAATGTATGAAGGAGAAAAAGAAGAAGAGGAAATAGCACCCCCTGCTGAAAATCTCCAGAAAGATAAAGGCAAGGCTCCTCAAAAATCACCGGAAGAAAACAAACCCTCCGGCAAATTAGAAGAGAGTAGTCAATCTCCCTTCGTTATCTCCCTCAAGAATTCAAAACCTTTGGTCATCACGACTAAAGTGAAGAAGGCGAAACAAAAGCCTGGGGGCAAATTTGTTGTCTCTCTCGTGTCTATCATGCAAGACACAGACTCGGACTCAGAGCCAGAAGACGATGCATCGTCAAGCCAAGCTGACACTCAGCAAGTTCAGCCTGCTCTCACTCCGATGGAGACACCTGCAGATGTAGAAGATCCTACGTCTGCTACCTTTGTTGTTCCGGCAACATCACCAAAGCAAAGGCCGATCTTCTTCCATAGATCGGACGCTTCTTCATCAAATTCCATGCTGGAACCTTTCCAAAATGAAGGTATGCCTCAGCTATCTCTATATAGTCCTGTGGCACAAGTAATTATGAAGAAAATGGGCTTTGACGCTCAGAACCCAGTCTGTTTGGGAGAAGGCCGCGGTATTCTCACGCCATTGGGGCCCGCCTTGACCAAAAGCCAGCTGGAAGATTGGAGACTCTACGGTCATGTAGAAAAGTCTTCATATGGGTTAGGGTATGATCCTGATACTCCTCTGAGACAGTTGACACAAAAGCTTAAAAGTCGTTTTACCGACCAAGCCTCAACATCTCAAGTCCATGAAGACATCGATCTCCCTGGATATCTCTTTAAAGAGTTACCTGACAAAAATCCAGGAAGCTCATCCAATTGGTATGATTTCTCTGATGATAAAGAGGAATCGTCCGATAATGCAGACTTGTGCTATTCTGACCCAGAAGAACCCTCGTCTCCAAAAGAAATACCAGACTCAACAGGCGATTGGGACTATCTCATAGCAAGCCTTGAGGAGATCACCAATCAAGAAAATCCATGGAAAGGAACAGAGCCTTGGTCTGGTAATGCAGTTGAAACTCCAGAAGGTTTCGTTGAGTTGGAAGCCTCCGAAAATATTGTGGAGGAACCACCTTCGAACCTTCCGACAGAAGATCCTGTTCAAAAGATAAACTTGGGAACACCTGATAACCCACGTCCTGTATTCATAAGCAAGAATATAAAGGATGATGAGTTACCCGAGTATATCGCTTTTCTTCGTGAGTTCGTTGATTGCTTTGCATGGTCCGATGCTGAAATGCCTGGTTTAGACCCCAAAGTAGCAGTCCACAAACTCAATCTTCAAGAAGACGTCAAGCCTGTCAAACAAGGCCAAAGAAGATTCCGTCCAGATGTGATGGATAAAATTGAACAAGAAGTTCAAAAACTCAAAAGCGTTGGCTTCATCCGTGAGGAACAACATCCAGAATGGTTGGCCAACATTGTCCCCGTGACAAAGAAAAATGGGCAGATCAGGGTCTGTATTGACTATAGAGACTTGAATGGCGCTTGCCCTAAAGATGAATTCCCGCTCCCCATACCGGAGGTGATGATTGACAATACCTGCGGATTCGAGCGAATGACATTCATGGATGGCTTCTCTGGTTACAATCAGATAAAGATGCATCCCGAGGATGAAAAACACACTTCATTTCGGACTCCGTTTGGCGTGTATTGCTACACTGTCATGCCATTTGGTCTGAAAAATGCTGGTGCCACATATCGGAGGGCTATGATGAAAATATTCCAAGATATGCAGCACAAGACGGTCGAATGTTACGTTGATGACCTCGCCGTCAAAAGCAGAAGAAAAGAAGACCATCTCAAAGATCTTCGGGAAGTCTTCCTCCGACTTCGCAAACACAAACTGCGGATGAATCCTCTAAAATGCTTCTTCGGCGTCTCGTCGGGTAAGTTTCTTGGATTCCTTGTTCGGAAAGCTGGAATAGAACTTGACCCCATAAAAGTCAAGGCTATTCTAGAAATGCCCTCTCCAAGAACCCTAAGGGAACTAAAAGGGCTTCAAGGGAGATTGGCCTACATCAGACGGTTCATCTCCAATCTTTCGGGGAAATGCCGTCCATTCTCTCGATTGATGAAAAAAGGTGTAGACTTTGTCTGGGATACCGACTGCGAAGCCGCATTTCAAGATATCAAGTCATACCTGACCAAACCTCCAGTGTTAGCTGCCCCTGCCACTGGAAAACCATTCATCTTGTACACAAGAGCTCTTGATCATTCTGTAGGCGCTTTGCTTGCACAAGAGAATGGTGAGGGAAAAGAAGCTGCTCTATACTACCTCAGCCGCATGCTAGTAGGTGCAGAGCATCGCTACTCTCCAGTCGAAAAAGAATGCCTTGCAGTGATGTTTGCCGTACAAAAGCTACGTCACTACTTGCTTTCCAACACAGTCTACCTGGTCTTGAGGATCAACCTCTTGAAGGTCCTTGTCACGAAGGCCGGTTCTCTCAATGCCCGACTGGCAAAATGGTCCATCCTCTTGTCACAATTTGATATTAGGTATGTGCCACAAAAAGCAATCAAAGGCCAAGCTCTAGCAGATTTCCTCGCAGAGCATCCATTGCCTAAAGATTCACCACTCAGAGATGATCTCCCAGACGAACCTGTCTACAACGTGGAGACTTCCTCACCAAATGCCTCCTGGGACATGTACTTTGACGGTGCAACCAGGACAAATGAAAACAGAAAGCTGATCTCGGGAGTTGGCATCCTCTTTGTTAGCCCCTACAAATGCATGATTCCACACGCTTTCTCGCTACTGGAACCATGCACAAACAATGCAGCTGAATACCAAGCTCTGATCCTAGGATTGGAACTCGCCATCGAATCCGGTATCACTATGCTGGAAGTCTTTGGAGACTCTCAACTGATCATCAACCAGATGAATCAGAAATATGAAGTCAGGAAGCCCGATCTGCTGCCTTATTACAACAAGGCACAATCGCTTCTGCAAAAGTTTGACATCTGCAACATCACCCACATTCGTAGAGGTGAAAATATCCGTGCAGATGCCCTGGCCGGACTTGCCGCATCAATGGCGATCCAGGAAGGGGAAAACATGCAAATTACAGTGTGCGAGAGAAGGATCCTCCCTCCTCTTAACACACACCAAGCAGTTGCCGAATGCCACCGAGTGGTTGGAAGTCGGATCTCTATCCTTCAACCTTCAATCGTCGACTGGAGGGATCCATTCATTGATTACACTATGTTCGAAATCCTACCTGAAGATCCAAAAGAACGGGTAAGCATACAAAGGCGAGCCCCAAACTTTCATTTGGATATTCCTTCAAAAATCCTCTACAGGAAATCTTTCAACGGAGTACTTCTACGCTGCTTGTCACAACAAGAGGCCGAAGAAACACTTAAAGAAGTTCATGCTGGTCTTTGTGGAGCCCATCAGGCAAGTCCTAAGCTCTATGATCAGATAAAAGGGTTAGGTTACTATTGGCCTACCATGGTTGCTGATGCAATGCAGTTTGCCAAACGCTGCCAGCTATGCCAAGTTCACGGAGATTACATTCACATGCCTCCGGAATGGCTGCATCCTATAGCAATCTCATGGCCTTTTGAAGCATGGGGCATGGACATCATAGGTCCTATCTCTCCCCCTTCAAGCAAAGGTCATCGCTTCATCTTCGCCGCAACGGATTATTTTTCCAAGTGGTCAGAAGCATTTGCGTTCAACGAAATGAAGACCTCATCAGTTCTTCAATTCCTACGCACCAACATCATTTGTCGTTTCGGCATACCCAAGAGATTCGTCCATGATAACGGACCACAATTCCGGGATCATCGATTCTACAGGTTTTGCGACAAATACAAAATCCAAAGCTATCCTTCGACTCCATACAATCCGGCAGCAAACGGATTAGCAGAAGCCTTCAACAAGACACTCTGCAAAATCCTCAAGAAAATGGTCTCTAGTCACAAAAGAGACTGGAGCGATAAACTGTCTGAAGCTTTGTGGGCCTATCGAACCACCGTTCGAGGACCAACCCATAGCACACCATTCTCCTTGGTCTATGGATGCGAAGCTGTCGTGCCCCTAGAGGTACAAATTCCTTCTCTGAGGGTATCTCTACAAAATGACATGACTCAAGAAAGCAATGTCAAATTGCGACTCCATGAGCTGGACAATCTCGACGAGAGACGGCTCGAAGCTCGACAAAGCATTGAACTTTACCAAGCACGCATGGCAGGATCTTTTGACAAAAGGGTCCGGCAACGCGCCTACAAAAAGGGTGACTTGGTTCTTGCGGTAAAAAGACCAATGGTCTTCGCACACAAATCCAAAGGCAAATTTGAACCAAAATGGGAGGGACCCTACGTCATCGACAAAGTCTTCTCCAACGGCGCATATGCCCTCCTAAACATGGAAGGCGACAGATGTATGCTGCCTATCAACGGCAAGTTCTTGAAGCGGTACTACCCTTGAAGACTTACCCAACTGGGTAAGAGCAATGCCTGTATGGCCAAAACCTGTTCTCAGGTACTCGCTCGTCAAACCCACTCTCTTTAGAATTTTCATATCAAATGTCAAAATTTCTAGAGATTCAAAAACAATGCTTACTTTCATTGTTTCATTGTTCAAAAACAAAAAAAAAATCCAAGTTTAGGAGCCTCTCCCTGACTTGACCAAAACTTTCGATCCTTGAACCAAAATTCATGGTTTGAAACAAAAATCCGGATTCAGGGATTTCCACCCTAGTCCACCTTACCTTTTACCGCCAAATGGTTTTAGGTCAAAATTTACGACCCTCGTGTCTTTAAACAAAAAAAAATGGTTTTTCAAAAATCGTGGGGAAACGACATCAAAGTCAGTACCCGCAAAACAAAAAATTTTGAAAAAAAGCAAGGATGCGACATTCCATCGATACTTGCACCCAAAATCGCAGGGAAGCGACATTTCGTCGATACTTGTAAAATCCAAAAACCGTGGAGAAGCAACAAACCAGTTGATATCCACAACCCAAATTTCAAAGGTTCGAGAAAACCTAAAATCGTGGAGAAGCAACAAACCAGTTGATATCCACAACCCAAATTTCAAAGGTTCGAGAAAACCTAAAATCGTGGAGAAGCAACAAACCAGTTAATATCCACAACCCAATTTCAAAAATCGTGGAGATGCAACATACCAGTTGCTATCCACAACCCAAAATTACAAATGGTTCGAGAAAACCTCAAATTTCAAAAATCGCGGAGAAACGACATCAAGTCAGTACCCGCAAAACCAAAAGTCTTGGGAAAAGCAGGGAAGCGACGCTTAGTCGATATTTGCACCCCAATTCGCGAGGAAGCGACATTCCATCGATACTTGCAAAACCTAACCCGCGAGGAAGTGACATTCCATCAATACTCGCAAAACCGAATGAGCAAGGAAGCGACATTCCATCGATACTTGCAAGACCATTCAGCGGGGAGGCGACATTTAGTCGATACCTGCATTTTGAAAACCAAAACTCGGCTATAAATGCCAAAATCAGGCTATAAATGCCAAAACAAAAATTTCCGGCTATAAACGCCAAAACCGGCTTTCATGCCAATAAAACAAAACTTGGTTTTCAAAAAAAAAAAAAACTCGGCTACAAATGCCACACACAAAAAAAAAAAACCTGACTCTCATATCAAAACCGGCTATAAATGCCACAAATTGGCTATCAATGCCACCAAACCGGCTATAAATGCCACCAATTGGCTATCAATGCCACCAAACTGGCTGTAAATGCCACAAAAATCCGGCTTTCATGCCAAATTCGTTTCCCCTACCAAAACAACCATTTGACAAAAGATTTTCACAAAATGACAAAGCTTTTGATCAAATCCCATTTAGCAATTGCTTTCATCACAAAAAGATTTGAGTGAGCGTAGGGAAAACAAAAAAAAAAGAAGTACCAAAAATACATGTGGTACCAAAAAGAAAAAAAAAGAAAGTGTTCACAAGCACTACAAAAAAAAAAAGAAAAGAAAAGTACCAAAAAAATACATGTGGTACCAAAAAAAAAAAGAAAGTGTTCACAAGCACTACAAAAAAAAAAGAGTACCAAAAAATACATGTGGTACCAAAAAAAGAAGAATGGTTTCTGCTATAAAAAATCAGGAGCTTAGCCAAAAATGGTCTCCAGCCAAAGCTTCAGCTCCTCAAGCAAACTTTTGGCATCAGCCGTCAAAGTTTCCAAGGCACGCTTCTTCAGGAACTTGCCATGAGATGCTGGCGAATGCCGTAACCCTTCTTTCACACCGGGAAGCTCTTCCCCAGCAGTTTGCCATCGTTCGTTTTCTAGAGTCCTTCTCTCGAGAACTTGACCGGCATCTGCAACCCTGCGAATCAGAGTACTCTCCCTGTCACGAGCCTCTGTTATAGCAGCCCACTTCGCATCGACTTGTGCCTTCAAATGCTCAAGACGTTTCCTGGCCTCCTCAACTTCCCTATCAAGGACGTTAAGGTCATGCCTCAATTCGATGATGGCTAGCTCTTCCTTGTTCTTCTCCCGAACTAGCTGCTTCTTGCTTTATGTAGCCTCATTCAGGTCAGACTTAGCCTTATCAGCAGGGTCCAAGAACATCTCCTTGAAGAATTGGTCGTCAGGGAAACCCATGGTCTCAAACCACTTGTCACCCAGTGCAATGATCCTATCAACGATCGCCCTGGCACCTGTGACATCCAGACCAACCTCTTCGGTGTCAGTCAGAATCTCCTGTACATGTGGGATCATGCCAAATCCTGCCTCCAAGTGTCCAGAAAGGAGAGTCTTGACCCAAGAACTCAAAACCCGAGCCAGCACCTTCTTCGCAAATTGAAGAGACGAACTGGATGAAGATTCACCCTTCTCCGCTGATCGGCTGCTCATGTCATGTCCCATTGGAAGAGTAACAAAAGAACTCTTTTCACTTGGAGCCACTGGAGAGGGAATCTCAACACGAGGCATCTCCTCAATCATGTCTGAACTGGTCTCTACCTCCGGATCGACCTCTGGCATCCCTTGCTCTGGTTCTGAAGAAAGCGATGGACTCTCTTCTGTCACTTCAAAACCTGCAAATGAAACACAAAAAGATATGAATATGATCCTGTTCAAAAAAAAAAATCATCAGGGTCATCACTACAAAGTACCTTCTTCGACGACTGGCGGAACACTCTCTTCCTCCATGAACTCATCAGAAGCATCATCGACATTTGCGTCCATTGATGGTTCAAAGTCATCGGAATCCTGTGGCAAGTCAGTTGACAAGAAAAAATGTTAGCAAATCAAGTCGCAGGCAAAAAAAAAAAAAAAAAAAAAAAAAAAAAGAGAAAGCGAAAGAAGTTATACCAATTGGAGATTCCGGAGTCATTCCAGAGTCCCTCGGTTCTTCTTCAGATGCCATAACCGGCTCCATCACCGCCTCATCGGTCGGAACCTCAGGCATCGGCAAGTCTTCATCCTCTGCTAAAAAAAAAAAAAAAAGAAAAAAGCAGCAGCAGGGTGAGAAAACAAATCAGAACATGAAAAGCCCCATGAAAGAAGTAGAAAAAGAAAAAGGAAGAATCATACCTTCACCAATGGTCTCTTCCCCACGACTCCTCTTCTCTGGGGGCTCGTCGACAGCCTCTGGCACCTCCTCGTTGATGGTAAGAGGGATTTCCATGTCAGGAGTGTCCTCATGTGGCCCCTCGCTGCGATGATGACTCCTCCTCTTCTTACCTCTACGGGTTCGCTTCCTAGAAGAACCCGCCTCACTATCAGAGTCAGGTTTCTCACTTGACTCCTCACTGGATGGTCTGCTTTCGCCAGTAGACTCCACGGAAGCTCGTTTTTGTGCCGCTTGCATCCAAGCGTCGAGCTCAGCTTCCTCCTGTTCTAGCTGCTCCAAAGCCTCATCAGGTACTTCCCGAGCAGCTTCAGAACCAATGACGCCCTGGTCACCGAGAAAGCCTATCTTGTGCTTCTCTCCGGAAAGGAAGGCCCAAACTTCCTCTCGCCGGACGCCATCCGACTTCCCAATGCCTTTTCCAGAAGACAGCTTTACATCAAGCTCCTTCTTGGAAAGCCCCCGATATGCCAAAAAGCTCTCCGCGAACCACTTCGTGAAGCCGGCAGTTCGGAAAGTCGACAGCTCAGGATAAGAGATCGTGGCAGTAGTATCTTCGGCACTATAAAAAGCCCATGCATTTCTGCCATCTTGCAAACCCCCAAAACGCTTCACCATACTCGAAGGCGCTCCAACAACGCCTTGAGAGAAGCCCAACTGAAGCGCAAAGCGAGAAGGTACATACGGCTGGATGTCGACGAAAAGATGTCTACGGTACACCATCGTGCCGACTCGTATGCTGAAAAGCCACTCCTTCTCTGCATTGGTCAAAGAGTAATGCCTTCCCGACCCTGCTCCGGTAGAGTCTCGGGAGGCACCAAAATCAAAAGCCTTCTTCCGCAACTCCGGAGAAAGCTTAACTGAAGACTGCCCCATCTCGACGTCCCTGAACCGTCGGATCCTCATGCGGGCAAACAAAAGTGATTCAGATACGGCTTTTCCCTTAGCCAATCGAATCATCAGAGGATAATCATCCTGTGCAGCACCCAGCTGGTGGAAGCCAGGACAGTGGTATACAAACCACGAATAAAAGATATGGGCTGAAAATACCCTATTCATAGGGAGCCCAAGCCGAACCAAGAAAGCAGCAGCCTGCAGTTCGGTACACAGGTAGGAGTAAAGAGCGGGCACCAAAGCAAGCCGCTCTCCAAACGCCATCTGACAAGCCGGAAAAATACAATGCGGCCTGATGTGCGTCCCATCTCCACCAGCAAAAATAGCCTCACCTAGCCAAAAAGTGAGGTAAACAGCAAGATCTCTCCGCAGTGCAATGTCAGAATAAAGGGCATCTGTGCTCGCGAAGAAACCCTTCAACTCTTCCTGCATGGCCAAAGTCTTCTTCCTGTCTTCCCGGGTCATGCTATCAGGAGACTCTTTGCTGTCAAAGAAGTTGAAGAATGAAGAGCCATAACTCTTCCAACTGCTGGATCTGACTTTCGAGCCCTCCTTCAAAAAATCATAGAAGGCGACGAGCTGAAAGTATAGGAGCCTGAACTCCTCTGACTGCTCCTCAAGGACGCTGTCAATCGGCATGAACTCCTCGTAGAGTTTGCCAAGGATGGGCAGTCCAGTAATAGCACTCAACTCCTTCAGAGAAAAACCAATCTCACCGTTCGTGACAATGAAGGTATTGGTCTGAGGGAGGAAAGACTCCAACATAGCCATGAAGGCATCATCGGAAAAAGTCACGGTCTCCCTAAAAGCGCGGACCGCGTCAAAAATCCCGGCTTCCTTCAAAACGGCGCCCCCAATCAGCAAGGTGTGGTCAGTCCATGACTTCCAATCGGAGTCAACATTGAAACGGCCACGAAGTCGAAAAGGCTTCACCCAAGTACTGCCGTCACCGCTGAAAACGCCAAGGCCCACCGGTCTCAAATCGACCGACGGATAATCAGAGCCCTGGTAGCCGCTGGCTGGCATTAACATGTCCATACGGACAGGTGGCTTCTCCGCATATCCGGAGGGTCCACCAACAAAAACCCCGGTCTTGATCACACTGGTCCTCTTCACCCAGCTCGGAGGATCTTCCCTCTTAGAGCACGTGGGAGCAAGGCTCATGATCGAGATGGTACGATCAAAAGACGACCGGGTAGAAACAGTCTTCTCTTCACCATCTGCTGTGTAAGAGAACTGAAAACATCTCCTTTGGTATGTCAAGTCGTCAGGGACTGCATCTCCAAAGAAGAAGGTAGGCTTGGGTAAAACCCTCAGATCGTCCATAACCCAAGGACGGTTGCTTACCATGATCTTATAGAATTCCTCATTCTTGAGAGCGATCAATCGCTGTCTCATCTCGTCGCGATTGAGGGAATCGCACTCTTCCAAGTTCTTCTCAACAAACTGGACCTTCTCCCAGGCCTGCTGAACGGCCACATTGGAAGATCTAGCAGATCGACGAGGTACGCTTGTAGCAGGCTCTTTACCCTTGTTCGCTTTGGAGGAACCACCTGCAAAGGTTGGAAAAGAAAAAGATCGTCATCAAAATGACAGGATTTCGCTAAAAAAAAAAAGGGTCACTTTGTCCCACCAAAAATCTGGCGAAATTTTGGCATGACTCCGGGGCAATTCCAAAGAAAAAGGAAATACCCCGACGGAAATAGAAAGTTTGAAGATGGGCTCAACATTGCTGCGGGCTCCGAAACTCCAAACTTTCGAAACCTCAAAATCTCCGCAAAATCAAGAAGGGCTCAACATCGCTGCGAGCTCCAAATTACCAAATTTGCAAAGATTTTCAGGTGTGCTATCACATCATGCTACTCAATTCAATTTACAAAAAGTACATGCATGAACATCTAGATTTGCATAAAAACGCATTATCATGATGAGCTAAAAAAAATAAAAAAAAAATCAGGCCACGTGCGGATCTGTCCGTACGGCCCACAAAAAAAAAAAAAAAGAAAAAAACGTGTGAAAAAAAAAAAAAAAAAAAAAAAACAAAAGAAGAAATCACGTGGAAAAGAAAAAAAAAAAAGAAGAAGAATAGAAAAAAAAAGAAGAAAGAAAAAAAGAAGAGAAACTTTTTTTACCATCCTATTCTCTACATAAAGTTTTCTTGAAAGAAAAAGAGAGAAAACTTACTTGAAGCCATTGATGGAGAAGAAGAAGGAAAAAGCTTGAAGATCCTTGAAGAAGAAAAACTCTTGGTCTTGGAGCTCTCTTGAGATTGTTGCAAAAGAAAGCAATAAGAGCAAGAAATCCTACCTTCCTTTGCTTTTATAGGAGAGAGCAAATCAAAGAAGGAAACAAAGAAGAAAGGTAAGTGTTACTAATTAGTAACCTTACCAAAAGAGAAGGAATTAGAAAGATTCTTTCCCAAAAAGAAAGATGTCTTTGAGAGATTTTCTCCCAAAATCAATCAATGAGAGATTCTCTCCAACAAAATAGGAGATTGGAGATTCTTTCCCAAAAAGAAAGATACCTTGAGATATTCTCTCCCAAATTAAGGGAATATGAGAGATTCTCTCCCATAAAGATATTTTTAGATATTCTCTATCCAAATGAGATATCTTTAGATATTCTTTACAAAAATGGCCCCACATGAGATCTAAGCCATCCTAAAAAGCTTAAGGTCCCATGGGTTAGCCCATATGAGCCAGGTTTGACCACCTAGGCACTAAAAAAAAAAAAAAATGGGCTTTTAGTCAGAAACAAAAAATCCCTCTTACCAAGAGCATACAATAATGGTTCCATGCCTCTATTGAGTTGATTGAACCATACAAAAAAAAAAAAAAAAAAAAATTCCAAGCCCCATGAGCTTCCAAAAATCAAACCATCCTGCCTCATATACCAAATTGAACCAAAATCTTGAAATTGACATTCCACAAAAATCCAAACCACCCCAATGGACCCACACAGTCCCAAAGAGTGACCAAAAACCAAATCCTGGTCCCCTAACTTGCCACATACAGCTTGTTAGGTCACAAGACCAAAACCAAAAACCAAATCATGATCCCCCAACTTGCCACATACAGCTTGTTGGGTCACAAGGTCAAAACCAAAACCCGATCCCCTAACCTGCCATATATAGCTGGTTAGGTCACAAGATCAAAAACAGAAACCCAAATCCACATCCCTGATGTCATCTTCAAAACTTTGCCTCGAGATGGTATTTGATTCCTTTCACTACCATAAAATTCCCCTGGAAGCTCAAAGGCTACTCTACCAAAGGAAAGATTGCTCAAAGACTCTTGGTCAAGACACAAGCTCTCCTTCAAAAATCTCTTCGAGGCACATCGACTACAAAAGTCAAGCAACTCGTCGCTGTACCTCGAGGGGGCATTTGTTGACACCAAAAATGTCACTTTGCCTCTTCAACATCAAGAAAGCTGCATGAAGTCGCAACCTGCCATAAATAGGCAATGCAACTTCTCCAAAAAATCAAATCTTGTCAGAATCAAACAAAAACTGCAAGATCCTTCAAGATAGCCAAGAGAAGAGTACACATGAAGTTTCGGGCCATTTCGACAACATTTGGCCTAACTTCACTTCTCCGACAGCTAAACGGGAGCTCTCGGCGGCAACATCATCGGAGACGTCAAAACTTCGATCAGAGCCTACAGATGACTCCAGCATGTCTCAAAAGGGCTCCATGCCAAATTTCAAGTCAAACCGACAACGTTTGACCCTCCATCAATGCTCGAGCAGCAAAATCAAGCCTCCCGGCGGCAAGAACCACCGAAGCCTTCACTCATCAAACCAAGTGCATGAGTGGCTTCAACATGCTTCCAAAAGGCTGCACGTCGAATTTCAGGTCATTCCGACAACGTTTGACCAGGTTTCGATGCTCCGAGAGAAAATCAAGCCTACCGGCGGCGGAGCAACCCGGGACCATGACATCCAAGACAGAGCCCATGGAACGTCTCAAAATGACTCCAATAGGCTCCCCGTCAAATTTCAGGTCAATCGGACATCGTTTGGCCACATATCAAAGCTCGGCATTTTCCCCGCAGCAAAATCAAGTGAAGCATCGACGGGACCCCAAACGGCTTCAAAACTCAAACAGAAGCCTATGGTTGGTCTTATTTATTGCTCAGGAGGCTTCACCTCAAATTTCAGGTCATTCCGACATCGTTTGACCGAGTTTCAGCTTCTGGCGGAAAATCAGCAGCTTTACGCGACAAAGTCTTCGGCTTTCCCGGAAAATTGGAAACTTTGCACTCTAAAAATGCAAGGATTCTCATCAAGTTTTCAACAGGGAAATCAAGCCAATAAATGAGAAGAAATGTCAAGAAAAATACAGAAGAAAACGGCGACGAAAAAGACCTCAAAACGACCGCAAAACGGGCTCCGAAGGGGAAAAATCCCCAAGGGTCGCAGACCCCTGCGACCATGGCCCATGGTCGCAGGCCCCTGCGACCATGGCCCATGGTCGCCGGTCCATGGTCGCCGGCGACCATGGAGGTCCGGGTCACCGGATTTTCCGCCGGTGACCCGTTTTTTCCGTCTTTCTTCGCGTTTCGCGCACTTTGGCCCCTGTGGTTTCCTGAAAATGTGATTTTTAGTGCTTGAAATTGACTCATATCCTCCGACATCCGTCAAAATCACGGGTCAACCTCCAAAAGCATAAAATCATCATTGATCGCTCCAAGATCGCCAACCGGTCGACCAAGAAAGTGCACTTTCTGTCCGACCGATCGTGAAATCGACAAGACAGATGTCACCGGCCCATTCTTAGCTATCAATGTCTGAAGTTACATGTTCATCCGATGTCGATCAGCATGTAGATCCATCGATGATCATCGCCAGAAGAATTCTAGAAGACACGGCACGGCCCGCGACTCTTCGACTGCTCGGCGACCAATTAATGTGGTTAATTGACTAGCTTTATTGCAGTCATTAATTCATTTCTTTGGACGGCCCAATCAGAAGCAAGCATTTGGGAGTTACAAGTCATTTGATTCATGGCATTTAAACCATGAAACTCCTCCCATTATGGTAATTAAGGTGATTAAAAGCCCTTAATCTCCATTGGCCAATCAGATTCAAGGAAAAAGGAGTTACAAAATCAAGAAATAAATCTTGTAACTCCTCCCATTAAAGCCATTAAGGCTCATAAACCCTCCTAAATGGCTACCAAAAGCCTATAAATAGGAGAGCATTCCATTGAAATTCGGATCGGAAAAAAAGGAGAAAATCAGGATCAGAGAAAAGATCAGAAAAAAAGATCAGAAAGAGATCTGAGAGAAAGAAAAAGAGAGAAAAACTCTGCTGAAGTTATGCACCGGCCACCACTACAAGGTGACAAAAGTCCCTTGGGGGGCACCCCCCCCAAGGTCCTTGCCTTCTCCTGCTGCCTCCAATGGCTTAGACGTGGCTTTTCAGCCCGTCTACTTAGCTTTTTATTGGACATAGGACCTTCTCTTGGTCTTTGTCCTCTAAAAACCTGAGGTTATAGCCAAGCCAAGCGAATCAAGAGCATCTTCTGTTCTCATCTGCATGGATGATGGCGAAGCCCATACATGGCTTGCGACCGTCAATCTGAACGAGTCCCCACAACCTCCTGAAAAGTTAGATCTTCCTTTTCTTGCTTTTCATTGTAGCTTGTATTTTTCTAAAGAGACAAAAATCACAACTCTTGTCTTTCATTATTGATAAGAATTGTAAATCGGCTATAAACGCCAAAATCGGCTATAAACGCCACAAAATCGGCTATAAATGCCAAACAAATCGCCTTTCACGGCAAATTAAGAAAATGTCTCTTTTCTTAAATATTTGTGCAATGGAAAACTTGAAAGAAGTTGATTTCCTTTTTACTTGCGAAGGTTGATCTCCGGATTACCACTTGCAATTCCAAGTAAAATAGAAAATCTGGCACACCCACACAAAAAAATGTTGATGCACGCTTCAGGGCCCGCCAGGGCGCGAAAGGGCCGGACCCGACGGACTCCCACGTTCCGCAGACCCCGGTAGCCGCCCCACGGCGCCTCGGAGCGCGTTCCATCAAAGAGGAAATATCACCCCCTGCTGAAAATCTCCAGAAAGATAAAGGCAAGGCTCCTCAAAAATCACCGGAAGAAAACAAACCCTCCGGCAAATTAGAAGAGAGTAGTCAATCTCCCTTCGTCATCTCCCTCAAATCTTCAAAACCTTTGGTCATCACAACCAGAGTGAAGAAGGCAAAGCAAAAGCCTGGGGGCAAATTTGTTGTTTCTCTCGTGTCTATCATGCAAGACACAGACTCGGACTCAGAGCCAGAAGACGATGCATCGTCAAGCCAAGCTGACACTCAGCAAGTTCAGCCTGCTCTCACTCCAATGGAGACACCTGCTGATGTAGAAGATCCTACGTCTGCTACCTTTGTTGTTCCGGCAACATCACCAAAGCAAAGACCAATCTTCTTTCATAGATCGGATGCTTCTTCATCAAGTTCCTTGCTTGAACCTTTCCAAAACGAAGGTATGCCTCAACTATCTCTATATAGTCCTGTGGCACAAGTTATCATGAAGAAAATGGGCTTTGACGCTCAGAACCCAGTCGGTTTGGGAGAAGGTCGCGGTATTCTCATGCCATTGGGGCCCGCCTTGACCAAAAGCCAGCTGGAAGATTGGAGACTCTACGGATATGTAGAAAAGTCTTCACATGGGTTAGGGTATGATCCTAACACTCCCCTGAGACAGTTGACACAAAGGCTTAAAAGTCGATTTACCGACCAAGCCTCAACATCTCAAATCCATAAAGACATCGATCTCCCTGGATATCTCTTTAAAGAGTTACCTGACAAAGATCCAGGAAGCTCATCCAATTGGTACGATTTCTCTGATGATGAAGAGGAATCGCCCGATGACACAGACGGGTGACATCCTGACCCAGAAGAACCCTCGCCTCCAAAAGAAATACCAGACTCAACAGGCGATTGGGACTATCTCATAGCAAGCCTTGAGGAGATCACCAATCAAGAAAATCCATGGAAAGGAACAGAGCCTTGGTCTGGTAATGCAGTCGAAACCCCAGAAGGTTTCGTTGAGTTGGAAGCCTCCGAAAATATTGTGGAGGAACCACCTTCGAACCTTCCGACAGAAGATCCTGTTCAAAAGATAAACTTGGGAACACCTGATAACCCACGTCCTGTATTCATAAGCAAGAATATAAAGGATGATGAGTTACCCGAGTATATCGCTTTTCTTCGTGAGTTCGTTGATTGCTTTGCATGGTCCTACGCTGAAATGCCTGGTTTAGACCCCAAAGTAGCAGTCCACAAACTCAATCTTCAAGAAGACGTCAAGCCTGTCAAACAAGGCCAAAGAAGATTCCGTCCAGATGTGATGGATAAAATTGAACAAGAAGTTCAAAAACTCAAAAGCGTTGGCTTCATCCGTGAGGAACAACATCCAGAGTGGTTGGCCAACATTGTCCCCGTGACAAAGAAAAATGGGCAGATCAGGGTCTGTATTGACTATAGAGACCTGAATGGTGCTTGCCCTAAAGATGAATTCCCGCTCCCCATACCGGAGGTGATGATTGACAATACCTGCGGATTCGAGTGAATGACATTCATGGATGGCTTCTCTGGTTACAATCAGATAAAGATGCATCCTGAAGATGAAAAACACACTTCATTTCGGACTCCATTTGGCGTGTATTGCTACACTGTCATGCCATTTGGTCTGAAAAATGCTGATGCCACATATCAGAGGGCTATGATGAAAATATTCCAAGATATGCAGCACAAGACGGTCGAATGTTACGTTGATGACCTCGCCGTCAAAAGCAGAAGAAAAGAAGACCATCTCAAAGATCTTCGGGAAGTCTTCCTCCGACTCCGCAAACACAAACTGCGGATGAATCCTCTAAAATGCTTCTTCGGCATCTCGTCGGGTAAGTTTCTCAGATTCCTTGTTCGGAAAGCTGGAATAGAACTTGACCCCATAAAAGTCAAGGCTATTCTAGAAATGCCCTCTCCAAGAACCTTGAGAGAATTAAAAGGGCTCCAAGGGAGATTGGCCTACATCAGACGGTTCATCTCCAATCTTTCGGGGAAATGCCGTCCATTCTCTCGATTGATGAAAAAGGGTGTAGACTTTGTCTGGGATGCCGACTGTGAAGCCGCATTTCAAGATATCAAGTCATACCTGACCAAACCTCCAGTGTTAGCTGCCCCTGCCACTGGAAAACCATTCATCTTGTACACAAGAGCTCTTGATCATTCTGTAGGCGCTCTGCTTGCACAAGAAAATGATGAAAGAAAAGAAGCTGCTCTATATTACCTCAGCCGCATGCTAGTAGGTGCAGAGCATCGTTACTCTCCAGTCGAAAAAGAATGCCTTGCAGTGATGTTCGCCGTACAAAAGCTACGTCACTACTTGCTTTCCAACACAGTCTACCTCGTCTCAAGGATCAACCTCTTGAAGGTCCTTATTACAAAAGCAGGTTCTCTCAATGCCCGACTGGCAAAATGGTCCATCCTTCTATCACAATTTGATATTAGGTATGTGCCACAAAAAGCAATCAAAGGCCAAGCTCTAGCAGATTTTCTCGCAGAGCATCCATTGCCTAAAGATTCACCACTCAGAGATGATCTCCCAGACGAACCCGTCTACAACGTGGAGACATTCTCGCCAAGTGCCTCCTGGGATATGTACTTTGACGGTGCAACCAGGACAAATGAAAAAAGACAGCTGATCTCGGGAGTTGGCATCCTCTTTGTTAGCCCTAACAGATACATGATTCCACATGCTTTCTCGCTATTGGAACCATGCACAAACAATGCAGCTGAATACCAAGCTCTGATCCTAGGATTGGAACTCGCCATTGAATCCGGTATCACCATGCTGGAAGTCTTTGGAGACTCTCAACTGATCGTCAACCAGATGAATCAGAAATATGAAGTCAGGAAGCCTGATCTGCTGCCTTACTACAATAAGGCACAATCGCTTCTGCAAAAGTTTGACATCTGCAACATCACCCACATTCGTAGAGGTGAAAACGTCCTTGCAGATGCCCTGGCCGGACTTGCCGCATCAATGGCGATCCAGGAGGGGGAAAACATGCAAATCACAGTGTGCGAGAGAAGGATCATCCCTCCTCTTAACACACACCAAGCAGTTGCTGAATGCCACCAAGTGGTTGGAAGTCGGATCTCTATCCTTCAAACTTCAATCGGCGACTGGAGGGATCCGTTCATTGATTACACTATGTTCGGAATCCTACCTGAAGATCCAAAAGAACGGGTAAGCATCCAAAGGCGAGCCCCAAACTTTCATTTGGATATTCCTTCAAAAATCCTCTACAGGAAATCCTTCAACGGAGTACTTCTACGCTGCTTGTCACAACAAGAGGCCGAAGAAACACTTAAAGAAGTTCATGCTGGTCTTTGTGGAGCCCATCAGGCAGGTCCTAAGCTCTATGATCAGATAAAAAGGTTAGGTTACTATTGGCCTACCATGGTACCCGACGCAATGCAATTTGCCAAGCGCTGCCAACAATGCCAAGTTCATGGAGACTACATTCACATGCCTCCAGAATGGCTGTATCCTACAGCAATCTCATGGCCTTTTGAAGCATGGGGCATGGACATCATAGGTCCTATCTCTCCCCCTTCAAGCAAAGGTCATCGCTTCATCTTCGCCGCAACGGATTATTTTTCCAAGTGGTCAGAAGCATTTGCGTTCAACGAAATGAAGACCTCATCAGTCCTTCAGTTCCTGCGCACCAACATCATTTGTCGTTTCGGCATACCTAAAAGATTCGTCCATGATAACGGACCACAATTCCGGGATCATCGATTCTACAGGTTCTGCGACAAATACAAAATCCAAAGCTGTCCTTCGACTCCATACAATCCGGCAGCAAACGGATTAGCAGAAGCCTTCAACAAGACACTCTGCAAAATCCTCAAGAAAATGATCTCTAGTCACAAAAGAGACTGGAGCGACAAACTGTCTGAAGCTTTGTGGGCCTATCGAACCACCGTTCGAGGACCAACCCATAGCACACCATTCTCCTTGGTCTATGGATGCGAAGCTGTCGTGCCATTAGAAGTCCAAATTCCTTCTCTGAGGGTATCTCTACAAAATGACATGACTCAAGAAAGCAATGCGAAATTACGACTTCATGAGCTGGACAATCTCGATGAGAGACGACTCGAAGCTCGACAAAGCATTGAACTTTACCAAGCACGCATGGCAGGATCTTTTGACAAAAGGGTCCGGCAACGCGCCTACAAAAAGAGTGACTTGGTTCTTGCGGTAAAAAGACCAATGGTCTTCGCATACAAATCCAAAGGCAAATTTGAACCAAAATGGGAGGGACCCTACGTCATTGACAAGGTCTTCTCCAACGGCGCATATGCCCTCCTGAATATGGAAGGCGACAGATATATGCTGCCTATCAATGGCAAGTTCTTGAAGCGATACTACCCTTGAAGACTTACCCAACTGGGTAAGAGCAATGCCTGTATAGTCAAAACCTGTTCTCAGGTACTCGCTCGTCAAACCCACTCTCTTTAGAATTTTCATATCAAATGTCAAAATTTCTAGAGATTCAAAAACAATGCTTACTTTTATCATTTCATTGTTCAAAAAAAAAAAATCCAAGTTTAGGAGCCTCTCCCTGACTTGACCAAAACTTTCGATCCTTGAACCAAAATTCATGGTTTGAAACAAAAATCCGGATTCAGGGATTTCCACCCTGGTCCACCTTACCTTTTACCACCAAATGGTTTTAGGTCAAAATTTACGACCCTCGTGTCTTTAAACAAAAAAAATTGGTTTTTCAAAAACCGCGGGGAAGTGACACTTAGTCGATACTCGCAAAACTCAAAAATCGGAAGGATGTGAACCCCATTCGATACTTCCAAAACCTCTAAAAATCGTGGAGACGCAACATTTCAGTTGATATCCACAACCCAAATTTCAAAAATCGTGGAGAAGCAACATTTCAGTTGATATCCACAAACCAAATTTCAAAAATAGTGGAGAAGCAACAAACCAGTTGATATCCACAACCCAATTTCAAAAATCGTGGAGAAGCAACAAACCAGTTGATATCCACAACCCAATTTCAAAAATCGTGGAGATGCAACATACCAGTTGCTATCCACAACCAAAATTACAAATGGTTCGAGAAAACCTCAAATTTCAAAAATCGCGGAGAAACGACATCAAGTCAGTACCCGCAAAACCAAAAGTTTTGGGAAAAGCAGGGAAGCGACGCTTAGTCGATATTTGCACCCCAATTCGCGAGGAAGCGACATTCCATCGATACTTGCAAAACCTAACCCGCGAGGAAGTGACATTCCATCAATACTCGCAAAACCGAATGAGCAAGGAAGCGACATTCCATCGATACTTGCAAGATCATTCAGCGGGGAGGCGACATTTAGTCGATACCTGCATTTTGAAAACCAAAACTCGGCTATAAATGCCAAAATCCGGCTATAAATGCCAAAACAAAAATTTTCGGCTATAAACGCCAAAATCGGCTTTCATGCCAACAAAACAAAACTTGGTTTTCAAAAAACTCGGCTACAAATGCCACACAAAAAAAAAAAACCTGACTCTTATGTCAAAACCGGCTATAAATGCCACGAACCGGCTATCAATGCCACAAAAAATTGGCTTTCACGCCGACAAACCAAAACTTGGCTTTCAAAAAACCCGGCTATCAATGCCACCAAACCGGCTATAAATGCCACAAATTGGCTATCAATGCCACCAAACTAGCTATAGATGCCACAAAACAAACACCGGCTTCCATGCCAACCCAAATTTTGGCTTTTACGCTATAAAATTTCGGCTTCCATGCCATCTCAAAATCGGCTTTCACGCCACAACCAAAATCAGGCTCTCATGCCAAAACAATTATTTGACAAAAGATTTTCACAAAAAGACAACCTTTTGATCAAATTTTCAAACAAACATCCCATTTAGCAATTGCTTTCATCACAAAAAGATTTGAGTGAGCGTAGGGAAAACAAAAAAACAAAAAAAAGAAAAGTACCAAAAAAATACATGTGGTACCAAAAAAAAGGAAAGTGTTCACAAGCACTGCAAAAAAAAAAGTACCAAAAATATACATGTGGTACCAAAAAAAAAAGAAGAAGAATAGTTTCTGCTACAAAAAATCAGGAGCTCAGCAAAAAATGGTCTCCAGCCAAAGCTTCAGCTCCTCAAGCAAACTTTTGGCCTCAGCCGTCAGAGTTTCCAAGGCACGCTTCTTCAGGAACTTGCCATGAGATGCTGGCGAATGCCGTAACCCTTCTTTT
Organism: Umbellularia californica; assembly: GCA_028538565.1. Lineage (NCBI taxonomy): Eukaryota > Viridiplantae > Streptophyta > Magnoliopsida > Laurales > Lauraceae > Umbellularia > Umbellularia californica. The sequence continues at coordinate 23,578,481 of JAPQWN010000007.1, forward strand.
ACACCAGGAAGCTTTTCCCCAGCAGTTTGCCATTGTTCGTTTTCTAGAGTCCTCCTCTCGAGAACTTGACTGGCATCTGCAACCCTGCGAATCAGAGCACTCTCCCTGTCACGAGCCTCTGTTATAGCAGCCCACTTAGCATCAACTTGTGCCTTCAATTGCTCGAGATGCTTCCTGGCCATTTCGACCTCTCCATCAAGGATGCCAAGGTCGCGCTTTAATCCAAGGATGACTAGCTCTTCCTTATTCTTCTCTCGGACTACCTGCTTCCTGCTCTGTGTAGCGTCATTCAGGTCGGATTCAGCCTTGCTAAAAGGGTCCAAGAACATCTCCTTGAAGAATTGGTCGTCAGGGAAATCCATGGTCTCAAACCACTTGTCACCCAGTGCAATGATCCTATCAACGATCGCCCTGGCACCTGTGACATCCAGACCAACCTCTTCGGTATCAGTGAGAATCTCCTGTACATGTGGGATCATGCCAAATCCTGCCTCCAAGTGTCCAGAAAGGAGAGTCTTGACCCAAGAACTCAAAACCCGAGCCAGCACCTTCTTCGCAAATTGAAGAGATGAACTGGATGAAGATTCACCCTTCTCCGCTGATCGGCTGCTCATGTCATGTCCCATTGGAAGAGTAACAAAAGAACTCTTTTCACTTGGAGCCACTGGAGAGGGAATCTCAACACGAGGCATCTCCTCAATCATGTCTGAACTGGTCTCTACCTCCGGATCGACCTCTGGCATCCCTTGCTCTGGTTCTGAAGAAAGCGATGGACTCTCTTCTGTCACTTCAAAACCTGCAAATGAAACACAAAAAGGTATGAATATGATCCTGTTCAAAAAAAAAATCATCAGGGTCATCACTACAAAGTACCTTCTTCGACGACTGGCGGAACACTCTCTTCCTCCATGAACTCATCAGAAGCATCATCGACATTTGCGTCCATTGATGGTTCAAAGTCATCGGAATCCTGTGGCAAGTCAGCTGACAAGAAAAATGTTAGCAAATCAAGTCGCAGGCAAAAAAAAAAAAAAAGAGAAAGCGAAAGAAGTTATACCAATTAGAGATTCTGGAATCATTCCAGAGTCCCTCGGTTCTTCTTCAGATGCCATAACCGGCTCCATCACCGCCTCATCGGTCGGAACCTCAGGCATCGCCAAGTCTTCATCCTCTGCTAAAAAAAAAAAAAAAAGTAGCAGCAGGGTGAGAAAACAAATCAGAACATGGAAAGCCCCATGAAAGAAGCAGAAAAAGAAAAAGGAAGAATCATACCTTCACCGATGGTCTCTTCTTCCCGAATCCTCTTCTCCGGAGGTTCGTCAGCTTCCCCTGGCACCTCCTCATTGACAGTGAGAGGGACTTCCATATCAGGAGAGTCTTCGTCCCGCCCCGTGTGACGCTGACTCCTCTTCCTCTTACTTCTGTGGGCTCGCTTCCTAGAAGATCCTGCGCCACTGTCAGAGTCAGGTCTCCCACTTGACTCCTCACTGGATGGTCTGCTCTTGCCAGTAGACTCCACGGAAGCTCGCCTCTGTGCCGCTTGCATCCAAGCGTCGAGCTCAGCTTCCTCCTGTTCTAGCTGCTCCAAAGCCTCATCAGGTACTTCCCGAACAGCTTCAGAACCAATGACGCCCTGGTCACCGAGAAAGCCTATCTTGTGCTTCTCTCCAGAAAGGAAGGCCCAAACTTCCTCTCGCCGGACGCCATCCGACTTTCCAGTACCGTTCCCCGAAGACAGCTTTACATCAAGCTCCTTCTTGGAAAGCCCCCGATATGCCAAAAAGCTCTCCGCGAACCACTTCGTGAAGCCGGCAGTTCGGAAAGTCGACAGCTCAGGATAAGAAATCGTTGCAGTAGTGTCTTCAGCACTATAAAAAGCCCATGCATTTCTGCCATCCTGCAAACCTCCAAAACGCTTCACCATACTCAAAGGCGCTCCAACAACGCCTTGAGAGAAGCCCAACTGAAGCGCAAAGCGAGAAGGTACATACGGCTGGATGTCGACGAAAAGATGTCTGCGGTACACCATCGTGCCGACTCGTATGCTGAAAAGCCACTCCTTCTCTGCATTGGTCAAAGGGTAATGCCTTCCGGACCCTGCTCTGGTAGAGTCTCGGGAGGCACCAAAATCAAAGCCTTCTTCCGCAACTCCGGAGAAAGCTTCACTGAAGACTGCCCCATCTCGACGTCCCTGAACCGTCGGATCCTCATGCGGGCAAACAAAAGTGATTCGGATACGGCTTTTCCCTTAGCCAATCGAATCATCAGAGGATCATCATCCTGTGCGGCACCCAGCTGGTGGAAGCCAGGACAGTGGTATACAAACCACGAATAAAAGATATGGGCTGAAAATACCCTATTCATAGGGAGCCCAAGCCGAACCAAAAAAGCAGCAGCCTGCAGTTCGGTACACAAGTAGGAGTAAAGAGCAGGCACCAAAGCAAGCCGCTCTCCAAACGCCATCTGACAAGCCGGAAAAATACAATGCGACCTGATGTGCGTCCCATCTCCACCAGCAAACACAGCCTCACCTAGCCAATAAGTGAGGTAAACAGCAAGATCTCTCCGCAGTGCAATGTCAGAACAAATGACATCTGTGCTCGCGAAGAAACCCTTCAACTCTTCCTGCATGGCCGAAGTCTTCTTCCTGTCTTCCCGGGTCATGCTATCAGAAGACTCTTTGCTGTCAAAGAAGTTGAAGAATGAAGAGCCATAACTCTTCCAACTGCTGGACCTGACTTTCGAACCCTCCTTCAAAAAATCATAGAAGGTGACGAGCTGAAAGTATAGGAGCCTGAACTCCTCTGACTGCTCCTCAAGGACGCTGTCAATCGGCATGAACTCCTCGTAGAGTTTGCCAAGGATGGGCAATCCAGTAATGGCGCTCAACTCCTTCAAAGAAAAACCAATCTCACCATTCGTTACAACGAAGGTATTGGTTTGTGGGAGGAATGACTCCAACATGGCCATGAAGGCCTCGTCGGAAAAAGCCACGGTCTCCCTAAAAGCGCGGACCGCGTCAAAAATCCCGGCTTCCTTCAAAATGGTGCCACCAATCAGCAGGACGCGATCAGTCCACGACTTCCAATTGGAGTCAACACTGAAACGGCCACGAAGTCGAAAAGGCTTCACCCAATTGCTGCCGTCACCGCTGAAAACGCCAAGCCCCACCGGTCCCAAATCGACCGACGGATAATCAGAGCCCTGGTAGCTGCTGGCTGGCATCAACATGTCCATTTGGGTAGGCAACTTCTCCGCAAAACCGGAGGGACCGCCAACAAAAACCCCGGTCTTGATCATACTGGTCCTCTTCACCCAGCTTGGAGGATCTTCCCTCTTAGGGCACGTGGGAGAAAGGCTCAGGATCGAGATGTCCGATCAAAAGACGACCGGGTAGAAATAGTTCTCTCCTCACCATCTGCTGTGTAAGAGAACTGAAAACATCTCCTTTGGTATGTCAAGTCGTCAGGGACTGCATCTCTAAAGAAGAAGGTAGGCTTGGGTAAAACCCTCAGATCGTCCATAACCCAAGGACGGTTACTTACCATGATCTTATAGAACTCCTCATCCTTGAGAGCGATCAATCGCTGTCTCATCTCATCGCGATTGAGGGAATCGCACTCTTCCAAGTTCTTCTCAATAAACTGGACCTTCTCCCAGTCCTGCTGAAAGGCCACATTAGAAGATCTGGCGGATCGACGAGGTACGCTTGTAGCAGGCTCTTTACCCTTGTTCGTTCTGGAGGAACCACTTGCAAAGGTTGGAAAAGAAAAAAAAAAGATCATCATCAAAATGACAGAATTTCGCTAAAAGTAAATCTGGCGAAATTTTGGCATGGTTCCGGGGCAATTCCGAAGAAAAGGGAAATACCCCGAAAGAAATAGAAAGTTTTGAAGATGGGCTCAACATCGCTGCGAGCTCCGAAACTCCAAACTTTCGAAACCTCAAAATCTCCGCAAAATCAAGAAGGGCTCAACATCGCTGCGAGCTCCAAATTCCCAAATTTGCAAAGATTTTCAGGTATGCTCTCAAATTCAAATCTACAAAAAGTACATGCATGAACATCTAGATTTGCATAAAAACACATTATTCATGATAACCAAAAAAAAAAAGAGAAACTTTCTAAAAAAAGAAGAAAAAAAAAAAAGAAAGAAAACGTGCAAAAAGAAAAAAGAGAAAGAAAGAAGCACGAAAAAAAAAAAAAGAAGGAAATCACGTGGCAAAAAAAAAAAAAAAAAAAAAGAGAAGAAGAATAGAAAGAAAAGAAAAAAAGAAAAAAAAAAAGAAGAAAGAAAAAAAAAAAGAGAAACTTTTTTTTTTCCATCCTATTCTCTACATGGAGTTTTCTTGAAAGAAAAAGAAAGAAAACTTACTTGAAGCCATTGATGGAGAAGAAGAAGGAAAAAGCTTGATGATCCTTGAAGAAGAAGAACTCTTGGACTTGGAGCTCTCTTAAGATTGTTGCAAAAGAAAGCAATAAGAGCAAGAGATCTAGCCTCCTCCTTGCTTTTATAGAAGAGAGCAAATCAAAGAAGGAAACAAAAAAGAAAGGTAAGTGCTACTAATTAGTAACCTTACCAAAAGAGAATGAATTAGAAAGATTCTTTTCCAAAAAGAAAGATGTCTTTGAGAGATTTTCTCCCAAAATCAATCAATGAGAGATTCTCTCCAACAAAATAGGAGATTGGAGATTCTTTTCCAAAAAGAAAGATACCTTGAGATATTCTCTCCCTAATTAAGGGAAGATGAGAGATTCTCTCCAATAAAGATATTTTTAGATATTCTCTATCCAAATGAGATATCTTTAGATATTCTTTACAAAAATGGCCCCACATGAGATCTAAGCCATCCTAAAAAGCTTAAGGTCCCATGGGCTAGCCCATATGAGCCAGGTTTGACCACCTAGGCACTAAAAAACAAAAAAAAAAGGGCTTTTAGTCAGAAAAAAAAATCCCTCTTACCAAGAGCATACAAAAATGGTTCCATGCCTCTTTTGAGTTGATTGAACCATACAAAAAATTTCCAAGCCCCATGAGCTTCCAAAGAATCAAACCATCCAGCCTCATATACCAAATTGAGCCAAAATCTTGAAATTGACATTCCACAAAAATCCAAACCACTCCAATGGACCCACACAGTCCCAAAGAGTGACCAAAAACCAAATCCTGGTCCTCTAACTTGCCACATACAGCTTGTTAGGTCACAAGACCAAAACCAAAAACCAAATCATGATCCCCTAACTTGCCACATACAGCCTGTTAGGTCTACAAGATCAAAACCAAAACCCGACCCCCTAACCTGCCACATACAGCTTGTTAGGTCACAAGGTCAAAAACAAAAGCCCAAATCCACATCCCTGATGTCATCTTCAAAACTTTGCCTCGAGATGGTACTTGATTCCTTTCATTTACCATAAAATTCCCTTGGAAGCTCAAAGGCTACTCTACCAAAGGAAAGATTGCTCAAAGACTCTTGGTCAAGACACAAGCTCTCCTTCAAAAAAATCTCTTCGAGGCACATCGACTACAAAAGTCAAGCAACTCGTCGCTGTACCTCGAGGGGGTATTTGTTGACACCAAAAATGTCGCTTTGCATCTTCAACATCAAGAAAGCTGCATGAAGTCGCAACCTGCCATAAATAGGGAATGCAATTTCTCCAAAAAATCAAATCTTGTCAGAATCAAACAAAAACTGCAAGATCCTTCAAGATAGCCAAGAGAAGAGTACACATGAAGTTTCGGGCCATTTCAGAATCATTTGGCCTAACTTCGCTTCTCCGACAGCTAAAATGGCGCTCCTGGTGGCGACATCATCGGAGACGTCAAAACTTCGATCAGAGCCTACGGAAGACTCCAGCATGTCTCAAAAGGGCTCCATGCCAAATTTCAAGTCAAACCGACAACGTTTGACCCTCCATCAATGCTCGAGCAGCAAAATCAAGCCTCCCGGCGGCGGGAACTACCGAAGCCTTCGCTCATCAAACCAAGTGCATGAGTGGCTTCAACATGCTTCCAAAAGGCTGCACGTCAAATTTCAGGTCATTCCGACAACGTTTGACCAGGTTTCGATGCTCCGAGAGAAAATCAAGCCTACCGGCGGCGGAGCAACCCGGGACCATGACATCCAAAACGGAGCCCATGGAACTCTCAAAATGACTCCAATAGGCTCCTCGTCAAATTTCAGGTCAATCGGACATCGTTTGGCCACATATCAAAGCTCGGCATTTTCCCCGCAGCAAAATCAAGTGAAGCATCGACGGGACCCCAAACGGTTTCAAAACTCAAACAAAAGCCTATGGTTGGTCTTATTTATTGCTCAGGAGGCTCCACCTCAAATTTCAGGTCATTCCGACATCGTTTGACCAAGTTTCAGCTTCTGGCGGAAAATTAACAGCTCTACGCGACAAAGTCTTCGGCTTTCCTGGAAAATTGGAAACTTTGCACTCTAAAAATGCAAGGATTCTCATCAGGTTTTCTACAGGGAAATCAAGCCAATAAATGAGAAGAAATGTCAAGAAAAATACAGAAGAAAACGGCAACGAAAAAGACCGCAAAACGGACCAAAAAAGGGGGAAAAACCCCCAGGGTCGCCGGCCCATGGTCGCCGGCGACCATGGAAGTCCGGGTCACCGGATTTTTCGCCGGTGACCCGTTTTTTCCGTCCCTTTTCACTTTTTACGCGTTTTGGCCCCTGTGGTTCCCTGAAATTGTGATTTTTAGTGCTTTAAATTGACTCATATCCGACGACATCTTGGATCCGCCGTCAAAAGCATAAAATCATCATTGATCGCTCCAAGATCGCCAACCGGCTGACCAAGAAAGTGCACTTTCTGTCCGACCGATCGTGAAATCGACAAGACAGATGTCACCAGCCCTCTGCTAGCTATCAATGTCTGAAGTTACATGTTCATCCGATGTCGATCAGCATGTAGATCCATCGATGATCATCGCCAGAAGAATTCCAGAAGACACGGCATGGCCCGCGACTCTTCGACTGCTCGGCGACCATTTAATGCAGTTAATTGACTAGCTTTATTGCAGTCATTAATTCATTTCTTTGGACGGCCCAATCAGAAGCAAGCATTCGGGAGTTACAAATCAAGAGATTCATGGCACTTAAACCTTGAAACACCTCCCATCATGACGATTAAATGCCCTCAATCTCCATCGGCCAATCAGATTCAAGGAAAAAGGAGTTACAAAATCAAGAAATAAATCTTGTAACTCCTCTCATTAAAGCAATTAAAGCTCATAAACTCTCCTAAATGGCTACCAAAAGCCTATAAATAGGAGAGCATTCCATTGAAATCGGGATCAGAAAAAAAGAGATCGAATCGGAAGAGAGTGGAAAGAATCCAGAGAAAGAAAAAGAGAGAAAAACTCTGCTGAAGTTCTGCATCGGCCACCACTACAAGGTGACAAAAGTCCCTTGGGGGGCACCCCCCCAAGGTCCTTGCTTTCTCCCGCTGCCTCCAATGGCTTAGACGTGGCTTTTTCAGCCCGTCTACTTAGCTTTTTATCGGACATAGGACCTCCTCTTGGTCTTTGTCCTCTAAAAATCTGAGGTTATAGCCAAGCCAAGCGAATCAAGAGCATCCTTTGTTCTCATCTGCATGGATGATGGCGAAGCCCATACATGGCTTGCGACCGTCAATCTGAACGAGTCCCCCACAATCTCCTGAGAAGTTAGATCCTCCTTTTCTTGCTTTTCATTGTAGTTTGTATTTTTCTAAAAGAGACAAAAATCACAACTCTTGTCTTTCATTATTGATGAGAATTGTAAATCGGCTATAAACGCCAAAATCGGCTATAAATGCCAAACAAAATCGCCTTTCACGGCAAACCAAGAAAATGTCTCTTTTCTTAAATATTTGTGCAATGGAAAATTTGAAAGAAGTTGATTTCCTTTTTACTTGCGAAGGTTGATCTCCGGATTACCACTTGCAATTCCAAGTAAAATAGAAAATCTGGCACACCCACACAAAGAAATGTTGATGCACGCTTCATGCCCCACGGGCGCGAAAGGGCCGGACCCGACGAACTCCCACGTCCGCTGACCCCGGTAGCACCCACGGCATTCGGAGCGCGTTCCATCAACGGGGAATATGTGCTAACCAAACAAAGCATTGTCAATAGATGCAAGTATCATAAGAAAAATTACTCAGTTGCAACTGAGCTGTTGAATGCATCCGATTTTGGTTATGACAACACAACAAAACGCATCATTGCTACTGATGATGTATGGATAGCATGGATTGAGGTAATTGGATCCAATCAGTTCAATATGGCTGCCTCTATTTTTGGTGAACTTCAACATCTTAACGATGATTTGTGTTGAACAAGAATTGTTTTGAACCTACAGAGACATCCAGATGCGAAGCCATATCGGTCAAAGGTCATTAATTATGACAAACTCACTCATATTTGGTGTTGACGTTGCCACGAGACAATATGCTAGGACGGCCACTGCTGCTCCAAGCCGTGCATCTTGCGAGTTTGACACACGCTACTACAATCCATCACAGGCTGATTCAGATGTTGGGCTGATTAACCAACTTCATGGGTTTGGAATTGCTTCTAGCGGTGGGGAGGGTTCATCCAAGCGAAAGAACAACCGGAAGAGGACCTCGGAGTTGCTTGAAATCATCTCTTGCATTGAGAGATCAGGTGAAGGCCTGAAAGCCGCTATTCATGATGTGGCTGATAGCCTCAGAATGCTAAAAAAGAAGGCTGCTGATATGATAATGGTGGAGCTGAAACAAATTGTAGAACTAAGCGGCCTTGATATGAGTCTTGCCCATAAATGGCTAACAATTCATGGGAATATGGCAACTGTTTTTCTTAGCACTGATGAAAAGCGTGATTGGATTCTGAGGTAACTGCCGAAAATAAAGCCTGAGCTACTTGGATAGTCATTGCTTGCAATGGGGGTGCATGGTCCTTTGGTGGAGATGTGTTGAGTCCACGATTGGATTCAAACGCTTTATTTTGGATGGGTATTATGTGATCATGGCCCATGGTTATCCTTTGAAAAAATTTCTAAACCTTGTTTATGTTATGTAAATCAATATTAGCCATGCTTTATTGGAACTAAGTAGATATTATAATATGGTAGCTCTTGATGGCAACGTGTGACCTACTGCATGCACTTTGCTAGACTATTGAGTTAAAATGTTAATTAATATGCTAGTGATTTGATGTGCTAATCGTCACCGACTTACAACTAATGTTTATTTATCTTTGTTATGATTATGATTGATGAAATCTTAATTTTCACCTCTTGTTATGGTGGATTCAATATACATCTGAATTGTTTTAGGTTCTTGACGCGCAGATGCATGGGTCGATATCAGTGCTATGTGGTTTACCGTGGATGACGAGCTGGAATATATCAAAGCTGGGACGAATGCAGGGCGCAGGTGCATGAGTACCCGAATGCGCATTTCAAGGGCTTCACTAGTGAACAAGAAGCTGTGCAGAGTTTAAAAAGATACTGTGATAATGAACCGCAACAAAGAGAATGTATACAGGCTGACTTCCATATTCATAGTCTGATACGGGAGCCTATCCATAATAGGCTTGCACATCTGGAGCTAGTTTTAATGTTTCTTGCTGTTCTCATGTTTGTATTGTGTGTTGTGATGATCTACATGGCTTTGTCCATGCACCGTGTTATTCGATGATGACTGCTAGTGAGCATGGATTTTCTGATATTTTGTAGAATACCAGGTTTTGTTTATCACGGGTAACCATGGTAACTAATGCTCTGCAACCCAGAGCTACCTTTCGTTCTGGCAAACGATGTACACGTTTCAATTTGTGATACTGTATTTTACCAATGGTGACTGTAAGATACTTTTGTTAAACAATAGCCACTGTGACTATATCTTACTATTGTGTTAATGGATATGAATGGTATATAGTGTCATGTTGCTCTTCAATAATCATGTTTCATTGCTATTCAACATTGTCAATGGATATTATCTACTCTTCTTGCATAGTGCTTGTGATATTTGCATAATGTTCATCTGTGTAGTAGACCCACAGCCAGGAGTGCTCAATTTCAGTACTGCATGTGATGCAGTATTTCTATGTCATTGATCTTCCACAGATTTTGTTGTGCAATCAAGAGGAGGTACGTTTTCAATTTAGAATGGAATATCCCTAGATTTGCTTATCCCTATCTACTCCATGTTGTTTCCCTTTGAGTTCATCTCTTGCATTTTCTTTATTTAAAGACATTGTACTGTTTTTTTATTTATAACCCTTAAAATCTGTTTTAGTAACAAGTATGAACCACAAAACTATTTTTAGTCCAGCTTTCAGGATTCTGTGAAATGTGATTGTGATTGTCCCATGGTGAACCTTCTTTATGAATTGTGATTGTTCCTCTGCCTGATTGTTGTAATGGCACTTCCATCGTGGTGATATGGCCATTCAAAGCAATGTTTAAAGACTTGCAACACATAGCAGTAGCTAGGGTAGTCTATGTGTGTGCTACTTCTAGTGCAATCATGACTATTTAGTGCTAAATTCTTTTTGCCCTACAATATATGATATTGTGTATAATTACTTCCTTCCAGCTTCAGTCAATCCCTTTTCATATATGATTTTTCGTCAACTAATATGTACTCTGAAGATTTTTAATGGATTGAATCTCTTGCAAATCCAGACTAATAAGAAATTTTCCTTTTTTTTTTTTTTTTACTACAGAGGATGGAAACATCTCATTCTTCATGAACCCGAGTGAGCATTATTATTACACATGTTATGCCAATAATGATCATCATCATCTAGATCGGGTGCAGTGAACATAACTACTTCTTGTGCTGGAATTTCAAAATTGAAACCAGGTGCTTACCTGGATGCAAGGGAGCCCCAAGTGAGGTTATTAATGGTTTCATTATCTTTTCCTTGGAGTCACAGCATGGATTTTCAAGTTTAACTTCCGTTGCCTTGGACATAACAACGCTATGCAAATGAATACAACTTCAACATTCTATAGGTCAGTTTGAACATTGACGACTTGAATGTAGTTACAACCTACCTTGAGGATTTTGATATAATTAGAATGGCAGTAGCGTGGAAATATTGTTTACAAATTTGTAGAATATCTGTTAATGCAAGGTTTGATTCTCTGTTTTTTTTTTTTTTTTTTAACTTTCTTGGACAACCCAAACTTAGCTGATTAGATGAAGCAGATACCAAGCAAGTATCATAAGCCCATACTAATGTTTAAAATGAGTGAGGATAACCAATTCTATTCATTTGGTTCAATAACCAATTTGTGAAAGAGAAGCAGAAAAGCAAGACTTTGGTGGAGACTTTGGAGCTGATGAGCGTTCAAGAGCATATGTTCCCAATGAAGATATTAAGATCGTGAGATTGAGTTCCAAAGTTTGATGTATTTAGTTAGAAGGTTGTAGGAGGTGCATGTATCAACTTCAGGATATGCAAATATTATAAGTTGTATATTTGAGTTCAAGTTTGCATAATGTGTTCAATTTTAGATTTTGTTCACCATTGATGGCTTTAATCTCTGAATGTGTATAGTTAATACCAGCATCTTGTGTAATCTTGAACACAGGATTCTCTGAATAATACCCCAAGGGCTGAAATGTTCAATTGGAATATGGTTTAATGTGTGAATGGCTGAACCAGCACAGGTCAAACATCTTATTTGACAAATGAAAGCCCAGGATATGGAAATAGTATAATTTGTATATTTGAGTTCAAGTTAGCATAATGTGTTCAATTTTAGATTTTGTTCACCATTGATGACTTTAATCTCTGAATGTGTGTAGTTAATACCAGCATCTTATGTAATCTTGAACACAGGATTCTCTGAATAATACCCCAAGGGCTGGAATGTTCAATTGGAATATGGTTTAATGTGTGAATGGCTGAACCAGCACAGGTCAAACATCTTATTTGACAAATGAAAGCCCAAGATATGGAAATAGTATAATTTGTATATTTGAGTTCAAGTTAGCACAATGTGTTCAATTTTAGATTTTGTTCACCATTGGTGGCTTTAATCTCTGAATGTGTATAGATAATACCAGCTTCTTGTGTAATCTCACAATAATCTCTGAATAATACCCCACATGATGAAATGTTCAATTTCTATATGGTTTAATGTGTGAATCGCTGAACAAGCACAGGTCAAACTGTATTTTTAAAAAATCAAAGCCCAATGTGTTTAGACCGTTTAAGTTAAACGTAGTACACAGTACCCCTTTGCCCTCATCTTGGAATGTTGAAACAGACGACTCTACTTCATAGCTAATCCAAACACGATGGAGTCTTGCTCATTCTACATCACCTAGCTGTCCCATACCATAGATTTTTAACTAATAGTAATGCAGTACTGACATTGATGTGACAGAATGAATATTCTCTCTTCCATCCACTTCTCCATGCAGATCCAAACATGATGATATGAGCTAAGCCCACTTCACCACCAGCAACCAAACACGGTGGAGTTACAAACCTCCAGTCAACTCCACCTTAAGCCCCCCCCCCCCCCCTCCCACTTTACATTGATTTGACACTTCACTCCCCCTTAATTCACTTTACCTTTGATCCAAACGCGCCCTAAGGAAAGCAATCATCGTTACCTTCAGGAAAGCATAATTGGTTTCATCCACCAAAAGGGGCTTTGTAGTCGATGTTCCTTCTCTATTGAACTTTATAAGAGAAAACCGATAACTTGATCACACAACCGCTTTGATACACATGAAGAACGCGTTTAAACCCTAATAAGGGTTAATGTCTCAAACCAGTTTCTCTTTTAGATTTGAATTAAACCTAATTAATTAACCTAAACCAATATCAAGCAATTAACCACAAGAGAAGTAGACACGCGATTTTTTTAATGTGAAAAACCTTACTCGAAAAAAGCCACGAGTCCAATCACCCGGACTAAGGTAAACCAAGCAATATATAAACGAAAGTTACAAGACGTACTAACAGACCCTTCCCCAGTTGCAGATCAAACTAAGGACTGCGATGATCTTGTTGGTAACTCACCGATCATCTGCACTATGCTTAAACCAACCACCTTGAACGCCTTTTTAAGGTTAATAGTAGATGAAAAGAATCTGCAAGGTTTGAAGCTTTAGCACTGTAACAAAGGATGCTTTGGAGAAGATGATGGATCTCTCAAAGGATTCCAGGGTTTATAATGGGAGAGAGTTACCCTAGGTTTGAAAGAGAATGCCATTAAATAACTCTTGGTTCGTGGGTTGCAAGCCATAAGATTCTTGGAAGGAGTGAGAGACGAATTATGAGAGGTTTCCAATTAAAACTCTAAAGTCCCGCATTGGGCGCTCAAGCGCGTGTTCAGGTCTGCTCGAGCTCATGATCCTCTGTTTTGGACTTTAGCGCAATCCATTCGTTAGGCTTGAGCGTGAAAGAAGACAACTTGAGCGTGTGAATTTTTGCCTGGGTTGTGCTCGAGGTGGTGTAACCAGGCGCTCGAGCGCCCAGTATATTTTCTGGGTTTTCTTCAAATCTTCGATATGAATAGTCTGTCTATAAATACATTCATGAATTTCTTGGTTTGTCCATATCATAATAAATTTGCCAACACTCAATTTTCTTACAAAGTCCCGTGCATTAAGCTATATGAAATCATTACTTCGTAATGCACATAGTTGTGCAACATGCGAGGATCTGCTCCTCTCCAGAGGAAAAGCACTCCAATTTTCAATGCTCTTTGTACAACAGATTTTTGCTCTCTTTAAGAGAGAGGGTGGCGGTGGATAGTCAATCACTTGCTCATACCCACAAAAAAGAAAAAAAAAAAAAAAACCACTTGTGAAGTGCAAAATCTTCATGCTACCAATGTTTGTGTAACATTGGAACTTCACATTTAATTAATTTATTCTATTTTTGTGGTTTTACAAAAATAGTAGTTCCACGTACAAAGAGGTATTTACCAATAAGGTTGCAAGGGCTGGGCCGGGGTAAGCCCTTACCCTATCCATGCAAGGCTTAGGTCGATCAAAAGCCCTCGACATCCCAGGACATTTCAATAAGTGAAAAATGGTGAAAAACTTTGTTACAGGGCATCTGATTATGGTAGAGGATCACATTATGGCCATCACAACATTCCAATCTAACTCATGCCTCTCATGGTCTCTCATGACATTATGGAAAAAGCTCCGGAACCTGTTATCCGGAATTCAACTTGGGCAGGCAATACTCTGCTTGCGTGATATGAATCGAGTGGCGGGTGCATTAGGCCCATAATTCACTATTTAGCCATCACATATCCGATAATTACGTATACATGATGTTGTCTTGCATGCAGGTACATCAAAAGAACACAAATGACTGAGTCGTAGCAAGTAATTAACCCCAAGGGGTAGCTCAGTTGGCCTAGGACCACGGTTTGCATTCAGAGGTTGTATGTTCGATATTGTACTACTACATTGCGGTTCAGGGGAGTTTACACAGCTTTGCTTTGGGCCCTGTAGGATTAGTCTAGCCCAAAGGGTTGGGAACCCACGGTTTGCATTCAGAGGTTGTATGTTCGATATTGTACTACTACATTTGGGCTAAAGGGAGTTTACACAGCTTTGCTTTGGGCCCGGTAGGATTAGTCTAGCCCAAAGGGTTGGAAACCCTCCGATAGGAAAAAAAAAAAAGGAAAAAAAAAAGGAAGCTAGTAGTAATAGACTAATAGTGGGTGTGATGACTTTGTAACTATAGTAGGATTGTAGCCTATACTCAATTTCCATATGTTCCATATGATTTGTAGGGAGAATTTTCTCCCACAAGTGGACTACATGTGCAGTCCAAATTTTGTGGAGCCCATCGGGACTAATTCAATCATTGTAGTCCCTTGATACTCTGATCATCCGATGATCCTGCATCATGCTCAATTTTAAAATCATTGAACTTTCACTCACCATTGAGTTGAATCTCAAAAACTTCTACAGTTACAATGCCATTAAATTTTAAGACAGTTAAATCAATAGCTAGGATAATATGGTATTACTGATTTTTTTTCCCTCCACTTATAAAATTCAGGCTTTCCCATCTGGCCCCTCTCCCACTTGAGTGGGCTCCACAAATTGAAAATGCTTGTGTGACAGCTTCCAGTATTCGGGTACCCGTTTACATCTATTGGCGGAATGCTCGAGAAGAAAGCGACACGTTGCCTTTCACTTCTTATACTCGAGAACACCGCGCGCTTCATACGGTTTCATTCATTTACACGAAAACAGCCAGCGGTTAGAGACAAAATCCGGCTTCCTGAAAACGCCTATTTGTCCCCAACCCCCCGAGTAGTAGTATTACCTTCCAGCACCAAATGCAGATCCAAACACCTTCTTTCCACACAACTCTCTTTCCAAATTCCACCTCCAAAAGATGGAAAATCAAATCCTCGTTTTCTCAGTTTCTACATGCTTCTGATTATGCTGTCACTTTTGTTTTGAAATCTCAAGTAAGAATAAGAAGAGGAAGAGATGGGTCATGGAAACAAGAGATGGGACTTTTCTTTCAAGATTTTGGTCGTTGGGGATTCTGGGGTGGGGAAAAGCAGCTTGCTTGTTAGTTTCATATCCGACGCCAATGCGCAGCTGTCACCCACTATTGGTATGATATGTATACATTTCCATGGAATTTCATCTTCTTGTATTTTCATTTTGATCTGGTATAAGAAGCTAGAAAGAGTATGGTAATGGAAAAGATGGATTCTTGGTGATGCCCAGCATGACTAATGGCCCTCTTTGTGATTTTTGGTGTGGGGCCCACTAATAGTATCCATGTGGATTAGTGCTGATTGCAATTTGGCAGTGATATGGGTATTGTGCAATGTTGGATTTAATCACAAGAAATCTGAATTAGATGAAGCCATTAAGGGTTTTGATCGTTTGGTTGCAACGATTTCAAACGATTTGGGCTAACCAATTTTTGAGATTGAAATCTGTCAATCCTCCCTGTTCTCCACTTTGAGTGGACATCTCCTGATTGATCTCCCCCGCGGTTCCGTGTGTGGAAGGAGTGGAAATCTGAGCTGCTCAAACTGAAAATCCTTCCTGTTTATGAGATATCGTCCAATGTTACTCCAAAGTGAGTTGGTGTCATAGCAAGATTGAGTGTAACATTGATAACGCGATTAATGAATATAATTAATAATGTATAAGATCGTGTTCATCATGTTATAGTGATATGCTCAATCTTACGGTGGGAGGACCAACTAATTTAAAAGTAAAATTTGAGAGGCTCCGATTTTTAATTGGTGGCTCCCATTCTTTGAATGGTAAGGATCAGCCATTTTCTGGGCCCCACTCCGGTTGTGTGCCTGGGATGTTGGATAGAAAGGACATAGCATAGAGCATTGTTGGTTTATATCTTAATTTGGTTGTGAACGTCAAATCAAAGTGATATGTGAACACATGTTTGATCTATTTATGCCCTTACTATCCACCATCCACCTGGCATAAAAATGCTGGATTGTGTTACAATCGTAGCAAGACTAGTTTGAACTTTGACCTCATGGGTTTGGCCATTTCCCCATTCTATTACAGAGCCATCACTTTGGTAGTTCATTTCCCATCATCTTTTGATTCTATTTCCCTAAAATGAAAGGTTATTTGGTGCACAATTTTAAAATTCACATTTGATCTTCATTTTTAACCACTTATGTTATATATTATATGCAAGCAATTCCTATGTATTATGATGCTAACAAGCAGGCTCTAAGGGATGTTTCACTCTGGATTTAGTAACAAGGCTTTCACGAGATCTCATTTTGACTGTCATGTACCTAGATTCCAACTTTTCTGCAGTCTTCTTAGATATTTGACCAATGAACACTGAAAGAAACTTCTTTCATTCTTTTTTAGATACTTCTACACATTTCCCTTTTATATGCACTTCCAACACATTACCATAAACACATCTAGAACACACTAATGCAGTGATCATTTTAGAAATTTTAGTAAGATTGATTGGATTTAAAGTTATATTGTATCCCCCCTCAAATTTTGCAACTCATATGCTTTGTTCAGTTCTGGAAAACTGGATTTTAGTCATAGAAAATTAGAAATGGTTGACATATTACCTTACGCAATTTTTAAAAAGAATAAAATGATGTATTGGCTTTAATCTGATGATTGGACGGTGCATTCACGTCTTTGATGACACTCTTAGTTGCATTCCCATTTTGAAAACAGTGGAAATAAGTTAAAGAGTGAAAGAAAAGAAAAAACAACTTGAGGTTCATTTATGGAGATTTGTTATTGGCCATCACATCCTGTCTGTTTTCCTGTACAGCAGATGCACATTTATTTCATATTTGGGGCCGAGCCAATGATTTGAGCCAATGATTTCTTCGTATGGATAGTTTGAATAGTGGCATCGCATGATCACTCTTTAGAAGTATTCGATAGCTGCCATTTATTAGGGAACAGGAAATTGTCACCATAGAAGAGATTCTTAGTAGTCTTTGGTAAGATTTCTACTTCACTTCTATGGCACAAGAGATGGATACCATTCACACCTACTAAGTAGCCAGTTTTGTTGCTGCTTGGAAGCTGTTGCTTCCAGATGTCATTTGTTGGGCGTCACATCTGTATTATTTAACTTCATGTTATAATAAGCTTTGATTATACTTATCCTTGATTCATATAGCATCTTGCTTGGCTATTAAGAGAACATTGATGTATTAAGCATACTTAATGAAGATTCTCTAGACAGTCTTTTTATAATATTTAGTTCAACTTTAAGAGTTGTTCTTCATAATGGCAACGATTTTCTTTTCTGTGGAAGATTATATTCCTTACCTAGTCATTTATTTTTCTTATGATACTACTTCCCTCTAGGAGTGGATTTTAAGATCAAGCTGCTCACAATTGGTGGGAAGAGATTGAAGCTAACAATTTGGGACACTGGTAAATTTTCTGATAGGAAATTTATGCTTTATTCTCAGAGTTAGTGCATGAGCCTTAGCCTTTGATATGCTTTATGACTAATAAAGCCTATATATATATTAATCTTGTTTCTTTATATTCACATATGAACCTGATATGTTTTTGTGGCTAACATAAATTGTATTGTCAATCTTGCAGCTGGACAGGAGAGATTCAGAACATTAACAAGCTCTTACTATAGAGGCGCACAAGGGATTATTCTTGGTATGGCTTTTCATGAATGAATTTGTTCATTTCTTATAGGTAAATTTATTGTTTCTTTATTGATCTTTCACAACTTTCTTTAGTTTTGGTGTGTACAGACATTCTTGAAGAATTCATTTCTTATAATGGACCTGGGATGTTTGACATATTTTTTGGGTCTTAAAGTTAATGGATTAGGTAAAGGAATAGTTCGTAATCAGCTCAAGGACCTCATTGATATGGCTAATCTTCATAATTGCAAGCTGGTTGACACTCTGATGGAACTTAGTGCTGAATAACAAAATGATGGAGATCCACAATTTGGTTGTGATTCTTCTCTTGAAGATTAGTTGCTAGTGCCTGGTCTTATTTATCCAACAATGACTGCAACTTGATATATCATATGCCATTGCCATTGTCAGTTGGTTCATGACAAATCCTTGACATCTTCAGATGGCTGTTGTACATGCATCATTCGTTATGATAGTGCACATCAGATTGACGATTACTTTTGCCTACAGATCATCTTAACACATATTTTTATGTGCTAAGGCCATGGTTTTAAAAGTTGATTGGGTCCGTGTCAACTTTGAATTGCACCGAGTTGGGTCACTCTCTGATATAGGAATCCAAAAACCAAACCACCCCCCTTTCTCTCTCTCATTTTCCCTGTTTTCACTACTCCACTGCTATCTTGCATGGACTCCTGAAATTAGAGCTTCTTATCAATTGTTATTTAGTGGATTACAATCTTTTTGGCTATATTTGTTGACTTAAGTTCCAATTTTGTGCCGTTTAGAAGACTCTTTACTTGGATTCATTTCTCCATGATTGCAATCTGTTTGCTTACTTCTTAAAAGTGGAAAAGGGGGATATTATTCTGATCAAATTAAACGGGAAGCATTATATGGGCTGGTCTGGTCCTTCCACTTAACATTTTGTCGAAGGCCAGGGACTTCCTGGATACCTTGATGGAATAGTTACAAAGCCCACCGCTTGGAGCCAAAACAACAATCATTTCCTAATGCCTTAGATATGTGGAACCACTTGCATAAACTATATCAGCAAACAATTAAGGCCAGAAAATTTTATTTGGATGCTAAACTGGACAAGTATGGTAATGGGGACAAAACAGTACTAGAATATTATAATGGAATGAAATGAACTCCATGATCCTGAATAATTTGCTTACAGAATCACTTTTCAGTCAGTTTTTAATGAATTTAGGGCCAGAATTTGAGTCAGTTCGACGACAGTGATGAACAAGTATCTCCTGACTTAGATACCTGTGTTCAAGACGTACTCCGAGAAGACATTAGACTTAAATCTCAACGCTTTATTTTTGAGTAACCCAAATCCTTTATGACATCTCACTTGCCTCAATCGGGAGATGTAGTTCTATTTGGTACCTGTGTCCAAAATGTTCAGTGTTATGGCCAAAATATTCAGATGTGGCTCTCAAGGGTAAAGAACATGTGGCTTTCAATTGCAAATAGAAGAACTTTTGCAATTACGGTAAGAAGACGGGACACTATTTATGAATGTAAAAGGCAACTCCGTTGCGGAGAAATGACAAGTTCCAGACTGCTCTTCAGGTCCAAACACATCATACTGAGATTGCATCCTCTTCCCCATCCTCAGGTGCTGTGATGTTTCCTTCAGAATAGATATGGGATATGATCAATACCTATGTAGCTTTTCCATGGGGATCACTGATCAGTATACTCAAAATGCCTTCACCACTTCTATTTCACCTTATTCATGGTTTATAGTCTCTGGGGCTTTAAACCATTTGACTTCTGTGGAATTTAGTCCACATAAAACCCAACCATATGCTGGCAATGAACAAATTATTGCTGCCAATGGCCAACGTTTGTCCATTGTAGGTAAATAATACCCATAACCAACCCTTCACTTTATCCAATGTCCATTTTGTTCCACCTTCGTCCACAAATCTGACTTTTGTTGGTCAGCTGGTAGATAATGGCTATTCAATACAATTTTCTTCTTTTGTTTGTGTCACATAGGTTCGGTGAACTAGGAAGGTGATCGGGATGGGGAGTAAGCATGGGTGGCGTTTTCTGTAGGATTTCGAACTTGTATTCCTCTTTGCCTCTTCTACCTGTTTAATAAATAAATAGTGGACCATTTGACATCGATGCCTTGGTCATTTAAATAATGATAAATTATTGTCTTTATTTAAACGTGAATATTTATGATCTACTTTTAATAAAAATATGCTCTTCATTTTTGAAATCTAAATGTGCTTATTGTCGTCTGAATAAGAATCATGTCTTGCCTTTTCCTATTCACTATTCACATGCTCTTGCTCCTTTTGATTTAATTCACACTGATGTATGGGGAGGTGCACCTAATATGAGTCGACTGGGGTTATAAAAAAAAAAAAATGTATTGATGATCACTCTCGTTATACTTGGATTTATTATCTTCATTGTAAATCTAAAGTGTTGCATTTTCCAAAAGTATTATGCTATGATACAAACTCAATTCAACGCTCTTCGTTTTGATTGAGGGGGAGAGCATATGTCTTAAGATTTCTTTGATTTTTTATCTGAGAAAGGAATACTCCAAAAAAAATTATGTCTTCATACTTCTAGAATGGAATTGCAGAAAGAAAAAATATGCATGTTCTGGAAACTGTTAGAGCCTTCCTTGTTGAATCCTATTTGCCCCTACCTTTTGGTGGGAAGCGGCCCATATAGCTATTCATTTAATTGATTGCCTGCCAACTTATGTATTAAATAACATTTCTCCTTATTGTGCACCTTCTTGTTTCTCATTTGCATGTTTTTGGCAGTCTCTATTTTGTGAGGTTTTCTCCTCAACGGACAAAACCATCACCTCAAGCTGCAAAATGTGTTTTCTTGGGGTGTAGTGATGAGTGATGACCATAAAGGGTTCTTGTGCTATAATCCTCTAGCTCGCCGCACTCGTATGTCCTGCAATGTAATATTTGTTTAAAACATTCTGTTTTATTCACTTCGTTCTGAGTTCTATCCTACACAAGTGTCTTTTCTTCCACACTTCTAAAATTCATATCCTCCCATTATTAAATTCGACCAAAGACTGCCTCGATTGCTGCTTTTGCTCTTGATCCCTCACCATTGCTGGATCCTCTCCCTACATCCTCTGTTAAATGGCAATGATCCTCCTAACCTTCCACTTGTAAGATGTTTTACTCGCCTTTCTAAACATTCTGATCCCTATGGGTTTCCTGTGCTTTTTACTAGTCCAGATTCCATTTCTACTCCCTCATCTTATTCACAAATAGTTCAAGCTCCATGTTGGTAAAATGCTATGATAGAAGAGCTACGGGCTCTTGAGACATTTCATACATGGGATCTTGTTCCAAAACTTGCATCAGCACCGATTATTGGAAGTAAATGAGTTTACTCTATTTAAGTTGAATTCCACAGAAACTTGGACCGATATAAAGCCCATCCTGTTGCTCAATGTTATAAACAAGAATATGAAATTGATTATGAAGAGACCTTTGCTCCAATAGCCAAAATGATCTCTCCTTGTAGTTGCCTGTTTGCAATTGGCCCATGTGGCAGAAGTCAAGAATGCATTCTTTCACGGTGACTCGCAGGACACTATCTACTTGCGACTTACTCCAGGTTATGCATACCCTGTAAATCATGTTTGCCGTCTACGAAAATCTCTCTATGGTCTTAAACAAGTATAGCGTGCATATTTTTATAATTTCACAGGTGGCATTCTTCAAGCAAAGTTCTACCGAGGTTTGATAAGTAGCTCTTTGTTTATTTGTCAAGACATCAAAGGTTGTTCCATCTTACTCATTTATGTTGATGACATGATCAACAGTGGTTATGATGCAGTTGGCATAAAAGACCTCAAGAGACATCTTATGAGCACCTTTAAGATGAAAGATTTTGGGTACCTTGGCATACTTCCTTGGTCTGGAAATTTCTCTAACCAAAGTTGGCATTCGCATCCACCAAGGGAAGTACGCTGAGGATTTGCTCTCTATGACACGACTTGCTGATTCTAAGATCACGGATACCCCCTTGGAACTCAATGCGAAATTTTGAAAAGAGGATGGCATCCCTTTGTCTGATCCTATACACTACATTGGCGATTTGTTGGGAGCATGTATATCCACCATGACACATCCTGATATTCCCCATGCGGTTCAGATTGTTATTCAGTTTGTGAGTGATTCTCATAAATCGCATCTAACAACGGTTCATCATATCCTTTGCTATACTTAGGGCACTCTTGGTTGGGGACTCTTTTATCCATCCACCTCTTCCTTGTCTCTTAGTGTCTATGCGGATGTAGATTGGGCTAGTTGTCCAAACACAAGAAGATCGAGCATCGGGCGGTGTATATTTTTTCGTACCTCACTGATTTTCTGAATGAGCAAGAAGCAAACAACTGTTTCCAAATCATTTGCCGAAGCTGAGTACCATCTATGTCTTTTGCAAATAGCGAAGTATTTTGGCTTCGATGACTTATTTGGGAACTTGGTGTCTTTTTTATTGGTCCTACTCCACTCTATGCAAATAACATAGGTGCCATACAGATAGCAACCAGTACAGTTTTTCATGAATGGACAACGCATATTAAGGTGGATTGTCACTTTATTCGTTAGCTTGTTTTCTCTGGAGCTATCCATCTTCCACATGTGTCATCTAAACATCTACTGGCTGATCTCTTCAGAAAATCTATAATCAAGAGTCGTAATGACCATCTCTCGCATCAATCTAAGTGGGAGTGTAGCAGTAAGGTTGACTTAGTGGGCTTGTAGCAGTGCAACATGTGTGAGAGTTGTTGATTTTGTATGATTGATTGTGTTAGCTGGAATTCCTTAATTACGGATTAGCCAACCATAGGCTAGGATATTATTTAGCACTAATTGAGGATTGTTTGTAATCTTAATTAGCCCAGTCAGGGTCTGATTGTAATGGCTTAAGGGCTTGTTTGGCAAATCTTATCTATATGAAATAGATCCGTTTCAAATGACCCTATTTGTAACAAATGTTTTAGAAATAAGTTCGTGATGCAGCAGCACCATAGTTTCCGTGAGATACACTCGTGGGCCACATGTGGGACCCATGAAATTCTGATTTTTAATTAGTATTAGTTTTAATTTTAGCAAAGATTGTAATTAGGATTAGTTTCTAATTTGGATAGGATTATTATTTAGTTTCCTAGTTTGATTAGGATTGATTTCTTAGCCCCTAAGTTTCTTTTATTATATATCTGGCATTGTAGAGATTAGTAATCTCAGATTTGAAATAATAAAATTTTCCCTTTGTGGGTTTATCATTGGAGAGTATCTTCATTGTGTGATTGTTCCCTTGGGAACCTTAATTGTGCTCTGACACTTGCGATCCTAATCCTAGGATTGCATCAGTTCGTTTGGTAAGACAGAAAAACTAATTGAAATAGACTTTTTAAAGTCTAAGGTTGAAACTTTTTCTTAAATTCCTTAAGATCCACAAGGACCCAAGCATTGAAATTTGACCCCATTACTGTGTTAAACCTTATAAAGAGAATTGACGGCTCAGATCTCGTTTGGGCCCCACAGATGTGAAAAAATAGATATAATTGTATGGAGTTTTTTGCAAATGTCTCAAGATGTATGATGATCCAACGGCTAAAATTTGGACTCATATTCGTGTTTCACCTCCTAAATATATCCAACAGGTTGGTTCATAATTTATGGTCCCAGAATTAAAAAAAAATGAAAAAACTGGACTGCCTGTGGAGATGTTCAAAACCCAGCCATAACACATTGTACATCAATGATCTACAAGTTTTAGGGAATTTCATGATATCCACGAGGAATCAGGGCTGATTTGTGAGCCCATAGCTGGTTTTGGCCTTCCAAAGAGGATCGACAGTTTGGATCATGATTATGGGGCCCTCGGATTCACATTTTTTGGTAAATATCTTGAGATGCTGACATGATCAACTACTGAAATTTGGTATACAAGCCGTGGTTGGCCTTAACAGTTTCAACTGTTTGGAATCGGATCATCATGTAGGCTGTTAGATTTTAAAGAAAAATTGAAAAAAAAAAAAGGTCATGCTAAAATGAATGTGGGTTTTACTGTTCATCCACAGTCTGTCCGTTTAAGATGCACTCCTCTATTTGGATTCACCTCATTTTTTAGGTTGTGTGAAATAGAGGTAAATCCTCTTTATGATGTTTGTAACAGACGTTGCAATTTTGGTTTCCAAACACACTAAATGTGTTTTGAATCCATTTTAAGAAAATAAGAGGTGCAAAGTAGATTTGCCAAACACTGCCTAACTCTATATAAACAAGACGGTCGTTCCGTTACTAGATACAACTTTCACAGAAATTTACTTCTTCAACCTCCTCTTCTATGCTCATATTACTATTAGTTACACTAATTTGGAGTAGAGAATTGTTTTCCTTTTGAAAGGAGAGTTATTATTAACAATATTGCAAGATCCCATGAGAGGAAGATTTTCTCCTACGAGCAAACTGCATGTGCAGTCCAGATTTATGGGGCCCACTTGCTTACCTTTGATCAATACAATCCTTTTCACACTCTTTTCATCCCATAGTCTGGCACCAGGCCCAATTCTACATTCATCGAAGCTTCACTCACCGTTGGATTGAATCCCAACAAATTCTACTAGCAAAACATGTCTGCACTTAGCATGGGCAATATAATTCATACTATAAGAAAATCTATGAACTTTTAAAAATTTATAATAATTAAGAATATGGTATTTTTTGTATAAATTATTTTGAAATAGAAAAATATAATATAGATGTAATACCCCTGACCCTGTTATATGGGCTAGTATTTTATCTAATATTTTCTTTGTTTAATTTCCTTTATTTTTTGGATATATGATTTGTCTTGAATAATTATATATTTCATTTGGTGAATGATGCTTTCTTATATATATGTATATAAGTATGTGGGACCCCTTTTGTGTAGCATAAAATTGGTTTTTTTAAATAGATCCTTGGCTTTGTAGGGCTCATTGATTTTGAGATAATAGGATCAAGTCATTTAGAATTATCGGTGGGACCTTTCATATTAAATAATTTTTACTTTATTGGGGGACTTCTAATTTGGGAATTGAGAGAGATTAGTGGGTCCATGAGAAGTGATTTAATAGGAATTGTATTCTCATTATGAGAAAGGACCTTGAATTAGAAAGAGGTAGTTGACTTGGAATAGGAAGGAGGACTATAAGAATTAGAAAATCAACCTTATTGCAAAGGACTCCTAATACAAATTAGAAAGAAGGCTTTCCTGCTAGAGTTCGAATTAGGAAACTGGATAGGTAGCCCTAAATTAGAAATATATGTCTCCACTAGAGAAGACTCACACAATTTCTCCTTTCTTTGTAGCATTCCTATCAACTAGGACACTAGAGAGAACTAGAAGGAGAAGAGAAGAAGCAATAATTAGAGCATTGGTTAATGTCCTTAAGCCTCCCTCACATTGCTAAAGCCACTTTTTTTTTTTTTTTATAAAAGGTGAGTATACTTCTAAATCTACATGTGTATACGGCTTTCCTTTATATTTGACGCGTTTAGTACCCTAATCTATTTGTTTTTCTACTAAATTAGTGTCCTCACTATTGTAGGAATTCTAGGGTTTAGTATGTTTTAAATGTTATTTAAGCAATAATAATCGGCAGTAACTATCAACGCTACAATATTTTGCTACAGTACTGTGAGAACTCGGTCCGGGCGTCACCCTTAAGGCCTTAACCATGGGGTGTAGGGTGTCAACCTCGAGCTTTCAACGGAGAGTCTCCATAAGTCCCACATCGGATATGGCCGCCTAAGATCCCTGGGTTTATAAGTCGAACCACTAAGCTCGTGGCAATTGGTTATTCTTATCTCTTCCTTTTTAATAAATGTGAAATCTAAAATCCCTAAACTTTCTCCTAATTCAAAATCGCGTCAAAATTAATTTCGAAATTGGAGCCAAATTTGCTATTGATTACAAAATTGAAGTCCAATTTCAAAATTGAATCCTATCCCTTTCAAATACATAAATGGTTAAAATGACATTAAATTTTAAGTCTGTTCAATCAAGGGCAGGGATAATCTGATGGAGCTGATTGTCGCTGATCCTTATCGATAAGGTGACCTTTCCATCTACCCTCCCTCCCACTGATAGGCATGCTCTAAGTGGGCCCCAGAGCTGGACAGCATATTAATAATTTGCAGTCTACTTGTTGCTGAAAGCTTCCCCCCAAGAAGATGCCCTCAATATACTAAAGGTTAAAAGAGAAAAAGCGTAAGAAGAGACACTTTTATGCTCGTTTGTGCTTCTAGTAAACATTGTTTTTCCTCTGTAAGGTGTGATAAAATTTTACTTTCTGAAGCTTTTGTTATCCAACCATCTGGGTACAGAATTATCAAAGGGTTCAGAATGCTACCTTGACTTTCTTGGACACTCGGTTATTTCTGTGACTAATACTGTTTTCTCTTTATTCAAATGTTCCGTGTAGGCACTGTTAATTGAATCTTTTCCAAGTTTTTTTCCATATTCTTAAATGTTATATCCATTTACTAAGTGAAGTAAACTAAAAAATGAACTAATTTGTTATTGTATTCTCATTTTAGTCTATGACGTGACACGGCGAGAAACCTTTACAAATTTGTTGGATACATGGTCAAAAGAAGTTCAGATTTACTCCACCAGTAAGGATTGTATCAAGATGCTTGTTGGGAATAAAGTCGATAAGGTAAATTCTTAACCACCATTTGTCTTTCACCTATTGTGACAGTAGATGTATTTATGTTGCTGCTTTGCTGGGTACCACTTTCAGTTTCAGCATGTTCTCCTAATTGCATTGGACCTAATTTGTGCCCCACAAATTGTAACTTATAGACAGGGCTGCCAATGAACCTGAGTCTGGCTTGAATCCATCTCTGTTTAGGCAGATTCAGCTTAGGTTTTGGTCTGGTGGGTCAGACTTGGACCCCAGTTTTAGGTTAGATACCAAATGAGCAGTAACTTAATTCTGGGCGTCAGTGAAACTCTAGCGTGTTTGATTGTAAATATAGAATGCACTTCATTTAACTTTCTTTCAGACAATAAATCTGGTGTATACAGAAACATATCACACGGGAAAATGTCTCGATTCTTTTACCTTCAAAAGATGCCCTTGTTTGGTCCTACCTGAATGCATTAGAATCAAACGATGCATGGTAATGGATGGCCTTGGACCTAGATTATGGGAATGTGTAATATCAATTTGATCAAACGATCCTTAGTCCTTACCCTTGATTTTTGGTCCTTAATGTGTAATAGCTCTATATTCTGAAAATTTATTGTGACAAAGTCGAAGGTGGATGATGTCTGGATCAGTGTCAAAGTAGCAGTGCTTATTCAAAGAGGGTGGGTGTTTGTTGAAGGGATTAGATTGGTCGTTTGTGGGATCCTATATGAAACAAAAAGGGGCACCAGTTTCTGGACAGTTTGCCTGCATACATAGAGTTTGTTTTAGGAATAGGTGGGCACCATAAGCATGGAACGGCCTGCCTGGGGGGGTTCAGCAGGAAGTATACCAATTGGAAAAGAAACAGAGAGTGGTTTTTTTTTTTTTTCCTGCTCATATATTTCTATATCTTTATTGTAAAAAAAGTATATGTATTTCTAACAATTTTTAAAATATGAACAATTTAACTTGGCGGTTTAGCCGGTCAACTGAATTTAGTGATTGACTGGATCATAGCCCTCTTCTTTGTCGTGGTTGGGAAACCATAAAGGTGACCTTGAAAGACTCTTTTTGACTACAGACTCAAGCCGGTGCCAACAACAGACGGTAAATGTTGACAAGAGCTGGTTCTGCTGCTGTTGACAACTGCACTAACAAAATCAGTTCATAGAGCTTCAGAAACACCTTTGAAGCAGCCAATGGAGTGAATTTCAGAAGGAATATGCGATGGCCTTTGGCCCATCCATTGGGATAGACAAACATTTTAGTAGGCAGGATACAAGCTAGCAAGCAGTCTCAACCTAGAGACCGATGACCAGAAAACAGTCTAGCAAGTAGAAACTCCATTGCTACTACCATGAGAGCCTGCTTTATGGTAAGACAACATTGAATAAGAAGCTCTTTGGCTGTGGGAAGAACGCATTAAAAATAATAACGGTTAAGGTGTGGGGCATATTTTTGCTTGAAAGCACTTAATGTAAAAACCTAAATGAAGTTGGTTCTTTATTCCATCAGTCAGGTAACATGAGGTAGGTTCCATTGTTATGCTAAATGGCTAAGTGCCACTTATGAGTAATAGGAAAATGCTCCAGAGCCTTTGAGAAGCAAAGGCACTTGCATGTATGGTTGAAAGGTACCTAAATGCAAAATGGACCAGCTGTTGAAACTACATCTTCAGTTCTTTTTTGGCTATTTGGCGAACTGTTTTGAATCATCTCAATTTGATGTAACAGCTATTGGATAAGTTTTGCTTAAATGATTTCAGAAATACAAAGCTATTGTACTTTAAGTAGATCAACAGAGTTGTTGAAAATAAGTGAAAACTGTATCCCGAGGCAGAAATTTTGATTCCAATACCTTTGTTGTTGTAATGATTGGCTTGCATCCATAGGCAGTTAATGTTGGTGGGATATTACTTAACTGCTAATGAATTTATTATAGTCAATAACTTGAACATTCTAGTATAAAATTCCTCTACTTGACTTTGTTAAAACCATTTTTTTTATAATTATCCCATGTGCAAGTTTCCCAAGTAGGACCCTCTTAAACCCATATTAAAAGATGAAACTCCAACCTCACTTTCCATGTGCACAATTTTCATGTGTTTCTTTCATGTAAGCAACTTCCATGCTGTAGGCAATTCAACTTATTTGATAGCATTGTTGCTTATCAATGAAGTGACTAATGAATGCATGTAACCCATTTGTTGCTCACTGGTTCATCTGTTACCATTGGTCATCACATAAGGGTTGACACTTTTACACAGCCTTGGATTTGGAAATCTCAAAAGTGTGGAGTATCTGTGGGGCTGCCTCCATCATATCCTATTCATTTCCCTTCCATTTGAGGGTGGTGGAGGGAGTTTGACTTTAAAGCCAGGAATTCTCATCCTGCACGCATACCAAAGCATTTCATTCCCAACGTTTCGATCTAGTTTGGTTTTGAAGATACTGTTCAAGAAATCGAACTTTCTTTAGTCCTCTCTCACTCTCTCACTTTCTCTCTCTCTCTCTCTCTCTCTCTCTCTCTATATATATATATATATATATCCTCCAATATTTTTTCCTTTTTTGCCTAGAATTACTCTGTGAAGATAAATGATTCATTTGCCCTAGATTTTCTATAGTTTTGTGTTCTTTTATGGTTTTTTTTCCTCGTAAATTATTTTATCTTTGCTTATCGAAAATGTCATTCCCCTTTCAATTTTATTCATGTATGTTCATCCCATAAATGGAAGCATGATGCAACACAGGTAGGAGAAGACTGGGCAAGGATTAATATTCAAGCCGAAGCTTAGGGATCAAAGATCCGCCATTCTTGGTCTCACACCACAGACACATAACTGAGAGAAAAACTCAAGGGAGAAAATTTTATTATCAATGAACTACTGAATAAGAGGGATTACAATCCCTTATATGGAGTTTAGAGTCCTAATCCTAATCTGGAAACAATTGCAATCAAAATCTACTTCTAGATCAAATAAAATCCACTTAGTAAATAATTCCTAAATTTGTAGCTGTTGCTAAAATAGGATAATTATTTAGCATTGTTGCACATTTTTTAGCATAATCACTGGGAATCAGCCACGATCTGGAGTCGTTCTTTTTAATGGCCATCTGCTGAAACTTTTGGGCTAATGGGCTGGGCCCAGTGGGCTAGCCGACCCATGGGTCTGGCCTGCATCTAAGCATATTATTCATGAGTGTCATTGTGTCATTCGTGCGGTCTGATTTTTTCTAATAATTTTGTTCATTTCATTGAAACCAACTGACCCGGAATTGAATATTTCAGGAAAATGAAAGGGTTGTGACAAGGGAAGAGGGGGTTTCTCTTGCACAAAAATATGGATTTTTATTTCTTGAATGTAGTGCAAAAACTAGAGAAAATGTGCAGCAATGCTTTGAAGACCTTATCTTGAAGGTACTAATTATAAAAGAATATCCATTCTAGTTTCCATCTAATTTCTATAATTATTGTCATACAACATATCTCCTTGTGAGGAAGGTCAGTTGTTACCAAGAATATCTCTATACATTGGCACACATGCACACCATATATTTGTGTGGTCTTTTGTGGATGCTTCATAACTAAATATTACAGTGGTCAGATGGTCTTGTCATTAGTTTTTTTTTTTTTTTTTTTTCATGATATTAAGCCTAGGGTTACTTACAAGTTACAACCCATCTTCAACATTCATTTTTTTTAATCGGTCAATCTTAAACAGAGTCAGTGAATCAGTGAAAATGATTATCCTAATGGTGTAATATTTTAGTTTTGATCAAAGGGTCCCACTTCTAGTCAAGCAGAGCATTGAATGTAAAATCAGGGTTTAGGCTGCATTGTTACTGGCCTGAAATTACTAACATCAGATTGATAATCATCAATTAGAGTAATCTTTTCTCACATTTTTCACTCTAAATGTGGATAGCACACTGATTTTTAGGTATAATCTGGCTTTGCAATTCACAAAGGGGTTTTCTTTGTTTAGTTAGCCCCACAATTCAAATTTGTGCACCTGTACCACAACTTGTGGTATTGTTCCTTGTGGTTGTACCTGATAATTTTTAGGATGACATTGGGTGACTCTAGCTGAAACTGAAAATATGCTCTTTTATACAGATTCTGGGTGTTCCAAGCCTATTGGAAGAAGCATCTACAATTGCAAGGAGGAACATTTTGAGGCAGAAACATGAATTTGCTGCAACCAAAAGTCATGGCTGTTGCTCATAGAGAGATACTTCCTTACAAAGTTCTAGGCATCAGCAGAGTGTCGCTTCCAATATATGTGGATGAGGTTTTGATAGTCCTGTTTGAAGGTTAGTCTCTGTTCTTTATTTTTGATTTTTGTTTGTTATTTCTTCATTACTTGTAGTGGTGGGAAATTCAGTTGTACACTGGTGATGTGGAGAATACTTATGTAAAAACTTTGTCCATAGTTAATATCACAAGTAAGTTAATAAAATCAGAATCTTTTGTTACAGTAGAACCAGAAATGAGTTGAATGGTACCTAATGTGGATAATTCAAAAATCTCTGTCTATACATGTTTGAGAGTTTGATGGTGGTATAATCTTAGTAAATTGTATCACCTACCTGGTGCTCTTCACAACGTGTTAACTGCCTTATGACCCCTCTGAATGGAACATACACCCACACCCTGATAGTCGCCAATCCCATGGGTTTGCACTGATCCAAATGGACTGAATTGTTGGATCGGAGGTCAAATTTTTAAATATGCATAAGGCCATTAAATTTGTGGGCCACGCATGAAGGAGGTTAGGGGCATCGGATTGAATTCAAATTTGATATTTGGGGTGGTCCCACTTGGATCATTCGATCCCTCCCTGTCCCACAATTTGTGGGGTCCCAAGTGGGCTCTACAGTTGGTATGGCCATAAGGATATACAGGAGCAGGGCCCTATAAATATGTGTGTATATATATGTTTTGGGTTGTGGCAGTGGGTTGGAATGACACCTATATCTGTTTTGGGAGTGAGAGCATCCAAGGAATGAATTTGATAGATTTGAAGAAAAAATTTAGCAGAGGATTTTTTTTTTTTGAAAATGGTGAGTGAAAGTCATTGCTGCAATGGAGTGAGAAGGCGGCTAAGCTGATGATCACCGGATGATCCCAAGTATGCCAAACTATGGTTTTCTTTGTTCTCAGATGTTTCATGTGCATATGTTCCAGTAGCGGGGAGGATCCTCATGCTTTCTTCCAACGGTTGGTTGCGGGGCATTCGGGGAAGCAATGCTTCCATTGCAACCTCGCCGTATAATTTTAGTGTTTAAGTTTTTCTCGTCACTTGTCATTACTCCAAGATGAATGAGTCTTGTATGCAGAACGAGTCTCGGACATGGTCATCGTGTGGGTCCTGTGGGCCCACATACCAATAAGATTTAGGCCATAATTTGGATTCATTGGGACCTGAGATGTGAACAAAGCAGACATGTGCTAACACTTTATGGGGAACTGAAAAAGGGAATTCTATTGTTTCAAAACTCTAAAGGAAACTATTTCATTGGCATTATCTGCTTCCGGGGGTTCTTTGGCAGACCCATGGAATTTGACTCTCCAAGAAATCACCCAACAATTGGATGCTCAAAAGGCTTCACCAAGCAGCAGCTCAAAATGCTTACGAGATTCCATCGACAAATGTGAGATCTGATTGCAGCTGAATGTGTTCATACAGCACAATGGAAACTTATTTACTGCTTTTGGTCCGGAAAATGAGATCCAGTTCCTCAGGCAACTTCAAATCTTAGAATGGCTCCAATTTTGTACTGGATCTGAGAAAATCGAGATGGATCTCATTAGATTTGACTGGTGGAGTCTCCAGATTTCATGGAACAACTTCAGATCCCTTCATATCCTGCCTATATATTTTCTGACGACGAGGGGAGGACCAGACAAACTAAGATGTTCTTTACAGGAGCTGTTTGGTCCAGTTTTTACAGTTGGTTGTCAAGGTACAGCTGAGTGGTTCAATAGTTGCAGACGTGAATAGCTGTTGACTCAATAGCAGGGGGAAGAAAGAAAGAAGACCAGAAGGGGAAGAACACTGGAAGAATGAACCAGTTAGCATTAAAAAATAGGGAATCGATGTTTAACCAGTTAGCATTAAAAAATAGGGAATCCATGTTTACATTGCTTTCTTATATTCTATGGGCATTTTATCATTTTCTTACCAATTTCCAGAGGACACCTCTTGTTTCACATTCTAGTTGTTTGTTTTCCCTGTTCCTGCTTTTTTGTTTTGCTTAATTCCCGATTCCTAATTTAGCAGGTGTAACATGTGGCAGTTTCTTTTCTTATGATTGGTGTAATGTGTGGTAGGTTGTAAGGTTGATTCAATTAACTTGTTATTTAGTCTACATGGGTTGTGAACAAGATTCAATACTCTCCAGGGAGAGGCCCTTTCTAACAGAGGCCTCTCTTAGAGGTATTTGTGAATGCCTCCTGTGATTTGGCTGTTTGTAAAAATGACTTGTGGTATTTTTAGTAACTGAGAAGGACCTCTGAGATTTTCAGCCTTTTGCAGAGACCCATTGAGTTTACGAGTTTTTGCAATGATCCTCTGAGTTGACACTGCCAACCTCGGATCTGAACAAGAAGAGTCCATCCCTCTTCTTTTAGTTCAGATGTACATGGACTGTTAGGTAAACCACATTTTATCACCGATTTCGGAGGAACATGCAAAAAGTTAAAGTCTTTTTTACAAATGTCAAATTTCAGGTTTTTGATATTTGAATTTTGATATGGGATTTGATTATATTAGAGTGTGAGTGAGCAGTAAAATTTATTGAAAGAATTCCCAACAGTTCAGAAGAAGAATCAAATTCATGACATTGATCGCGTTATTAGTAGAAAAGATTTTCTATTGTGATGTGCTAAATTGCAAATGGAAGATCTTAAACACATGTTAACCGAATTATTAATCCAGGCTGAATTTTAGAAAGCTTGACATGGAAAGGTTTGTACTAATATCTGCTTTAGCAGTGCAAAATAGAGATTTGTTTGGTAACTAAGGCTCTATGTGATTAGATACAATATAATGTGTACATAAGCAGTACATAGTACAGGGTGAGCAAAATGTAGGACAGTAACCCGTGTAAGTTTGGAGACTTCTCAACTGGCTTAGTCAACAAATCAATTAACTTGGTTGAGTCCCACTAAATACTTATTCATATTCCGTCAGATTTTCCTTACTATAGCCCCAACTCTATGATATATTCAGTTGAGTGGGCTCACCCTGATTTGTGCTGACAAAACAAGTTTAGAACTACGACAGATACTGGCCAGCTTGGTGGCCTAAAAAAGGTGCATCAAAAGGAGGAAGAAGATGATGGATATAGAATTGCAGTGATAAAAGGAGGCTGAAATGGTTCTATGAAGTGTTTGTTCTTGTTGATGATGATTCTTTGTTACTCAATTCACACAATTTCATCATACAGCCAAGGAGTTGGCACGGTTCTGAATGTCTTTATTGTTTTTTTTTAGAGAGGGTCTATTTTGCTTTTCTCCATTCATCAAGCATTCTTCTTCTACTGAATTTTTGGTTGAACAATTTGGCTAAACAATCAATCTAGTTCCAGCCATTTAGCACATATTTCTCTAGATATATCATTGAAACTCTAATGCTACATTTTTCTTCGTCGTAGCTAAGTTTGTCTGTACTTCTGTTTAGTCTTTTAGACATCATTGATCATTCCTTGATATGGTTGAAAATCATAACATGCACAACCAGTATTCCACTTCGATTGGTCTTTAAAATTTAACCCGATCTAGCTAAGTTTGTCTTGTCCTCGTGACGATGAAACTTGAAGCCTTTTGACCTTTGGAGAAAAATTAAAAAAAATGTGCATCTGGAAATGGATATTGAAAGCAAAGGTGACAGCAGGACACACAACTTAAGGTGGTATTAAAGACAAATGATTTTCCTACTTTAATAGGTGGACTTGTTGGATGGCTTGTTTCCAGGATGCAATCCTGTTACAGTGCCTCAGTTTTTGCACACCAAGGAGATGTCAAACTTGAGTGCCGGACATTTAAAATCTGACATTCGTAGTGGAGTAACCATTCCATCTTGAAATTATGCTCGTTCCAGACCTTATCTTCTGCATCAAATCTGTTCTTAAATACTAACCTAGAGAAATTAAACTGCAGAAATACAAGTACAAATGTTCTCTTGCAAACCCAATGCTGTTTCTTGACTTGTTGAATTCCCTAAACCAGAGACAAACACAATACTTTTAGTTGCAACTCGTTTCGCTTTCATCACTGCACATAAGTTTTACAGTAAACGGAGCATTTGAGTGTTGTCCAGTTTTGATTGGATAGACTATAGAACGTTCATGAAGGAGGTATCCAATTTTGAACCTCAAATGTGATAAAAACATTGCTTTATGGATAAAGAAACAAAGACATACCTGACCAAAAGAAGAGAAGGAAAAAGAAAGAGGACATTGACAAAAATCACCAGACAACCCCTAAACTTTTAACTCCTAAACTGAAGTCATGTTTGTATCATATGATTGGGTACACTATTTCATTCATTCCCGGAGTTGAGTCTCAAACCTGAGTCTATAATATGATATTTGGCAGAGATTAGTTAGTATTTGGTTTCATGGAGAGTAATCAATGAACTACACACCCCAACTGAGACCATACATATCCTACAGTATGTCTTGGGAAACGACACAATATTCCTGGTGAAGGAATGATGCTTGGTATTTTGAAGTTAGGAGTTTATGAAGACTACATACTTCCTGTTGTGTCATCCATGCCTTTGTTGAAAAAGCATGGTCTCAGTGAGAAGCACAACATTGTGAGTAGATTTTTTTTTTTTTTTCGTAATTTGACCGGTAAACATTGTGAGTAGATGAATATTTAGAAGTTCAAATTTCAAGGCAAATCAGTGCCAGTGAACACCATGGAAGCTTTCTAGAAGATGGAACCAAAAAGTCATCATCTAAAATTACCAATGCAAGCAGACGACTAGAGATCAAGGAATCATTTTCTCAGGAAGAATCAGAGAAAGACCTGGCTGTGAACAAGTGGACAAAAAGTGTGTTGTAGATTTTAAAGAAACAGGTTCTATCGACAAGGAACCTCTGATGAAGCTGATAGATCTGTTTCTCCTTTAGATTCTCTCTAAGATTGTCATATGGATACCATTCAATTAAATAAAGAGGAAAAGATTATCAGATGCAATTGCTGAACACAATGGATGTTATATTGTTGTGATCTAGGGGGGCCTAGCAGAAGAGATCAATCACGCACAAGAAGAACACAGAGATTTACGTGGTTTGGCTTTTGGCCTACGTCCACGGGAAAGACGGAGAATTCACCATGCAATTAGAAGAGGTGTATATCCTAGAGACTCTTAGTCTCTATTTATAATATCAACCCCAAAACCCTGTTACACCCAAACACTACTTCTTAGTCACAATAGACCTATAACATGCTTACTTCTAATCACAGTACAACATGAGCAATACAGGGCCCGGTTAACCAAGATTAATTAACTTCTATTGAGCCATACAAATTAACATATATGTTGAACATTCAACAATGGGAACAAGAGAAAACACAGTTACTGTTTTTTCTTTACTTTTTTTTTTTCATCTTTCTTTTTTAAAATGAAGCTTCTTTTGTTCATGTGCATGGTGATGATTTCATGTAGGCTGAGGGCATTGACTTTGAGTGTTCCACAAGCAGAGAAAACCTCAAGTAATAATTTGGTGCATCCATTCTGTATCAAGAAATCAAAGAACTACCTCTAGGAACGAATCATTTATGTAATGGGATTGGATGACTGCCACAGACATGCTAGGTTGCTAGTCATATGATGCATGAGAAAATTCCTGTTGTGGTCATTGATGTGGATCCAAACTCCTGAGCATAAGGTGTTAGATATTACACAATTGACCAAGCTCAGTCTGGTTAGGTTGGACAGCCTTCTCCTCCTCTTCTCTGTGGGCTTCCTGGTTTAAAGCTAAGTATTTCAAAGGTTTATTTCCATGGCATCCAAGAGCATTAATCTCTGGTTCTTGCATTTGGAGGCAAATTAAGAGTAGGTCCCTCTTCTTGTTTCAGAATAGCCACTGGTTTCTGGGTGATGGGAAATTCATAAGTTTTTGGCATGACAAATGGCATGGTCCTCTTTCTTTGGCAGAGAAGTTTCCTGATATCCTTTTCCCCTGGAATGAAACTGTGCATGATATCTTCTCCAACCCTCAGTGGCTTTCAAGTTCTACTTATCCCCAGCATGTGGTCTTTGCCTCCTCCACTCTTTTGGCGGATTTCTCCCTCTCCAATATCCTTGATATGCTGATCTGGACGAGCTCAAATTCCAGCCATCTCCCTTTCTTTGCTGCTTGGGAATCCATTAGAGCCAGGAGCTGTCACGACCCGAGCCCGAGATCAGAGTAATTGGGTTTAACCCCAGGTCGCGAAATCAATCATACTTACTCCCGTAAACCCCGAATTAACCGAAGTTAAGACGAAGCCCACAAGGGATCTTACATACGTACCTGCCAATATACAATTGTGCGGAAACATATATACGTATACATTGACAACCATTTAAAAACTAAACAAATCCTTTACATAAGAGTAAAGTCAATATACATTTCTAATAAAGTCAACCACTGCATATTTAAATACAATGCAGGTGACATTCAACTATTATTCAAAATAGATATACAAAGTGTTTATAAAAATGTTTCTCCAAAATATTCTGTCATTTGGCACTCCGAATCAAATCCATTAGATCAAGCCCCCTGGGGGTATCGAATGGGCACTCTCCACTGGCGGATCGGCCTCTGCAGAACCGGCAATGGCAACTGGGCTTGTAACATCATCAGTAACACCGTGAACACGACGGTTCAACAATGCATATACAATTCTAAGATAACACATGTTACTTCTATCAACTCATTAAACTAACAATTTTATGACAGTATTCTACAATAGCATAATCAGTGACAATGACTATATTGGCAACTGCAATAGCATTAGTTTCAATTCAGTTCAATTTAGTTTAGTTTCTTCCCAAAGGAAGCAGTCAGTTTCACTCATTTTCATTCATTTCAATGTTTACATTCAATTCATTAATTACATTAAGCCTTTATTAGATGACTTATCAGTGGGACTCTTTTAGTCCAATGTGTGGCTTATGGTGGCTTATTAGTGACTTTTCAGTCTATGACCTTTCGGTCTAAATAGTGTGGGGATCTGTCAATGTCTGGATCAGAGATCACTGGTATCATCACAGAGCTCCGGAACACCCCCAATTCCATCTACTGCAGTAGGATTGTTCATTAATTAAATGTGACATTCAGTATTACATTATTCAATTGTTCATTATTCAATTCAGTGTCGATTCAATACCGATTCAATGTAACTCTATATGAGCTTATGAAACCACCATGTAGTGCCAGACTCTTAAATCAAACTAAATTAATCATTCTATTCAGGCTTCCAATCCATTTCTAGACTATTAGCTAAACCAAACAATTGAGTGAATCATTCGTTATCAATGTACGTGTTACTGTAGATGACATTAATTTAGTTAAATTCGTACATAATGATAACCCTAACCCTAGCCTCAATGGTTGGGCTTTTAATTCAGACAAATCCGAATTCAATCTGTAATTTCTCTCAATGGTGGTTACCTGGCGGTTCGCTGAAATCTGGTTGGCGGCTAGCCGAGCTAAGTTCGGCCAGCTTACGGTCAGCTTTCCAGAACCATGTAACTTTTAATACACTCAGTTCGATCACCTCGGCTGTCACCCCTCGGCTACTTGCGGTTAACTTTCCAGAAGTTGGTCTTCTGAAGTAAATTTCTGACTCAATTTCGGTCAGCTTATGGTTACCTTTCGGCTAGCCGGAATTTCAATTTCGGCTAACCGAAATTCAACGGTCAACTCACGGTCAGCTTTCCAGAGACTGACCCATTTTATGTACTTCGGCGGTTAGCCCTGCGGCTAGCCGAATTGTTCCCAGAA
This sequence comes from Umbellularia californica, assembly GCA_028538565.1. Taxonomy (NCBI): domain Eukaryota; kingdom Viridiplantae; phylum Streptophyta; class Magnoliopsida; order Laurales; family Lauraceae; genus Umbellularia; species Umbellularia californica. The sequence continues at coordinate 23,617,340 of JAPQWN010000007.1, forward strand.
CTGAATTCTGGAGCTTCAGAATTCTGAAACAAAAATTTGGAAATAGAGTTCCTTGAACTCAAAACACTCTAATAACATTATAAAACATAGAAATGTATATACTTGCCTATATTTGGAGATTGATTAAGAAAAACTCCCTCTTTGGCTTGGATTTGAGTGGAAACTTCTCAACTTGAAGATTTTCTTCCAAGAAAACTCAAAAAGAAGATGAAGAAGATGGAGTCCTCTTCACTTAAATCACTCCAATCCACCCTTTTGATGCTCGATGGAGATGAAATAGAAGAAAGAAGAAGAAAAGGGATGAAGAGATGAGTCTAGGGTTTACAAATGAGTTGAATGAACTCATTGAAGGTGATTTTAGCTTATATAAGCAGTGTAATTGCGTTTAAGTCCACTAATCTCTCTAAATTACGATTCAAGTCAAATGAAGGGTCATTTGATCCGATACTCGACGAATGACTTCAAGTCTTCTATGAAAGTTAACGTACTCATCGAGATACACGTGTTGGTATCAAGAGTTTCCGTATTCGACAAAATACGCAAAGATTCGTATTTACGAAAAAGTCCTCAACTCTCTTGTTTAAGTCTAAAACTCATCTAATTCCTTCAATTTCTTTCATTAACATTTCATTAAGCCTAATTCACTCGCTTTAGGCTAATTCACTTCCATTTGGTCATAAACCATCATTAGCTTAATTAAACTTGATTAGTTAGCCTTAATTCATAATTATTAGAGTTAATCTTGATTAACTCGGGAAGGGGCCTAACAGGAGCCCTCCTAGAGTTTGGTCTAAGTTTGCTTGGAACAGTCTCCTCAAGCCCTCCATTGCTTGTTTTGCTTGGAAATTATTCCACAACAAACTTCCAACTGACTCTTGGGCTCAATCAATCGGAGTGCAGCTGGCGTCTTCGTGCTACCTATGCGGTATCCACTAAGAGACTTCATACAGTATGTTCTTCCTCTGCCCTTTAGCCTTGGACTTATGGGCCTGGTTAGAAGCTAAAGGCAACATCTCCTCTACTCCTTCTTGCTTTGCTGCTACCACATGGAGCTCCTTTTCAGCCAACTCTTGTTACAAAGGAAAAAAGGCCCTGGGAGCTCTCTTCTTAGTGGCCATCTTTAGCTTATGGAAGGTCAGAAACCGGGCAATTTTTAATAATCTGAAGCCTTCCCTTGACAAAGTAATCATCTTCTTCTTGGTTGAAGCTCCCTTATCTCTTGGTAAAATGTCGTCTTTCTTTAAGATCCCCACCCTAGAAGCCTTCTTTTCTCTATGTAATCAGCCATCTCCTAACATGAGATAGCTTGTGCTCTGTTTTCTTTTGGTCTTCTTGTTTCCTGCTTTGGCTTCTTTTGTTGTTTCTTTCTTCCCTTATTAATTAAATTTGCAACTTAGCAAAAAAAAAAAAAAAAATGAAGATTGAAAGTTCTATTTGGTCTGCTTCTTGAAAATATTGTTTAAAATCAATATAATACGGTATTTTCCATCGTAACAAAATAACTGTATAACTATTAGACAGAGATGATAGGTGAAAACAATCAATTTAAGGAAAGGCAATGAACAAGGTGAACAGAATTAATTTCATTTTTATTTGAAATACACAACGCACTAGAACTGAATAATTCTATTTCCAGCCTTGCAACTAGAGAGTTCGTTCATATGCAAATATGGCAAGATAAGTTTGCACCATGGTGAAAGTGATTGTCACTATTGCAAACTGAAAATTTAGCATGGCTGATGGAGTTTTAAAATAATTGTGCATTAGGAGGTGCCGCAACTTGTTCTTTGGGCGTCTTAGGAATTGCCTCACTTGGTCAAAGAGAGTAGACAGGTCTAAATCAAAAGAGTTATTGATGCACATATGTTTCAAGAGGAGCCACCTTTGTCGTTGCCAAACCAATGTTCAATAATCTTGTATCTCTTGAGCATTGCTACATCTTGAGGCGAATCGACGAGGCAATTCTCTAAAATTACATACCTCAAGAAGTAGCTTCCACACTTGGGATATCTCTGTTAAAAAGTGATCAAGTTCCGAAATAAAGAATTGGTTGTATGGTTAATGCAATGGGGTGGAATTTCCAAAATACTCCCTCTGAATTCCACAACCAGTATGCTGGATGCATTCTCCGTCCTTCTGAATCTGATCCCTGATAATTGGATCTCTGATGTCGAATGGATACATTGCGTTGGTGGTGATGGCCTGCAGTTCATCTTCGCTGCTGGAGATGTGTTGAAAGCAGTCGGAGGACGATTGAATTGGTGGAGATGATGGCGGTGGTTACCTCAATCTAATATATCAGATTGGAGAGGGGTTGGAAGGAGATGGTGGTGATAAAGATGTAACAAATGGTGAATTGAACACATTAGAGGGATGTCCTTGTTCATGGGCATGAGATGGTCAAAGAATCGAGGAGAAAGCCCTATATTTGATTTGTTGACAAATTGAAACAGGCGTTCATGGACTAAGAATGGCCGTTGGTTCTCCACGAGCAACATGTCTAGGCTTATAATGGGTAAGATCCATTTTGTATTATAAATTGAGCAGTTTACCTCTACGGCATCGACTTACTCCCGACGTTGCGAAAGAGCTCAACAATGAAGCAACCATCCAGCAGCATCATTTCCGAAAATCCTCTACTCTCAAGTTCTATGTTCTCTGAGTAGAAGCTCTGAAGTCCCGAACCTTCACTTCCAGTGTCTCCATTTCCTTGAGGTAGTTGGTCAATTCTCTCTCCTTGTCTCGCCGAAGGAAGGATGGTTGCAAATAATGCCATTTATGTCCCTCCATGGCTTGTAGCTTTGGGTTGGATTGATGATATGGGCCGATAGATAACATTGTAGGTTCATATGCATTTTTGTCAATTGCTCGAATGCTATGGGGAACTCTAGGGATGTGAGGGCCATCGAGCCACCTTGGTGTCGTACCTCTGTTTCATACACTGCCCATGCATGGTAAGTTGTGGTGTTGTGACTGTCATTCTTTGCTCCAGACATCTTTGCTGATACAAGGCTAATGACCCGATGCAACCAGACCCGTGGTCCATGTGTTGGAGCCAAACTCTTTCTTAGGGTCTGCATCATTTGCCGATCTTCTCTTCCGAGGAAGACATGGATTTGTGTTATTGTTGATGTCTTGTTAATTCGTGAAGTAGGAACTAGATATGGATTTGTGTTATTGTTGATGTCTTGCTAATTCGTGAAATAGGAGCTACAAGGTTTGATTAGTCAAGGTTGGCACCTTTTATTTCAATAGCTGCTCTCTCTAGCCCAACCACCATGTTCACAGATATGACGAACACAAATGATACAGTGGTGTGGCTCCATAGCTGTAAATATAAAATAGATGGCTTGTTAGATAAGTCATCTATAAATAAAAATCAACATTGTCAAGTGTCACTAGCCTTCTGATCAAAGAAAATGATATTACATTGAAAATATTGTAGGAGTGTGACTGAAAATCACTTCCTTCATCAAACAGCCAGTAGCATTCATCTTGACTGATCTTTTTAGAGATATTTAATACACTAAACCCTCTTTTATTTAGTAGATGAGCCACTCACATGTATTGTATTCAGCTACTGTTAAGGATCTATGGAAAAATTCCATTGCACTAGCTTTGCCATTAATAGTTCAGTGACATGACATGTGAATTTTGATCAGGAGGCACAAAACTGGTGAAGGTTGGCGCCTTATGAGTAGTTTAGTTGGGAGAATTCTACCTTCCAACCTGATCTTAAACCCTACCAAGAGATAATATATTAGAAAGAAGCATATGTGCACATGCATTCAGAATAGCCCTAATGAATAGAAAACAAAAAACCTACTTCAGAGAGGACTTGGGAAGGGACTTACAGATAGATGGTGAAAACACTTCAGATTCTGATAAAGAAAGAATAGTATGGATGAAATTCAACGGATTCTTTTAGGGCATGTTTGTGTAACACTTTTTCGCGGAAAATCAATTTTTTAGGCATTTTAGGCATTTGGTGCGGAAAAATTCCATGGAAACGCTTTCCTGCCTAATCAGCATTTTCCTTGATAATAGTAGAAATGGGTTTCCTATGAGGGGTATTGGAAATGGATTTCCTCGGAAAACTTCTCCCTTTTCCTTACTCTTATCCATTTCAACCCAAAATCCTACCACTCTTTCATTTTTTCTTATTTCTTTAAATGAATTATTATTTGATGTTGAATAAATAATATACATGTTATGTTATTTTTCTTCAAAAATTTATTTCACCAAATAAGAAAATTTAATTTTCTATAAGGAATCCATAGCGGCGCCAAACAACGTGACCACCAATTCAAGAAGGAATTTTTTTTTGCACCAAACATGAATTTTTAAATTCTATGGAAATCCTTTTCCGAGGTTTCCATTTCTATGGAATTTGCTAACGTGGCAATTTTCCCTTTTCGCAAAAAGGGTGTGTACACAAACGTGCCCTTGAAGAAAGACTTTGATTGAAGAAAGACCTAAGAGGAGCGGTTGAGACTTGATTTTCTATAGTACCACATGGAAACAAGTAGATTCCATCACACTTTGTTTGAGGTTTTGGTTTGCATTTAAAATTTTTATAGGTTTTGTGTCTTAAATTCACTTAAGGCATTCTTTTCAAAAAAGAAAAAAGAAAAAGAAAGAAAGTCCTCTTATAATGCATAGTTGATTTGCACACAGAACTTGAATTCAGGGCATTTAAGATCTGAGATATTTATAATAGAGGAACGGCGCGTTCAATCTCGATATTTGCTCTAGACCCAGCTTGATTTCCTACATCAATTCTGATTTTTTTTTTTTTTTTCAATTTTTAGGTACTGAACTAGGGAAAATTAATCTAGAACCCGCTTCAGAGCCAGACTAGGAGTATGCTCTTGTGGGCTACCCAATTTAACACGACCTGTTGATCTGAATCATATTGTAAATAGTTATTATTCTATCCTTTCCTATGTGACCGCAAAAATTGATTTTGAACATTTTGTTTTAATTTTTTAATTTCCTTTAATTGGGACTCAAACTCATGCACTCCCACATACTAAATATACCCTTAAACCAGCGGAGCAACAACGTAGGATTGCAGATTGTATTTTTAAAATGTACGTGGCTTAATCATATTGTGAAAAGGATACTTTCCATGGCAATACACTCATGGTTGAGTGGTGTTGGAACCTTGGTTATGTATAGGTTCCAGGAATCATTCCCTCGGTCCGGTCCTCAGGTTTAAGTATCACTCCTGCACGAGCAGCCCAAAGTAGCCAAAAAAAAAAGTGAAAAAGGAGAGGATATTTTCCATTTTAACAATAAACTGCTATTACTGATACAAAGAGACAACAGTTGAAACCAAACCAATTTAAATGAAGGTGATAATCAAGGTGATAACTAGAAATTACAGAATTTTTTTTTCCTTCTTTCCCTTTATGTGGTGCTGGTGGCGGGTCGGCCTTATATGGATATGAGGTGCTATTCTGGGGCTACTAAGTTTTGACAATAATGGCACACGAGAGCTCCAAAGGGAGAAATTAAATAAACAAAAGGGTGGAAAGAGTGAGAAATCTATTAGTAGGCAAAATGGAAAAGGAAGTTCATGTACCTAGCTCTGCCTGTTGATCATGACAAGCCTGTGATCATGCAGCAATACGATAAGGTTGTTTCTTGCTATGTTTAAAACTTGGGAGCTTCTACTGAATGTGCAGCGATTAAAGGGCTTCAAAAATCAATCAAATGTCAACCTCATCTTTGGTAGGAGTTTAATTGCACTGTTGCAAGATGTACAATTCCATAGTTCAACTAGGAATGGACAAAACATACATATGTTCATATCTTTAAATTCCTGTTATCATTCATCTCTATTTCCAAAAGATAGAAAGTTACTTACTGACACAATCCAACCTTGTACTTTTTTTTTTTTTTTTTTTTTTGTGTAAAACAGCGAAATTTTCATTAAACAGCAGGAAAACAAAAGGAGAATCAGAAATAAACAAGAAATAAACAAGAAACAAACAATAGACAAGCAATGATTCCCAAGAAAAACTACAATCAAACCATAGCCCTACTACCGTCCAAACCCAGGGCATAAGAATTCTTAGCCAAAGAATGGGCCACTGAGTTAAAACTTCTTGGGCCAATAGCCTTAATATCTGGCAGAACTGGCTCAATAGAACAGTCAGAGGCTCCATCAATAGCTTCCACCACTTCAAGCGCAGCAGCTAAAAGGTGAGCACCAACAAAAGTAAGAGCACTAACAAACCTTCTACTTAGGAACATCGTTTAAAGGCAAGTACAGCAAAGGCAGTTTGCACAATGGTGAAAATTACGCTCATCACTGTGAGTTGCAGATTAATAATGGCCCATCGATTTTGTTGGAAGTAGGTGGGCTTCGTGGATAGATTTTCAAAAATTTTGACCTACTTGACTTAGGGATCAAGTATCCATAAGGCCAAAAACCCAATTCAGGATGCATAACCCTTAATCTCTAGATCATGTACAGTAAAAAAAAACTATCTAAAAGATAGAACAGAAGCGAACAAGTATCCATAAAAATCTACAACATACAAGGAAGTAGATTATACCTTTGGAGCTCGGTTGTGCTATAATGGAGAAGTTGATAACTTTCGTTGATGTAGAACTTTTCTACAAACTAAGATCAGAATCTCCAACACCTCTTGGCCTTCCACGCTATGACCCGAATTAGAGATCTCTCTTCTCAAGAAGATTGGTGGAATCTTCAAGAGAAAACCCAACTCGAAACTCTAAGGAACTAGAAGAGGAAGAGAGGAGAGAGCAGTGCAACTATTGCACAAAAGGAACTGCACGTTTTTTACTCCAATACTGATGGAAGTCCAAGAGGGATTAATCCCTTTTATAATCTCTCAAGTATCATCTTTTCTTAATTGAAATAGAAGTCTTACTTCCACAACAATTAGTAAGTATACTATTACCACTATTAGAAGTCCTACTTCAAATAGAAATAGTAACTTTCTAATTCCTTCCTTTTAGAGTTCAAATAGGATTAGTATCTTTCTAATAACTTGGGCTAGCGTGTGGACCACTAGGGATTCCATAGAAAGCTGGCTCCAACTGGGACACCGCGACCCCACATCTCATGTGCAATCCGAACCCACAGTTAATTGCAAATAACACCACTATATAAATGCAATTATACTCCAGTCTTAGGAATAAATTACAATGAAGACCCTAAACTTCCCAATTACCACAAGTAGGCCCCTCTATCAATATCTATGGATCAATTGGAATAAAACTGTCTCTTCCAATCTTAGTTCCACATCTTATTATCTTGAGCCTCAATTAATCACTATGATCATCAGTACCATCCAATTAACTCTTAATCGAGATGGGTGCGCACTTACTAATGACAAATCCATTAATTGGCACAAGAGGATAATAGAGATAGATTCCATCTTGATCATTCAATGTTCCCACAGTCCTACTACTACATACCCAAGACACCGAGGTATTGACCTACAGTTAGCCTAACTCATTGGTGACTCAAAGCAAATGAATAGATAGAAACTTGAGTTCATCAATGTCTCAGGATTGAGAGCCTAGTGCTAGAGAATTATGAGAGCATACCTTATTATAGAGACGGAAATTCCATAAGGTGATTCTCATGGTCCTTCAATACATCTAATGTACCAGCACATTGATCCAGAATCTTCCATTCTGATGATCGAGACAAATCACATTATCTCATAGTGATCAAAGTGCTGCAACCTTATCGGATGAGATACCCAGTCTCATCACTGGTTGTGAAGGTATTTTAAGTATAAGATTTGTGACATATATCTCCCATGTGTGGATTTCATCCATACACATATATCACATCTAATATACTAATGAAACCCGATTTAACTCATGAATCATTATGTCATATGTATTGGTCATGTGCATAAAGTAATAAAATAACATTCATCTCATGAAAGTAAAGCATGATTTTATTGATAAATAAAAAAATTAATCAATTTATCACATCAACTGATGTATTGAGTCCATACAATCTAACAATTATCGCGTACATACTCGCGCATATTGGCCCGCCATAAGTTCGTCCAGCGTTTTCCAAACATGTTCACTTCGTCAGAAAGGTGGTACAGGAATCTACCCTCGACTTTACTAGGGATACCAATGCACAGCTTGTTGAAGAGAAGAGCCACCTGTTCATCGTTGCCCAACCAATGGTCAATAATCTTTCTCCTCTTGAGTACGACAACATCTTCAGGTGTATCGATGAGGCAATCCATGAAGATGGCATAACTTGTGAAGTAGTTTCCGCACGCAGGATAGCACTGTTCCCAGGCGATCAAGTTCCGAAATATAGAGTTGGTAGAATGGTTGATGCAGAGATGTGGAATTTCCAAAATACCATTCCTGAATTTCACATCCAAGATGCTGGACGCGCTCTCTGTGCTTCTCAATATGATCCCAGGGTACTGGATCTCTGTTGCCGAAGGGATAGACGGGGGTGATTGTGGTTGTTTGGTATCCTTTTCTGAATCGGGAGATGTTACAGATGTTACAGGAAGATTTGGAATTTCCAGAACACCCTCTTCCTCTCTGACTTCCACATCCAGTATGCTGGATGCACTCTCCTTGCTTCTGAATATGATCTCAGGGTACTGGATCTCTGTTGCCGAAGGGATAGACGGAGGTGATTGTGGTTGTTTGCGAACCTTTTCCACTGTTACGCGAGAATTTAAAGGAAGCAAATACCCATGAAAAAAATCCAGCAAATGGTGAAATGAGTCCATTTGAGCGGTCTGATCTCTATTGATGGGCATTACATCGTAAAAGAATTGGACAGCGAGACATACAGGGAAGCTATTATTTGATCCATTGACAAGTTGGAATATGCGATTCACGACGAAGAACGGCAGTTGGTTCTCCAGGAGCAACATGTCCTGGCGTATAATAGGCAAGATCCATTTTGTGCTGTAAATCGGGTCATTGCCATCAGCATTCTTACTCGCCGCACCGAGGAGGAGCTCATGAATGAAGCAACCGTCGAGCAACATCATTTCCACAAACTCTTTACTCCCGATTCTCTTGATTTCTTCATTTTCAGAATAGAATCCTCGGACTTGTAATTCCAACCCCTCCATTTCCTTAAGATAATCGCTTAATCTCATCTCTGATCAACTGAGGAATCCATGCAGACAATGCCATTTGTGATCCTCCATGGCGTTTAGCTTTGGGTTTGACCGGTGGTAGGGCCCGATAGATAACATTTTAGGCTCATATGCGCCTTCCTTAACCATTCGAATGCTGGCAGGGACTCGATGGATGGTGCATGGCCCTGTACGTGAGTGCTGGTGGCGGGCCTTTCCCATGGAGTCTGCCCATACCTCATAAGACGAGGTATTGGGACTGTCTTTCTCTCCTTGGACCATCTTTGCCGATCTTCTCTTGCAAGGAAGACGCTCTGGACTGGATATATAATTTAAGACTGCAAGGTGAGCAGAAATGTGAAATTCAGTAGATTAAAAAAAATCATCAAGGTGGTGAATACAAAATGCCTCGGATTCTCCGGAAGAAAGGACGGATGGAGGCGGGGTCCAGTTTGGGCAACTGCCCCCTCTGAGATCTTTGAAACTAACAAATATACAGGGTCTTTTAACCTTTTGTGTCATAAGTAAGTTTGTAATTTTCTTATTTTTGCCCCTACTCACTTTTTACTACAGCCACTTTAGGGGCAAAATTCCTAAAACACAGGGGGAAAATTGTCCTTTGACTTGTTTAGAAACAATCAATCCAAGAGACTCCATGTTCTACTCCTACACGGCATGTGTCTTTCTCCCTTCGTATTCTATTTCTTTCCTCTCTCTTTTGCATATTCACTATTGCCCAATGGCCTTCTTCTTCCTCGAAAATAAAACATTCAACTGCATATTATCATTTCTCAAGCAAGTACATCTTCAACCATTCCATTTGTCCTTTCTTTTTCTTTAGTTTAAATGTCTATGGCTGCTTCTTGGATGAATCTTGATATTTTTTCCCTTGAGGTCTTGTGTATTTTTTTTTTTTTTATCAAATATAGGTAGTTTTTTACGTTATTTCTTTTTCTTGGTTTAATGTTGTAAATTTATTTATTTTTAGAACATACTATTATGTTATTTAAATCATGCTAAAATTATCAGTTTGGATTGGGTTGAGATTTAGGGCTAGGTAAAATGAATGGATTAGATTGGACAAGAATGATGCCCACTTGATCAAATCAGGGTAGATAGGTGGAGTCCGTCATTGGGAATGTTCTATACTTTTTACAGTATCCATTGCTCATCTTGAAGTTTAGGTTATTAGGTGAGATGTCTAAAGCAACCAATCAAGATGTAAATTGTGGAGTTTGTGATGAGATTTGGCCAAGAATAATTGATGGATGATAATAGGCGTCAATTTGAAGGCCTGAAAGATTTTGAGGTGCAAGTCACAACAGAAGCTAAGTATATCATTTTAAAAAGTTAATAACACCGTAGAGCTATCCACATCTGGCATAGAAGGCCACTACCCTCACAATGACATTTTATATTTTTGAGGATTTTACGGGAAAATTCCCCGTATGTGGACGTGCACGAAAAGGTGCCCCATAGTTCCCACAGTACAAACGGGGTCCGTCAGTCCCTATTGTGTTTTTTTTTTTTCCTTAAAAATTGGATGAGCGACGCTAGCGTCCCTCGTCGCTGATGGGTACGACGCTAGTGTTGCTCCTCGTATCTTCCTCTTCAGATCAAGCTCTTAAAGTGAAGAACCCAATCCTTTATGTAGAGGATGGAGGACCTCGATGAGGAAATACCCATTTGTTCGCCTACGAGAAGAACCCCCAAATCCCATTTAGTAAAGAAGGCACAAATGTTCAGTCAGATGAGAACACCAAAGAAGCAGAACAAGTTGATGGGGAAGGAGAACAGGAAGGGAGAAGAAAGTGAACTTGAGAGGGGAACTTTATCTAACCTATGCATGTTCTCTCTCTCATTGTCCATAGAGTCCATGGTAGTGGCGTAATAGAGAAGAAAGTGACACTCATTTTATTTCCAATTTGAGAAGTGGGTTCGGTTTTTTTATTCTTCTTGTCATTGCCTTTTTTAACAAGTGCAAATTTAGATCATTTTGTATACGTTTTCTAGATAGATCGAAAGAGGACCTTGAGGTTGTATATGATTTTGTCAAATGACATGTTGCAACTTTGGTGTCAAGGGGTGTGGCTGGGGCTGCTAGTGGCGCAGGCAACATGTGCAATATTGATGGTGAGGACTGTGTTGAGGACGGATTGCGAGTTGCAGGAGGAAAGGGCTAAAGAACTCATAATGTAATCTGCATCAGCATCAGCATCTTCAGCAACAAGGAACCAAGAAAATAATGATGATGAAGACAATGATTTGGAAGCTAGGCTTCTGCTAAGAAATGAGGAGTGACGCTAGCGTCCCCTAAGTCAAAGACGAGCGACGCTAGCGTCACTCTTCTCAAAGTTTAAAAAAAAAATTGGGATAAATGAACTCTTTCGTAAGGCCCCAACTACGGGGAACCTTTTCGTGCAACGGCTATTTATCGGAAATTTTTCGGTAAAATCCTCTATACTTTTTAAGAATATAACATTTTAAAGTAATACTAGTAATTGAACTTGGACTTCCAAGTACCCCTACTAAACAATGACAATGCATACTCTATTTTATTTTTCTTAGTCAAATTGCATTTGTTGATAGGTAATAAAAAATAAAAAATACAATTGCAGCATGGGGTGGACCCTGTTTTGACAATGATGTTGAAACTTGGATTATGGATATGCGCTCCAATAGTGAGTCTTTAGGAGTGAACAAGATTGGCAATCTTGTCAAAAAGATGATTGAGACGGAAAAAGACATTGTACATCTATCAGTTTATTTACTTATAATATTGGCACTAATCTTACAAATTGTCATTGCTATGGTTGAGAGAGCATCTCCTGCTATGCGTGGATGGATGATTGCTTGCTCACATACATTCCAAAATATGAAGACATGTCGAGGACAATTGTAAGAAAAAAAAAAAAAACCTCTTTTATATAATCAAATGGCTAATTGATGTACAATTTTTTAAATTTATACAAATTATTACTTTTTTAGATAACTTTTACAGGATTTTACTTGAAAAAGCCCAAAATTCAGCCATTTATCGCGAAAGTCCTTGCAAATTGTGGGTCACTAACGAGGTCATCTCGCCAATTTATTATATTTTTTTATACTTTTTTCTGAGTGACGATAACGTCACCATGGGCGACGCTAGCGTCACTCATCAAAGTATCTCCTAATGTCTTCTTCTCATCCTCCTATTTTTCCATGGTGTTGGCTGCAAACCACCTTCAAAAGTCCAAGTGAACAACCTCACTGTACACATGGTAACACTTAAGACTAAGGGACTAGTGGCATTGCAACAAGTGCATATCCATGGAAAAGACTGTAGAGACAGGAACATTTCCTCCAACGTGGGCATGGCCCATATAAGGCAATTGAGAGATATGTCTGGGATCATTCAAGTGTGGCGTTAGCTGTAAAGTTGCAGACCCAAGGAAAAGAAAGCATGACTACCATTTGACCCCATTAAGCAATGTATACAATAAATGGTAGAGCCATCTGATACAGCTGGCTAAGTATCAATAGATGGGGATGTACGTTGCAGAGAAACTATCGTATTCATCACAAGCCACTAGTGTGTCTTCCCACTATGCCAGGTAAAAGGGCAGGAGAGGATGGGGTTGGGATGGTTTGAACACCACCCAAAATGAGGAGCCGACACAATTAGGATAGAAGTTGCTCCCACTCGATCTCACAGACGTCAATGGGTTTTTTTTTTAATCCCACTTTATGGGTCTCTTTTTTAATCCCAATCTCTTGATGGGGGTCTTCCAGTAGACTGCATCCCCACCATTCGACTGAATGCAGGTCAAGTGGGAGTCTTCCATGTGGATAAGATGGAGAAATAGGAGGAGGAGAGGAAGAAGAAGACATTAGGAGATGTTCTGATTAGCGATGCTAGCGTTGCCCATGCGTTGCCCATGGTGACGCTATCGTCGCTGAAAAAAAAAGTATAAAAAATATAAAAAATTGGCTAGAGGACCTTGTTAGTACTACATAATTTGCGAGGACTTTTCACGATAAATGGCATAATTTTGGATTTTTTGAGTAAAATCATCTGACTTTTATTAAGTGAAGATTTTAATTCTTTTTTCCCCCTCTAGGAGAAATTCCTAGCTTTGTCCTTGTCCCTAACCGCCTCACACAAACTGATTTCATGTGTGGAGATGCATAAGACCACGTGGACTATTGCTCCACCACTTGCTTTCTACCGACGTAGTCTGCAATGATAGTGCTTTGGTCATTTGTGATGAGACACAAGTGAAGTGTAGTGTGCAGTGAGAAGTGGAGTGATAGTGAGGAAGTGTGGTGCCTGAGTGTCTCATGAGAGTGCAGGTTTGAGAGTTAAGGTGTAGGAGTTTAAGTAGTGTATTTGTGTGTAGCTTGTAACCATTGTAATTGTGCATTTGTGTAACTTTTATAAAGTGGGTTCTTGTTCTTATTGTAAGTTGTATAGGCCGTAGTTAGTGTGTATCTCCCATTGTCCAATTAATTGGTATCAAAGCAGGTGGGTTCCGCCTAAAAAGAGAGATGGCTTTAAGTGCTAAGAGTTCAAAGCAGTGATTTGCTAAACTGGTTTGGTGATCTAATAAGAGAGCAGGTAATAGAGGAGATTTTTCGATCCTTGACAACTAAGTTTGAGCAAGTGGTTGTGGCTATTAAGGAGTCCAAAGATTTAGAGACTATCTCAATAGAAGAATTAATGGGATCACTCCAAGTCCATGAGTAGAGCATGCAAAAGAATGACAGCTCTATGGTCTTGGAACAAGCACTAGAGTCAAAACTGACTCTAAGTAAGCGAAAGCCCGACCGCAAAAGTTCTAAGCGGGGTGGTGACATCAATATCAATTGCAGTAGAGGTAAAGGGGAGCAAATCCTCAAAGCCAAGCACAATCTTAATTGAGGAGCTCCAATAAATGCGAAAGAGGAGGACCCCAAGGAAGATCCCATCAAGGTTGTAGTAATTCAAGAATTGTCCAATACTATAACTGCAACAAGTTTGGACATTATTCCTTGGATTGTTGTCTCAAACCCGCGAATTGGGACGGATGATTTAACTTCACAGAAGCAAGAGATGAAGAGAAAGAAGTCTCCATAGTTCTTCTAGCACAAAAAGAAGGATATGGTCAAGAAAACGTATGGTACTCGGATTCCGGAGCGAGCAAGCATATGTGGGATAAAAAAGAACTCTTTGAAGAGCTTGTTGAAGATGTTAGTGGAAAAGTAAGTATTGGAGACTCATCAAAGCTTCCTGTGCAATGGAAGGGAAAGATTAACATTTATCAGAAAGATGATGTACCTGCATACATTTCAAATATGTATTACGTGCATGCCCAACATGAAAAGTAACATCTTCAGTCTTGGGCAACTCCTAGAAAAGGGTTATGTACTACACATGGAGAATCTCTCTTTGTCATTGAGAGATATACAATGGAGGCATATAACTTGAGTCCAAATGGCAAAGAATCGTATGTTCTCACTCTATCTCAACACAAGGCTTGAGAAGTGCTTCCATGGACTTCTAAATAATGAGTCATGGAAGCGGCAGCTTCGATATGGGCATCTCCACTTCGGCGGGCTTAAGCTATTATCCACTGCAAACATGGTGCATGGCTTGCCAACCATTGAAATGCCCAAGCATATATGTGAAGCATTCACACTTGGCGAGCAACAAAGAAACTCATTTCCAAAAGGAAAATAATGGAGAGCAAAAGCACCATTGCTGTTAGTTCACACAGATATTTGTGGATCATTGGAGACATCTTCTTTTGGAGGTAACAGACACTTAATCATTTTTATCAACGACTTCAGTAGAAAATTTTGGGTATTCTTCATCAAAGAAAAGTCTGATGCCTTCACTATCTTAAAAAATTTCAAAGCCCGTGTTAAAGTAGAAAGTGGTCGTAAGATTTAGACACTTAGATCTGATAGAGGTGGAGAGTGCAACTCAAAAGAGTTTCAAGAGTACAATAGACAGTGGAGGCATCAAGTAGCAGTTTCCAATTGCTTATACGCTTAGCAGAATGGAATAGCAAAAAGAAAAAACCGTACCATTCTCAATATGACGAGGACAATGCTCAAAGAAAAAGGTTTGCCAAAATTCTTTTGGGAAGAAGTAGCTAAATGTAAAGCCTACTTACTCATTAGATGCCCTACAAAAAGTGTTAAGAGGAAGACACCGCATGAGGCATGAGCGGTGATAAATCGAGTGTGCCACATCTAAGAGTATTTGGGTGTGTTGCATATGCCCAAGTGCTAGAGGCTAAGAGAAAGAACCTTGTCGATCGTTGAGAAAAGTGTATATTCATTGGATACAGTGAGGAGTCCAAAGCCTATAAACTCTACAGTCCACTTACTAAAAAGGTGGTGGTACGTAGAGATGTAGTCTTTAATGAAGTTGAAGCATGGAGATAGAATGAAGAAAACACAACCCAAGAAAAGCCTCTTGAAATAGAAGAACAAGAGACACATTCTCAAAATCGTAAAGGCTTGCAGCAAGATGGTGTAACATCTCCACGTATAGCTTCGAAGGAGTCCAGAAGGACAAGACGGATCACCATCAAGGAGTTCATCAGCTTGAAGCTCTTCCTCATCTATAACCCCAATCAAAATGAGAAGCCTAAGAGATATCTATGAAGAAACAAAAGAGACAAACCTCTTGTGTCTCTATGCTGATTATGAGCCTCTAACCTTCAAGAAGCAGTAAAAGAAGACCATTGGAGAATTTCCATGAAAGAAGAGATTCACACCATTGAGATTAACAACACTTGGGAGCTTACTACACTGCCTTCAGGCCAAAAAGCTATTGGTGTTGAATGGGTGTACTAGATCAAGGCACAGTCGATGGAGAATCGATTGATATAAGGTGAGACTTATGACAAAAGGCTAAAAACAACAATATGACGTGTATTATGAAGAAGTCTTTGCTCCTGTTGCCCGAATCGACATGGTACAAATTCTAATCTCCTTTACAATAAATTATAGTTGGAAAATCTACCAACCGGATGCTAAATCAACATTATTAAATGGCATACTTGACGAAGAAGTGTATGTAGAACACCTAGAAGGCTTTATAGTTGAAGGAGAGGAGAAAAAGTGCATCACTTAGAAAGCTTTATATGGGCAAAAGCAGGCCCCACGAGCATGGAATGCTCGTACATATAGCTATCTAAAGGAAAATGACTTCTCCAAATGCCCATATGAGCATGCAGTTTATATAAGGAAAAATGCTCATGGAGAAATGCTCATAGCATGCCTTTACATCGATGACTGACTATTCACTGGAATGTCGACAATCCGTAGATGTTTGAAGAATTTAAGCATGCTATGTTCTAGGAGTCTGAGATGACCGACTGTGAAGTAATGTCCTTCCTGTGAATAAAAGTCAAGCAACAACTAGAAGACAATTTTATCTCAAAGAAAAAATTTGCAAAAGAACTCATTGAGAAATTCAGAATGAGTAACTGAAATGTTGTGAGCACGCCTGTAAGATTGACAAAAGAAGGTGAAGGAAGAACTGTTGATCTGACTCTATTTAAAAACCTGATTGGAAGCCTAAGGTATTTCACAATCACAAGGCCATACATTTTCTATGGTGTGGGACTTTTAAGCCGATAGATGGAAAGGCCAAGGGAGTATCATTTGGTTGCAACCAAAAGAATCTTAAGGTACCATAGATTGGGGATGTGGTCAAGATGAAAGAAAGAGCACCACAGAATATGTGTTCTATCTTTAATCAACAACTTTCATATGGATATCTAAGGAACAAAGCATTGTAGCTTTATCAACATGTGAAGTTGAGTATGTAGCAGTGTTAGCGGCAGTCTACGAAGCGATATGGTTGAGAAACCTCTTAGAAGTATTCTATTACCTACAAGATGAGTCCACAACTATATATGTAAATAACAAGTCTACCATTAAATTTGCCAAGAATCCGATACAACATGGAAGAAGCAAGCACATTGATATTAGATTCCACTTCATTAGAGATCACGTCAAGCATAAAACATTGAAGCTGGAGTACTGCAATACAACAGAACAAGTGGCAGACATCTTCACCAAAGATTTGGCAACAAACATATTCACAAGACTAGAAACAAAGCTTGGCATGAAGAGAGTTTCAGTATGAAAGATTAGAACATCAGTGCTTGAGGGGGAGTAATGTCAGTCATACACTCAACGGCTCCATCTCCAAGACTCTTGAGTCTTCTGAATGCCCACATGACTTCAAATATCCAGTAGTCTCCCCCACCACCTCACATAAACCATTTTAATGTGTGGAGATGCATATGGCTGCGTGGATTATTGCTTAACCACTTGCTTTCCACCGACCTAGTCCCCAAGGCACTATAAATAGTGGTGCTTTGGTCAGTTGTGAGAAATAAGTCGAGTGAAGTGAAGTGTAGTGTGTAGTGAGAAGTGGAGGGATAGTGAGGAAGTGTGGTGCCTGAGTATAGGTTGTAGTGAGTGTCTTGTGAGAGTGCAATCTTGAGAGTAAGGTGTAGGGGTTTCGTAAGTAGTGTATTTGTGTATGTAGCTTTGTAATAGTGTATTTGTGTAACTTTTATAAAGTGGGTCCTGGTTTTTATTGTAATTTGTATAAGCTGTAGCCACTGTGTATCCCTCATTTTCCAACAAATACGACAAAAGTCAACGCATTGTGATTCATCGTGGCCTAGATGATTTGTTTAATACTTCTATTATCTTAGAAGACAGTAGTTTGTTTCATATTGCAGGTGGATGACTTGTTAATTTGAAAGATGGTCTCCGAGATACGATGCCTTCTGCAATGTTTTGAATTACATTTCCATTGAAATCAGCCAAGCCAGGTGAAGCTAATGTCAATATTGGACGTAGGGTGCTACTTTAGGTGGCTGGGGCCGCTGGGCTAGGTAAAAAACTAAGCATGGGCCCAAGCCCAGCCGCAGATGATGCTATAAGCATATAGTATGTAGTCATATAAGCAAATTTTTTGCAGCAGTCAAGACGGTTCTTAGCTAAGAACTGTCCAGATTGTGGGTTCCAACCTAAGTCCTCTTTATCAATTCAATCCATTCACAATTGTTAACGTCCCATGAATTAATTTAACTCTCATTCTATTTAAGCCCTCTAATTGATCATGCAAAAGTTGGCATCCATCCCACTTATCCAACGGTTATAATTTGTACCTAAGTGCCCAGAGCGTGGAGCGGGAGTAGGAGTCCCGAAACGCTAAATTTTAAAATAATTATATGTTGGAGCGCTTCCAAAGTGCATATACAATATAATGATTATGGGTTTATAAAAAATTAACTAATGGGCACAAATATATCTTATCCATATATTCAAGTATAAAAAAAATGTAGAAAAAAATTAACTTTGAAACTTGATCACATAAAATAAATAATAATTAATAAGTCAGAAGAAGTTTTTTCATTTAAAAGATAAATATCAAGCTTACAGTAAAAGAAAATCCACATAAACTAAAGATTTTGTATGGTTCGCTTCATATTCGGTTAATCCGCGCTCCGAAGATTGTCGAACTGTGCTCCGAGGACAGATCCGCTCTGCGTTTTCGGAGAGGGATCAAAGAGGGGGAGGGAACGTTCCGGATACTAAGATTTGTACAATTCTGAAGCTCTCAAAACTATATATACCCGCATTCCCGCAACAATTGGATGGTTCCTACTTCTTAAACAGATGTACGTAAGAGGGAGGAGAAATGTACTCTTATGAGAAACAACATATGCAGTCCAACTCCAAGGGTCCCACATTGGCCCACCTTCGATCAATACGGGACCTTTCACACTCTCATCCCTCCATGATCTAGCTCTAGGCCCAATTTCACTCTCATCAAAGCTTTATCCACTGTTGGGTTGAATCTCAAAGAAATCTATAGTTAAAAAAACTACTAAACATTAAGCGTATTAAATGAAGGGCTAGGGCCTAAGATGATCTAAAGGGACTGATCTTTTTGTTGACCCTTATCTATGAGGAGATACTCTACCCCCACTAATAAGAAGGCATTTAAGTGGGCCCCACGAGTTGGGCTGTATATAGAGTAAGAGAACATTTTGCCCAATAGGGGGACCTTTTGCGTGATCTTGTTAAGCAAGCAATGATGATGTTATTCCTGAGCTTAAGAATGACCCATTGCATTATAATGTTAGTTATTATTTATATGTATTAGCCTGTGCATTTCATGGTGGGTCACATCTAGATCTTCTGATCCCCACCTTCCCATGAATTGATATGGCCTAGGTGGACTCCACGAGGCTATGTACAAATTGCTTGGATTGCCCACTTAAAGCAGCATTAATCATGGGGGAGGTGGGGGATCACAAGATCTGAATGTGGCACACCTGCCTGAAATATTATTTTAAGTCCAAATCAAGGTTCTGCTCTCACTCTCATTTCTTCCTCTACCGTAAAGACTATTTTCTCTTTCTTAGGAAAAAAATGGAAAAAAGTTACTGAACAAGCAAGAGGCTGATTCTAACTTGAGATCGGTGGACAAAACTTGTCTCCACAGGAAGTCTGAGTTCAACTTCAGACTTCAGATCCTCTTTATCATTCCCGCTTTCCGTTGGTATAGAGGCGAACTCCACGTGGGGCCATCATTAAAAATCCAAATCGGTCAAAATTAACGAGCTTTCCTTGAATGGGATGTCCAGTCAACCAACTCTTATTTCAGTAAAACCTTTGGGGTATCCTATAAAGGATAGGGCATTCATTTTGAACGGTTTGAATTTTTGCTTGGTGGGCCCAATTGTGGATTTCAACTACCTTTACTTGTGGTAAGCCTGAGAGATCATTTTTATCAACCTCAACTACTCCAATCCAGCCTCTTTGTTTAACCTTATGTAGCTCACGAAGCCAGGTAATTTTTGTACCGGGCAAAGATGATAAGCCGATAATATTAGTGGATGTATGAAAAATCTAAACCATTCAAAGAATGTCCCATTCCCTTTATGGTCTTCAATGGATTTGACTTCAATGTTCTGCAGTAACTTTTAGACAGTTTGGATAAATATTATAAAAACATATAGACATTGTAGATGATATAAATTAATCTGAAAGTAGGCTGGCATCATGTTTGAGTGAAATATCTCATAGAAAAGGAGGCATTTCTTTCATGGCCTGCTAACGATTTCAAGGTCACCGATGTTATTTATGCAGAGAAAAAAAAAAAAAAAAAACAATGAATTATAGAAGAGTTTCACAACAATGGGCCCTGATCATATTGAGTTAGATTTTTCGTGGAGAATAAGATTTCTTTTTTGGTTAAATGGAGAATAAGATATTGTAAGCGCACAAAAACTCACATACCCAAGGGGGAGTGATTTTGAGGCCCACTGGAAGAGGACGGAGGCTGGAGCTCCTTGTAGGTGGTTGTGATAGAAGAACCGGTGCCTCGAGCCTGAAAGGGGAGGAAGAATAAGGTCAGAGGACCCTGGCTTGGGCAGCGCAGGGCTCTCCGATGCCTTTGTTAGTTGCAAGTGCAGGATTAAACAGAGGTAGGAGATGAAGTGTGGGAGGAGACGGCGTACCAGCAGCATGTGGATAGCCCCCCTTGTTACCTGTTGAAGGCTTCTGTATTTATAGAGGAGGAGAGTGGACTTTGGGGCAAGCACTTGAGAGGCTGTCCCATCGTAGCCTACTTTTCTTTAATAGTAGTCCCATCGTAGCCCACTCTGTCCTATCGGGCCATGCCCCAACGTCTGGACGGTGCAGTTGTGTCAGGGATTTGGGCGGTGCCCTTATCCTGTTCCGGACAGCTGCCCACGGTCGTCTTGATCAGGAGTCTGACCGAGACCGAGGTGGAGCATGGGACCGAGATGGAGCATGATGAGACTGCAGCTCTGGTCTAATGCTTGTACCGATGTACCGAGACCGAAGTCAAGGGCACTTTACCGAAATGGGGCACATAGCTGAGAGCCGAGATGGAGACTTTGGCTCTTTCCAAGTACTGGTCGAGACCAATTGGCACGTTTGCCAAAGTGGCCTTTTTGCCGAGGCCAAAGGCTGTGGTCGGTCATCTTGGGGAATATCCCCACACAAAGCCCCCCAGCTTTTGAACTCTTAGAGTTCCAAACTCTTTGAGGTTGGAAGCTAAAAGCCTAACGGTTTTTCAAAGCTGGTGCCAGCACCGAGCTTGACGGTTGTTTTTGTTCAAGGCTAGTGGCGTCACCGAGCCTGATTATTCTGAAGACTGGCTGGTACTCTTACCGGGGCCAGTGTAATCTTTCGGGCAGCGATCTGGTGCAGGACCGAGATGCTTTATGCCGAGATCGGGACTTAACTGGCTGGTACTTATACTGGAGACAGTGTAAGCTGTCGGGCAGCAATCTGGTGCAAGACCGAGATGCTGTATGCTTAATTCGGGACTCGACTGGCTGGTACTTATACCGGAGCCAGTGTAAGCTGTCGGGCAGCGATCTGGTGCAGGACCGAGATGTTGTATGCCGAGATTGGGACTTAACTGGCTGGTACTCTTACTGGGGCCAGTGTAATCTTTTTCTCGAGGCTGGTGGATCACCGAGCCTGCTTTTTTCGAAGCTGGTGCCATCACCGAGCTTGATTTTTTCTGAAATCGGAACGTAACTGGTTGGTACTTTTACCGGGGCCAGTGTAATTTTATTTCTCGAGGCTGGTGGCATCACCGAGCCTGCTTTTTTCGATTTCATCTGAAAGGGCGAATGCTACTGCTGCCGAGCGGGAGAAGGCATTGCTGCCGAGCTGGAGAGGACCAGTCATGCTCGCCCAGCTGGTACTGTCACCGAAGCTGGTGACCTCGATGCACTGCTGCCGAATTGGAGAGTCTACTTCTGCCGAGCTGGAGAGTAGCATTGCAGCTGAGGTTGATGATGAAGTATCCCAGCGGCAAAGGATAATGCCATCAAAGCTGATAGTAGAGGACCGTGCCGCCAATGGCGGTAGAGGATCGTGCGATCGAAGCTGACGGCTAAGGATCGTGCCGCTGAAGCGAGGGCCGCGAGGGATTTTTAGCAGCTCTCCTTGAGGTGGAAGAGATTGGTTGCCTGTCGAGCTGGAGGAGGCACTGCCGCCGAGGGCGTCGCCAAGTCGGGCGTCGCGGAGATGGGCGTCGCGCGCCGAGATGGGCGTCGCCGACTTCGGGCGTCGCGGACTTCGGGCGTCGCCGAGATGGGCGTCGCCCACTTCTGGCATCGCGGAGATGGGCGTCGCCGACTTCGGCGTCGCCGAGATGGGCGTCGCATGCCGAGATGGGGGTCGCCGACTTCGGGCGTCGCGGACTTTGGGCGTCGCCCACTTCTGGCGTCGCGGAGAAGGGCGTCGCCGACTTCGGCGTCGCCGAGATGGGTGTCGCACGCCGAGACGGGTGTCGCCGAGCCTGAGAGGGGCGTCGGGCGTCGCAGAGTTGGGAGTGCCCTCGGGCGTCGCCACGGTGGAAGTGCCCTCGGGCGTCGCAGAGCTTGGGGTGGCCTCGAGATGGGCGTCTCCAAGATGGGCGCCGCCAAGATGGGCGCCTCCCCGGGCGTCCCCGTTCTTCATCTGTTTCGCCATGAGCTGCTTGATCAGGATCTCCAGGATCGTTGACAACCTTCCATGCGTCGTGGAAGACGATCCCGAGCTGGGGTTGATGAAGCTGCTGCAGAAATCGTCCCTCTCTGGCTCTTCGAGGCATGGTGTTTGGGAAGATGGCTTTTTGATCTTTCCCACAGATGGCGCCAACTGTAAGCGCACAAAAACTCACACACCCAAGGGGGAGTGATTTTGAGGCCCACTGGAAGAGGACGGAGGCTGGAGCTCCTTGTAGGTGGTTGTGATAGAAGAACCGGTGCCTCGAGCCTGAAAGGGGAGGAAGAAGAAGGTCAGAGGACCCTGGCTTGGGCAGCGCAGGGCTCTTCGATGCCTTTGTTAGTTGCAAGTGCAGGATTAAACAGAGGTAGGAGATGAAGTGTGGGAGGAGACGGCGTACCAGCAGCATGTGGATAGCCCCCCTCTTACCTGTTGAAGGCTTCTGTATTTATAGAGGAGGAGAGTGGACTTTGGGGCAAGCACTTGAGAGGCTGTCCCATCGTAGCCTACTTTTCTTTAACAGTAGTCTCATTGTAGCCCACTCTGTCCTATCGGGCTATGCCCCAACGTCTGGACGGTGCAGTTGTGTCAGGGATTTGGGCGGTGCCCTTATCCTGTTCCGGACAGCTGCCCACGGTCGTCTTGATCAGCAGTCTGACTGAGACCGAGGTGGAGCATGGGACCGAGATGGAGCATGATGAGACTGCAGCTCTGGTCTAATGCTTGTACTGATGTACCAAGACCGAAGTCAAGGGCATTTTACGGAAATGGGGCACATAGCTGAGAGCCGACATGGAGACTCTGGCTCTTTCCAAGTACTGGTCGAGACCAATTGGCACGTTTGCCAAAGTGGCCTTTTTGCCGAGGCCGAAGGCTGTGGTCGGTCATCTTGGGGAATATCCCCACATAGTAGTTACATCTACAATAGATACAGTTATAAAACAAAAACTTACATGACAATAAAAGAGAATGCTAAAATCATTCTACAAGAGCTCCAACAGTAAACACAAAAGAACACCCAAAACCCTAATGCAGATTAACACAAAAGAAGAGAAATGAGAAGAAAGAAAAATAAAAAAACTGCATGCAAACAAATAAAGAACGGGGGGTTTCTTTCATCGGGAAAATCCCGCATCCCACATCGCCCAAGTAATGAGATCTTTCCGCAATGATTCTTTTCATTGAAACACCAAAAAGCCCTAATTTACAGAGCAGAAAATATAATTGCAACAAGGACCAAAGTAAGTAACAATAAAACATCAAATCAATTATCAGAGAAAGAAAGGGATTCAACCGAATTGAAATCAAATGAAGGAAATTGGTTCTTGCGATCAAAACAGTCAAAACCCTAAGACACAAAAGAACAAAAAAATTTCAAGGAACAGTTTCGAGAACCAATAACTCATAAACAGAAGCATCAATAATCTTCAAGAAGCTAAAGAAAAATGAGAGATTTCAGTCGAGGCCGAGAGAGTACTAACCACTGATGCTTTGAGTTGAGGTCTTTTGAATTTTTCGAGACAGAGAGAGAGAGATTGAAAGAGCCACGAGAAGAGAGAGTGAGAGACGTTGCACTTGCAGGGAGAGAGAGAGAATAAGCTTCCAATTCTTCAAGACAAGAAGGAATGAGATGAGCGAGAGTGGAATGAAGACCTGAAAGCTGAAACACACTACAACAAATAGCACAATTGGCGACCATCTTTGCCGACCAATGACGCGTTGGTCACTAAAGGTGGAGTTTTTACCGACCAAGCAGTCGGCAATGGGTGTAAATTTAACTGGATCCAATTGAACTTTTCCCGACCAATTTTTATCATTTGGCGACTAATATTTTGGTCGGCGAATATCGAAAATCTAAATTCAACCTCTTTTACCGACCAACTAGTCGTTAATAATAAACATATACCCGCTAATTTTTTGCGCCAAAATTTTAGATTATTGGCGACCGAAATTTTTGGTCGGGAATGTTAAAAAAAATTGCTCTCACGCGCGGATGGGCTTCGCGGTTATTTTTCGAGCAAGGGCGACCAAACCCTCTAGAGCCTGCATCCTTCAGCCTCTCTCTGTCAGAACTCCATCCCTCATCAACGCTTCTGCATCCTTCAGCCTCTCTCTGTCAGAACTTCATTCGATCCATCTCTCCCTCCTTCTCCTGGTTCCTCTCCAGCCTCACGCCCAACACCCCCATCCCTCATCAACCCTTCTTCATCCTCCAGTCAATCCATCACCGCATCCTTCTTCTCCTGGTTCCTCTCTTTCGTCCTCATCACCCAGGCGCAAAACCCATCTCCCTTTCGGTCTCACCATCATCTCCAGCATCGCCCCTAGCAGCACCACCTCCTCCGCCTCGCCACCGGACTCCGGAACAGGTACTTCCTTTCTCCTCCATCTCCCCCTGCACTCACCCCTGCATCCCCACACACACCACCTGCGCCTGCGCTTCCTGCTCTTCCTCTTCCTTCCTCTGCTCTCCTTCCTCCCTTGCTCTTCCCTTCTTCCTCCCTAACCTTGGCGCCCACCTGCGCCTGTGCCTCCACCTCCTGCTCTTCTTCTTCTTCCTCTTCCCTTCTTCCTCCCTTGGCCTGCGGGCCCACCTGCGCCTGCGCCCTCTCCCTTCTTTCTCCCTTCTCTTCCTTTCTTCTTCTTCGCCCTTCCTCCGCCTGCACCTGCGCCTGCACGCCTCTCTTCTTCCCTTGTCACCCTCTCTCTCCTTTGCCTTCTTCTTCCTCCTCCTCTCTCCCTTCCTCCCCTGTTTTCTTCCTCCGCCTGCACTTGCACCCCGTACGCCTTCTCCTCTTCTTTTTTCTTTCTTTTTCCCCTTTTCTTTTTCCTTTCCTCTTCCTCCTCTTCTTTCTCCACCACCTGCACGTACCCATCTTCCCTTCACTGCGCACCCCACACCCATCTTCTCGGCCCTGCCACAGCCCCCTGCACAGTCTTCTCCATTTCTTCTTCCTTCCTTTCTTTCTCTCTTTCTTCCTCCTTGTGTTTTCTCTTTCCCTACCACAGCACGCCTTCTCTCCCCACTGCTCTCTCCTCTTCTTCTTTATTTCTTTCCCCCCTTCTCTTCTTTCCTTCTCTCCTTCTTCTCCTCCCCTGCACCCGCGCCCTGTACACCTCCTGCGCATAACCTCGCCAGAGCCTCGGCAGAACATTTTCGTGTGTTCTTTTGCTATTCACTCATCTACATCCTCATCAACTGAAAAGGAGGGGGCTATAGATCATGTGGATACAAAGTCATTAAAGGTGGAACTACCCAATTTCTTGGCATAAGTTCCAAAAGGTTAGACTCTGCTGCACAAGCAGATTGAGATTCTGTTAAAGCCAGCATATCCCATAATCCATTTATCATCGCACAAGAGTTCATGAACAATCATTGACTTGGTTGAGCATTTTGAATTTCCCATATAAGACGATATCTTTGAACAGAGTTTGTTTTTAAGTACATACAGAATAGCAAAGAAATTCCTGTTCTTCTTTGTGGCTGGCTGGAAGTGGAGCTTGAGTGTTCCATTCCAAGCCAGTGGGGGGAGCAATGAGGTAAAGAGCAGATGAAATGCACACGAAGGCAGTCAGAAAACCAATTTATTGAAGTGGGTTGCTCAAAAACTTGTTTGTCAATTCCCGCAAGTATACGGTTGTCTCAAGTAATATAGACTATGGAAGTCCGATTATCGTTCCCACGAGGATCGTTACAAAGAAAATAACAATGATCAATGAAAAGGATTATCAATTCAAATATAGCTAACAAATGCAAATGAGATAACAAAAACAATGGAAATACAAATCAAAATAATAACAATGGAAATAAAAGAATGCAAACTAAAAGAAAACAAGAAACTAAATAACAAAGAGATGTTAATAGAAAAACTCAAGTAAGAACAAACCAAGAACAAGATTAGTAACAAGAATAACAAAGTTAATAACCAAAAACAAAATGACAAGGTTAATACAAGAACAATGAAGAAATGCTAGATAGATCAAGTGAATAAGTGTGTGAAAATAAGTGCAAGATCAAGATAAAAAGAAACTAAAAGCATCCATGAAAACTAACTAATAAGGAGAACAAGATAGAAAATGAGTGGATAGACATAAAAAGAAATGTGCTAATAGTGTAAAATCAAAGGTGAAATTGATGGTGTGAATAGATAAATGGAGTGTGAGAATTAACATAAGTGAATAAATGTGTGAGAATGTGAATAGAATCTAACTAAAGTGAGTAAAATAAGCAAGAAACAATACTAATTGATAGATTGAATCATCTAGAATCCACTAAGTAACACTAATCCAATACTAATGCTCTTATCTTTTCCCAAACAAAGACTCAAATCTAATGACAAATCAATGCTTAGATTTGGAAAATATAACTTTAAAACTCAAAGATAGAAATTAACAATCTAATAGCTAAGATTTTCTTCCCTTCATAAAAGAAAAGATTCCTAATGACTATCTATCAAAAGTAAGCATAAACCATCAAAAGATATTAACTCCTAAGCATGATTTATCAAACCTAAGCATAGATAGTAAAAAGAATGCTAAGAAATAAAATAAGCATGGAAGGTAGCACATTGCAATAAAGAAAAATCTATTCTAGCATGTTAAGCACATAAACAAATGAAATTAAGAGCATAAGCAAAAGGAATAGTATTAACTTAGCTTCATCCAGAAGATCTAATCAAGTGATTAGCCACCCATTGAAGAAGATAAAGCTTTCATTACAAATCTTCAAATTTTACAAGGCTTTCCTCACTTTCTCTCTACAATTTGCTCTCAATTACATGAAAAGCTTAAGTAAAAAGGAGGAAGCTCTCCTTGCTTGTGTCTCTAATGCTTAGAGCTCCCCTCCTTATATAGATACATTTGCCTTGCTCTATTTTGGTTTCTTTCCAATGTGGGACTTCACAAGTATGGAAATATGAACATATGAATGTGATCCCATGTTAGAAAATAGGTCCCAGATTGATGTGCGATTTTGACCCCCGAAACGTCCGAATTGGGAAAAATGTTGTGAAATATGATTTGTAGATCTTAGAACAAGCTTTCCAATGCTTCTGAGATCACCTCAATCGGACACCCGAGTAAAAAGATATGGTCAAAATACCAACCCAGGTCTTTCATTTTTCTTCTTATTATTGGCCTAACTTTGTCATTTCTTCATCCAATTGTCTTCCAAACTTATCCTTACTCTCTTTAACTCTTGAATCTCAACTTTAATCTTCAAATTAATCTTCAATTAACACCTACAAAAAGAAGTCAACATAATTGAGAGTATTTTTGAACATATTTTGTATGGAAGCCATTAGAAGCTATATAAATGCATACAAATGACCATCTATAATGGAAAGATATGAGCAAAGCATGATGGGGAAGAAATTTATTGTTTTTTTCTACTAAAAATAGTGTTTTGAGTTCTTTTATCTTTCAAAATTCATAAAATAATACTATGAAAATGTATTTTTGTGAACTCATCACTCGCAGTTTTTCTTTTGTTTTTATTTCTACTATATGTGAAGTAGTCTGGAACAGACTAGAAGGACATAATGATTCCTTCGAAGTAATGTTTCAAGGAAGATGAGGGAACTTTGTAGGAAAAATGTGCTCATTCAAAATATACTTCATTATACATGTCAACCACTGTGACTACTTGTGATAAGAAAAGAGCTTCTAAATGCAGTGGGTGTGGTCCAAGGAGATGCTCCTGGCAGACATGTCCTTTTACCTTTATCTTAGCCCAATGCCACATTTATAAGAGAATCAGTTGACATTGCATCAACCAGTATCATGGTGCTTCAAGCTGTGTTGATAAATGCCTGTTATGATGACTGTCTTAATATTATCATTTGTTATGTGATCTTGTAAAAGTTGGAGGGCAGTTTTGCTCTTTAGTATACTACTAATATTTTTTTATTGTCTACATCAAGTACGCCTGTATGTCATAACATTCATTGTTATCATGATCATCATTTCCATTACCCCTTCCCAACAATCTGGCATAAGCATAGTACTACCTCTATTTACCCCAAAAAAAAAAAAAAAAAAAAAAAAAGCATAGTACTACCTCTAAGTATTAGTAGAAACAGTTTGATGCAGCAGAGATTTATGGCTGGCTGGCTGCCTAACACCAACGAAAATAAATTGTGGGACAGTTGAATGGGCCAACGACATTCTTTGCAGTCTCCTTTGGATTTCTCTAAATTGTAAAATACCTAAAATAGCAAATACATTGCCTTGCAAGAGATGTCGGTTACACCTCTGGCCAAGACATACTCACCACATTTTCTTCATTTTTGTTAATGATTCCCACCATATTATGGTTTCTTCTTTTTTCTGTTGTTCCAGATTTCATGGTTGCTAGCCCCAACTCTATTCTTCTCTTTTCTTCTATCTCATCCTTCCTTATAAGATTCTAGATTGTACAGCGCAGCTGAGGGCCACAAGCCCACAACTCTTCCAACTGTGTTGATCATCAAGTGGATCTCATAAAGAAGTTTTTTTGGTGATTATGTACTACGTTTTTTTTTTTTGGGAACTCTCCAGCACTCAGATGTCAGCCAGGTTCTCCTTTTAGTAGGCTTTGTCTTCAGACTCTGCATAGTTGGTCTCCTCGGAAGACTTTTATCTGACTGCTGAAAGCCAGTTATAACTATAACTGTTTTCAAGGTACTTACCTTTTGCTTAGGAAGCCTAATAGCTGTTTTTCTGTCTGGATTTCTGCACACTGTTGAAACTGCCAAGAGCTTGTAAGATTAATATTAGATTATGTAAGATTTTTATGTGGGTCCAACTCTAATTGAGTGAAATTTTTAAAAAAATTATGGTCATCTATTATGTAATGATTCCATGATTGGGTGAACCTAACTTAATGAGTAAGACAGCAAATGACAGTGATGCATATGGTTGGCCCCACTTTAAATGTAATGAAATTTATGGAATTTAGTATGTGGAATTTTACATCGGTGCATTAGATAGTAGATTTGCAAAAGATTTACTACATTGGGTTGATATTTTATAAAGGAAAATGTTGGAAAGTGATTTGTTTGAAGATTGAAGTGGGATGTTTTGCGAAAAACATAAAACAGCTGTATGAGGGGATGAGAAGGTAGATAGCAATAAAGCCTCTTGAGTTGTGGGATCCACTGGATGCAAGTGTTTCTGTATTTTATAGTCATTCCCCTTCTTCTTTGCACCAAATCCATCCTCACGGACGTTCGTTTATCTTCTCCATTCTTTGCTTCTGCTCTCCACTCACTTAAGAAAAAAAAAAAAAACCAATCTCGCTCTTGCGACCCTTCCAAAGTTGTGAAAGAACTCCAAGAGCTCTCAATTTGTGCCCAGGTTTGCAAGATTATGGCTTCAATGTATTTCTGATTTTGTTGATATTTGTTCACATTTGTTCAATGTTTTTATTTTTATTTTTCACTACTCTACAAATTTCTAAATCCAACCTCAGATTCCTCTCACTCACTCCCTCTCTATCTTCTTCCAGAGCACCCTTAATTTTATGGCTTCGGATTTCGGGTTTCTCACATTAAATTGTCTAAAGCTTTTTTCAATTTTGTCTTTCTGATTTTTTATTATTTATTGTAGGTCACAAACAATGGATAAAAGTTGGATGAAACTTAAAGATCGAGTGAGCGATGAGTACAGAGTAGGAGTTAATGCATTCATTGAATTTGCTACTACAAGTGTTGGATCGAATGGGAAGATTCGTTGTCCATGTGCGAATTGCATGAACATTTCATACCTAGACATTAATGTAGTGAAGTACCATATATTCTTGAGAGGAATGTCATCAACATACACAACTTGGTTACATCATGGTGAAACCGTTGCTACTAGTTCTTCAAATATAGAAACCGATGTCATGGATGATGATAGTGATGATGATTTTGCTGATAGAGTGACAACCAATGAGAGGGACGATAATGATGAATTTTGGGGAAATGACGATGAGTTTCCCGATATGTTAGAAGATATTTATTTTGGGAATTTGAGAAATGATGATATAGAAGGAAGCTTTGACGACATAGAAGTGGATGATGTCCAAAACTTCGACAAGTTATTACATGAGGCTCGACGTGAGTTATACCCAGGTTGTAAAGAGTATAGCGTGTTGTCATTTGTTATCACTATTATGCATGCAAAGGTGATGTTTAAGTGGAGCAACAAATCAGTAGACTATTTATTGAAGATATTAAAGAAACTTTTGCCTGATTGTAATGAGAGGGTTCCTTGGACTGTTTACGAGGCTAAGAAATTGTTACGTGATTTGGGCTTGGGGTATGAGTGCATTGATGCTTGTAAATTTGATTGTGCACTTTTCTGGAAGGAGAATGTAGGACTAGATAAATGTCCAGTATGTAAGACGCCGAGATACAAACAGGAAGGTAGAAATGATAGGAAAATTGAGCATAAGGTGTTAAGATACTTCCCACTTACACCGAGATTGAAACGATTGTATATGTCGAGAAAAACGGCTTCAGATATGAGATGGCCTAAGGAGAAGCGAGTTGATGATGGGATATCGAGGCATCCTGCTGATGGTGATGAGTGGAAGAATTTTGATAGAACACATCCTGAGTTTGCTAGAGAATCAAGAAACGTGAGACTAGGCCTAGCCACCGATGGGTTTAATCCTTTCGGAAACTTGAGCAATTCATATAGTATGTGGCCAATCATGGTCACACCATATAACTTGCCACCATGGAAGTATATGAAGGAGCAATTTTGCATGATGTCATTACTTATTCCAGGACCAAGTGCGCCAAGTCGAAACATTGATGTTTTTATGCGACCATTAATTGATGAGTTAAAGGACTTGTGGGAAAATGGTGTATGCACTTATGATGCATCGTCGGGATGCACCTTTCAAATGCGCGTAGCAGTTATGTGGACTATTAATGACTTTCCATCTTATGGTAATTTGTCGGGATGGACAACGAAAGGCTATATGGCTTGCCCTAATTGTAATGAAGAACATTCAACCCAATCATTGAGAGGTAAGATTGGATACATGGGTGCTCGTCGTTTCCTTCCTGAGGATCATTCTTGGCGAAAAAGCAAGCTTTTCGATGGTAAAGTTGAGAATCGGCCAAGGCCACAGGTTTTAACTGGTGAACAAATCTTTGAACAAGTGTCTTCAGGTACGTATGAGCCGTTTGGGAAGCATCCAAACAATCTTAAGAGACAAAAATTGATGAGCAAATCTCAAGTAGCTGTCATGAAGAAATTCAACCTGAACTGGAACAAAAAAAGCATTATGTTTGAGCTACCTTATTGGAAGACACTCAATCTCAGGCACAATCTTGATGTCATGCACATAGAAAAAAATATATGTGACAGTTTGATTGGCACACTGTTGAGCATTCATGGGAAGAATAAGGATACCCCAAAAGCTCGCATGGATTTAAAAGATATGAAGATTAGAAAAACTTTGCATTGCAAGGAGCGTCATGATGGCAAGCTTGTAATGCCTCCTGCATTGTACAAATTGTCTCCACAAGAAAGACAAAGGTTCCTAGACTTCTTACAGACTATCAAGTATCCAGACGGATATGCAGCAAACATATCCAGATGTGTAAATACAAAGGATGGTAGATTGTTGGGTCTTAAAAGTCATGACTGTCATGTTCTATTACAGAAAATTCTTCCGATTGGGATGCGTGGGTGCCTTAGCAAGGATATTTGCACTCCATTGTTTGAGCTCGGCAAATTTTTCCAAGAATTATGTGCTAAGACATTGAATATAAGTCAGCTTGAAAAATTGGAGGAACGCATTGCTTTAATTCTTTGCAAGTTAGAGAAGATTTTTCCTCCTGCATTTTTTGACGTCATGGTTCATTTGCCTGTTCATTTACCTCACGAGGCCAAACTTGGGGGGCCAATGCAATACCGGTGGATGTACCCAATTGAACGGTAATAGCTATTTACTTTTAATTATGGGATTACTTGTTGAAGGCCAATATATAATGTCCAATACGTAACATAATTCTTGGTTTTATCTCTTTTATATTGAAGGTTTCTTGGCACATTGAAAAAGTTTGTCACAAATCGAGCTCGTCCAGAAGGTTCAATTGCAGAGGCATATGTTGTGAAAGAATGTCTAGCCTTCTGCTCAATGTACCTCAACGAGACTGAAACTGTGTACAACAGAGAAGAGCGGAATAATGATCGTAGTGATCGTGGGCCTGGGTTGGCAATATTCAATCAAAGTGTTCGTCCTATTCTTCCTATGTATCGACCTCATGATGTTTCCACTAAAGAACGGGATATGGCTCATTGGTTTGTCCTTAACAACAGCACTGAAATAGACCCATATTTAGAGTACGTTTTCGCATATACGTTTTTATTATTTAAGGAATGAGCAATTAATTATGATATTTATTACGTATTTTCATTATTTTAACTAGGGAGCACAAACACATATTGGAGAGTGAAAGTACAATGAATATCATGAAGAGGCAAATGGAGTTGTTCCCCAACTGGTTTAAATGTCGTGTAAGATATAGTTGTAATATATCCTTTTCTCATTCACCTAATTTCCTTCATAATCAATTAATGTGCACTACTTTTCATTATGTAGATGAATCATTTGAGATCTCAGGGGTCGCCAGAAGCCACTGATGAATTATGGTCATTAGCTAATGGACCTAATCCAATAATAAGTTTATATTCAGGTTGCATATCTAATGGTGTTCGATTTCATACAAAGGATCTGGAAAATCATCGAAGAAGTCAAAATAGTGGGGTGGTAGTTGAAGGAGATCATGGGGGACAAACTCATGACTTCTATGGGTTTTTGTGTAAAGTGTTGGAAATGAAATATATGTTTAACCATCAAGTAGTTTTGTTCCAATGTGAATGGTTTGATACTGGAAGTAGTAAGACTATATGCACAGATGCACATTGCACTGTCATAGATACTGGAAGTCGTTGGTATAAAGATGACCCCTTTGTTTTACCAAATCAAGTGAAACAAGTTTTCTTCGTCAACGATACAAAATTAGGGGGCAATTGGAAAGTTGTACAACGTATTGAACGATGCGGAATATGGGATATACCAGAAATTATAAGTGAGGAACCACTTAATGATGAAATAGGTGATGTGTTCCAACAAGACGAAACCACCGATATTCCTCCTATTGTCACTGAAGATCAAATTGGAGATGAGCTATGTAGAACAGATATTGAAGCTGAAATCATTCAAAATGAATTCATTCACACAGAGAGGCGGGCGCATGACGAAGCTTTTGGGGTTGATAATTTCATATGTGACGAGGACGAGGAATTTGTGGGAATGGATCACAATGTTGATGAAGATGAGTTCCATTATCAGCCTGAGGGTGATTCTGAGTCTAGTAATGATTATGATGTGGAACCTTAATTTTATTGTAAGTCTTTTTTTCTTGATTCGAAGTAAAGTAGGGTTGCACTTCCTTTTATTATTTTTTGGGTTTGAAAAATGTTCTTTGTATATTGGAGAAACTTGTTAACGTTTAGAAGTTGGTGTTTACATAATCTTATTTTATTTTATTATGTTTGACTTTGTTTCATAATCATTCTAATTCTGAGTAATTAAATAGGAATGTTTACTAACATATTCTTTATAGGTTGTCGATATGCCAGCTAGTAAGAGAGTAGGATCGACCTGGCGGTCGACTACTGATGCCAGCCCTTCTACCGAGTCACCTAGTGCTGTTGATAGATCGTTTGAGGCATTAGGATCACCTTTGTCCGAAGAGATACCTACATCAGGAGAATCACCATGCGTTGGCAGCAGTAATGTTATTTTTTATCTCTTTTTTTAATATTTTCTTGTTCAGTTATACTTATTTTATTATTAATTATTTGACATTATCGCAGCTTCCTCAATAAAATCACGTGCCCGTGGCCCCACGAAGGGCAAAGGTGTAAAGCGAGAAGTTGATAAAAATAAAGGAGAGAAGCTCAGAGTTGAAGTATGCCCAGTAGCAAGTGCATTTGTTGGAAAAAATGCCACAAAAATTGCTAATCAACTTGGTGTGCATATCCGTCTTTCAGCACCATTGCAGGGTGTCACAACTTGGACCCAAATTGATAGGGGCAGTAAGGACGTCATCATTCAAACTGTGTTGGTAATGAATTATTTCATTTATGTATTTTTTAAAGTTTATACATACATATACATATATATATATATATATATATATATATATATAAAGGGAAGTGCTCCTATGAGAGACACTCTCACCAACTTGGTGAGAGATGGGTGGGGGCCCTCACTTCCATATCCACTCTCACCAACTTAAATGCAAGGACCCCCAACTTAAATGTGAGGGCCCCCACCCATCTCTCACCAAGTTGGTGAGAGTGTCTCTCATAGGAGCACTTCCCATATATAAATAACTACATATTGTGTTTTTTTTTTATTTTGATTAATGCAATCTGTCATAATATCATGATTGCAGGAAATGTTTGACATTAAGGACTTCTCTGAGCCATATGTTCAAGAAGCCATTGAAAAAAAATGTTACTCATTATACAAGGATTGGCGGTTCTATTGGAAGCAAAAGTACTTGGAGTTGTTGAAGGAGGGGAAAGACCCTTATGCCAATGCTCCAGATCCTGCAAGACAAGAGGATTGGAAACATATGATAGACAATGTTTGGAGTTCTGATCAACATAAGGTAATTTACTAGTCACCAATTTGAATTCCAAATAATATTTAAAAAAGTAGATGATTTTACTAATTAAGTTATTTTTAAAGAAACGAGCGGCCCAAGCAAAGATTAATCGAGCTCAATTACCCTACAATCACACGTCTGGATCCCAATCATTTCCAGCGAAATTATCCCTTCAGGTAATATGTTAGTTTTTAAGCTATGTTGTGAAATTATATTTTTGATTTTTAGTTTTAAATTTAAATGCTCCCAATGTGACCAATTAAATAGACTGAGAAGCTTGGTGATGAGGGTTTTCCATTTTCAATGTTTTACAAAGAGACCCATTGGAGTAAGAGGAAGAATGACTACGTTCATCCGCAATGTCAGTAAAATCATGTATGTGCCATATTTAATTTTTAAAATATCTCTTTAATTTCTTTATTCCATATCCCATTAATATTATGTAAATTGATTTTTTATGTGTAAAATATATACAGGATGAGATTGTTAGACGTGAGAATGAGACAGTGGAGTCAGGTGACCCACATTATACCCCAGAGCAGCTCTCTCAGATGGTGCTCGGAGAGAGATCAGGTTATTTGCTCGGATTTGGCAAAGGTCCAAAGCCATCCTCAACCAGATCATCGGCGTCTTCTAAAGCATGTTACACCGAGATGGAAAAGCTGAAGGTGCAAATTGAAGAACAAAATGCGCTCATCATCGAACAAAATGAGCGGTTGCAGAAATATGAAGAGGAAAGGAGAAAGACTGAAGAGGAAAGGAGAAAGATTCAAGAGGATAGAAGGGTGAAAGATGAGCAAACACAAAAACAAGTTCAACAACTGTTTGCGATGATGCGGGATAAATTTGGAGAAGATGGTTTGGGAGGGACATCAAGTTGATTTGGTAAGAAACTTTACTATCTAGATTAATTCATATATGTCAATGTTCTAATTTTGGAGTTATATCTGTTACCAATATTGTTGGACCTCCCTTCATAATGTTATCCTGAAAGTTAAATGCTCCAATACTATCCATTTTGTTGGTTTTGCATGTCTATAAACTTGTTCAACACTAGCTAACTATTTTTGGGAAGCAACTCTTAACTTTGAAATTTCAGGTAATGCATGCATTTCAGATAATATGACGTGAAAAACTAAAAGGGGAACGAAATTTTAGCATAAGAAAAGGTTTTAATGGAACATAAAACATATATTCCCAAAAAATAGAAAAATTAATATAGCTAGACGCACCTGTAAGTTTTATGAATGCGTCACTTGCACACACAATGGGCGTGTCATGTAAATAGGGATCAGCCCTGCCAGATATAAACCTATGTTGTCTAAGCATCCGAGAAAAACTTTCAAGAATCTTTTTGAAAGTAGTATGATCACTACAATTGGGGAAGAACTACAGTAACTTAAAGAAACAAGAATTTGAAATAACTCACAATACGAAGCTTTGTTTGATTCTAGCAAGAGATATAGTTAAAACAGTACTAAGAGTAACTATTCCGATGGAGCTGCATCTCTTCCTAGTGACCACTTTGCCAGTGACTCAAACCTGTAACTTCATGGTTGAGGCAATGAGATTTCCAACTGTGAGTTTAGAGGCTGAGCAACTGTTTTCCTTTGTGTAGCCTCCTTTGGTGTAGCCTTCTTTGGTTTCTAATGGTCATCTCCCCAAAGGCCCGACATTTATGTTGAATTTGTGAAGACTCCATCCATCGTTGGGTCCCATCAATTTGTTTCTTAAAATCAAACTAACTCTGGATGCTATCTTAAATGATAGTCTAATAACAATTACTTGCTCTGTACGGGAACCACTTCAAACCATTTTTATGAATAAATTTTGTTGGTATAGATAGTATTATAATAACATCATCTTACTGGGTAAAATGAGTGGAGCAAATGATTTTGATTGTTCTGGTGAAAATTATGATAACTGTCTGTTGCACCAAACTTTTGACATTTTGCTATGTGACAAATTTTTACAATCCAGGTTTATAGTTATGCTCGAAGATTTGCTCAGATTGGCATTGCAGCAGCTCTTGTGGATGCTCTTCATGAAGGAATAAGTTCGCCTAGTTTAGCTTCAGCAAGCATTGCTTTGAAGGCAGTTGCTGTTAATGTTAGTCTGTGTTTTGGCTCTTACTGATATTAGGTTGTAACTGTAACTTTGCATGTTTATCCCTCTGCATTTTGTAGCTGATACATTATTTTGATGTCTCTTATTTTTGCTTATAAAAGGAATTTTTAGGAGATCATTTCAGACTGATTCCCAGGTATTGGATGGACACCCAAGGAGATGGATATTTGTTCTTCTTCTTTCCTGACTTGGGCTTTTGAATGTTACTTTTTTTTTTTTTTTAAATTTTGATTTGGAATTGGAATGTTGAGAGTTGGAATGGAGCTATGATTGTAGGGATTTTGTTTTGTAGCTTTGGTGAGATTTGTCTAGCTTTGGTGATTGTACTTAGTTATATATGGTATTGGACTATATGACTGGATTCCACTTTCTTTTATGACTCATTGGTAGAGGACTATATGACTGGATTCCGCTTGCACTGCGAAGGATGGAATTTTGTGTATTACGATCCTCCGAGGCCACAGTTCCTAGCTAGGTAGTTCCACAACTGAGCCTCTTGAATGGCATCTCCTTGTATCCTAAGGTAAAGCAAAAGTTTTTTTATGAGCTTGATTTTCATTCATTCCAGTGCTTTTAAGCAACACTCCTTTGTAATAGTTCTGTTTCACTTGCACTGACATGAGATTAAATGTATCAACCAACAAGCATGCTAATGATCTTCATAATTACCGAAATAACAGTAAAAGGATTGGTGACTGAAGGTCTTGTTTAAATTACTGAAGGTCTCTTTTATTTTAATGTTTTAGTATAAATAATGTTAAAAGTCATTTGCAGGTAAAGGTCAAAGAAATGATATTTGGACACCCTGTTTTGACACCTTCCCCACCATGTATACATTATAATTTTTAGGCTTGGCACACCTTCCCCACCAGGTAAAGGTGTTCTGACTTGTTGGATTTGGTTTTGGGGTTTTTTTTTCTGATATTTCTTATTTTGTTGCTCTCTTTCTTGTAGAGTGGGTTTTGGCGCTGATCGTTGTCATTGGCTGTCTACTGTCTTATTTCCTTCACATTGAAAAGCATGGAATCCAGATAGTTGAGTCCTCTTACTCTTTTGCATTGAACACATGAAGGGCACCACATCCATTAGAAAGCTCGAAGCCTAGCTTCTCTTCATGGGCGATTCAGATGGGTGCTTTCATGTGTTTAAATAAACCAATTCCATTTTATAGTGGATTCTCTTTGTGATTGATAGTCCTTGGAAAATAATTTATCTCTGTGCCTTTTTTCTTCTTCCTTTGTTGTAGGTGGGGACATTGAAGAAGGGATTGAATAATTTATCTCTGGGTCTTTCTTTCCTGCATCTCATGTTGATTTTATAATGGAGACAGCATTAGGTATTGAATGGGTGGGGCCCATATATTGAAGTGCTCATATATTGAAGTACTATGGTTGAATGGTGAACCACTAATGACGTAGTGGTGAATGACCTTATGGTGTGTTGGGGCATTGAGATGTTTATATGAAGTGTTTTTTTTTTTTTTTTTTTGTTTGTTTGTTATGTACAGGTACTTAACAGGTTGTAAAAAAAAATTTTTAATGTCACTTGTACAGGGGAGACTCTGCCGAAATTTCGAGAAATCTTTTACATTCGAGATTGCTGTTGGGAACAATCTTTTATCAGATAATTTAGTACACTAAGAAGGGTGCATGTGCCCATTTTAGTTTTTGCAATGAAGGCAGGTTTGATTATTGTTGTTGATATTATTATTATATTGTTTTTGCAGGAAACAGTTGGAGAGCTTCATAGGAGGGCTTGTGAGGTTTTTGATCTGGTGATGGAGCATGTAAGATGTCAAAACTTGTAGTGATATTGTAACATGACATACAAACAGCTCTTGCCACACAAATGTCACCCAAAACCTCTATATTGATTTTAATACCGGTGTCAAAACCCTTTTTTCTAGTAGTGCAAGGAAGGGCTCAATGTGACAAGCACTTATTATCTTACAAGATGCAGGTATTAGAAATTTGTCCCACCATTAAATTGGATGAGGGGAAGGTCCTTGAATTTCTGTTAGAATCACTTGGTAAGTCACTAAATAGTTATTTCTATTCTTTAGAATTTATAACAAGTTCAAGTAATTTCTTGTGATACTAATCTCTCTTTATTTTTATCATATGATTATTCTATCCTTGTAGTTACTATATTTCATGTTTAACCATACGAACTGATAATCTAATTTCATGATGCTGTGTGTGGAGCAAATTTCATATACCATGACAGTTATGATGGCATGTACCAGGCATGTCTACAATATTCATTTTCTTTTCCTTTTTTCTTGTAGCTTGGGTGTTGGGTTTTCTCCATTTATCTAATAAATGATGTTTCTTAATTCTATCCAGACTTCTGAAGTTGAGATTATTGGCTTTTGTCCTTATTTCTAATTGTATAGGTTTTGTGATAAGAAAGAAACCTTACATCTTAAGGCCATAAAACATACCATGAACTGTGAAATTCAATTACAATTGATCTTTTTGCTTATGAACACGAAACTGAGTAAAAATAATAAAAGCTTTTCTAAATTACCTACGGTCCTTATATAGTAAAATGTAACGTTTTGGTGTTAAGAAATGTACGTTCTGAAAGCATACTATAAAACAAATGAAACTTAAGTATAAATTCCAATTAAAGTTTCGAAAAGTGTTATTAGTCAATGAATTGAGGCACATTGCACTCTTATCAGTTATCATGTTGCAACGACCACAGAGCGAATTGGATGATGATCTTAGTGGGCCTTAGAAAACTTTGAACGGTTCAAAATGTCTCCATACTGCATGGGTTCTCACCAAATTCTACTCCTTTGATAGGAGTTGGGTTGACTCTATTTTTTGTAATGTTTTGTTCATGTGATTTATAAATGTTCGATCTTTATTGCTAATTGCTTAGGATTAGGCAATGTTTGTTTGTGCAGAGATAAAGCGAAAACTGTGAAAAAGGTTTTTTTTTTTTTTTTTTTTTTTTTTTCTACTCATGTTTGGTTGGTATAAAAAAATGCAAAAAAGCAAAATGAAAAAAAAGAGTAACGCGCAGCCAAAAATATGTACTTTTTTGTCTCAGCCTCAAAAGATTTTACTTTACTTATCCTCTCACTTTAAACTACATTATCGAATCAAAAAAACAATGAATACAGTTATATATTTTCTTTCCACAACCGTTATCCTTCTCACTAATTCAGTTTGACATTTACGTTTTACACATATTACTTTCTCCGTAAAATATTGGAACATCACCTTAAATTGTTTTTATTGCCACTACCACCTTTTGAATTGACCATTGAACATATGGTATTTTGGAAATCTGGCTTGAAAGATTTGATGGTTTAGATCAGTAGTGAGAAAAAAAAAAGGGTCAGTTGAACCATATGAAGAAGACCTTTCATTCCACCGTATCAACCATATATATGACTTGGCCAAGACTGGGTCGCACCCAAAAGCATGAAAAGTAAGAGCAGTGTCCCTCTCACTCAAAATATTTTCACCGGCATATTAGTTCTTCGACTTTTGGGCTGACTTCAATATCTTTTACATCCTTCTTTTTGTCCTCTGCCTTATCACAACCAGGGAACCAGATTATGGGCCACTGCAACTGAGGTTTCTTGTCTTCAGTTTGCTGGTCTTTGATTCTGTTCTCATCTCCACCCTTGTTCAAAGATCTGACACTGTTCAAATCCAAAGGAACCCATCCATTGCAAGTCTTCAATTCAGACTCCAAAGGCTTAGCCGTCTCTTCGTCCTTGATGCACCCAGGAGGCATACAAATGATTGGATATGGGTAGCTTTGCAATTTGGTTAACTCATTTGAATCACTGCCCTTCCTCTCAAGGTCAGGCTTCTCGTCTTCAATTCTCACTTTACTATCAGCCTTGCCATTGCAAGTGTGGTTTGGACATCCACAGCAGTGGTCTCTCACCATGTTCTTATCATATTCATACCGAGCCTGATCTGCTGCGTAATGTGGGGGAGGAATGAAGTAGGGAGAGTACACATCATGATGGGGAGGATAGGGTCCATAATAATACATAGGTGGATGAGGTGAGAGGTAAGAATGTGGTGGTCTGTAACTGTAGTAACCTGGTGGGTAGCTGTGGTTGCAGTAGCCATGACATCCATGTTGGATTTGGATAGGCAAAGTTGCCACTGTATGGACAAGGTTTCAGAGTGAGAGGAGATTCAGTAGGGTCTATTTTGACTTGTGGGGGGATTACTTCCCACCCTGGGTTGTAATGATGGGGATACGGGGCATGATTTTTCTGATGAGAAACTGGTTGAGGAAATGGTTCCATGCATCTGTAAACAGGGTACCTTGGTACTATTCTAAAGTTAAACCCACTAGGACAGGCTCTTCTGTTGAGAAGTCCTGTGAATTTCTTTGTCCCGTAGATCAAGCAATGAGAGCGAGATCGATTGTATTCTCAAAACCAAAAGCAGGCTTTTTAGCAAAACTGTATAGTACAATAAGAAACATGTTAAGGAATAGAAAATAAGATGCATAGTATTCTGCAATAGACACAGTTGACGATTTAGAAGATAAAATGGATGAATTTGTGGAAATGAAACTCAGGAATATAATCATACCCGAGATTTTAGATATTTTATAAAAACCAACAATTAAAATAAATCTCCAGATGCGCTTGAGTTTGCTTTCTCAAAATATTTCAAATTTAGAAGATATTGAATGAGATGTGTCTTTTCATTGGATCTATGTAATAATGTAACACTATCCTAAGTAATCTTGTCATTCTCTATGATCTTATGTTCTACATAGGAAAATATCATTAGTAAATTTTGATGCTATATAAAAATTTAAGCATATAAAAATATTCCTAATTTGAATGTTTTTTTTCTTGATATGTGGCAGGTTTGCTGAATTCTGGACTAGTTGCTGATGCATTGCTGGTTTGCGGTTCTTTGCGGCCATCCATGGTTCACTATGTTTTTTTTGACTTTTAGATGGCTATATGTTATATTTTTGGATGGTGTATATAACTTTGTTTTAAAAGTTAAGAACTAGTTTATGTGGGTAGATATTGGACTAAATTTTAAATTGTTGTACACATTTTGTACTTAATTTTAAAGTATTGAAGGTTTAATTTGGATGGTATTGATGGTGGATGCTATTTTATTTAGTTAGTTTGTGTGGTTGTGATTGTGATAAATGTTACAGGAAAAA
Source organism: Umbellularia californica (assembly GCA_028538565.1). Classification (NCBI taxonomy): domain Eukaryota; kingdom Viridiplantae; phylum Streptophyta; class Magnoliopsida; order Laurales; family Lauraceae; genus Umbellularia; species Umbellularia californica. The sequence goes on from JAPQWN010000007.1 coordinate 23,659,956, forward strand.
AATAAATTAGGAAAACCAAAATAGCTGCAGCTAGGTTTTTTTTTTTTTAAAAAAGAGTATTGCCGACCAAGTTTTGGTCGGGAAAGGTTAGTTTTTTCCCGACTAATTGGTCGGTAATAAATTAGGAAAAAGTATTTGAAGACTATTGCCGACCATCTCCCGGTCGGGAAAGGATAGTTTTGCCGACTAGTTGGTCGGTAATAAATTAGGAAAAAGTATTTTAAGACTATTGCCGACCAAGTTGTGGTCGGGAAAGGATAGTTTTGCCGACTAATTGGTCGGGAATAAATTAGGAAAATACACGGAGGTTGTTGTTAAGGAGTATTGCCGACCAAAATTTGGTCGGGAAATGTTAGTTTTGCCGACGAATTAGTCGGGAAAGGTGAGTTTTTCCCGACTAATTAGTCGGGAAAGGGTGTTTATATGCAAAAAAATTTTCCCAATTTGCCGACTAATTAGTCGCTAAAATATTGGTATTTCGCGACTATTTTGTCGGTAAAGACTAAATTATTGCCGACCACTCTTTAGTCGGTAAAAAAAATGAGTTTAGCGACTAATAAATTATTTGGTCGGTAAAAGTTTTCCCGACAGAGCTTCGCCGACCAAATGCCGACCAAATTTGGTTGGTCGGGAAAAGTATTGCCGACCAAATTTGGGTCTTCCCCGACTAATATTTTGGTCGGCTTTTATGTGCTATGTTGTAGTGACATCTGTATATATAGATTATTGAGTAACGGATTTTGATTGTGCGTGCGCGGGACGCGGGCCAAAGGGTCCCACCATCAAATTAAAACTTTATACATAGGCCGATGGGTCCCACCATCAAAACTTTAGAAAAATATATTGAACATCAGTATCTTCCCACCTATGAAATCCAGACAGTTAGAAATTAATCACTATCTTCCCATATTTATTTATTTTTAATTTTTTAGAAAACAAGTAAAAATATGGATCCAATCTGGCTTATGTCCCGTTCCGATCTGAGGATCACGGGGTGTCCGGATGTAAAATGGGCCGACGTGCCACCTCTCGGGCGAAAAAAACCCCATCCCCAAACGGTCATAAACAGTTGCACTTGAGGCTATAGTCTAAAAGTCAAGTCGAGCCTGGATATTCCTCAGCAAACCCAACTCCAAACGGTCCTAAACATGTCACGAAGGAACCAATGGTGTTACACAAATGGAACCTCCCTGTCGACAGCCCGCCTTAAAGTTTGACCCACTTATAGGACTCTAGTTTAGATGACCTACCTGTTGTCATATGGCCTCATAAAAGAGCTCTCTCTCTCTCTCTCTCTCTCTCTCTCTATTGGCGGTGGAACAACCATCTGTTAACCTGGAGAAAGAGAAGTAACCCACTGACCCCCTAAATTTTAAGATGAACGTTCAACCTCAAGCATTCAATAATTGAATACCTCATGAGTGCACATATTAATCTCACATTAATACCTCATGGCGTGGAACAACAACCTGTTACTTGTAGAAAGAGTAGTGACCCACTGATCACCCTTTAAATTTTAAGATGAACGTTAATTTAATACCTCACGGACAGGATATGTGAGCCTGAGGGCTCTCTTATCTCATCCGACGTCATGAAGTACCCTCACTAAAGAGTGGGGTCCGATTCCAAAAAAAAAAAAAAAAACCCTACACCTACATTCAAATGTATTAGGAGTTGTTTGTCTACAGCCATTTACATACGGAAATGGTGAATATGTGTAATATTTACGCACCAGTCGTGTTTGTCAACAAGTATTTACGCATCTTCTGTGGAAATCAGATATGTAAATGGTGTGAAAATGAGTCCATTTTCACACAAAGATTTGAACACTACTCAGATGGGAAAAGAGAATACAAATCCACGTGTGATTTCAAAGAATACTCGATGGAGGCGGACGATTTGGTTTTGGGGCAATTTTTGTCAAAGAAGTTCTGTGTTGGAAACCCCCTCCAACGCATTTAGAAAATTAATAATAAAAGAGGCATTTCTATCAAAGATGTTCTTGATTCGAAACCCCCCTCAAACGCATTTACAAAATAATAATAAAAGATGCGTCAAGGCCGATGAAACTTATGAATGAAAACCTTCCCGGCATTTCATCCCCTTTTATGAAGGCAAACTTTCTATTTCTATCTTGCCCTTCTATACAAAAAAGAAAAAAAAAAACTTTATAAAATCTATTTCTATAATTGATTAATATTAGCATAAAGCCGATGAGATGCATGGGTTAAGTTTTATGTAAATTGAATAATGAATTAAGATAATATTAAACTAAATATTAATAATAATCCTATTTTTTTAACCATCCGACTATAAACTCATATTTCCTTAACCAAACATGTTGTACTGCATTTTTTTTAAGGTGATAATTGATAGAAATGTATATTTTTGAAAAGTATATTTCATATTGAAAGACATTTTTTTTAAGGATCTAAAATGCAAATGAAAACTTTGATATAAATTAGACCTTTCTTTGTCTCATTTTATATCATTATAGTAGAATATAATTAAATGATTAATAAGTATCATTTACAAAATCGTTTAATACAGATACACATATCATTGAAACAAACATAGAAAAATGAATCACATGTGTGAATGATGTGCGAAAATATTGTTATAAGACAAACGTTGTAAAAAAAGAAACGCATGTGTAAACATTACATACTTAAAATTTGAATATTCATTATTTACATGTGTAAATTGTATTTACATACCCCATACGTAAAAGACAAAGGACATCTTAATGACAGCGGGATACAGTTGAAGGCCCTTGTTGTACGGTCCATTTTTATCAAAATTCTTTAGAAAAAGAAATACGTCTTAAATCTCACAATTAATGTTCCTTTATTTCGGATCACCTCCATACGGTTGTAAAGTGGGACAAACTTTAAGGTGGGGCTGTCGACAGGTAGGTTACATCGGTGTAACACCAATGGTTTCTTCATGACATAAAAGATGCTACTTTTCCATACTCAACTGTCTCTCCAATTCGGTACAATATCCTTTTTGTGTAGAAAGAAGTAAAAATTAAACTATTTTTCTTCAAATATACGGCATATTATTTCTTATTGGTAGAGTGTAGTAACACTTAATATGGTTTTTACGTAGGGATGCGGATTCCAACGTTGCACAATCGTATTGCAAGGGAAGATAAGAAATATGCAGTATAGCCGTAAATGTGGGGAAAACTACACTCAATTGAACTGTGACTTTTTCCTAGAATGGTTAATTGTATCACTTGTTAATTGTACTCTTTTTTTTGGATAATGCAGGGTTCCCAGCCCTTTAGGCCAGAATAATTCCTACGGGCGCAGGAGAGAAAGCCTGATAAAATTCCCCTGTAGCCCCAGTATGGTAGTGCAGTTTCGAACCCACAACCTCCGGGTGCAAACCGTGGTCCTAGGCCAACTGAGCTACCCCTTGGGGCTGCATGACAGAGTAAATGTACGATTCAGAAGAAAAAAGGGAATTTCATATTGAACCATTTCAACTATTACACCGTTAGATTTTTGTTTATCGAAAACAACCACCTCTTTTCCATTAGTAAAGTGGCCAACCATAGTAACCATCGGTTGAACTCGTTTTAAGGTCATGTTGATCAAACTCAATATATATTCTTCTTAAAAAAAAAAAGATAAAAGTACTGTGTTACTTAAATTGGTTTATGGTAAATACAAAATTACCAATTTTTATCCACTGAATTTTAATGAAAACTTGTCCGAAGTGGGGGTGTTCATAGGTCGGGTTGCAGGAAACCAGCCTGTTTTGGATGGATTTGGCCTAATTTTTCAGCCCATGGATTGATTGTACCTAGGGCTTTGGCCCAGATTGACCAAGCCCGTCAACATCCATTGTTAGAAGTAGTCAAATTAGTTTTTATAGTTCTTCACCAATTGTCAAGTTAATATAAGGGATTGTATATAAAAACCGAAAATAGAGGTGAATATCTGGGTTCAAGTTTTAGGCCTGTGGGCTGTATCTGCTTGAATATTAGACTGATGATTAAATGGGCCAAGCTTGGACAAGCGCACCCTGGTCGATCTGGCCTAAGAACAACCCTAATTAGAAATGATCAATTGAACCTTTGATCGGCCATTGAGTCCAACTGATCTAGGGGGCCAACTAATGTGGTTGTATATAAAAACTGAAACTAAAAATTGTTATTTGTAAATACTAAAAAAAGCAGGTGATTATATATAAATTTCCAAGTGAATTAGCAAAAGGTCCCTAATAGAGGTCTTGTAATGCCTCCAATCCATCAACTTTTCCTCTAAGACCTGTAGCGAGAGGTCCCTGGATACGATTTTCATGACTGATTTACCCTTTCAATCATTTTAGGCATAAACGTTTGAAATTTCAAATTTCAAATATTGTATTATCCCTCTTCTTTTGGGACCAGCTAGTTCTTTCAAGAGGTAATTAGCGAAAAGTCCCTAGAATGGGACCTATAAAGCCTCCAGTCCAACAAAAAACTTTTTAAAGGCTCTGGTCCATATAAACAAGATGTTTCCAGCGAGAAGTCCCTATATGCACACGTTCTCATTTTTTAAGACTAATATGCCCATGTAACTGTAACAAGACGTGATTAGGTGGTCCCCAATGTGCAACGATTATTTAGCCCTGAATTAAGAGCATAAGCGATCAGTTATTACTGATATGACCCTCTAAATCAGCGCAAATCTTGTTTTTTGAATTTGAAACTGCAATCGATGAAGATTTCCGAAACTGAATGTAGAAAGTTTACGAGGGAGAGGAGACATCTATTCAGTGGTGCATAGTTTGGTAGATTGTTCTTTTGCGAAACAGATTGCAGATCGAACTGTTGTGAAGGAGTTGTCTTCAGAAAGTCTGGGAAGGAGTTGATCGACTGGCAAGTGCATTTTGAGATCCAAAGCCCTAAGAAGGAGTTCCATTTTTTTTTTTTTTATGTAAGCGAGTTCATCCATTATCAGCAGAGAGTATGAAACATTTCTTATTTAAATTTGTAGATCTATATATATTTGATAGTTCTGGTGAGTTTGATATATATGGATTCATATTGTATTGATGAGCTGATATGTTTGTGCCTTTTTTTAGTTTTTCTGTTCCTTTTTCCTTAAATGAGACTAGATTAGTTTTGTGTTGCATGAACAATTCAATTTCTATGAATTCAACTGGTCAGTTTGATATGTGTGGATTCATATTGTATGGATGTTTGATATATATGTGCAGTTTTTTTGTTTTTTGTTCATTTTATTGGTAGATTTCATTTGTTTTTTTATTCATTAACAAATAGATTTGTTAGAGTTTAGTTGTTCTAGATTTGCTTTTTATATTTGGAATATTTAGTTATAGTTGTCTATGTATTTAGACTTGTTAGAGACTGATATATATGCAAGTTGTTCTGTGTTAGGTTGTTTGTGGGATTTTCGTTTAACAGTAATAATTGTTGGGAGCTGCAATGTGGAAGAAGTCATGGAAACAATTATCTGTGAATGTACCATGAAATTTATCTGACTGTCATACATAATTTTTTAAGTTTTTATAAGTTTATCTGAGTTCTGTACAAATTATCTGACTTCTGAATTGAATTTACCTGAGCAATGTATTGAATTTATCCGAGTTCAATTGAGAAAATGCAGATAATTTTATACAAATTTGACTGAAAATCAGATAGATTTGTACAGATCATGTGAGTGTTTTGCATTCTTCATATGTTATGCAATGTTGATGACCCTTTTTATTCTTTGAATTTTGGAGTTTTATAGATGTCACAGCCGCTATTGCTTCTTTGTAAGTATGGCATGTTTACTGCCGTTATTCATTTTAGTCGGAGCATGGGTTATGATGGTTTGAGGCGTCAAGTTTGTAATAAGTGGAAGAATCTTTCAGTGAATGTGGTCTGCATGACCTATGCATTGCCTGGCCACCCAAAGTGCTTATTGGACAGTGATTCGGATCTAATGAGCTTGTCCATGTTGGCGTCTTCAATGGGATTGGGAACAGTGGATGTATTTGTATCAGAATCGCAGGAATCGGAGGATGATGATCAAGAGGGAATTGGTGATGATTTAGATGAAGATGAGTTGGCATTAGTGGGATATGAGGATACAGATATAGAGACTGATCTTCTTCCACAGTTTTGTACACACAAAGAGAAGAATTTGCTGTCTTCGGGCTGGGCAAGTGGTATTAGAGATGTAGGGCAGAGGTTTGAGGGAGGTGTTGCTGAATTTAGAAGTGTGCTGTGTAGATATTCTATTGAGGTTGGGTTTGAATTCGTATATGTGAAAAATGATAAGGTGAGGGTGACGGCTGAATGCTCTCGCAGTCATTCGATGGGCTGCGAATGGCGTGTTCACGCATCTATTGAAAAGTCGACTGGACATTTTTGTATTAGGACATTAAACAATGAGCATACATGTGGTGCAGCAGTTCGAACATCAAAGAACAGCCGTATGAACTCTGAGACAGTTGCAGAATTAATGATTGATCATATTCGTGAGAAGCCACTAACTAGGCCTATTGATGTCGTGCACCACTTTAAAGCGAATTATGGACTTACCATTACATATCATCATGCATGGTGGGGTGTGGAAAGGGCTAGAAATAAGTTGTATGGTGATTCGTCGCTGTCATTTGACCATCTTCGTTGGTATATTAAGGTGGCGGAGGAGGTAAATCCAGAAAGCCTCTTTGTTCTAGATTATGACCAACCAACTATGTGTTTCAAGCGTCTCTTTGTGTCGTTCTATGCCTCAGTTGCTGGTTTTAATCATGTTCGTCCTTTGTTATTTCTGGATGGTACTTTTTTGAAGGGGAGATACAAGGGGAACATGTTGGCAGCAATTGGGAAGAATGGAAATCAGGGTAAGTTTTGATTCTATTTTTTCTGATATTATTGACACATTCTGTTTTACTTAATGACCAGCATGTTCTGATTTATTGAATATTATCTGAAATATAAAACTTTTGTTTATGCTTGCCACAGGTTTGTTTCCACTTGCTTTCGCGGTGGTGGACTCAGAGACTGAGGACAATTGGACATGGTTTCTTCAGAACTTAAGGAAAGTTATCCTTTCGGATCGCAATATTACTTTTATTTCGGACAGAAATCCAGGTTTGATAGAGGCTGTTTCAAGGGTATTTCATTTTTCCCATCATGCGTATTGCCTTCAACACTTGAAGGTAAATCTGAGGGACAAGTTGTCTGGTGCTTTTACTAATGAATTCAGAGAGAGAATGGTAATGATGCTTCGTGAATGTGCGTATGCGCCGACCATTGCGTCCTTCCATGCAAAGCTGCAGTCATTGAGGCGTGAAGGTGGTTCTAATATAGACAGATTTCTTTGTGGATTGCCACATGAAAGGTGGAGTAATGCATATTTTAAGGGTCATCGGTACGGTGAGATGTGTTCGAATGCAGCTGAATCTTTCAACTCATGGATTAGGGAAGCCCGGCATCTTCCAATTACAAAGATGGTTGACACAATAAGGGTTCAAATAATGGAGCAAATGGCTAATAGGAAGGAAGTTGCCAGCAGATGGAAGTCAGTCATATGCCCAGATATGGATAAGAGACTGGATGCTGCTATCCGGGTTGGAAGGACATGGACTGTCAGTCGTTCGAGTGAAACTGTTTATGATGTGCACTCTTACCCATCTGTGACTGTTGACATCTTTAATCACATATGTTCTTGTTATCAGTGGCAGATAAATGGTTTTCCGTGTGCCCATGCGTGCGCTGCGATTCAAAAGAGTGGAAAGGACTTGAATCTTTTTGTGGATCACTATTTTCACACTGATACATATAGGGCTTCTTACGATGAGCAGATATTTCCAATACCAACCGTTGAAATGCCGGAGCCAACAGTTGCTGAAGCTGTTATTCTCCCACCAGTGGTTAAACGCCCAGCTGGTAGGCCAAAGAAAAGGAGGATATTGTCAAGAGGGGAGATCACACGGCAGATAAAATGTGGGCGATGTGGTCGGATTGGGAGTCACAATAAGAAATCGTGCAAGGAGCCTATTCTTTGACAATTCATTCAATTAGATGTTGAAATGTCACCAGTGTATAATAAGTGATGTTGACATTACTTTTACTTTTAACTGCATTTTAATGTGCTGTTACTTTTACATGTAAGTTTTGTCAAATGTGTCTAATTGATATGGTCAGTGTTCAAAGTTTTTTTAGAAATTTTAATTAGAGTTGAGATTAGGTTGAATGAACAGCTAGACAGTTTGATGACAGTGGGCAGCTAAATATGCAGCAGAACTCAGATAATATTACACAGGAGTCAGACAGTTTGAATCAGAACTCAGTTAACATTGGCCAGTACTTAGATAATTTTATTCATAAGTCAGATAATTTTACCCAGAACTCAGTTAATTTTACTCAGAATTCAGATAACATTGGACAGAACTCAGATTATTTCATGTATATATTAGATAATTTGCTTCAGATCTTAGATAATTTGATTCAGAACTCAGATAATTTGAAGCAGAACTCAGATAATTTCAATCAGGAGTCTGCTAAAATTAAAACAGAACTCAGATAAAATCATTGCATATCGCAAATGTGTCACGAATACATTGACAAGAAGCTTTCATATACATTCATTCACAAGTGTCACAATGAATTTCATTCAGTCTTTTACAAATTTGAAAATGACAATGACAAGTTATTCTCCAACATTCATTTGAGCCAAAAAAAAATTACATTCACAAGTTCGTTGTACTGGTGCTTTTCATATACAGAGATTTACAAAAGAATGTTTCATCTTCTCTGTGACATTAAGTTGATTCAAAACAAGTTGCTTCTCTAAGGGCTGTATTTTCGTCATTGAAGTTCGAAATCATCATCAGCACCCTGTTGCCTGGCATGGAAGTTTTCAATGGTCCAGCTGCGATGCATGTCATTTAGGAACTTGTTTACTATCTCTGCCCTTAATCCATCAATGATGCGCTGTGGCAGCTTTGAGGCAATTACTTGCTTATGAGCAAGTTGCTTCATGAGATAACAAACGACTACGCCGCAATCAACACTGAAACAGGACATGATATTATTAGTTGATTGGACAGAAGTCAATTTGAAGTCAGAGGTCACAACTGCACACGAAAAATTATACTTACGAGCCCATTTTCTGTTGTGGGGCGTCTTCCACGCTATTCAATGGAGCTCCATATGGTTGTGTATCCTCCACGGTTATGTAATTGTAGTTCTCCACATACTGTTTCTGTAGAACAAAAAGAAGTCAGTATTCTGGGTTGTTTTTTGTTTATTCTTATGGGGGATATTATATAAGTAATGATTAAGTCAATGAGACATACCAGAATTCGTGCATCCTCAAAGTAATGATCGACTGTTTTAGCTGATCTTGGGCGTAAGGAGTTGTAATGTAGCCAATCTCCTTCTTTCTGATCCAGCACCAATAGTGTCCAGTGGAAGGGTTCAGCATCTTTTCTCTTTCCATTTGAATTCATTGGAAATAGCACGAATCTGTGGTTTGCAGTTCTGGTTGGGTGGATTTGTGGGTGAAGAATCTTTTCCCTCATTTCCGATGTTTTGGAAGTAACAAGTTTCTACATTAAGATTAGTTTAGTAACTGTTCTTGCATATTAAAATAAAGTAAATGGTGACACAGTTAACACAGTAATTATCTTTTACCCAGCATAAACTTGTTATGAAGTATGTTTTTTCTTGATGCAGCTGATCGACAGTTGTGAGTTGCTGTTGTATTTCTCCCTGCTCTCTATATAGCAACTCTCCGTAGCTGTCGATAATCTGTTGAATTCCAAACTGATAATGTTAGGCATCTAGTGTGAACACAACCATTTTATGTTTTTGTAAAAATGAAACAATACTCTGTCAAACTTTAACTGTTGTGATGCTTACAGTGCTTGACAATTCTGATTTGCTGAGAACTGCAATTATGTCCTCATAAGACACAGCATGCATGCCCTCACCTCCCCAAACAAGTGCTCTGCAAATGCAATTGCAGAAAGTTCTCAATTATTGTACATTTACTTTAATGTAATTTCTAAGTAAGTAGCTGTTTAGCTTAGTTCCATAGGTCTGTAACTTACGCATTCCCTTCAGCTTCATAAATCTGCTTCAGCTTTTCAACATCAGATTCACTCATAGGCTTAGTGACGCTAGTTTTTGGGAGTGTGAAGGGGTCAGCTGTTGGGTGCGTTTTCCTTGATGCTGTTCTTTTTTTAATTCTTTTTACCATAGAGGATTGTTTCACCTCCGTAGTAGGCTTCAATTGTGCTTCAGAGGTCATGATCTGTTCAAAATTTTAAATAAACAGACATAGATTAAACAAATTGGAATTTATAAAAGGACAGATAAATTCAATATAACATCAGATAACTTTATTGAAAGTCAGTTAAAATCACACAAAAGTCAGATAAATTTAATGACAACTGTTATAAGTCATCACAGAAGTCAGATAAATTTGATACAAAACTCAGATAAAGTTTCTGAAAGTCAGATAAATTCATATCTAATGCAGGTAAAATTAATTAGAATGTTAAAAGTTCATACAGAAAGTGAGATTAATTTGATAGATACTCAGGTAAAACATTGATTGCATTCAAACAGTAATTATGAAAACAAGCATGCATGTTTAATTGAATTACCTCTGGCACTTTTTCTTTAAATTTTTGATGAGCTGCAGCCTCTTCTGATGCTTTCTGTTCTACTCTAATCCCTTTTTTTTCTGAATTGCTTTGTCTTTGAGGCTCGAAGATATCATCCAGTTTCTTCCCAGCCCCCATTGCAGTCCCTTTTCTGCATAATCAATAGTCATCTCCTTCAAGAGCTGCTGCAGTTTCATGTTGTTTGAATCAAGATTTACAATCTTTCTCTTCAGGGCCTTCACCTCTTTTTCTGCATTTGTAGCTCTTGAGGACTGCATATCTGACACAGTGATAGTATGTTTCAACTGCTCTTTGAGGGAGCTGACCAGTCTAGAGGAGTCTTCTACAGCCTGATTGTTGTCAACATGTTGTCTTTCAAGGGAAGTCCTCTCCTTTGTCAGCTGCTCAACTAACAATAGAGCATCGTCCCTTTCTTTTATCAAGCTGGTGATCCTCATTTCATTTTCAAGCCTTTGCTTCTTGATAATGTTGTTTTCTGTTGAGGTTCGTTCAAGTTCATTAGCCATCCTTTGGATCTGTGCCTGTAACTCCTCCTTCTCCTTAGTTAATTGCATGACTAATGAAGTTGCCCTGTCACGCTCCTCGGTAAGATTCTTGAGCTCGCTGTTTTCAGCGGATTCTGATTGGTGACCAGGGCAAGGCACGGTGTCAACAGCTGCAGGTACTGGGCCAGAGTGTGCTTCAGATGTCTCATGATTTTTTTTGTTGCTGGTGCTGCCAATTATGTCAGCTAAGATGTTTGCAATGATCAGATCTGTCTGTTGGGACATCTCTTCAAAACCAGGCATCTCTTTACCAAATGATACGGACTTTGTTTGCACTCCAGTGAAATTTGTTTCTTCACTGTTACTATTTTGTTTCTGCTCTTCCAACTCTGATACAGCTAATATGTCTGGCTGGGTTGCTTCAATGATTTTGTTCTCAGTTCCATGCTTTCCTTCTGGTATTTCAATTTTTTTCCCTTATTTCCTTCATCTTCAATCTCTCCCTCATCCTCATTGTCTTCTTCTACATCTAGTGCCATAAACTGTTGATGTTGTTGCTGTTCATCTGTTTCTGGATCCCCAAGTTCACATTCATCAACTGTCTCTTCTGCTTCACCTTTCTCGTTCTGTTTATCTTCTTGCTTATCTTCAATCTGCATTATATTTCCCCTGTCACCACTGCCACTGTCCAACAAGATCCGGAATCGCTGCACTTCAGGCAGTGTGCTATCTAAATTGTCACCAAGGACCTGCATTAGGTAAGAGTGTTACGTTGATGATGCAAGATTAAAAAGTTAGATAAAATTATAAAGTAAAGACAGTGAAAAGTACCTCAGTAGCTAGTAGTGAATGAAGGGGCCTTTTCCTAAGTGCCATACTGACTGCCCTTAGATTCCACTTCAGTATCCTTGGGAAATGCAGTGAATCATTTGGGCTTATAATTGTTGTGTGCTCACTCAACCAGTACTGTTACATAATTACAAAAGACATGTATTTCAATTATTATTTATAGATTCAAATTCAAATGTCTAAATTCGTAGTTGTATATCTTACTGGTAATGCAATTAGGCAGCCAATGACTCTATCAGACCCACGGTCCCTATTGTGTACCGACTCCATCAGAAACTTTGCAATCTCTTCTGGCCAAGCATAGTGCTTCATTTCCATGTATTTTTCTACATAGCCCACATATGACCACCCTATTGTGTTTCCATGGGTGGCAAAGAATATTACCACAAGGATATAGAGGCACAGTAGCCTGGCAACATCTGCAATGTCAGTTTCTGAATTTCCATTCAATGCTTGATGGAGCTATGCTTTTATTTGTGGAGCGGACACCCTTGAACCGGTCTGGAATCTCCTAGATACAAAGTCAGATGTTTTCCTTTTTGAATACTTCAGATCAAGTGGTCTTGTTCCATTTGGTATTCCAAAAATGTGAGATATGTCATCTGCAGTGAGTGGAACATAGGACCTCCCCAATCTGAATTGCCTTCTCTGGGGGTTGTATGTATCAAGGATCAGCATTATATCCTTGTCATATTTTCTGCACATTTGTTCTAATAATCTTGACTCCAAGATGCACTCTATGAGGCTGCAGAATGGAGTCTTCCTCAATTCAACTCTGTGGAGCTCTGTTATTGATGGCTTTATAGTGTGAATTAGTGTCACAGTTGACACCAAGTTAGATCTGAACTGTGCATGATTTGTACTCTTCTCAGGCTGTTTCTCCTTAGTCTCTTGGGCACTTTTTGTTGGTTTATCATGTGCTCTCTTTCGTTTGTTCCTTTTTCTTACTGCATGGAGTAAAATAAATGAGATTCATATAATATAAAATGTAGATAAGTGTCAACAGAAGACAGATAAATTGTATAAGTCACAGATAAATTTTATATAAAGTCAGATAATTTTGATACAGAACTCTGATAGTTTGTATATACACACAGATACATTCAGCTCATATGCATTTGCTTTAATGCCAGATAAAGTCAGTAGATATTGTTCTAAGTTCAAACAGAACACAGATAAATTGAATATAAATTCAGATATATTGGTTACAGAACTCAGATAATTTGCATATAAAAATAGATACATTTGATATAAACTCAGATAATTTCATCATGAAGACAAAAGGCTTGTAATGATATTGATAAAAACATATTATGTACTCATTAAAAACTGAGATTGAGACATTTTATTTGTGTTACTCCATCAGAAATTAAACTAGTATGTAATACAGTTAAGTGAAATCCAAAACAAACTTGGTTGCAAATGGACATAAATTGAATTTAAATTCAGATAAATTGAATATAAATTCAGATAAATTCAAATCAGGCAGATATAAATACATTATATTTCAGGTTAATTTTCATTCCAAAAGCATAGTTATTTGCCTTAATCTTAGATAATGTCAATAAACATTGATTCAAGTTTACTCAGAACTCAGATAATTTTAGCATGGATACAAGAAAGATTGATTAGTTTTGTACACGAATCAGATGAAATCACTAAGATAATCTTTCTTGAAATCACACAGAGTATAAGGAAAAAGAAGAGAATGCTTAGATACCCTCTTCTGCCTGTGTTTGTTGACTCTGTCTATCCGAAATCAAAGACGACTTCGTCCTCGCCATTCCCTGAATATATTTTCGTTATTAGAAGATGAACCAGAGAGAACGGTACAGAAACCTTCGAAACGGCGATTTATACTAAAATAGGGTTTCGAAACTTGAAGATTAAGAAAGATTGAACTCACAATGGAAGTTAGTAATTCGGACTATTGTTTACAGCTTTTGAAAAGGTTCTGCAGTTAAAGAACTGTCGTCTGCAACTAGGGTTTCAATCCACTCTTTCTTGTATTTCTTCTTCTCGAACTTGAAGTTTTCGGAAATGTTATCTTCGAAGGAGCGATGAACTTGCATGAAACACTTAAATATTTGGCAGGTTTTTGAAACGAAGCGCTAATCTGCTGTAGTTCGTAGTATGGAATCGCAACTCTGAAAATTCGCCTGGAACGTCGCCTTCTTCTTCGTCAGTTTCTTAGTCGAGACGATTCGCAACTTTTTTGATTGGGACAGGTGTAGATTTCGTCGGCTTATGTGAACGAATAGACATTAAATGAAAGGGCAAGTTGGTCTTTTTATATATGGAGTTATGTTTGAGGGACCTCCTGCTGTATGACTTATTTTTGTGGACTGTTTGCATTAAACTCAAGAGTTGAGGGACCTCCGACCAAAGCCCCCTTCTTTCAATTGGCATTGTATTTGTGCGTTTGACGGTTTAGATCTTGTGATAAGGCTGCGGATCTATGGGATCTAAGCATGGTGCTTTGTGATTTCTCCTTGTTGGTTCTTTGCAATAGAAGCGAAGAGGAAGAAGACTCAGTTCTTCTCCTCGGGCACAGAGACCGAGACAAACAAATCTAAACAGCAGCAATTGTTGCAAGAGGGGGTCAACGCCGGCAGAGCGGCAACTGCGCCATCTACGTGCTGGTTCTGCCTCGGGATTCGCACAAGGAGAGAGGCTGATTATGCCTCGAGATTCGTGCGAGATGGAAGGAGATCTGAGGGCCTAGTTTTTCCTCTGCTACCCATCTCTCTCTCTACAACTTCAATTTTGTCTTCCTTTCCTTGTTTTTCGTCTTCTCATTTTGAGGGGTTTTTTAAGGAGGAAGTAGATGAAAAGAGATCTTCCCTTGGAAACTGTCGGGATGCTATTATTGGCTGGCTTGGCTGGTGTTGCTACTTAGTGTCGGTGGTGGTGATGGCGGCCTTGAACTACAACTGCTTACTAAGTCCTTGTAGTCTCTGCCAACAAAGCCATTGATTGATTGAATTATGATTTATTTCTATTTGGATTAGTGTGAGTGAGATCAAAAAGTCGGAAAGAGTCTTCAAATTTTTAAGTGTAGCCTCATTTTTTTATCAGTGAACGACTATAAATTCTGATTGCTTGCTCACCCCGTCAGGGGGGGGGGGGATGTTGTTCTCCGATCTATATCTTCTTTTTCTTTTCTTTTGCTGCTTGTGTTCTGTTTCCGCTACCACCCCCATCTCTCGCTCTCTACAACCGCTACCACCCTATTTCCCTCTCTCTCTCTGCAACTTCTTCATCTTCCTTTTCTTGTTTCTCTTCTTCGGGTTTTGAGGGGTCTTTTAGGAGGATGAAGATGAAAACTGGGGTTTTCTGCAAATTTATTCATCTTCTTCTTAATTGTTTTTTGTTAATTTGTGGTGGTTATGGAGGTGGGATTCATTGGGATTTTGATTTGCAGCCGCTCCCATCGCTGTTTGTCACCGTTCATTATACATTAACTGTTCTCATCGTCGGAGGTTGATTTTTGTAAATTTATCTGAATCTTTGATAAATTTAACTGAGTTTTTGAAAAATTTATCTGAGTTTTTGGCAAATATATATGAGTTTCTAACAAATTTATCTGAGTTTCTAGTAAATTTATCCGAGTCTCCGCAATTTGTTATTGAAAGAAGGAAAAATTACATTATTTTTCTTCAAATTCACAGAAAATTATTTCCTATTGAAAGAGTGAAAAGGCACTCAAATTATTTCCCGCGGAACGTAGAATTCAACATTGCACAAATGCATTGCAAGGGGATTTATTTTTTGGCGCCCGAGCCAAGGGGGTTGGGACCCAAGAGTGAGCCCGTATACACATGGAAAATAGCCAATTCAAGTAGGAAGGAGGCCCATACAAGCACGAATAAAGTCTAGACAAGTGGGAAAGGAGCCCGCACAACCGGGAAGAGGTGACGTACCCGTGGTTAGGATAATGATAAGAAATATGGAGGGAATGAAGCGGTTGTTGGGAATTTATACTAAAAACATACTTTTATATATTTGTCTTTGACTGATTCTTTTTTAATATGTTTTGTCTTCTCATCTAATTGAGATTTTGTATGGGCAAATGGTTGCATTGCTAATTATTATGCATGTGAGTGTCTTTTATTATATAAAGTAGACAAATTGGTGTGTAGAGTTCTACTTGCACATGAAGGACTTATTTGTCGGTTCTTATAGAATATAAGTTGTTGTTCACAATTTAGATGGATTTGGACACACCATCGGTATGATTGTAGCATGATATTTCAGCAAGCTTGTCTTAGTTGTGAAACGGTATAGTTTCGACTCATTATGCTAGTACACTTTGTGTGTAATGAACATGACCGATTTTTGGGTTTATTGTCTTAATACTGACTATATAAGATGATGAACATCCAAATGGTTATTATGAGTGCTTGTACGCCCAATCCTGATATAAATAATAGACACATACACTTAGTGTTTGGCATTTTGATTTACAAAAGAGTGAGATCTTTTATGGGTCAACAATCTCAGTAAATTGGATGACAACACTACGTGTATGGTGGATATTAGTTTATTGACGGAATCCATGTCCCGTAATAGGGATTGATGATATCCCCTTGATGAAGATTTTAAGTTTTGATTATGTCAAACCCTGCAGGTGGACTTTGTGTCCGACATATCAAATAACTTAAGTGTAAGGTCTCAAGGAATTATAAACATATCGATTAAATATGAATGTCAGTAATTATATAATTGATGGATACTTGAAATCTTATCGTGGGGAGATTAATAACCATTTAATAACAAGAATCTCGAAATATTATTTTAAGAATAAGGACAGGAGTGCAATTATAATTCTTTAGTGGACTGAATTGTAATTTATGAAACTAGGATTATAATTTGGGTTTCTTGTTTCCATAAGAAGCTTATCCTTATTTCCTTCTTAAGGTCTTTATTGTAGCCTATAAATATGCGCTACTGCTCTCTAAGTTAACATACAAAAAAAAAGAGCAATCTCGTTTTAGAGAGCAAAAAAAGAATTCGTAGTCGAGGCCCACTCCTTGGTGCGAGTTCGAGCATATAGGAATACAGTAGAAGATCTTGAGATTTTCGAGTCGCTGTAAGACCGAGATCAAATCAGAGAGATCTCACATGTATGGTTTTATATGATCTATAGTTATTTCTGCAGACATCTGTACGCAATATCGAGAATTCCTGGTTTCTACTCTTTTCTAACAACGATAAACATGGAGAAAACTTCACTCAATTGAAATGTGACTTCTTCCTAGAATGGCTAATTGTTTTATATATACTCTGTGCTCTACATGATGGAATGGATGTATGATTAAGAAGAAAAAAAGGGATTTCATAGTGAACCATTTCAACTATTAGACTATTTAGATTTTATTATTATTATTATTATTATTGTAAGGTTAATTTCAGAGAGAGAAACAAGATGGAACAACCTTACTTCTCCAGTTGGTGCTTTCTCTTCTTCTCCTAGTGGGACCTCCTTTTTTGAACGAAATCCCTGTCTAAGAGAAAAGAAACATAGTGAAAATCGATCAGTTAGCCCGATCGAAATCTCTCTGATGCTTAAGTCAGAATCCAATTGCCTTCCATTATCATATTTCCCCTTTTTATCCAGTTTTACCTGGATTCCTGGATCCCCTCTAACCTGAGAATTAACCATCGGTCATGGTGAATGAGGCCTTCGTGTTTTTGTTCGTGTCTTCCATCATGGGAGGAGTGCATCACCCCACTCCTATCTCACTCCTCTGGTTTCGCTTGTTGCCCCCTGTTTTTTCATTTTCTGCGTTAGGTTGTTTGGGTTTGCCTGGGCTTATTTTGAAGATCGGGCTGGCATTAGTTTGAATCCGGCTCCATTTTGCAGGTTGGACCGACCTTGATTTGAGCCTTGACTGGTTCTACAGGTAGGGCTGGCCTTAAGGTCGGGTTGGTTTTGACCCGAACCTAGCTCTAATCCAGAGCCCTTATAATTGCCCCCCCCCCCCCCCCCCCCCAAGCGTCCTTTTTCCTCTCCATTTATCGAGGAGAAAGGAGGCTTGTAGTACCTTTGTGTCCAAGTGGCGCTTCAGGGATCATCACCTTGTCACATAAGCCGCCCGGCGTCCTTTCATCTCTATCCCTTGCACCTCTTCCAGAATATCATAACCTTTCTAAGGAAATGCATCCCACTCAATCCGCCTCATACGAACCTTTTCATCTCCTCCTTTAAGATTCTTTGTGATAGCTCCAATCCTCGTTCTTCTGTTTCGCTTCCGCTTTCTTGACTGTAAGTCTTTCTTCGTCTCTTGTTCTCTTTGTCTTTTCTCCTCTTGAATGGGTAATTTGAAGGGTCTTCTCAATAACTAGGAGGGGCTCACTGAATTCAGGCGCAAATATGATATCCCCCAGGATGTTCAAATCCGTGCGCCTTTTCCCAGAGAATCCCTCAGCAGTGGTTCCCTCGACGCCATGCCCTTCCTTACAATCGCCATCGTGGAAGGTGGCGCTCGCTTCCCCTTAGATCCTCTTCTCGTTCGCTTCCTTTCCTGTACAAATTTTTTTCTCTTTCAACGCGCCTCCAACTTATTTCGCATTGTTATGGGGGTAGCCAGCTGAACAAACTACTCGGCACCAATCTTGGGGAATTTAATAATCTTTCCTGCTATTCCCTCGTTCCCCTCAACAATCAAAAAACAATCTTCTATCTAAAGTCTCGCAACAAAAATAGGCTTCTTGTTCATTACCTCCCGGACTCGAACAAGCTGAGCAAGGGAGATTTTACCATTGTTAGCGGCAACTAAGAGGCGCCGACCTCCTGGGGCGAGGTTCGCCGAGAAGTCCCCCGAGTCCCAGGTTTCCCTGGTCGGCCCCCTCCTCCATCATGCTTTTTCTTCCTATGTACCGCTTTTTCTCTTTTACTCAGCTTCTTACCTTGTCTTTATCTGCAGATCCAACAATTAACCAGGTCCCCCACTCTCTTCTCCGGGCTGCTCACATTCTGCTCGGGTATGAGTGATCCTATGATAGTTTCTTTGCAATTTCATCTTGGCATAATCTTGGAGACAGTCCAGGGGAGCCCATTAACCGTCCACTCCAGAGGAAGATTCCAGCCGTAAAGACGCCAAGATCTTCAAGCCGAGGTGGGACGATCAGTGCCCACTCTTCAGCCTCCTAGCAATCTTCTAGTCCGTAACCTACTGTCAAGTAGACTCCCCCTGGTTGAAGGCGAAGTCTTAGAAGGTCGTCTCAATCCAGCACTTCCTCCTCTTCCTATTCAAAGCAAGCTCCCGTCTTAGATATATCAGACATCTCCTCCTCTTCTTCGGATTTAGATAGACTGCTTTCCACCATGTCCAAGCGTAAAGCAAAGGACTTATTTAGCAACCTTGGCGATCTCCCTTCTTCTGAGGCAAGCAAGGTTTTCCTCCAAGAGCCCCTTTCAGTTCTTGGCAAAAGATCTGCGGACGATCCTTCCCCCGACCTTGGTCCGAGGAAGACGAAGGGTAAATCATCGGCACTGTTGGCCAATGATTCCGACCCGCTATCTGCTTGGTTGGAAGACACTTTGCCTCCTTTACCTCCTCAACCGAGCCCTTCTTTAGGGTGTAAAAGCTCGCCAAGCTCCCTTCGTGGGTCCCGGTCTTCTTTGGGTGAGGGAGTAACTAATTCCCTGTCGGTGGCGCTGCAGTTAGTAAAGTCTGTTCTTCTACCCTCAGATATGGGTTTGCACGGAATCTTGTCCGACCATGATCTGGTGTCTTCCAGTGTACAACACTGTCTCTTGGTTAGTTGGCATAACCTGTTTATCATATTTGATTGGATTGTTTCTTAGTTTTAACATCCTCCTTTTCTTTTCCTCAGGGACTTCAAAAGTGGTTTGTTGTGTCAGACCATATGGAAAAGAATCAGAAGTGGGTGGAAAGTCTCGAAATGGAGCTTGTTGCTTCTAAGGCTGCTAGGCGCCTGGTGGAGACCGCTGCCTCCTCCAAGGCCGTGAAGGTTAAGGAGGCTAAGGCCATTGCAACCACGAGCCACTTGGCTGCAAGCGAAATGGAACTCGAAGCCCTCCGTTACAAGGTCACTGAGATGCAGGATGCTATTAAGCAATCAAAGGATGCTGCGTTTGAGGAGGTTGAGGCAGTTTATCTTGATCAGGTTGAGTGGATGAAGACCCTCGTGTTCAAACGGGGGTATGATGTGGGCTTAAGTGATGATGGTGTCCCGGGAGATTCTTCCCTCTGGGCCAAGCACACAGTTCAGCCCGTCACCGCTCCAGCTCATCCATCGCTGGCTGAAACTCCTACCCAAGACCCTGTAGGAAGGTCCAGCTCACCTGTGGCTAGTGATAATGATGCTTCTTCTACTATCGATCTTGCCGTTTCTGCTCCTGATGTCCCCGAAGTTTTTTAGAGAATTGAAGAACTCTCCCCCTTTTCCTTTTGGTGTATTTTGGTTTTAACGAGTTGCCCGACCTGTGGGCCAGACATAATATCTCTTTGATGTTCTTTTTTTTTTATATACTTTTGAATAAAATACTCAACTCTTTGCATATCTTTTGTTAAATCCGCATTACCTATGCCTATTGCCACTGTCGGCTTTTGTCCAAACTCCCTTTAGACCAATGTTTGCATCGTCATGCCAAAACATTGATTAAAGGAAGATCAGTGCAGTAAACCTAATTTGGGACTCTTCCAGTTAGGATTTGTTTTCCTTTCGGCAAGAAGTAATGGGTCTGTTACTACCCTCAATTTTCATGCCTTAGCCTTATCATGGAGCGATTATCCCAGTAGGGTTTGGTTCCTACTGCTGGTTCTCACCCTTATATAAGTCATATGTAGTTTATTTATTGGCACAAGATCATAAAGCAACTTTCATAAATAAAATGAAAGATACAAAGGTGATAATTACTTGGATACAGAAGTTAAAAATAGAATTTCTTCAAATTTGCCATATTCTATGGTCTTAGTACTGCTTTTCCCTCGAGCGTTTCCAGGTGGTATGCTCCTATTCCTCCTACAGAGGTGACCCTGTAGGGTCCTTTCCAATTTGGTCCCAGTTTGCCATGGCTAGGGTTCTTATGGCCAGGGAGTACTCTTCTCAGGACCAAGTTTCCAAACTGAAAAGCTCTTATTCTGACTTTCTTCTGGAAGCTTCGTGGCAATTGCTGCTGGTAGGCTGCTAATTTGATTTGCACCCGTTCCCTTCACTCCTCGATCATGTCGAGCTGCTCAGCAATATTTTCCTTGTTTCGCTCATGGTTGTAAGCCTCTTTCCTTGTGGTCGGCAGTCCGACCTTTAGGGGGATCACCGCTTCCATTCCATATGCTAAGGAGAATGGGGCCTCCCCAGTAGACCTCCTTGGGGTTGTCGGTAAGCCTACAAGACACTAAGGAGTTCGTTCACCCACGCTTCTTTGGCGTCATCCAACCTTTTCTTTATATCATCTACCAAGGTTTTGTTGGAGCTTTCAGCTTGGCCATTACATTGTGGATAGACTAGGGTCGAGAAATGGTGACTGATGGTGAATCGCTCACATAGGTTCTTGAAAAATTTTCTTTCGAACTGCTTGCCATTATCCATTACTAATGCTCAAGGTATCCCAAATATGGTAATGATGTTTTCCATACGAATCCCTCAGCATCACTTTCCCCGATGTGGATCAAGGGTTCTACTTCTATCCACTTGGTAAAATAATCAGTAGCTAGTATGAGGAATCTGAAGTTACCTGCTGCTCTTGACATAGGCCCAACAATGTCGATCCCACATTTATGAAATGGCCAAGGACTCGTAATCGAATTCAGCTGCTCAGCTGGTTGATGGATATCTTTGTTGAAGCGTTGACATCTTTCTCACTCTTGGATGAACTGCACGGCATCTTTCTTCATGTACGACCACCAATAACCCTGTGACATAGCCCGATGGGCCAAACTCCGACTTCCAATATGACCCTCGCAGCATCCCTCGTGGATCTCTCATAGCAAGCTCGGAACATGGACTGGGTTGACGCACTTGAGGTACGGTCTTGATCAATATGACCACTGATAGAGCTTGTTGGCTGGCGACAACCAAAACCTTGCAGCCTTTCTTCTGATTTTCAAGCTTTCATTGAGGTCTTCCTGAAAAATACCATCCTTTAAGTATGCAATTATCGACGTCATCCACCTCAGAGTTTCATCCTCCAGATTGGCACACATGACTTGTTGCCCCACAATGCTCGGCTCTGCCTAGTAGTCGACGATATCTCTCTCCTCAGCTAGGATTTTACTGCAGTAGCCAAATTGGCCAGGCTATCGACATGCGAATTCTGCTCCCGACCGATCTGCTTCACCTTAACATTCCGTATTTCCTGGATCAAGCACTTTGCTTTGGAGACATATGCAGTCATTCGATCATCTTGAGCCCGTATCTTCCAGTCAGCTGGTTGGCGACCAACCGTGAGTCACCATGGACCGCCAATTTCCTAACTCCAAGTTCTTGAGCTATCCTGAGTTCAGATAATAATGCCTCATATTTTGCTTCGTTGTTCGATGCGTTAAACCCCATTGTGACAGCCTGTTCAGTTATTGCCCCTTCCGACATTATGAGTACCATGCCGGTGCCAGATCCTCGGGAGTTGGATGCTCCATCCCATACAGTTGCCACTGATGGTTGGTCCTTGTCCTGTGCATCTACCAATCTGACTCACTTTGCTCGGGTGTTTCCCTATGAGTAAACTCGGCTGTGAAGTTAGCCACCACCTAGCCCTTTATCGCGCTTCTGGGAACTATTTTGACGTCATGTTCGCTGAGCTCTATTACCCACTTCATTAGTCTCCCGGAAAGGTTGGCCTTTTGAAGAACTAACCGAAGTGGATGTTCAATCAGGACTTTGATGGTATGGGCCTGAAAGTGGTGCCTTAGCTTCTGAGATGCACACACCAGGGCCAAATTGAGCTTCTCAAGTGGCAGGTATCTCGTTTCGGCATCTAGCAGGGTTTTGCTAACGAAATAAATTGGCTAATGTTGCTTCCCCTACTCCCTCATTAGGGCTGCACCAACTGCGTGCTGAGATACTGCCAAGTACAACACTAGCTCTTCCCTAGGATTTGGAATGGAAAGGATAGGAGGGGAGCTCAAATATTGCTTAAGCTACGCGAGTGCTTTATCACATTTTTCGTCCCACACTTTCTCTGCCCTTTTCTTTAGGGCGAGAAACATTGTCGGCACCTGTTTGAACTCTTTGCTATAAAACGATTCAGGGCGGAGAGCATACCTTTCAACTTCTGTACTTCCTTCCTTGAACTGGGTTGCTCCACCCTTTGCACAGCTGCCACTTCGTCGGGATTGGCCTCTATCCCCCTCTGAGTTACAATGTATCCCAGGAATTTTCTTGAGCTAACCCCGAATGAACATTTTGAGGCATTCAGCTTCAGCTTGTATTTTCGTAGGATGTCGAACACCATCTTCAAGTCCTCCTCATGAGTGACCTTTTCCTTGCTTTTTACTACCATATCATCAACATAAGCTTCCACTGTCCTTCCAATCAAACCCTGAAATATTTTCGTAACCAACCTTTAGTATATTGCCCCCGCATTCTTAAGTCCAAAGGACATTCTTTTGTAACGGAAGGTCCCCATTGGCATTATGAATGCCATTTTTTCTTGATCAGCTTCCACCATTGCAATTTGGTGATCCGATATTCTTCCAAGAAGCTCATCCGTTCATGTCCCGCCGTGGAGTCCACCAGTTGATCAATTCTTGGAAGTGGGAAGCTATCCTTAGGACATGTTTTGTTCAGGTCGGTTAAGTCCACGTACACCATCCACTTCTTGTCCTTCTTTGGTACAACAACGGTACTGGACAACCATTCGGGGTAATGTTCCTCCAGAATGGCATCTGCTTCTAGTAGCTTGTAGACTTCTTCATTTACGGTTTCTTGGCAATTTGGGGCGAGCTTCCTCTACTTCTGCACCACTAGTTTGACTCTCGGATTCATGCCAAATTTATGGCTAATGACCTCAGGGTTAACTCCTGGCATCTCATGTGGGGCCCAAGCGAAAACATCAGTATTTTGGTTGAGGAGTCGAGTCAAGCTATCCTGCTCTTACTCAGTCATTGATTTTCTAATCATCCAATATTGCTCGGGAGATGGCACACCTCCCTTTTGAACTGCAATTTTTTTCAATTCCTCTACCTCCATACTGGTCTGGTCAGCCTGTTGATCATTGTCTTTTAACCGACCCAACTATAATTGCTATTTTTGGTCTGCGCCTCTACCCGAGCAATTGCTTTCTTCCTCCACCTCTCTCGCTTTCCATTTGATCGTGGCAATTAGGCAACTCCTGGAAACCACTTGGTCTCCCTTGATTTCCATTGTTCCTTTCAGTTTTGGAAAATAGATCCTTTAATGGTAAGTAGATAAAACTGCCTTCATCCGATGGATCCATGTCTATCCCAACTACACCAAAAATGGCAATTAGGAACGGCCTTGAACCGTTTCTAACGTGAATTGAAACGGTTTCAAACCGTTTCAAAAAATGGTGTTCTTAAAATATTGAAACAGACTTTATCCATTCCAAAATACTAAATTTGAAATGGATAACACCATTTCCAAAGTTTGAATTTCGGAACATTTCTAAACCGTTTCAATACTGTGCTACGACCGTTCCTGTTATTTATCTTGGAACAGTTATAAAAACCGTTCCAAAAGCGTTGTCAAACCGTTCCTATTTCAGAACCGTTCCAAATTTAGTGAGAACAGTTTATATCCATTTCTAATGAGTAAAAAAATATTAAAAAAAAAACGTTGTAGTTGCAAATTTTTAATATGCCACCGAAACAAATGCATTTTAAAAAAAGCTCATGTATTGTATCATTTACACCTATACACATTCATAGAAAAAAATCATCAAATGGTTCACAAAATCTAAAATTGAAATCATTAATAGACTAACTTGAACTTAAATATTAAATTTATAATATTTGAATATCCATACATCACACATCCACCTCATATAACCTTTTACTACTTTCATCCACTCCATTTCTGAAAAAAAAAAAAAAAAAAAAACCAAAGAGTCTATCCCATCACATTTGTTGTGGCTAACTTTCTCCAATGTTGTTTACTGCTAGCTAAGTCCAATTGTTATGGTAGAACAAGCCCTCCAATTAAGTTGTAGCATTCTTTACAACGAACTGCTTTTCTTGCATAAGTATTTTCTTTTGAGCATCCTCCTGAAGAAAGAATTCGAAAGAATGGAGAGTTAGTAATGAAATTAATTTTAATAGCCCTGGGAATCACATACCTATATGCACATGTAGTGGAAATAACATGAGTCAAGCAACCCAAATTCTCAAATCATCCAATCCAATAAAAGATCTCCAACTAAACCGCCCTAAATTAGGTAGAGTAGATAAGAATAGAATAGAAGAAGATGGATACTACTAGTACGAGTATGTTGAGAAACACCATTCGTAAAGTCAAATAATGAAGTGGAACATCAACAGTACAACATGTGCCTGTATTTGTGTGTGTGATGAGGAAAGATACAGAAAACTCATGGCCACATCAATGCATTCAGCATGAGAAACAATGAAACAATGTGCCATAAGAAAACCCATAGCCACTTCCTCATATTGTTGATTCCACTTGATGGGTGCCACAAGAGGGGGGAGACTAAACACATTTAATTGTTCATCCCCACCTTTTCTAGGCCTCATGTAGAAAGAATGCTCAAACAGGCAGTAGATTATCCATCCAATACCAAAAGATGGTTCGACCACTAATGGAGTAAAAACCCTCTGGTGTTCCTTCTTTTTCTCTTTAGAGATTGATACCATGTTTTTTGTGATTTTGACAGCTTTTTCAAGAGTGCAGACATTAAACTCCACCTCCCCATTAGATTATAGAGCGCGCCTTTCATTTCCATAGTTTCAGTTTCACTCATAGCTTTCCAAAATAAGAACTCGTTTTGCAAGTGAGCTTGAAATATCTGACGGAACTTTTACTACTAGTTCTGCAAGGATAAATAATCATAATTTACCTCCAAAGCTTGAACAACCATCTTTTGGCTCCCCTTGAAGGCAAGACCTAACTCCTTTTTTTACTGGAGCTATGATCAGTTTTCGAAAGAATTAACACTGCATGAATTATCTGTGAAATTGCACTCAATGGAAGTATGAAACCATCAATAAAATTGCTACAGCTTTGATGTCTGTAGACATGTGTGCAGATGCTGCCCATCCACACACTGATAAATGTGCTAGTATGGCATAGTTGGAAGGTGATCATTGTTGCAATCATAAGGTAGCAGGTTCAACTTGTGCCGTCATTAAAAAAAGAAAAAAAATAAAAAAATAAATTGATTGGTCCATTAGATTGATGTATTCGTTTGTGAGGGTCACACATAAAAACAATCTGGATGGTCGGGTGTTGACACCAAAAAAGTCACTATGTCTCCTCGACATCAAGAAGCCTCGTGAAGCTGCATCCTGTTACAAAACAGGCAAAGCTACTTCAAGCATCAGATCTTGTCAGAATTAGACAAAAATTGCAAGATCCTTCATGGCAGCTAAAAGAGGGGTACACCTGAGGTTTCGAGCCATTCCGACATCGGTTGGCCTAACTTCACTTCTCCGACAGCTAAACAAGCGCTCCTGGCGGCGACATCATCAAAGACACCAAAACTTTGATCAGAGCCTATGGATGACTCCGGAACGTCTCCAAAGGGCTCCATGCCAAATTTCAAGTCAAACCGACAACGTTTGACCCTCCATCATCGTTCGAGCAGTAAAATCAAGCCTCCCGGTGACGGGAACCACCGAAGCCATCGCTGATCAAACAAAGTACATGAGTGGCTTCAACATGCTTCCAAAAGGATGCACGTCAAATTTCAAGTCATTCCGACAACGTTTGACCAGGTTTTGATGCTCCGAAAGAAAATCAAGCCTATAGGCGGCGGAGCACCCCGGGATCATTACATCCAAATTGGAACTAATGGATCATCTCTACATGACTTCAATAGGCTCCCCGTCAAATTTCAGGTCAATCGGACATCGTTTGACCACATATCAAAGCTCGGCATTTTTCCCACAGCAAAATCAAGTCAAGCATTGATGGGACCCCAAACGGCTTCAAAACTCAAATAAAAGCCCATGGTTGGTCCTATCCACTGTTCAAGATGCTTCACCTCAATTTTTCAGGTCATTCCAACATCGTTTGACCTAATTTCGACTTTTGACGAAAAATCGGCTACAAAGTCTTCGGTTTTCCCGAAAAATAGGAAACTTTGTGCTCCGGTTTTCCACGGGTTCTCGTCAAGTTTTCTCTAAGAAAATCAATTCAATAATTGAGGAAAAATGTCAAGAGAAATACAAAAGAAAGAAGGAACAAAAAGGACAGAAAAACGGTCGAAAACGAAGCTCGGCGACCAAAAGGGCCAAAGCCCTATGGTCGCCAGCGACCTTGGCCCTATGGTCGCCAGCGACCCTGGCCCAAGGTCCCCGGCGACGCTGGGTGCATGGTCGCTGGCAACCCTGCAAATCCAGGTCGCCGGATTTCGCACCAAACGGCCCGTTTTCTGATCCTTTTCGCGTTTCGGGTGTTCCTGCCTTTGTGATTTTCTGAAAATCCAATCTTTGATGCTTGAAAACCACTGATCTTCACCGACATCTTGGATCCGCCGTCAAAAGCATGAAATCATCACCGATCGCTCCAAGATCGCGAACCGGCTGACCAAGAAAGTATACTTTCTGTCCGACCGATCGTGAAATCGACAAGACAGATGTCGCCGGCCCACCAACATCAATCAATGTCTGAAATTGCATCGTAATCCGACATCAAATAATATGTGGATCCACCTGTGATGATCACAAGAAGAATCTCAAAAGACACGGCGCGGCCCGCGACTCTTCATATGCCCTGGCGACCACTTAATGTCGTTAATTGACCCGTTTATAATAACTTAATGCGGTCATTAACCCATTATTTTGGACGGCCCAATCAGATTCAAGCATTTGGGAGTTACAAATCCAAGCAATCATGGTATTAAACCCATGAAACTCCTATCATCATGAAGATTAAAGGCGATTAAATGCCTACTACCCTTTATCAGCCAATCACAAGCCATGAAAAAGGAGTTACAAAATCAAAGAATAAAAACTTGTAACTCCTCATCAATTCTCTCATCATGGCCATCAATGCCCATCGACTTGAAATTCTGCACTTGCACACTTTTATTCTCCCGAAGAAATCCAGACGAAGTCCTGCTGCTCTGCTGCAAGAAACACCACAAGGTGATCAAAGTCCTTGGGGGGCCACGCCCCCCAAGGTCCCCTCCTTCTACAACATGGCCTAAACGCGGCTTTTCGGCCCATTTACTTGGTTTTTCATTAGATATAGGACCTCCTCTTGGTCCTTGTCCTTTAAAAAACTGAGGTTAGGAGCCAAGCGGAAGAATCAAAGCATCAAGCATTCTCATTTGAAGGACGATGGCGAAGTCCATACATGACTTGCAACCGTCGATCTCAACGTGTCCCCACAATCTCCTGAGAAGTTAGATTCCTTTTCTTCGTTTTCTATTGTAGTTTGTATTTTTTAAAGAGACAAAAAGAAATCACAATTCTTGTCTTTCATATTTGATGAGTTTTGTAAAATCGCATTTTCACGACAAAATCACCTTTTACGGCAAACAAACAAAAAAATGCCTCCTACGACATTCTCGAAAACAAACTTGTTTCTTTTCTTAATATTTATGCAATTTAAAAAGTTAGAAAGAAGGATTAATTTCCTTTCTACTTGTGAAGGTGAATCTCCGGATCATCACCATTCCAAATTCTAAGTAGAAAGTAAATCTGGCATATCCGTACAAAAATGTTGATACCCGCGTTTTCCCTTCTCCACCGAGACCCAGGCAAGCCCCCGGGGTGCGGAAGGAGAGGACGGAAAACCGAGGGTCCATCATCGGGAGAGATATATATACCTCCACTTCCCTGGGTTTTGAAAACTTTTCATGTGCAACAAGAGGGACACCACACTTTTCCTATTATACAGTATTGCCAAATCCATTAGTTATAAAGAGGCAACTAAATAAGATTATAATAACAAATTCATAAGATTTCCATTGCAAAGAAGAAAATTTGAGAGTTCTCAAACAGCTAAAGCCATTTAAAGTTAGAATTCTTTTATTGAAAATGTGAATCCTAACACACAAAAAAAAAAAAAAAAAAAAGGCTTCTGCCTAAGAGAAATGAACTCTTGTAAATTAGATAACTTTCAGCTTTTTAGATACCAACTTGTTTTCAGCGTTCCATCCTACATAGAGATTCAGAAATGGACAAGCAATGGTTGTGGTGATACGAAAGCAAAAATTAGAATGCAACATAAGTACATAACTCAAGTTCAAGGCTACAGAAAGTCAATTTTGATGAAAGCATGTTAAAAGGGGGTCCCATATATGAGAAGTACTTTCAGAAGGCAGAATTTAACTTAATAGATTGCTCTCCAGTCATTTAAGAATGGAAGAACAAAACCAAAAATAAGCAATCACTTAGATGATCTATTATTTCTATTTTTTACATCTTCTATAATCCATCATATGCCCAAGTTTGAAGATGATCATTTAGATGTTTCAGCTCTGCTGCCTTTTCTGCAGTAAGAGAGAGGTCCTTTTCAAGTTTCTCCTTGCAGAAATCCTTGAGCAAGTGATCAGCCCGATAACAAGTTCCAGTTTTCTCATCCTTAACCATAAGGTCTGTGAACTTGTCAACATAACATGAAGCCTTCAAAACAACTTTAGGTGTGACACAAGGACAATCCACTTCCAGCATGTTCTCCTCCAGGACGAAATACTGAAAAAAAAAAATTGAAACAACAGTTTAGCTACAAATTTGCATTCTGATACAAATGAAGAGCTAGATTTTGAAACAAAGTGTTTTATCAATAAATCCAGAACTATCGTCGTATCATCAAATGACAAAAAAGTGTTGATTCACTCATGAAGAATAGAGCTAGTGATTCTGCTGAATGTATTGCAATTTTAATGTTATTGTTTAGAGACCAAAGGGCAATAAAAGATTGTTGCAAAATACTTTGAACACTAGTTATTATAGAGTATGAACACCAATAGTCAATTCAAGTTAAAAAAAAAAATTGAACTTACACCACCAGATTTTATAGAATTCAGATTTGCATACTGCAATACAAGTCTTACTTCTCCAGCAAATTTGCAATATATCTAGCCCCTGAGTTAGCATAGATACAAAAGTATAAGTGATTCCAAAAAGGGGTTTTCTTACTCTATGGCTTACTTGCCACTTTTACTCTTCAACGTCCATGCGGCATTGTCATAACCTTAGGAGAGGATTTTTTGAAGTACTGCCTGCCAAGGCAGATTTCAGTACACTTCCAGTTGGAATTACCCAGACGGAGCAACAGCAACAATAGTTGCAGTTTCAAACTAGATGCTCCTGCAAATAAATATATCTTAGAATCATAATAATCAATAAAAATTTCAGCAACTAATTTAACTGAGAAACAAACCCATGATGCACACTAGATGAAATTTACTCTTCATGAACTCAATTTACAGGGGGGAAGAACCAACAGGTAGCATAAATCATAACTCGACTGCAAAGAATGAGAAAATTAGCCAACAACCACATGTGATCCAATTTCAAAATCGTGTGCAAATGTCTCCTCCCAAATCATTTTAGAATGCAAATGAGTAGAATAACAAATGTCTCCTCCCAAATGTCCCCTTCAAAATACAAGAAAAAGAACATCAAAACACGAAAACAATTTGCTTATAAGAATAGCCATATCACATTTTGAATGAGAATCACTTATATTTAAAAAACATGAGTCACAACAACTTAGCATGGATTGAAGAAATAGAAAAAACAAGAATAACAGAAACACTTACATGTGAGAGCCCACGACTTTGTTCACAAAGCTTCACTGAAAAAGATAAAAATAGGAAAAACACAGAAAACAAAAATAGCATAAATCTGACTATAATTTAATGAATTCAAAAGTAACTTTAGATCATATGTTAGTCCCATTTCAATAGTGTACGTCACTATTAATCCTTCAAAATACAATTGAGAAACTACATAGACAAGTGATTGAAATCAAGTTAACAAAAGACTCCATAGACAAACAAGAACAAATAGCACAGATCGTCATACTATAGACAATCTAAGCTTAACAAAATGCCCTTTAAGCCATCTAGTCAATTTAGTAAAGGCAATAGGCCATGCTACAAAGGACCCATTCCCAACTTCCCCCAAAGTGGAATGATAACCATCAGGATAAGGTAGGTCAACATCTCCTTTCTCTTGTATGCATCTTTCGAAAGAACTTTAGAATGAATAAGTTGGGTCCCATTCCCAATATGAGCTCGTCCGATAGCAACGACCTCTTGACGCCAAGAGAACAATTTGCACGGATGCAGTCTCATTGAATGTACGTTGCTTTCTAATGTGTTAGATACCGCAATCGAGTCTCTTATTTTTGGTGGGAACGAAGCGTCCGCTTGGGATCTCGAAGGCAATTGCTGTTGTAATATCCAATTTGAAAGCATCTGTTATTCTTTCAATACATCTTTCTTAAAAGTATAATAATATGAAAATCTTTAAAATTTTCAATAATTTCAATTGATCTTTACCTTAATCATTTGTTTTATACCACCAAGTTCTTCGAAAATGCACTTTACTTGGTCTTTCAAATCCTTAATTTCATTTGATTGCACAGTAGTTTTCTTATCTTTGGTGGCTAGTTTCTCAAGCGCTGGAGTGGACAATACAATTTGAGTTCTTGATACGATATTACAAACACCACGAACACGACCCTTGGTATCAACACCAAAATACCTTGGCCAATGGATCATTGAGGATGTCATGGGAATCTACCCCATTATGCATAGAAGGTAAGTCTTCTATTTTTTCCTGTCAAAATATAAACATTCATATAAGTAAACTTTTATGATATTTTATATAATATTGACAAAAGTATAGGACAACGAACTCATTATATGTGAAGACATGCTACTAGGGATAGATCCGTCTTTCCGTTTACGCACTTTTATCTAGACTTCAGCCCTAGTAGGCGGGGGGTCATCCTCCTTCCTTTGTTGTTTCTATATTTGCACAAATTTCACTTGATAGTTCAATTTTGAGATAAAATGCAATCTGCACATTTATATTATATAAAAATGCCAATACTTACCAATACTTACCATTTTCTTCTCCAGTCTCGCGTGGCCATACCTGCCACTAGTATGGTAAATTTTCAATTTCTTCCTTACATCCATATTCTTTTTTCGTTGCTCTATTGTTTTAGGGTCCATATTGTGTTGGAAAAATGCTTCCCAGTGTTCAAGTCGAACTTCTGGAGGACGATTATTCAACCTAGCCTCATGAGTTGTATGAGGATCAAGGTACTTTACCCTCAAACTTGTCTTGTACTTCCGCATTGCCTCAGACATGCTCGTAAAGCATTTATCTTTATACGACTGGGGAACAATATAATCCTCCTGAAAAGAAAATATATCTTTTTAGGCTCAAGATCTAAATAGATGATGTTATAAATATTGCAACCATTTCAAGTGGAGATATGTTAAGATTTCATACTTGGAGCCGCTTCCAGAGTTCATCCTTCTTTTCTTGAGGCACCACCCGCCAGTCCTTAAAGGAAATGGGAACAATGGTGCGAACCAAATCTCCACACTTTGATGACATCTTGGTTGAGTGATCACCCACAGGTAAGCCAAATGCATTTATGGTAATCACTCACTTTTGTTTTGACAAAGATGTGGTTTCTAACAAGTAGAAATCGCATGTTATATTCAATAACGTGGAAGTTTCTAATACTTTCTAGATTCATATTTGAAATTAAACTTATTTTCATAAATAAGAAACTAGCACACAAACAACCATGAAAGCTTAAGTGGGTTGAAAGCTTTGCTTATGTCAGGTTGGGGTCGGGCAAACTAGTCCTAGAACAGCACACTTAAAAATGGAAGCTAATTTCCAGGCCCCAATCCACTTCAAATTGGAAACTTCAAATTTGTTTAACCATTATCAACTTGGTTAACCAAATTCTTAAGAAAGGATTATACATTCCTCTTAATATATGGGGAGAGGTATTTTACTTGATAGTTCAATTTTGTGTAAATGCTTAGATTTTTCTTTAGTAACAACTTAAAATATAAATTTACTTTTAAAACGACTTCGTACCTGCATTCGAGGAACTTGCAATGTGATCCTCCGCCATTTAAACACCTATGTCTCAAATGACATGATAACACTTAGCATACTCAATCCATAGGCATCAACAAACAATAAAATGGACAAAGAAAAAGTGGTAACATTCTCAGGCATAGTAAAACATGAGTATAATTAGAACAACATAGACATCATAAGTGGCCATAGGTATGAGCATTATCAAGTGTCCACAATATGTCCTTGTACAATTCAGGCATCATAAGCCTAGCCATGAGAGTAAGCATAAAGTATATATTTCACATTATCAAAAAGTGGACAAAACCATCAATCGAAAAATGTTTGAAATTCACAACTGTTGCATGTCCATCTCTATAATTCATACTCAATTTCTTTAAGTACATTTTTTTAATTTGCATTTTCACCATCAAAGGAAGAAAACAAATTAGGATCTTCAAGTGCATCAACTTCTTTTTTTAAACTCTTTGGGGCCATTAGAACAACAGACCAACCAGGCCTTGTTTGATCTTTGGAGTAGAATACTTGACTTCCTTGACATGCTAATATGAATGGCTCATCTCCTTCCTTATCAATTCCTTTACGTTTCTCCATGTTCACCATTGTCAAGTTTGTCTTAGGATCAACAATGCACCCATTGGTCCTGTCCTCTACTTTGAACCAATCACAATAAAACATTGTTTGACGAAAATCAATATAATCCAACTCGATTATCTGCTTCAAAACTCCATAATAAGTGGTAACATTTTCCTTGTACTTCTTATCCTTAACGCTTGACCTGTATAATGTTATGGCATTGCATGAGACCCCGCTATTTTGTGTTGACTTATTAGTCTCATAATCTCTTGGAGAGAATGCAAACCCATTGACACGATATTTATTGTAATATCTTGCCCTAAACATTGGGCCATCTGCAAGTCGTTTTAGAGTCTTCTCACCCTCGACAGATTCCATTTGCATATAAAAAACAAGGGAATTCACAATTCTCGGGATATATAAATGGGCATATTATACAATACCCAAATTTTAATGGTTAATTAAAATAATACCTCCTTCCACAACCAGCTGGTGAAATCAAGCTCATTTTTCCTAGACATGCTGCCTTTCTTTTTTTGTCCATTTGAAGTGATTGTTTTTAAATACATTTTATATTTCCTGTATCAATAACAAACACATTACTATGTATATCTACTAGCAACAAAGGCCCGGGCTTAAAATAAAGATATGTTAAAATTTAAGATTTCTTTGAAATATTGTTAAGTTAAAATAAATATAAAATAAAGTAAATTTACATAACTTGATGACCCCTTGAATTTAAAGGCATTAACCATTACGATCATCTCATTTATGGATATATTATACCATTGATGATTGAAAATATAAGAAAAAGAAAACAAACCGGATGGATCTACATTTACTAAAAAGAATCAAAAGGAACAGATAAAAAAATTAACGTGTTTGATCCATTAGTGGCGGCCACCCTTGAAATGTTTTTAATGTGTGGGACCCACTGATGGCTCTTCATCCAAAGAAGAAAAAAATGGAGGATAAGAAGAAAGGAAATAGAAATCAAATGATTTCATCCTCAATAGGCCACACACCACATATGGATTTATGGTGATCGAATAGTTGGCCCCCACAAATGATTGATAGTATAAGAAAAAAAATTTGAAAGAGAGGGGGGCTGAACAAGTGTAAGAGAAGAAAAAAAAACCTAAAAGATGTACATTGAATGGGATGAGTGTACGTGGATATAGATATGAGTCGTCATAGTATGTTTCTAATAGTTCTAACTCATGCACACACATCACATCCTAACAATTATCAAAGAAATTAAGCTTGTGTATGATACCAACCAAGTCTGATCTGATTGCCCGCTACCAATACATATTGACCTAGAAAACTAATATCTATGCATAATTCATGAGTGGGTCCCACTGCAGAAATAAGTTAAATGTGTGTGGCCCACTAATTGATATGCATCCATTAAGAAACCAGACAACGGCCAACAGGCATGCCTCCCTCCATTAGTGGGGCCCACTATTAGAAAAAAGGGTTAAGAGAAAGCCATTGGGATTTCATCCAATACTGGAGTCCAATCTTGAAATATATTTAATACGATTGGTGCCCATTGGATCCATCCATTTAGGGAAAAAAACTGAAAGGAGAGTAAATGAGCAATAGTTTGGATTTCATTCATCGGTAGGGCCCACAAAACATATTTAATATGGGATCTATTGATGATTGAAAATCTAAGGAAAAGAAAACAAACCAACTATAAAGACTTGCTTATAATTTGGATAATAGCAAGAAATAGGACTCAAATTCAAACATTCATAAAAATCTCTTATGAGAGAGGTTTTAGGAGAGAAAGAGTAGCCTAAAGTGAGGTGGCACCTTAAAATAATGTGGGTTTTTTGTGCATATTTCTTTGAAAGGAGAGACTTTTTAGGGATGAGGTGGCACCCCTCATAGCCCACCTCCCCCTTTGCTTTAATATATATAATGTATGTCATAACTAATAACAAAACCTTGCATGTTATTTTTGAAACTTAATCTACTTACTCTTTCCAGTCCGCAATTCCACCGTAGCTATCCAGAACCCATCTATGTACTTGTTGATGCTGTACGTTAGTTAGGTTTATAAATTTGCCTTTATCCAATGGCTCTTCATCGCACTCACCGTCATCATCTAGGAACCTTTGACGTATCCTCTTGTGACCACCTCTATCACCATCTGGCATGTACTCCATACAGTACAAAATAGATTCCTCTACAATGTATCGTTTTGCAATGCAGCCTTCAGGGTGTGCCGTATTCTTTACGTATCCTTTATAGATCTTCATTAACCTGTGGAGGGGTTTCAAATTAACATTATGTTATACCATTGAGAAGGCATTTTCAGAGTTAGCTATTTACCGTTCAAAAGGATACATCCAGCGAAATCTAACCGGACCACAAGCTAATGCCTCATTTGCTAGATGCACCATGAGGTGAATGCTAATTACAAAGAATGAAGGTGGAAAGAACTTCTCTAAAATGCACAATAAGTCGTTCTTTGACTGCAATGATATTATCTGCACAAATTGTCATTGAGCACAACATGTTGAAGAAGCTACAAATTTGTTGAGTTGCACCCTTCAGCGCCTTATGCTTTGAGAAGGCATGTTTTAGCAGAACAGGTAATAATTGTTGCATTATGACATGATAATCATGTGACTTAAGCCCTTTATTTTAAGGTTTGTAAGTTCACTAGATGTCTAAATCTCGAACTATACCTTGTTGGAGACTTCAAGTCATGTAAAGTACGACAGAACAATTCGTTCTCCTCACGACTTAGAGTAAATGGTGCCTTTGGTTTGATAGTTCTACCATCCGACTCTTGTAACTATAGTTCTTTCCTAATGTTCATTCTTTTCAAGTCCTCACGTACATTTATACCATCCTTCGTTTTATCTTTAATGTCTAATTAAGATTGTCGTTAAAATATGGTCACCAACATTCTTCACAACATGCATTACATCTATGTTATGACAAACTGGCAAGTCCTATTGAAGCATTTTAATAATGAGTTGTTTTTGTCTATTCATTAAAATGAGATTTATATAGAATTAAAATGTCAAATTAAGCAAATCACCTTCCAATATAGCAAGTCGAATAGAGTTGATTTCTTGTACTAGGCAATTATATTATCAGCAGATTCATCACCATAACTTTTTCGTTTCTTCTCTTTTGATTTACCGATTTCCATCTGAATTCCCAATACCTTGGCTTCAACTTCTGAACCACTCAATCAATGAGGAGGTCTTCCTTTTTCTAATTTATTGTTGAAAGCAGCCTTCTGGGTCCTGAAAACGTGATCAATAGGATGGAATTTTCTAGTACCTTGATAGGAGTACTTCTTTCCGCTCTTAAGACGTTCAGCAACTGTTCCCTCGGCACAAATAGGGCAAGCGTATTGTACATGTGTTACACAACCTGATAAACTCCCAAATACAGGAAATCATGAATTCACCACATCAACATAGCTTTCATATTAAAAATGGTCTTTGAATGAGAATCATATGTTGGCACTCCATTAAGCCATAACTTTTTCAACTCATCAACCAATGGTCGTAGGTAAACATCAATGTCTTTACTTGGTGCTTTTGGACTAGGTATCAGTATTGTCAACATTGAAAATTCTCTTTTCATGCACATCGAAGTGGGCAGATTGTAAGGTACTATAATGATAGGCCAGCAACTATAAATGCTACTGAGGTGTCCAAAAGGATTAAACCCATCTGTTGCAAGTCCTAAACGAACATTACGACGTTCCTCATGTATTTACTACCATCCAACTCGATGAATCTGATGGATGTCGCATGATACTACTATATTCTTTCGGTCGAGAATGCCAAGTCATTTGCTCTGCGATCCATGGTACACTACAAAACAAAGTAGAAAAATAATGTGTGATTATTTCTTGTACCCAGTGGCAAATAGGGTGTCTTGAAATCTACATTTAACCTTGAAAACTAACCTGTATAGCCTCTGCAACCTTGGTGTCAAAGGAAAATACCTCAAAGCTTTTACTGGAATTTTAAGATTTTTTTTTTTTTTTGCTAAGTAATCTGACCTCCTTCTAGATGTGTGACAAATCGGATAATTTTGTCTACCTTTATACTCTTTCCAATACAAAATACAATCATTCGGGCATGCATGAATGGATTCATAGGTCATACTAAGTGAAGTGATTATCTTCTTAGCTTGATATGTGCTTTCTGGTAACGTATTTCCTACCAGTAGGAACTTCTTCACCAATTGAAGGAGATCATTGAAGCCATTGTCCGACCAACCATTTTGGGCCTTTAAACTGTATAACCCAACAGTTGATGACAATTTAGTGAATTCCATTGGACAAGAAGGATACAAAGATTGTCTTGCATCATCAAATAAAGATTTATATCTTCTTGCTTCATGGTCTTCATGCCCTTGATACTTTGGCGAGTGATCTTTTGATTCTCCATTCCTTATAAGATCGTCCATGAGAGAATCGGCATGTTCGCCAATTCTCCCAAACACATCATTTACAAGTTCCTCCATTCTAGGATACACATCATTGTGTTGATCACCAAACTTCAATAATGATGGTTTTTCATTCGTCGTTGCTAAACGTTCTCCATGAAAACACCAATGTGTATCTGACTGATCAATACCGTTAATGAGCAAATGCTCATGAATCAATGAAAGGGCGATCATTCCATGCCCATTTCGACATTTAACACATGGACATGGAAAATGATTATGTCTAGCGCCTTTTTTCTTTATAAACTCAATGAAATCCACAATTCCATCCAAATACTATGGACTTAATCTATGTTTGGACATCCATGCTTTGTTACACGGTGACGTCATTCTGTAATCAATGAGATAACATATTATTATCTATGAAGCATGGTCACAAATGTTCTTGATCAACTAATCAAGATAACACAAAGATTCTACACATTCAAAATCATTCAAGATAACAAAGAAATTCTTGATCAACTAATCAATCAACAATTTTTCTAAAAGCAACAATTACTCTAGTAAATTGAATCCTCATAAAATGCATCACAATAACCCATTTAACTCGCACCCCTAGATAATCCAGGTGATTAGCTATACCTTTAGAGAATAAAAATAAAATAAGGAACTCATCAAATTACAGTATAGCTAGATAGAGTATAACAAAGAATTATATAACGATGAAAATTCATACCCAATTTTGGAGATTTCTCACGCACTAACTCCTCAAAAACTAGTTGATCAACCTAAAGAAAGAAAAAAAAAGTCTAAAATAAGAAGTCTTAACTTTCTTTAGTTCAATGTACAAAATTCAGGAAATCGTTTCACGTGTTGAGTGAAGGTTGAGGAACGCTGGCTAATGTACTTTAGTTCTCGTTCTTTTCTGTCGACAGGGCCCATAATTTTTTTATGTTGAAACGGCTTTTAGAGTTGGGAGGGCTTGGGACCTTATTTGATTAGGGAGGGCTACTACCCGTTTCAACTGTTCGTTTCTATTTTACGTTTTTGTGTAGTGATAGCTAAACATGAAGCTAAGATGAAACTTATAAGACTTGTTTTTACATAGAACAACTCACTCGTACACTCAATACTATGAGCTTATGTAATACTTTTAGGTATCCACATGAAAAGCAAACTAACTAACTAACAACAATAACTTTAGGAAAGTGAAAAATAATAAGATTTATGCATTATTCTAAGTAGGACTACACTAGGGCTTGTCAATACCTTCCTTTATGTCTTGACATGTTCTAATGACTTTAAGTAACATGTGAACTGTCAAAATGAATGAGTAGACAATAATGACCAAAAATCTTATTAAAAAAAAAAAAAAAAAACTGCAATGTGATATATTCTAGTCTAGAACTAAACTATTCAGACCATAGCAACTTAACAAAATTCTGAGCCTAGAATTTGTCACTAAACTTCTCTGTAAAGTTTGCAGCTGATATAGAAATATCACATAGTAAAGCGACCTGAGTCCTACGAGAGGAACCATAAAAAAAAAAAAAAAAATGATGTGCAGAAGACTAACAGCAGAACCCATGCTTTTGTGACCAATGATTTGGGCGGTCCCCTTAGCCTAAAGAATTTGCAGACTTTAGATACATTCAATGAGAAAAGGGAACGAGAGTCATGATCAATTCATTTTATATATTCACCTATATTACATGGTTGCTCTCATAGATTCTTGTCTAGAAAAACTTTCATCTTGTTAGGCTTGTTTGTTTTCATAGGATTGAGTTGGTCTAGATTGCCTGTTTGTTTTCATAGGATTGAATTGGTACAGCTTGATGGTAAAATAAGTTCCAGAGGAATATTAAAAAAGGGTTGGAGTCAAGGAAATAAGGTGGGTCAAGCTTTTGTAATACTTGAGTACCTCAGGCCATAGCCAATCTCCTTAATTTGTACATCCTTGTGTTTGGGATTAATTGGCGGAATTTGGGTACTTCAGGCCCTAGCAGCACCAATCCTGAATTTGCACATGCTTGTATTTGAGCAAAATTGGACAAACTTGGGTAGGCGTTAGCCGAACCAATCCTTAATTTTCCTCATGCTTTAATATCCACGCCAAACTATAAGGTGTTTTTTATTCTAAGAAATTGAGGAATTTTTGTCTTGTCTACAGAATTTTGAATGCCTTCACAATAGCAAGACCCGCCCCCATTCTTCCACGAATCCAGATCTCTTGGAAGAATTTTTTTTTTTATATATATATAAACAATAAAATCCCACAAAACAGACACAAAACTACCTTCATCAATGGTGACACTTAATCTCTCTAATTAAAACCTAAAAAATCAACTACAAGAAAATGAAAAGAGGATTTCCACACTCAAACAATCGTTTAGAGAAACAGATCAAGGAATTAGTAAGAGAAGAAGAGATGAACATACCTAATGCATCCAAAATCACCTGTCTTTAGAGACCCATCTGTTCATTGAATCTAGATCACGAGTAGTTGGTCCTTTGTGGGTTTTATTATTTTGCTTTCTAATATGATCCTGGTTTAGCATGACATAAAATAGGTCAGAGTCTTATCCTCAAGATTTTTGACCTAACTTTTCATAATCCATTATCTAGATTCTAAATAGATTAAGGATTGAAACATTGAGCCTATCATACTAGCAACTTGAATTCGTAGATCTGGTCCGCTGATGTACTAAAAAAGTTTGGATATATGGTTAACAGATATAAGCAGGATTATTGCCATGAGATAAGCCCCGACTAATACTGACCGAAGCAGGATCTTTCACATGAGATGAACCATGACCCACGAATTGGGGATCATCTAATCACCTTAACTCTTGATATAAAGCATCAAAGCCAAAATACAAAAGCTTCACAAGATTGTAGTATCAATTTCATGATTACAAAGAGCATTGAAAGTTCAGATCTAGGAAAAAAAAGGAGAACAAGAAAGATTACCTTTCTGCTAAAGCTAAATTCAGACCATCATAGCAGAGCAAGGGAAGGAAAAGCCGATTAGAAGAGTTGCTTTCACTGCTTTGGCAAGAAAGAAAATAAGATGATTTTGTTTGAGGAAGAAATTTCCAAAAACCCTAAAAACGAAGACAATACAAAAAAAAAAAAAAAAAAAAAAGTAGAACGAAACTTCCAAAAAAACCCCAATCGCAAATGTATGAAGCAAAAATGAAAGATTCAGTTCGGATTAAGTAACCAAAACTCAATAAAACACAAACAAACTAAGAAAAATCGAAATCTAAGCCTAAAAATGAGAACAACACAAACAAAGAAGAAGAGAACATCATTAGATGGAATATACACAGAATGAGAAAGATCAAACCACAAAACCTTTGAAAACCCAACAGATCTGAGCATAAACGAAGGAAGAGTAATGAGAAAACAGGCAA
Organism: Umbellularia californica; assembly: GCA_028538565.1. Taxonomy (NCBI): domain Eukaryota; kingdom Viridiplantae; phylum Streptophyta; class Magnoliopsida; order Laurales; family Lauraceae; genus Umbellularia; species Umbellularia californica. The sequence goes on from JAPQWN010000007.1 coordinate 23,701,557, forward strand.
GAGAGCAACTCAAACCCTTCTTCTCCGATCGTTGTTGTGCACCCACAGAAGCTCGTCTTTCTCTATTTGACCTTCTCCAGTACGCAGAACCTAAGAGCAATGCCCAAATCCTCTCAGTTTTTTCGAACCTGAGAGCAGTCTGGAATCCTCTAGATCCTCTTCTCCACTACTCCTCAAAGAGAACGTCGGATTCGTCGGAAGGGAATGAGGTATGAGGATTTGGGCGTGTAGGGAATGGGGTAAAAAGGTTTTGGGCATGCTTTAGAAGATTGGCGCGAAGGAAATAAAGTATGGAGGGAACGATGCCTATAGGGTTTTTTTTTCCATTTGAAACGGCTTTTTCCTCTTTGAGTGGTTTGAGATTGCCTCAAAATAGAAACAGCCGAAGGTCATTTCAAACCACCGTTTTTTATCTCTATTTTTGGCGTAGTGCCATAATGGCATTGTTGGGGGACAGTACGTCGACCATGAGGAACTCCACATCCAGGTGAATGGGCCCTGCTCCGACCACCACAGTGATGAGACCCATCGGGTGTACAGCTTGCCCGATCGAAGTTGGTCTCAAATCTGACCATTTTAAACCGAGCTTGTCAAACAGATCGGCGTACATGATTTCCGATGAGCTCCCTAGATTAATCAACATTCTTCGGACATTGTACCCTTGCACTCGCAGAGTTAGTACTAACGCATCATTTTGAGGTTGGACCACATCTCGGAGATCCTCATTTGTGAACGAGATCTCCTCTTTTTTTCGTCCCACTTCATTGACAATGCTTGGATTGACCGTCATCTGATACACCTCTTTCAGGTGAGCGACTATCTTCCTCTGGTTTCTGACAGATCGAGTCGTTACCTCCGAGAGGTTGATTGCCCCATGCACTACATCTATCACCCCAACAAGATTTTCCTTTTCTTGGTCGCCCCTCAACTCTTTCCAAGCCGAGTTGCATGGGCATTTTTCGACCGTGAATCCTCCACATATTCTTTTAGGTCTCCTTCTTTTACGAGGTCCTCCAAGTGCTGTTTGACATTTTGCAGTTCTCTGTTTGGTGCATGTGCTCCCTGTGGTAACAACACCATCGGCGCCCTGGGTCACTGATCATCTTTGAATGTCTCCTGAAGTACGGTTTATCCTTGATCTGGGTTAGGATCTTGTAGAATGGATCCTTGAAGATGGTGAATATTCCTTCATAAGCTAATCTTGTGGGTTCAGCTCGGGTTGCTCTTTGCTCTGACCCTTCCCCGAATTCTCTTCTTCTTTTCTCCTGTTTCCTTCCTCTGTTGGGCGAGCCCATCTTGGTTATGTTGTCTCCATGTCTTCTTCCAACTTAATAATCTCCTCAATTCGCTCCATCAGCTCTCCTTGGCCAGTAGGAGAGCGTTTAGTCAGTGATTAGAGAAGCTGGCTCTCTTTTGGCAATCCGAGCTTGAAAATCGCCACTGCCACTTGCTCATTGTTCCCTTCTACTTCATTATAGAGTAGCCAGTAATGAGTGCTAAAATCTTTTAAGCTCTCCGAGCTTTTCTTCTTGAGAGATAACAGTGCCCTAACATCCTTTGACTGCTTAGAATTCGTCATGAATAGTGTGACGAAAGCCCTAGCAAGCTCCTGAAAGCTGTAGATCGATCTTGGTTCCAGGCGGGAGAACTACTTTAAGTTGAGGTCCCCCATGCTCGAAGGGAACACCTTACTACATAAGCGGTTCATTCCATAGCCACAGCGCCATGGAATGCTGGAAGTGTTGGACATGGTCTGCAGGATCTGAGGTCCCGTCATAGACCCTTAGTTTACGAATCATAAACAGCCGAGGTGGGTCCGCCTTTTCTATCTCTTCCGAAAATGGAGATTCGAAATTTTGAGTGTTCCTTAAGCACCTTGCTATGGTCGGATTTTCTAGTGGGAGCTTTCGGTCAGTCAGCGCCCTCTCTATTAGAGCTTGGACAACTTTCTCGGCAAGACCCTGCTGAGGGGCTGTCCTCCTTGGGGGTGCATCGCTCCTTGTACTTCGTGTTCGGGCTTTAGCATTTCCTTCTATCCGTGGTCGGGAGCTGGAAATTTTGCTTCCCTCGTCACCTGTCCTAGTTGTCATATGGGTGTGTTGAGGCCTCAATCCAGAGCACTGATTCCTTAGTTGCAGCACCGTTGTCCGTCCTCGGTGTCCCCTCTCCTGTGCTTTAAGAGTATCTTTCGGGCTAAAGGAACGTCTTCTTTCTTTTTTTGCTTTCTCCAACTCCTGCAATAGACAATTAATTTTCTCTTGCTGTCGCTTGACTCCTTAAGCCATGTCCCAAATGGCATCTCTGCAGGTTTGTTCGAGCCGGTCATATGTATTACGTGGTGGGCTTCGCCTTAAGGGTCCATTACTCTGTCTTTAATGCGTTTCTTCTTGCAATATTTCTACAGAGGGTGAAATAGCCGCTCGGCTCGGGCCTATGCAGTGAACTTCCGATCGAACCCACTCCTTCCCTTCTCCGGACGGAATGGCACGATCACTCTCCGTGCATGGGACGTACTCGAAGTCTACCGCATTTGAGTGATTGGTCAGGGGGTCCTTGCCCAACTCTTTGCGCTGCCCTATGGTTCGCGCTTCCTTTACCTGAGGCAGAGGCTGTTTCGTTGAGTGCTGTGATCCCGGATTTTGTTCCTGGTCTGACATTATCCTTAGCAAAGCGGAGCGTGAGTAAATTTTACCCCCCCCCCCCCTGCTTCCCACAAACGGCGCCAATTGTAAGGTCAATTTCAGAGAGAAAAACAAGATGGAACAACCTTACTTCTCTATTTGGTGCTTTCTCTTCTTCTCCTAGCGGGACCACCTTTTTTGAACGAAATCCCTGTTTAAGAGAAACAAACACAGTGAAAATCGATCGGTTGGCCCGATCGAAATTTCTCCAATGCTAAAGTTAGAATCTAATTGCCTTATTATCAATTTTCCCCTTTTTATCCTGTTTTACCTGGATTCCCGGATCCCCTCTAACCTGAGAATTAACCGTCGGTCATGGCGAATGAGGCCTTAGTGTTTCTGTTCGTGTCTTCCATCGTGAGAGGAGTGCCTCGCCCCACTCCGTATCTCACTCCTCTAGTCCCGCCAGCTGCCCCCTGTTTCTCCATTTCTTGCATCGGGTTGTTTGGGTTAGCCTGGGCCTATTTCGCAGATTGGGCTAGGATTAGTTTGAGTCTGGATTCGTTTCACAGGTTGGACCGACCTTGATCTGAGCCCTGACTGGTTCTGCAGGTCGGGTTGGTTTTGACCCAAACCTGGCTCGAATTCGGAGCCCTTACAATTAATTATTATTATTATTATTATTATTATTATTATTATTTGCATACAATCATCCCTTTTCCATTAATAAAGTGGCCAACCATAGTAACCATCGGTTAAACATGTCTTAAAGCTAATATCAGAAAAGCGACTTTTGGTTACGTTATGATTTTAAATTGTGGTATTGTACATGGATGCAGTTGCTTGTCAATGAACTAAATTTGTTTGTTCAAAACGTGGCTGAAACGAGTGCGATCCTAGTCGCTTTGGGAAAGACTAAAGGAAAAGGGCTTCGAAAGGGTGCACATGATGATGGATGCCAAAGAAGTTATTTTGAAGGAAGATGATAATTGGTCTATTAGGCCTATATTTCAGACATTAAAGGATTAACCTCCTTATTTAATTATGTGCATTTGTCTTTTATCCCTAGGAGTTTAAAAGGTCAAGCTCATAAGCTTGCTAAACTTTGTTTTACTATTAATCAGGATATTGTACTAGGGGTGGGGCGTTGGCTTTGTTGCGTGCTTTCTTTTGTTGTTGTTTCCTTTTGTTGGTTTTATTATAAGTTTATTTACCAAAAAATAAGTCATATTTATCAAAATCAATATATATTTTTCTAAAATAGAAAGGACAAAAGTACTGTTACTTAAATTGGCTTATGGTAAATACAAAACTACCAACTTTTTCACTGAATTTAAATGAAAACTTGTCCGAAGTGGGGGTGTTCATATATAGGTCGGGTAGCCCCGAGACCAGCCTGTATTGGATGGATTTGGACTAATTTTTCAGCCCATGGATTGCACCTAGGGCTTTCTGGCCTGATTATTTAATGGTCTGGGCCTAGGCCTATAATCCTACAACCCAAAATGCAGCCTAACATATTTAACACAAAGGGCGTATATATTTTGTAACTCAGTCTCAAGGGCAGGATCTAGCCTAAACTTTAGAAGAACTGATAACTAAAGTCGATTGTGATTATAAAAGCTTTTGCCCAAATTGACCAAGCCCATGAGCATCCGAAGTTAGAAATAGTCAAATGAGTTTTTATAGTCCTTCACCAATTGTCAAGGTAATATAAGTGACTGTATGTAAAAATCGAAAATAGAGGTGAATATCTAGGTTCAAGTTTTAGGCCTGTGGACTGTATCTGCTTGAATATCATAGTTTGAAATGATCTATTGAACCTTTGGTCGGCAATTGAGGGCTAACTAATTTGGTTGGATGTAAAATTTAAAACTAAAATTTGTAACTACAACAAGCAGGTGATTATATATAAATGTTGTAAGCTCCACCTTCTAGTTCTTCCTCTTTGCTGTCAAAAGGACTCTAGTTTAGGTGACCAAAATCTCTCTCTCACTCTCTCGTGCGGCACATGAACAAAACCTGTTACCTGCAGAAAGAGAAAGTGACCCTTAAAATTTAAGATGAATATTCAACCTCAAGCATTCAATATAATTGAATACCTCATGAGAGCACACAATAATCGACTCCCAATTGTTCAAGACCATCTGTCACTCTGCATGTCCCTGTAAAATAGGTTTCAAGGACACTAAACAGGTGCCAATTTTATACTTATATATATGGTTTCGTGGTTTTAAAAAATGTTAGCATTAGAAAAGTGTGCTCAAGTTGAACTGTTGGACTATCATGAGTAATGTGGGGCCCACCCAAGAGTGATTAAAAATAAACACATGAATGTTTTTTTCTTCACAATGGAGAATCTTCCCTAATGACAGGGGTAAGCGTCATTGGGCAGGTTGGAATCATGGGTCTTGTGCACCCATTCCTACCTAAAGCCCATTAAAGTGGGGGGCCAAGAAAGTGCACCGACCCCATGAATTAGGATTTCTTTTTATGAGTGATCCTGTTGGATCAAATTATACAAAACCGTTCCATCGTTTTAACATGGTGTTTTATTATTTGCCTTTACTAGGATTTGAACTCATGCATGCACAGCCACATACTAAATATATCCCAAAACCAACTGAGCGAAAACAGAGGCTTGCATTTTGTATATTTAAGAGGGTGAGTCATAGTGTGCATGAAAGTTACTAGAGTGAGATCCGTAAGCTAGTCCAATATAACTAATGCACAACAGAATAAACCCAAAAACCAATAGAACTGACACTATCTACCAATCACATACCATAAGAAGAAGGCATGCACAATTTTTAACGTGGAAAACCTATTCAGGGAGAAACAGCACGATCTAAAAACCAAGAACTATTGAACAGTTATAAGATATACTTATAGCTTCTCTATCACAGTCAGTACGTTGACCTAAGGATTGTAGTCGTTCTTGCACAACTTCTTCTGTTGCGGTGACTTCCCCACGTGCACCATTCCCCGTATTTGATCTCGCAGTACCTTGTCAACCAAGATGAATTATCTTCTACAAGAGAGTAGAAGCAACAAGAACGTTCTAGAGCAAATCTTCAGAACAACCTCTCAATAGCTCTAGAGAATCAAAGAATCTCTCTTAGGATTTTCTCACCTTAGATCAACGAGAGAATTAATTGATGTGTGTCTTAAGATTGAGAGCAACACCTTATATATAGTTCCAAATTCGTGCTTTGGAATAAGAACACAAATAGGATTCAAAGTCGTAAACCCAACCTCAAAAGGAAACAAATCGTGCTACCGAATCTAGAGACTTCCCTCCATGATTGATCGGACAGAGGATCCGATCGATTAGACCTCACAAATAACTGAGGCATATCAGCCATCGGATCGATCGGATAGAGGATCGGTCCTCATGGGTTCACCCGGATTTCTTCTTTTTCTCCGCTTAAGCTCTTCCGGTGAGACAAGCACAATCCATTCTAAAATAAAATACAAAATACAACTCAATGACCTAAAGTTTTGCCCAACCCATGAATTATCCAACACAATAATTCCTAACAGTGCATGTGTGTGTTTTTGTTTTATTTTTAAAATTTAATAACAGTAAATTTTATTAAAAAAGAAACTAGGCAAAAGCATTGTGTAGACCAACCAAAAAAGCATTGAAAATACAAACAATTAATTACATGAAAGGGATTAACATAAAAAAAAAAAAAAAAAGAAGGATGAGAACTCCTTCCCAAGCAAGCCCATGCATGCGCATGCAATAGCATATGGTGAAAAAGGTTATTTTCCATTTTAACTACATAACTAATAGAAAGAGACACCAGTTGAAACCAAACCAATTTATAAATGCAGGTGATAGTCAAGGGTGATAACTAGAACTGAATTCCATTTCTATTTGAAATACAAAACTCATTAGACTGAGTAATTCCAATCTTTGCCAACTAGGAATTCTTTTTACCGGGGGTTAATAAGGAAATCAGAATCTGTGCAATGGCCAAATAAACGGTCATAATTGTGATTTGAAAATTAATCAACTTCCATGCTTGGGGAAAATAATCGCGCTTCAGAATATACCTCCACCTTATCCTTCTTTTCATATCAACCACTCGCTTAAATAGATAAGACAGGAAGTTATCCTCCTAATCGTTAGTGATGCCTATGAACATCTGGTTGAAGAGAAGAGCCACCTCTTCATTGTGGCCCAACCACTGTTCAATAATGTTGAGATCCTTGATTATCTCAACATCTTTAGGCGAATCAATTAGGCAGTTCATGAAGAAGGCGTAAGTTGTGAATTGAGTTCCGCACTTGGGATAGCAATGTTCCTAGGCATTCAAGTTTCGAAATACAGCGTTGGTAGTGGAATGATTGATGCAGAGAGTTGGGATTTCCAAACATCCACCTTTGATATTCACTTCTACTATGCTTGATGCATTCTCCTTCTTTCTCAATGGAAGTAAGAGTCGGAACTCTGACGCCGACATGATATATCGTAGAGGCTGCACCAGTCCCTTGTCCGAATTTATTGCTAGAGATGTGTTGCCGCCTTGGTCTGTTATATTAGACCGGGGAGGAGTTGGAAGGAGATGCAGATGATAAAGATGTAATAAATGATAAATTGGATTCAGAGGAATTGAATTCGCTGAAGGGAACTCCCTTTTCATGGGCATCAGCTGCTTGAAGAATAGAAGAGCAAGCTCCTCGAATTCAAGTTCCACGAATCTAGTATTTGTTCCATTGAGCTCCCCGGAGGAACTAGTATATGTTTTATTGACAAGTTGGAATATGCGATTCACGACTAAGAAAGCCAGTTGGTTCTCCAGGAGCAACATGTCCAGACCTATAATAGGCAAGATCCATTTTGTACTATAAATCGGGTCGTCTGTATCATTCATATACTTCAAATTGAGTAACCTATCCTTATGATTGAGAAAGAGCTCAACAACTACGAACTCTTTACTCTAGATTTCTATATTTTCTGAGTAGAAGCTCCGAACTTCTACTTCCCACCGCTTCATTTCCTCGAGGTAATCTGATAATTCTCTCCATGGGTTTCGACTGATGATGGCTTGCACATAGCTCCATTTGTGCTCCTCCATGACCTGTAGATTTGGGTTGTACAGTTGGTATGGGCCAATGGATAACAGTTTAGGCTTGCATGCATGTTCGTCGATTGCTCTAATGCTGTGGGGGACTCGATGGATGGTCCATGGCTATGCAACCGAGGGCCATCGGGCCACCTTGGCATTGTATTTTGTTTCATTGACTCTGCATCACGAGTTTCGATATTACCGCTGTTACTTGCAACAGACATCTTCACCTCTCTTCTCTTCCAAGGATGATTCTCTGGATTGGATTCATGTTATGGTTGGTGCCTAGCTAATTCGTGCATCTCAAAATTAAATAGGAGGCGCGCACAAGCTAGGTTGATTTCTCAAGGATAACACCTTTATTTTAAAAATTGATTCATGCATGATAGATAAATATGAGCCTAATTAAGATAGCGGCGTGGCTCCATGGCCCCACAATAAAACAGAGAGTTGGTAAGATAAGCCGTGTATGTATAAAAATATCAGTATAGGAGCATTATTACACATCCGATAGAGAAAATGAGAGGACCTCAAATATGGAAGGAGTGAGCGGCTGAAACTCCATGTGATCAATGGCCAGTAACATCTATTGTCACTGGCGATTCAGTGTTTCTGTCATGACTCGGGCCCGAGATCCAATCAATCCGGATCAACCATCGGTCGTGAGTCCAACATACTTACCATGGGTCGCGAGTCCAACATACTTACTCATGTAAACCCTGAATTAACCGAAGTTAAGACAAAATCCATTAGGGATCAATCATACGTACATGTCAAATGTACATTTTGTGGAATATATATATACATTAACGAAACAGTTAACTGAACCATTACTTTACATCAAAAGTAAAGTCCAATATACACAATCCATTTCTATCAAAATCAACAACTGCATATTCAAATACAATGCAGGTGACATCTATTTAGTATTAAAAAATGAACATTTAAAAGTTCTCTCAATACAATCCAAAAAGATTCTATCCACTGGCACTTCGACTCAAGTCCATTTGATGAGACCTCCTGGAGGTAACAGATGGGCCTCCTCCGCTGGCGGCACGGCCTTTGCATTACCCGCACGGGCAACTGGGCCTGTAATGTCACCAATAACACTGTGAACACAACGGTTCAACAATGTATACACAGATCTATGATGGTTCATGCTATATCTGTCAATTTATCGATCCAACAGTTTTAGACAATCAATCTATAACAATACCCTGTACAGTGGAATCAAGTAATAACAACTACTAAATTGGCAACTACAATAGCACTTGTTTCAATTCAATTCAGTTCCTTCCCAAAGGAGGCAGTCAGTGTAATTGTGAAGAAAATTACTAGTCAGTCATTCATATTAATTTCGATTAATTCGCATTCATTCATTTCAGTTAGTTATTCAGTGAGTACTCTTATTAGGCGGCTTATCAAATGAGACTTTTCAGTCCAATATATGTGGCTTATCAATTCAGTGACTTTTCAGTCTATACTATGTGGGATCTACCGGTGTCTTGATCAAAGATCACTGGCATCACCACGGAGCTCTGGAACATCCCAATCCATCTATTGCAGTATAATTGTTCATTAATTCATTGTTACATTTCGTAATTATTCATTATTTAGTCATTAGTTTAGTGCAGCTCTATGACGAGCTTCAGAAACCACTATGTAGTGCCAAACTCATAAATCAAATCAGCAATTCTAATCAATTCTTAAACAATTATCTAAACCCAACAATTGAGTGAAAACGTTCGTTATCAGTGTACATATTACTATAGCTGACATTACTTTAATTGAATTTGTATACTAAGATAACCTTAACTAACTCTTATGAAGGTTTAGATACCACTAACACTAGCCTTAGTGAATAGGCTTTCAACTCAGAAAAGTCAGAACTCAATCTAAAATTTTTCTCAAGTTCGGTCACCTTGGCGGATACCTGTGGGCTAACCGAATTATGGATGGTGGCTTATCGAATTACATTCAGTCAGCTTTCCAGAACCTTACAGTTTTTGGTACATTCCCTCAATTCGGTTACCTTGTCAGTCACCTACTCGGCTAACCGAATTCTCAAATTCGGCTAACCGAATACATTTCGGCTAGCCCGCGGTTAGCTTTACAGAAGCTTGTCTTCTGATAAAAATTCCTAATCCATTTTCGGTCACCTTGCGGTCATCGCTCTACTAGCCGAATTCGTCGAAATTTGTTGGTCAGCTTTCTAGAAGCTAACATTTTCTGTGAATCTTGACCCAGATGGGTCGGTTAGCTGGCTGTTTGTAGTTCGGCTAGCCTAACTGCTCCCAGAATTACATTCCAGAGCTTCAGAATCTCTGAAGCAAATTCCGGAAATTGAACTCTTTGAGTCCCTACAAGTCTTATATCATCTTAAATCACTAGAAATGTATATACTTGCCTTGTTTGAAGATCAAATCGACAAAAGCCCTTTGCTTAGCTTAGGTTTGAGATGGAAACTTCTCAACTTAAAGTCTCTTTTCAACCTAAAATCAAGAGTAATCACAAATAGAACTCTTATGAGCTATTTGTGCTAGACATCATGCCTAAGCACTTACTAGAACTTGAAAAACTCTAAAAGAGATCAACTACTCACTTGCAGTCTTTGTAGAGAGAAATTTGGACTTTCTCTCAAGCTCTAATTTCAAAGAAATGGAAAGAGAAGATGAAATGGATGAAATTCTCTTCAAAACCACAACCAAAGCCTCAATCTTGATGCTTGATAGAGAGAAATGGAAGGAAGAATAAGAAAAGAGAAAAAGGGAAGTGCCTAGGGTTGGAATGAGTTGAATGAACTCATTTGAGTTCATCTTAGCTTATATAAGCCCAAATTTGAATTTAGTCCCTCCACCTTGATGGAACGCGCTCCCGCCGAGGGTACTACCGGGGTCGGCGGAAGTGGGAGTCCGTCGGGTCCGGCCCTTTCGCGCCCGAGGGGCTGAAGCGTGCATCAACATTTCTTTGTGTGGGTGTGCCAGATTTTCTATTTTACTTGGAATTGCAAGTGGTAATCCGGAGATCAACCTTCGCAAGTAAAAAGGAAATCAACTTCTTTCAAGTTTTCCATTGCACAAATATTTAAGAAAAGAGACATTTTCTTGGTTTGCCGTGAAAGGCGATTTTGTTTGGCATTTATAGCCGATTTACAATTCTCATCAATAATGAAAGACAAGAGTTGTGATTTTTGTCTCTTTTAGAAAAATACAAACTACAATGAAAAGCAAGAAAAGGAGGATCTAACTTTTCAGGAGATTGTAGGGGACTCGTTCAGATTGACGGTCGCAAGCCATGTATGGGCTTCGCCATCATCCATGCAGATGAGAACAGAGGATGCTCTTGATTCGCTTGGCTTGGCTATAACCTCAGGTTTTTAGAGGACAAAGACCAAGAGAAGGTCCTATGTCCAATAAAAAGCTAAGTAGATGGGCTGAAAAGCCACGTCTAAGCCATTGGAGGCAGCGGGAGAAGGCAAGGACCTTGGGGGGGGGGGGGGGGGTGCCCCCCAAGGGACTTTTGTCACCTTGTAGTGGTAGCCGGTGCAGGACTTTAGCAGAGTTTTCTCCCTTTCTCTTTCTCTCAGATTTCTGTATCTATGGTGCTTTTGAAGTGCTCCCGGAATGCTTGGGGTGCTCTCCTATTTATAGGCATTCTGGTAGCCATTTAGGAGGGTTTATGAGCTTTAATTATCATAAAGCTACATAAATGGAGGAGTTACAAGGTTTAATTCCTTTATTTTGTAACTCTTGGATCTTGGCTTCTGATTGGCCGGTGGAGATTGAGGGCATTTAATCGCCATGATGGGAGGAGTTTCAAGGTTTAAGTGCCATGAATCTCTTGATTTGTAACTCCCGAATGCTTGCTTCTGATTGGGCCGTCCAATAGAATGAGTTAATGACTGCCATAAAGCTAGCCAATTAACCATATTAATTGGTCGCCGAGCAGTCGAAGAGTCGCGGGCCGTGCCGTGTCTTCTGGAATTCTTATGGCGATGATCATCGATGGATCTTCATGCTGATCGACATCGGATGAACATGTAACTTCAAACATTGATAGTTAAGAGCGGGCCGGTGACATCTGTCCTGTCGATTTTTCGATCGATCGGGCGGAAAGCACACTTTTTTGGTCGACCAGTTGGCGATCTTGGAGCGATGACTGATGATTTTATGCTTTTGACGGCGGATCTGAGATGTCGTCGGATATAAGTCAATTTCAAGCATTAAAAATCACATTTTCAGGAAACCACAGGGGCCAAAGTGCGCGAAACGCGAAAAGGGACGGAAAAATGGGTCACCGGCGAAAAATCCGGTGACCCGGACTTCCATGGTCGCCGGCGACCATGGGCCGGCGACCCTGGGGGTTTTTCTCCCCTTTTTGGTCCGTTTTGCGGTCTTTTTCGTCGCCGTTTTCTTCTGTATTTTTCCTGACATTTCTTCTCATTTATTGGCTTGATTTCCCTGTAGAAAACCTGATGAGAATCCTTGCATTTTTTTAGAGTGCAAAGTTTCCAATTTTCCGGGAAAGCCGAAGACTTTGTCGCGTAGAGCTGCTGATTTTCCGCCAGAAGCTGAAACTTGGTCAAACGATGTCGGAATGACCTGAAATTTGAGGTGAAGCCTCCTGAGCAATAAATAAGACCAACCATAGGCTTTTGTTTGAGTTTTGAAGCCGTTTGGGGTCCCGTCGCCAGTAGACTTGATTTTGCCGCGAGGGAGATGCCGCGCGTTGATGTGCGGTCAAACGATGTCCGATTGACCTGAAATTTGACAGGGAACCTATTGGAGTCATTTTGAGATGATTCACAGGCTCTGTCTTGGGAACCATGGTCTCGGGGAGCTCCGCCGCCGGTAGGCTTGATTTTCTTTCGGAGCGTCGAAACCTGGTCAAACGTTGTCGGAATGACCTGAAATTCGACGTGCAGCCTTTTGGAAGCATGTTGAAGCCACTCATGCACTTGGTTTGATGAGCGAAGGCTTCGGTGGTTCCCGCCGCCGGTAGGCTTGATTTTGCTGCTCGAGCATTGATGGAGGGTCAAACGTTGTCGGTTTGACTTGAAATTTGGCATGGAGCCCTTTTGAGACATGCTGGAGTCATCCGTAGGCTCTGATCGAAGTTTTGACGTCTTCAATGATGTCGCCGCCGGAAGCGCCATTTTAGCTGTCGGAGAAGCGAAGTTAGGCCAAATGATTCTGAAATAGCCCGAAACTCCTTGTGTACTCCTCCCTTGGCTGTCTTGAAGGATCTTGCAGTTTTTGTTTGATTCTGACAAGATTTGATTTTTTGGGGAAGTTGCATTGCCTATTTATGGTAGGTTGCGACTTCATGCAGCTTTCTTGATGTTGAAGAGGCAAAGTGACATTTTTGGTGTCAACACACCTCTTAACTCATTTCAATTTGAATCAAATGAATGGTCATTTGATCCATTCCTCGTCGAACGACTTCGAGTCTTTTATGAAAGTTAGCGTACTCGTCTAGATACGCGTGTTGGTATCAAGAGTTTCCGTATTCGATGAAATACACGAAAATTCGTATTTACGAAGAAGTCCTTAGTTTCCTTCTTTCAGTCTAAAACCATTCAATTCATTCAATACCCTTAATTATCATTTCATTAAGCCTACATCATTCCTTTTAAGCTAATTCTATTTGGCAATAATTCATCATTAGCTTAATTAAATACAGTTAATTCACCTTAATCTCCAATCAATTAGAGTTAATCTTGATTAACTCGGAACGGGGTCTAACATTCCCCTAAACTTTTAGAACCATTCGGTCCTCCGAATGCAATACAAACCAATACAAGTCAATCATGCAATTCGCAAATTTAAAATTACCCGAACAAATAGTTGGGGATACTTTTGAGCCATTTGCTCCTCAATCTCCCATGTGGCTTCACTAGGTTCATGGTGATCCCAAAGGACCTTAACCTATCTAATTGTTTTCGTACGTAGGACCGCCTCCTTGGCATCAAGAATCTGAATTGGCTTCTCAACATATGCTGTGTTCGGTAACACTTGGATCTCTTCATGACGAATGACATGAGAATGATCGGCCACATACTTTCGAAGCATCGAAACATGGAAAACATTGTGGATACCAGAGAATTCTGCTAGAAGGTCTAGGCGATAAGCCACATTTTCAATTCTTCTCTTGACCTTGAAAGGTCCAATGAATCTTGGGGAGAGCTTCCATTTCTGCCCGAATCGAATAGTGCCTTTCATTGGAGAAGTCTTCAAAAAGACTAAATCATCAACCGTAAACTCTAGATCATGCCGACGATTGTCGGCATAACTTTTATGCCTTGATCCAACAATTTTTAGCCTATCTTGTATTCTTTGAACCTTCTCTGCTGTTTCAGCAATGATCGTAGGACCGTGGAAGCTTCGAGTTCCAACTTCTTCCCAGTTCACTGGAGTCCTACATCTTCAACCGTATAATGCTTCAAGTGGTGCCATTTCAATGCCGGAGTGATACCTATTGTTGTATGTAAATTCGTACAACGCTAAATGGTCATCTCAATCACTCCCAAAATCAATAACACTTGCACGAAGCAAGTCTTCCAAAGTCTGTATAGTCCGTTCTAATTCTCCGCTTGTCTGTGGATGAAAAGCAGTACTAAACCGAAATCTGATACCCATGGAGTTTTGAAGTGACTGCCAAAATGCGGAAACAAACCAACTATCCCGATCAGAAACAATCGAGACCGGTGTTCCATGTAATCGAGTCACTTCCTTGACAAACAATCCGGACATATCGCTGAATACCATATCCTTTCTAAATGGAAGGAAGTGTGCGGACTTTGTAAGATGATCAACGATCACCCATACGGCATCGTGCTGCTTTTTCGTCCTCTGTAAACCAGACACAAAGTCAATTGTAATGTGTTCCCACATCCATTTAGGAATTTTCGGTGGATGAAGTAATCCTGGTGGTTTCCGATGCTCAAATTTTACACGTTGACAAGTCAACAAGAAGAGACATAACCTGCTATATCTCGCTTCATGTTATTCCACCAGAATCCGTCCTTAAGATTTCCATACAATTTCATGCTTCCTGGGTCTATAGAATATCTGGTGTGATGAGCTTCAAACATTATTGCGTGCTTCAAATCTCCGTGCGCTGGTATACACAATCGGTCTCTAAAGTAGAGAACTCCTTCTACCAACACGAAGTCTGGCCTAGCTGCAATGTTGTCCTTAATCTTCACTGATTCAGGATCTCCGTACTGCCTTGATTTGCTTGATAAGCAGGGGCGGACCCAAGAGTAGGCCCGGCCCCCCCTCTCAAATCACTAACCCCTAAGATTAATGTGCTTTAATTAATTTATATAATAATTTTATAACAACTGCATCCCCCCCCCCCCCCCCCCCCACCCCAATTGTTTGCACAAAGTATATATATATATATAAAAGACCAAATTGAAATGGGCCTTGATCCATCTCCTCAAGTCCCAAGTCCCAAAGCCAAAAAAGGGAAGCTCATAAGTCCTTCATCCCTTTGTAAATTGTAATGCAATTAAGTTAACAGCCCCTGATTTGTCGATGAATCACTTAAGCCATTCAATTCCTCATTGTTTGGTTGAGATGGACAACCGTTTGGTTTGAGTCTTGAATCTTAAAAAGAAAGACTTCTGCTGCATCAACCCTAAAGTCACTATCCCTATTCCCTAACATTCTAATAGGAAGAAAGAAAGAACTAGCTACAGATCACCCCTGCTCACACAACTGCCCGCAAGCTTGCTCCATCGCCCGCCGGCCTGATCCAATCAAAGTCATCAGAGATCAAACGATTAGTTTGTGTGCCGTGTGAGCTAGTGGCTGTGGCTGTGCTGCTGCAAGTAAACTTCCAGCCTTTGATTTTAATATATTTATCATGCTTGAACTTGGATGTATGTCCAAAAAAAATATAAAAAAATATTAGCTATCTTGACTTGTTAAAATATATTTTTTTAAGCTTGCCGCCCCCCCGCCCCCCCCCCCCAATGAAATCCTGGGTCCGCCCCTGTTGATAAGGACTCATTCGAATACAAACATTGCTGCGACCATCACTCGATCATATACCATTTCAATCAACACGTCTAGATCCCTGAACTCTTCAATCAAGTTCCATCCATTAACCAACGATGCCAAGTTAGCAGATTTCCAACTCAAAGCATTAGCAATGACGTTATCTTTTCCAGGTACATACGTGAATGGAAAGTCATAGTCCTTGATCAGCTCTAACCAACGGCGTTGCCTCAGATTGATATCCTTCTGAGTGAACAAGTATTGAAGGCTTTTCTGATCGCAGTGAACTTCAAAAGTCTCTCCGTACAAATAATGCCTCTATTGCTTCAGTGCGAATACAACAGCCGCAAGCTTTAAATCATGAGTAGCATAATTCTTCTCATGTTCCTTCAACTGACGCGAACCGTAGGCAATTACCTTTCCGTTCTGCATCAACACAAATCTCAATCCAATGCCTGAGGCATCTGAGTAAATCTCAAATCCTCCTTTTCCATCAGGTAAAGACAAAATTGGGGCTGAAATCAATTTCTGTTTCAAATTCTGGAAACTAGACTCACAGGCATCATCCCATTGGAATGGAACGTTCCTCCGAGTTAGTTTCGTTAACGGAGCTGCTATCTTGGAGAAGTCCTTGACGAACTTCCTGTAATAGCCTGCTAATCCTAAGAAACTTCGCACTTCTGGTATATTCCTCAGACTCTGTCAATTAGTAACCGCTTCAATCTTAGCTAAATCAACAGCTAATCCATCTCCGGTAATGATATGACCCAAAAATGCAACTTGCTGCAACGAAAAGTCGCACTTCTAGAGCTTTGCATACAACTAATTCTCTCGCAGTATCTTCAAGGCTGTCCTCAAATGATGTGAATGCTCCAATTCTGACTTTGAGTAGACCAGGATGTCATCAATGAAGATCACGACAAACTAGTCCAAATAGGAAGCAAACACCCTATTCATTATAGCCATAAATACTGCAAGTTCATTGGTTAGACCAAAAGGCATCACTAAGAATTCATAGTGTCCGTAACGAGTCCTGAATGCAGTTTTCTGTACACCTTGATCTTTAACTCGAATCTGATGATATCCAGTTCGAAGATCAATCTTGGAAAGGTATGCTGCACCCTCGAGTTGATCAAACAACTCATCGATCCTAGGCAGTGGATACTTGTTCTTGATTATCACTTAATTTATCTGCCTATAATCGATACATAGTCAAAGGGTGCTATCCTTCTTCTTTACAAACAGTACAGGTGCTCTCCATGGTGAGACACTAGATCTAATGAAACCCTTGTCAAGCAAATCTTGCATTTATTTTTTCAATTCATACAACTCTGATGGTGCCATTTGATACGGTGCCTTGGATATCGGTGCAGTACCGGGCACAAGTTCGATTATAAAGTCTACTTCCCTGGCTGGAGATAGACCTGACACTTCATCCGAAAACACGTCTGGAAATTCACAGACTAACAGGAATATTTCGTAACTCCCGTACAGGCTCCTTATCCGAAACAAATGTGATGTAGCCTTCACAACCACTACGCATCATTCGTTCAGCCTTAACTGATGAAATAAGTCTGGTGCCATACTTCTTTTGAACTCTTTCAAATAGCACACTGGCATTGACCTCATCCACCCAAAAGGTGATGATTTTGTGAAAACAGTCTAAACAAGCCTTATACTTCGCAAGCCAATTAATGCCAAAGATCACATCAAAGTCATTCATTGTTAGTATTACCAGATCAGATAACATTGACACTTCTCCAATTCTAACAATCACTACAACAAATAGCATAATTGGCGACCATCTTTGCCGACCAATGACGAGTTGGTCACTAAAGGTGGAGTTTTTACCGACCAAATAGTCGGCAATGGGCGTAAATTTAACTGGATCCGATTGAACTTTTCCCGACCAATTTTTATCATTTGGCGACTAATATTTTGGTCGGTGAATATCCAAAATATAATTTCCCGACCAACTAGTCGTTAATAATAAACATATACCCGCTAGTTTTTTTGCGCCAAAATTTTAGATCATTGGCGACCGAAAATTTGGTCGGGAATGTTAAAAAAATTTGGTCTCGCGCGCGGGTCGGCTTCGCTGTTCTTTTTCGAGCAAGGGCGACGAAATGACCTAGACAAGTGAAATCTGTGAGAGGTTCCTCTCTTTCGTCCTGGTTCTCTTCGTTACAGCAGAGGATAGCTTCCATGGCCTGGAGCCTCGGCTTACCGTAGTGGTAGGCGTGGGTGGGTGCCTCTCTCCTTTTCAGCCTCTCTCCTTCAGCCTCTCTCATTCAATCCATCACCTCTTCCTCCTTCTCCTGGTTCCTCTCCAGCCTCACGCCCAACACCCCCATCCCTTATCAACCCTTCTTCATCCTCCACTCAATCCATCACCGTACCCAGGCGTAGAACCCAGGCGCAGCACTCACCCAGGCGCAGCTTCTTCTCCTGGTTCCTCTCTTTCGTCCTCCACTCACCCAGGCGCAGAACCCATCTCCCTCTCGGTCCAACCGTCATCTCCAGCATCGCCCCTAGCAGCAGCACCACCTCCTCCGCCTCGCCACCGGACTCCGGAACAGGTACTTCCTTTCTCCTCCATCTCCCCCCTGCACTCACCCCTGCATCCCCACACACACCACCTGCGCCTGCGCTTCCCGCTCTTCCTCCTCCTTCCTCTGCTCTCCTTCCTCCCTTGCTCTTCCCTTCTTCCTCCCTGGCCTTGGCGCCCACCTGCGCCTGTGCCTCCGCCTCCCGCTCTTCTTCTTCTTCCTCTTCCCTTCTTCCTCCCTTGGCCTGCGGGCCCACCTGCGCCTGCGCCCTCTCCCTTCTTTCTCCCTTCTCTTCCTCTCTTCTTCTTCGCCCTTCCTCC
The DNA here is from genome assembly GCA_028538565.1 of Umbellularia californica. NCBI lineage: Eukaryota > Viridiplantae > Streptophyta > Magnoliopsida > Laurales > Lauraceae > Umbellularia > Umbellularia californica. The sequence goes on from JAPQWN010000007.1 coordinate 23,720,131, forward strand.
GCCTGCACCTGCGCCTGCACGCCTCTCTTCTTCCCTTGTCACCCTCTCTCTCCTCTGCCTTCTTCTTCCTCCTCCTCTCTCCCTTCCTCCCCTATTTTCTTCCTCCGCCTGCACCTGCACCCCACACGCCTTCTCCTCTTCTTCTTTCTTTCTTTTTCCCCTTTTCTTTTTCCTATACTGGTTTGGACCTCTCTTTACTCTGCATTTCCTTTCCATGAAAAGCTCAACTATGTCTCTTTCTCTGTATGCTTTTTCTGGGTTTGATGCCTGAATGTAGTTGGTAGTTTTGGGTTGTTCTGTTTGTATATGGCTTGTTTTGATAATGCATTTCATTTTCTTACCAAAGAAAAAACCCTTCTCTCTGCATTCTTATTTCTTGATTTGATAAGTTATAGTCAATCTATCTAATGTGGAGCTCTGTTTAGTGAGAGTCTGTATTTGCTGATTCTCTCTCTGTTTCTTTCACTGAAACTGTTCTCTCTGTTTTAAGCTTTCTTTGATGTAATCTCCTCTGCATGTGAAACCTTTTCTTTCTCTCTTATATTAAATGCCTTTTCCCCCTCAATACCTTACATGTGAAACTTATATTGATTATTCATCCTTGATATACTTCATGTATGTAGATTGTAGAGCTCTCTTCTTCTTCTTCTTCTTCTTGCTTTTTGTTTGAAATGTTACTCTCATTTAGAGATTAGGCTACTGAGTTCAAACTTTCATCTGTGTGTGTGTGTGTGTGTTTTGTTTATCTATATATTTTGCTTGTTTGACAAGTTACTTGAATCTCAGCATGTAATATTTTATTGCTTGAATGGATTTATTTCCTTTCTAGCATTGCTACTTTCTCTGTCTTCTAGCTCATGGGTTTAAATCTAGCCTGGGTCCTCTTCCTCCTCTTCTTTCTCCACCACCTGCACGTACCCATCTTCCCTTCACTGCGCACCCCACACCCATCTTCTCGGCCCTGCCACAGTCCCCTGCACAGTCTTCTCCATTTCTTCTTCCTTCATTTCTTTCTCTCTTTCCATCATGAGTAGTTGCATCATAACCAGTAACCACAATCTAAATGATTTAGTCACAGTTTTTCCTGAAGAGATAGATCTGATTGCAGAGGCCAGGATCTGAAATAAGACTTGGATGGGATCTGTTGTAGGTGCTGAGAGGCACTTCACCCTTCCAGGCCTTATGATTGAAGTCTTGTTTGTTTGCCTTGCTAGTGCTAGCACTTGCTAGACAGGGCTTTTCTATCTAGCAAGTGGGGCACATTTGCCCTTTGATCTCAATGCTAGGTAGGTAACTCTGATGCTAAGTGAATAAACTTGTGGCCTCAAAACACAAGTACATATCCTATTAGAAAGCAGTACTTTTATCTAATATACTGGGTCCTAATTCTTCAAGGAAAAGGCTAGAGTTGATCAAGGTTAATGTCTTCATCACTGTCTACCATGACTTAATGGCGTTGCACATCAAGTACTGCTCAAATCCTTTTGTCTCACAGCGTAGTGTTAAGAATCAGTTGATGCAAATTGAAATGTTTGAATCTCAGAGAACACCTCATATTGCATGTGTGAAGAGAGTGCCAGAATCGCAAAACAAAAAGGAAGAATATTGATAAAAGGAAGAGGAAGAAGAGGGAATGAGAGATGTTGATAGAAAGGGAATAAAATTAACAGAAAAATTAGATAAAGAAGAGAGTTTATCTTTTGGAGAGATTTTTTTTAATGGTTTTGGAGAGATTTTCTTAATTTGCTGAAGTTTTGATTATTCTTCTTTTGAAACACTCTAAATAGTAACATATCTATGTTTATTCAGGAGTATTGTCTTGTATCTTTGCAGGATGCATTTGTATTTGCATCCATAGTTGTGTGGACTCTGTTTTGTTTCTTATCGTCAGATTTGCTCACTTTGTAATTGAGATGGTAGCTTTTAGGGAGTAGTCTCACTTGCCATAGTTATTATTCTTTTTGGTGATTTTGAAATCTTGGAGTTACATAATTTGTTATAACTTGTTCTACTTTTGTTCACATGATTTTGAAATCTAAATGATTTATACTGGGTCATGTTTTGGATCTATTCTCACCATCTGTTTTACTGTTCATTTTATTTTTTCTTTTGGTAGATAGAGCTGTTGATGAGGTTGGAATAGATAGCTCCACTATTTATGGTGAGAGGTTTTTATTTTTTAAATCTTAGTTCAATTGTTCAAGAAGTATAATATATCATTTGGTTTTGAAGTTGGCTCTCAATTTGTTTCTGTGAGGTTAGCAATGAGTGGTCCTTTTGTAAAATAAAAAATAAAAAAAGAGAAAGATTTCCTAATTAAACCATTCAAAATGTTAGAAACTAAATCCTAGCCACAACTGAGAGAAATATATGAAGTAATCCTAATCTAACCTAAACAACCAACAATCAGAAAGGGGAAAGAGTTTCGTTCCAGATAGTGGAATGTATAACTATGCCAAGCTTGGACTCTTAACTTGCTTGAATTCCTTCCCTATGCATTTGTGGTTCCAAATGTATGCCAAAGGATTAATATTAAGTGTAAACAGACACACTAAACAATATTTTCTGTATACATGTTGACATATCTGGGTACACTGTGACTTTGATGTGGATAAAGTTTAATGGATGGAAAAGAGTAATTATATTTATGGTTGAATCAGGCAAGTCCAAGATGGCTCAGACTTCAAGTCGCCCATCCCTTGGCCGAGTCCTATGGTGAAAAGGGCCAAAACTAATTTTCTTTTCTCCATTTTATTGTTGTAAGAAGATGTTTGAGGCTTTTAAGCTCCATTTAGCTTGATATTGAAGGATGGCATCTTCTCCATTTCTTCTTCCTTCCTTTCTTTCTTTCTTTCTTCCTCCTTTTTTCAATTTTGTCTTTCTGATTTTTTATTATTTATTGTAGGTCACAAAAAATGGATAAAAGTTGGATGAAACTTAAAGATCGAGTGAGCGATGAGTACAGAGTAGGAGTTAATGCATTCATTGAATTTGCTACTGCAAGTGTTGGATCGAATGGGAAGATTCGTTGTCCATGTGCGAATTGCATGAACATTTCATACCTAGACATTAATGTAGTGAAGTACCATATATTCTTAAGAGGAATGTCATCAACATACACAACTTGGTTACATCATGGTGAAACCGTTGCTGCTAGTTCTTCAAATATAGAAACCGATGTCATGGATGATGATAGTGATGATGATTTTGCTGATAGAGTGACAACCAATGAGAGGGAAGATAATGATGAATTACGGGGAAATGACGATGAGTTTCCCGATATGTTAGAAGATATTTATTTTGGGAATTTGAGAAATGATGATACAGAAGGAAGCTTTGACGACATAGAAGTGGATGATGTCCAAAACTTCGACAAGTTATTACATGAGGCTCGACGTGAGTTATACCCAGGTTGTAAAGAGTATAGTGTGTTGTCATTTGTTATCACTATTATGCATGCAAAGGTGATGTTTAAGTGGAGCAACAAATCAGTAGACTATTTATTGAAGATATTAAAGAAACTTTTGCCTGATTGTAATGAGAGGGTTCCTTGGACTGTTTACGAGGCTAAGAAATTGTTACGTGATTTGGGCTTGGGGTATGAGTGCATTGATGCTTGTAAATTTGATTGTGCACTTTTCTGGAAGGAGAATGTAGGACTAGATAAATGTCCAGTATGTAAGACGCCGAGATACAAACAGGAAGGTAGAAATGATAGGAAAATTACGCACAAGGTGTTAAGATACTTCCCACTTACACCGAGATTGAAACGATTGTATATGTCGAGAAAAACGGCTTCAGATATGAGATGGCATAAGGAGAAGCGAGTTGATGATGGGATATCGAGGCATCCTGCTGATGGTGATGAGTGGAAGGATTTTGATAGAACACATCCTGAGTTTGCTAGAGAATCAAGAAACGTGAGACTAGGCCTAGCCACCGATGGGTTTAATCCTTTCGGAAACTTGAGCAATTCATATAGTATGTGGCCAATCATGGTCACACCATATAACTTGCCACCATGGAAGTGTATGAAGGAGCAATTTTGCATGATGTCATTACTTATTCCAGGACCAAGTGCGCCAAGTCGAAACATTGATGTTTTTATGCGACCATTAATTGATGAGTTAAAGGACTTGTGGGAAAATGGTGTATGCACTTATGATGCATCGTCGGGATGCACCTTTCAAATGCGCGCAGCAGTTATGTGGACTATTAATGACTTTCCAGCTTATGGTAATTTGTCGGGATGGACTACGAAAGGCTATATGGCTTGCCCTAATTGTAATAAAGAACATTCAACCCAATCATTGAGAGGTAAGATTGGATACATGGGTGCTCGTCGTTTCCTTCCTGAGGATCATTCTTGGCGAAAAAGCAAGCTTTTCGATGGTAAAGTTGAGAATCGGCCAAGGCCACAGGTTTTAACTGGTGAACAAATCTTTGAACAAGTGTCTTCAGGTACGTATGAGCCGTTTGGGAAGCATCCAAACAATCTTAAGAGACAAAAATTGATGAGCAAATCTCAAGCAGCTGTCATGAAGAAACTCAACCTGAACTGGAACAAAAAAAGCATTATGTTTGAGCTACCTTATTGGAAGACACTCAATCTCAGGCACAATCTTGATGTCATGCACATAGAAAAAAATATATGTGACAGTTTGATTGGCACATTGTTGAGCATTCATGGGAAGAATAAGGATACCCCAAAAGCTCGTATGGATTTAAAAGATATGAAGATCAGAAAAACTTTGCATTGCAAGGAGCGTCATGATGGCAAGCTTGTAATGCCTCCTGCATTGTACACATTGTCTCCACAAGAAAGACAAAGGTTCCTAGACTTCTTACAGACTATCAAGTATCCAGACGGATATGCAGCAAACATATCCAGATGTGTAAATACAAAGGATGGTAGATTGTTGGGTCTTAAAAGTCATGACTGTCATGTTCTATTACAGAAAATTCTTCCGGTTGGGATGCGTGGGTGCCTTAGCATGGATATTTGCACTCCATTGTTTGAGCTCGGCAAATTTTTCCAAGAATTATGTGCTAAGACATTGAATATAAGTCAGCTTGAAAAATTGGAGGAACGCATTGCTTTAATTCTTTGCAAGTTAGAGAAGATTTTTCCTCCTGCATTTTTTGACGTCATGGTTCATTTGCCTGTTCATTTACCTCACGAGGCCAAACTTGGGGGGCCAGTGCAATACCGGTGGATGTACCCAATTGAACGGTAATAGCTATTTACTTTTAATTATGGGATTACTTGTTGAAGGCCAATATAGAATTTCCAATATGTAACATAATTCTTTGTTTTATCTCTTTTATATTGAAGGTTTCTTGGCACATTGAAAAAGTTTGTCACAAATCGAGCTCGTCCAGAAGGTTCAATTGCAGAGGCATATGTTGTGAAAGAATGTCTAGCCTTCTGCTCAATGTACCTCAACGAGACTGAAACTGTGTACAACAGAGAAGAGCGGAATAATGATCGTAGTGATCGTGGGCCTGGGTTGGCAATATTCAATCAAAGTGTTCGTCCTATTCTTCCGATGTATCGACCTCATGATGTTTCCACTAAAGAACGGGATATGGCTCATTGGTTTGTCCTTTACAACAGCTCTGAAATAGACCCATATTTAGAGTACGTTTTCGCATATATGTTTTTATTATTTAAGGAATGAGCAATTAATTATGATATTTATTATGTATTTTCATTATTTTAACTAGGGAGCACAAACACATATTGGAGAGTGAAAGTACAATGAATATCATGAAGAGGCAAATGGAGTTGTTCCCCAATTGGTTTAAATGTCGTGTAAGATATAGTTGTAATATATCCTTTTCTCATTCACCTAAGTTACTTCATAATCAATTAATGTGCACTACTTTTCATTATGTAGATGAATCATTTGAGATCTCAGGGGTCGCCAGAAGCCACTGATGAATTATGGTCATTAGCTAATGGACCTAATCCAATAATAAGTTTATATTCAGGTTGCATATCTAATGATGTTCGATTTCATACAAAGGATCTGGAAAATCGTCGAAGAAGTCAAAATAGTGGGGTGGTAGTTGAAGGAGATCATGGGGGACAAACTCATGACTTCTATGGGTTTTTGTGTAAAGTGTTGGAAATGAAATATATGTTTAACCATCAAGTAGTTTTGTTCCAATGTGAATGGTTTGATACTGGAAGTAGTAAGACTATATGCACAGATGCACATTGCACTGTCATAGATACTGGAAGTCGTTGGTATAAAGATGACCCCTTTGTTTTACCAAATCAAGTGAAACAAGTTTTCTTCGTCAACGATACAAAATTAGGGGGCAATTGGAAAGTTGTACAACGTATTGAACGACGCGGAATATGGGATATACCAGAAATTTTAAGTGAGGAACCACTTAATGATGAAATAGGTGATGTGTTCCAACAAGACGAAACCACTGATATTCCTCCTATTGTCACTGAAGATCAAATCGGAGATGAGCTATGTAGAACAGATATTGAAGCTGAAATCATTCAAAATGAATTCATTCACACAGAGAGGCGGGCGCATGACGAAGCTTTTGGGGTTGATAATTTCATATGTGACGAGGACGAGGAAATTGTGGGAATGGATCACAATGTTGATGAAGATGAGTTCCATTATCAGCCTGAGGGTGATTCTGAGTCTAGTAATGATTATGATGTGGAACCTTAATTTTATTGTAAGTCTTTTTTTCTTCATTCGAAGTAAAGTAGGGTTGCACTTCCTTTTATTATTTTTTGAGTTTGAAAAATGTTCTTTGTATATTGGAGAAACTTGTTAACGTTTAGAAGTTGGTGTTTACTTACATAATCTTATTTTATTTTATTATGTTTGACTTTGTTTCATAATCATTCTAATTCGGAGTAATTAAATAGGAATGTTTACTAACATATTCTTTATAGGTTGTCGATATGCTAGCTGGTAAGAGAGTAGGATCGACCCGGCGGTCGTCTACTGATGCCAGCCCTTCTACCGAGTCACCGAGTGCTGTTGATAGATCGTTTGAGGCATTAGGATCACCTTTGTCCGAAGAGATACCTACATCAGGAGAATCACCATGCGTTGGCAGCGGTAATGTTATTTTTTATAACTCTTTTTTTAATATTTTCTTGTTCAGTTATACTTATTTTATTATTAATTATTTGACATTATCGCAGCTTCCTTAATAAAATCACGTGCCCGTGGCCCCACGAAGGGCAAAGGTGTACAGCGAGAAGTTGATAAAAATAAAGGAGAGAAGCTCAGAGTTGAAGTATGCCCAGTAGCATGTGCATTTGTTGGAAAAAATGCCACAAAAATTGCTAATCAACTTGGTGTGCATATCCGTCTTTCAGCACCATTGCAGGGTGTCACAACTTGGACCCAAATTGATAGGGGCAGTATGGACGCCATCATTCAAACTGTGTTGGTAATGAATTATTTCATTTATGTATTTTTTAAAGTTTATACATACATATATATATATAAATAACTACATATAGTGTTTTTTTTTATTTTATTTTGATTAATGCAATCTGTCATAATATCATTATTGCAGGAAATGTTTGACATTAAGGACTTCTCTAAGCCATATGTTCAAGAAGCCATTGAAAAAAAATGTTATTCATTATACAAGGATTGGCGGTTCTATTGGAAGCAAAAGTACTTGGAGTTGTTGAAGGAGGGGAAAGACCCTTATGCCAATGCTCCAGATCCTGCAAGACAAGAGGATTGGAAACATATGATAGACAATGTTTGGAGTTCTGATCAACATAAGGTAATTTACTAGTCACCAATTTGAATTCCAAATAATATTTAAAAAAGTAGATGATTTTACTAATTAAGTTATTTTTAAAGAAACGAGCGGCCCAAGCAAAGATTAATCGAGCTCAATTACCCTACAATCACACGTCTGGATCCCAATCATTTCCAGCGAAATTATCCCTTCAGGTAATATGTTAGTTTTTAAGCTATGTTGTGAAATTATATTTTTTATTTTTAGTTTTAAATTAAATGCTCCCAATGTGACCAATTAAATAGACCGAGAAGCTTGGTGATGAGGGTTTTCCATTTTCAATGTTTTACAAAGAGACCCATTGGAGTCAGAGGAAGAATGACTACGTTCATCCGCAATGTCAGCAAAATTATGTATGTGCCATATTTAATTTTTAAAATATCTCTTTAATTTCTTTATTCCATATCCCATTAATATTATGTAAATTGATTTTATATATGTGTAAAATATATACAGGATGAGATTGTTAGACGTGAGAATGAGACAGTGGAGTCAGGTGACCCACATTATACCCCAGAGCAACTCTCTCAGATGGTGCTCGGAGAGAGATCAGGTTATTTGCTCGGATTTGGCAAAGGTCCAAAGCCATCCTCAAACAAATCATTGGCGTCTTCTAAAGCATGTTACACCAAGATTGAAAAGCTGAAGGTGCAAATTGAAGAACAAAATGCGCTCATCATCGAACAAAATGAGCGGTTGCAGAAATATGAAGAGGAAAGGAGAAAGACTGAAGAGGAAAGGAGAAAGATTGAAGTGGATAGAAGGGCGAAAGATGAGCAAACACAAAAACAAGTTCAACAACTGTTTGCGATGATGCGGGATAAATTTGGAGAAGATGGTTTGGGAGGGACATCAACTTGATTTGGTAAGAAACTTTACTATCTAGATTAATTCATATATATCAATGTTCTAATTTTAGAGTTATATCTGTTACCAATATTGTTGGACCTCCCTTCATAATATTATCCTGAAAGTTAAATGCTCCAATACTATCCATTTTGTTGGTTTTGCATGTCTATAAACTTGTTCAACACTAGCTAACTATTTTTGGGAAGCAACTCTTAACTTTGAAACAGTACTAAGAGTAACTATTCCGATGGTTTTGCATCTCTTCCTAGTGACCACTTTGCCAGTGACTCAAACCTGTAACTTCATGGTTGAGGCAATGAGATTTCCAACTGTTCATTTAGAGGCTGAGCAACTGTTTTCCTTTGTGTAGCCTCCTTTGGTGTAGCCTTCTTTGGTTTCTAATGGTCATCTCCCCAAAGGAAATTATCAATTTTGACTTCAATATTGACTGTTGGTTATAATTTTGACAGATGGTTACCCTAATTTGTTAGAATGGTTCACTCTTTCTTTGTAACTACCCACTCATATCCTTATGTCATCAAATCACCCACTACTCTTCACTTTAGTTCTACTTCTTTCTTTCTTTCTTTTTTTTATTTTTTTAAAGTCTTTTATGTCACCCTATCTCTTCTACTCCCTTTCAGCCCAGTTTTTTTTATTTTCATTTATGAAGGAGGTACTCCACAGGACCTTTTTAATATACACATATTCAATTTGTAATGCATGGACATACCGTGCTGAGCACGGGTTGTTGTGCTACTTAGGGAATTATGGTCGACACCAACATTTCTAAGAATACATTATTAGAATAGGTGAACTTCCTTCATAAATACACATTATTCTGAACACATTGTACATATCTTGCATGGATAGCATTGTGCATTCTATTTATTTATATGCTAAATATATGTATAGAAATCAAACATGGATGTCTTATCACATAGCTACTTACCCAGTTTGTCCTTATTGTAATGAACATGTAACTGGATAGGGCTGTTTTGAGTCCTAGCTATTTTTTTTGTTCTCCAGATTTTTAGAGCACTCCTAGAACATCACGATGCTAAAGACAACAACTTTTGTTTCCAACTTCTAGACTTCTTCCCTATTCCTTTTTTTTTTCCTTTTTTCCTCAGTGTTGTGTGCTGGTTAGCTTGGTGGGGTGGGTATAAAGTAAAAACATTAATATATATATATCCTGTGAAATTGAACCCAAGAAAACTCACTGGGATTTAATGTGGCAAGCACAAACCATGAAATTCTTCTCAATACCAAACCATGACACCATTTCTTCATTAGCTTTTATATGCACGCTTGACACGGAGCAGCATGCGAAGGCCGCCTCGCTGCTTGGCATCAAAGGATTCCCAACATTGCTTATGTTTGTCAATGGGAGTTCTCAACCTTATACTGGTGGGTTCACAGGGTCAGAATTATTGCATCCTTGATTTGTTTTAGTCTTGGAAATGGTGTTTTTAGCCATTTGTTTGGATTATATAGAGCCTCTTTCTTAATTTCAAGTGATAAAGGAAGAATTACAAATCTGTAATAAAAAGAAAAGGATATATGAAGAAACAGGGTATAATGCAAATATGCACTCCATTGTACTGATTTTGGTCCATGTTCTGATGTTCTTACTATTGCTACTTGATGGATATAATGCTTATATATCAGCTTCATGCCTCCATCATTGTTTGCACCATGCCATTTAAAGGGAGCTGATAGGCAGGGCTTTTGTAGTGTTTTTGTTATGACAAATGTGGATGATTAGAATTCAGTTTGACACAGAGGTGTGTTTAATCTTATATGATAGTAGGTCTATACTAATATACGGTTTCTGCATGCATCATATTCACCAGTTGTACTTGTTGCCTTGTTTCTGTGTGATAATAGGTCTGTACTAAGATAGAATTTCTGTAGCATCACATTCATCAGTCATACTTGCTGCCATTGGGGCAAGGATTTTTAGATTCCCTTATCTCTTTTCCTAGCTGAAGAGGATAGAAGGGCGAAAGATGAGAAAGGATTTTTAGATTCCCTTATCTCTTTTCCTAGTGTCTTTTGGGAACATCGAGGCATGGTCCCTTGTGGGAAATTGGATTCTATGGCATTGGACAAAACAGAGAAAAGAAGAAAAATTAAGAGACCTATAGCTTGTTCTCCCAAGCTATTTGTGTATGTGTGTATATGTGCATGTGCATGTTTGATGCCAGGGAACAGGTGTTGGACTTTATGGGAGTGTCGTCCGCCAAGGTGGGGCCCATATATTGAAGTGCTCATTTATTGAAGTGCTATGGTTGAATGGTGAACCACTAATGACATAGTGGTGAATGACCTTATGGTGTGTTGGGGCATTGATATGTTTATATGAAGTGTTTTTTTTTTTTTTTTTTTTTGTTATGTACAGGTACTTAACAGGTTGTAAAAAAAAAATTTTAATGTCACATGTACAGGGGAGACTCTGCCGAAATTTCGAGAAATCTTTTACATTCGATATTTCTGTTAGAATCACTTGGTAAGTCACTAAACAGTTATTTCTATTCTTTAGATTTTATAACAAGTTCAAGTAATTTCTTGTGATACTAATCTATCTTTATTTTTATCATATGATTATTCTATCCTTGTAGTTACTATATTTCATGTTTAACCATACGAACTGATAATCTAATTTCATGATGCTGTGTGTGGAGTAAATTTCATATACCATGACAATTATGATGGCATGTACCAGGCATGTCTACAATATTCATTTTCTTTTCCATTTTTCTTGTAGCTTGGGTGTTGGGTTTTCTCCATTTATCTAATAGATGTTGTTTCTTAATTCTATCAAGACTTCTGAAGTTGAGATTATTGGCTTTTGTCCTTCTTTCTAATTGTATAGGTTTTGTGATAAGAAAGAAACCTCACATCTAAGGCCATAAAACATACCATGAACTGTGAAATTCAATTACAATTGATCTTTTTGCTTATGAACACGAAACTGAGTAAAAATAATAAAAGCTTTTCTAAATTACATACGGTCCTTATAAACTAGATTTCTGATCCAATAGAAAGACAAACACCATCGATTCAGTCCGTTAGACGGTTTTCCAGTTTGCCATTAACCTGATTACTATATGGGGTGTTTAAGATGTTGTCGATGACCCCATTTGGATGTCAGAACTACATGTCAATCCTCATCTCCGCCATCAATGATATGGTACATTGCCAGTAATTGATTCAAGTATATAGTGATTTTTGTTTAAACCAGTGTTCGCTTTGCCACTACCAGGCAGAGTTAGTGAATGTATTTCATCTGATACATGCTACAAGATATTCTCAGTGTAGTGAGATCTGGGGCACACACAAGATCGTGATAATCGGTGCAGAACTTAAGTTCAAGTTGAAAGTGCTAGCAAATGTAAGTAACATTTCGCGCTGCAGATAATTATTTGGAGATTTAAGCACTTGCCACTCATTCTTCGAATTATGAGGAAAGATGGCATGCCATGAATGCTGATAGTTGCCACCAGTTGTAATGAGAATGTTGGGAATACTCATGGTGGTCTACTTGACCAACAGGCAATTTGACTTGCATCAGATCCAGTCTTCTTGTCCTGAACATGAGGTTTTTGTAAGAAAAATCCGGTTACTTTGGAAAGACAATTCGACTGCAGATGCCATCACTGTTGTTTAGCAAATTAATTTGCACCATTTTTAAAAAATGCACAGATGGATAATCCCCTGTTCCTGTAAGATTCAAGTGTGAGAATCTAATACTGATATCATTGGAGGCCTAGTTGTCCAAATCCATTCATCTTTTAGCTTGATTATAAAGAGCTGCTATCAGATATTCTCAAGAAATCTGTACTGAGCAGTAATTTTGCTAGAGAGTCCCTGTTTGTACTAGTAATGAGAGATCTTGCAGTTTCCACCATGCCCAATAAATTTAATCCAACAGTGAGTATAATTCCTGTCAGCAGTGTAGATCGACTATCTTGTGGATGAATATCAATGACTGTCAAATTGGTAGTGCCTGTATGGGCAAATTAAAAAAAAAAAAACCCTATAGACAACACATGGTCTATGTAATAATGTAACACTATCCTAAGTACTCTTGTCATTCTCTATGATCTTATGTTCTACATAGGAAAATATCATTAGTAAATTTTGATGCTATATAAAAATTTAAGCATATAAAAATATTCCTAATTTGAATGTTTTTTTTCTTGATATGTCGCAGGTTTGCTGAATTCTTTTGCTTTTGATGTTTTGTTGCTGATGCCTGCTATGTGTTGCATCTGTTGGTCTAAGTTTGTTGCTGTAATTCTGGACTAGTTGCTGATGCATTGCTGGTTTGCGGTTCTTTGCAGCCATCCATGGTTGACTGTGTTTTTTTTGACTTTTAGATGGCTATATGTTATATTTTTGGATGGTGTATATAACTTTGTTTTAAAAGTTAAGAACTAGTTTATGTGGGTAGATATTGGACTAAATTTTAAAGTATTGAAGGTTTAATTTGGATGGTATTGATGGTGGATGTTGTTTTATTTAGTTAGTTTGTGTGGTTGTGATTGTGATAAATGTTACAGGAAAAAAATAAATTAGGAAAACCAAAACAGCTACAGCTAGTTTTTTTTTTTTTTTTTAAAGAGTATTGCCGACCAAGTTTTTGGTCGGGAAAGGTTAGACTTTTCCCGACTGACTAGTCCGGAATAGATGAGAAAAAGTACGCCCAATATACTTTGAAGACTATTGCCGACCAACTATCGGTCGGGAGAGGTCACTTTTGCCGACCAGTTGGTCGGGAATAAATTAGCAGACTAGCCACCCCGGTTGTGTTTTGAGACTATTGCCGACCAAGCTCTAGTCGGGAAAGGTTAGTTTTGCCGACTAATTCGTCTGGAAAAAAATAGAAAAAATTTTAAGGAGTATTGCCGACCAAACTATGGTCGGAAAATGGAATCTTTTGCCGACGAATTCGTCGGGAAAGGTAGTTTTTCCCGACTAATTAGTCGCGAAAGGTTGTTTATATGCAAATTTTTTTTCCAATTTGCCGACTAACTAGTCGCTAAAATGTTGGTATTTCGCGACTATTTCGTCGGTAAAGATTAAATTATTGCCGACCACACTTAGTCGGTAAAAAAAATGAGTTTAGCGACTAATTAATTATTTGGTCGGTAAAAGTTTTCCCGACTAAGCTTCGCCGACTAAAGGCCGACCAAATGTGATTGGTCGGGAAAAGTATTGGCGACCAAATTTGGGTCTTCTCCAACCAATATTTTGGTCGGCGTTTATGTGCTATGTTGTAGTGAATACATTGAGGAATATACAATTCACATACTACATTCCTCCCTAATGGAGTAGACACAATGAAATCATATGCTAATTGCATTATCCGGTTTTGCATATCACAAGCAAATGCAGGTGCTACAAATGAATAAGTGGAACCGGGATCAAATAATGCAATAGCAGGTCGGTTATCTACAAGGATTGTACATTGAACAACATTAGCTGCAACATCAGCTTATTATCTATTGACGGGATAAGCCATCCCAGTCATCTATGGCCTGTTGGACTGTTGCTGTTGTCTTGACTGCTGTCTCTGCCATTGACACTGCTGGTCTTGACGTTGAGGTTGCTGTTGCTTAGGAGGAGCTGGCAAGGCTAATCGCTACTGAGGAGTAGGAAGTGTTGTTGTCCCTGTGCAGGTTGCTGATATGAAGCTCTATCATCTCTCCTAACCCTCGGACATTGTGCCATTCTATGTTTAAAAGAACCATAGACTAGGCAGGCTCCAATAGTCCCCCAGCACGACTCAGTCCTGTGAGCTTTACTACAAGTATCACAGACTGGCCTAATCTCATTCCTCTCGTTCCTAGGAATGAATCTCTGCTTCTGCCTCTTATGCTTGGACTGTCCTCCTTTCTTAAACCATGAATCACCACTTCTCTTTGTGTTCACAGCCTCCCTATTCTTCTATCTCCGCACTCCATCAGTTGTATATGCCTTATCAATGGCATCATAAAAAATCGTAGGATCCTATCCAACCAATACGATCGTCTTGTACTCTAGATTTAGTCTAAGGAAGAACCTCTTGACTTTCTTAGCTTCAGTATTCACCAATTCAGTAGCATACTTAGATAGCTTCAAGAAAGTATGAACATAAGCAGCCATGATCAGTTGACCTTGCTTCAAGTTCAGAAATTCCGCTTCCTTCTACTACCGTACGTGTTTTGGGACAAACTTCCTTTGAAATTGCTTCTTGAAAGTCTCCCATACATCCGATGTGGTCATTGTCTTGAACGTGTCATTGACACTTTCTACCATGTCTTCGTTGTCCTTCTAAACATGGTAGAGGTAAGAAACACTCTCTATTTGTGAGTGCAGACAACCATATCAAACACATCTTTGATGTGTTCCAACCATTCATCAGCCTACATCACATTTTCCCTCCCATAGAACTCGGTGGCTCCCCTCTTGCGGAACTTCTCATAAATGGCATGAGGGTCCTTATCTTTATGCTGTAACACCACTTGTGTCTCAACATGATGCTGCTGTTGGACAGGTGGTACTAGGGGAATTTATGCCTGAGCTTGCATCTGGCTTTGTACTTCTAACATGGCAACTATTTCGTTCTGCATACCCATTTGAGCTACTTGGCTCTTGGCTAACTGGGCTTGCATGCCCATCTATGCCTCATGGCTCTTGGCCATTTGATCATTACTTTTGGCTAACTGCTCCAATATAGCAATAAACCTAACATCAGCGTCAGATATAGGAGGGGAAGGTGTGACTACCACGAAGACATCATTCCCAGATCCTGATTCAGACACAATGCTGTAAACAATACGGAAGGTAAAATATATATCTTTACACTTCTATCGCATATATATCACATATAATGAAAGCAGCAAACGCAAATCCTAAGTTGGATCTGGTACAACAATTAACGTTCCTCACTTCGTTCTCACATTGTTAAGTCTTTTAAAATTTTCTTAACCTAGCTTTCTAACTACACTCTGATATCATAAACTAAGTATGTCACAACCCGGGCCCGAGATCCGATCAATCTGGATCAACCACAGGTCGCGAGTCCATCATACTTACTCTCGTAAACCCCTAATTAACCGAAGTTAAGACGAAATCCACAAGGGATCAATCATACGTACCTGTCAAATGTATATTTTGCGGAATATATATATACATTGACGAAATATTTAACTGAACCATTACTTTACATCATAAGTAAAGTCCAATATACACAATCCATTTTCTATCAAAGTCAACAACTGCATATTCAAATATAATGCAGGTGACAACTATTTACTATTCAAAAATGAACATATAAAAGCTCTCTCAAAACAATCCCAAAAGATTCTATCCACTGGCACTCCGACTCAAGTCTATTCGATTAGACCTCCTGGAGGTATCGGATGGGCCTCCTCCGCTGGCGGCACAACCTCTGCATTACTGGCACGGGCAGCTAGATCTGTAATGTTATCAATAACACCGTGAGCATGACAATTCAATAATATATACACAGATCTATGATAGGTCATGCTATATATGTCAATTTATCAATCCAACAGTTTGAGACAATCAATCTATAACAATACCCTATACAGTGAAATCAAGCAATAACAATTACTAAATTGGCAACTACAATAGCACTTGTTTCAATTCAATTAAGTTCCTTCCGAAAGGAAGCAGTCAGTGTAATTGTGAAGAAAATTACTAGTCAGTCATTCATATTAATTCCGATTCATTCGCATTCATTCATTTCAGTTTGTTATTCAGTGAGTACTCTTATTAGGCGGGTTATCAAATGAGACTTTTCAGTCCAATATATTTGGCTTATCAATTCAGTGACTTTTTAGCCTATACTATGTGGGATCTACCTGTGTCTTGATCAAATATTACTGGCATCACCACGGAGCTCTGGAACATCTTAGTCCATCTACTGTAGTATAATTGTTCATTAATTCATTGTTACATTTAATAATTATTCATTATTCAATCATTAGTTCAGTGTAGCTCTATGACGAGTTTCAGAAACCACTATGTACTTCCAAACTCATAAATCAAATCAAATCAAATCAGCCATTCTAATCAATTCTTAAACAATTATCTAAACCCAACAATAGAGTGAAACGTTCGTCATTAGTGTACATATTACTATAGATGACATTACTTTTATTGAATTTGTACACCAAGATAACCTTAACTAACTCTTATGAAGGTTTAGATACCACTAACACTGGCCTTAGTGAATAGGCTTTCAATTCAAAAAAAATTAGAACTCAATCTAAAATTTTCCTTAAGTTCGGTCACCTTGGCGGTTATCTGCCGGTTAACCAAATTCTGGATGGTGGCTTACCGAAATACAATCAGTCAAATTTCCAGAACCTTACAGTTTTTGATACATTCCCTCAATTCGGTCACCACGTCAGTCACCTACTCGGCTAACCAAATTCTCAAATTCGGCTAGCCGAATACGTTTCGGCTAGCCTGCGGTTAGCTTTCTAGAAGCTTGTCTTCTTATGGAAATTCCTGGCCCAATTTCAGTCACCTTGCGGCACTACTCGGCTAGCCGAATTCACAAATTCGGCTAACCGAAATTTGTCAGTCAGCTCACGGTCAGCTTTCCAAAGGGTGACATTTTCTATGAATCTTGACCCAGATGGACCGGTCTGTTGGCAGTCAGTAGTCACCCAGAACTACATTCTAGAGCTTCAGAATTTCTGAAGCAAATTCTGGAAATTGAACTCCTTGAGTTCCTACAAGTCTTATAACATCTTAAATTATTAGAAATGTATATACTTGCCTTGTTTGAATATTACATCGACAAAACCCCTTTGCTTAGCTTGGGTTTGAGATGGAAACTTCTCAACTTGAAGTCTCTTTTCAACCTAAAATCAAGAGTAATCACAAATAGAACTCTTATGAGCTATTTGTGCTAGAAATCATACCTAAGCACTTACTAGAACTTGAAAAACTCTAAAAGTGATCAACTACTCACTTGTAGTCTTTGTGGAGAGAAATTTGGACTTTCTCTCAAGCTCTAATTTCACATAAATGGAAGGAGAAGATGGAGAAGATGAAATGGATGAAATTCTCTTCAAAACCACAACCAAATCCTCAATCTTGATGCTTGATGGAGAGAAATGGAAGGAATAAGATGAAAAGAGAAAAAGGGAGGTGCCTAGGGTTGGAATGAGTTGAATGAACTCATTTGAGTTCATCTTAGCTTATATAAGCCCAAATTTGCATTTAGTCCCTCCACCTCTTAACTCATTAATTTCAATTTGAATCAAATGAATGGTCATTTGATCCATTCCTCGTCGAATGACTTTGAGTCTTTTATGAAAGTTAGTGTATTCGTCGAGATATGGGTGTTGGTATCAAGAGTTTCCGTATTCTACAAAATACGCGAAATTCGTATTTACGAAAAAGTCCTTAGTTTCCTTATTTAAGTCTAAAACCATTCAATTTATTCAATACCTTTAATTATCATTTCATTAAGCCTAAATCATTCCTTTTAAGCTAATTCTATTTGGCAATAAACCATCATTAGTTTAATTAAACACAATTAATTAGCCTTAATCTCCAATCAATTAAAGTTAATCTTGATTAACTAGGGACGGGGTCTAACATTCCCCTAAACTTTTAGAACCATTCGGTCCTCCGAATGCAATACAAACCAATACAAGTCAATCATGCAATTCGCAAATTTAAAATTACCTGAACGAATAGTTAGGGATACTTTTGAGCCATTTGCTCCTCAATCTCTCATGTAACTTCACTATGTTCATGATGATCCCAAAGGACCTTAACCTATCTAATTGTTCTCGTAAGTAGGACCGCCTCTTTGGTATCAAGAATTTGAATTGGCTTCTCAACATATGCGGTGTTCGGTAACACTTAGATCTCTTCATGACGAATGATATGAGAAGGATCAGCCACATACTTTCGAAGCATCGAAACATGGAAAACATTGTGGATGCCAGAGAGTTCTGCTGGAAGGTCTAGGCGATAAGCCACATTTTCAATTCTGCTCTTGACCTTGAAAGGTCCAATGAATCTTAGGGAGAGCTTCCCTTTCTGCCCGAATCAAATAGTGCCTTCCATTGGGGAAGTCTTCAAAAAGACTAAATCATCAACCGCAAACTCTAGATCATACCGACGATTGTCGGCATAATTTTTCTGCCTTGATCTAACAATTTTTAGCCTATCTTGTATTCTTTGAACCTTCTCTGTTGTTTCAGCAATGATCGTAGGACCGTGGAAGTTTCGAGTTCCAACTTCTTCCCAGTTCACTGGAGTCCTACACCTTCGACCGTACAATGCTTCAAGTGGTGCCATTTCAATGCTGGAGTGATAGCTTTTGTTGTACGCAAATTCGTACACGCTAAATGGTCATCCCAATCACTCCGAAAATCAACAACACTTGCACGAAGCACGAACAACTCTGGTATATTATTTTTATTTTTATTTTTCCTTGGATCAATTATATCAAGGGATTTTAAAAACCATTGATATCCATGGGATATTTAAAAGACAAGACCATGTTCTTATTTGGACATGATCTCATGATATATTGAGTTTTTAAACTCCCATGGTATCACGGGATTTAGGGAAAAAAAGTGAAAAAAAAAAAAAAAAAAAAGTATGTACCCGAGTCATTAAAAAGTATGTACCAGAGTCAAACAACTTTGGTTACATTATTAGATTTTTAGTCATGAAATTGGGAATGAAAGATTTAAGGGGAATTGATTTGTCAAATAAAAAAATATAAAAAATGAACTAAATTTTCTATGATTGGGGAAAAGTGCACAACTGACTTTCGGCAGACATACACAAACGGGTCCTGCACTTTGTTCAGGGAGATACATGTGAATTTTAATGAGACACATGAATGATAAGGTCAGGTTGGTGGTTTGAGTAGTTAAGTAAGGGTAGTTCTGGCTTCCAACCTTATTTAAAACCCCACCAAGAGATCAATAAAATATTAGAATTGGGCATATAAACAGATGCATTCAGAATGTCTAATGAATCGGTGAAAAAAGGACTTGAGAAGACTTACCTTATTTAAAACCCCACCAACCTTATTTAAAACCCCACCAAGAGATCAATAAAATATTAGAATTGGGCATATAAACAGATGCATTCAGAATGTCTAATGAATTGGTGAAAAAAGGACTTGAGAAGACTTGCAAAAGTGATATAGAGAAACACTTGCAAAAGAGATATGGAGAAACACAGAATTCGGTGGATCCAAAAATCAAGTTGGAGAACGAAAGCGACCAGATTCTTAAAAAAAAAAAAAAAAAACTTCTATGGACGAAATCTAACAGATCCAATAGTGAAGGCCATGGTTAAAATTACTATATTGGTAGCGATATCGACAAATCCTAAAAACCGATATGATATCAGTATCAGTCGCGGTCAGTGGTCCGTTACCGTCATTGCGGCATGAATTTTTTCATCCCAGAATTTTTTGAAAAATTTTTCAAAAAATCTAGAATATTGAAAAACAATGCTTTTTCACGTTAGTACACACTATAAACCAAAATATCAGTCCCCTAAATCACAACAACCTGTATCGTTGTTTAATCTGTGATTATTAAATATGTCAAGTTTGATATTTGTGTTTGTCCTTACACGTTATAAATCCATTAATGTAGCTCATATATGAAATCCTTATAATTCAAAATAACTATCAACTCTTATATTCGCTTTCTAGAAAAATTCACCCCAATTGAAGTTAGGCCCACAATTAAATTGGTCAGGTTACATTATTACAATCATTTATCATTAGCCTATTCATATACACAACTTGATGATCTGGTCATCTACTAAAGTCGCAAAACAATTGAGATTTCAAATTGGGTACTTGTTTTAGAGTAGTTTAGATTGTTTAAGTGGGCCTTATTAATAAGGCACAATTAAAAATGCATAAGGATATCTTAAAACAATTGTAGGCTTCGTACTTCATAGTGGGCTCCACCTGCACAAAATTTAAACGGCTCAAAATAATTGTCCTCCTCTTTATGTGTTTTGGCCAAATTCCATTCCATTTTAATTGGAGATGACGGTGGGTGGGATAGAGCGACTTCGTATGGGATTACGAAAGACTACTATGGATTTGATGCTAATGATCTGAATGGGCCCACACTCGAATAGCCTCTTCTTGGGTCCCACTCACTCTAACCTCGGAAAATTCATAACTTAAGATCACTGTCGGATCTGTGAGGTTCGCAAACTGAACGGAATCTCTCATCGAGGAGATCACAGTGCCATAAAGATTTAATAAATTTGAAGACGAGCAAACATTTGGATTTTTAGTGGGACCCATAGTCAGAAACACCATCTCTCTCAATCCGACCGTTGGATTCTCGCAATGGCCGTATCATTGAAATTCACTCAACCAATGGATCAAGATGGCATAAAGATCTTAGTGACTTGAAGGCTGGAAAAAATACTTGGATTTTCTAGTAAGACCCAGGCTAAGAAAGTCATGTCTCCCAATCAGACCGTTGGATTTCTGAAATCCATCGGGGAACTCACAATGAATAAATTATCATGTAAGAGAAATCCAATTAAAAGAATGAGGTTTGGTGAGATCCACTCTAAAAATGGGTCCTACAATGATGCAATTTTCCTAAATGTGTATGATAATGACGAATTTAATTCATTTATTCAAAACTATCCAAATGGGGCAGGGTCAGGGCATCAATAACATGGGTATTGAAATTATCGAGAGGGGTGCCAAAATGAGATAGACGTCTGCAACCAAATTAGGGTATATTGGCGGTAAACTCGGTATTCAGAATCAAAAAGTCTAAATGGACAAATTTTTTGGCATGAATTTGTGACAAACTCCCATGTGGCACAATCTTAGAGGTGCAACTTTTGAGAGAGGGGGAAAAAGCACCTCTAGGATTGTGCCACATGGGAGTTTGTCACAAATTCATGCCAAAAAGTTTGTCCATGTAGAAGGGTTGATTCAGAATTGGGGGCTACATCATTAATTCCCTAACTCTCCTTTTCCTCTCCTCATCCTACGAGCCCCTCTCTCTCTTTATCTCAGCACCTAAGAATGTATAGTTTTTGGTCCCTCTTCCTCCACGCCCCTTTCTCTCTATCTCAACACCTACCAAGGCATTTTTTTTTTCAATGCTCTGCTATTTACTGCTTTTGATGTAAATAGAAATCTATTAGTAATTGGTTTTTTTCTTAGGTCATAAATATGGGGATTTGACATTAAGGCTTTTCTTAAAAATAAAAAAAAATGCCAATAGAAGCTTCTGTAATTAGTTTTTTTTTTCAAGAAATGAAGTCACCAAGGATTGAACACCGGGCTTCTTTCTTTCTTTCTTTAAACAAAAACTATCAACAGATATAGGACCTCCGCCAGATAATTTTTGCCCAACATTCCCAATGTAGTCTCTATCCTTGATACCACGAGATTAACTTATGCATCGCACATGGATTTATACTAGTTTAGATTATTTAGGATCATAAAGAAAAAAATAGTAATTTTAGGGAGTTAGTACTGGCTCATTTATACCGAAAAGTTAGGTTATTGTGTTTCTTTCGTATAACCTTAGTTGATGCTGGTCATGCATACTTCCATTCTACTAAGTTGGTATCTGCGTAATCTGTAGGTTTTTCTAAGAAATGACTTTTAAAAGGAAATATAGATCAGCAAAGTCACTTAAACATAGGCTGATCTATTGGATATTTTCTAAAAATCAATAATTTTTAAACCTCAAGAGGCACTTGAACGTGTCTTTTCAAATATTTTAAATTTTATGTATTTTGAAAAATATTTGTGCCTTTCAATGAGATGCGTCTCTTAGGTGCATTTGAGTGGATGTGTCCCCCAATTCTAAGGGGTGCTTTCCAACTCTATTTATTTAGGTCCACTTTTGGGTTTTGAACAATGAGCATAATGTAGCATTTTCAAAAGCACATGTCTAAGAGCACTAGCATGAAGCCCCTCTGCATCGCATAGGTCAAGTCCTTAATAATATATTAAAACTAATATCCCTTCAATATAAATCTATGTATAACAAACTAATTAAAAAATTTAAATTAATGAAAAAATTATTAAAACCAAACCTTTCTTCGCTTAATCCACGTCAGCATACACGTTTCATCTTAAAAACAACGGATTTGTATGCATTTATGCTCATTTTGAATACTATATAAAAACTTTGAAAATACCTTAGAGTTGGAAGGCATCCCTTTGAATTGGGTTACATCCATACAGATGGGTTCAAGAGACATTTTATTGAAAAGGCACATATTTAGCCCAAGAAACATGTTTTATTGAAAATGCACATATTATGTTTTTTTGGAAGGACACAGCTAGAAATGAGCACCAAAAAGCTGATGTGGCTTCTTCTAAGGCCAGAATTGAGGTTTTTTTTAGGGTTTGTTTTTTTTTAACCAACATTCAACTTAAAAGAGAAAGAATTTTTTTTTTTTTTTGGATTTAAGGGAAATTATAGTGTGTGGACTTCGAACCAGAGTAGAGCCTTGCATTCTGGGGATAAAATTTCATCAAAACCACCTGCATGTGGGAATTTGTTATCTTTAAGAAAGTATCTTAATTGGTATTCCTTGCCCATTTTCTATTACTTTCTTATTCAATTTCTCACAATCACTTTACAAATTATTTATTCTAATTATTTATTTGATGATCAATATATGAAATATAAACCTTACCTGCTCAATATATGAAATGAGATGCAATATAAACCTTTTGATGTCTAACTAGCAAAGTTCGAGGCTTTCAGCGATTTGGGTTTTATCAATTACATCTGAGCTGTCAATGATGTAGGAGAATCATGCAAACCCAACCCACTAGGGAATGTTTTCTATATCAGGATTTTTTTTTTATGGTGTTGTTGATGTCGATCATGCCGTGCATTGCCACAAATCAAGATTGATATACCAGAAGTCCGTGATCATCCACATTCCAATGAATTGAAGAACTTACATGCCAAAAAGTACTACATTCAGTGGCTACCACTCATGCACGACCTTTTCTGTCCCTTCATTTCCTGTTATTTATCCTCATCTGATGTTGTTATGTGAGGCACCGAGGCTTATGATTTCTTCTCGTCTTCTCTTCTTTTTGTTGATCCTTTGGTTGTGTTTGGAGCTGGCTTCTTTTTATGGCCGAGAGATTTTTCCCCTTGATGTTTAAGCCATCTGGGAATTAGAGATTATAGATGATGGGGAGCACTACACAACACACTTTTTAGGAGAAAATGCCCATTTTAGTTGGGCCCAGTGGGATTCTTGATGATTATGAAGTCCATTGGATGGAAAGATCCATATGAGGCTTGTCTATATGGGAAATCTTGAGTATATAAGATCATTTTAACCTTTTGATCCATGACCCTAAAATTTAATGGTTTAGCGATATTATTTTCTCATGATTTCAACCCAACCATGAGGAAAAGTTGGATGAGGGTTAAATTTGCACTTGTGACTACTGAGAATTTTTCATAGATGATACACCCCAGATTCCGGAAAAAGAGCTTTCCTGCTTCTCAATGCTTTTGGAGCTTAGCATGTAGTATGCCCAAAAATGATTATGGTTGATGTGAAAAACATATTGTCGATGAGTATAGCTTCCTTTTTACCTATGTCATCAAAAAGTACTGTTTCAGGACCAAATCAAGTAATTCGAAAATTTTTTGATAGCGGCATAAACTTTCAGAAACTAAAGATCCAAGATGCAAAATATATAACATGCCTGAATTGCAGAAACATTTATATGGATTGCTTTAAATAAGAACAAAAGAAACATGCAACAATCCACAAACTTAACCCAGCTGGAGCCAACAAAAAAAAAAAAAAAATTAAAAAAAAAAAAAAAAAAGAAAACCCTCCTTGTTAACTTCTTGTTCGGCTGAAGATTTTGAAATTTATAGAGTAAACAACTTTTTTCAATTAAAAAAAATCTCGTTTCTTGATTTTTTTGACGCATATTGCTATTTTATTCTTGTGTCTGGTCTACTTCATAAGCATTCGATGTGACAGTTCTTTTATCCGTAAATACTAACTTGCCTTTCCCTGCCCCGTCCCAAATAATTGCAATGATGTAATGTTAACACCATGCTCATGCTTTTACCAGGACCCCAAAAAAAAAAAAAAAAAGGCCCTGCTCATGCTGCTAATTTTGCTATGAGCGATAGCAGCGGGACGAGTGGCAGTTCCTAATTTGGGCTTTGGCAAGATAGATGCTGCAGTTTTCTGTTATCGATGATGATGCTTCTTGTGAGACCCCATCTGTGTAGAGCCACCAGGAATCCCAAAGGTAGGGTCTGCATGGGGTTACCACATTAGGAGTGTAGGTGGAGTACTTCAGTTAGCACCATGAGACTTTGTTTAAGTCTCATATCAGAAATGACCTAAGATCCATGGGTTGATAAGTCAAACCCCGTGTTTACTTAACATGACACGTTTTAAAGTCATGTGGCCCGGATCCCATAAGAACTCTAGAGTAGGGCTTGCTCAGGGTGGAGCAGTACCAAACTCGAACTTTTCATGTTTCTTGATTTGTAGTTTTCCGAAGCTTGTGAGATTGGTTTTTACTTCTTTCCCTTTTCAGGTTTTCATCTAAATCAAATGCCCTGTTAGGCCTATTTATTTGTAGAGTTTATTAGAATTCCTGTTGGGAGATGAACAAATTCTTCAAATGCTGTCCGTGCCAAGTTTTTTTTTTTCTTTTTTTTTTTTTTTTTCTAATGCTTAAGTATCTAGAATATGCAGAATTTCCATCAGAAATCTTAATAGGATTTTCAAATCCTTAATTCCATCTTGCTTAGAAGTATGGAGAATTTAAAGGGCCAAAAGTAATATATTTTGAAAGGCAGAATTATTAAAACTTTACCAATCAACAATTTCAAATGTTCTAGAGACATAATAAGCTGTCAAAAAATCTTAAACACTTGAAAGTTAAGTAGTCTCAACAGAGATTTCTCCAAGTAATTAGTGCTCCCAATATTGGGTAGGTAAAATGTAAAAATAAAAAAATTTGGTATCCCAACTTTAGGAGGGGCTTGGGCCTGGGCCCCTAGCCCTCTAAAGAGGGGAGTAAATCTCGTGTGAGGTAAGGGGCCTTCTGGTGAGGCATTACAGCCTCTGGTGAGGAAAAGTGCCGGTCCGGATTCAAATCTAAGAAATACAGGCAAGAACTGGGTAGGTAAAATGTAATTGTGAATAAGAAGACATGACTGTAAATATGATGGGGATTGTGGTTAACGATAGCATGCAGGGGGGCCTATTTATTTGGATGCAGTACTGTTGAAGATGTCCGTATAGCAGTGTCAAGTGTGCAGCTCTAAGCCTTAAATTGATATCAACTTCTCTGCATGATGATTGACGGAAACTTGAAGGTAGTTATCGTGTCAAGCATTTATACCACCATGATGCATGATCCTATTCCCTGTGGACTGGAAGACGAAAATCGGATGCACATTAATGACAACGTGATACACGTCCCAGGCCCCTTGTTGTATGATCCGTTTTTATCAAACTTTTCTTTTATAAATAACTGCGTCTTAAATTTCAAAATAACTGTAGAACTGCAACTTTTTTTCTCTTTTGTTGACAAAAGTTCTTTATATCACTAGTGTGTCTGCAAATGTGGAAGTACATTTCCTTCAATTTCCTACCCACCCTTTCCTTCTCACTTTCGCACCTGTGGAAGATAAACAACATTGCCTCCTTTCGGTCATCAATGTCAACTACCTCTCTCAACATGTCTCAATCTATTTGGATTAAATCTTCTATTAGACATGACAATGGTGCATAATTTATTTTTAGCTTATCTCCAAATGGTAGCATAGAAGATGTCTCCATTATTGGAAGGCGGGGCTGTCGACAGGGAGGTTACATTTGTGTAACACCAATGGTTTCTTCATGACATAAAAGATGCTACTTTTCTATACTCAACTGTCTCCGTCTCAAATTGGTACAATATCTTTTTGTGTAGAAAGAAGTAAAAATTAAACTATTTTTCTTCAAATTTATGGTAAATTATTTCCTATTGGAAGAGTGTAGTAACACTTCAATGGTTTTTACGTAGGAATGCAGATTCCAGCATTGCACAATCGTGTTGCAAGGGAAGATGAGTGAAGGGGAGTATAGCCGAAAATGTGGAGAAAACTTCACTCGAACTGTGACTTTTTCCTACTGTACCCTGTGCTTTGCATGACGGAATAAATGTACGATTCAGAAGAAAAAGGGGAATTTCATATTGAACCATTTCAACTATTACACTATTAGATTTTTTCTTACTGCATACAGCCACCTCTTTTCCATTAATAAAGTGGTCAACCATAGTAGCCATCAGTTGAACTTGTTTTAATGTCATGTTGATCAAACTCAATATATATTCTTCTTAAAAAAAAAGATAAAAGTACTGTGTTACTTATATTGGTTTATGGTAAATACAAAATTACCAACTTTTCCCCACTGAATTTTAATGAAAACTTGTCCGAAGTGGGGGTGTTCATAGGTCAGGTTGCCCGATTCCGGCCTGTTTTGGATGGATTTGGCCTAATTTTTCAGCCCATGGATTGATTGTACCTAGGGTTTTGGCCCAGATTGACCAAGCCCGTCAACATCCCTTGTTAGAAGTAGTCAGTTGAGTTTTTATAGTCCTTCACCCATTATCAAGTTAATATAAGGGATTGTATGTAAAAACTGAAAATAGAGGTGAATATCTGGGTTCAGGTACTTTTAGGTCTGTGGGCTGTATCTGCTTGAATATCATACTGATGATTAAGTGGGCCAAGCTGGGACAAGCGCACCCTGGTCGACCCAGCCTAAGAACAACCCTAATTAGAAATGATCAATTGAACCCTTGTTCGGCCATTAATTGAGTCCAACTGATCTAGGGGGCCAACTAATGTGGTTGTATGTAAAAACTGAAACTAAAATTTGTTATTTGTAAATACTAAAAAAAGCAGGTGATTATATATAAATTTCCTAAGCTCCAGTTTCTGGTTCTGGTTCTTCCTCTTTGCTGTCAATACGACTCCAGTTTAGATGACCTATCTGTTGTCAGTGTATGGCCTCATGAAAGCTCTCTCTCTCTCTCTCTCTCTCTCTCTCTCTCTCTCTCTCTCTCTCTCTCTCTCTCGTCACATGGATGATGGAACGACAACCTCTTACCTGTAGAAAGAGAAGTGACCCACTGACCCTTTAAATTTTAGAGAAATTTGCCAAAAAAAGGACCATACATCAGAGAAGGTGTCAATAGTTTTTATGGCACGGAACCGATATTCCCACCCGTTTTTTTTTTTTTTTTACCTTTTTCCAACAAGCGACGACCTCGTCACTTAATATCGAGAGTAAGTGACGACGTCGTCGCTAATCTTCTATATATATATATATGTCTGTGCGCCCCGACACAGCTGCGTTTTCTCCTTCTCTTTTCATCTGCGATTGAATGCTGAATGAACCAAAAGTCTCCCCAAACTGGCGGTTGTTGATCTCCATTAAGAGGTAGGCACAGCACATTTTCAAAGTTGTTTCATGCATTAGCTACCATAGATCTTGTGTTTCATGTTTACCTTTTCGAGAAAAGTTCATTAGGGCTTTTGATATACAGTTTTTTCATGACATTATCTTGATTACATATTATTGTTGGGTGGCTAAATTATCAAAGTAACAACTTTGGCTGTTCTAAGGTTGTTTATTGTCACAACCCCTAATTGAGCGCATATAAATATGGTGAATACACGTATTTGCATATTAGGGTTTACCCCTTTGGAGTAATATGAAGACGGGAACTCAAATAAGTGCACAAAAGAATGGTGAATACCAGTTTTACATGGTAGGGTTGTTATATAAAGGTTGGGGCAAACACGCAAGAAATGATTTCATTTTTACTCATTCTTTGTCTGTAACCCTAGAGGGAAAACAGTGTCAGTGGAGTTAACTTCTCTTGTGAATTTTTTCCTTTTAAACAGAAATAGAAATGGACAGCAGAACGCATAAAATCATCTCTCTGTTAGCATTATTCAACATCTGCACTTATTCATTACATTTGCTAATACCAACAAATTGATATATGGTATATTTGTGTCGGCAGCATGACTGAGGATGCGATCTCCATCATATTTCACTATGATGGAGAGTTTGTCTTTGACATTATACGTCCGGTCTACAAAGGTGGAAGACAGAAGATGAGGTCTCTACCTAACACCATAACATATGGCACGTTGCTGAATGAAGTCATTGCTTTGTCTAATTGGGATGCAAATATTGAGGATGTAAGCATGAAATACCTTCATCACAATGGACTCGTTTTTTCGTTGATTAGTTTGGAAGATGAGAATGATATTATGGGAATGTTGATGGCGTCTGGAAGTGAGCAAGATGGAGTACATGTGTATGTCAATAGGAAATTTCACGCTGTAAATAAGAAACGTGAAGGCTCTCGGTACGTATCTATGTTCTAACTCTTTAATATTTGTATTGTTGCATTTGTCGCGCTTAACTTAAATTCTTGCCCATTTCTTTTATTGAAAGGGTTATGTTTGGCGGTTCTTGTGCCCGGAAGAAAATGAGCGAAGGGATTTGCGAGATTATGAATCCCACGCCTGGCCTAGTGTATCCCACTGTGGATATTCGTGACGATGTTGATATGCATTTCTCTTCCGCACGGGATTCTCATACAAACGATTGTTCTATAAGAGCGGGTTTTCATGTGGACGGAATATATCATGAGGCTGTTGATGCAAATGATGCTCTCTGTGGTACTGTTGATATATCAATGGTTCGTAAAACTCCCTCTTGGATGATGGCTGGTAATGAACAAGGCGTTGAAACCATTCATGCTGTGAATCATTCATTTGCTATGGAAGATGTCAATTTCGTTGGTAATGAACAAAGAGCTGAAACCATTGATGCTGTGAATGACTCACTTGCTATGGAAGATGTCAATTTTGTTGGTAATGAACAAGGAGTTGAAACCATTGATGCTGTGAATCATTCACTTGTTATGGAAGATGTCAATTTTGTGGGTAATGAACAAGGAGCTGCAACCATTGATGCTGTGAATCATTCACTTGCTATGGAAGATGTCAACTTTGTTGACACAATGGCCCCTGAAGATGTTATAGCCGAAATTGGTACGGACTTAGCACGAGAAATGTGGATAGGGCGTCAGTTTCTTGATCGTGAACGCTTCAGAAAATCTCTTGCGAAATTTGCAATTTATAACAATTTTACTCTACGACATGTGTCGACCAAGATGAAAAAAATCACAGCACGTTGTAAAGATGATTGTTGTCCCTGGTGTATACATGCTTCCATTGTTAATTCGGGTCCGGAGTTTAAGGTGCGAACTTATAACCCACGGCATTGTTGCTCAAAACCAATGATGGGAATGACACATCCCCAAGCATCATTGAAACTGATTGAAGAGTTCATTGAGGATAGAGTCCGATGCAATAACCACTTGAAGCCGAAAGAGATTATGAATGAATACCAAAAGGAGTTTGGTACCCGTATCACTTACAGAAAAGCACACATTGCAAAAGAGATGACGTTGCGTGTAGTTCAGGGATCATATGAAGAATCCTTTTAGATTCTACCTCTTTATTGTAGAGAATTACACGTGACCAATCCAGGAACTGTGACTAATATCGACACGACAGTTGAAGACAGGTTTAGAAGATTCTTCTGGGCTTTCGGTCCTTACATCCGATCATTCCATTTATCAATGAGGCCCATGATCACTATTGATGGGTCACATCTTCAGGGCAAGTATCCAAGTGTGTTGCTAGTGGCTGTCGCCTACGATGGTAATCATAAACTATTTCCCATAGCTTTCGCATTCGCTGAGGCCGAACATCGTGACAGTTGGGAGTAGTTCCTTGCCAATCTCGCTCTTGCATTGAGAAGTCCAACAAACCTAACTATTGTGTCTGATCGACAAAAGGGCCTTGTTCCGGCATTGTCCAACATCATTCCAAGTGCAAGGCACTGCTATTGTTGTCATCACATTGTAGAAAATATTAAATCAGCCTTCTGTGATCGTGCCATTGTATTGAAAATTTGGCGGGCTGCCAAGGCTTTTAGACCATGTGAGTATGAGGCCTATATGAACGGCATCCTCGCTGTAGACCAAGAGGCGCACACTTATATCAATGCCATTCGAAAACAACGTTGGTCAAATGCATATGTTGATGGTCGGTGCTATGACATGATAACCAGCAATGCAGTAGAGTGTACGAACGCGCTTTTAAAGGACATTAGAGTGCTTCCCATTATAAAGCAAGTCGAAGAAATCCGTGCCAAGTTGATGGAGTTCTTCCAGAGAAGACATCTCGAGTCACTCAATATTACGTCGCGGTTAACGCCCTATGTAGAGAAACTAATGAGCCAAGAGGCTGAAGACTCGCGCCGCGTGCATGTACGTGTTGCCGACCTCGTTGAGTTCCAGGTCCAATCAGCACAATTTATTGATATTTTTTATCTTGAATAAAAGAAGTATAGTTGCCGTAAATGGAAAATAATGGGGATTCCATGTTGCCATGCACTAACGGCAATGAAGGTTAGGCACTTGAATCCGTATGACTATGTTGAAGACTGTTACCTAACAAGTACTTATTGCGTGTCGTACAGTGAGGTCATACATGCCACTTGTGATAGCAAACAATGGGAGCATACATCAAATGAAATTGTGTTGCCTCCACGTGCCACAAAACAACCAGGGCGTCCAAAGAAAAACAGAATTTTTGTTGAACACAGAAATCGACAGCGCAAGGTTGTTACATGCTCTATTTGCAAAATTAGGGGACACAACCGAAAGAGTTGTCGCAACCCACCAACTGATCATGTTGCATAGATCAAACTGGATGTGGATCATATTTTTGTATAGTTCCAACTTACATAACATTTTTTGATGTGGATCATACTTTTGTATAGGTAGCCTTTTACTATAGTGACAACCAGTTTATACTTTCAACTTTCACATTTTGTGGATGTGGATCATACTTTTGTATAGGTAGCCTCCTACTATAGTGACAACCATTTTGTACTTTCAAATTTCACATTTTTTGGATGTGGCTCATATTTTTGTATAGGTAGCCTTCTACTACAGTGACAACAAGTTTGTACTTTCAACTTTCACATTTTGGTGGTGTGGATCATACTTTTGTAATACAACCTCATATATATTACAGCTACAACAAATTTGTCATCAAGATTTGTCAATTTTGTCACCATTTTGATTTGATGTGTTATAGTAATGTGTGCAAAGAATCTGTTCAACCACGACATCAATGCTGTGAATCAAGGCAGAGTCCATGGATAATGATTCTGTGCTGCAACGATGTCGTCACAGATTGGAACAGCGCCCTTCGCATTAGGTTCTATCAAGTGCCGACGTCGTTGCATATTTTATTTTACATCCCACGAAAAAACGACATCCTTGTATAGTCACACACATTTTCTTCCATTTGGATGGGAAAAACGACGTCTTTTTACATTGGCACAGAATTTTGTAAAAATAGTTTCTGTGAAGCGACGACGTCGTTATAAAATCACATACATTACGTTAACAAATCGCTTCCACTAGGTTCTGTGAAGCAACGACGTCGCTGTAAATATAACGAATTTGAAAAGAGTAGGTTCTGTGAAGCAACGACGTCGTTGTAAATATAACATATTTGAAAAGAGTAGGTTCTGTGAAGTGACGACGTCGCTGTAAATATAACAAATTTGAAAAGAATAGGTTCTGTGAAGCAATGACGTCGCTGTAAATATAACATATTTGAAAAGAGTAGGTTCTGTGAAGCGACGACGTTGTTGTAAATATAACATATTTGAAAAGAATAAGTTCTGTGAAGCAACGATGTCGTTGTAAAGTCACAAACTGTATCTTCCACTAGGTTCTATGTAGCGAACGACGTCGTTGTAAAATCACATACATTTTTTTTCTACTATCTTCTATGTTATGCAACGATGTCGTCGTATAATAAAACACATTTTTTGGGGCAGTAGGTTCTGTGAAGCACCGACGTCGTTGTATACTTACAAACATTTGTTTTGTAATAGGTTTTGTGATGCGACGACGTCGTCGCTTAACACACAAAATTGTCAATACACTGAAAGGTACTAATTTGATGTGCGAACGCACTACAAGATCCATATCAATTACAACATTGCACACATCTTCAATTACAACATTGAAGGAAATGTAAACTAGAAATTGGATTCAAGAAATAATTGCCAACAAGGGCACACATATTCAATTTCATTAAGAAATGAAATCAGCACAACCAAGATTCATTTCCATCGAATATTTACAACAAAATATTTACAAATTGCTAGAAGTGTCAAGGATGTCACTAAATTTGCATCAATCATCAGGCTTAATTGAATCAATTGGAATCTCATCAAGACTCAACCGATGCGCATTCAACTCCCAGCTGCGCTAAAAGATTTCAAGGACTATCCGTTGCCGATAGTACATCATGTCAGCTTGCGTAAAAAAAATTGGACGCCGAAATATACAGTGCTCAGATAATGCAGCCGCGAAGACACCACAGTTGTAGCCGTTCTCCTGCAGTGGGATGTTTGTTTTTACATTGATTGTCCATATGTATGGGTCTGGCCACCCATAGTCGCTGTACTTCGCAGTCAGCCATTCAACCTGCAGGAACAGCACAAGTCGTTAAATTGGATATAAACAGTTTGTTCAATTTCGAAATAGACAGTATGTACTCACGAATTGTTTACAAGTCGTTAGAGCGTGACGATCATTGCCTGAACTGTTGTAGAATTTTCACTTTCTCTCGTCCGTGTATCCAACAAGTAATGTGAAATGATTAACAGAGTGGATAACGAAAACGAGTGTTTTACATTCTCTAGCCTCCATCACACGAGAACCCCCAGGACCAAATGCTGCTTCTTCTGTTGTAGACAGCCCAGACTACCACCAGTTCTGCAATCATTTTTAGTGGCAGAGGTCAACATTTATGGATCATACGTGATATTACTGATATTAAGTATATACTTACAGAAACGCTCGGGTCTGCCAAAAAGGCCGTAAGACACTTCTCCTTTAACACATCAAACCAATAATACAAGATATTGGTGTCTAACTAAATTCCCTCTTCCAGAGCAGCATGCAGGACTTCATTGGATACCAATATGCATACAACATCGAGCTCTTCCTTCCTGCAAAATACACTAACCATAAGACAATAAATGTAATGTAACCAATAGGAATGTGTATGAAAAAAGACAAACCTCTGATTGAAGTATTGTTTGAACCCCTTCAGTAGAAACACATCCCTTTTGGAGAGAACATACTCTGATAGAGAACATACTTTGATTCACCCATTGAGTGTAAATAGTCGTCATACTTTTCTGGAATCTTCCTTGTTCGGGGCAATCATTTTAACCTCCAAACTAGTGAATCAATGGACGCCCTGATTGGTGATATTATAATTGCTTGTGAGGTTGTTGTCCCTCGAGGGGTGGAGAAGATATCAACCACTGGTGGCTCATCGGATTGCTCGACCGGTGTAGAGGTGTGTCTCTCTACACACTCTGGTTCCATTGCAAAATCACTTGTGCCCACCTCAGGGGCCTCCGTAGTGGGGCTGTGCACCCGAGGTGAGATCTCCTTCACATTGGCATTCATCTTCACACTCTTTTGCTTCTTTCCTATCTTCTTTCTTGGACTTTTCACCGCAGCCTTTTTAATGCTCCTCCTCTCTACAGACTCTTTATCCTGTCAATGGAAATTTTCCAATAACTATTAAAGACAAAGTAAAATTCTATAATTAAAGATGGATGTAGCTGTGGCTTACATCTTTTGAAACTGAGCTGTATAAGTGATCGTCCTTAAATTTGGCGAAATTTGTATTCAACCCAGATCTGAATATGAAGATCTTCCTGATCCAGGAATCCTGGAAATGCTCAATTGAGGTTTTCTTCCTCACAGTTCGGTCAATTGACCTCTCCATATGTAGTAAAAGTTCCTTTACCTGCGGGCATGTAAATCCAAATTAGCCAAGAGGCATTTGGATGGGAAAAATACAAGTGTTAAGAAAGAGGTATTCATCTCTTACTCGCTTCTGTTCACAGCAACCCTCATGTTCATCACGTTTGGTTTTCTTTGTATCAATCTCCTCATGAGACTTGCCCCGACCGATATACATGATCGTGTTGGCCTGATACCATTGCATATACTCGTCAGTATGCACGGACGAAGATGATTTTTTTCCTTTCAGAATGCCCTTGCATCTACTGTCCCAAAGTTTGTAATTAGGTACCCTTCCATCTGCACTGTAGTCATACACTATCTTTTCTACTCGCTCCACCCTTGCAAAGGGCATACTGAAAGGTGAGGGAACATCTTGATGAAGACCAAACTATTTCATAACACGACCAGTATTATGTCGCTCCACAACCCAATAAAAAGATAGGACTGTTGAAGAAGAGAATAGTTCACGGTCGGCTTTAGAAACTGAATGACGGAATTTCTTTCCAAACTGCTTGTAGGGTTGCCATTTGAGCTACATAAATTGAGTTTAAAAACATATTAGCAATACGAAATTAGAATTGCATCCATCAAACTATATACAATCCAAACATGATGAACTTACACCGTCCTGTGTTAATTTGTTCAATTGCTGCCGGATCTTTGTCAAAGTGGTTACAGCTTTGAATGAGTTCAACCTAGCTGTCCAGGTCTTCATCAATGGAAACTGAATGTCACTTTTCCAGGTAGCATTCGGCGGTGGACAACGTCTAATTTGCATTCGTGTGTACGCCCATATCTGCGAAAAACAGCAATCAATACAAAATACACTTTTCAAAGAGTTGTATAAAAAGAATAAATATCATCAAATAAACTACATTACTTGGAGAAGTTGTAGATGTCCACTCAAGGTTCTAAACTTCCTCGAACCTTCAGTGTTTGAAGATTTGATTTCATCTCCCTCTTCATCAACATCTTCCCCCTTATCCCTAACAACTTTCACCGCCTTTGCTAATATCCAATAAAGATTTGCAAGACAGGCGGGAGCCCATGCATATGGCTTAAATTCCCTGAACAACTCGAGAAGATATGCCGGCCCCCTTCCACCTGATGTGTTAGACATAATTTGACTGGATACTAAGAAGAAAAGGTATGCCCTAGTGTTGTAGATTTCTTCGGCTTTATAAAGTTTTTCTTCTTCTTCTTCTTCTTCTTCACATCCTTTGTTGGATTTGCTGCGAAATTGGATTCCAACCATGTGAATTTAATATTTATCCCGTTGACATCAACACCCTGAATGTGGGCCTTCCCAAGTAGTTCAAGACATACTTCATTAACCAATGAAAACGGGAAAGTTCTCCCGGTGACAATGGGGCCATCTATTGGTGGCCCATAAATATAGGCAACATCTTCGAGAGTGACAGCTGCCTCACCCGATGGGAAGTGGAAGGTGTTAGTTTCGGGACGCCATCTTTCTACCAAGGCCGTAATAAGGACATGATCTATCTTAATATGTTCCATTTTCTCCAAATCATGCAGCCCCGATTGCCTGACGTATTCCTTTTGGGTTTCATTTAACAACCATACATCTTTGTTCGGGTTCATTGGTATGCATCTAAAGGTGCCGAATTCTTGACAGACATTAACAAGTGATTATAGTTAACAAGAGCTTAACTCAATAATATAAGTATAGATGAAAGGGTGGCTAAAAACATACATGTCCATGGTTTGTGGCTTCTAAAATGTGATTGGCCTGATCGTAAAGAAGCCTATTTCCGCTATCCTTACTTCCATCCATCTGAAAAAAACAAATAGAGATAGATGTAAACATAACAAGGGAAAGATGTAAATATAAACCATATGGAAATTTGACATCCAGGGCCAATGAGGTAGTTTTTATATGCCGCTTTGATGCCTTTTTTTTTTTTAATATCATTGGAGGAGATGAGTGTCAGCAGATTTGACATCCTAATCCCATGTGTCACCCCCTCATTGGCCCAGACAGGACTTTCTTTTATTGCGATGGTCAGTGAAGACGTCGTTGATTCACAGAATTCATTGCATAAAATACTGTGTAACTATACAACGACGTCGTTGCTTAACAGAAGCAAAGACATCATTGTAATTCAACTCTGCAATATGTGTGTAGAGTACTGCTCAAAGGTGTAATAGACAAAGGTGTAACACACAAAGGAAAAACTGTATGCATGTGTGTGTAGAGAGAGAGAGTATAGGTATTTGGGCATTAAAATGGAATCCTTGTCCAACCTATCCTTGGTAGGATAATCTGCAGCTCCATTAGCTCATCTTAGTTTCTTTCTAATATTAACCTCCAGCCAAATAAGTAATTTCCTCAGCTTCGAAAAGGATAACTATACGACGACATCGTTGCTTAATAGAAGCAACGGCGTTGTTGTAATTCAACTCTACAATATGTGTGTAGAGTACTGCTCAAAGGTGTAACCGACGGAGGTGTATCAAACAAAAGGTGTAAAAAACAAAGGAAAAACTGTATGCATGTGTGTGTGGAGAGAGAGAGTATTGGTTTTTGGGCATTAAAATGGAATCCTTGTCCAACCCATCCTTGGCAGGATAATCTGCAGCTCCATTAGCTTAGCTTAGTTTCTTTCGAATATTAACCTCCAGCCTACCAAGTAATTTCCTCAGCTTCGAAAAGGATAACTGTACGACGACGTCGTTGCTTAACAGAAGCAACGACGTCGTTGTAATTCAATTCTGCAATACAAACTATTTGGTCCATATGCAACACAAGGTTTTCCATTAATCTGTAGTTTTTCTTCCTTATCACTACTCTTCATATAAACGTTATCAACTAGACATTCTACTTGTCCTTCGCTCCCAACCACTCACTCTAACTTTTCTCCATAAGCATGTTTGTCCTCCCCACAATGATAAACTTTATTAAACTACAAGATAAAACAAAAACAAAATGCAGTCAAAGAGACATATACTGCTCAAGGTGATACTCACGAAGGAAAAACTGTATGCATGTGTGTGTAAAGAGAGAGAGAAAGAGAGTATAAGTTTTGGGGCATTAAATGGAATCCTTGTCCACGCCATCCTTGGCGGGATAATCTGCAGCTCCATTAGCTCATCTCAGTTTCTTTCTAACATTAACTTCCAGCCTACCAAGTAAGATCCTCAGCTTCGAAGAGGATAACTATACAACGACGTCGTTGTTAAACAGAAGCAACGACGTCGTTGTAATACAACTCTGCAATACAAAGTGTTTCGTCCATCTGCAACACAAGGTTTTCCATTAATCTGTAGTTCTTCTTCCTTACCACTACTCTTCATATAAACATTATTTTCTTTTTTCCTTGTATTGCAGAGGAGGTCTTTTCAGATACCAGCCCCTCATTCGATCTGTACTTGATGGTTACAATGTCTGTCATAAGTAGAAAGCCCACTTTCTCATCCTCCCCAACTCCAAACCCAGTCCCTCTTCCAAACACTACCCTCGCAAAAAATTATTGGACTCGTCCTTCCAAAGATGAAAAGACCCCCCCAATAGGTTCATTACCAGCTAGACCTTCTTCTTCTCCTTCGTTCCCAACCACTCACTCTAACTTTTCTCCATAAGCATGTTTGTCCTCCCCACAATGATAAACTTTATTAAACTATAAGGTAAAACGAAAACAAAATGCAGTTAAAGAGACATGTACTGCTCAAGGTGATAATCACAAAGGAATAACTCAGATTCGAAAAGGATAACTGTACAACGACGTCGTTGCTTAACAGAAGCAACGACGTCGTTCTAATACAACTTTGCAATACAAGGTTTGATCCATCTGCAACACAGGGTTGTAATACAACCTTGTGTTTGGTCCATCTGCAACACAAGGTTTTCAAGTGCCCTATGGTTCTTCTTCCTTATCACTACTCTTCAAATTTCACATTATGACTACACAGGACTGAGATGGGGGGAAAATGGAAGCAAATGGACTGAGATGTCCACTAGGATTGACAACACAGTCGAGAGGGGGGAAAACGGAAGGACTGAGATGTATCCAGTTGATTCATGCAAAAAACATGTATAGTGCATGAATATAAACCATTTTAGGATATAAAGCAAATGGAAAGAAGATGAACAAAACTCCAGTAAATCATCATTTTGTAACACAGAAAAAGCTAGGCGACAAGCAAAATACCTCCGCCTGATAAACCGTTGGAAGCTTGATGGGACAATAAAAAAGGTTGGAAAAGGTCCTTTGGGACCACCTTCACTACCTTTTGAGGTACGTGCAGACGAATCCACCAGCAGAAAAGGAGAAAGCGACGCAGGAAGAAGGGGAAATGGGGTAGTGGGGTTAAACCACTGGAAACCTTGACGCAAGCATCCAATAGGTTGGAAAACTGCGTTGGGACCACCAAAAATTTTCTTTGGACAAGGGGAGGGAAGAAACCGCCAGCGTAGAGAAGTGGAAAGCGATCGAGGAAGGAGGGGAAAATGGAGAAGTGGGGTTTCGTGGGAATTTATGGGGTTGACTGCACGATAACGTCGTTGCAACTTCCAGTCACTAATAAAAAAAACGGAAGTGGTCCCAGGGGACCACTTCCGTGCCATAAAAACTATTGGTATCTTCTATGGTTAGTGGCCCTCTATGGTCCTTTTTTAGGTAAATTTCTCTAAATTTTAAGATGAACATTCAACCTCATGCATTCAATAATTAAATACCTCATCAGAGCACATATTAATACCTCGTGGACAAAA
This sequence comes from Umbellularia californica, assembly GCA_028538565.1. Classification (NCBI taxonomy): domain Eukaryota; kingdom Viridiplantae; phylum Streptophyta; class Magnoliopsida; order Laurales; family Lauraceae; genus Umbellularia; species Umbellularia californica. The sequence continues at coordinate 23,759,529 of JAPQWN010000007.1, forward strand.
TATCTGAGGGCTCTCTTATCTCACCCCAGGTCCAGTACCCTCACTTAAGGTTGGGGTCCGAGCCATGGAATTAAATATCGGCCGATACCGAGTCATATCGGCCGATATGACTCGATATCGGCCGATACCGAACCGATATCTCACTGAGATATCGGATTCGGTTAAATATCCCCAAAAAAATCCGATATCTCGGCCGAGATGAGATAATATCGCTGTGAACCGATATCTCTGCCGATATTTTCAAAATATCGGCCGAGATGATATAAAAAGGGCAAAAATCCTAATTTTTGCAACTTTTTCCCCATCTTCATCTTCTTTTCCTTTCTTCTCATTTCCTTACTACCCATAGCAGCAGCCCTACTCCCTTTTGCATATTTTCAAATCCCACATTAATTTTTTGAATAAAATATTATCTAAGTAAGAGAAAATCAACCTAAAGCATTTTATTATGTGTTTTTTTTTTTTAATTTTTTAGATGAAGTATAGAAATCATTAGGTTTGTCATTTGTGTTGTGTTCTTCATTTAAAAGTTAGATCTACGTACTTTCATCATTTCATGCTAGATCTACTCATACACATGATTTTGAACTTTTTTTTTCCAATTTTTTTTATTTTTGGATTTTTTATTATTTGAATTATTATATATCATTTTTTGGGGATTTCATCATAACTATGTTCTTTTAATGATTCATGAACATTGTATGGTGTACAAATGATTGATCTACATATTTTTATGCTAGATCTATATATTTAGGATTTTGAAAATGATTTTATTAAAAAAAATTTCTTAAAAATAATTGTTGTTACTTGTTAGAATATTTGTGATACCAAATGCTTATTAATAGTGTGTAGATAGATCTACATCTACTTATAATCATAAACATGATTTAGATTTTTATTTTAACTATTTTATTTTCGGATTTTTTAATATTTGAATTATAATATATCATTTTTTTGGGGCTTTCATCATAAATACGTTCTTTTAATGATTCATAATCATTGTATGGTGTGTAAATGATTAATCTACGTACTTTTATGGAGCGTATCTTTTTAGCCAATATCGAAGAAGTGATGATGATGATGATATCGAGTCAGGGCGACACTCCACTTGGAATTAAGCTGTCAATCTGTCATACACTCATACTCATCAATCTCTCTCTAATCTCTACTCTCTACTAGTCCCCTCTAATTTCAGGTGAACCATGAACCTTTTGATGCCCAAGTGCTTTATGATTTATCTATCTCACTAATATGTTTTTTATTTTAATGTGTTATCTTCAGGGTCTTGAATTTCACAACTTATTTAATGATTGAGTTAGTATTAAATAATGATTGATATGTTATCTTTATTTTCTTATATTTTACACTAATAAATTGATTATAAGCATAAATAATGGTTGCATTATATGAAATACTAAAGAAGACAGCGAACTGCGACACAGACAGGACTTATAACTTAAGGTGACCGAGATTTTGATTTATTATTGTTACTAATGGAAAAAAATATTGTATTCCAGCATTTTCTAATATTCTGGATTTTTTAGATATTTTTGTAAATTTTTTTGGATTAAAATAAAAATTCACACCGCGACGGACCGATATCCGCGACCGATACCGATATCATATCGGTTTTTCGGCCCGGCCAATACCGCGACCGAGACCGAGATTTTAAACCATGGTCCGAGCCCCCTATAGCCGGGTAAACCAATAAAAGAAAAAACCCTACATCTACATTCAAAGGCATTGATGACAACGTGATACACGTCGAAGACCCCTTGTTGTACGGTCCATTTTTATCAAAATTCTTTAGAAAAAGAAGTACGTCTTAAATCTCACAATTACTGTAGAAACTGGAACCTTTTTTCTCTTCTATTTTTTAACAAATTTTCTTTATATCACGATAATATGACAAGTGTGTCTGCAAATGTAGAAGTACATTTCCTTCAATTTCCTACCCCTCCGCACCTTCACACCTCATGGATGATAAACAACAATGCCTCCTTAATTGGCTCCTTCCTATGCCTCCTTGTTATAATCAATGTCAAGTGCTTCTCAATCCATTTGGATTAGATTTTCTACTAGACATGATAATGACGCTTATTTTATTTTTAGCTTATCACCAAATGTAGGCTAGAAGATGTCTCCTTTATTTCGGATCATCTCCATATGGCTGAAAAGTGGGGCAAACTTTAAGGCGGGGCTGTGGACATGGAAGACACATTTGTGTAATGCTAATGATTTCTCCATGACATAAAAGATGCTACTTTTCCATACTCAAAGGCCTCTGCAATTTGGTACAATGTCATTTTGTGTAGAAAGAAGGAAAAATTAAATTATTTTTCTTCAAATTCACGGAAAATTATTTCCTATTGCAGGAGTGAAAAGGCACTCAAATTATTTCCTATGGAACGTAGAATTCAACGTTGTACAAATGCAATGCAAGGGGATTTTTCTTTTTTTTTTTTGATGCCCCAGCCAAGGGGGTTGGGACCCAAGAGTGAGCCCGCATACACATGAAAAAGTAACCCACTCAAATGGGAAGGAAGTCTGTACAAGCAGGAAAAAAGTCTACACAAGTGGGAAAGGAGCCCGCACAACCGGGAAGAGGTGACGTACCCGGGGTTAGGATGATGATAAGAAATATGGAGGGAATGAAGCGGTAAACATGGAGAAAACTTCACTCAATTGAACTGTGACTTCTTCCTAGAATGGCTAATTGTTTCATATATACTATGTACTCTACATGACAGAATGGATGTATGATTAAGAAGAAAAAATGGGATTTCATATTGAACCATTTCAACTATTAGACTATTTAGATTATTATTATTATTATTATTTTGCATACAACCACCTCTTTTCCATTAATAAAGTGGCCAACCATAGTAACCATCGGTTAAACATGTTTTAAAGCTAATATCAGAAAAGCGACTTTTGGTTATGTTATTATTTTAAATTGTGGTATTGTACATGGATGCAGTTGCTTGTCAATGAACTAAGGTCATCTGTTCAAAAGAGGTTGAAACGAGTGCGATCCTAGTCGCGTTGGGAAAGAATAAAGGGAAAGGGCTTCGAAAGGGTGCATGTGATGGCGGATGCCAAAGAAGTTATTTTGAAGGAAGATGATAATTGGTCTATTAGGCCTATATTTCAGAAATTAAAGGATTAACCTCCTTATTAATTATGTGAATTTGTCTTTTATCCCTAGGAGTTTAAATGGTCAAGCTCATAAGCTTGCCAAACTTTGTTTTACTATTAATCAGGATATTGTACTAGGGGTGGGGCGTTGGTTTTGTTGCGTGCTTTCTTTTATTGCTCTTTCCTTTTGTCGGCTTTATTATGAGTTTATTTAACAAAATATAAGTCATATTGATCAAAATCAATATCTATTTTTCTAAAATAGAAAGGACAAAAGTACTGTTACTTAAATTGGTTTATGGTAATACCAAGTTTTTCACTGAATGTTAATGAAAACTCGTCCGAAGTGGGGGTGTTCATATATAGGTCGGGTAGCCCCGAGACCAGCCTGTATTGGATGGATTTGGACTAATTTTTCAGCCCATGGATTGCACCTAGGGCTTTCTGGCCTGATTATTTAATGGTCTGGGCCTGGGCCTATAATCATACAATAACCCAAAATGCAGCCTAACATATTTAACACAAAGGGAGTATATATTTTGTAACTCAGTCTCAAGGGCAGGATCTAGCCTAAACATTAGAAGAACTGATAACTAAAGTCGGTTGTGCTTATAAAAGCTTTTGCCCAAATTGACCAAGCCCATGAGCATCCGAAGTTAGAAATGGTCAAATGAGTTTTATAGTCCTTCACCAATTGTCAAGGTAATATAAGTGACTATGTAAAAATCGAAAATAGAGGTGAATATCTGGGTTCAAGTTTTTGGCCTGTGGACTGTATCTGCCTGAATATTATAGTTAGAAATGATCTATTGAACCTTTGGCCGGCAATTGAGTCCTCGCATGTTGGTCAAGGTGGCTAACTAATGTGGTTGTATGTAATCCCAAGGGATTGGCCGAGTGGTCAGGACTATGATTCCCCTTCTTCAGGGCTTGAAGGTTGAGTCCACGTCTAGTGCTACCACCTAGGGGCCATAAGGAAGCTTATCTGGCTTCCCTCTGGGCCCGGAGGGATTAGTCCAGTTCAAATGATTGGAAACCCTTAGGTAGAAAAAAAAAAAAAAAGTGGTTGTATGTAAAATTTAAAACTAAAATTTGTTACTACAAAAAGTAGGTGATTATATATAAATGTTGTAAGCTCCACTTCCTCTTTGCTGTCAATAGGACTCTAGTTTAGGTGACCTACTTGTTGTCAGTGTATGGCCTCATAAAATCTCTCTCTCTCGTGCGGCACATGGAACAACAACCTGTTACCTGCAGAAAGAGAGTGACGCTTAAAATTTAAGATGAATATTCAACTTCAAAAGTGGTTGTATGTAAAATTTAAAACTAAAATTTGTTACTACAAAAAGTAGGTGATTATATATAAATGTTGTAAGCTCCACTTCCTCTTTGCTGTCAATAGGACTCTAGTTTAGGTGACCTACTTGTTGTCAGTGTATGGCCTCATAAAATCTCTCTCTCTCGTGCGGCACATGGAACAACAACCTGTTACCTGCAGAAAGAGAGTGACGCTTAAAATTTAAGATGAATATTCAACTTCAAGCATTCAATAATTGAATACCTCATGAGAGCACACAATAATCTCCCAACTGTTCAAGACCATCTGTCACTCTGTTCCTGTAAAACAGGTTTCAAGGACACTAAACAATTGCTAATTCTATACTTACATATGATTTCGGTGGTTTAAATATATTTTAGCATTAGAAAAGTGTGTTAAAGTTGAACAGTTGGATTGTCCTGAGTAACTTGGGGCCCACCCAAGAGTGATTGAAAACAAACACATTCATGTTTTTTTTTTTTCTTCACAATAGAGAATCTTCCCTAATGACGGGTAAGCGTCATTGGGCAGGTTGGAATCATGGGTCTTGTGCACCCATTCCCACCTAAAGCCTATTAAAGCGGGGCCAAGAAAGAGCACCCTGACCCCATGAATTAGGATTTCTTTTTTTGAGTGATACTGTTGGATCAAATCGGACAATGACCATTCCATCATTATAACATGGTGTTTTGTGTTTTAGCGATAATTTAATCTAGTGATCTAGTGTGTGTGTGCGCGCCGCAGCCTGCGGGAAGGGATTAAGTCATGGTGCATAGACTGCCTGGCTCAGCCCCAGATGAGTGCCATGGGGGATTGAGATAAGAGGGGAGGAAAAGAGTGAAGTTCTCTCCGATCATAGTTGAATTATGATATGAATTAAAGAAAGTTTACCGCCTTGCAGTGGCTGAAATTTTCAAGACCTGCACTATAATTTGACGGGGCAGAAGGCCAAGAACTTTCTTAATCACATGGTGACTTACATTCCACCCACTCCCTTGACTTTTTACCTTCAAGTTCCATCATTTCATTGCGTTCACACTCACAGCCCCAAGGCATGCTTGTCACTTTTGAATTTTTGTCGGACCCAATTCGAAAAGAATGCAAGGGGTACTCACTGTAATTCCAACCATTGAACTATGAGCAACATTAGTGTTATGCACCACGCATGTCAAATTAAAATTTGAGTTTACTTTAATATAATTATATTTTAGCGTAAAGAAAAAGCTCTAATAGTTGGTGAGGATTAAAGCATGGCATCATTTAAGTAACATGAGTGATTAACATGTCTGAAGTATTATCATTATCTTCTTTTTTTTTTTCAGAGTATTTTTTTTAAGCGTTTTGCAATAAGCGGCTCATCATATCCATGAAGAGGATATCCCTTGAAATAATCCAAGTTTATTTTATTTGTAAACTTTCTAAGATTGCATCTACTTCTAGTTTATGAACTTTCTAATTTCTTTGTAAACTTTCATTATAAATAATAATAACTCTTGTTAGGGTTCACTCATGTTTTGAGTGAAACCTAGACCCACCCTTTTAATGATGGTCCTTTTGTTTTCTTGATCAGAGAAAACATCCCATCTTCTCATCTCTGTCAAACTCCTGCCTTTTTGGGTGTGCATTTATTGTTCTATTCAAGGGGATCCGGATGGTCTTTATTTTTTTGGTTGTTACCATTTTATTTATTCAATTAAGCATCTTTACGTGTTTTTATTTTCAAATAACCTTTGGGTTTTTAAAAGGCAACCATTTGTTGAAAAAGGAAGAAACCAAATTAGAAAATAAAAGTAGGGTAAAAGGAAAAAAGTAGCATTCATATAAGGTGGAATAAAAAATAATAAGACAGAATTTCAATGTCATTAGAAGTACAACTCACAGACGACCCTTTTGGAAAAGTGCTACTTTGGATCTTTTCCTTCCCTTCCCTTTTAGGAAACAAGCCATGCATGAATTATTTGGTTCCCCATCCACATGCACTCACTACAGACTTACATATATACTCTGTGCTGAATGGATGTATGATTAAGAAGAAAAAATGGGATTTCATATTGAACCACTTCAACTATTAGACTATTTAGATATTATTATTATTATTATTATTATTATTCTTATTATTATTATTATTATTATTATTCTCATTATTATTATTATTTTGCATACAAGCACCTCTTTTCCATTAATAAAGTGGCCAACCATAGTAAGCTAATATCAGAAAAGCGACTTTTGGTTATGTTATGATTATAAATTGTGGTATATGGATGCAGTTGCTTGTCAATGAACTAAGGTCGTCTGTTCAAAAGAGATTGAAATGAGTGCGATCCTAGTCGCGTTGGGAAAGACTAAAGGAAAAGGGCTACGAAAGGGTGCATGTGATGGCTGATGCCAAAGAAGTTATTTTGAAGGAAGATGATAATTGATCTATTAGGCCTATATTTCAGACATTAAAGGATTAAGCTCCTTATTTAATTATGTGAATTTGTCTTTTATCCCTAGGAGTTTAAACGTTCAAGCTCATAAGCTTGCTAAAACTTTGTTTTACTATTAACCAGGATATTGTACTAGGGGTGGGGCGTTGATTTTGTTGCGTGCTTTCTTTTATTGTTGTTTCCTTTTGTCGGTTTTATTATAAGTTTATTTACCAAAATATAAGTCATATTTATCAAAATCAATATATATTTTTCTAAAATAGAAAGGACAAAAGTACTGTTACTTAAATTGGTTTATGGTAATACCAACTTTTTCACTGAATTTTAATGAAAACTTGTCCGAAGTGGGGGGGTGTTCATATATAGGTCGGGTAGCCCCGAGACCAGCCTGTATTGGATGGATTTGGACTAATTTTTCGGCCCATGGATTGCACCTAGGGCTTTCTGGCCTGATTATTTAATGGTCTGGGCCTGGGCTTATAATCCTACAACCCAAAATGCAGCCTAACATATTTAACACAAAGGGCGTATATATATTTTGTAACTCAGTCTCAAGGGCAGGATCTAGCCTAAGCATTAGAACTGATAACTAAAGTAGGTTGTGCTTATAAACGCTTTGGCCCAAATTGACCAAGCCCATGAGCATCCGAAGTTAGAAATAGTCAAATGAGTTTTTATAATCCTTCACCAATTGTCAAGGTAATATAAGTGACTGTATGTAAAAATCGAAAATAGAGGTGAATATCTGGGTTCAAGTTTTAGGCCTGTGGACTGTATCTACTTGATTATTATAGTTAGAAATGATCTATTGAACCTTTGGTCGGCAATTGAGTCCTCGCATGTCGGTCAAGGTGGCTAACTAATGTGGTTGTATGTAATCCCAAGGGGTTTGTCAGTGGTCAGGACTACGGTTCCCCCTTTTTCAGGAATTGAAGGTTGAGTCCACGACTAGTGCTACCACCTAGGGGCCACAGGGGTGTTTATCCGGCTTCTCTCTGGACACGGAGGGATTAGTCTAGTCCAAATGATTGGAAACCGGTATGAAAAAAAAAAAAAAAGTGGTTGTATGTAAAATTTAAAACCAAAATTTGTTACCACAAAAAGCAGGTGATCATATATAAATGTTGTAAGCTCCACTTCCTCTTTGCTGTCAATAGGACTCTAGTTTAGGTGACCTACCTGTTGTCAGTGTATGGCCTCATAAAGTCTCTCTCCCTCGTGCGGCACATGGAGCAACAACCTGTTACCTGCAGAAAGAGAAAGTGACGCTTAAAATTTAAGATGAATATTCAACTTCACGGCATTCAATAATGGGATTAGCTCTCCTAAATTGAAGTTTAGAATAATGTAAGCTGAAGTAAGTTCAATTGCATGGTGGAGCCTACTTGGGGATTCATATGGAGATGGGGGTGAAGGGAATTTCAAGGACTCCCTAGGACCCTCCATCCTATAAAAAATCAGCCACAACTGTGGTTTCTATCATCTCCATCTAAGCCCCAAAAGTTTAATGGTCAATGGTCCATTCGGATCGGTGCATAGTCGATCCAACGGTTACTAAATTTGAATCTGACCAAAAGTAGGTGGGCATGTGCAATTTAGGGGGGTAATGTGTTTGGTCCATTTCGATGGACCAAGGATGGGCACCAGAAGCGTTAGCTTACGAAATCTTATCCTAAGCTTAAGCTTAGGAGAGCCTTGCTCTTCAATAATTGAATATCTCATGAGAGCACACAATAATCTCCCAACTGTTGAAGACCATCTGTCACTCTGTCCCTGTAAAACAGGTTTCAAGGACACTAAACAATTGCTAATTTTATACTTACATATATGGTTTCGGTGGTTTAAATATATTTTAGCATTAGAAAAGTGTGTTAAAGTTGAACAGTCGGATTGTCCTGAGTAATGTGGGGCCCACCCAAGAGTGATTAAAAACAAACACATTCATGTTTTTTTCTTCACAATAGAGAATCTTCCCTAATGACATGGGTAAGCGTCATTGGGCAGGTTGGAATCATGGGTCTTGTGCACCCATTTCCCCCTAAAGCCTATTAAAGCGGGGCCAAGAAAGAGCACCCTGACCCCATGAATTAGGATTTCTTTTTATGAGTGATACTGTTGGATCAAATTAGACAATGACCGTTCCATCATTTTAAAATGGTGTTTTGTGTTTTAGCGATAATTTAATCTAGTGATCTAGTGTGTGCGCGCGCACGCGCCGCGGCCTGCGGGGAGGGATTAAGTCATGGTGCATAGACTGCCTGGCTCAGCCCCAGATGAGTGCCAATAAACATGGGGAATTGAGATAAGAGGGGAGGAAAAGAGTGAAGTTCTCTCCGATCATAGTTGAATTATGATATGAATTAAAGAAAGTTTACCGCCTTGCAGTGGCTGAAATTTTCAAAACCTGCACTATAATTTGACGGGGCAGAATGCCAAGAACTTTCTTAATCGCACGGTGACTTACATTCCACCCACTCCCTTGACTTTTTACCTTCAAGTTCCATCATTTCATTGCGTTCACACTCACAACACCAAGGCATGCTTGTCACTTTTTAATTTTTGTCGGACCCAATTCGAAAAGAATGCAAGGGGTACTCATTGTAATTCCAACCATTGAACTGTGAGCAACATTAGTGTCATGCACCACATATGTCAAATTAAAATTTGAGTTTACTTTAATATAATTATGTTTTAGCGTAAGGAAAAAGCTCTAATAGTTGGTTAGGATAAAAGCATGGCATCATTTAAGTAACATGAGTGATTAACATGTCTGAAGTACTATCATTATCTTCTTTTTTTTGAAGAGTTTTTTTTTTTAAGCGTTTTGAAAAAAAAATATTACTCTTCAAAAAAAAAAAAAAAAACAATATTCTTAAAAAAAAGTACTATCATTATCATCAATATACAGAAGTAATTTCATACTTTCACATTTTTTTCAGTTTTAATGGCACAAGATTTAAATTATATACCGACTTACACATTGTTTAGGATTTTAAAAGGATACAATCTTATTTATTTTCATTTTTTTAATATTTCTTTAGAACACTTTTAATGGATACATATTTTATTCTAAGAATGAGATTTTTTAAATTGGCACGAAGTATTCAAAGTACAAGAATTAATAATGAGTTAGTGCCTAGTGGGCTTTCTTCCCATGGACCATGGATAGAGGATGATGCCAAAAAAATTTAATTGGACCATTCAATCAATAACCTATAATTTTAGATATATAGTATATTGGATGTTCAAGGTCTTCTAATTTGAAAGATTAGTGAGACATCTTTCATCCAGAATGGAATAAAATAATATCAACTGTCAAAATTGGAAAGTCTGGATATTGTGGATACCCTTGTGCCTCAGGACCCTATATATAGTTCCTTGTGTGAAGTATGGAACTATGAACTTAGCTTCTTGCATGCACCATTATTATTAATCTTCCTTCTATCCAGTTCACATGCCCCTTACTCAGATACTATCTTCATATGCTCCTCGCAGTACCTCATGATTAAGATGCTCATCCAAACCCATCTGCAAATCCCCTTCCTTTCCAAAACTTAAAGCTATGTAATCTCATCAAGCTGGATGTTCTTTCTTTCCTTCATGTGATTGGCAGCTTGCATTCTTTTATTAATCTTCTTTCACAACTAGTGGGGCAGACTTACTACTCCAAATGTTGAAGTGATCCTCTTGGGATTTTGATGTTTTGTTAGGTTTTCCTTTTTATGGGTTGGTCACATGGGGTCATCCACATGGGCTTTGACACATGAAGCTTCCCTTCCATCTCTTTTTGACGGTTGGTCACATGGAAAAATGTGTCTTTGATTCTTTTCTTGTGTAAGCCACTTCAGAAACTTGTGCTTCTATTTATTTATTTACTTTCTTCACACTAGTAAGGCACAGGCCACTTAGGTATTCCATCTGATCATATTAAGTTCTTTTTGTCATTTATTGGTCATATATGAACAGCCAAATGGGTTTTCCTCAAATGAATTCTCCTCTCTTCTAAAGTTAGATTTGCTATTCCTTTTCTGGGTTTGTGGGTTTTCTCTGGGTTTGCACCACTAACAGTTGTTTGGTCATATAGAGACCCAATGAGTCTTTTCTCCAATCAATGAAATCTAATCTCTTCAGGATTTAGTTTTTATTTTTATTTTTTATTCCTTTGGTGTGTTTTTGGGTTTCTAAACTTTCGTTTTTCTACCAGTTGTTTGTCATATAAAGAGGTGGGTGTTTGAGTGTGAGCTGGAAGCTCTTTTGGGTTTGCTTTTGCAGTTTTGTAGCAGGTCATGGGGAAGCTAAGGGTCAGTAGGATTCTAGAGTTCCTTTGCCTTTCATGTTCAAACTCTTCTTGTTTTTGTATGAGTGTTTTGGAACGGCAAGGCAGTATAGAGAGGAAGGCACTTATTGGCAATGATGGAGGTGAGATGGTGAGAATTAGAGATATCATGGGTGGGAACCAAACACTGGCTTGCCAACTAAAGCCTAAGGTGAGTTTTCCTTTTCTTTTTTTTTTTTTCTATGCCTCCTTGATTTTAGTTTGTTTTAACTCTTTGGATGTTTAAACTAGAGTCTCTACTATGGTTCATGCCCATCCACAAGAACCAGACATGTTATCTCCAACATTAAACCATTCATTTTCCCCTGCTATGGTCATCGGGCACACCTTCATCTCACATTGTTTACGTCCTATTTGATGGTGTTTCTCTGTTGAAACTTGGACCATTTTTTTTTCCAACAGTTCATTTGATACCCACAAGTCAAATGGATAGTATCAATGATCGGTTTCTTCTCTTGGGCTACATTTCATTCACAATACGATCCACAATCTGGAGGCCTGAATATATATTACCTGCGTCACTTGTGATCCATCCAAACTACTAAAATCTAATTTAACGCCTTGAGACCCATCTACCAGAACGGGTGTTTTTCCTTTTATTGCTTTTTATTTTCTTTTTTTATTTGGTTGCTCTCTTCTATTCCACTTTCAATTCATTTATTTAACTTTCTATCTGCTAATTTTTTTATCTTTATGATCTTTTTTATGATTGCTTATGCAGATGGTGGTTTTAAGAGTGTCCATGCATTGCAATGGTTGTGCAAGAAAAGTTAAGAAGCACATCTCAAAAATTGATGGTATGGAAACTAGCCTAGACCTTTATAGCTCATTAAAGGTTAGTCACATGATCATTCATTATCCTCCCATTTGGAGATGATCTGCGTCCCTAGTTTTCAGTGAACTACAGTTTGTCAGTGTCATATGTATGCACATGAAGTAAATGCACTTCTTCAAAGTTAAGAAGCAGAAACTTTACAAAAACTTACTTCCATCTATTTTTCATACCCAAGAGTAACCCATTCAAGGAAGAGTATTTTCCAAAAGATCCGACTTAAAAAGTAGGTTTTTTTTTTTTTTTTTGGAATTCCCTATATTTGAACTAAAAAGAACAAATTGGATAATCTTGCTATTTGACTTCTCAGTAAAAGCACATGGTGATGGTGAATATTGAAGTTTTTAGAATTAAAGACCACTGGCACGCCCAGTTGACTCCAATAATTTTGTGCATGAGTGAACCTTACAATCTTATCCTTATGGATGGTCTTTTTTAATACACAAGGCCTGGCAGCTAAAACATGATCAGGTATGGGAACACCCCAGCTGGTTTGTTGGACCCACATCACTCACCACCTGATACAGACAAACTTGGGGGGTGCAACTCGGCCAGGTCTGGTCAGGTTTAGAGCGACCCAAACTTGCCGGAACCCGACCCAAAATTGAAAATGCTGATTTTGGGTACGTTTTGGGCTGGGCCGCGTCAACGAGCGTAGCGACAACAAACAACTGAAACTTATGGTTGTCTGTCCAAAACAAAAACATTCAATGATTCCTCAAATCAAAATATGCAGCACATTGGCTAATTCAATCTATGATGCCTCTCTCTCTCTCTCTCTCTCTCTCTCTCTCTCTCTCTCTCCAGGAGTGACCTCCTTTGAAGTAGACCTGCAAAGCAAGAAGGTGGTTGTGATAGGAGATATACTACCTTTTGAAGTGTTGGATAGTATTTCTAAGGTTAAGAATGCACAGCTTTGGACCTCTCCTAATTGATCAAGAAAGAAGAAAACATTATCAGATGGACCATATCATAAAATCAACATCAAAACAGACATATGTTACTGTAGATGCTGGACTTTTGAAGAGGGCAATGGGTGTTTTAGTAGTCAGCAAATCTCAAATGGGTTGAATACTTGGAGGGTCTAAACCATGTTTTGTATCTAGGAAGCAGACACTTCATTTTATCTCTACGTTGGCATATTCCTCTGATGGTGTAGTTATAGGTTTTAGCATCGGTGACCCCTGAAAAAAATATAACATATTATGAGTAGTGAGTACCAAAGTAAACAAGAATTTGTCTTTTTCCATCTGTATTTGGCCACTAGTTCCATGGGATTATTATCCTGAACACTTTAGTTTGTCTAATATATTTTGTGAGGGACAATGAGAATTGAACTGGTCGTTTGCGAAGGGACTTATAAAACTGTTTGCTTTTGTTTCATCTTGTACTATATTTGTTCTAATACCCTCATGGACTCTATTATTTGTATGTTTTCTGATAGATATAGCAATTTAAATTAAGTAACAAAGCTATGTGTTCAGAAACCACAGAGAATCAGGGTATTCATTTGTGAACAACACACCTTTCATAACATTTAAACAGAAAAGTAAATATAATCGAAATGAGAAATGACTGATATTATCAGTAAAACTGAAGACTCATTGGACTTAGCTTCCTGGATCTTCCTCTTTATGTTTAAAAAGCTGTGTTACAATATTTTATATGGATTAACCCCATCTGTATTCAAATCTTTACATGTGACAGAAAGAATTGTATCCACCATTGAGAGAGAGAGAGAGAGAGAGAGAGAGAGAGAGAGAGAGTAAAAAGAACATCCAAGAAAAAACATCCAAACCATAACGACTTTGACCGCTCTTATTTGTTGAAGATGGGTTGCTATTGTGTTTCGCAAATATCATTTTCCATGGTCCAACTAAACTGATAAAAAAAAGTGAGTCTGCTGCAGTCTCGTCTAATAAAAAAAAGGGATAATAGCAGATTACCTACTTGTACTTTTCCTGTATTTCAGAGTACACCCCTGTAATTTGGTATTTTGTACTAAACCTCCCTGTAGTTTAAATCACAATGCAACTAGAGACGGCCGTGACGGAAAATATGGAATGACGGATTTACCCTTCCATATATAAATCGTGTCTTGCCCTTTTCGATCATTTTAGCTTTTTTCGCTTTCAGTTAGGGTTCTTCGTGGGAGAGGTGATTTTCGGAGAAACTGCTTAGGGTTTTTTGTTGCCGTGGCGGTTTTGGGAGAAACCGACCCTCATTCAACAGGCGATCTTGAATGCAGAGAATCCATCAAGAAGCTTCAACGATTTCAGAGGTATGTTGATAATAATCTCCAACCCTTAATAATGTTTACCGCCGAGGGTTTTGGGGTTAGGGTTTTGATAAAAAAGATCTTCTCTACGTGCATGGATTGTAAAGTTTTTTAGGATGGGGTTTGTGCTATCTCTATGTAAAATTTGCATTAGAAAATTGTCTCTTTCTGTGTCTCATTTTAGTGAATGGGGATGTGTTTTTCAACTACTTTTAGTGGATGTAGGACCTTTCATTGTCTGATATCGTGATGTTGTGTGAAAATGGTCCCCTATTGTGCTATATATTGATTTCCCTTTCTGTATGTTTATGAATGTTGGTGGAATGCGTATCCCCACCTGTCTGCACTGTGTCGGCTGGTTCTCAGCCAGATAGCACCCATTTTTCACAAGAGGGGACCACATTGACAGAATTTTTTTTTCTTTTTGTCTCTTTCTTTCTGCATAGTGAAAATGGAGACCACGGTCAGACAGCACCCAATTGTCTCTTTCTGTCTGCACAGTGACATAAAAAATTGATTGAGTAAAAATGTTTGTGTCAAACACCCAATTTTCTATGTGATTGTACATGAATTTGCCTCAAAGAAATATCCTTTACATGCAGATGTCGTTTGATGAAGTGACACTACGATTCCACCATGGTGGTTATTTTACAGAGCCACCAAATAGTGTATACATGGGGGGTGTGGTGGATGAAATTACTGATTTCGATATTGATAAAGCATCATTTTTTGAGTTTAGGGATATTGTGATGGAATTAGGGTACCCAGCGAACAGTATAATGTATTTTAAGGTTCCAAACTTGGGTTTTGATGATGGTCTGAGGCGGATTGATGCAGACAAGGATGTAATTGATCTATTAGAACATTATAAGGGAAGTGAGGTGCTGACTATCTATGTAGAAAGGGGACATGAACCTTTGATGGTCGTGTCACCTAAGGGGAAGGTCTTGATGCAAAATATTCACAGCAAAGGTCCATTGAAGCAGTTACCTGCAGCAGAAGTTGCATCAGGTAGTAGTAAAGTTAATAGTGAGGAGGACTATGCTGCTGATGTTGAGGATGAAGGCAGTGAAGAAGGCAGTGATGATGACCAAGATCAGCAACAAGGTCATCATGAAGAGTCTAATGATGATGACAGTGAGGCTGAGAGTGATTACATCAGATTAGATCCTGATGAGCCTCCGGAGTTATATGAGGATGTTGAGATGGCTGATGATGAGGATATCTTTAGAGAATCTCGTGAGAGTGAATCACAATCACATGAAGCTGATAGTGTGGAAGGAGAACAGACTCAAAACCAACAAGTACCAGTTGATGAGAACTGGATTACAGATGCTGAAGATGAAGATGAGATTCAGTCTTTGTGCAGTTCATCTGATGAGAAGAACAGGCAGAAATTCCCTAGTTTTAATGAGCTGACTGATATGGGGAATCCTAAACTCAAGTTGGGTATGATATTTGCAAGTCCTCAAGTCTTCAGACAAGCACTTGTTGAATGGACTGTAAAGCAAGGCTACGACATTAAATATTTGAAAAATGAGAACAAAAGAATCACAGCTGTTTGTAAATATGAATGTGGATTTAGGATTCATGCATCACCCATGCAAGGTGAGAAGACATTTTAGATTAAGACATTCAAGCCCAATCATACATGTGGCATGAAGTTTAAAAGTCATTTGGTCACTTCCAGCTATATAGCTAATAAATACCAGCAGAGAATGAGTGACGATCCGAAATGGTCAATCCCTGCAATGCAGAAAGAGCTGAGAAGAGATTTGAAGGTTGATTTGTCGAAGGATAAATTGTATAGAGCAAAGAGGAAGGCAGCAGACAACATCTCTGGAGATATTAGATTGCAGTACACTAGATTGAGGGACTACTGTGTCACTGTCCAAAAGTACAATCCAAATACAAGTTTATTTGTGGTGACACAAAGACCTCACATGGATAGAATTTCATATTTTCAGAGATTGTATGTCTGTTACGAGACACAAAAGATCAGGTTCGTCAGTGGATGTAGACCCATAATTGGTGTAGATGGGTGCTTCCTCAAAGGTATTTATGGTGGACAAGTACTGGCTGCAATAGGCAGAGATGGGAATGAAAATATGTTTCCAATTGCAATGGCTGTTGTAGAGGCTGAAAATATAGACTCATGGACTTGGTTTTTAAAATCATTGATTGATGACATCGGAGATGGGGGTGACATGGGCTGGATTTTTATGTCTGATAGACAGAAAGGGCTTGATGCAGCATTTGACATAGTTGTTCCTACTGCTGAAATTAGACATTGCTTGAAGCACATGTATGATAACTTCAAGAAACTTTTTAGAGGAAAATTGTTGAAAGATGCTATGTGGGCTGCAGCATCATGCGGATCACCAAGAGAATTTGATAGTAATATGCAGAGGATCAAAGAGATGGACCAGGCCGCGTATAATTGGCTGATAGCTGCTAATCCAAACAGATGGGCTAGGTCTCATTTTTCCACAAGGGCCAAATGTGATGCATTAACAAACAACCTCTGTGAGTCTTTCAACAGTTACATACTTGAAGCAAGGGAGAAACCAATAGTTGGTTTGCTTGAGTGTGTGAGGAGGAAGTTGATGAACAGAATTCAAGTAAAGTTGAGAGGAATGACTAAATATGATGGCACAGTTTGTCCAAGGATATTGGACAAGTTGGAAAAGAACAAGAATGAAAGCAGACACTGTTTTGCCAACTGGTCAGGCAGAGGTGAGTTTGAGGTTGATTGTTTTGCCAAAACATTTGTTGTTAACATTGAAAGTAGAACATGTTTATGCAGAATGTGGGATTTGACTAGGATACCTTGCAAGCATGCCATAGCATGTATATACATGAATCAAGAAAGGCCTGAAGATTACATTCATGCATACTACAGCAAAGAGAATTATTTGAGAGCATATAGTGGCATGATACACCCAGTACCTGGAATGCATGATTGGGTAGAAAGTGGAATGGAAGCAGTTGGTCCTCCTTTGTATAGAAGACCTGCAGGTAGGCCAAGGAAGTTGAGGAGGAGGGAAGCAGATGAGTTGCCCAATACCAGTAGAGTTTCTAGAGTGAATAGAAAAATGACTTGTGCTAGATGCTTGAAAACAGGCCATAATGCCAGGTCTTGCAAGGGACCAGTACATCCCAATTCAAGACTCTTTAGTTCTGGATCAGGTTCTCAGCCAGCTTCTCAGCCTCAGCCACCTTCTCAGCCTCAGCCAAGTTCTCAGCCACCTTCTCAGCCTCAGCCAGGTTCTCAGCCACCTTCTCAGCCTCAGCCAGGTTCTCAGATTGCTTCTCAGCCCTTGCCTGCTTTTCAGCCTATACCAGCACACAGGGTACACTCATTTTTCACCCTTTTGATTTTCTACTTCTAATTATAGTATATGCATGTAGTCACTATGGTCTGAAAATTTTGATTGGTCAGGGGAGAGCCAGACAATCTTCTTCTCAGCCAAATCCATCAGCAAGAAATGCCAGTGGTAGAGGGAAGTTACAACCAGGTAGAGGGCGGACTGGATCAGGAAAACGGAGCTCAACTTGTTGATGATAATAGCCACTATTTTAAAATGAACTTTTTTATGGATGATGTTGTGTCGCTGATGATGACTGTATAAAACAACTTTTTTTATTATGTCTGTTTGGAATTGGATTATCTTTTTACTGTTTGGATTTGGGCCATAATGTCAAGTCTTGCAATGGCCAAATGTGTTTGTAGATTTTTGTTTACTGTGTGGATGATGATGTATTCAGTTTTTTAGTTAACTGTTTGGATGATGTTTCCATTTTTTTGTTACTGTTTGGATGATGACAGTTTTTTTTTTTTTTTTTTTTTGTTACTGTTTGGATGATGATGTTTCTAGATTTTTTCTTATTGGAAGGATGATGATGTTCCCATTTTTTTTTGTTACTGTTTGGATGATGTTCCCATTTTTTTTTGTCACTGTCTGGATGATGTTCCCATTTTTTTTGTTACTGTCTGGATGATGAATAGAAGGTTCTGAAACTTTTCTATGCAGGCTTAAGGTTGTGGAGTACAGGCACCTTTGGTTCACAACTAAGCAGCTTCAAAAAATATAGTGTGAAAGGTCCAGTTACATCTATTTAAGAAGATCCAATCTCGATCTTCCTGCTTTAGTGTATAACTAAAATGCCAATTCTTCAGTTTCAGCTAAACTTGGGCTTTATTAAAACAAGAGAAAGCAAAATATTAGCTACCTATTACAACTAGTATCAAGACTAACACCTACAGTAGTAACTAAACTATTGTAACTGAAATATGCAAACTAAGAAATTGTTCTACTCTACAGCTAGATGGATTTATCAGTATACTTCAATTCTATAACTACATTTGCATGTCCCCAATTCATAAACCATATTAAGCACATCCCATCCTTGCCTCTCTTCATCAGCTATCTTGGTCGTCCATTACTTCTGTAGTGGAATGACAATTCTTGCTACAACTGAATCATCCAAAATACTCATTGACAAACAAACAACACCAACCCATTTTCTATTATATTCCAACTGATACATATGATATGATCATGGTAATTCCAACCCATCTACAGGAGTCAAAGATATCAGTAGATAACATATGACCAATACAAACACAATTCCGGCCCATGTCCCCAGCAACGCACGTAGATAGCATCTTTCCCTTCGATAAGCTGACTTCAGTTCCTTTTCCAACACATCAATTTTATCCAATAGCTTTGGCACAAGCTCTATTTCTCCATCAACCCATTCAAAAAATCCACATGCTGGCTGGATCTGAGAACAAAATGAAAAAAATACATTAATACTACCATGGTTGACCAGACATGGAGAAGATCAAACAGATGGGTCAAAGCATAACCCCATATAGTGCGCAGCCAAGAAACCTCCTTCCCATTGTTGACACCAAAAATGTCACTTTGCCTCTTCAACATCAAGAAAGCTGCATGAAGTCGCAACCTGCCATAAATAGGCAATGCAATTTCTCCAAAAAATCAAATCTTGTCAGAATCAAACAAAAACTGCAAGATCCTTCAAGATAGCCAAGAGAAGAGTACACATGAAGTTTCGGGCCATTTCAGAATCATTTGGCCTAACTTCGCTTCTCCGTTAGCTAAAATGGCACTCCCGGCGGCGACATCATCGGAGACGTCAAAACTTCGATCAGAGCCTACAGATGACTCCAGCATGTCTCAAAAGGGCTCCATGCCAAATTTCAAGTCAAACCGACAACGTTTGACCCTCCATCAATGCTCGAGCAGCAAAATCAAGCCTCTCGGCGGCGGGAACCACCGAAGCCTCCGCTCATCAAACCAAGTGCATGAGTGGCTTCAACATGCTTCCAAAAGGCTGAACGTCAAATTTCAGGTCATTCTGACAACGTTTGACCAGGTTTCGATGCTCCGAGAGAAAATCAAGCCTACCGGCGGCGGAGCAACCCGGGACCATGACATCCAAAACGGAGCCCATGGAACGTCTCAAAATGACTCCAATAGGCTCCCCGTCAAATTTCAGGTCAATCGGACATCGTTTGGCCACATATCAAAGCTCGGCATTTTCCCCGCAGCAAAATCAAGTGAAGCATCGACGGGACCCCAAACGGCTTCAAAACTCAAACAAAAGCCTATGGTTGGTCTTATTTATTGCTCAGGAGGCTTCACCTCAAATTTTAGGTCATTCCGACATCGTTTGACCAAGTTTCAGCTTCTGGCGGAAAATCAGCAGCTTTACGCGACAAAGTCTTCGGCTTTCCCGGAAAATTGGAAACTTTGCACTCTAAAAATGCAAGGATTCTCATCAGGTTTTCTACAGGGAAATCAAGCCAATAAATGAGAAGAAATGTCAGGAAAAATATAGAAGAAAACGGCGACGAAAAAAACCTCAAAACGACCGCAAAACGGGCTCCGAAGGGGAAAATTCCCCCAGGGTCGCAGGCCCCTGCGACCATGGCCCATGGTCGCCGGCCAATGGTCGCCGGCGACCATGGCCCATGGTCGCCGGCGACCATGGAAGTCCGGGTCACCGGATTTTCCGCCGGTGACCCGTTTTTCCGTCTTTTTTCGCGTTTCGCGCACTTTGGCCCCTGTGGTTTCCTGAAAATGTGATTTTTAGTGCTTGAAATTGACTCATATCCTCTGACATCCGTCAAAATCACGGGTCAACCTCCAAAAGCATAAAATCATCATTGATCGCTCCAAGATCGCCAACCGGTCGACCAAAAAAAGTGCTCTTTCTGTCCGACCGATCGAGAAATCGACAAGACAGATGTCACCGGCCCGCTCTTAGCTATCAATGTCTGAAGTTACATGTTCATCCGATGTCGATCAGCATGAAGATCCATCGATGATCATCGCCAGAAGAATTCCAGAAGACACAGCACGGCCCGCGACTCTTCGACTGCTCGGCGACCAATTAATGTGGTTAATTGACTAGCTTTATTGCAGTCATTAATTCATTTCTTTGGACGGCCCAATCAGAAGCAAGCATTTGGGAGTTACAAGTCAATTGATTCATGGCATTTAAACCATGAAACTCCTCCCATTATGGTAATTAAGGTGATTAAAAGCCCTTAATCTCCATCGGCCAATCAGATTCAAGGAAAAAGGAGTTACAAAATCAAGAAATAAATCTTGTAACTCCTCCCATTAAAGCCATTAAAGCTCATGAACCCTCCTAAATGGCTACCAAAAGCCTATAAATAGGAGAGCATTCCATTGAAATGAGAATCAATCAAAGAGAAAATCGAGATCGATCGATCGGAAAGAATCCAGAGCTCGGATCCAGAGAAAGAAAAAAAGAGAGAAAAACTCTGCTGAAGTTCTGCACCGGCCACCACTACAAGGTGACAAAAGTCCCTTGGGGGGCACCCCCCCCCCCCAAGGTCCTTGCCTTCTCCCGCTGCCTCCAATGGCTTAGACGTGGCTTTTCAGCCCGTCTACTTAGCTTTTTATTGGACATAGGACCTTCTCTTGGTCTTTGTCCTCTAAAAATCTGAGGTTATAGCCAAGCCAAGCGAATCAAGAGCATCCTCTGTTCTCATCTGCATGGATGACGGCGAAGCCCACACATGGCTTGCGACCGTCAATCTGAACGAGTCCCCCACAATCTCCTGAAAAGTTAGATCCTCCTTTTCTTGCTTTTCATTGTAGTTTGTATTTTTCAAAAAGAGACAAAAATCACAACTCTTGTCTTTTTCATTATTGATGAGAATTGTAAATCGGCTATAAACGCCAAAATCGGCTATAAATGCCAAACAAAATCGCCTTTCACGGCAAACTAAGAAAATGTCTCTTTTCTTAAATATATGCGCAATGGAAAACTTGAAAGAAGTTGATTTCCTTTTTACTTGCGAAGGTTGATCTCCGGATTACCACTTGCAATTCCAAGTAAAAATAGAAAATCTGGCACACCCACACAAAAAAATGTTGATGCACGCTTCAGGCCCGCCAGGGCGCGAAAGGGCCGGACCCGACGGACTCCCACGTTCCGTCGACCCCGGTAGCCGCCCCACGGCGCCTCGGAGCGCGTTCCATCAAGCTGGCACACCCGGTGGGACTCGTTCATTTGAGAACACGGTGCTCGGAAATGAAATATTTGCATATCATACTTTTTACTCTATGCTTATACTTCTTTTCCGGATTCCTTGTCTACTTTCTAGCTGGTAGCCTATGTTGGATTTTGCATCCTAAAAAAAAAATGAGATGGGATTTTTTGGAAATTTCTACTTCTTTAAGTTTGTTTCCACTCTTTCTCTTTGCAAAAAAAAAAATCAAAAAACATAATCAGTTTTCTTAGTTTGAATTCAAAATTGAGAAACTTTGATCCTATCCTATCGTTCTTTGGTGCTTGCAGAAATGTTGAGCCCGTTCGACTAAGGTTTTGGGCCATCGTTTCTCTTCGATGAGTTCATTAGAGATTTCAAAAAAAAAATAAAAAAAATAAAAAAAAATCAGTTTTCTTAGTTTGAATTCAAAATTGAGAAACTTTGATCCTATCCTATCGTTCTTTGGTGCTTGCAGAAATGTTGAGCCCGTTCGACTAAGGTTTTGGACCATCGTTTCTCTTCGATGAGTTCATTAGAGATTTCAAAAAAAAAAAAAATCAGTTTTCTTAGTTTGGATTCAAAATTGAGAAACCTTGATCCTATCCTATCGTTCTTTGGTGCTTGCAGAAATGTTGAGCCCGTTCGACTAAGGTTTTGGACCATCGTTTCTCTTCGATGAGTTCATTAGAGATTTCAAAAAAAAATAATAAATAAATAAAAAATCAGCTTCCTTAGTTTGGATTCAAAATTGAGAAACTTTGATCCTATCCTATCGTTCTTTGGTGCTTGCAGAAATGTTGAGCTCGTTCGACTAAGGTTTTGGGCCATCGTTTCTCTTCGATGAGTCTATTTGGGATTTTTTATAAAAAAAAAGGACATAGACCACTAAGGTTAAACCAATTGCGTTCTTTGATCACGATTGATTCAAGAAAAGCCTTGTCCAGAGTGTGGAGACAGCTTGACTGTTCTAGGCAAGGGTCCTCCAAACGGGTTCATTAAGTAATCCTACCCTTACCTGGGGGCAATTCTATCAATTGAGGTTTCATAAGACCGGGTTAGGAGGCCTATGTGTACTCTCTCGTCTTTAAATCTTAAAAAATTAAAATCAAAATAAAAAAAAATAAAAAAAAAAGATTTTCAAAAAAAAATCTAAAAAAAAATCAAAAAAAATAAAAAAAATAAAAAAAAGATTTTCAAAAAAAAAATCTTAAAAAAAAAACAAAAATTTTCCAAAAAAAAAAAATAAAATAAATAAATAAAAATATATTTTAAAAAAAATAAAAATAATAAAAATAATAAAATAAAAAAAATCATTTCAAAAAAAAAAATCTCCAAAAACTCGTCACTTTTGATTTCAGATATGAGAAATTTTGGTTTCTTCTTTTCTGAGCACTGGCGCTCGCGGAAATCGCCGAGACCGTGTTCAGATCAGAATACCATTTGCTCTCCTTGATGGAACCAATCTTGACATTTCAAAAAAAAAAAAAAACTCGTCACTTTTGGATTCAGATTCGAGAAATTGTGGTCTCTTCCCTTCTGAGTACTGGCGCTCGCGGAAATCGTTGAGCCCGTATTTGAATCGGAATGCCACATGCTCCCTTTGACGAATCCATTTCTGACCTTTCAAAACAAAGAATCCCATCTCATGGATGCGATCTCCAACATTTGTGCATAGCAGTACTGGTACGCCCTTTCAGGGTCTACTGTATCTGTGACCGGCACATTTGTAACTCCTACCTTATATTCTTCTTATCTCGAGCAAGTTCCGCTTCTCGATAAGTCGAATTTAGGTATACAATTGCTTCTAGCAGTCATTGGAACGCTCATTTCGAGCCTACCATGCTTGCTGTCAGAACAATTGTACCATCTATGGCTTTTTGCCTTCTTCATGTCGCTTGGGTCATATCCCTTGAGCGATTTGAAAAGACAACCATAGAAATTCCCATTTATGATCATTATATTCTTGTGATTACTAATGGATGTGGTCTTGTTTCAGAAATTTTGAAACTAACAATGGCAGCCTTAACCATTATTTTCGATGAGAACAAGCACCAACTCATGCTTCAACAGAAGCAAAGCGCACGCACTCATAAGCGCCCTGTCAGCTGCCGAAGCGTTAACTCCCTAGGCAACTCTCTGAATTCCGGGTCGACCTCGACTCCCCGGACTATCTTCTTTGGGACGCTGGGACCATTCCCACTTCCCGAAAAACAAACTGCGCCTGCCAAAAGGCAGAAAATCGTCTCTCAACATGTCACTCCCGTGACACCAAAGGCGAGCGCCCAAAAGCCCGAAGCCCGCGGCACCCCCGCGAAGCCTCGACCCACAAACAACCAGGTCTATCCCAAGACTTGGTCTCCAAGACCTTCCCCAAAACAAAGAAGGTCTCAAACCTCCACCAAGCCAGCATACCTGGCCCCACTCAAAGAGAACCAGTTCTACCCTCTTGCCTACATGAAAGAGGAGAGACCCATCTCCAACCTGACTCCCAAGTCAACCCAGCATGAGTCGGCTTGTTCCTACAGGCCCAAAATCAGATCATGCATCACCAGGCCTCTACAAGCACCTGCCAAGGCCTACACTCCTTCAGTTCGACCCTTCATCTCTACAGGGGCCGAACTCGAAAGGTTCAAAGCTTCGCTGCAACAGGCAAAGGACCGGGTCCGGATCATGTCCTTGCTTAGCTACAAAGAAGACAGGCTCGGCTGCTGCGCCCGAGGGAGCACATCCTTCATCGTCAGAGCCCAGCCAGAGCTGACTGAAGCTCAAATCGCTCGTCGAGCACGCCGCCGTGCATCGTATCGACAAAAGAGACTAGAGAAGCAACGGACCCAGCCTCCTACACTTCAAGTCTCCCACAAATGGGTCGAAAAAGAAAGACCCGACCAAGTTGCTGCCGTCCATATGGTTGGAAAAACCAGAAGACGCCAAAGGTCAGCATCAAAAATACATGTCCGACGTCCGGTGACCCGTAGCATCACCAGGACACAAAGACATCCCGAAGAATCTCCTGCCCCTTCAATCCAAGGACGGGAGAGTAATCCTTCATCAAGCTCTTCATCAAAAAGAATGAGCCCCAGCTCGGTCACCAGGACGATTTCTTCGTTCGAATCCCGAGGGATGAACGTCTTGGCTACAAGTTCTGAGCCGCCACCTCAGAATCCACCTCGAGATGATGCGCTCACACGCATCCAGCAGTTGGAACAAGGCCAGCAGAGGATTGAAACTCTGATGGAAAACCTTCTCCTTGTCGTCCAAGATCAGGTGAACAATGAGCCTCCTCCGAATCATAGCAATAACGAGGGAAATGGAGAAGAAAATGAGTCACGCGCCCTTACCAAAAAGGACGTAGACAGTATCCTCGCCAAAGCAAAAGAAGAGGATATACTCAAAGAGCATGGGATCAAGCCACCATATCCCTTATGGATGGACTCAGTCCCATTCCCCACAAAATTCAAGCATCCTACTCTCCAAACATATACGGGGAAAGGATCAGCCAGACAGCACGTCATCCACTTCAAGATTTTGACGGGAGCTATCGCGGATCAAGATGCACTCAAGATCCGCCTCTTTGCAAGTACCCTAAAAGGTACGGCCTTCGATTGGTACTCCACTCTTCCGGAGAACTCCATTCAGAACTGGGCTATGCTGGAGACACGCTTCCTGACCCACTTCCAAGGTGAGGATCATCCTGTTACTATGGCTCAGCTCTGCAGCCTAAAACAGGGAGAGAATGAGTCAACTTATGACTTCATTCACAAGTGGAAAGCAATGGCGTACAAATGCTCAGATGTACTGCCACAAGCGTCGCTAGTCGACATCTACCGTAACAATATGAGAGCAAGAATACGCTCCATGATCATCGGCAACAAATCAAAAAACCTGGGAGAACTCCTGGAAGCTTCTATGGAAGCTGAAACGGTGATTAAAGACCTCAACAGTCAGAAGTCATCAAGAAAAGAGCCAACCGCCATTGCAACCTCTAAACCAAAGAAGAAAGAGGTCCTTAATGTGCAAACCAAGTCAGCTCCTCAGCAACCAAAGAAAGCTGAAAATAGAGCTGCAGGTAAGAGACCTGAACTCTCTGATGCCTCAAAGAGCGAGTAGAAAAGAAATATCCGTTCGATGAAGACGTCGAAGAAATCTTTGAGGCTCTCCTAGCAAATGACAAACTCATTTTGCCAGAGCCCAAAAGACCTGGAGACGTTGGCAAAACCAATGATCCTCGGTACTGTCCATACCACCAGATGGTCTCGCATCCTCTCAATCAATGCTTTGTTGTGAGAGAGAAGATAAACGAGATGTGGAAAAACGGAGTCATCACCTTTGACAAAAATTATGGCCCCGCCTCCGTCAACATGGTGTCACGTGGACAAACACCAAAATCACCGAAGAAGAAGATCACTACTTCCTTCAAGGTGATAAAAAGAATTCAAACGTCCGAAGTGTTGGTTCCTTGCCCGACACCAGACGGACAACCCATATGGGTACATCCCGATCTCCTGGAAGATGAAAACTGGGAGATCGTAAAAACAAAGCCGACAGCTCAACAGCGAAGGCAGGCTAGGAAACATCTCCTCAGGCTCAAACGGCAAGAGAAGACCCAGCCAAAACAAGAAGTCCATGAAAAGGCAGAGGCCTCCTCTACCACTTCACTCGGGGCAACAGAAACGTCCATTCTAGAGACTTCAAAGGCGGTAAGAAACTTCACTCTCAGTGATTTCATGCCACCTCAATTCAAAAAAGAAGCCATGCAGGGGGCATCATACTCTTGCAACTCGGTAGTTGGATTCTCCATCGATGGATACGAGTCCAGCGACACCGATGATGGATTCGAGTCTGGCTACACCGATGAGTGGGAGGAATCCCTTGAAACAGGAGAATATCTCTCCGATGAAGAATGGGTTCCTGAAACTCACCTTATGCCAGTAATCTGGTATAACCCCTTACAGCCACAAGGATCCTGGTCTGATGATGAGGAAGACCAAGAGGCTGTACAAGAAAATGCTGTTGAGCCAGCACCCGTCGTTGCTCCAGTGGAAATCAACCATGTTGAGCCACAAAAAGCAGACGAAGAAGAAGATTTGGCTCCCATGCCTGATCTTGAAGAATATGCAAGGATCTTGCAGCGTCTCGCTCTAGAACAAGAGCAAGATCGTGTTAACGAGCCTCCTCGCAACCCAGAGCCTGAAGTCCCTGAAGATAATCAGGTACATCCACCCTTAACTCCTGAAAATGGAGAACATTGCTGGATTGACGATCCTCTTACATCCGAGGATGAGTCTGACTCCGAGCAGGCAACATCTCCTATCAGAGCTTCCTGTAATGTAATATATCAGGACTATAGCTCTTCTGAAGCGTCGTCTGATGAGATTACCTACACTCCGACGACGCCTAGCAATGTATCCTCTGGAGCTACCTCGTCTCACGTGACTTTCACAGAGATGGCACCCTCTCAGGTTTCTTCTCCTGAGACTGTGACTTCAGGATACACGTTCTTCCCGACTCATCATCATGAAGAAAACCCAACTTGGGGTGATGGATGGGTCAACGAAGAAGAAAAGCTGCTGGATGCTGTTCAGGACTCGCTCCCGGAAAATGCTCCATGCAACACAATCACTGAGGATGGCAACTCTGCTGCAGATGCATCCCCAGTAGATGAAAAACGACAGCCTCTTGATCATGAAGACAATCTTCCAAGCGAAGATCCTTTTCAAGAAGCTCTCGAAGTTGGTAGAGGCACCCGTTCGGGCCGGGACTACCACAAAAATTACAACCAATCTTCCTTTACGTATGTAAATCCTTCGGAAAAAGATGTTGTAAGCGCCCCCAGTGGCAACAATGATGAACACACAGGCCCTAAGGAGGCTTTCAAGTATGACTTGGTTGAGCACTTCAAACACATACCTGCACGTCTTCACATCCTGGATTTATTACGAATGTCTCCACGCACTCGTGATAATCTCATCTCAGAATTACAAAAACTGAATGAGGATGTCGACAAACATGCCCCGCAAGTCCTCCAAATTGAAATGGACTACCGGGTCAAAAACTCTGAAACTTCCTCAAAGGGAGAAAAGAAAACTGAGGGATCATGCATCCAATGCCTCTCGGTTCAAAAGGCAGCCAGTGCAACTATCGCCTTCACTAAGGAAGACCTCCTACTTGGCGAAGCAAGGCACAACCGACCCCTGTACTTCACAGGGTACATCAAAGAAATGCCGATACATAGAGTTCAGATCGACCCAGGTTCTGCACTCAACCTTATCTCCACTGCGGCTCTTGAAGAGTTGGGCATCCCACCCAGCAAGCTAAGCCACACATCTGTATCTATCTTTGGATACGATGGGAGCACTCAAAGGCCTATCGGCAAAATTAGGTTCAAATTGCAAATCGGTGATCTTATCTCTGAGGTCACTGTGTATGCAATAAAAACCCCCTCATGCTACAACATCCTTCTCGGACGTCCTTGGATACACGAGAACGGTGTTGTCCCTTCAACTCTACATCAATGCATCAAGTTCGTCGGCGACGACGGCATGGTACATCTTGTCTTTGCGGACAGAAAACCCTTCAAAGGTAAAGAAGTCCACTTCGCAGACTCCCAGATGTATGAAGGAGAAAAAGAAGAAGAGGAAATAGCACCCCCTGCTGAAAATCTCCAGAAAGATAAAGGCAAGGCTCCTCAAAAATCACCGGAAGAAGACAAACCCTCCGGCAAATTAGAAGAGAGTAGTCAATCTCCCTTCGTTATCTCCCTCAAGAATTCAAAACCTTTGGTCATCACGACTAAAGTGAAGAAGGCGAAACAAAAGCCTGGGGGCAAATTTGTTGTCTCTTTCGTGTCTATCATGCAAGACACAGACTCGGACTCAAAGCCAGAAGACGATGCATCGTCAAGCCAAGCTGACACTCAGCAAGTTCAGCCTGCTCTCACTCCGATGGAGACACCTGCTGATGTAGAAGAGCCTACGTCTGCTACCTTTGTTGTTCCGGCAACATCACCAAAGCAAAGGCCGATCTTCTTCCATAGATCGGACGCTTCTTCATCAAACTCCATGCTGGAACCTTTCCAAAATGAAGGTATGCCTCAGCTATCTCTATATAGTCCTGTGGCACAAGCAATTATGAAGAAAATGGGCTATGACGCTCAAAACCCAGTCGGTTTGGGAGGAAGACGCGGTATTCTCACGCCATTGGAGCCCGCCTTGACCAAAAGCCAGCTGGAAGATTGGAGACTCTACGGTCATGTAGAAAAGTCTTCATATGGGTTAGGATATGATCCTGATACTCCTCTGAGACAGTTGACACAAAAGCTTAAAAGTCGTTTTACCGACCAAGCCTCAACATCTCAAGTCCATGAAGACATCGATCTCCCTGGATATCTCTTTAAAGAGTTACCTGACAAAGATCCAGGAAGCTCATCCAATTGGTATGATTTCTCTGATGATAAAGAGGAATCGTCCGATAATACAGACTTGTGGCATCCTTACCCAGAAGAACCCTCGTCTCCAAAAGAAATACCAGACTCAACAGGCGATTGGGACTATCTCATAGCAAGCCTTGAGGAGATCACCAATCAAGAAAATCCATGGAAAGGAACAGAGCCTTGGTCTGGTAATGCAGTTGAAACTCCAGAAGGTTTCGTTGAGTTGGAAGCCTCCGAAAATATTGTGGAGGAACCACCTTCGAACCTTCCGACAGAAGATCCTGTTCAAAAGATAAACTTGGGAACACCTGATAACCCACGTCCTGTATTCATAAGCAAGAATATAAAGGATGATGAGTTACCCGAGTATATCGCTTTTCTTCGTGAGTTCGTTGATTGCTTTGCATGGTCCTATGCTGAAATGCCTGGTTTAGACCCCAAAGTAGCAGTCCACAAACTCAATCTTCAAGAAGACATCAAGCCTGTCAAACAAGGCCAAAGAAGATTCCGTCCAGATGTGATGGATAAAATTGAACAAGAAGTTCAAAAGCTCAAAAGCGTCGGCTTCATCCGTGAGGAACAACATCCAGAATGGTTGGCCAATATTGTCCCCGTGACAAAGAAAACTGGGCAGATCAGAGTCTGTATTGACTATAGAGACTTGAATGGCGCTTGCCCTAAAGATGAATTCCCGCTCCCCATACCGGAGGTGATGATTGACAATACCTGCGGATTCGAGCGAATGACATTCATGGATGGCTTCTCTGGTTACAATCAGATAAAGATGCATCCCGAGGATGAAAAACACACTTCATTTCGGACTCCATTTGGCGTGTATTGCTACACTGTCATGCCATTTGGTCTGAAAAATGCTGGTGCCACATATCAGAGGGCTATGATGAAAATATTCCAAGATATGCAGCACAAGACGGTCGAATGTTACGTTGATGACCTCGCCGTCAAAAGCAGAAGAAAAGAAGACCATCTCAAAGATCTTCGGGAAGTCTTCCTCCGACTCCGCAAACACAAACTGCGGATGAATCCTCTAAAATGCTTCTTCGGCGTCTCGTCGGGTAAGTTTCTCGGATTCCTTGTTCGGAAAGCTGGAATAGAACTTGACCCCATAAAAGTCAAGGCTATTCTAGAAATGCCCTCTCCAAGAACCTTGAGAGAACTAAAAGGGCTCCAAGGGAGATTGGCCTACATCAGATGGTTCATCTCCAATCTTTCGGGGAAATGCCGTCCATTCTCTCGATTAATGAAAAAAGGTGTAGACTTTGTCTGGGATGCCGACTGCGAAGCCGCATTTCAAGATATCAAGTCATACCTGACCAAACCTCCAGTGTTAGCTGCCCCTGCCACTGGAAAACCATTCATCTTGTACACAAGAGCTCTTGATCATTCTGTAGGCGCTCTGCTTGCACAAGAGAATGGTGAGGGAAAAGAAGCTGCTCTATACTACCTCAGCCGCATGCTAGTAGGTGCAGAGCATCGCTACTCTCCAGTCGAAAAAGAATGCCTTGCGGTGATGTTCGCCGTACAAAAGCTACGTCACTACTTGCTTTCCAACACAGTCTACCTGGTCTCGAGGATCAACCTCTTGAAGGTCCTTGTCACGAAGGCCGGTTCTCTCAATGCCCGACTGGCAAAATGGTCAATCCTCTTGTCACAATTTGATATTAGGTATGTGCCACAAAAAGCAATCAAAGGCCAAGCTCTAGCAGATTTCCTCGCAGAGCATCCATTGCCTAAATATTCACCACTCAGAGATGATCTCCCAGATGAACCTGTCTACAACGTGGAGACTTCCTCACCAAATGCCTCATGGGACATGTACTTTGACGGTGCAACCAGGACAAATGAAAACAGAAAGCTGATCTCGGGAGTTGGCATCCTCTTTGTTAGCCCCGACAAATGCATGATTCCACACGCTTTCTCGCTACTGGAACCATGCACAAACAATGCAGCTGAATACCAAGCTCTGATCCTAGGATTGGAACTCGCCATCAAATCTGGTATCACCATGCTGGAAGTCTTTGGAGACTCTCAACTGATCGTCAACCAGATGAATCAGAAATATGAAGTCAGGAAGCCTGATCTGCTGCCTTATTACAACAAGGCACAATCGCTTCTGCAAAAGTTTGAGATCTGTCACATCACCCACATTCGTAGAGGTGAAAACATCCGTGCAGATGCCCTGGCTGGACTTGCCGCATCAATGGCGATCCAGGAAGGAAAAAACATGCAAATTACAGTGAATGAGAGAAGGATCCTCCCTCCTCTTAACACACACCAAGCAGTTGCTGAATGCCACCGAGTGGTTGGAAGTCGGATCTCTATCCTTCAAACTTCAATCGGCGACTGGAGGGATCCGTTCATTGATTACACTATGTCCGGAATCCTACCTGAAGATCCAAAAGAACGGGTAAGCATCCAAAGGCGAGCCCCAAACTTTCATTTGGATATCCCTTCAAAAATCCTTTACAGGAAATCCTTCAATGGAGTACTCCTACGTTGCTTGTCACAACAAGAAGCTGAAGAAACACTCAAAGAAGTTCACGCTGGTCTTTGTGGAGCTCATCAGGCTGGTCCCAAGCTCTACGACCAAATCAAAAGGTTGGGTTACTACTGGCCTACCATGGTACCCGACGCAATGCAATTTGCTAAGCGCTGCGAACAATGCCAAGTTCATGGAGACTACATTCACATGCCTCCAGAATGGCTGCATCCTACAGCAATCTCATGGCCTTTTGAAGCATGGGGCATGGACATCATAGGTCCTATCTCTCCCCCTTCAAGCAAAGGTCATCGCTTCATCTTCGCCGCTACGGATTATTTCTCCAAGTGGTCAGAAGCATTTGCGTTCAACGAAATGAAGACCTCATCAGTTCTTCAATTCCTACTCACCAACATCATTTGTCGTTTCGGCATACCCAAGAGATTCGTCCATGATAACAGACCACAATTCCGGGATCATCGATTCTACAGGTTTTGCGACAAATACAAAATCCAAAGCTGTCCTTCGACTCCATACAATCCGGCAGCAAACGGATTAGCAGAAGCCTTCAACAAGACACTCTGCAAAATCCTCAAGAAAATGGTCTCTAGTCACAAAAGAGACTGGAGCGATAAACTGTCTGAAGCTTTGTGGGCCTATCGAACCACCGTTCGAGGACCAACCCATAGCACACCATTCTCCTTGGTCTATGGATGCGAAGCTGTCGTGCCCCTAGAGGTACAAATTCCTTCTCTGAGGGTATTTCTACAAAATGACATGACTCAAGAAAGCAATGTCAAATTGCGACTCCATGAGCTGGACAATCTCGACGAGAGACGGCTCGAAGCTCGACAAAGCATTGAACTTTACCAAGCACGCATGGCAGGATCTTTTGACAAAAGGGTCCGGCAACGCGCCTACAAAAAGGGTGACTTGGTTCTTGCGGTAAAAAGACCAATGGTCTTCGCACACAAATCCAAAGGCAAATTTGAACCAAAATGGGAGGGACCCTACGTCATCGACAAGGTCTTCTCCAACGGCGCATATACCCTCCTAAACATGGAAGGCGACAGATGTATGCTGCCTATCAATGGCAAGTTCTTGAAGCGGTACTACCCTTGAAGACTTACCCAACTGGGTAAGAGCAATGCCTGTATGGCCAAAACCTGTTCTCAGGTACTCGCTCGTCAAACCCACTCTCTTTAGAATTTTCATATCAAATGTCAAAATTTCTAGAGATTCAAAAACAATGCTTACTTTCATCGTTTCATTGTTCAAAAACAAAAAAAAAAAAAATCCAAGTTTAGGAGCCTCTCCCTGACTTGACCAAAACTTTCGATCCTTGAACCAAAATTCATGGTTTGAAACAAAAATCCGGATTCAGGGATTTCCACCCTAGTCCACCTTACCTTTTACCGCCAAATGGTTCTAGGTCAGAATTTACGACCCTCGTGTCTTTAAACAAAAAAAAATGGTTTTTCAAAAATCGTGGGGAAACGACATCAAAGTCAGTACCCGCAAAACAAAAATTTTGAAAAAAAGCAAGGATGCGACATTCCATCGATACTTGCACCCAAAATCGCAGGGAAGCGACATTTCGTCGATACTTGCAAAATCCAAAAACCGTGGAGAAGCAACAAACCAGTTGATATCCACAACCCAATTTCAAAAATC
Organism: Umbellularia californica; assembly: GCA_028538565.1. Taxonomy (NCBI): domain Eukaryota; kingdom Viridiplantae; phylum Streptophyta; class Magnoliopsida; order Laurales; family Lauraceae; genus Umbellularia; species Umbellularia californica. The sequence goes on from JAPQWN010000007.1 coordinate 23,793,015, forward strand.
GTGGAGACACAACATTTCAGTTGATATCCACAACCCAAATTTCAAAGGTTCGAGAAAACCTAAAATCATGGAGAAGCAACAAATCAGTTGATATCCACAACCCAATTTCAAAAATCGTGGAGATGCAACATACCAGTTGCTACCCACAACCCAAAATTACAAATGGTTCGAGAAAACCTCAAATTTCAAAAATCGCGGAGAAACGACATCAAGTCAGTACCCGCAAAACCAAAAGTCTTGGGAAAAGCAGGGAAGCGACGCTTAGTCGATATTTGCACCCCAATTCGCGAGGAAGCGACATTCCATCGATACTTGCAAAACCTAACCCGCGAGGAAGTGACATTCCATCAATACTCGCAAAACCGAATGAGCAAGGAAGCGACATTCCATCGATACTTGCAAGACCATTCAGCGGGGAGGCGACATTTAGTCGATACCTGCATTTTGAAAACCAAAACTCGGCTATAAATGCCAAAATCCGGCTATAAATGCCAAAACAAAAATTTCCGGCTATAAACGCCAAAATCGGCTTTCATGCCAATAAAACAAAACTTGGTTTTCAAAAAACTCGGCTACAAATGCCACAAAAAAAAAAAAAACTTGACTCTCATGTCAAAACCGGCTATAAATGCCACAAATTGGCTATCAATGCCACCAAACCGGCTATAAATGCCACCAATTGGCTATCAATGCCACCAAACTGGCTGTAAATGCCACAAAAATCCGGCTTTCATGCCAAATTCGTTTCCCCTACCAAAACAACCATTTGACAAAAGATTTTCACAAAATGACAAAGCTTTTGATCAAATCCCATTTAGCAATTGCTTTCATCACAAAAAGATTTGAGTGAGCGTAGGGAACACAAAAAAAAAAAAAAAAAAAAAAAGGTACCAAAAAATATACATGTGGTACCAAAGCAAAAAAAATAGAAAGTGTTCACAAGCACTAAAAAAAAAAAAGGAAAGTACCAAAAAAAATACATGTGGTACCAAAAAAAAAAGAAAGTGTTCACAAGCACTACAAAAAAAAGAGTACCAAAAATATACATGTGGTACCAAAAAAAAGAAGAATAGTTTCCGCTACAAAAAATAAGGAGCTTAGCCAAAAATGGTCTCCAGCCAAAGCTTCAGCTCCTCAAGCAAACTTTTGGCATCAGCCGTCAGAGTTTCCAAGGCACGCTTCTTCAGGAACTTGCCATGAGATGCTGGCGAATGCCGTAACCCTTCTTTTACACCGGGAAGCTCTTCCCCAGCAGTTTGCCATCGTTCGTTTTCTAGAGTCCTCCTCTCAAGAACTTGACCGGCATCTGCAACCCTGCGAATCATAGTACTCTCCCTGTCACGAGCCTCTGTTATAGCAGCCCACTTCGCATCGACTTGTGCCTTCAAATGCTCAAGACGTTTCCTGGCCTCCTCAACTTCCCTATCAAGGACGTTAAGGTCATGCCTCAATCCGATGATGGCTAGCTCTTCCTTGTTCTTCTCCCGAACTAGCTGCTTCTTGCTTTGTGTAGCCTCATTCAGGTCAGACTTAGCCTTATCAGCAGGGTCCAAGAACATCTCCTTGAAGAATTGGTCGTCAGGGAAACCCATGGTCTCAAACCACTTGTCACCCAGTGCAATGATCCTATCAACGATCGCCCTGGCACCTGTGACATCCAAACCAACCTCTTCGGTGTCGGTCAGAATCTCCTGTACATGTGGGATCATGCCAAATCCTGCCTCCAAGTGTCCAGAAAAGAGAGTCTTGACCCAAGAACTCAAAACCCGAGCCAGCACCTTCTTCGCAAATTGAAGAGACGAACTGGATGAAGATTCACCCTTCTCCGCTGATCGGCTGCTCATGTCATGTCCCATTGGAAGAGTAACAAAAGAACTCTTTTCACTTGGAGCCACTGGAGAGGGAATCTCAACACGAGGCATCTCCTCAATCATGTCAGAACTGGTCTCTACCTCCGGATCGACCTCTGGCATCCCTTGCTCTGGTTCTGAAGAAAGCGATAGACTCTCTTCTGTCACTTCAAAACCTGCAAATGAAACACAAAAAGGTATGAATATGATCCTGTTAAAAAAAAATCATCAGGGTCATCACTACAAAGTACCTTCTTCGACGACTGGCGGAACACTCTCTTCCTCCATGAACTCATCAGAAGCATCATCAACATTTGCGTCCATTGGTGGTTCAAAGTCATCGGAATCCTGTGGCAAGTCAGCTGACAAGAAAAATGTTAGCAAATCAAGTCGCAGGCAAAAAAAAAAAAGAGAAAGCGAAAGAAGTTATACCAATTGGAGATTCTGGAATCATTCCAGAGTCCCTCGGTTCTTCTTCAGATGCCATAATCGGCTCCATCACCGCCTCATCGGTCGGAACCTCAGGCATCGCCAAGTCTTCATCCTCTGCTAAAAAAAAAAAAGAAGCAGCAGCAGGGTGAGAAAACAAATCAAAACATGGAAAGCCCCATGAAAGAAGCAGAAAAAGAAAAAGGAAGAATCATACTTTCTCCCAGGCCTGCTGAACGGCCACATTAGAAGATCTGGCGGATCGACGAGGTACGCTTGTAGCAGGCTCTTTACCCTTGTTCGTTCTGGAGGAACCACCTGCAAAGGTTGGAAAAGAAAAAGATCGTCATCAAAATGACAGGATTTCGCTAAAAAAAAAAAAAGGGGGGGTCACTTTGTCCCACCAAAAATCTGGCGAAATTTTGGCATGACTCCGGGGCAATTCCAAAGAAAAAGGAAATACCCCGACGGAAATAGAAAGTTTGAAGATGGGCTCAACATTGCTGCGGGCTCCGAAACTCCAAACTTTCGAAACCTCAAAATCTCCGCAAAATCAAGAAGGGCTCAACATCGCTGCGAGCTCCAAATTCCCAAATTTGCAAAGATTTTCAGGTATGCTATCATGCTCAATCTACAAAAAGTACATGCATGAACATCTAGATTTGCATAAAAACGCATTATCATGATGAGCAAAAAGAAAAAAAAAAAAAGAAACTTTCTCAAAAAAAAAGAGGGAGAAAGAAAAGAAAAAAAAAAAAGAAACTTTCTCAAAAAAAAAAAGAGGGAGAAAGAAAAGAAAAAAAAAGAAACTTTCTCAAAAAAAAAAGGGAGAAAGAAAAAAAAATAAAAATAAAAAATAAAAAAAATAAAAAATCAGGCCACGTGGCCGTACGGATCTGTACGTACGGCCCACAAAAAAAAAAAAAAAAAAAAAAAAAAAAAAAAAAAAAAGAGAAGAAGAATAGAAAGAAAGAAAAAAAAAGAAGAAGAAAGAAAAAGAAAAGAGAAGAGAAACTTTTTTTTTACCATCCTATTCTCTACATAGAGTTTTCTTGAAAGAAAAAGAAAGAAAACTTACTTGAAGCCATTGATGGAGAAGAAGAAGGAAAAAGCTTGAAGATCCTTGAAGAAGAAGAACTCTTGGTCTTGGAGCTCTCTTGAGATTGTTGCAAAAGAAAGCAATAAGGGCAAGAGATCTATCCTACCTTCCTTTGCTTTTATAGGAGAGAGCAAATCAAAGAAGGAAACAAAGAAAAAAGGTAAGTGTTACTAATTAGTAACCTTACCAAAAGAGAAGGAATTAGAAAGATTCTTTCCCAACAAGAAAGATGTCTTTGAGAGATTTCCTCCCAAAATCAATCAAATGAGAGATTCTCTCCAACAAAAAAAAGGATATTGGAGATTCTTTCCCAAAAAGAAAGATACCTTGAGATATTCTCTCCCAAATTAAGGGAATATGAGAGATTCTCTCCCATAAAGATATTTTTAGATATTCTCTATCCAAATGAGATATCTTTAGATATTCTTTACAAAAATGGCCCCACATGAGATCTAAGCCATCCTAAAAAGCTTAAGGTCCCATGGGTTAGCCCATATGAGCCAGGTTTGACCACCTAGGCACTAAAAAAAAAAAAAAATGGGCTTTTAGTCAGAAAAAAAAATCCCTCTTACCAAGAGCATACAATAATGGTTCCATGCCTCTTTTGAGTTGATTGAACCATACAAAAAAATCCCAAGCCCCATGAGCTTCCAAAAATCAAACCATCCAGCCTCATATACCAAATTGAGCCAAAATCTTGAAATTGACATTTCACAAAAATCCAAACCACTCCAATGGACCCACACAGTCCCAAAGAGTGACCAAAAACCAAATCCTGGTCCCCTAACTTGCCACATACAGCTTGTTAGGTCACAAGACCAAAACCAAAAACCAAATCATGATCCCCCAACTTGCCACATACAGCTTGTTGGGTCACAAGGTCAAAACCAAAACCCGATCCCATAACCTGCCATATATAGCTGGTTAGGTCACAAGATCAAAAACAGAAACCCAAATCCACATCCCTGATGTCATCTTCAAAACTTTGCCTCGAGATGGTGTGTGATTCCTTTCACTACCATAAAATTCCCCTGGAAGCTCAAAGGCTACTCTACCAAAGGAAAGATTGCTCAAAGACTCTTGGTCAAGACTCAAGCTCTCCTTCAAAAATCTCTTCGAGGCACATCGACTACAAAAGTCAAGCAACTCGTCGCTGTACCTCGAGGGGGTATTTGTTGACACCAAAAATGTCACTTTGCCTCTTCAACATCAAGAAAGCTGCATGGAGTCGCAACCTGCCATAAATAGGCAATGCAATTTCTCCAAAAAATCAAATCTTGTCAGAATCAAACAAAAACTGCAAGATCCTTCAAGATAGCCAAGAGAAGAGTACACATGAAGTTTCGGGCCATTTCAGAATCATTTGGCCTAACTTCGCTTCTCCGTTAGCTAAAATGGCGCTCCCGGCGGCGACATCATCGGAGACGTCAAAACTTCGATCAGAGCCTACAGATGACTCCAGCATGTCTCAAAAGGGCTCCATTCCAAATTTCAAGTCAAACCGACAACGTTTGACCCTCCATCAATGCTCGAGCAGCAAAATCAAGCCTCTCGGCGGCGGGAACCACCGAAGCCTCCGCTCATCAAACCAAGTGCATGAGTGGCTTCAACATGCTTCCAAAAGGCTGCACGTCAAATTTCAGGTCATTCTGACAACGTTTGACCAGGTTTCGATGCTCCGAGAGAAAATCAAACCTACCGGCGGCGGAGCAACCCGGGACCATGACATCCAAAACAGAGCCCATGGAACGTCTCAAAATGACTCCAATAGGCTCCCCGTCAAATTTCAGGTCAATCGAACATCGTTTGGCCACATATCAAAGCTCGGCATTTTCCCCGCAGCAAAATCAAGTGAAGCATCGACGGGACCCCAAACGGCTTCAAAACTCAAACAAAAGCCTATGGTTGGCCTTATTTATTGCTCAGGAGGCTTCACCTCAAATTTCAGGTCATTCCGACATCGTTTGACCAAGTTTCAGCTTCTGGCGGAAAATCAGCAGCTTTACGCGACAAAGTCTTCGGCTTTCCCGGAAAATTGGAAACTTTGCACTCTAAAAATGCAAGGATTCTCATCAGGTTTTCTACAGGGAAATCAAGCCAATAAATGAGAAGAAATGTCAGGAAAAATACAGAAGAAAACGGCGACGAAAAAGACCTCAAAACAACCGCAAAACGGGCTCCGAAGGGGAAAATTTCCCCAGGGTCGCAGGCCCCTGCGACCATGGCCCATGGTCGCCGGCCCATGGTCGCCGGCGACCATGGAAGTCCGGGTCACCGGATTTTCCACCGGTGACCCGTTTTTCCGTCTTTTTTCGCGTTTCGCGCACTTTGGCCCCTGTGGTTTCCTGAAAATGTGATTTTTAGTGCTTGAAATTGACTCATATCCTCCGACATCCGTCAAAATCACGGGTCAACCTCCAAAAGCATAAAATCATCATTGATCGCTCCAAGATCGCCAACCGGTCGACCAAAAAAAGTGCTCTTTCTGTCCGACCGATCGAGAAATCGACAAGACAGATGTCACCGGCCCGCTCTTAGCTATCAATGTCTGAAGTTACATGTTCATCCGATGTCGATCAGCATGAAGATCCATCAATGATCATCGCCAGAAGAATTCCAGAAGACACGGCACGGCCCGCGACTCTTCGACTGCTCGGCGACCAATTAATGTGGTTAATTGACTAGCTTTATTGCAGTCATTAATTCATTTCTTTGGACGGCCCAATCAGAAGCAAGCATTTGGGAGTTACAAGTCAATTGATTCATGGCATTTAAACCATGAAACTCCTCCCATTATGGTAATTAAGGTGATTAAAAGCCCTTAATCTCCATCGGCCAATCAGATTCAAGGAAAAAGGAGTTACAAAATCAAGAAATAAATCTTGTAACTCCTCCCATTAAAGCCATTAAAGCTCATAAACCCTCCTAAATGGCTACCAAAAGCCTATAAATAGGAGAGCATTCCATTGAAATGAGAATCAATCAAAGAGAAAATCGAGATCGATCGATCGGAAAGAATCCAGAGCTCGGATCCAGAGAAAGAAAAAAAGAGAGAAAAACTCTGCTGAAGTTCTGCACCGCCACCACTACAAGGTGACAAAAGTCCCTTGGGGGGCACCCCCCCCCCCCCCCCCCCCAAGGTCCTTGCCTTCTCCCGCTGCCTCCAATGGCTTAGACGTGGCTTTTCAGCCCGTCTACTTAGCTTTTTATTGGACATAGGACCTTCTCTTGGTCTTTGTCCTCTAAAAATCTAAGGTTATAGCCAAGCCAAGCGAATCAAGAGCATCCTCTGTTCTCATCTGCATGGATGACGGCGAAGCCCACACATGGCTTGCGACCGTCAATCTGAACGAGTCCCCCACAATCTCCTGAAAAGTTAGATCCTCCTTTTCTTGCTTTTCATTGTAGTTTGTATTTTTCTAAAAGAGACAAAAATCACAACTCTTGTCTTTTTCATTATTGATGAGAATTGTAAATCGGCTATAAACGCCAAAATCGGCTATAAATGCCAAACAAAATCGCCTTTCACGGCAAACTAAGAAAATGTCTCTTTTCTTAAATATATGCGCAATGGAAAACTTGAAAGAAGTTGATTTCCTTTTTACTTGCGAAGGTTGATCTCCGGATTACCACTTGCAATTCCAAGTAAAAATAGAAAATCTGGCACACCCACACAAAAAAATGTTGATGCACGCTTCAGGCCCGCCAGGGCGCGAAAGAGCCGGACCCGACGGACTCCCACGTTCCGCCGACCCCGGTAGCCGCCCCACGGTGCCTCGGAGCGCGTTCCATCACCCATGTTCCGCTGTGTTCGGGAGGTTCTCAAAGTAGCCCTATGCCCACAGTGACAGTAACGAATTTCACCATCAAATTGAGAGCTTTGACCACGAGAATACTGGGTATATGAGTTTGAAGAGGAAGGCATTTGCTATGGCTGAAGAAGATGACTGACAGCTGCTCACAGAATGATGGCTTGAAGAAGAAGATCGAGAGCTACTCCTAAGCTCATGGCTGAAGCAACCAAGCACCCAGACTTTTATCCTTTCTATTCTGTTTTTATAGGCTAGGTCAGGGGCAAAAAAGTATCGTTCTAAAGCCATTTTGAAACAGTGAACTGTTGCAAGTATGGCCTACAGGCCATTTATACATATACGCCGTCAATACTAACAGAATCCGTCACTTTTGCATGTTAATATAAACTACATGGAGGTTTAGTACAAAATACCAAACTACAGGGTGGTAGTTTAAAATACAGGCAAAGTTCAGGTAGGTAATCTGCTATTATCCCTAAAAAAAAAAAGCTCATACTACCAACAATTTGGGTACGCTGTAGTCCATGCAATTGATTAGCTTGGGGGTAGGACATCCACTCCCTAACCAAATATGAGGTTGGACGTCAACTTCTGAAATGCATGATTACAAAACAATGTGATCCTGATCCTGACCTATTTAAAACTTGGAGTGTGAACCCAAGCATACCATCCCATATTCTATAGATCAGTGTGGCCTGTAAGGCCCATGGCCTTAATTAGGGGGGTAGTATAGTTAAATGAGATTTGTATTAGTTAATTTAGTTTTGTCTTATAATTAAGTGCATTGAGTAGTTTCATCATACATTGCATGTCCCTATGTTGGACCCATCATGACCCATCTTCAATTTGGTCCCTAAACCCATTTCACTTTGACCCAAGACCCCCATATGAGGCCATGCCCAATGGTCCTAAGGACCTTGTTGCAAATCCCTTGACCCTGGCCTTAGTTGCAAGTCCTTAAGCTATCTCCATGAGAACCCTAAAAGCCTCCTTAAAAAGCCCCATTCTTCTACTGCTTCTCTCTTTTCTACTTCTCCTCCTCTTCCCTCATCACCAAGGTCAACCTTTCCGAAGAGATCCAAGCCAATCAAGGTTCCCCCAAGCTTCCAAGCTCCCCATCATTTGCTTCTTCAACTCTCTTTTCCCCACCTCTTCTCTTCTTCTCTACTTTTCCTTTTCTCTACCTCCATCACCTCCCCACCATTGCAGAAGCTTCCAAGGCCAAGCAAAGTGTAACACCCCAAACCCAATTTAATCTTGTTTATGCTTAATTAATTATGCTTTATTTAAATTAAGTATGCTTCGATACTAATTAAGTTATTTTAGTATAATTAGTCTTATTTTAGCATTTTAGTTAGACCTTGAGTCTTGGGTAAGTAGTTTGGAACCAATTCAACCCAATATATATAGAGCCGGGGACTTTTTCGTAAATTAGGATTTTCTCATTTTGCATCGAATACACATCATCTTAACACCATCGCGTGTATCTCGTCGAGCACATCATTTTTCATATTGAACACTTTTCCATTTGACCTCAGTTGAGTAAAATAGCTCACCATTTGGCTTAAAATGTAAATAGCCAAAAGAATATGGACTTTCTTATAAACTTATACAAAATGTCCTTTAAACCACCATTTCTCATAACCATCGACCTGTACAGTCATATGAGATGAACGAATCTCTCTTCCTCATTTCTTCTTTTCCATTTCTTCATTTTCTCTTCTCAATCCTACCAAGAGAGGATTGCATGTGAGTTTGGGAGTGAAATCTTGCTTCTCCACGTCTTACTACACCTTTCCATATCATTGAAGTGACAAGAACTCCAAGCTCAGATTTGCCCTTTTTAGAATTAGTAAGAACTCCATCCTCGTCTCAGATGTTTGAGTTGCAATTGAATCAAGGAGTTCATCCGTCTCACATGCATGCATTAGCATTTTAATAACTCATTTTGGCATTGCATTCTTAGTAGGGTTTGATTTTGGGGGTTTTTCATTGTTTAGGCTCAAGAAGAAGATAAAGTGTGGAAAAGCTTGAAATAAGGCAAGTATAAATGATTTCTAATCATGCATGTTGTTTTTTATTGATTTCCAGAATAGAAATTCAATTCCATGCTGATTAGTAGCATCTTAATCAAATTGAAGTTACATGCAAATGAGTTCATCTTATTGTATAATTCTTTGAAATAGAATTAATTGATTTGGATTCCATGTAAACAAAAGGGAGCATGAGGTTCCATTTGCTTACAGTTATGTAGTTCTTTTTGTTAAATTTTAGACAAGTTCTGGAACGAGAAAGAACCGCAAAAGAATGGGAAAAGAGCCACAGAACCTGAGTTAATAGAAATGTAGGCTAAGAAAGACCTTGTAGGGCTTTACTTATGATTCCCCTTCATTATTATGAACCAATGGATATTACCTTGATAAGGGGAAACCTTGTAGGCAAAGGTTTTCACTTGTTTAGTATTCGTTTAATCATTATTGGGCCATGATTATTAATTATGGGATTCGTCGTACGTTGAAAATAATGTAATACCCAACTAAAGAATAGCAATGAGCCGAATACCATAATTTATAATGTGCTGGATGGTAACGAAAGACGGATGCTTAGATTCGTTAGGCTAGTAAAAAGTCCTTGATTCTTTCAAATTACAATGCATGTGCATATTGGAAGGTAATAGCCATGATTTCATGCACTAATATTATTCTTATGTATAAAGTATACCCCATTCATATTACTAATCGAATTGTTATTGTTAGGTGGTCTTGAGTAGGATTGAATTTGGATATTGAAATGATTGGAATTAATGATTGTATCGAATGATTCGAATGATGTAACCTACTCAAGTCCCGATTGTTAACTGATTCGAATGAGTCGGTACTACTGAGCTTCGACCGGATGATACTCGACAGGGTTGACTCTCGGTTTAGTAGTGTGAAAGTCGCTACGTAGTTGATAGTCTGGAGTACCGGAACTTTAGAACCCTTGCGCCACAGGTAACATCCCAACATGTGTGCCCTCATTGAGGAGATTTAGCTAATGTGGTTACCAACTAGATTGTATAATTTCATTTATCATTGATTCATTAACATGATTTATTCGATTGCACAAATTGCCTAGTTCAACTTTATATGCCCTCTTTCAATCACTCATTATTAATTTTAAATTGATATGATATGCATAGATTGTTTTTATTTATACTTGCTGAATCGTCGTATTCACCAGCTATTCTTGTTGTTATAAACGCAGACCCCGCTCCCGGTCTTTAGGAGACCATGGAGGGAGCGGAGGAGGCCAATGAGGTACCAGCAAGCCTAGATGAATGGACAGCGGAGGGTGTTGTCTAGCTTTGTGTACGGAGAGCGTCGAAGTCTTTCTTTTGAGGGTAATCTTAGAAAATCTTCTCTTGTTATCTTGAAGTTATTTATGATGTTTTGTTTATATATATACTTTTGGAAAAAATACTTTCTTTTATATATATACTTTTGTAATAGTGAGGTAGATCAAGTTTTATAATCTCTACTTCTTACTAGTAAATGAAATCATTTTTTTTTATTTAATGAACTTGAATGTTTGGATAGCTCATGATATGTTACCTTTATATGTTTTGATTTAATGCTTCCGCTAATAAATGTACAAAGACAGGTATTTGTGAGCATGTCTCACGAGTGGAAATTGTGATTTCTCCTTCATGACTCGCACTTGGCCCGAAACAGGTGCGATGAGCACGGGAGTACGCGTGTCACACCTCGATATTTACCTTTGGCCAGGTGAATTTGGGACTAGGATGTGACATACATAAGTATGGTATCAGAGCATGAAAAGTCTTTCTAAAAGATTTAGAAACTAATAGAAACGTGGTGAGAATACGATAGAAACAATTAGTATTGTTGATATTTTGATCTTTAGATTATTGTTCAGTTATGTTTAAGCTTAAGGTGGGGGGGTTAGAATTGTTACCTCTAACCTAAAGTGAAACTCTTTTACATATAAATGGTGTCTGGATCAGGATCTAGAAATAATGATTCCAATAATGATCAACCACCACCTTCAGTCTATGTAGAGCACTATACACCTCCAAACATGGATGCTCGTATGATGATGCTGATGAAACGGATGGCTAAGACAAATGAAAATATAGCTACTCTAACGGCAAGACATGGTGCTGGACAGCCAGATGCAGGGACTCAAGTGGCTTTTCAATCAAAGGAAAAGGACCCTAATACCTTGTATGAAAAGTTCCAAAAAGGGAAGCCGCAAAATTTTATGGGAACGAAGGTGCAATAAAAGCAGCTGAGTGGCTAGAACACATTGGAGATGTATTTGAAACTGTCATATGCGACAACAAACGAAGGGTAGCACTTACCGCTTCGATGTTTCGAGATACAGCCACTACATGGTGAAACAGTGTGAGGGATTCCTTCAAAGCATGGTTTAAAATCTCGGTCTCGGTCGCGGTATCGGCTGGGCCGAAAAACCGATATGATATCGGTATCAGTTGCGGATATCGGTCCGTCACGGTCGTCGCGGTGTGAATTTTTTTTTTAATCCAAAAAAATTTGCAAAAATATCCAAAAAATCCATAATATTAGAAAATGCTGGAATACAATACTTTTTTCCATTAGTAATAACAATAAATCAAAATCTCAGTCACCTTAAGTTATGAGTCCTATCTGTGTCACAGTTCTCTATCTTTTTTAGTATTTCATATAATGCAACCATTATTGATGCTCATAATCAATTTAATAGTGTAAAATATAAGAAAATAAAGATAACATATCAATCATCATTTAATGCTAACTCAATCATCAAATAAGTTGTGAAATTCAAGACCCTGAAGATGACACATTAAAATCAGAATCATAATAGTGAGATAGATAAATCATAAAGCATTTGGGCATCAAAAGGTTCATGGTTCACCTGAAATTAGAGGGGACTAGTATATAATTAGAGGTTATGATGAAATCCCCAAAAAATGATATATAATAATTCAAATATCAAAAAATCCGAAAATAAAAAAATTGGAAAAAAAAGTTCAAAATCATGCGTATGAGTAGATCTAGCATGAAAGTACGTAGATATAACTTATAAATGAAGAACACAAACAAATGACAAACCTAATGATTTCTATACTTCATCTAAAAAATTAAAAAAAAAAAAAAAAAAAAAAAAAAAAAACCACATGATAAAATGCTTTGGGTTGATTTTCTCATCTTAGATAATATTTTCTTCAAAAAATTAATGTGGGATTTTGAAATGTTGAAGAGGGAGTGGCTGGGTTGCTGGCTGCTGCTATGGTTGGAGAAGAGAAGAGAAGAAGAGGAAGATGGGGAAAAAGTAGAAAAAATTAGGGCTTTCATTCATTAAATATCATCTCGGCCGATATTTTGAAAATATCGGCCGAGATATCGGTTCCCAGCGAGATGATATCATCTCGGCCGAGATATCGGCATTTTTAAGGGATATATGACCGAGACCAATATCTCACTGAGATATCGGTTCGGTCTCGGCCGATACCGAGTCATATCGGCCGATATGACTCGGTATCGGCCGATATTTTATACCATGCTTCAAAGTAATGCCTAATGCTACTATATGGAAGACATTCAAGAAACAATTTCGCAAAAAGTTCATATCCGATCATGTGCGAAGGAAGAAATAGAATGAATTCCTGACCTTGCAACAAAATAAAATGACTATGATAGATTATGTGCACAACTTTCTACAGTTGTCTAAGTATGCTGAAGACTTGATAAACACAAAATAGAAGAAGGTGGATAGGTTCATTGATGGCATGAACCCAGCTTTTAAAATGCAAAAAACCTTTGATGACGTTGTGGATCAAGGCTTCTCTCCAGAAGAAGTAGCCTTAAGGGAAAAGGCAATGACTTCAAGAGGAATTCATCTTACTCAGGTAAAGGACAACAACATAAGAAGTTGAAGGGTGTGGCTAGGCCTATCAATGGGACGGGCCAGGCCTAGGCTTGAGTTATCCAATCCCGTCCCGAAAATAGGACGGGCCCGCTGGGTGTTGTCCAATCCCGGCCCTAAATTGAACGGGCTTACATCAAATCCCGTCCCGTATGGGCCCAGGCTGAGACAAGGCCGGTCCTGGGCTTAGCCCGATCCTGGACATAAGAAAAACAATCTTTAATTATTCCTACTGTCACCAGACACCCGGTGTAAACCGGACTTTAAACCCTCATTTTTTCCCAGCTTGGGACTGGCAATGCAATGCAACAAGCAACATGGCGGTGCTAAAAACTTTTTTTTTTTTTCCATTGACAGTAGAAAATCAATAGAAATGAATGAATATCCTCTAGGCTATATGGGTCAAGTACTGTAGGAATGGTTAAAACCTTTATTTTATTTATTTATTATTATTATTTTTTTTTTTTTTTTTTTTTTTGCCAGTGAAAGTAGAAAATCAGATAATCAATAGAAATGAATGAGAATGAGTATCCTATGTGAGTCAAGTTAAAGTAATGTCGGATCGGTTAAAACCTAATTAGTCATTTTGTGTTGTTAGTAAGGGGCACTTTCAGTAATATATAAATAATTATTATTAAATGACTTTGCAGCAGGCCGGGCCGGGCCTGAACGGGTTGGGTTGTTTCTGCCCAGTCCCAGTCCCATTTTGGCCAAGCTTTAAAATGTATTGTCCAAGCCCAGCCCACTGGGCTCAAATTTTTTTTAAAGCCCTGTATTTTCGGGCTTGGGATGAGCCGGGCCGGGCTTTCTACCCGCTTCAACACTTCCCATTTACAGGCCTAGGTGTGGCTAGTGGAATAGGTGGAGCTAGACCAAAATGCGATAGTTGTAGAAGAGGACATACTATGAAAACATGTTGGAGGACTATAAGAGCATGTCTTATCTGTGATTCTATTGAACATCGTGCAGCAGCCTGTCTAAAAACAAAACAAGCACCACAACAACAGAATAGAGCAGCACTCCCTGCTCAGCCTCCTCGTCTAGCATTGCCAGCACCACCTCCCAGCCAACAACAACAATACGGAAGACAAGAGCAACAAAGACAGCAACAAAGGCAGCATCTGCAACAGGTTGGCAGAATCTATGCTGTGGATCATGACCAAGCGGTGGCAGCCGACGATGTGGTTAAAGGTACAATCTTGATATGTTCCAGAGATGCTAGAACTTTTTTTGACTCAGGGTCTACACATTCGTTTGTGGCACCTCATTTTGCTTGTGAATTTCAACAACCACCTGAGTTGATACCTTATTTATTCATAAGAAAGTGGCTTGCGAGAACTACTACCCCAAGTATAGTGTTTTGATTAGTGGCCTGCTAATGCCAGTAAATTTGATAGTCTTGGCAATGCATGACTTTGATGTCATCCTTGGAATGGATTGGCTCGCTAGTTATCGAGCGTGTGTGGATTGCTTCCGCAAGACCATTACCTTCATGGCAGAATAGCCTAATTCGAATGTGATATTTGAAGGTATTCGTAGAAGAAAGTCCAGCACTGGACTAGTTTATGCTTTAGATGTTGTGAAGCTATTAGAAAATGGCTGTGAAGGCTACTTTGCCTTTATCTTTAAGAAGAAACCGCCTACGAAGATAGAAGAGATTCCGGTAATATGTGAATTCCCAGATGTATTTCCAGATGAAATTCCTGGACTACATCCGTCCAGAGAGGTGGACTTTCCTATTGATCATGTACCTGGAACAGCTCCAATATCCAAATCTCCTTATAGGATGCCCCCTATAGAATTTCGGGAATTGAATACACAGATGCAAGATTTGTTAGATTAGGGATTTATCTGTCATAGTGTGTCACTGTGGGGAGCTCTAGTGTTGTTTATGAGAAAGAAGGATGGCACCCTTTGAATGTGCATTAATTATCGACAGAATAAATCAAGTGACTATTAAAAACAAATATCCACTACCGTGTATAGATGAATTGTTTGATCAGCTTCATGGTGCATAATATTTCTCCAAGATTAACCTTAGGTCCGGATATCATCAGTTAAGAGTTCGAGATCAAGATAAACAGAAAATAGCCTTTCGAACAAGATATGGACATTATGAATTTTTGGTGATGCCTTTTGGCTTGACTAATGCATCTGTTGTGTTTATGGCATTGATGAATAGAGTGTTCGCTCCTTATTTGGATCAATTCATTGTAATCTTCATAGATGATATTTTGATTTATTCTAAATCCATGGAAGAGCATGTAGATCACTTGAAAACATCACTTCAGTTGTTGAGGATTCATCAATTGTATGCCAAGTTAGAAAAATGTGATTCCTGGCTGGACCAGGTGGCATTCTTGGGACATATTATTACTCGTGATGGATTGGCAGTTGATCCTACAAAGGTAGAAGCAGTTTCAAATCGGCAGAGCCCAAAGACAGTTGCAGAGATTAAAAGCTTTTTGGGTCTTGCAGGATATTATTGCCGGTTCGTAAAAGATTTCTCAAAAACCTCAGAACCATTAACAAGATTGACCCACAGGGATGTGCCATTCATATGGACTAATGAATGTGAGGCAAATTTTCATACCCTAAAAGAAAAATTAACCACAACCCCAATTTTGTCCTTACCTGAGGGTAGTGGAGGTTTTGTAGTGTACTTGGATGCATCTAGAGTTGGCTTGGGGTGTGTACTTATGCAGAATGGAAAGGTTATTGCCTTTGGGTCTCGTCAGTTGAAAGAGCATGAAAAGAATTATGCCATCCATGATCTTGAGTTAGCAGCTATCGTTTTTGCTTTAAAGTTATGGAGACATTATCTATATGGTGAACAATTTGAAGTACATTCAGATCATCGTAGTCTTCAGTTTTTATTCTCTCAGCTAGATATAAATATGAGGAACCGTCGATGGATTGAGTTCATTAAAGATTATGATTTTCCAATTAAATACATTCTGCGAAAAGAAAATGTAGTAGCTGATGCCTTAAGCAGAAAATCGTCTACTTTGGCAGCCTTATATAATAAATGGTTTTCGCTGAATGCTTTCAAGAAATTGTTGGAAGTAGGTGGGCCTCGGGGATAGGTTTTCAAAACTTTTGATCCACTTGACTCAGGGATCAAATACCCATAAGGCCATAAACCACATCTAGGATCTAAAACCTCAAACTCATCCATCATGATCAGTAGAAAACTCTATCTAGAAGATAGAAACAGCACCTCATCCAACTTGATCAGTAGATAACTCTATCTAGAAAATAGAAATAACACCAAACAAGCAACCATAAAATCTACAACAAACAAAGAAGTAGATTATACCTTTGGAGCTCGGTTGTACTCTAATGGAGAAGAAGACTTGCTAGATGAAGAAACTCTTTCTTTGTAGCTAATTAGGATCTCCAAGACCTCTTAGTCTTCCACGCTATAACCCGTATCAGATCTCTTCTCTAAAGAAGATAGGTGGGATCTCCTAAAGAAGCTAACGAGAAGCTCTAAAAGAATCTGAAAGAGAACTAAAAGAGGGAGAGAGCGGCGTGCAACTCTTGCACAATTCTACGGCTGGGCATGCACTCCAATGGAATGGTTCTTATGTATGGACGTCTAGCCCCTTGGTCCTCTATTTATTGCTTCAAGCAACTCTTCTTACTAATTAAAATAAAAGTCCTACTTCCATTAAGAATTAGTGACTTTCTCTATTCTAATAATTATAGAAGTCTCACCTTCACAACAATTAGTAACTTACTATTACCACTATTAGAGGTCCCACTTCAAATAGAAATAGTAACTTTCTAATTCCTTCCTTTTAGAGTTCCACTAGAATTAGTAACTATCCAATAATTGGATTAGCGTGGGGACTACTAGGGATTTCATAGAAAGTTGGCTTTAACAAGGACACCGCAACCCCACATCTCATGTGCAATCCGGGCCCATAGTTAATTGCAAATAACTCCACTATATAAATGCAATTGCACTCCAGCCTTAGGGATAAATTACAAAGAAGACCCTAAACTTCCTATAAAGTAGGCCCCTCTATCAATATCCATGGATCAAATTGGTCCTATTCACCAAATTGAATTCATATCTTATTATCCTTAAGACCCAATTGATTCTAGTATTCATCAGTACCATTCAATTAACTCTTAATTGAGATGGGTGCGCACTTACTAATGATAAATCAATTAATTGGCACAAGAGGATAATGTAGATAGATTCCATCTTGACTATTGAATGTTCTCACGGCCCTACTACCACATACCTAAGACACTGAAGTGTTGGTCTACAGTTGGCCTCACTCATTGGTGACTCAAAGCAAATGAATAAACATAAACTTGAGTTCATTAATGTCTCAGGATTGAGAGCCTATTGCTAGAGAATTATGAGAGCAGACCTTAAAGTATAGACAGAGTTTAATAAGTTGCTTCTCATGGTTCTTCAATACATCCAATGTACCAGCACCATGATCTAGAATCTTACATTCTGATGACCGAGACAAATCACACTATCTCATAGTAATCAAAGTGCTGCAACCTTATCAGATAAGATGCCCAATCTCACCACTGGTTGTAAAGATATTTAAGTATAAGATTTGCGATATATGTCTCCTGTATGTGGATCTCATCTATATACATATTTCACATCTAATATACTAATGGGATCCGGTTTATCTCATGACTATCATATCATATGTATTGGTTATGTACATTAAGTAATAAAACACCATTCATCTCATGAAAGGAAAGCATGATTATTTTGATAAATAAGAAATAAATCAATTTGTTACATCAACTGATGGATTGAAACCATACAAACTAACATGAATTGGATGTAGAATTGAAATTATTAAGTGATAAGGTCATGCTTACAGCCATGGCAGTCGTTGAATCATCAGTAATCTAAGAGATTAAGAACAAACAATTTGAAGATCCTAATTTGGCAAGGATACGAGGTAATATCTTGGACAAACCTAACTTTAGTTGGTTGAAGGAATTTGTACTTTAAGGATAGATTGTGCGTTCCTCCCTTAAAGAATATAACGGAACGAATTATGACTGATGCACATCATGCTTAGTATTCCAAGATGTACAGAAACCACAAGGGTAGATTTTGGTGGAACAATATGAAGAGAGAAATTGCTAAATTTGTGTCCAAGTGCTATACCTGTCAAAGGGAGAAGTTTGAACATAGAATACCTCCAAGTTTATTACATCCTCTACATATTCCTGAGTGGAAATGGAAATATATCTCCATGGATTTTGTTTCAGGTTTACCGTTGACAAGTAGGAGAAACAATGTAATTTGGGTGATTATAGGTCGTTTAACTAAATCAGCACATTTTATTCATTTCAAGCAGGGTATGAAGTTCAATGAGATGGCTAATATCTTCATCAAGGACATCATGAGATTACATGGCACACCAGTCTCTATAGTATCTGACAGAGATAGTAGGTTTGTGTCTTCATCTTGGCAAGCATTTCAGAAATCTATGGGCACACGACTCAATTTTAGTACTGCTTATCATCCTCAAACCAACGGACAATCTGAGCTTACAATTCAGACGTTGGAAGATATGCTTTGGGCCAATGTTCTTGACTTTGGTGGAGAGTGGGATGAGCATTTGGCGTTGTGCGAATTTGCTCATAATAACAGTTGCCATTCAACTATTGATATGGCTCCATTCGAAGCACTTGATGGCCATCGTTGCAGGAGTCCCATTTGTTGGGAAGAAGTTGGCACAAGAAGTTTTCATGGACCTACGATCATTGTAGAAATGGCAGAGAAAGTCCAGAAGGTTAGAGAAAGATTAGGCCCTGTTTCTTTCCTGGAATTTCTGCCAGGAATTCACCATGTCTAGGAATTCCTGGACATAATGTGACATGTTGTCCCCTGGAATTTCTGAATCCCATGTTTTTTCAGTAGCATTTATGGATTCAAGCCAATTGAAAGTTCTCTTTTGACCTTTGGGAATCCAGGAATTTCACTCCCTTTGCATTTGTGTGGAATCCCTGGATGCTCAAGCCCAAGGGGAATTCAGGAATTCCACTATGTCTGGGAATTTAGGAATTCCCCAGACAGGAATTTCAGGAATTCCAGTAAAGAAACAGGCCCTAAAGATCGCTCAATCAAGGCAGAAAAGCTATGTAGATAATAGAAGAAGGAAATTGGAATTTCATATTGGTGATTGGGTATTCTTGAAGACTTCTCCTATGAAAGGCACAATTTGGTTTGGGCAGAAAGGAAAACTTTCACCGAGATATGTGGGACCTTTTGAAATCAAAAGCCGGATTGGCGATGTGGCTTATAGGTTGAAGCTTCCGCCAGAATTCTCAGGAGTACACGATGTATTTCATGTATCCATGCTTCACAAATATATGAAAAATCCGGCACATGTCATTCGTTATGACGATGTTCAAATTCAACCTAATGCAACATACGTTGAGCGTCCGCTCCATATTGTTGATGTGAAGGAACGAGTCTTACGAACGAGGATGAAACGGTGGGTTAAATTGCTTTGGGATCATCATGAACCAAAGGAAGCCACGTGGGAGCATGAAGATCAAGTGGCTGAAAAATATCTAGAATTATTCACCCAAGTATGTTTCATTCAGAGGACCGAATGATTCCTAAGGTGGGGGGAAATGTTACACCCTGAACCCATTTTAATCTTGTTTATGCTTAATTAATTATGCTTTATCTAAATTAAGTATGCTTCGATACTAATAAAGTTATTTTAGTATAATTAGTCTTATTTTAGCATTTTAGTTAGACCTTGAGTCTTGGGTAAGTAGTTTGGAACCAATTCAACCCAATATATATAGAGCCGGGGACTTTTTCGTAATTTAGGATTTTCTCATTTTGCATCGTATACACATCATCTTAACACCATCCTGTGTATCTCGTCGAGCACATCATTTCTCATATTGAACACTTTTCCATTTGACCTCAGTTGAGTAAAATGGCTCACTATTTGACTTAAAATGTAAATAGCTAAAAGAATATGGGCTTTCTTATAAACTTATGCAAAATGTCCTTTAAACCACCATTTCTCATAACCATCGACCTGTACAGTCATATGAGATGAACGAATCTCTTCCTCATTTCTTCTTTTCCATTTCTTCATTTTCTCTTCGCAATCCTCCAAGAGAGGATTGCATCTGAGTTTGGGGGGAGAAATCTTGCTTCACCACGTCTTACTACGCCTTTCCATATCATTAAAGTGACAAGAACTCCAAGCTCAGATCTGCCCTTTTTAGAATTGGTAAGAACCCCATCCTTGTCTCAGACATTTGAGTTGCAATTGAATCAAGGAGTTCATCCATCTCACATGCATGTATTTTAATAACTCATTTGGGCATTGCATTCTTAGTAGGGTTTGATTTTGGAGATTTTTCATTGTCTGGGCTCAAGAAGAAGATAAAGTGTGGAAAAGCTTGAAATAAGGCAAGTATAAATGATTTCTAATCATGCATGTTGTTTTGTATTGATTTCCAGAATAGAAATTCAATTCCATGTTGATTAGTAGCCTCTTAATCAAATTGAAGTTATATGCAAATGGGTTCATCTTATTGTATTATTCTTTGAAATAGAATTAATTGATTTGGATTCCATGTAAACAAATGGGAGCATGAGGTTCCATTTGCTTACAGTTATGTGGTTCTTTTTGTTGAGTTTTAGGCAAGTTCTGGAATAGGAAGGAACTACAAAAGAATGGGAAAAGAGCTACAGAACTTGAGTTAATAGAAATGTAGGCTAAGAAAGACCTTGTAGGGCTTTACTTATGATACCCCTTCATTATTATGGACCAATGGATATTACCTTGATAAGGTTTCCACTTGTTTAGTATTTGTTCAATCATTATTGGGCCATGATTATTAATTATGGGATTCATCGTACGTTGAAAAATAATGTAATGCCAAACTAAGGAATAGCAAGGCGCCGAATACTATAATTTATAATGTGCTAGATGGTAATGAAAGACGGATGCTTAGGTGCATTAGGCTAGTAAAAAGTCCTTGTTTTTTTCAAATTACAAATGTGCGTATTGGAAGGTAATAGCCATGATTTCATACACTAATAGTATTCTTATGTATAAAGTATACCCCATTCATACTACTAATTAATCGAATTGCTAATACTAGGAGGTCTTGAGTAGGATTGAATTTGGATATTGAAATGATTAAAATTAATGATTGTGTCAAATGAATCGAATGACGTAACCTACTCAAGTCCCAATTATTAATTGATTCGAATGAGTTGGTACTACTGAACTTTGACCGGATGATACCCTACGAGGTTGACTTTAGGTTTAGTATTGTGAAAGTCGTTGTGCAGTTGACAATCTGGAGTACCGGAACTCCAGAACCCGAGTACCCAATTGAACCTTTGGCTGGGTCACCGGTGACATCCCAACATGTGTGCCCTCATTGAGGGGATTTAGCTAATGTGGTTACCAATTAGATTGTATAATTTCATTTATGATTGATTCATTAAGCATGATTTATTCAATTTCACAAATTGCCTAGTTCAACTTTATATGCCCTCTTTCAATCACTCGTTATTAATTCTAAATTGATATGATATGCATAGATTGTTATTGTTTATACTTCCTGAATCATCGTATTCACTAACTATTCTTGGTGTTACAGATGTAGACCCCGCTCTCAGTCTTGAGGAGACCACGGAGGGAGAGGAGCAGGCCAATGAGGTACCAGCAGGCCTAGATGAATGGACAGCGGAAGGTGTTGTCTAGCTTTGTGTACGGAGAGCATCAAAAATCTTTCTTTTGAGGGCAATCTTAGAAAATCTTCTCGTGTGATTTTGAAGCTATTTATGATTTTTTCTTGATATATATACTTTTGGAAAAATACTTTCTTATATATATACACTTTTGTAATAGCGAGGTAGATAAATTTTTATGATCTCTACTCCTTACTAGTAAATGAAATCATTTTTTTTTAATGAACTTGAATGTTTGGACAGCTCATGATATGGTACCTTTATATGTTTTGATTTAATGCTTCCACTGATAAATGTACAAAGACAGGTATCTGTGAGCATGTGTCACGATTGGAAATTGTGATTTTCTCCTTCGTGACTTGCACTTGGCCCGAAGTAGGTGGGATGAGCACGGGAGTACGCGTGTCACACTTCGAGATTTACCTTTGGCCAGGTGAATTTGGGACCGGGATGTGACACCAAGGCTCCTCAAGCTTCCCTAGAACATCATCTTCCTCATCTGCATCACCTCCACCTTCTAGTTCCTATTGAATAATATAAAGCAAGTGATTATATATAAATGTTGTAAGCACCATCTTCTAGTTCTTATTGGATAATTGAATAATTCATCAACTTCAAGCATTCAATAATTGAATACCTCATGAGAGCACGCATTAATCGCCCAATTGTTCAAGACGATCTGTCACTCTATCCTTGTAAAATAGGTTTCAAGGACATTAAACAAGTGCTAATTTTATACTTGTATATACATCTAGATGAACTGTTAGATTATCCTGAGTAATGTGGGTCCCACCCAAGAGTGATTAAAAATAAATGCATGCACGTTTTTTTCTTCTTCACAATGGAGAATCTTCCCTAATGACAGGGGTAAGCGTCATTGGGCAGGTTGGAATCAGGGGTCTTGTGCACCCATTCCTACCTACAGCCTAATAAAGTGGGGCCAAGAAAGTGCACCTTGACCCCATGAATTAGGATTTCTTTTTAGAGGGCTTTGGTCGGAGGTCCCTCAACTATTGGCTTTAATGCAAACAATCCACAAAAAAAAGTCATGTAGCAAAAGGTCCCTCACACATTTCCATACCTAAAATATCCAATTTGCCCTATCATTGATTCTCCCTTTATTCACATAACGCTAACGAAAATGATAACTATCAAATCTAAAAAGGTTTCAAATGTTCTGAAAGAAGAAACCCTGAAGAAGAAGGCGACGTTTCAGTGGCTGTGATTGCATGCAACGAAGAACAACGTATTAGATAAAATTTTCAAAAACTTCCCATACATTAACTGTTTCATTGCTAGTTCGTTGTTGCTTCGAAGATAAAATTTTCAAAAACTTCGATTTCGAGGAGAGGAAATACAAGAAAGAAGAGATTCAAACCCTAATTGCAGGCACCAGTTGTTTAAAAAGAAGAGATTCAAACCCTAATTGTAGGCACCAGTTGTTTAACTGCAGAAGCATTTCCAAAGGCATAAACGATAGTTCAAACTACTGATTTTCATTGTGAGTTCAAAATTTCTTCCTCTTCTGGTTTCGGAGACCTATGTTACTGTTAATCGCTATTTCAAATGTTTCTGTACCGTACTTTCTGGTATGTTGAACCAAATGTTGGACAGTCATTGCTACTTTATAAATTTCAAGTAAAATTATCTTAGATGTTTCAGATATTTTTTCAACTCTTTGACTTTTGATAAAACTACTGGATTATGAGTTATTATTGAATTTAAATCAATTTATGTTGACTTTATCTGAGAGTGCATGGTTGGAATGAAAATGCATCTGAGTTTGGCATGAAAATTGCTTGAAATTGGAATAAATCTATGTGTCATTGGGATGCATTACTCTGTTTTTCATGAATTTGCCTTAATTTATCTCATTGTTTAAGTGAGTTTGTGTTGCTTTTAAATTAAGTTTATTTGATTTTAATTAAATCATGTGAGTCAATCACACAAGTATATGAGTTTATTACAGTTTGAAACTAGTTGCTAATATTCTTATCTGATTTGTATACAAAACTTATCAATCTTTTTTGTATCCATGTAACTGAATTTATTTGTGTTTTGAGTAAACTTGAATCAATGTCTATTGACTTTATCTGAGATTAAGGCAAATGCATATGACTTGGGAATGAAAATTCACTTGAAATTTAATGTATTTATATGTGCCTGATTTGAATTTATCTGTTCTTGATATATTATAATGAACTTATGTCCATATTCAACCCAGTTTGTTTGGATTTGCCTTAACTGTATTAAATCTTAGTTGAATTTTTGAGGGAGTAACACAAATAAAATGTCTCTATCTCAGTTTGTAATCAGTACCTAATATGTTTTTATCAATATTATACAAGCCTATGTCTTCTAGTTTAATTTATCTGAGTTTCTATCAAATGTATCTATTTGTATATGCAAATTATCTGAGTTCTGTAAATAATTTATCTGAATTTATATTCAATTTATCTATGTTCTGGCTGAACTTGGATCAATGTCTACTGACTTTATCTGGCATTAAAGCAAATGCATATGAGTTTGGAATGAAAATTCAATGAACTTAGATTGTATATAAATGTGCCTGATGTGAAATTATATGTTCTAAATAAATTTAGATGAATTAATGTCACTATCTAACAGAGTTTGTTTTGCTTTGAATTACCTTTATCTCATCTTATTCAAGTTTGGGAGTTACTAACAGAAATAAATGACTTTCTTTGAGGTTATAACCATTTGGTATTTTGTTTTTTTGAATTGTATCCAAACTGTATGTCCTTTAGTTTAATTTATTTGAGTTTATATGAAATGCATCTATGTGTATATACAAATTATCTGACTTTATATCAACTTTATTTGAATTTATATTAAATTTATCTGTGACTTGTATAATTTATCTGTCTTATGTTTACTTTTATCTAAATTTTAGATAATATGAATCTCATTTATTTTACTCTATGCAACAAGGAAAAAGAACAAACGAAATAGAGTACATGATAAACCATCAAAAAATACACGAGAGAGTAAGGAGAAAAAGGCTGAGAAGACTACAACTCATTACCAGTTCAGATCTAACTTGGTGTCATCTGTGACACTAGTTCAGAGCATAAAGCAATCAGTAACTGAACTGCATAGAGTTGAATTAAGGAAGACTCCCTTCTAGAGCTTTATAGAGTGCATGTTGGACACAAAAATCTCAGAACAGATGTGCAGAAAGTATGACAATGACATAATGTTGATCCTTGATACATACAACCACCAGAGAAAGCAGTTCAAACTGGGGAGGTCCTATGTTCCATTAACTGCAAATGACATATCTCTCATTTTTGGAATACCAAATGTAACAAAACCACTTGATCTGAAGTATTCCAAAAGGAAAACATCTGAATTCATATCTAGGAGCTTCCAAAGCGGTTTGAGGGTGTCGGCTCCACAAATAAAAGCACAGCTCCATCTAGCATTGAATGGAGATTCAGAAACTGACATTGCCGATGTTGCTAGGCTACTATGCATCTATATCCTTGTCATAATCTTCTTTCCAACCTACGAAAATACAATAGGATGATCATCTGTGGGCTACGTTGAAAACTACATAGAAATGAAGCACTATGCTTGGCCAGAAGAGATTTCAAAATTTCTGATGGAGTCGATACATAATAGGAACCGTGGTTCTGATAGAGTCATTGGGTGCCTTATTGCATTACCGATACGACATACAACTACCAATTTACACATTTGAATTTGAATCTATAAATAATAATTGAAATACATATGTCTTTTGTAATTTTATAGCAGTACTGGTTGTGTGAGCACACGACAATTATCACCCCAAATGATTCTCTGTATTTCCCAAAGATACTGAAGTGGAATCTAAGGGCAGTCAGTATGGCACTTAGGAAAATGCCCCTTCATTCACTGCTAGCTACTGAGGTATTTTTCTCAATTTTTACTATCCAATTTTATCTAAGTTTTTAATCTAACATCATCAACGTAACACTCTTACCTAATGCAGGTCCTCGGGGACAATTTAGATAGAACGCTCCTTGAAGTGCAGTGATTCCAGTCCTTGTTGGAAAGTGGCAGTGGTGACAAGGGAGACATAATGGAGATAGAAGATAAGAAAGAAGACACACGGAAAGAGAACAGTGAAGGAAAAGAGACAATGGATGAATATGAACTTGAGGATGCAGAAACAGATAAACAGCAAGGAAATGAACGAGACATGGCAGTAGAGGTAGAAGGAGACAATGGGGATGAAGGAGAGGATCAAGAGGAAGGAAATGAAGAAAAAAAACATGAATTAGAAGAAGGAGAGCAGGGAACAGAGAACAAAATAATTGAAGGAACCCAGCCGGATACAGACATAATGCCAAACACATTGGTCGTATCCGAGTTGGAAGAGCAGTTACAAAATAGTAACAGCAAAAAAACAAATTTCACTGGAGTGGCGACAAAGTCTATATCATTTGGTGAAGAGATGGCTGGTTATGAAGAGATGTCCCAACAGACAGATCTGCTAATTGCAAATATCTTAGCTGACATAATTGGCAACACCAGCAACAAAGTATATCAGGAGACATCTGAAGCACACTCTGGATCAGTACCAATAGCTATTGATACCGTGCCTTGTCCTAGACACCAATCAGAATCCGCTGAAAACAGCGAGCTCAAGAATCTTACTGAGGAGCGTGAGAGGGCAACTTCATTAGTCATCCAATTAACTAAGGAGAAGACAGAGTTACAAGCACAGATCAAAAGGATGGTTATTGAACTTGAACGGACGTCAACAGAAAATAACAACATCAAGAAGCAAAGGGTTGAAACTGAAATAAGGATCACCAGCTTGCTCAGAGAAAGGAACGATGCTCTATTATTGGTTGAGCAGCTGACAAAGGAGAGGACTTTCCTTGAAAGACACAATATTAACACCAATCAGGCTATAGAGGACTCTTCTCGACTAGTCAATTCCTTCAAGGAGCAATTGAAACATACTATGAGTATGTCAGATATGCAGTCCTCGAGAGCTCCAAATGCAGTAAATGAGGTGAAGGGCCCAAAGAAAAAGTTAATAAATCTGGAATCAAACAACTTGAAATTGCAGCAGCTCTTAAAGGAAATGACAATTGATTATACAGAAAAGGGACTGGAATGGGTTGGAAAAAAACTAGATGATATCTTCGAGCCTCAAAGAAAAATTAATTCACAACAAAAAGGGACTAGAGTAGCAGAGAATGCATCAGAAGAGGCTGCAGCTCATCAAAACGTTGAAGAAAAAGTACCTGAGGTAATTCATTTACTCGTCCATGCATGTTTTGATAATTATTGTTTAAATGCAATTCATGTTTTACCTGAGTATCTATCAAATTAATCTCACTTTCTGTATGAACTTAAAACAATTCTCATTAAATTTATCTGCACTATGTGTGAATTTAACTGACTTTCAAACAATTTATCTGATGTCATATTAAATTTATCTGACTTCTGCAAGAACTTATAACAATTGTCATTAAATTTATCTAACTTTTGTGTGATTTTAACTGACTTTAAACAAAGTTATCTGATGTTATATTGAATTTATCTGGCCTTCTATAAATTTCAATTTGTTTAATCTATATTTGTTTATTTGAAATGTTGATTAGATCATGACCTCTGACGCACCATTGAAGCCAACTAAGAAGGTGAAACAATCCTTTATGGTAAAACGAATTTAAAAAAGAACAGCGTCAAAGAAAATGCACCCAACAGCTGCCCCCTTCACACTCCTAAAAAATGCAGTCACTAAGCTTATGAATGATTCTGATGTTGAAAAGCTAAAGCAGATTTATGAAGCTGAGGGCAATGCGTAAGTTACAGACCTATGCAACTAAGCTACATAGCTGCTGATGTAAAATAATATTAATCTAGATGTAGACTAAATGAGAACTTTCTTCAATTGCATTTGTAGAGCACTTGTTTGGGGAGGTGAGGGCATGCAGGCTGTATCTTATGAGGACATAATTGCAGTTCTCAGTAAAGCATAATTGTCAAGCACCCTAAGCATCACGACACAGAAACTTTGACAGAATATTGTTTCATTTTACACAAACATAAAATAGTTGTGTTCACACTAGATGCCTAACATTATCAGTTTGGAATTCAACAGATTATTGACTGTTACGCTGAGTTACTATATAGAGAACAGGGAGAAATCCAACAGCAACTCACAACTGTCCATCGGCTACCTCAAGAAAAATCATACTTCATAACAAGTTTATGCTGGGTAAAAGACAATTACTGTGCTAACTGTGTCACCATTTACTTTATTTTAATATATAATAACACTTACTAAAATCATCTTAATGTAGAAACTCGTTACTTCCACATCGTCGGAAATGAGAGACAAGATTTTGCACCCTTAGATCTCCCCAACCAGAACTGCAAACCACAGATTCATGCTTTTTCTGATGAATTCAAATGGAAAAAGAAAGGATGGTGAGCCCTTCCACTGGACACTGCTGGTGCTGGATCAGAAAGAAGGAGATTGGCTACATTACAACTCCTTACGACCAAGATCAGCTAAAGCAGTCGATCATTACTTTGAAGATGCACGAATTCTGGTATGTCTCATTGGCTCAGTTATTACTTATATGATAGTCCCCGTAAGAATAAACAAATACCAACCCAAAATACTGACTTTTTTTTTATTCTACAGAAACAGTATGCGGAGAACTACAATTATATAAATATGGAGGAGACACAACCATATGGAGCTCCATTGATTAGCGTGGAAGACGCCCCACAACAGAAAATGGGCTCGTAAGATCATTGTGCATATACAGTTGTGACCTTTGACTTGACAGTGACTTATTTCCAATCAACTAACAATGGCATGTCCTGTTTCAGTGTTGATTGCGGCGTAATCGTTTGTTATCTTATGAAGCAACTTACTCATAAAGAAGTAATTGCTTCAAGCTGCCACAGCGCATCATTGATGGATTAAGGGCAGAGATAGTAAACAAGGTCCTAAATGACACACATCGCAGCTGGACTATTGAAAACTTCCACGCCAGGCAATAAAGTGCTGATGATGATTTCGAACAGTGATGACGAAACTACAGCCATGAGAGAAGCAAGTTGTTTTGAATCAAGTTAATGTCATAGAGAAGATGAAACATTTTTTTGTAAATCTCTATATATGAAAAGCACCAGTACAACAACCTTGTGAATGTATTTCTTTTTTTTTTTTTTTTTTTTTGTTGAAATGAATGTTGGAGAAAATTTTATCAATGTCATTTTCACATTTGTCAAAGACTGAATGAATTTAATTATGACACTTGTGAATGAATGTATACGAAAACTTCTTGTCAATGTATTCGTACATGAGTGCTATGCAATGATTTTATCTGAATTCTGGTATAATTTTAGCTGACTTCTGATTAAAATTATCTAAATTCTGAATGAAATTATCTAAGTTCTTACTAAAATTATCTAAGTTCTGAATGAAATTATCTAAGATTTGAATGAAATTAACTGATTTCTGGCCAAGGTTATCTGATTTCTGAATCAAATTATCTGAGTTCTAGGTAAAATTATCTTAATTCTGAATGAAATTATTTGAGTTCTGGCCAAGGTTATCTGAGTTCTGGGTAAAATTATCTGAGTCCTCCTACATATTTAGCTAAGTCTTGTGATCGCTCTGTCTAGCTGTTAATTCAACATAATCTCAATTCTAATGCAATTTCTATCACAACTTTGAACACTGACTACATGAATTAGACACATTTGAAACTAATTACTTGTAAAAGTAACAACACATTAAAATGCAATAAAAATAATGTCAATTTGACTTATTATACACTGGTGAGATTTCATAGTGTAATCTATATACATGCCAGGTATGGACAATATTAGATTTAAGCTAAAGTCAACATCTAATTCAATGAATTGTCAAAGAATAGGTTCCTTGCACGATTTCTTATTGTGACTCCCAATCCGACCACATTGCCCACATTTTATCTGCCGTGTGATCTCCCCTCTTGACAAGATCCTCATTTTTTTCTGCCTACCAGCTGGGCGTTTAACCACTGGTGGGAGAATAACAGCTTCAGCAACTATTGGCTCCGGCATTTCAACGGTTGGTATTGGGAATATCTGCTCTTCATATGAAGCCCTATATGTATGAGTGTGAAAATAGTGATCCACAAAAATATTCAAGTCCTTTCCACTCTTTTGAACTGCAGCACACGCATGGCCACACGGAAAACCATTGATCTGCCACTGATAATAGGAACATATGTGATTAAAAATGTCAACAGTCACTGAAGGGTAAGAGTGCACATCGTAAACAGTTTCACTCGAATGGTTAACAATCCATGTCCTTCCAAGCCGGATAGCAGCACCAGCCTATTATCCATGTCTAGGCATATGACTGACTTTCATATGCTGGAAACTTCCTTTCTATTAGCCATCTACTCCATTATTTGAACTCTTATTGTGTCAACCATCTTTACAATTAGAAGATGGCAAGCTTCTCTAATCCATGAGTTGAAAGATTCAGCTGCATTCGAACACATCTCACCGCATCGCTGACCCTTAAAATATGCATTGCTTCACCTTTCATGTGGCAATCCACAAAGAAATCTGTCTACATTAGAATCACCTTCACGCCTCAATGACTGCAACTTTGCATGGAATGACACAATGGTCGGCGCATATTCACATTCCCGAAGCATCATTATCATTCTCTCTCTAAATTCATTAGTGTAACCACCAGACAACGTGTCCCTCATATTTGCCTTCAGGTGTTGAACGCAATACCTATGATGGGCAAATTGAAATACCCTTGAAACAGCCTCTATCAGACCTGAATTTCTGTCAGAAATAAAAGTAATATTGCGATCCGGAACAATAACTTTCCTTAAGTTCTACAAAAACCATGTCCAATTATCCTCCGTCTTTGAGTCCACCACCGCAAAAGCAATGGGAAACAAACCCGTGGCATGAATAAACAAAGTTTTATATTTAAGATACTATTCAAAATATCAACACGTGCTGGTCATTAATTAAAAAGAATGTATCAATAATATCAGGAAAAACAGCATCAAAACTTACCATAATGTCCATTCTTCCCAATTGCTACCAACAGGTTTCCCTTGTATCTCCCTTTCAAAAAAGTATCATCCAGAAATAATAAAGGACGAATATGATTAAAACCAGCAATTGAAGCATAGGACGACACAAAGAGACGCTTGAAACACATAGTTGATTGGTCAAATCTAGCACAAAGAGGCTTTCTGGATTTACCTCCTCCGTCACCTTAATATACCAACGAAGATGGTTAAAAGACAGCAACGAATCACCATACAACTTATTTCTAGCCCTTTCCACGTCTCACCATGCATGATGATATGTAATGATAAGCCCATAATTCGCCTTAAAGTGGTGCACGACATCAATCGGTCTAGTGAGTGGCTTCTCACGAATATGATCGATTATTAAATCTGCAACTATCTCAAAATTCATACGACTGTTCTTTGACGTTCGAACTGCTGCACCACATGTATGCTCATTGTTTAATGTCCTAATACAAAAATGGCCAGTCGACTTTTCAATAAATGCATGAACATGCCATTGCATCCCATTGAATGACTGCGAGAGCATTCAGTCGTCACCCTCACCTTATCATTTTTCACATATACGAATTCAAACTCAACCTCAATAGAATATCTGCACAGCACACTTCTAAACTCAACAACACCTCCCTCAAACCTCTACCCCACATCTCTAATACCACTTGTCCAGCCCGAAGATAGCAAAATCTTCTCTTTATGTGTACAAAACTGTGGAAGAAGATCTGTCTCTATATCTGTATCCTCTCACCCCACTAATGCCAGGGCATTTTCGGCTAAATCATCACAATTTCGCTCTTGTTCATCGTCCTCCGATTCCTGCAATTCTGAAACAAATACATCTACTGTTCTTAATCCCATTGAAGACACCAACATGGACAAGCTCATTAGATCCAAATCGCTATCCAACAAGCACTTTGGGTGGCCAGGCAATGCGTAGGTCAAACAGACCATGTTCACTGAAAGATTCTTCCACTTATTATAAACTTGACGTATCAAACAATCATAACTCATGCTCCGACTCAAATAAATAACGGCAGTAAACATGCCATACTTACAAAGAAGCAATAGCGGCTGTAACATCTATAAAACTACAAAATTCAAATAATAGAAAGGGTCATCAACATTACAAAATATATGCAGAATGCAAAACAGTCAAATGATCTGTACAAATCTATCTGAGTCTGTGCCAAATTTGTGTAAAATTATCTGGACTTTCTCAATTTAACTCAGATAGATTCAATACAGAATTCAGATAATTTGTATAGAAATCAGATAATTTGTATAAAAGGTCATCAACATTATAAAACATATCCAGAAAACAAAACACTCACATGATCTGTACAAATCTATCTGAGTTTGTGCCAAATTTGTGTAACATTATCTGGATTTTCTCAATTGAACTCAGATAAATTCAATACCGAACTCAGATAATTTGTACAGAACTCAGATAATTTGTACAGGATTCTGATAAAGTTGTATAAACTAAGATATGTCTGTATGACAGTCAGCTAAATTTCATGGTACAGTCATATATCTTTGTTTTCATGACTTCTTCCACGTTGCAGCTCTCAACAAAATTTATTACTGTTAAAGGAAATGATAAAAAACAAACTAACATAGAATTACTTGCATATAAATCAGCCTCTAACTAGTCTAAATACATGAACAACTAGAACTAAATATTCCAAATATAAAAAGCAAATCTAGATCAATTGAACTCATACAAATTGATTTGTTAATGAATAACAAAACTAATGAAATCTACCTATAAAAAGAAGAAAAAAAAAACTAAAAATCTACACATACATATCACACATCCATACAGTATGAATCCACACAGATCAAATTGACCAGTTGAATTCATACAAATTAAATTGTTCATGAATAACAAAACTTATCTAATCTACCTATAAAAAAGGGAAAAAAAACTAAAAAACTACACATACATACCAGTTCATCCATATAATATGAATCCATATATATCAAACTCACCAGAAGTATCAAATATATATAGATCTACATATTTAAATAAGAAAGATAGCAAACTCTCCGCTGAAAATGGACGAGCTCGCTTACATAAAAAAAAAATGGAACTCCTTCCCAGACTTTGGATCTAAAATCTGCTTCCCAGGCAATCAATCTACGAAACTATAATCCAATCAAAAGACAACTGCTTCACAAACATTTGATCTGCAATTTGCTTCACAAACAAAGAATCTACCAAACTATGAGCCACTGAAAAGATGTATCTTCTCCCTCGTAAATTTTCTGCATTCAGTTTCAGAGATCTTAATCGATTGCTGTTTCAAATTCAAAAACGAGATTTGCGCTGAATTACATGGACATATCAGTAATAACTGATCACTTATGCTCTTAATTAGGGGTTAAATAATCATGACATGTTGGGGACCACTTCATCACGTGCTGTGAAAGTTACAGGGGCAAATTAGTTCTAAAAAATGAAACCGTGTAGATATAGGGACCTCTCACTGCAAACATTTTAGTTGTATGGACCAAAGCCCTTAAAAAGAATTTTGTTGGACTGGAGGCTAGATAGATCCAATTCGAGGGACCTTTCGCTAATTATCTGTTCTTTTTATGAGTGATACTGTTGGATCAAATTAGACCATCACCTAGGCATATCAAACGGGCCACCTGAACGGGCCATGGGCCGGGCCAGTACTGCATGGCCTGCCTGGGATTTATCCTGGCCCGGCATGGCCCATGGAGTAGGCTAGGCCGGGCCAGGCATGCTTGGCGTGTCTCTTTAATTTTTTTTATTATTTTTTTCTCCTTTTCTGTATTAAAATTAAAAATTAGAACACAAGCACGAAGAATAACAACGATATTTAAGTGGTTCTGTTAAACTCGACCTGCTCCACTGAGAGTAATGGGAGGGTTAGAGTATTTATAGACTTTGTAAAATTAAAAATGACACAAAATACCCCTTATATGACTGTTTTATGGCTATTGTGGGGGGTAAAATAGACATTTTTTTAAAAAAAATAGCCATTTTTGGGCTGGCGAGGCGGGTCGTGCCGAAACGGGCCGGAGGCCGTGCCCGTTCCCTCAGCCCATTTCGACACGGCCTAGGGAACGACCCATTTGACATCTCTACCATCACCATTCCATCGTTTTAATATGGTGTTTTATCATTTGCCTTACCAAGATGAACTATCTTATACAAAAAAGTAGAAGCAACAAAAACCTTTTAGAGCAAATCTTTAGCACAACCTCTCAATAGCTTTAGAGAATCAAAGAGTCTCTCTTAGGGTTTTATAACCTCAGAACAACGAGGGAATTAATTGATGGGTATCTTAGGGTTGAGAGCAACACTCTATATATAGCCCCAAATTTGTACTTTGGAATAAGAACACAAATAGAATTAAAAGTGGGAAAGCCAACCTCAAAGGGAAACAAATCGCGCTGCCCAATATGGAGACTTCCCCCCATCCGATCGATCGGACAGAGGATCTGATCGATTGGACCTCACAAATGATTGAGGCATATCAGCCATCTAATCGATCAGACAGAGGATCCGATCGATCGGTCATCGTGGGTTCACCCAGATTTCTTCTTTTTATTTTCTTTTTTCGCTTTAGCTCTTCCAGTGAGACAACCATAGTCCATTCTAAAATAAAACAGAAAATACAACACAACGGACCTAGAGTTTTGTCCAACCCATGAATTAGCGAACACAATAAATCCTAAAAGTGCACGAATGTGTGTTTGTATTTTATTTTTCAAATTTAATAACAGTAAATTTTATTAAAAAAGAAACTAGGCAAAATCATTGCGTAGACCAACCAAAACAACAATGAAAATACAAACAATTAATTACATGAAAGGGCTAAACATAAAATAAAAATAAAAAAAATAGAAGGATGAGACCTCCTTCCCAAGCAAGCCCATGCGCAGTAGCATATGGTGAAAAAGGATATTTTCCATTTCAACTACATAACTAATAGAAAGAGACCCAGTGGAAAACCAATTTATAAATGAAGGTGATAGTCAAGGGTGATAACTAGAACTGAATCCCATTTCTATTTGAAATACAAGACTCATTATAACTGAGTAATTCCAATCCTCGCTAACTAGGAATTCTTTTTACCGGCGCGTAAATAGGCAAACACAAACTGTGCAGAGGCAAAATAAAGGGCCACAACTGCGATTATAATATTAAGGAAGTTCCTTGGTTCGGGAGAATAATCGCGCTTCAGAATTAACAGCCACCATGTCAAACTCCACCTTTTGATAGCAGCCACTTTCTTAAACAGACCAAACAGGTAGTTATCCTCCCAATCGTAAGTGATGCCTACGCACATCTGGTTGAAGAGACGAGCCACCTCTTCATCGGTGCGCAACCAATGTTCAATAATGTTGAGATCCTCGAGTATCTCAATATCTTGAGGTGAATCCACGAGGCAGTCCATGAAGATGGCGTAACATGTGAGTTTATTTCCGCACTTGGGATAGCACTGTTCCCAGGCAATCAAGTTCCGAAATACAGAGTTGGTAGAATGATTGATGCAGAGATATGGGATTTCCAAACGTCCACGTTCGATATTCACTTCTACTATGCTTGATGCATTCTCCTTCTTTCTCAAGTGAAGTACGTGTCTGATCACTGACGCCGTCGTCATGGATGGAGGAGGCAGCCCCGATTTATTGACCTGATCGATTGCTATAGATGTGTTGCCACCTTCTGTTGTATCAGATTGAGGAGTTGGAATGAGATGCATATGATAAAGATGTAATAAATGATGAATTGAATTCCTTGAATAAGAAGTTAAATTATCTGAAGAGATCTTCATTGGCATGGGCATCAGCTGCTTGAAGAATCGAAGAGCAAGCTCCACGATGGAGGGACTAGTATTTGTTCCATTGACAAGTTGGAATATGTGTTTCACCACTAAGAAAGGCAGTTGGTTCTCCAGGAGCAACATGTCCAGACGTATAATAGGCAAGATCCATTTTGTACTATAAATCGGGTCGTATGTCTCTGCAGTAGCATTCCTATGATTCACATTGAGAAGGAGCTCGACAATAAAGCAACCATCCAGCAACATCATTTCCACGAACTCTTTACTCTCAATTTCTATGTTTTCTGAGTAGAAGCTCCGAACTTTCAATTCCAACCCCTTCATTTCCTTGAGGTAATCTGATAATTCTCTCCTTGGGTTTCGTCCGTCTCGACTGATGATGGCTTGCACATAGCGCCATTTGTGATCCTCCATGGCCTTTAGATTTGGGTTGGACCGGTGGAACGGGCCAATGGATAACATTTTAGGCTCGTATGCATCTTTATCGACTGCTCTAATGCTGTGGGGGACTCGATGGAGGGTCCATGGCTGTGCAAGCGAGGGCCGTCGGGCCACCCTGGCGTTGTATTTTCGTTCCATTGACTCTGCATTGTATTTTTGTTCCATTGACTCTGCGTCACTAGTTTCGGTATTACTGCTGGTTTTTGCATCAGGCATCTTCACCTCTCTTCACTTTTAAGGATGATTCTCTGGATTGGATTCGTGTTATGGATGGTGCCTAGCTGATTAGTGCATCTGAAAACTAAATAGGAGATAGAAGGTTGACTAGTCAAGGTTGGCACCTTTATTTTAAAAATTGATTCCGGCTAACGCCACAGAGACAATGATAAATAAATATGAGCCTAATAGAGTGGCGTCGCTCCATGGTTCCTCAATAAAATAGAGAATTTGTAAGATGAGCCGTCTGTGTATAAAAATATCAGTATAGGAGCATTATTAGACATCCAATAGAGAAAATGCATGAGAGGACCTCAAATATGGAAGGAGTGAACGGCTGACACTCCCTTTGATCAATGGCCACTAACACTTATTGCCATTGGTGTTTCTCAATCCGCTAAACCATTTTTATTCAGTGGAACTAGGGTCAGATGCCTCATGTATGTTGTTCAACTACATTTAATGGTCAAAGGAACTCAATCATTGCTGGCTTTGTTGTAAAGGGCACGCATGTTTGTGTGGCCGGCTTTTGGCCGAAAAGGTGTGCATTGTGGATATTTTTTTTTAATCTCCTGTGCTATAGTAAAATCTATGTTTAACGCTGCTACTTTTCTATAAAAAAGATGTAAAAAATGAACTGAATTTTCTAAAATTATATGGAAAAGTGCAGTACTGAATTTCTAAGGACATAGGCAAACAGGCCCTTATAGTTAGTTGGCAGATGCAAGTAGATTTTAATGAGGAGACACATGAATGATAAGTCCAGATTGGTTTTAGTAGTTTAGTGAGGGTGGTCCTGGCTTCTAACCTTATTTAAAACCCCACCAATGGGCCGGGGCATACATGCAGATGCCCTCGAAAAAAAAAAAAAAAAGGGACCTCACAAGACTTGGAAAAGTGACAGAGAAAGTCTTCGATGGATCCAAAAATCAAGTTGGAGAAAGAAAAAAAAACAGATTCTCATAAAGAAAGACTTCGATGGATCCAAAAATCAAGTTGGAGAAAGAAAAAAAAAACAGATTCTCATAAAGAAAGACTTCGATGGATGAAATCCAACAGATCCAGTATCAAGGCACATTCATTGGTTGGTACTTGCTTGGTGGGTGAGGAGTGGTTGAGACTTCATTTTCTGTAGTCCCACACGTAAACTAGTATGTTGCATGCCACTTGTGTAGTATTGGATTTGGTTGTCATTTAATAAATTAGGTTTTGAGTAATTAAATTCATTCATAAGGC
Organism: Umbellularia californica; assembly: GCA_028538565.1. NCBI lineage: Eukaryota > Viridiplantae > Streptophyta > Magnoliopsida > Laurales > Lauraceae > Umbellularia > Umbellularia californica. The sequence continues at coordinate 23,830,678 of JAPQWN010000007.1, forward strand.
ATTCTTCAATTTTGGATTGTTGGAAGAAACGAAAAATGTGCAATGGAAGATAAACACCGAAGCTAAAAGATTAAGAGCAACCCATTACTTGTGTTATCTTATATATACTTTATAAAGCCTTGATTTTTGTTGTAACAAGACTTAGACCCATAACCTCGAGTTCATAATAATAAGTACCTTCCATTGTGCCCCGGGCTCTTATACATAATTTCTACAGTATTGCAGGTGGACTTGTTGAAAAGGCTTCCTGGGAAAATACAAATGCCCGTTGCGATGTCTTAATTTGTCTTCATAGTTAATAAACTCTTTATTCAGTGGATGAGCCACACCTACATGCCACATGTGTTGTATTCAGCTATTGCTAAGGATCAAAAGAAAGACGCTCTTGCACTGCCTTTCGCTTTAGTAGTTCAGTGAAACGTGAATTTGGAGAAGGAGACACAAGACTGATCAAGAAATCTTGGCGTCATTATTACTTGTTGTTTAGCAAGGAAAATTCTACCTTCCATCCTAATGTTATACCCTTACCCTTCCAGGAGATAAGATACTAGGAAAAAACATAAATGCACTTGGATTCAGAATAGAAGTAGTGAATAGAAACAAGGACTTCAGAAGACCTGCAAAAGGACTTACAGAAAGATGGAGTTTCAGTAGATCCGCAAGTCAAGTCGGTGAATTAAAAAAATTCATATTCTCATAAAGAAAGACTTGGATGGACTAGATTCAACACATTCTTATAGAGAAAGACTTGGTTAGAGGAGCGGTTGAGACTTCATTTTCTGTAGTCCCACTCATAATATATATATATATATATATATATATATATATATAGGGGGGTGTTCATATGCATCTATCCCTCACCATTTTTGGTGAGGGACACCCCTTTTGGGGAAAAAGCAAGTACAAAAGTAGGAAAGAAGCAAAGTACAAAAGTACACCTTGTACTTGCTTTTCTCCAAAAGGGGTGTTCCTCACCAAAAAATGGTGAGGGATGGATGCATATGAACATCCCCCATATATATATATATATATATAGTCAAGTCGGTGAATTAAAAAAATTCATATTCTCATAAAGAAAGACTTGGATGGACTAGATTCAATAGATTCTTATAGAGAAAGACTTGGTTAGAGGAGCGGTTGAGACTTCATTTTCTGTAGTCCCACTCTTAATATATATATGGTAAGGAAAGAAGACTTCATTCAAGACAAAAAAACCAACGGAACAGAAAACCAAAACAAAAAAACCCAAATCTTCGGGAAGCAAACAATACCTCACTCACTTCGAGAGAAAATTGTCCCAACAAAAATTCTTACCAAGTCTAGAATAGGACTTGGCCAAAATGTGAGCATCCTCGTTAAGAGTTCTAAGAATAAAGAAAAACTCATAAAATAAAAAACAATGACAATAACGATGACTATCCAAAATGATAGAATTAATGGCCCAATCACAGTTTTCATTATATACTATCGATCACTTCCTTGGAGTCGGAATTGAGCACAATCTTGGAGAAATCATCATGAGATGCTTTCTCTAATGCAAAGAGAATAGCCCTTGCCTCTGCTTCTTTAGCTGAAGAGAGCTTTGGCCCAAGTAAGTGATCGTTAGCCCCAAGTGCAAACTAACACAGAATAACTTGCATATAAATCAGCCTCTAACTAGTCTAAATATATGAACAACTAGAACTAAATATTCCAAATATAAAAAGTAAATCTAGATCAACTGAAATCATACAAATTGATTTGTTAATGAATAACAAAACTAATAAATCTACCTATAAAAAGAAGAAAAAAAAAACTAAAAATCTGCACATACATATCAGACATCCATACAATATGAATCCACACAGATCAAATTGACCAGTTGAATTCATACAAATTGAATTGTTCATGAATAACAAAACTAATCTATCTACCTATAAAAAAGGGGAAAAAAACTAAAAAACTGCACATACATATCAGTTCATCCATACAATATGAATCCATATATATCAAACTCACCAGAAGTATCAAATATATATAAATCTACATATTTAAATAGGAAAGATTGCAAACTCTCCGCTGAAAATGGATGAACTCGCTTACATAAAAAAAAAAAAAAAATGGAACTCCTTCCCAGACTTTGGATCTAAAATATGCTTCCCAGGCGATCAATCTACGAAACTATAATCCAATCAAAAGACAACTGCTTCACAAACATTTGATCTGCAATCTGCTTCGCAAACAAAGAATCTACCAAACTATGAGCCACTGAAAAGATGTATCTTCTCCCTCGTAAATTTTCTACATTCAGTTTCAGAGATCTAAATCGATTGCAATTTCAAATTCAAAAACGAGATTTGCGCTGAATTACAGGGGCATATCAGTGATAACTAATCACTTATGCTCTTAATTCGGGGCTAAATAATCATGACATGTTGGGGACCACTTCATCACGTGCTGTGAAAGTTATATGGGAAAATTAGTTCTAAAAAATGAAACCATGTAGATATAGGGACCTCTCACTGCAAACATTTTAGTTGCATGGACCAGAGCCCTAAAAAAGAATTTTGTTGGACTGGAGGCTAGATAGATCCAATTCTAGGGACCTTTCACTAATTATCTCTTCTTTTTATGAGTGATACTGTTGGATCAAATTAGACCATCACCTAGGCATATCAAACGGGCCGCCCGAGCGGGCCATGGGCCGGGCCAGCACTGCACGGCCTGCTTGGGATTTATCCTTGCCCGGCATGGCCCATGGAGTAGCCTAGGCCGGGCCGGGCATGCTTGGCGTGCCTCTTTAATTTTTTTTATTATTTTTTTCTCCTTTTCGGTATTAAAATTAAAAATTAGAACACAAGCACGAAGAATAACAACGATATTTAAGTGTTTCTGTTAAACCCGACCTGCTCCACTGAGAGTAATGGGAGGGTTAGAGTATTTATAGACTTTGTAAAATTGAAAATGACACAAAATACCCCTTATATGACCGTTTTATGGCTATTGTGGGGTGTAAAATAGACAATTTTTTAAAAAAATAGCCATTTTTGGGCTGGAGAGGCGGGCCGTGCCGAAACGGGCCGGCCGTGCCCGTTCTCTCGGCCCATTTCGGCACAGCCGAAGGAACGGCCCATTTGACATCTCTACCATCACCGTTCCATCGTTTTAACATGGTGTTTTATTATTTGCCTTACCAAGATGAACTATCTTATACAAGAAAATAGAAGCAACAAAAACCTTTTAGAGCAAATCTTTAGCACAACTTCTCAATAGCTTTAGAGAATCAAAGAGTCTCTCTTAGGGTTTTATTACCTCAGAACAACGAGGGAATTAATTGATGGGTATCTTAGGGTTGAAAGCAACGCCCTATATATAGCCCAAAATTTGTACTTTGGAATAAGAACACAAATAGAATTCAAAGTGGGAAACCCAACCTCAGAGGGAAACAAATCGCGCTGCCCAATCTGGAGACTTCCCTCCATCCGATCGATCAGACAAAGGATCTGATCGATTGGACCTCACAAATGACTGAGGCATATCAACCATCTAATCGATCAGACAGAGGATCTGATCGATCGGTCCTCGTGGGTTCACCCAGATTTCTTCTTTTTATTTTCTTTTTTCACTTTAGCTCTTCCGGCGAGACAACCATAGTCCATTCTAAAATAAAACAGAAAATACAATTCAACGGACCCAGAGTTTTGTCCAACCCATGAATTAGCGAACACAATAAATCCTAAAAGTGCACGAGTGTGTGTTTGTATTTTATTTTTAAAATTTAATAACAGTAAATTTTATTAAAAAATAAACTAGGCAAAATCATTGCGTAGACCAACCAAAACAACAATGAAAATACGAACAATTAATTACATGAAAGGGCTAAACATAAAATAAAAATAAAAAAAAATAGAAGGATGAGAACTCCTTCCCAAGCAAGCCCATGCGCAGTAGCATATGGTGAAAAAGGATATTTTCCATTTCAACTACATAACTAATAGAAAGAGACCCAGTGGAAAACCAATTTATAAATGAAGGTGATAGTCAAGGGTGATAACTAGAACTGAATCCCATTTCTATTTGAAATACAAGACTCATTATAACTGAGTAATTCCAATCCTCGCTAACTAGGAATTCTTTTTACCGGCGAGTAAATAGGCAAACACAAACTGTGCAGAGGCAAAATAAAGGGCCACAACTGCGATTATAATATTAAGGAAGTTCCTTGGTTCGGGAGAATAATCGCGCTTCAGAATTAACAGCCACCATGTCAAACTCCACCTTTTGATAGCAGCCACTTTCTTAAACAGACCAAACAGGTAGTTATCCTCCCAATCGTAAGTGATGCCTACGCACATCTGGTTGAAGAGATGAGCCACCTCTTCATCGGTGCCCAACCAATGTTCAATAATGTTGAGATCCTCGAGTATCTCAATATCTTGAGGTGAATCCACGAGGCAGTCCATGAAGATGGCGTAACATGTGAGTTTATTTCCGCACTTGGGATAGCACTGTTCCCAGGCAATCAAGTTCCGAAATACAGAGTTGGTAGAATGATTGATGCAGAGATATGGGATTTCCAAACGTCCACGTTCGATATTCACTTCTACTATGCTTGATGCATTCTCCTTCTTTCTCAAGTGAAGTACGTGTCTGATCACTGACGCCGTCGTCATGGATGGAGGAGGCAGCCCCGATTTATTGACCTGATCGATTGCTATAGATGTGTTGCCACCTTCTGTTGTATCAGATTGAGGAGTTGGAATGAGATGCATATGATAAAGATGTAATAAATGATGAATTGAATTCCTTGAATAAGAAGTTAAATTATCTGAAGAGATCTTCATTGGCATGGGCATCAGCTGCTTGAAGAATCGAAGAGCAAGCTCCACGATGGAGGGACTAGTATTTGTTCCATTGACAAGTTGGAATATGTGTTTCACCACTAAGAAAGGCAGTTGGTTCTCCAGGAGCAACATGTCCAGACGTATAATAGGCAAGATCCATTTTGTACTATAAATCGGGTCGTATGTCTCTGCAGTAGCATTCCTATGATTCACATTGAGAAGGAGCTCGACAATAAAGCAACCATCCAGCAACATCATTTCCACGAACTCTTTACTCTCAATTTCTATGTTTTCTGAGTAGAAGCTCCGAACTTTCAATTCCAACCCCTTCATTTCCTTGAGGTAATCTGATAATTCTCTCCTTGGGTTTCGTCCGTCTCGACTGATGATGGCTTGCACATAGCGCCATTTGTGATCCTCCATGGCCTTTAGATTTGGGTTGGACCGGTGGAACGGGCCAATGGATAACATTTTAGGCTCGTATGCATCTTTATCGACTGCTCTAATGCTGTGGGGGACTCGATGGAGGGTCCATGGCTGTGCAAGCGAGGGCCGTCGGGCCACCCTGGCGTTGTATTTTCGTTCCATTGACTCTGCATTGTATTTTTGTTCCATTGACTCTGCGTCACTAGTTTCGGTATTACTGCTGGTTTTTGCATCAGGCATCTTCACCTCTCTTCACTTTTAAGGATGATTCTCTGGATTGGATTCGTGTTATGGATGGTGCCTAGCTGATTAGTGCATCTGAAAACTAAATAGGAGATAGAAGGTTGACTAGTCAAGGTTGGCACCTTTATTTTAAAAATTGATTCCGGCTAACGCCACAGAGACAATGATAAATAAATATGAGCCTAATAGAGTGGCGTCGCTCCATGGTTCCTCAATAAAATAGAGAATTTGTAAGATGAGCCGTCTGTGTATAAAAATATCAGTATAGGAGCATTATTAGACATCCAATAGAGAAAATGCATGAGAGGACCTCAAATATGGAAGGAGTGAACGGCTGACACTCCCTTTGATCAATGGCCACTAACACTTATTGCCATTGGTGTTTCTCAATCCGCTAAACCATTTTTATTCAGTGGAACTAGGGTCAGATGCCTCATGTATGTTGTTCAACTACATTTAATGGTCAAAGGAACTCAATCATTGCTGGCTTTGTTGTAAAGGGCACGCATGTTTGTGTGGCCGGCTTTTGGCCGAAAAGGTGTGCATTGTGGATATTTTTTTTTTAATCTCCTGTGCTATAGTAAAATCTATGTTTAACGCTGCTACTTTTCTATAAAAAAGATGTAAAAAATGAACTGAATTTTCTAAAATTATATGGAAAAGTGCAGTACTGAATTTCTAAGGACATAGGCAAACAGGCCCTTATAGTTAGTTGGCAGATGCAAGTAGATTTTAATGAGGAGACACATGAATGATAAGTCCAGATTGGTTTTAGTAGTTTAGTGAGGGTGGTCCTGGCTTCTAACCTTATTTAAAACCCCACCAATGGGCCGGGGCATACATGCAGATGCCCTCGAAAAAAAAAAAAAAGGGACCTCACAAGACTTGGAAAAGTGACAGAGAAAGTCTTCGATGGATCCAAAAATCAAGTTGGAGAAAGAAAAAAAAACAGATTCTCATAAAGAAAGACTTCGATGGATCCAAAAATCAAGTTGGAGAAAGAAAAAAAAAACAGATTCTCATAAAGAAAGACTTCGATGGATGAAATCCAACAGATCCAGTATCAAGGCACATTCATTGGTTGGTACTTGCTTGGTGGGTGAGGAGTGGTTGAGACTTCATTTTCTGTAGTCCCACACGTAAACTAGTATGTTGCATGCCACTTGTGTAGTATTGGATTTGGTTGTCATTTAATAAATTAGGTTTTGAGTAATTAAATTCATTCATAAGGCATTCTTCAATTTTGGATTGTTGGAAGAAACGAAAAATGTGCAATGGAAGATAAACACCGAAGCTAAAAGATTAAGAGCAACCCATTACTTGTGTTATCTTATATATACTTTATAAAGCCTTGATTTTTGTTGTAACAAGACTTAGACCCATAACCTCGAGTTCATAATAATAAGTACCTTCCATTGTGCCCCGGGCTCTTATACATAATTTCTACAGTATTGCAGGTGGACTTGTTGAAAAGGCTTCCTGGGAAAATACAAATGCCCGTTGCGATGTCTTAATTTGTCTTCATAGTTAATAAACTCTTTATTCAGTGGATGAGCCACACCTACATGCCACATGTGTTGTATTCAGCTATTGCTAAGGATCAAAAGAAAGACGCTCTTGCACTGCCTTTCGCTTTAGTAGTTCAGTGAGACGTGAATTTGGAGAAGGAGACACAAGACTGATCAAGAAATCTTGGCGTCATTATTACTTGTTGTTTAGCAAGGAAAATTCTACCTTCCATCCTAATGTTATACCCTTATCCTTCCAGGAGATAAGGTACTAGGAAAAAACATAAATGCACTTGCATTCAGAATAGAAGTAGTGAATAGAAACAAGGACTTCAGAAGACCTGCGAAAGGACTTACAGAAAGATGGAGTTTCAGTAGATCCGCAAGTCAAGTCGGTGAATTAAAAAAATTCATATTCTCATAAAGAAAGACTTGGATGGACTAGATTCAACACATTCTTATAGAGAAAGACTTGGTTAGAGGAGCGGTTGAGACTTCATTTTCTGTAGTCCCACTCATAATATATATATATATATATATTTATTTATATATATTTATTTATATGGTAAGGAAAGAAGACTTCATTCAAGACAAAAAACCAACGGAACAGAAAACAAAAAAAAAAAACCCAAATCTTCGGGAAGCAAACAATACCTCACTCACTCGGAGAGAAAATTGTCCCAACAAAAATTCTTACCAAGTCTAGAATAGGACTTGGCCAAAATGTGAGCATCCTCGTTAAGAGTTCTAGGAATAAAGAAAAACTCATAAAATAAAAAACAATGACAATAACGATGAATATCCAAAATGATCGAATTAATGGCCCAATCACAGTTTTCATTATATACTATCGATCATTTCCTTGGAGTCGGAATTGAGCACAATCTTGGAGAAATCATCATGAGATGCTTTCTCTAACGCAAAGAGAATATCCCTTGCCTCTGCTTCTTTAGCTAAAGAGAGCTTTGGCCCAAGTAAGTGATCGTTAGCCCCAAGTGCAAGGCCGCGATTGTAGGAATAACTCGGTGAAGTCCGAGGTCGATCCACATGGAGTAATTAATCGCATAAAACCTATTCTATTGAAAAACTAATCTAGCCTATCAAAATTCTATATAAATAAATCTCTACAAAACTGAAATTGAAATTTTATTACAAATCCAAATTAAAAATTACAATCCCAAATAAAAATTCCTAATCTAAAAATCCTAGACTAAAGATAGCAAAAACATAAAAGACATCAAACCACCAATTGCATTAAAGTAAAAAAATCATGCATTAAAATAAAAGTCAATTAATAATATCATTCATAAAGAAGGATAAAAAGAATTCTAAATATTTTTATTATGGAAAATCACAACATTATATTGGCAAAATTAATAAAAGACTGCAAAAATATCACACCAAGTGCGTACTGTCACTACCCATAAACACGCGATGCCGATCCAAGGCGGGACACCTTGACCTCACTAATTGCGTCTTTTAAATTAAATTGAACCAATAAACTAGTAATTTCCTAACAATAATCAAAACTGAGAAATAAAATAAATCTTTCATTACCTTAGATCGAACACATCAAAAAAATAGGACTTGCGCATAATCCTATCTTCAAGTCTTCAATCCTTCACCAATGGAAAAGTAGATGGCTGGTTGATGATGGATCGACGGAGCAACAGCAACGGCGCGACGGTGTAGAAATCCAAGTAGTGGTAGCCTTAGGGAAGGCCTTGGATGAGGTAGTAATGGAAGAAGAGAGAGATGGAGGAAAAAATTGGAAATAGGGCTGGTTGCTGGTCTCCAAGGTAATGTTTTTTTTTTCTCCTCTCACGTCCAGCCCTTGTGCTATTTTTATTATTCCCTCGATGGCCTATGGTCCATGTGGGATGGGCATGATTTGAATAATAGATGACTTGGATAAGAACAAGCAATGGACGTGCATGTTATTGATAGGTATCTTTTCTTGATTTTTTTTTTCTTCTTATCTCCTTCTCTTCTTTCCATTCTTATCTTGACTAAAGTTTCAAAATTGCAATGGAGATGGGCCCGTCTGTGGGTGCTGTAGGTAACTAGTATTGGACGTGCATGTTATTGATAGGTATCTTTTCTTGATTTTTTTTTTCTTCTTATCTCCTTCTCTTCTTTCCATTCTTATCTTGACTAAAGTTTCAAAATTGCAATGGAGATGGGCCCGTCTGTGGGTGCTGTAGGTAACTAGTATTGGACGTCCAACACTTGTTGCATATATTTTTTTTTTCTTTCTTTCTCTCTTCCTTATCTTATTGGCTGCCAAGACTCTTTTGAATTACTTTTTCCCTTAGGGGTCGTTTGTTTGTGCCCATTTACACATGTAATTAAATCAAATGCGTTTTCGTTACGCATATATCACGTTTGTTTTGTATGAATTTGATTCGCATGTGTAAATCTCATGTGTAAATGGTATGAAAAACAACTCAAAAGGTGCCTTCGATTTTCACACCTCAAGAGGTGTGAAAATCTTTCACATGTCACTGTTACAAGGCGGACTGCTACAGTGCCATTTGAGCCGTCCACCTTTTTTTTTTTTCTGGGCCCCACTTGTAACATCCGGACCGTTTATTTTCTTAAGAAGCTCAAACACGGCCATGTGTCCAATTTTCAACCGTTGATGATGCATGGAGGTTGAGATACCATCAACATAATTACAGCCGTTAGTTTAATCTATTGTTACTAACATAAGCAGTCCGCCTTTTATGATTTTTTTATTGTTCTGGGCCCCACCTGTAAAATCAGGACCGTTCATATTCTTGAGAAGCTCAAACACGGCCATGTGTCCAATTTTCAACCATTGATGATGCATGGAGGTTGAGATATCATCAAACACTATACAACCTATTGTTACTAACATACCCAGTCCGCTTTTTATGATTTTTTTAATGTTCTGGGCCCACATGTAAAATCAGGACCGTTTATATTCTTCAGAAGCTCAAACACGGTCATGTGTCCAATTTTTAACCATTGATGTTGCTTGGATGTTGAGATATCATCAAACAATATACAACATATTCATAGATTCTCATGTGAAATGTTATGCTAGTAACAAACAGTGGAATCTGATGCACATGTGAGTCATTTACATATGCAAATGACTCACATGTGGGTCATTTACACATGTGAATCACTTTCACAGGAAACAAACGACCCCTTAGGCTTTAGGAATCATTGATCTTCTTGCATGCCTTGCTTCTTGGTTTGAAGATTTCCAAAATGTTTGAACTTCTTGATTTTATTCCCAAATTGCAATGGAGGTGGGCCCATGTGTAGCTACAACCTTGGTTCTCCCTCTTTAGTTCTTTATTTGATTTATCTCTTATGCGGGTCCCAAATTTTGAGATTCCCTACAAAAATAAAAACAAATATCAAAGAATAATCTATTCATATAGGGAAGAAATTATGCAAAATGCGGGCCCAATTCACACTAAATAGATGCATTAAATGTCACAATTTTATTAAATCGTCAATTAAATCAATGGTGCAAATAAAATTCATCATTTTATTTGTGAATAAAAAGTAATGAGAAATTTATGATTTCCAATGCCAAAAATGGAGAAATTCATGATTTTATGTAAAAATGCAATTTTTGGATGAATTTTGACTTGAATCCAGACATGAGGGTCCAAATGCATGATTTTGTGAAAATCAATTAATTCCATGCATTTTATGTTAATTAAGTCCACAAATTCATATGAAATAATGAATTAAAAGTGCAATTTTGTAGACTTATCAGTAAGCACCTGCATGATCAGAAAGGTTGCTCAATATCATCACATAACCATACAGAGATTTTCCATCATTAGAATTTTAAGCAGCATCCGTGAAAATCATTAAAACATAATTAGAAACTATAAAGGCCCATCTTGGGATTTTAGGAGTATGATAGTGATAAGTCTGTAAAATTAAGTCATAAAGTCATTATTTCATGCACAATTGTGGACTTAATTAGGGCCAATTGCATTAGAATTTCATGATTTTATGCATTTGAGCATCAAATTGGAATTTCGGTCAATATCAATAAAATATTATCAATCTTACATGAATTTGTGAAATTGATAGTCTGCATCACCCCAGGGTCCCACCAATTAGACTTTATATCTCTTAATACTGTGGCACCATTATATAGAGTCATTAGACATAAATTGCATTGAGTACTTCCCAGGCACAGCATACATGCATCCTATTTAATTTATTATCATTAATGTACTTATTTCATCTTTGTAAGAAATTGTCATAGCCAAGGAGGTCCCATGCTAAGAGATAAAAAGGAAAAAGAAAGAACCAGAAACCACACCATCACTGGCGTGAATCCCCATGCAAACGCCCAATGATGGGCGGGGGGCCACTTGTGCCACAGTTGAAATAATCTCCTCTCAAGTATCCAAAGTTAACAAACCTCCTCCCTCTCTCACCAAGATTCAAATCTCAAACTGGAAAGGAGATTTCTAGATGAGATTGAAGTCAGAGTTTAAGTTGGAAATCTCTCCCAAAGAGATTTGAGATGGCTCAACCAAAAAGATAAAGTCTAAAGAAGATAGGGAAATCAAGTTCAATGGGGAAAGAAGATAAAAAAAAAAAAAAAAAAATTTAAAGAAGGAAGATTCCAATGGGATAATGGACGACCAACAAGGGGCCCAGATCCCCTTGGACGTCCCACACTCCTCTCCCTCTCTCTCATCTTCAGTTCGATCCACACCTTTGGTGAGTTATCTCTGCATTGCAAGGGAGATCTCTGATGGGGGCCCACTGATGGAAGATTTGCACAAGTAAGAGACTAAGATGAGCATGAAATCAATTTAAATTTTAAATCATCTCCGGATGGGAATGTTGCTTGGAGTGCAAACTAAGTCAGAGGAGTCCAAGATAGAGACCAAATTCAAGCCAAAGAAGAAGAAAAAATTTATAAAAGGAGCCCAATAGGGAAGGACGTCCAAGCCATCTTGTTAGGGATTTTGTATGTTGCGATTTGATGGATTCATGTTTATTTTCTCATCATTTGAATTTTCTTACATGCATTAATTTTGAAAATCTTGAAATTACTCATGCATGGTTTTAACTTGGAAATTAATCTTGAAACTTGATTTCCCAGACATGAATTAGATTTTAACTTGGATGCATAACTTGATTTTAATCGCATGCCCATGATTTCATAGTCAACTCATTTTAGGCATATTAGATTCATATTTTGAACAACTCTTTTGAATTGATTTAAACATGACTCTAAGCTTGATTTCCATGGACCTTGGAACCCTTAGTTTTATTGGCAAATTTTATAGGGTTTAAACTGGACACTCATTTGAAAGATTTTACAAATTGTCTGTTTTCGATGAACCATTCGATCCATCTTCGGTTAATCGAACTAGCACATGTCAGTTAACCAAACCTTCAACGAACCCATTTCGGATCAAGTTATTGGATATTCAATTTCCTGAGTAACTGAGTTTGGTGAACACTTTGGTTCAAGTTCAACTAACTATACTGGAAGTCAGTTAACTGACAAGTGAGCCGAATTTCAATATTTGAACGTTGGATGTATCCATTGGGATTTCAGTTTACCGAACATTGAAGGGGGTTAACCAAAAACTAGCCATTGTACAACTTTTTTTATATAAACCACCTCATTCCAAGGTCAAAATTAAGGAACCAAAAGGGACCTTTTGAAGTGTATTGAGGCCAAAGAAAGGGGAATGAGCTAAAGAAGGCAAGAAGGTCTATTGGAAAGTTAAAGCTTAAATTCATTAGTTAAATTATCTAAGTAAGCTTTGATTTCCACATCATATGTTACATGCTTTGTTTAATTTTTTGGTAAATCCATCTTAGCATGATAACTATGATTTACTGAATCCATTAAATGAAATTTACTTTGATTTGATTCATTGTTTGCATTCTTCATTTGGATTCATACCAAGTTGAACTCTAACCTTCATATGTTTGAATCATGCTTTGCAACCATCCTTAAAATTACTTGTAGCATGATTTTCACACTTGATTGAATTTTTAGCTAAGTTTTGTTTCTTACTTTGAACACATTGTAAGACTATTTTTAAACAAAAAACAACTATGCTTATGCATCACATGTTTTAGCTTTGAAATTCCATACAACTTGTGAGCATTTGATTAGCCATATCATTATGAAGGTGTTTTCTGAACTACATGTGATTAGCATCATTTATTTCAATCAAATCTTTTGTGATTTTAACTTTTAAAAGCTTAAGGCTTACATTTCTTAGCTATATTTTTTAAAACTTAATTGAAGTCATCATGCATACACATTGATCATACGTATGCATCTTTGCATTCATAGAGTGTATGTTTGACTTGTTCTTTCACTTTCATATCAGCCTATTCTTAGAGGCATTGTATTACGTTTAAATTGTATTTCTTTTAGTGTATCTTAGACATATTTGAGAGAGAAAAGCTTTAGGCTTGTAAAGGTTATTGCTTAGCATAGGAAAGCATATTATAAGAGGTTATTGCCGAGCCTATTGAAATGCATAAGATTGAGATAGTAAAAAAATCCGGTGGGGTGTAGGAACTCAAGCTGGCAACAGATGTAGGCATTGAAGCTAAACCACTATATATCAATATGTTGTAATGAATGCTTATGGTGACTGTTTATTGATAGCTTCCGCATTTTAGTGTATAATCATCCCTTGTGCCGATTTGTGTTAAAAAAGTTCAAAATTTGGGTTAATTGGCATAAATCTAAGCTCACCCTACTCAACCCCCATCTAGGGTCCGGATCCGAGACTTCAAGATCTCTCTCCTAGGGCTGGAAGTCCTACTCCCCCCTCTCTTCTCTCTCTTCTCTCTTCTAGACCTAGGGTTCTAGTTCTAGTTCTCCACTTGTATTTTTTATTTTTTTTTTAAAGTATTTTTATTATTATTTTTTTTTAAAGTAGCTTTGGGGCCTTGTCCAAGCAAGACTTAGATCTAGGAGGAGCTTGTATGGAAGAAGTTGTTCATTAAAGAGCTATTTTTCTTCCGTGCAATGGCTGGCTAGTTGTGATTAAGGTGCATGATGAAGCTAAGTTTTCTATTTCTTTCTTTTTCATTAAGAATGGTTGCTTGCTCATTTTACTGATTAATAGGCTTGTCTTCATACCAGTCGATGCCTTCCATGCACATAATTCTTAATATTGAAATATGTCTTTGATCATTCATGCTTACGTTTGATAGGCCATGCTTAGGAGCATGTATTCTTTGATGGGTTATGCTTATGTATAATGGGTAATTCTTAGATAATTTTAATACTTTGATGAAGGGAATGAGGTCTTAGCTTTTTGCATAGTTTTAGTAAAAAAATAGATCCCTTTAAGAAGAGAGAAATTTGATTTTTAAGGCTAAATCATCCAGTTCTTGATGCATTGATTTGGTCTTGATCTGAAGCACGGGATTGACAAGTTAAGTGTTTTCTAATGAAAAAGCGGGATTTTTATTACTTAGTGGATGCCTTAATCAGTTTTATCATTCTAGTAGTTTATTGTTATTTTACGGCTTTTGTTATTAATTTTATGCTCTCATATTCACCATCTACATCAATTTTCTGAAATTAGAGAGTTTCTCTTGATTCGCTCCCTCTAGGTTTGACTCGTATTTTTCACCGTCTCGAAAAAGGCAACTGTGCACTTGTAGTATATTATTGATATATTATTGAGCACATCAAGTTTCTGGCACCATTACTGGGTAGCCAATTCAAGAAAACCTTCTAGTTAGGAATTTTAGAGTAGTTTAGGTATCTTTTTGTTCATATCATCCCATAATCTTGTGGTTCGATGCAATCATATCATGCATTAGGGTAGCGACCCGAGGGCAAGATCTGATTCGTAGCGAATTGGTGACCAAGGTGGACTTAACTAAAGGTTCAAACTTCAAATATATTCCACTGCTTCTACTATCATACCCAAACCAACCCAAATTAGGAGGAAAGCCCTTCACAAACAAAATCTTAGGTCATCAAGATATCCAAGACAGAAATTTCTCCACTGAATTTCGGATTTCAAAAGCACTAGGTTGTTTTCTTAGCTCTAGAGATTCCTAGTTTTTCATGTTTCTTTCCTTTATCTGTTAAGACCACATTGTTCTCATTCTTTTCTTTTGCTTTTGGTTTTGGTTTCCAGTTCTGGTTCGGTGTTAGAGAATGACATTGTTGGGGAAGGTCTCTTTCGAGGGTTACCAAGCGGGGCGACGCGCGACGCTACCGTCCCTCAACCAAAAGTATAAAAAAAAGAAAAGTGATGGGAGAACCGAAACTGTGTTGCCCCAACTACTGGGTCCTTTTCCGTGCAACCGTCATCTTCCAGGTTTTTTCTAAGAAATCCTCTTAAATACAAATGAGAATCTCATTTTTACATAAACACCATTATTTTATCCCAAGTCGCAACAATCTCTCTCTCAATAACTCTCTCAAGTACATGAAGGGCACTAATCAAGTACTTTGAAACTTTCATCAATATAACAATTGGATCATACATAGATTGGGTCAATTATAAGTGCAAGTGTTGATTGTCCTTATGATTGGTTTGGATTTAATATTATGATTGGTTTGGATTTAATAAGATGGGCCTGTATTCATAAAAATGAATTTTTGTAGGGTTACTCTCTCCTATTTAAATGTCTATAGCAACCGTCAATGTTACAAACTTTAGAGCAAAATAAGTCCAAGCTTTTGAAAGTATGTATATAGGGATAAAGAGATGGGCAAAAGCATCATTTCACTCTAAAAACTTATGGTGGTTGTAAGGCTGCTTATTTTAGGAACATGGGAGGTATTAAAATATAAAAGTAAGGATGTATCACTATAAACTAAAACCATATGGGCCTATTTAGAAATAATAGAAACCTTAAGGGGCTATACAACAAAAAAAATAGTTTTCTTTTGCTACATGGATTACTTGAGACCTCTTTAACTAAGGGTATCAACTTATAATAATGCATTAAGGCCTTGTTTGGATCATCTTAATGTTTTGACGTCTTAATTTGTCTGAAAAATATCTTTGAGTTTAAGATCTTATTAGAGCTGCGAGTTTAAGATCTGATTAGCTGTTCTGTAATAAGATCGTTTGGCAACACCTGAACGTGATGAGATCTGAATTGAATAAGACTGTTTGGTAATGCATCTTATCCATGTCTTAAGTTAAGGGTAATTTCTGTCATTTAAAAAAATGCTTTTAAGCCTGAAAAACATCTGTGACATAAATTTGTTTCTTTTGACTCGGACAATGTCAAGTACACTCTATACTCATTTTTTTAAACTTAAAAAAAAATCATGTTTTAACTATCACAATGCATGTTCCACGTCATAATCACCAACATTATTACATAAACTTTAATAATAGTTCACTTATAAAAGGACTAAAGACACATCACTATAACGACCACCAAAATGATAAAAAAAGGTGTAGTGAAAAAGTTTGCATTATAATATTTGGGGTTGGCCCCACCAAAGGTTTGGTGAAAAAGTTTGCAATTTCTCATGATAATATATTATTATATTTGGGGGTGAGCCCCACAATGTGTAGTGAAAAAGATTGCATTATAATACTTTAGGGTGGGCCCCACAAATGTGTAGTGAAAAAGTTTACAATTTCTTGTGATAATATATTATTATATCATATTATTATATTTGGGGGTGGGCCCCACAATGGTGTAGTGAAAAAGATTGCATTATAATATTTTAGGGTGGGCCCCACAAAGGTGTAGTGAAAAAGTTTGCAATTTCTCAGAATAATATATTATTATAGTATATTATAATATATGGGGGTGGGCCCCACAATGGTATAGTGAAAAAGTTTGCATTATAATATTTAGGGTTGGCCCCAACAAAGGTGTGGTGAAAAAGTTCGCAATTTCTCATAATAATATATTATGATATTATATTATAATATTTGGGGGTGGGCCCCACAATAGTGTAGTGAAAAAAGTTTGCAACTTTCCACTCTTTTATAATAGTAGTAGATAGTAGATAGCAGATATTTGGAAGTGGGCCCCACAATGGTGTACTGAAAAAGTTTACATTATAATATTTTGGGGTGGGCCCCACGAAGGTGTAGTGAAAATTTTTGCAATTACTCAAAATAATATATTTTTATATTATATTACAATATTTGGGGGTGGGCCCCACAATGGTGTAGTGAAAAAGTTTGTATAAGATAGATAGCTAGATATAATATATTTGGGTGGGCCCCACAATGGTTGGGTGAAAAGGATATTATATTATTATTATTATGATATAATAATAATATTTTATGATAATATTGTGGGTGGGCCGACAATGGTTGGGTGAAAAAGATATTTTATTATTATTATGATATAATAATATATTATGATATTTTATTATAATATTTTGGATGGGCCCCACAATGGTTGGGTGAAAAAGATATTATATTATTATTATTATGATATAATAATAATATATTATTATATTTTATTATAATACTTTGGGTGGGCCCCACAATTGTTGGTTGAAAAAACTTGGCAACTTTGCCTCTTTTATAAGGGTAGATAAAAATGAAAGAGATAGAGAGATTAGGGCTCCAATCGTTGATATTGGTGAGGGTTATTACGGAAATTTTAAAATTATTTTAAAGTCCTGAAATGTCTTACCGCTTAAGATGTTGGGGTCTTAATTCCATGAGCTGGATTTTGAGCTCCTAGAATTAAGATAATTTCGTCTTAAATAACAAGTCGTCTAAGCGCTTAAGACATGTTGTTATTGCGTACCAAACAATCTTATTTAGTTTTTTTGTCTTAGCGCTTAAGACAAGACATTAAGACCCAAACTTAAGATGATCCAAACATTACCTAAGTCTACTATCTCTAAGATCAAATATGAAAATGCCTAACCAAAGTTGATTTTGAGCTACAGTTTACAATATTAAAGGCTCTTATGCCTAGTCCAAGGTCCACGGGTTGGAATACATATGGACCCATTTATCAATCGGAACGTAAATTGGGTTCCATATCCGAACCCATTTATGAATTGGAACCTAAAATAGGTCGCAAACCTGGTTTTTCATGGGTCAGAACCTCCAAATAATTAGAGAATCCGATACCAGTTTGCAAACCTACTCACACACTCTTATACACTTACTTATGGTCATGCAATTGCACTCCTCACGTTCGGGAATAATTTAGTTGAAGGCTTCGGTATTGACCGACCAGCCCCGACTCTACGGACATCCCCTCGATGTAAGAAGGAAAGAAAGGACTTGTCTCTAACCTTTTTTTTTTTTTTTTTTGGCTATCAGAGGGCTCCCAACCTTTGGACTGCAATGTGGGTAAGTCCAAGATTGAGCCCGAATTTGGATGAAAGCAAATCGCCAGGCCTGCCTGACCCAAAATTCTAGCCCAAGCCTGAGCCCTGAGAGGCCAGGACTAAATTGCAGTCCCCATCAGCCTTTTGTCAGATCAGGGTTAGGGGTGAAAAAGAGAAAACAGGGAAATAGAGATCCACTGAAAAGGTGACAGCAGAATATGAGGGTAAAAGTAAAGGGTGCAACTTGGTTCTAGCAAGCACCAAAATTTAAGTTTTTGGTTCGGCTTTATTTAAAGTATGGGTTGCCAGAATACAAGAACCTCACAAGGAAATTGGGCCTCAGATTGAGCAGGTAGAGGACGTTCATTTTTAAGTGGTTTGGATTTTCAATAGATAAACTCTACTATAGGTTTTCACTCCCAGAAGGGACATCCGGAGAATCAGGACTCAATCGAATTATACCATTTCATTAATTAATTTAAAATATTCTTAAATTTTTTCCATTAGGCCTTGTTTGTTTGCATTAGATTATATAGGAATTCACTGTCAAATGAGTTCCGTGGAGGACTTTTAAAGAGGCGAGAAGTAAATGATATGAGATGAGGAAGGAGGAAATGAGGTGGAGATGTAAATGGGACCTTTCTTTGGTATTGAATTACTGGGGTGATAATGGTTATGCATTTCCCATCTTTCCTTTATTTAATTTCCATTAAAGGGGAGGTCATTTGACGGGGATACTCACCTTTGGTCTTCATTTTTAACTACTTATGGCATGGATTATCTCCATTATGTATTATCATGCAAACAAAGAGGGCCTTAATTTTTGCATCGCAGTTGAACCGGATTGTCAAACTCAACTGGGCTTTGACCGAATCATCAGTTGCACCACTTCACCCTGTCCGATTTTTAACACATAGGGTTTTGTTTGTGCAGAGACATTGTGTTTCCTCTTCCGCGGCAATTGATTTCTTACCAGAGGAGGTCGGAAAATCAGATCGCTTCTCATGCAGAAAATAGCGCCTTAAGAACGCACCGGAAAATTCGGAAGAGGGTAATCATCTCTGCACCCAAATGCAATGGAAAAGGCGCCAGAAAATCCAAAGCCCCATCTCACGGAAATCTCTACTGCACAAACGCACCCTTATGATGAGTATTAATCCACACATAAGAACTATGTCAAACTTCTCGCAAGGTCGCCCATTCCCACTAATTGTTTACAAGGTCCAGTTATTGGAAGTTCTATGTTACATGTCAGAATTATGTACATGTATTTGGTATCTTTCTTTTCCCTTGATTTATTGATATACATATGATAGAGATAACCCTGATTGTAAATTATTGAAAATATCATTCTCTTAATCTCAATCAATATCTTCATAAATCAACTGAATGCATAGCATGGCAATGCAGAACTCCATGGTTGGAGTTCCCATCGCCAAGATAGCATCAAAAGATTAATTAAAGATGACCAAGTAAAAACAAATGAACAAACAGGATCACAGCATGTGTGATCCATGCAAGACTTCCTAAGAAGTTCATCAGCAAACAAGGAGCCCCCTTAAAAGCACCATGGCTCGCCAATACCCCTGTTTCCAACAATGCCCAATTGACAGTCTAAAAACAATCAACTAAGAAGAAATGAGAAAGAGAACGTCCATTGGTTTAGAAGGGACATGAATCATGATGCAATACAAAGCTCATAAATTCCTTCAAGAAGATAACCATGCTGAATCTTGCCGATACGAGCAGCAAATGATTGCAGCCATACAACCATTGAGACAGGTGATTTAGAATAAATCAAGATAACTACACACCTGCAAGAACAATAAGCAATTGGATTCATATACAATTCTTAGTGAAATAAAAACAAATGCTTATCCTGGGTTCCATCCAACATTATAAAGATACAATGCTATTTTCAAACATTAAAAACAATAACCTGGAAAGTGACCATTCAATTTCTTGAACACGTGCAGAAGATAATTTCTCAAAAGCAATCATATCAAATTATTCGAAAATTAGAATTCTCCTGTCATGACAGAATCTACCACTCCACTCATAAGTGTTTAGTTGCTGGACCTAAGCAAAATATTGAGAATATATGCAGGTAACCACACCAGAGTAAACCAGCATACTAAGGCACAAGAATGTACAGGCAGACCATGTTGAAAAGTGAAACAATGAATGAAGCATGTGTAAAGCCACATGAACACTACTAACTGGACCATTTGTCTCAATGCAATATTAGATGAATCCCTAGAAAGTAAACATACTGAAATAAAATGTACCCTGAGGAAAAAAGTTTCTTTCTTTAGGTAGAAGCAATGAGAATGAGGAAAAAACCTCAAATCACATCTGTGGCCACAGATATCTCCATAGCGTCAACATCCAAACATGGAATTTATGGCATAGAACCATAACAACATTAGGCATATCTGTTCCCAAAAACTTCTTAAACACATTGCTTAAAACTAGACAGTATCCAAATTTATACTACAATTAAGATCTATTAGTAGTCTCTGCCAGGCAAATCTCTTCCCTCGTAAGTGTTGCTCGGCACACCTCCATCTCTATTAGGTGCATAGCTGTTTTGATAATTTCTGTTTTGCATGCCACCCATTTCTCCATTGGGCGTGTTAGAGTATCCTCCACTTGAGCCACCGCTGTTAGGCATGTTCGAATATCCTCCACTTGAGCCACCGCTGTTAGGCATGTTCGAATATCCTCCACCTGGTCCGCTGCTGTGAGGCGAGTTCGAATATCCTCCTCCACTTGGCCCGCCACTGGGGGGCATGTTTGAATAACCTCCGCTTGGCACACCACTGGGGGGCATGTTTGAATAGCCTCCATTCTGCCCTCCATTGTTAGGCACGTTTGAATAGCCTCCGCCCGGTCCACTGGGTCCACCGCTGGGTGGCATGTTTGAATATCTAGGGGCCCCACTGTTAGGCATGTTGGGATAACCTCCACTAGGTCCACCGCTCGGTGGAGCCGGTCCAGCAGTGGGAGGCATGTTTGGATATCTTCCACTCGGCCCCATATCTCTACTGGGACCACCTCCCACACCAGGCATGTCTCTGGGAGGCATAGAATTCTGCACATCACGATTGGGCGTTTGAGGTGCATCTCTACTTTGAAAATCCCTATTCTGCATATTTTCTCTTCGTCTTTCAAAGTTCCTAGACCGGTCAAAATTACGGGGCCTGTCATTACGCCTGGACCTTTCATTAGCACGTGCATTGTTACGAACCCACTCCTCATGGTACTTAGGGTCATATGGAACAGCTTCTCCATTGATAAAAGGCTCGCCTACAATAAAACAGCCACAAAAGAAAAATGATAGGTCAAATTATATACAATAAAAAGTAAAATAAGATCTCTGAATGCTTCACAAATTCCATATTTGAGATTAACTGAAAGCTCTTGAACAATGAACATGAATGCTCGCATAGGGAAGAATTCTACATATGGATCAATATAAACTAATGCAAAAGTACAGAGCAAGAAAATGCAACAGGCACGAGAAGCATCGGGAGAAAAAGACAACCAACCAAAATAAAACTTGTTCTTACCTCCATAGTCTTTGTTCTTGACATCCAAGTAAGAATCAGGTAGAACCCACCTAACTTTTGGTAAAGCTGCATTTTGCAATTAAAGATTAGTACTTCCACTATAAAATCATAACTGAAAAAAAAAAAAACAAACAGAGAGAACTTGGTGCGGACATACGTTTTATCTTGTATGAAAGTTCCTCAGATACTAAGCACCCAAAGGCATAGTAGTGCCTAGTTGATACCGAATAGATCTTCATCCTGGCTTCTTCCTCACTGAAAAAGAGGGAACAACTCACTTAAAAAGAATTAACGTTATATAACATATTCACAGTGATTGGATGAATTGCGTAGACTAACTCAACCTCTCTTTTAAAGTTGGTAACATGACTCAAACCACAACCTCGGGGTTGCAACAATGAGCACCTTCTAACTGCACCATAAGCTCGTCATAAAAAAATATCTAAACGCTAAATGAACTACTATATGGATTAATGCAAACTCACTTAAGTAAACAAAAAGAAAAGGTGAAGGCATTTTCGAAAGAATGATAAGGATGTCATTCGTATGGCATGGTTCAAAATAGCAACCGATAGTGTAGCATAGCGACCGCATTATCGGCAATAGTGTTTGACACCGCTATGCTATTTTGAAAATAGTGGCGCGAAGGTCTAAAAACTAGAAGAGCCAAGCCGTTTTAATTCCTCAATAGCATTTCCTAAAGTTCGCCCTACCCTTGTATGGTTCCAAATCACTAAAAAAACACGAGATTGGTACACAAATTTTGAATTCTTTTGACCACTTAGAAAATTCACACATTGCTACACCGCTACGTTTCACCCTTGTAGTCATCCCCCCCTTTATTTTATATAGCCACGATCTATCTAGATTTATCTATACTAAATAACCCAAATCCAGTACAAGCTTAAAAAGTAGATAATTCAACCCAATGTAGACTGAGATTAGATAAGTGGTTCAGCTCATGCTTTGTCCCTAACTAGAATAATTTGTGCATACATCAGGCGAAATCACTCCAGGCTGTAGCTCAACTGACGAGGGACATTAAGCAGTCAGTGAGGGTGTGCAAGTTCAAGCCTCTAGTAAAGCCTCCACCACAAAGAAAAGAAAAGGCCTTCAGTAAAGCAAAATTTTCAAAAAAGAGAGAAGAAAACACATAGTACAAAAACACAGATGCATCTGACTAGCTTTGCAAATTGGTAAGAGCATCCAGCCAAACCTAAGATTGACCTGCCTTTGCATGAATGTGACCATCAATTGAGGCCCAAGGTACGTGGGCCAGAGTGGGAATTTTTGTATATCATTCAAGAGCACAACTAGATGGCCTTACCCTAACAAATTGAACAAATAATATCCTACCATAGGGCCTGCCCTAAGCTTGACTTTAAGGACCTAGCACCTCATTCAGGCAAGAGTATCAGAGTTGATATTGGACAAGATGGACTCAGACAAGCTTAAATGTTTCTAGAAACACAATTTTGAGTGTGGCAAATGCTACACTGTTAACTCTCTTATGAGAAATTGAAACCTTGGAACATCAAATATTTTCAATAGACATTCCATTGTGTGGCCTGAATGATTCCCTAAAATCAATATACATTTTTTATCTTTTGTCTTTGTTAATGAGAGAAAAAAAAAAAAAGAGTATGGCAAAAAGACTATTGACATAATTGGTCAATTGCTTCCTCGACAAAGACATTCTGGCTCCACTGCCCCAAACAGCATTTGGATGAGACAGAACCAGTTCAAGTAGGCATCAGTTGCCTGCTTCTTCTGCCACACCTAGATATATCTATTTCCTTAATTGCATCACACCAATTCTACTGTCTCAGTCCCATCAAGCAGCAATGAACTTTTCCAGACAGTGAGTCTAAGTACTACTTCAGAACAAAAATAGACACAATTTAGTTCGACGAGTTTCAAGAACTGTCCATCTCACACAAACAATACATTGTACACGTGTGAGACCCACACAACCCAAAGAACAATAGGGTGCGGGATTTCTTGAAAGCTGATGTTTAAACATGGCAAAAAAAGAGGAATACAAGGCAACAACCCAATAGGCTCACAGAAAATTTGCTCAAATAAAGGATCCATAGCTCTTGGAACCATCAAACTAGAGGCTATAACTAAGACAGTTGAGTTGATTGAAGCAGAAGAGCAACCATATGCATTGATTCAAATGACTCAAAGACATACATTGCTTTCTCACTGGAAAATTTTGTTCAAAGCGATGTGCTTTTTTTTTTTTTGGGGGGGTTTTGGGAGAGGGGGGGTATTGTTTAAACTATAAACGTTCAAAGATTTTAATGAATTGAAAAAAAAATTATAAATGTTCAAAGATTATAATGAATTAAAAAAAAAAAAAAAAAAAAAAAAAAAAAGCCAAATGTTTAGATACCCTCCTACTTTGACATGTTCACATATCATAAAATCATAGTTGACTGTGCAGAAAAGTTGAATGGCCACTTGAGCTTCATGAACAGACCCATGCAGAGAATTATTACATTAAGCTCAACTCAAATGAGCACAATAGAAACCAAATGGCCGATTGGATCTGGGCGAGGTAGATGACAGATTTGTCTTGAGTTGGTAGTCAGAAGCAATGCAAACCTAGGTGGGCTGATGAATTCTCAAGGAACATCTGGGGCTGCTTGGAAGTCTTTCAAGACAATTTGAATCTAATTACAAAAAAAGAAAATAAACAAAGATGATCCTTCTGAAGTTCCAGAAAATTCTTCCGTTCTTTCCCTTTCTGTGGTGTTGGTAACAGGCAGGCCTCGTAGATATAAAGTTCTATTCTAGGGCTAGAAATTTATTACAATAACGGCAACGAGAGCGCTAAGAGGAGAAAATTTAAAAAAAAAAAAAGGTGGCAAGGAGAAGAGATCTAATAGTACACAAAACAGAAAACGAAGTTCATAAATCTAGCTCCCCTACTCTTTGATCATGACAAGCCTGTAATTAACAAGACGAAAGAGTCAATCCAACAATATCATAAGGTGGTTTTTGGAATGTTTAAAGCTTGGGAGCTTCAAAGTGTGTGTCCAGCAATTAAAAAGCTACAAAAATCAATAAAAGCAAATGTTCGTCCAATCCAAGAGTCAAAAGTTGTAAATTGTTAGTGAAAGATCGGCCAGAAGGGTGTCTTGGGTTAGTCAAGAAAGCATTTGACCTTCCGGAGGTAAAATTATAGCTCAGGCTGCAATCAAGTTGAGTATAGTGGACAAGTGGGCATCAGAGTACACTTGATTTGTTGTACTTAATGTATGCAATGGTGATGTATGGACCATTACTTCCATTTTCGTTCCGCATCACCCTCATCTTTGGTAGGAATTTAGTCGCAATAATTCACAATGTACTAATCCATGGTTTAACTAGAAATGAACAAAACATACATATGCTTCATAGCTTTAAATTCCTGTCATCCATCATCTCTCTATTTCCATTAGATAAAAGTGTCTTCCGGACACAGTCCTAGCGGGATTTGAAGAATGTTTCAGTGAAAACAAATATTGGGTACCCAAACCAGTTACCCGGAAGTATGATAAATACTTCTATTCACAAGTACTGCGCATTGAGTTGGGAGAAAAGCTACAAAAAAACATTTGTATCTGAGTAATATTACATCATATTCTCCACCATAAATCCAACATCATACTGCACTTTTTAATCCATCTTTTGGATGAAACAAGGACACAAATACATTAAACTCCTAAACAGATCAAATTCTAAACATCAACTCCAACAAAATAAATGCACCCACTATTTCAATGGTCATTCTCTTCCTTAAAAAAAGGTGGGTTTAGCCCAACTATGCAAATTAATAAACACACATAAATCACAGGAATCTAAACCAGCACACTCAATCAGAAAACCAATCCAACAAACGTTATCATCAAAATAGTAAAACCATTCAATCCAAGTTAGAAACAGATAAAGACAATACTAGAACAATAAGAAGAATGAGAGAACACAGAAAGAAATGTCCAGACCTTCCAACCACTTGTGCCAGGGTCTTGATATAGCTATCAATGATCTCATCTCTTGTTGGGTTACCTTCAGGAGGCTCCATGACAATAAGCCAATGCTCGAAATCGCATCCGTCCAGCAAAATCGTTTCTTTTGGAGGGCGGTTGCTCCAGTTTGGGGATGGGTCGTTCAAAGACGATGTTGTGGGACGGGTCGAGAAGCATCGAAGGCCGATCGCTTGTGGGGGCTGGCGGAGTGCCGAAAGGGTCGTGATGGGGCGAAGGCGAAGAAGTGGAGAAGATCGGGCGAGACGGGAAAGAGGGAAAGAAGCAGAGGTGGTGGAGAAGGAGCGAGGAAAGAGAGGAGACAAGTATGAAAGGGAGGGTTTAGGGATGAGAGCAGCTCGAGCCAAGAAGGTAATAGCCATTTCTTCTTTCTGCAAAGACGAAACCCTAGAAAGCCTGGTAAGAAGAGAGAAAACTGAGAAGATATTTAAGCAAAAGAAACCCTACAAAAACCCTAATAAGGAGAGGCGAGAAGGATCTCAACAATTTATTGTTTTACTATTTTACCCTTGGTTGTTTGGGCGATTTACTGTCAAGTGAAGGGGTCACTTCAGACCCAATGGACTCTTGACACCTTGGTATCACACCATTCCAAGGAGCCACCACTCTAGGCCAGTGGGCCAACTAGAAAAAAAAAAAGGTTGAATTTCGGATAGGTAATGTGAAGGGTTCCACTTCCGTTTAGAACCTAGGGTCTCTTTATGCAAAGTCATGCAAGGATAGATGAGAAATCCGGCTCCTCACGAAATACAAGGTAAACCGGCGGAAATTCTTATAAGTTTTCTTCGCCGTATAAAACAAGAAGAAGAAGGTGCCGGGTTTATCGGGACTCTAGTTCCGATAAAAAGGTGGCTACACAAACAGACCATTAGGTTGATTGGTGTTGACATCTTGGTATCAGACAATTCCAGGCTTTTAAATTGAAAATAACCATCTAAGCAAGTAGGCAACTAGCCAAAAAAAATGTTCAATTATGGATAGATATCCTTCACTTTTGCTTCATTCATTAATTAAGTAATTTTACAAGATAGGCCCTTTAAAAATCTAATGGTTTATCCCTTTTGTTAAAAGATTTTAAAAAACTGCCCCTTAATCATAGGGTTGTAAATGGATCCCCGATTCTCTGATTACCCGAAGATTCTGACCCGTTAGGTTCCGGATCTGGGTCCTTATTTTGGTCCCGATAAGCAAATGGTTCCGGTTCTGGATCCTTTTTTTTTTAAATCGATGCCTAAATGGTTCCGGTTCTGGATCCTTTTTTTTTTAAATCGATGCCTAAACGGTTCCGGTTCCAAATCCATAGTAGCTCAGACCAGTGGACCCGGGACCCGACCCAATATACACTAACATAAGGTAACTTTAGTATGTGAAAACATAACCCTTTTTACCTTTCTACTTTTCTACATTAGGGTTTCTACTTTGCTACATTTCATTGCCGCCGTCTCCAACTCCAGCCCGTCTCTGTCTCCAGCTCTCTTTCCCGATCCGGCTCTGGCTCCGGCCCTCTCTCCCTCTACCGCTCCAGCTCTGTCCATTTCTCCCTCTCCGGCTTTATCTATGAGGTACAAGAAATCCCTCTCATTTTTCCCCCAATCTCTGTGAGGTACAAGAATATGAATCGAATCATCTTCTTATTTGGTCATTTGTTTTGCAATGGATTGATTGATTGCCTTTGGGGTGGATACTGGATACAGTATAAATTAGAATTAGTTGCATTTGTGTGACACTGAGGGCTGGTTGGCATCAGTCCTGTTCCGGGACCGAGAGTTTGGATGTGATGTTTGGAATTTTGATGGTTTAGGGAACAAGAGTTTGGATGTGATTTTGGGTGATTTTTTGTTGGACTTTGTTTGGAATTTCTGAGTTTTTGGTTAAAAGTGCTTGTTATTGATAGACAAAAGTCACATTAGTGTTTGCAGATGATCCAATTGAAATATGGAAAAAGCATAATTTTTTTAAAAAGAAAAACACATGTATTAATCCAGACCTGGAACCATACCTGGAACCGGAACCAGACACGCCACACAAATAGTTCTGGTTCCCATTAATATTATCGGTTCCAATTCCGGTTTTCCTTCTTAGAAAACGGCTCCGGTTCCACCCTAGACCCGGACCGGAACCGACCCATTTAACAACCCTACTTAATCATTTCATTGGCTTCATATTATTATAAATTTACATTCCAATTCTCTCCATCATCATTCCTCCCTTAGTCATTATGTATTCAGTTGACCTCTAATAAAAGTAACTTGCGTCTTTAAAATTTCCTAAGCTTAAATAAAGATTATCTCTAACACTGACCTATAAAAACCTAACGAAAATATATTACACCATAAGAGACGTAAGAGACGGTTTAAAATATAAAATATAGGGGCCTTCTTGAGGTTTTCCGAAGATAGAGGGGCCTTTTTTGTAATCACCTCTAAAAGGGGAAAAAAAAATGCTGATGAGGAGATAGATGAGAACAACATTCTAAAAAAAAGAAGATAGATGAGAACAAAGGAGTCAATCGATTGGATCGTTGGTTCTGGAGGGGTCAATGTTGGAGTTGAAGTGAATTCCCTGCACCTCTCTTTCAAGAAAATGTCGAATGTGTCTTTTCTGAGATTTGATATTGCCAGGGCCAGCACCGCCTTTCATAAATAAGACTGATTATTTCTTGGGCTCAAGCTCATTAGCTACTAGTGAGGAAATGAGCCCAGTGCATTTTGGAATCGACTGAAGCAATGATGGGGATCCAATGCAACATCTAGAGATTGCTTTTCATTTGCAAAAATTCATGTATTTGTATAAAGATATACAAGCAACAAAGTCTCCTGCTAAGCCCGAGCCAAAACTAAAAACATACTATGATTTAAGAGTTTTTTGACACATTATTAGGATAAAATAAATCTTCGAATATTAAAAATTTATTTTTTTTTTTGAATAACCAGTACAAATTGCTATTCCAGAGGTGGGCAGCGATCCTA
Source organism: Umbellularia californica (assembly GCA_028538565.1). NCBI lineage: Eukaryota > Viridiplantae > Streptophyta > Magnoliopsida > Laurales > Lauraceae > Umbellularia > Umbellularia californica. The sequence continues at coordinate 23,859,537 of JAPQWN010000007.1, forward strand.
TCTATACAATGATGCAAAACAAAAATGGAAATTAACTCAGATCTAATATGTATTCTTGCTACATTCAATAATTATAAGTCCCAACCAAGGAAAAAAAAAAAAAAAGGAACGACAGATTCACCTAGCTCGACCCATGAACACCCCTAGTCTTTGAGAGGCTAGGGCCCACATAGCCGACTTGTTGACCAAGTTAGGCCTACCAGATTCAAGCCCACCCCTGGTGACCCAATGAGTTGGGTTAATTCATGGGTTTGGCACATCTTTAAGCAAGAAGAAACTATAAACTTCTTGCCCAACAATTAGAATTAGCAGTTGTTTTTCATTTTTTTTTTTTTTTCCAGCTGAGACTCATCTCAAGATGAGTTCCACAAAAAACAATTGGAATGTAGATTAGTTCGGTTTTTGGGCCCTGTGATTGAGATACTAACGTGAGGGGCATTTTTGAAATATTAGAATGAATTAAATTTAAGTTTTTTGAACATTAAAAAAGAATCTTTCTCATTTCAATGGATGTGCCGCATTAGAAAGAGAGGATGGGCCAGGATACCAGCCTTCCAGTAGGCAATCTTCATGAAAGCAGGCTTGGACATATCAAAATGGGTACGTGGGCGGGTGCACCATCACACAGCATTGGAGTCCCTGTACGAATTGGGTGGGCAAAGGTTTGCTAAGTAATGGGTCAGAATCATTGTTTCAAAGTCAATCAAAACTGAGTCGTTTGGCCTTTTACACCCATTTTGATATGTTTTAATTTATTGAACCCTAGCTTAAATCTGACAGCCTTATTATCTATATTCTATTTGTCCTTTTATTTACATCTAAAATAGCTTAATAGAAATCCCAGCAAAAAAATTAAAAACAGCTAAAAATTGAAGCTTTCTCAATTTTATTTTGAAAATGGGTTATTTTAGTAAAAAACAAAAAGCATAAATAAACCGATCATGTCTGAAAAATAGATGCTTTACTTAATTTTTACATTGGCCTAGGACCAATAAATGTGTGAATTTTAAAATTTTATAAGTACAATTTTAGAAGCATGCCAAAGAAATGTCTTTAACTCATGCAATTCTTTTCTAGAGGCCCAAATTAGCTGGCAAGAGAATGAGGATATTTAGATATTATTTTAGGATTAAGATAGGAAGATAAACACAAATTAGAAAGAGAGATTTGAGGGGAAGTTAGAAGGATTTCAGAAGGAAAGATTTAGGAAGGATTTTATAGGGAAAGATAAAGATGCGAGGAACGATAAAGATTAAAAAGGAATGAGATGGAGAGATTTTGGGAAGGAATTTGGATAGGATAATTGAAGTGGAGAGATATAGGGAGGGAATTTGGATAGGATAATTGAAGTGGAGAGATTTCGGGAGGAGATTTGGAGTGGCCCACATCAAACCCAAAGTCTGTTTATTTTTATAAGTATTTTTCTGAAAAGAGAACTCACGTGGGTGATGACGTAGCACCCTCCACAGCCCTTCTCCACATTTGCTTTAATATATATAATTTTAGTATAAAAAAAAGCATAAATAAACCGATTATGTCTGAAAAATAGATGCTTTAATTTACTTAATTTTTACATTGGCCAGGACCAATAAATGTGTGAATTTTAAAATTTTATAAGTACAATTTTAGAAGCATGCCTAAAAGATGTCTTTAACTCATGCAATTCTTTTCTAGAGGCCCAAATTAGCTCGCAAGAGAATGGGGATATTTAGATATTATTTTAGGATTAAGATAGGAAGATAAACACAAATTAGAAAGAGAGATTTGAGGGGAAGTTAGAAAGGATTTTAGAGGGAAAGATTTATGAAGGATTTTATAGGGAAAGATAAAGATGTCAGGAAAGATAAAGATAAAAAAGGAATGAGATGGAGAGATTTAGGGAAGGAATTTGGATAGGATAATTGAAGTGGAGAGATTTAGGGAGGGATTTTGGATAGGATAATTAAAGTAGAGAGATTTTGGGAGGAGATTTGGAGTTGCCCACATCAAACCCGAAGTCTGTGTGTTTTTATAAGTATTTTTCTGAAAAGAGAACTCACATGCGTGATGACGTAGCACCCTCCACAGCCCTTCTCCCCGTTTGCTTTAATATATATAATTTTCGTATAAAAAAAGCATAAATAAACCGATTATGTCTGAAAAATAGATGCTTTACTTAATTTTCACATTGGCCAGGACCAATAAATGTGTGAATTTTAAATTTTTATAAGTACAATTTTAGAAGCATGCCTAAAAGATGTCTTTAACTCATGCAATTCTTTTCTAGAGGCCCAAATTAGCTGGCAAAAGAATGGGGATATTTAGATATTATTTTAGGATTAAGATAGGAAGATAAACACAAATTAGAAAGAGAGATTTGAGGGGAAGTTAGAAGGATTTTAGAGGGAAAGATTTAGGAAGGATTTTATAGCGAAAGATAAAGATGTGAGGAAAGATAAAGATAAAAAAGGAATGAGATGAAGAGATTTAGGGAAGGAATTTGGATAGGATAATTGAAGTGGAGAGATTTAGGGAGGGAATTTGGATAGGATAATTGAAGTGGAGAGATTTCGGGAGGAGATTTAGAGTGGCCCACATCAAACCCAAAGTCTGCGTGTTTTTATAAGTATTTTTCTGAAATGAGAACCCATGTGGGTGATGACGTGGCACCCTCCACAGCCCTTCTCCCCGTTTGCTTTAATACTTTAATATATATAATAATATGTTTGGGTAGTTGAGATGGTAACATCACTTTGAAGAATCTTCAGTTTAGTCTCTTGTTTTTTCTTTCTTCCACTTCTCTTTGTTTCCTTCTTTCTTCTATCTTCTAGGGTTTTTTTCTTCACAGCCACTATTTGTAATGGATAACCCCGTCTTGTGATAAAAACTTGAGATTTTTTTTTTTTTTTTTTTTTGCATTCTTCGTACTTATACTTATTTCACGTGATATCACAAAAAAATTTGTGGCATCACATAAAATTTCCTTGAAATATGGAGAATAAAGTGTCCATTGACTTTTTTTACAAAGTAGTTTTATGTGATTATCCATAATTCAATTAAATTTTGTGATATCACAAAAAAGTTAGTGCTTCTAGGGGATTTTCTCAACTTTTGTCACAAGGCATGGTTATCTATGAAAGATGGTGGAAAATCCCTTATTCTTTTTCTTTATTTCTTTTTCCCTACTTTTATAATTTTATGATTTTTTTTTTTTTTTTTTTTTTGGAATTCTTCTTCTTTTCGAACATAGAGCTTTTATCAATATCTAAGCAACAATAATTTGTTAACTTTATACATTTTCATTTTTATAGATAAACGGGTGATCCCTATTTTATCCAAAGTCTTCATTTCCTACTGAATTGTTTTCTGTTTTTTTATCCAATTAAAGATTTACTTATGAGCTTTTTGTATATACCCCACTAAGGTCTATAGGATTTGTAAATAGGCCCTTGTCTTTTCTTTTTAATACCTTTCATATCCCTAAAATCAATATTCCTAACAAGAATGGGCAGCCACGATGAGATTTATATTGGATTTTTAAATAAATGGCAGGTTTGCTATTAAATCCATTATTTTATCTCAAGTCCTAATGGCTTCTCTCAATAACTCTCTCATGCACATGACCAAGGGTGGACCCCGGAGACTGAATTCCCCGCCCATATCTGAGAAAAGTTTAAAATTCCCTCCTCTCTAGCAAATTCTAAAAATTAATATGTTTTTTTGCATTTGCCCCTTTCCCCCAATATTTCTTTTACATAGAGCCAAACACCACCTCCTCGTAAATTCTAAAAATTAATATTATTTTTACATTTGTCCATTCCTCTAAAATTTTCTTTTACACCCCTTCGTTATGAGCATAATAATGTATTTTAAAACTTTCATCAATCCAACGATGGGTCATGTATGGATTGGATCAATCATAACCGGCTAAAAGTACAGGTATTGATTGTTGTCATGGTCAATTTGGATTTAATGAAATGAGCCTTCTATTGATAAAAAAGAATTTATATAGGGTTATTCTTTCCCACTAAATGCAATTGTTAATGTTACATGCTTTATAAAAAAAAATTGAGCTCAAGCTTTTGAAATTATGCATATAAGGATAAAAGAGATGGACAAAAGTGTCATTTCTCTTTAAAAACCTCTGGTGGTTGGAAGACTATTGATTTTGAGGACACAGAAGGTATTAAAATGAAAAATGTAGGGGCCTATTTGTAAATACTAAAACCTCAAGGGCCTATTTATAAATCTTATAACCCTTAGGGGGTTATATACAAAAAGCTCTTTACTTATTTCCTAACAAATTCACTGTAGAATAAAAATGGTGAATTGTTGTAATTTAAATATTGAACGTAAATAATCGATTATTTCAATTTAAGCCTAAAAGTTAAAAGCCTACTTAACTCCACTCGTGGGCGTTTATATATCACAATCCTTTTATTTTACATAATCTTTAAAGAGAATGTTGACACCAAAAATGTCACTTTGCCTCTTCAACATCAAGAAAGCTGCATGAAGTCGCAACCTGCCATAAATAGGCAATGCAACTTCTCAAAAAATCAAATCTTGTCAGAATCAAACAAAAACTGCAAGATCCTTCAAGATAGCCAAGAGAAGAGTACACATGAAGTTTCGGGCCATTTCGACAACATTTGGCCTAACTTCACTTCTCCGACAGCTAAACGGGAGCTCCCGGCGGCGACATCATCGGAGACGTCAAAACTTCGATCAGAGCCTACAGATGACTCCAGCATGTCTCAAAAGGGCTCCATGCCAAATTTCAAGTCAAACCGACAACGTTTGACCCTCCATCAATGCTCGAGCAGCAAAATCAAGCCTCCCGGCGGCGGAAACCACCGGAGCCTTCGCTCATCAAACCAAGTGCATGAGTGGCTTCAACATGCTTCCAAAAGGCTGCACGTCAAATTTCAGGTCATTCCGAAAACGTTTGACCAGGTTTCGATGCTCTGAGAGAAAATCAAGCCTACCGGCGGCAGAGCAACCCGGGACCATGACATCCAAAACGGAGCCCATGGAACGTCTCAAAATGACTCCAATAGGCTCCCCGTCAAATTTCAGGTCAATCGGACATCGTTTGACCGCACATCAAAGCTCGGCATTTTCCCCGCAGTAAAATCAAGTGAAGCATCGACGGGACCCCAAACGGCTTCAAAACTCAAACAAAAGCCTATGGTTGGTCTTATTTATTGCTCAGGAGGCTTCACCTCAAATTTCAGGTCATTCCGACATCGTTTGACCAAGTTTCGACTTCTGGCGGAAAATCAGCAGCTCTACGCGACAAAGTCTTCGGCTTTCCCGGAAAATTAGAAACTTTGCACTCTAAAAATGCAAGGATTCTCATCAAGTTTTCTACAGGGAAATCAAGCCAATAAATGAGAAGAAATGTCAAGAAAAATACAGAAGAAAACGGCGACGAAAAAGACCTCAAAACGACCGCAAAACGGGCTCCGAAGGGGAAAAATCCCCCAGGGTCGCAGACCCCTGCGACCATGGGCCATGGTCGCCGGTCCATGGTCGCCGGCGACCATGGAGGTCCGGGTCACCGGATTTTCCGCCGGTGACCCGTTTTTCCGTCTTTTTTCGCGTTTCGCGCACTTTGGCCCCTGTGGTTTCCTGAAAATGTGATTTTTAGTGCTTGAAATTGACTCATCTCCGACGACATCCGTCAAAATCACGGGTCAACCTCCAAAAGCATAAAATCATCAGTGATCGCTCCAAGATCGCCAACCGGCTGACCAAGAAAGTGCACTTTCTGTCCGACCGATCGTGAAATCGACAAGACAGATGTCACCGGCCCGCTCTTAGCTATCAATGTCTGAAGTTACATGTTCATCCGATGTCGATCAGCATGTAGATCCATCGATGATCGTCGCCAGAAGAATTCCAGAAGACACGGCATGGCCCGCGACTCTTCGACTGCTCGGCGACCAATTAATGTGGTTAATTGACTAGCTTTATTGCAGTCATTAATTCATTTCTTTGGACGGCCCAATCAGAAGCAAGCATTTGGGAGTTACAAGTCAATTGATTCATGGCATTTAAACCATGAAACTCCTCCCATTATGGTAATTAAGGTGATTAAAAGCCCTTAATCTCCATCGGCCAATCAGATTCAAGGAAAAAGGAGTTACAAAATCAAGAAATAAATCTTGTAACTCCTCCCATTAAAGCCATTAAGGCTCATAAACCCTCCTAAATGGCTACCAAAAGCCTATAAATAGGAGAGCATTCCATTGAAATGGGGATCGGAAAAAAGATCGGAAAAAAGAGGAGAAAATCAGAAGATCAGAAAAAAAGGGATCAGAAAGAATCCAGAGAAAGAAAAAAGAGAGAAAACTCTGCTGAAGTTCTGCACCGGCCACCACTACAAGGTGACGAGAGTCCCTTGGGGGGCACCCCCCCCCAAGGTCCTTGCCTTCTCCTGCTGCCTCCAATGGCTTAGACGTGGCTTTTCAGCCCGTCTACTTAGCTTTTTATTGGACATAGGACCTTCTCTTGGTCTTTGTCCTCTAAAAATCTGAGGTTATAGCCAAGCCAAGCGAATCAAGAGCATCTTCTGTTCTCATCTGCATGGATGATGGCGAAGCCCATACATGGCTTGCGACCGTCAATCTGAACGAGTCCCCCACAATCTCCTGAAAAGTTAGATCTTCCTTTTCTTGCTTTTCATTGTAGTTTGTATTTTTCTAAAGAGACAAAAATCACAACTCTTGTCTTTCATTATTGATAAGAATTGTAAATCGGCTATAAACGCCAAAATCGGCTATAAATGCCAAACAAAATCGCCTTTCACGGCAAACCAAGAAAATGTCTCTTTTCTTAAATATTTGTGCAATGGAAAACTTGAAAGAAGTTGATTTCCTTTTTACTTGCGAAGGTTGATCTCCGGATTACCACTTGCAATTCCAAGTAAAATAGAAAATCTGGCACACCCACATAAAAGAAATGTTGATGCACGCTTCAGGGCCCGCCAGGGCGCGAAAGGGCCGGACCCGACGGGCTCCCACGTTCCGCCGACCCCGGTAGCCGCCCCAGCGGGCGCCACGGAGCGCGTTCCATCAAGCTGGCACACCCGGTGGGACTCGTTCATTTGAGAACACGGTGCTTGGAAATGAAATATTTGCATATCATACTTTTTGCTCTATGCTTATACTTCTTTTCCGGATTCCTTGGCTACTTTCTAGCTGGTAGCCTATGTTGGATTTTGCATCCTAAAAAAAAATGAGATGGGATTTTTTGGAAATTTCTATTTCTTTGAGTTTGTTTCCATTCTTTCTCTTTTCAAAAAAAAAAATCAGTTTTCTTAGTTTGAATTCAAAATTGAGAAACTTTGATCCTATCCTATCGTTCTTTGGCGCTTGCAGAAATGTTGAGCCCGTTCGACTAAGGTTTTGGGCCATCGTTTCTCTTCGATGAGTTCATTAGAGATTTCAAAGAAAAAAAAAAATCAAAAAATCAGTTTTCTTAGTTTGAATTCAAAATTGAGAAACTTTGATCCTATCCTATCGTTCTTTGGCGCTTGCAGAAATGTTGAGCCCGTTCGACTAAGGTTTTGGGCCATCGTTTCTCTTCGATGAGTTCATTAGAGATTTCAAAGAAAAAAAAAAATCAAAAAATCAGTTTTCTTAGTTTGAATTCAAAATTGAGAAACTTTGATCCTATCCTATCGTTCTTTGGCGCTTGCAGAAATGTTGAGCCCGTTCGACTAAGGTTTTGGGCCATCGTTTCTCTTCGATGAGTTCATTAGAGATTTCAAAAAAAATATTAAAAAAAAATAAAAATAAAAAAAAATTAGTTTTCTTAGTTTGGATTCAAAATTGAGAAACTTTGTTCCTATCCTATCGTTCTTTGGTGCTTGCAGAAATGTTGAGCCCGTTCGACTAAGGTTTTGGGCCATCGTTTCTCTTCGATGAGTCTATTTGGGATTTTTATAAAAAAAAAGGGACATAGACCACTAAGGTTAAACCAATTGCGTTCTTTGATCACGATTGATTCTAGAAAAGCCTTGTCCAGAGTGTGGAGACAGCTTGACTGTTCTAGGCAAGGGTCCTCCAAACGGGTTCATTAAGTAATCCTACCCTTACCTGGGGGCAATTCTATCAATTGAGGTTTCATAAGACCGGGTTAGGAGGCCTACGTGTACTCTCTCGTCTTTAAATCTTAAAAATAAAAAAAAATCAAAAATAAAAAAAAAGATTTTCAAAAAAAAAATAAAAAAAATCAAAATAAAAAAAAAATAAAAAATAAAAAAATAAAAAAAAAGGATTTTCAAAAAAAAAAAATCTTAAACAAAAAAAAAAGATTTTTTTTTAAAAAAAAAAAAAAATGAAAATCTTAAAAAAAAAAAATCTTCAAAAAAAAAAAACTCTCGTCATTTTAGATTCAGATCCGAGAAATTGTGGTTCCTTCCCTTCTGGGTACTGGTGCTCGCGGAAATCGTTGAGCCCGTATTCGGATCGGAATACCATCTGCTCTCTTTGATGAATCCAATCTTGACATTTCAAAAAAAAAAGAGAATCCCATCTCGTGGATGCGATCTCCAACATTTGTGCATAGCAATACTGGTACGCCCTTTCAGGGTCTACTGTATCTGTGACCGGCACATTTGTAACTCCTACCTTATATTCTTCTTATCTCGAGCAAGCCCTGCTTCTCGATAAGTCGAATTTAGGTTTACAATTGCTTCTAGCAGTCACTGGAACGCTCATTCTGGGCTTACCATACTTGCTGTCAGAACAATTGTACCCTCTATGGCTTTTTGCCTTCCTCATATTGCTTGGGTTATGTCCCTTGAGCGATTTGAAAAGACAAAAGCATAGAAATTCCCATTTATGATCATTATTCTTGTGATTACTAATGGATGTGGTCTTGTTTCAGAACTTTTTCGAAACTAACAATGGCAGCCTTAACCATTATCTTCGATGAGAACAAGCACCAACTCATGCTTCAACAGAAGCAAAACACGCGCACCCATAAGCGCCCTGCCAGCTGCCGAAGCATCAACTCCCTCGGCAACTCTCTGAACTCCGGGTCGACCTCGACTCCCCGGACCATCGTCTTCGGGACACTGGGACCATTCCCACTTCCCGAAGAACAAGCTGCGCCTGCCAAAAGGCAGAAAATCGCCTCTCAACGTGTCACTCCCGTGACACCAAAGGCGAGCGCCCAAAAGCCCGAAGCCCGCGGCACCCCCGCGAAGCCTCGACCAACAACCAACCAGGTCTACCCTAAGACTTGGTCTCCAAGACCTTCCCCAAAACAAAGAAGGTCTCAAACATCCACCAAGCCAGCATACCTGGCCCCACTCAAGGAGAACCAGTTCTACCCTCTTGCCTACATGAAAGAGGAGAGACCCATCTCCAACCTGACTCCCAAGTCAACCCAGCATGAGCCGGCTTGTTCCTACAGGCCCAAAATTAGATCATGCATCACCAGGCCTCTACAAGCACCTGCTAAGGCCTACACTCCTTCAGTTCGACCCTTCATCTCTACAGGGGCCGAACTCGAAAGGTTCAAAGCTTCGCTGCAACAGGCAAAGGACCGGGTCCGGATCCTGTCCTTGCCTAGCTACAAAGAAGACAGGCTCGGCTGCTGCGCCCGAGGGAGCACATCCTTCATCGTCAGAGCCCAGCCAGAGCTGACTGAAGCTCAAATCGCTCGCCGAGCACGCCGCCGTGCGTCATATCGACAAAAGAGACTAGAGAAGCAACGGACCCAGCCTCCTACACTTCAAGTCTCCCACAAATGGGTCGAAAAAGAAAGACCCGACCAAGTTGCTGCCGTCCATATGGTTGGAAAAACCAGAAGACGCCAAAAGTCAGCATCAAAAATCCATGTCCGACGTCCGGTGACCCGTAGCGTCACCGGGACACGAAGACATCCCGAAGAATCTCCTGCCCCTTCAAGCCAAGGACGGGAGTGTAATCCTTCATCAAGCTCTTCATCAAAAAGAATGAGCCCCAGCTCGGTCACCAGGACGATTTCTTCGTTCGAATCCCGAGGGGTGAACGTCTTGGCTACAAGTTCTGAGCCACCACCTCAGAATCCACCTCGAGATGATGCTCTCACACGCATCCAGCAGTTGGAACAAGGCCAGCAGAGGATTGAAACTCTGATGGAAAACATTCTCCTTGTCGTCCAAAATCAGGTGAACAATGAGCCTCCTCCGAATCATAACAATAACGAGGAGAATTGTGAAGAAAATGAGTCACGCGCCCTTACCAAAAAGGACGTAGACAGTATCCTCGCCAAAGCTAAAGAAGAGGATATACTCAAAGAGCATGGGATCAAGCCACCATATCCTTTATGGATGGACTCGGTCCCGTTCCCCACAAAATTCAAACATCCTACTCTCCAAACATATACGGGGAAAGGATCGGCCAGACAGCACGTCATCCACTTCAAGATCTTGACGGGAGCTATCGCGGATCAAGATGCACTCAAGATTCGCCTCTTTGCAAGTACCCTAAAAGGTACGGCCTTCGATTGGTACTCCACTCTGCCGGAGAACTCCATTCAGAACTGGGCTATGCTGGAGACACGCTTCCTGACCCACTTCCAAGGTGAGGATCATCCTGTTACTATGGCTCGGCTCTGCAGCCTAAAACAGGGAGAGAATGAGTCAACTTATGACTTCATTCACAAGTGGAAAGCAATGGCGTACAAATGCTCAGATGTACTGCCACAAGCGTCGCTAGTCGACATCTGCCGAAACAACATGAGAGCTAAAATCCGCTCCATGATCATCGGCAACAAATCAAAGAACCTGGGGGAGCTCCTCGAAGCTTCCATGGAAGCTGAAACGGTGATCAAAGACCTCAACAGTCAGAAATCATCAAAGAAAGAGCCGACTGCTGTTGCAACCTCTAAACCAAAGAAGAAAGAGGTCCTCAATGTGCAAACCAAGTCAGCTCCTCAGCAGCCAAAGAAAGCTGAAAACAAAACTGCAGGTAAAAGGCCTGAACTCTCTGATGCCTTCAAAGAGCGAGTAGAAAAGAAATATCCGTTCGATGAAGACGTCGAAGAAATCTTTGAGGCTCTCCTAGCAAATGGCAAACTCATTTTGCCAGAGCCCAAAAGACCTGGAGATGTTGGCAAAACCAATGATCCTCGGTACTGTCCATACCACCAGATGGTTTCGCATCCTCTCAATCAATGCTTTGTTGTGAGAGAGAAGATAAATGAGATGTGGAGGAACGGAGTCATCACCTTTGACAAAAACTATGGGACTGCCTCCGTCAACATGGTGTCATGTGGACAAACACCAAAATCACCGAAGAAGAAGATCACTACTTCCTTCATGGTGATAAACAAAATTCAAGTGTCCGAGAAGCTGGTTCCTTTCCCGACACCAGACGGACAACCCATATGGGTACATCCCGATCTCCTGGAAGATGAAAATTGGGAGATCGTCAAAACAAAGCCGACCGCTCAACAGCGAAGGCAGGCTAGGAAACATCTCCTCAGGCTCAAACGGCAAGAGAAGACCCAGCCAAAACAAGAAGTTCATGAAAAGGCAGAGGCCTCCTCTACCACTTCACTTGGGGCAACAGAAACGTCCCTTCCAGGGACTTCAAAGGCGGTAAGAAACTTCACTCTCAGTGATTTCATGCCACCTCAATTCAAAAAAGAAGCCATGCAGGGGGCATTATACTCTTGCAACTCGGTAGTTGGATTTTCCATTGATGGATACGAGTCCAGCGACACCGACGATGAATTCGAGCCCAACTACACCGGCGAGTGGGAGGAATCTCTTGAAACAGGAGAGTATCTCTCCGACGAAGAATGGGTTCCTGAAACTCACCTTATGCCAGTAATCTGGTATAACCCCTTGCAACCACAAGGATCCTGGTCTGATGATGAAGAAGACCAAGAGGCTGCACAAGAAGATGCTGTTAACCCAGCACCTGTCATTGCTCTAGTGGAAATCAACTATGTTGAGCCACACGGAGAAGACGAAGAAGAGGATCTGGCTCCCATGCCTGATCTTGAAGAATATGCAAGGATCTTGCAGCGTCTCGCTCTAGAACAAGAGCCAGACCGCGTCAACGAGATTCCTCACAATCCAGAGCCGGAAGTCCCTGAAGCCCACCAGGTACCTCCTCCCTCAACTCCTGAAAATGGAGAACATTGCTGGATTGACGATCCTCTTACATCTGAGGATGAGTCTGACTCCGAGCAGGCAACATCTCCTATCAGAGCTTCCTGTAATGTAATATATCAGGACTATAGCTCTTCTGAAGCGTCGTCTGATGAGATTACCTACACTCCGACGATGCCTAGCAATGTATCCTCTGGAGCTACCTCGTCTCACGTGACTTTCACAGAGATGACACCCTCTCAGGTTTCTTCTCCTGAGACTGTGACTTCAGAATACACATTCTTCCCGACTCATCATCATGAAGAAAACCCAACTTGGGGTGATGGATGGGTCAACGAAGAAGAAAAGCTGCTGGATGCTGTTCAGGACTTGCTCCCGGAAAATGCTCCGTGCAACACAATCACTGAGGATGGAAACTCTGCTGCAGTTACATCCCCAGTAGATGAAAAACGACAGCCTCTTGATCCTGAAGACAATCTTCCAAACGAAGATCCTTCTCAAGAAGCTCTCGAAGTTGGTAGAGGCACCCGCTCGGGCCGGGACTACCACAAAAATTACAACCAATCTTCCTTTACTTATGTAAATCCTTCGGGAAAAGATGTTGTAAGCGCCCCCAGTGGCAAAAACAATGAACATGCAGGCCCTAAGGAGGCTTTCAAGTATGACTTGGTTGAGCACTTCAAACACATACCTGCACGTCTTCACATCCTGGATTTATTACGAATGTCTCCACGCACTCGTGATAATCTCATCTCAGAATTGCAAAAACTGAATGAGGATGTCGACAAACATGCCCCGCAAGTCCTCCAAATTGAAATGGACTACCGGGTCAAAAACTCTGAAACTTCCTCAAAGGGAGAAAAGAAAACTGAGGGATCATGCATCCAATGCCTCTCGGTTCAAAAGGCAGCCAATGCAACCATCGCCTTCACTAAGGAAGACCTCCTACTTGGCGAAGCAAGGCACAACCGACCCCTGTACTTCACAGGGTACATCAAAGAAATACCGATACACAGAGTTCAGATCGACCCAGGTTCTGCACTCAACCTTATCTCCACTTCGGCTCTTGAAGAGTTGGGCATCCCACCCAGCAAGCTAAGCCACACATCTGTATCTATCTTTGGATACGATGGGAGCGCTCAAAGGCCTATCGGCAAAATCAGGTTCAAATTGCAAATCGGTGATCTTATCTCTGAGGTCACTGTGTATGCAATAAAAACCCCCTCATGCTACAACATTCTTCTCGGACGTCCTTGGATACACGAGAACGGTGTTGTCCCTTCAACTCTACATCAATGCATCAAGTTCGTCGGCGACGACAGCATGGTACATCGCGTCTTTGCGGACAGAAAACCTTCAAAGGTAAAGAAGTCCACTTCGCAGACTCCCAGATGTATGAAGGAGAAAAAGAAGAAGAGGAAACAGCACCCCCTGCTGAAAATCTCCAGAAAGATAAAGGCAAGGCTCCTCAAAAATCACCGGAAGAAAACAAACCCTCCGGCAAATTAGAAGAGAGTAGTCAATCTCCCTTCGTTATCTCCCTCAAGAATTCAAAACCTTTTGTCATCACGACTAAAGTGAAGAAGGCGAAACAAAAGCCTGGGGGCAAATTTGTTGTCTCTCTCGTGTCTATCATGCAAGACACAGACTCGGACTCAGAGCCAGAAGACGATGCATCGTCAAGCCAAGCTGACACTCAGCAAGTTCAGCCTGCTCTCACTCCGATGGAGACACCTGCTGATGTAGAAGATCCTACGTCAGCTACCTTTGTTGTTCCGGCAACATCACCAAAGCAAAGGCCGATCTTCTTCCATAGATCGGACGCTTCTTCATCAAGTTCTCTGCTTGAACCTTTTCAAAATGAAGGTATGCCTCAGCTATCTCTATATAGTCCTGTGGCACAAGCAATTATGAAGAAAATGGGCTTTGACGCTCAAAACCCAGTCGGTTTGGGAGAAAGACGCGGTATTCTCACGCCATTGGAGCCCGCCTTGACCAAAAGCCAGCTGGAAGATTGGAGACTCTATGGTCATGTAGAAAAGTCTTCATATGGGTTAGGATATGATCCCGACACTCCTCTGAGACAGTTGACACAAAAGCTTAAAAGTCGTTTTACCGACCAAGCCTCAACATCTCAAGTCCATGAAGACATCGATCTCCCTGGATATCTCTTTAAAGAGTTACCTGACAAAGATCCAGGAAGCTCATCCAATTTGTACGATTTCTCTGATGATGAAGAGGAATCGTCCGATAATACAGACTTGTGCTATTCTGACCCAGAAGAACCCTCGTCTCCAAAAGAAATACCAGATTCAAAAGGCGATTGGGACTATCTCATAGCAAGCCTTGAGGAGATCACCAATCAAGAAAATCCATGGAAAGGAACAGAGCCTTGGTCCGGTAATGCAGTTGAAACTCCAGAAGGTTTCGTTGAGTTGGAAGCCTCCGAAAATATTGTGGAGGAACCACCTTCGAACCTTCCGACAGAAGATCCTGTTGAAAAGATAAACTTGGGAACACCTGATAACCCACGTCCTGTATTCATAAGCAAGAATATAAAGGATGATGAGTTACCCGAGTATATCGCTTTTCTTCGTGAGTTCGTTGATTGCTTTGCATGGTCCTATGCTGAAATGCCTGGTTTAGACCCCAAAGTAGCAGTCCACAAACTCAATCTTCAAGAAGACATCAAGCCTGTCAAACAAGGCCAAAGAAGATTCCGTCCAGATGTGATGGATAAAATTGAACAAGAAGTTCAAAAGCTCAAAAGCGTCGGCTTCATCCGTGAGGAACAACATCCAAAATGGTTGGCCAACATTGTCCCCGTGACAAAGAAAACTGGGCAGATCAGAGTCTGTATTGACTATAGAGACTTGAATGGCGCTTGCCCTAAAGATGAATTCCCGCTCCCCATACCGGAGGTGATGATTGACAATACCTGCGGATTCGAGCGAATGACATTCATGGATGGCTTCTCTGGCTACAATCAGATAAAGATGCATCCCGAGGATGAAAAACACACATCATTTCGGACTCCATTTGGCGTATATTGCTATACTGTCATGCCATTTGGTCTGAAAAATGCTGGTGCCACATATCAGAGGGCTATGATGAAAATATTCCAAGATATGCAGCACAAGACGGTCGAATGTTACGTTGATGACCTCGCCGTCAAAAGCAGAAGAAAAGAAGACCATCTCAAAGATCTTCGGGAAGTCTTCCTCCGACTTCGCAAACACAAACTGCGGATGAATCCTCTAAAATGCTTCTTCGGCGTCTCGTCGGGTAAGTTTCTCGGATTCCTTGTTCGGAAAGCTGGAATAGAACTTGACCCCATAAAAGTCAAGGCTATTCTAGAAATGCCCCCTCCAAGAACCCTAAGGGAACTAAAAGGGCTCCAAGGGAGATTGGCCTACATCAGACGGTTCATCTCCAATCTTTCAGGGAAATGCCGTCCATTCTCTCGATTGATGAAAAAGGGTGTAGACTTTGTCTGGGATGCCGACTGTGAAGCCGCATTTCAAGATATCAAGTCATACCTGACCAAACCTCCAGTGTTAGCTGCCCCTGCCACTGGAAAACCATTCATCTTGTACACAAGAGCTCTTGATCATTCTGTAGGCGCTCTGCTTGCACAAGAAAATGATGAAAGAAAAGAAGCTGCTCTATACTACCTCAGCCGCATGCTAGTAGGTGCAGAGCATCGCTACTCTCCAGTCGAAAAAGAATGCCTTGCAGTGATGTTCGCCGTACAAAAGCTACGTCACTACTTGCTTTCCAACACAGTCTACCTGGTCTCGAGGATCAACCTCTTGAAGGTCCTTGTCACAAAGGCAGGTTCTCTCAATGCCCGACTGGCAAAATGGTCCATCCTTCTATCACAATTTGATATAAGGTATGTGCCACAAAAAGCAATCAAAGGCCAAGCTCTAGCAGATTTTCTCGCAGAGCATCCATTGCCTAAAGATTCTCCACTCAGAGATGATCTCCCAGACGAACCTGTCTACAACGTGGAGACTTCCTCACCAAATGCCTCCTGGGACATGTACTTTGACGGTGCAACCAGGACAAATGAAAACAGAAAGCTGATCTCGGGAGTTGGCATCCTCTTTGTTAGCCCCGACAAATGCATGATTCCACACGCTTTCTCGCTACTGGAACCATGCACAAACAATGCAGCTGAATACCAAGCTCTGATCCTAGGATTGGAACTCGCCATCGAATCTGGTATCACTATGCTGGAAGTCTTTGGAGACTCTCAACTGATCGTCAACCAGATGAATCAGAAATATGAAGTCAGGAAGCCTGATCTGCTGCCTTACTACAACAAGGCACAATCACTTCTGCAAAAGTTTGACATCTGCAACATCACCCACATTCGTAGAGGTGAAAACATCCGTGCAGATGCCCTGGCCGGACTTGCCGCATCAATGGCGACCCAGGAAGGGGAAAACATGCAAATTACAGTGAGTGAGAGAAGGATCCTCACTCCTCTTAACACACACCAAGCAGTTGCTGAATGCCACCGAGTGGTTGGAAGTCGAATCTCTATCCTTCAAACTTCAATCGGCGACTGGAGGGACCCGTTCATTGATTACACTATGTTCGGAATCCTACCTGAAGATCCAAAAGAACGGGTAAGCATCCAAAGGCGAGCCCCAAACTTTCATTTGGATATCCCTTCGAAAATCCTTTACAGGAAATCCTTCAATGGAGTACTCCTACGCTGCTTGTCACAACAAGAGGCCGAAGAAACACTTAAAGAAGTTCATGCTGGTCTTTGTGGAGCCCATCAGGCAGGTCCTAAGCTCTATGATCAGATAAAAAGGTTAGGTTACTATTGGCCTACCATGGTTGCTGATGCAATGCAATTTGCTAAGCGCTGCCAACAATGCCAAGTTCATGGAGACTACATTCACATGCCTCCGGAATGGCTACATCCTACAGCAATCTCATGGCCTTTCGAAGCATGGGGCATGGACATCATAGGTCCTATCTCTCCCCCTTCGAGCAAAGGTCATCGCTTCATCTTCGCCGCAACGGATTATTTCTCCAAGTGGTCAGAAGCATTTGCGTTCAACGAAATGAAGACCTCATCAGTTCTTCAGTTCCTACGCACCAATATCATTTGTCGTTTTGGCATACCCAAAAGATTCGTCCATGATAACGGACCACAATTCCGGGATCATCGATTCTACAGGTTCTGCGACAAATACAAAATTCAAAGCTGTCCTTCGACTCCATACAATCCGGCAGCAAACGGATTAGCAGAAGCCTTCAACAAGACACTCTGCAAAATCCTCAAGAAAATGGTCTCTAGTCACAAAAGAGACTGGAGCGATAAACTGTCTGAAGCTTTGTGGGCCTATCGAACCACCGTTCGAGGACCAACCCATAGCACACCATTCTCCTTGGTCTATGGATGCGAAGCTGTCGTGCCCCTAGAGGTACAAATTCCTTCTCTGAGGGTATCTCTACAAAATGACATGACTCAAGAAAGCAATGTCAAATTGCGACTCCATGAGCTGGACAATCTCGACGAGAGACGGCTCGAAGCTCGACAAAGCATTGAACTTTACCAAGCACGCATGGCAGGATCTTTTGACAAAAAGGTCAGGCAACGCGCCTACAAAAAGGGTGACTTGGTTCTTGCGGTAAAAAGACCAATGGTCTTCGCACACAAATCAAAAGGCAAATTTGAACCAAAATGGGAGGGACCCTACGTCATCGACAAGGTCTTCTCCAATGGCGCATATGCCCTCCTAAACATGGAAGGCGACAGATGTATGCTTCCTATCAACGGCAAGTTCTTGAAGCGGTACTACCCTTGAAGACTTACCCAACTGGGTAAGAGCAATGCCTGTATGGCCAAAACCTGTTCTCAGGTACTCGCTCGTCAAACCCACTCTCTTTAGAATTTTCATATCAAATGTCAAAATTTCTAGAGATTCAAAAACAATGCTTATTTTTATCGTTTCATTGTTCAAAAACAAAAAAATCCAAGTTTAGGAGCCTCTCCCTGACTTGACCAAAGCTTTCGATCCTTGAACCAAAATTCATGGTTTGAAACAAAAATCCGGATTCAGGGATTTCCACCCTAGTCCACCTTACCTTTTACCGCCAAATGGTTCTAGGTCAAAATTTACGACCCTCGTGTCTTTAAACAAAAAAAAATGGTTTTTCAAAAATCGTGGGGATATGACATCAAAGTCAGTACCCGCAAAACAAAAATTTTGAAAAAAAGCAAGGATGCGACATTCCATCGATACTTGCACCCAAAATCGCAGGGAAGCGACATTTCGTCGATACTTGCAAAATCCAAAAACCGTGGAGAAGCAACAAACCAGTTGATATCCACAACCCAATTTCAAAAATCGTGGAGATGCAACATACCAGTTGCTATCCACAACCCAAATTTCAAAGGTTCGAGAAAACCTCAAATTTCAAAAATCACGGGGAAACGACATCAAGTCAGTACCCGCAAAATCAAAAGTTTTGGGAAAAGCAGGGAAGCGACGCTTAGTCGATATTTGCACCCCAATTCGCGAGGAAGCGACATTCCATCGATACTTGCAAAACCTAACCCGCGAGGAAGTGACATTCCATCAATACTCGCAGAACCGAATGAGCAAGGAAGCGACATTCCATCGATACTTGCAAGACCATTCAGCGGGGAGGCGACATTTAGTCGATACCTGCATTTTGAAAGCAAAAAAAAATCTGGCTATAAACGCCAAAACCTGGCTCTTTTGCCCAAAAACCGGCTATCAATGCCACCAAATCGGCTATAAATGCCACACAAAAAAAAACCTGGCTCTTTTGCCAAAAAACCGGCTATAAACGCCACAAACCGGCTATCAATGCCACAAAAATTGGCTTTCACGCCGACAAACCAAAACTTGGCTTTCAAAAAATGGCTATCAATGCCACCAAACCGGCTATAAATGCCACAAATTGGCTATCAATGCCACCAAACCGGCTATAAATGCCACAAATTGGCTATCAATGCCACCAAACCGGCTATAAATGCCACAAATTGGCTATCAACGCCACCAAACTGGCTATAGATGCCACAAAACAAAAATCCGGCTTCCATGCCAACCCAAATTTTGGCTTTTACGCCATAAAATTTCGGCTACCATGCCAACCCAAATTTTGGCTTTTACGCCATAAAATTTCGGCTTCCATGCCATCTCAAAATTGGCTCCCATGCCACGAACAAAATTTTTGGCTCTTATGCCATCTCAAAAATCGGCTATAAATGCCACACAAAAAAAAACCTGACTCTCATGTCAAAACTGGCTGTAAATGCCACAAAAATCCGGCTTTCATGCCAAATTCGTTTCCCCTACCAAAACAATTATTTGACAAAAGATTTTCACAAAATGACAAAACTTTTGATCAAATCCCATTTAGCAATCGCTTTCATCACAAAAAGATTTGAGTGAGCGTAGGGAAAACAAAAAAAGAGAGTACCAAAAAATACATGTGGTACCAAAACAAAAAAAGGAGAGTACCAAAAAAATACATGTGGTACCAAAAAAAAAAAAAGAGAAAAGTACCAAAAAAATACATGGGGTACCAAAAAAAAGAAGAATGGTTTCTGCTATAAAAAATCAGGAGCTCAGCAAAAAATGGTCTCCAGCCAAAGCTTCAGCTCCTCAAGCAAACTCTTGGCCTCAGCCGTCAGAGTTTCCAAGGCACGCTTCTTCAGGAACTTGCCATGAGATGCTGGCGAATGCCGTAACCCTTCTTTTACACCGGGAAGCTCTTCCCCAGCAGTTTGCCATCGTTCGTTTTCTAGAGTCCTCCTCTCGAGAACTTGACCGGCATCTGCAACCCTGCGGATCAGAGTACTCTCCCTGTCACGAGCCTCTGTTATAGCAGCCCACTTCGCATCGACTTGTGCCTTCAAATGCTCAAGACGTTTTCTGGCCTCCTCAACTTCCCTATCAAGGACGTTAAGGTCATGCCTCAATCCGATGATGGCTAGCTCTTCCTTGTTCTTCTCCCGAACTAGCTGCTTCTTGCTTTGTGTAGCCTCATTCAGGTCAGACTTAGCCTTATCAGCAGGGTCCAAGAACATCTCCTTGAAGAATTGGTCGTCAGGGAAGCCCATGGTCTCAAACCACTTGTCACCCAGTGCAATGATCCTATCAACGGTCGCCCTGGCACCTGTGACATCTAGACCAACCTCTTCGGTATCAGTGAGAATCTCCTGCACATGTGGGATCATGCCAAATCCTGCTTCCAAGTGTCCAGAAAGGAGAGTCTTGATCCAAGAACTCAAAACCCGAGCCAGCACCTTCTTCGCAAATTGAAGAGACGAACTGGATGAAGGTTCACCCTTCTCCGCTGATCGGCTGCTCATGTCATGTCCCATCGGAAGAGTAACAAAGGAACTCTTTTCACTTGGAACCACTGGAGAAGGAATCTCAGCATGAGGTATCTCCTCTATCGCGTCAGAACTGGTTGTAGGAGTCTCTACCTCCGGATCGACCTCTGGCATCCCTTGCTCTGGTTCTGAAGAAAGCAATGGACTCTCTTCTGTCACTTCAAAACCTGCAAATGAAACACAAAAAGGTATGAATATGATCCTGTTCAAAAAAAAAAAAAAAAAAAAAAAATCATCAGGGTCATCACTACAAAGTACCTTCTTCGACGACTGACGGAACACTCTCTTCCTCCATGAACTCATCAGAAGCATCATCGACATTTGCGTCCATTGATGGTTCAAAGTCATCGGAATCTTGTGGCAAGTCAGCTGGCAAGAAAAAAAACTGTTAGCAAATCAAGTCGCATGCCAAAAAAAAAAAAAAAAAAAAAAAAAAAAAAAAAAAAAAAAAAAAAATAGGCCACGTGGCCGTACGGACCAGATCCGTACGGATCTGTCCGTACGGTCCACAAAAAAAAAAAAAAAGAAAAAAAAAAAAAAAAAACGTGAAAAAAAGAAATCACGTGGAAAAGAAAAGAAAAAAAAAAGAGAAGAAGAATAGAAAGAAAAGAAAAAAAAAAGAAGAAAAAAAAAAAGAGAGAAACTTTCTTTTTTTTTTACCATCCTATTCTCTACATGGAGTTTTCTTGAAAGAAAAAGAGAGAAAACTTACTTGAAGCCATTGATGGAGAAGAAGAAGGAAAAAGCTTGAAGATCCTTGAAGAAGAAGCACTCTTGGTCTTGGAGCTCTCTTGAGATTGTTGCAAAAGAAAGCAATAAGAGCAAGAGATCCTACCTTCCTTTGCTTTTATAGGAGAGAGCAAATCAAAGAAGGAAACAAAGAAGAAAGGTAAGTGTTACTAATTAAGTAACCTTACCAAAAGAGAAGGAATTAGAAAGATTCTTTCCCAAAAAGAAAGATGTCTTTGAGAGATTTCCTCCCAAAATCAATCAAATGAGAGATTCTCTCCAACAAAAAAGGATATTGAAGATTCTTTCCCAAAAAGAAAGATACCTTGAGATATTCTCTCCCAAATTAAGGGAATATGAGAGATTCTCTCCCATAAAGATATTTTTAGATATTCTCTATCCAAATGAGATATCTTTAGATATTCTTTACAAAAATGGCCCCACATGAGATCTAAGCCATCCTAAAAAGCTTAAGGTCCCATGGGCTAGCCCATATGAGCCAGGTTTGACCACCTAGGCACTAAAAAAAAAAAAAAAAAAAAAAAAAAGAAAAAAAAAAGAAAAAAGAAAAAATGGGCTTTTAGTCAGAAAAAATCCCTCTTACCAAGAGCATACAATAATGGTTCCATGCCTCTTTTGAGTTGATTGGACCATACAAAAAAAATCCCAAGCCCCATGAGCTTCCAAAAATCAAACCATCCAGCCTCATATACCAAATTGAGCCAAAATCTTGAAATTGACATTCCACAAAAATCCAAACCACTCCAATGGACCCACACAGTCCCAAAGAGTGACCAAAAACCAAATCCTGGTCCCCTAACTTGCCACATACAGCTTGTTAGGTCACAAGACCAAAACCAAAAACCAAATCCTGGTCCCCTAACTTGCCACATACAGCTTGTTAGGTCACAAGACCAAAACAAAAAACCAAACCCTGATCCCCCAACTTGCCACATACAGCTTGTTGGGTCACAAGATCAAAACCAAAACCCGATCCCCTAACCTGCCATATATAGCTGGTTAGGTCACAAGATCAAAAACAAAAACCCAAATCCATATCCCTGATGTCATCTTCAAAACGTTGCCTTGAAATGGTGTGTGGTTCCCCTCACTACCATAAAATTCCCCTGGAAGCTCAAAGGCTACTCTACCAAAGGAAAGATTGCTCAAAGACTCTTGGTCAAGACACAAGCTCTCCTTCAAAAATCTCTTCGAGGCACATCGACTACAAAAGTCAAGCAACTCGTCGCTGTACCTCGAGGGGGCATTTGTTGACACCAAAAATGTCACTTTGCCTCTTCAACATCAAGAAAGCTGCATGAAGTCGCAACCTGCCATAAATAGGCAATGCAACTTCTCAAAAAATCAAATCTTGTCAGAATCAAACAAAAACTGCAAGATCCTTCAAGATAGCCAAGAGAAGAGTACACATGAAGTTTCGGGCCATTTCGACAACATTTGGCCTAACTTCACTTCTCCGACAGCTAAACGGGAGCTCCCGGCGGCGACATCATCGGAGACGTCAAAACTTCGATCAGAGCCTACAGATGACTCCAGCATGTCTCAAAAGGGCTCCATGCCAAATTTCAAGTCAAACCGACAACGTTTGACCCTCCATCAATGCTCGAGCAGCAAAATCAAGCCTCCCGGCGGCGGAAACCACCAGAGCCTTCGCTCATCAAACCAAGTGCATGAGTGGCTTCAACATGCTTCCAAAAGGCTGCACGTCAAATTTCAGGTCATTCCGAAAACGTTTGACCAGGTTTCGATGCTCCGAGAGAAAATCAAGCCTACCGGCGGCAGAGCAACCCGGGACCATGACATCCAAAACGGAGCCCATGGAACGTCTCAAAATGACTCCAATAGGCTCCCCGTCAAATTTCAGGTCAATCGGACATCGTTTGACCGCACATCAAAGCTCGGCATTTTCCCCGCAGTAAAATCAAGTGAAGCATCGACGGGACCCCAAACGGCTTCAAAACTCAAACAAAAGCCTATGGTTGGTCTTATTTATTGCTCAGGAGGCTTCACCTCAAATTTCAGGTCATTCCGACATCGTTTGACCAAGTTTCGACTTCTGGCGGAAAATCAGCAGCTCTACGCGACAAAGTCTTCGGCTTTCCCGGAAAATTAGAAACTTTGCACTCTAAAAATGCAAGGATTCTCATCAAGTTTTCTACAGGGAAATCAAGCCAATAAATGAGAAGAAATGTCAAGAAAAATACAGAAGAAAACGGCGACGAAAAAGACCTCAAAACGACCGCAAAACGGGCTCCGAAGGGGAAAAATCCCCCAGGGTCGCAGACCCCTGCGACCATGGCCCATGGTCGCAGGCCCCTGCGACCATGGGCCATGGTCGCCGGTCCATGGTCGCCGGCGACCATGGAGGTCCGGGTCACCGGATTTTCCGCCGGTGACCCGTTTTTCCGTCTTTTTTCGCGTTTCGCGCACTTTGGCCCCTGTGGTTTCCTGAAAATGTGATTTTTAGTGCTTGAAATTGACTCATCTCCGACGACATCCGTCAAAATCACGGGTCAACCTCCAAAAGCATAAAATCATCAGTGATCGCTCCAAGATCGCCAACCGGCTGACCAAGAAAGTGCACTTTCTGTCCGACCGATCGTGAAATCGACAAGACAGATGTCACCGGCCCGCTCTTAGCTATCAATGTCTGAAGTTACATGTTCATCCGATGTCGATCAGCATGTAGATCCATCGATGATCGTCGCCAGAAGAATTCCAGAAGACACGGCATGGCCCGCGACTCTTCGACTGCTCGGCGACCAATTAATGTGGTTAATTGACTAGCTTTATTGCAGTCATTAATTCATTTCTTTGGACGGCCCAATCAGAAGCAAGCATTTGGGAGTTACAAGTCAATTGATTCATGGCATTTAAACCATGAAACTCCTCCCATTATGGTAATTAAGGTGATTAAAAGCCCTTAATCTCCATCGGCCAATCAGATTCAAGGAAAAAGGAGTTACAAAATCAAGAAATAAATCTTGTAACTCCTCCCATTAAAGCCATTAAGGCTCATAAACCCTCCTAAATGGCTACCAAAAGCCTATAAATAGGAGAGCATTCCATTGAAATGGGGATCGGAAAAAAGATCGGAAAAAAGAGGAGAAAATCAGAAGATCAGAAAAAAAGGGATCAGAAAGAATCCAGAGAAAGAAAAAAGAGAGAAAACTCTGCTGAAGTTCTGCACCGGCCACCACTACAAGGTGACGAGAGTCCCTTGGGGGGCACCCCCCCCCAAGGTCCTTGCCTTCTCCTGCTGCCTCCAATGGCTTAGACGTGGCTTTTCAGCCCGTCTACTTAGCTTTTTATTGGACATAGGACCTTCTCTTGGTCTTTGTCCTCTAAAAATCTGAGGTTATAGCCAAGCCAAGCGAATCAAGAGCATCTTCTGTTCTCATCTGCATGGATGATGGCGAAGCCCATACATGGCTTGCGACCGTCAATCTGAACGAGTCCCCCACAATCTCCTGAAAAGTTAGATCTTCCTTTTCTTGCTTTTCATTGTAGTTTGTATTTTTCTAAAGAGACAAAAATCACAACTCTTGTCTTTCATTATTGATAAGAATTGTAAATCGGCTATAAACGCCAAAATCGGCTATAAATGCCAAACAAAATCGCCTTTCACGGCAAACCAAGAAAATGTCTCTTTTCTTAAATATTTGTGCAATGGAAAACTTGAAAGAAGTTGATTTCCTTTTTACTTGCGAAGGTTGATCTCCGGATTACCACTTGCAATTCCAAGTAAAATAGAAAATCTGGCACACCCACATAAAAGAAATGTTGATGCACGCTTCAGGGCCCGCCAGGGCGCGAAAGGGCCGGACCCGACGGGCTCCCACGTTCCGCCGACCCCGGTAGCCGCCCCAGCGGGCGCCACGGAGCGCGTTCCATCAGAGAATTTTACCTAAAAATGGACCCTAGATGGCCGCTAACCAGAAAATGTACCAATAGTTTATATGGCACGGAATCCCGCCATATTTTTTATTTTTTTTGCCTTTTTTCAGCAAGCGACAATGTCGTTGTATAATTACACACATTTTTTTCCACTAGCTTCTGTTAAGCAACGACGTCGTTGTACAGTCACACACAATTTTTTGCATTGGCTTCTGTGAAGCAACGGCGTCGTCATTGACCATTGCAGTCCAAAAAAAATTGATGTTTGTATTATTTTGATGTGCGAACGCACTACAAGATCCAGAGGAATTGTAAGCTTCTATCTTGCCATAAATTTCCATAACATATGAAGGGAAGAAGGCCATAGGACAAGAAGAAGAAAAACTACAGTGGCTTTGGAAAAAAAAAGCAAGCCCAACAATGGCAAAAAAAAGCTAAAATGCTCCCAAGACTTTGACTAGAAAGAGAGCACTGCAAAACAAAACACCCCAAACCTAAAAGAAACAGAATATGGGAGCAACTACACAACCAACTTACATTTTTAAGAAAGAACTCCACAACACCTGTCATCCAAAAAACCCATAGCAGTGGAACTAAGAGAGCACCAACAGCAACGAGAAATGCAAAGCAGAGCCTTTCAACCACAAAACTGCACAAGACAAAAAGGAAGAAAAAGAAGCAACAGGGCCGCTATTCAAAGAGCCACTACGAGAGCAAAAATAGCGAATTAATCATCCCAACCAAAGGCTCTCAATATAGGGCAAAATACATACTTTACAATCGCTTGATAAACCGCTGGAAAGCTTGATGCTACAATCCAAAAGGTTGGAAAATGACCTTTGAGGCCACCTTGACTACCTTTTAAGGAAGGTAGAGACAAATCCGCCAAGGGAAAAGGAAAACACGATGGAGGAAGAAGGGGGAAATGAGGAAGTGGGGTTTAAACCACTAGAAAGCTTGATGTTGTAATCCAATAGGTTGGAAAACGACATTTGGGACCACCTT
The DNA here is from genome assembly GCA_028538565.1 of Umbellularia californica. Lineage (NCBI taxonomy): Eukaryota > Viridiplantae > Streptophyta > Magnoliopsida > Laurales > Lauraceae > Umbellularia > Umbellularia californica. The sequence continues at coordinate 23,885,684 of JAPQWN010000007.1, forward strand.
AATTGTCTTTTGAGAAAGGAGGAGACGAAACAGCCAAGGGAAAAGAAGAAAGCGACAGAGGTAGAAGGGAAAAATGGGGAAGTGGGGTTTCGGGGGAGTTTTATGGGTTGAATGTGCGACGACGTCGTCGCATGTTTCAATCATTAATGAAAAAAACGGAAGCGGACCACTTCCGTGCAATATATACTATTGGTACCTATTCTGGTTAGTGGCCATGTAAGGTTCTTTTTTAGGTAAAATTCTCATCTTTAAATAAAGGTGGAAAAAAAAACAAATACCGCCCAAGTCCTTTGCCACGGAGCTCCAACCACTGATTGAATCCAATATTATTTGAGGTACATCAAAAGAGGCCTTACTCAAGTTATCATAAGTCTCTCTCTCTCTCTCTCTCTCTCTCTCTCTCTCTCTCTCATATATACATATATATATATACATATATATATACATATATATATATAAGATGGGGAATTGACTATGGTTTATTTAGGGTATGTTTGTTTGCACTAAAATATACTAAAACTAAATTTATAGGATTCATACCATTAGTAGTTAAAAATGAAGGTTAAAGGTTATTTCTCAAGAATGGGCGTCAAATAATGTTTCGTTTTAGGAAAATGGAATTAAAAGAATGTATGATGCTAAATTTTTAACATTCGCATTTGATTTTCATTTTAAACCATTTATGGTACGAAATTGATGTATTCAATTAATGTGTATTATAATGAATACAAACGGAACTCAAACGAAGCTTCCTGTGTATTATAAGAATTGTGCCTTCCTCCGAATTTGTTGTTAATGTTTAAAATTCTAAGCAACCATAGGATGTGTTAGAAAATGTGAAAACCCTAACACAACCAAGACCCTAGAAAGAACCTCCATGGTTAGGGAAAGATGTTAACCGGTGTGGTTCTATAGGAAACAAAAGGGCCATTCCCAGTTATTTATATATATAATGACAGCAACCTTTTCGTACAAGAGAGCGACACGTGGTACTTCCTCTTGGGATTTCCTCAATACATGTGGCAAACCCCACCCAATCCTTATAAATAATTCATGTGTTTTATTTTTTGAAATTCAAATGAGAGAAAATCTCTAACTTTCCCAAACTATTTCAGTCTCTACAAATTTAGCCCACCACAGCGTCTATCATCTCTTTTGTATTTTCTCTCCTTGAAGAAAATACATCATTATTTGGGGACCGTCTAATAGTGGTGAGTTTGCAAGTTCTATTTGTGGAGGGTGATTGTTAAATCTAATGTTAAAAGAAAGATATCAAACATGTTGTAAAAAATTTCATATTTGACCCCTTAATTTTTTTTTTCGTATTTTATATTTAGGCATCTTAACTTATATTTAGATCCCTTAAAAAAAATTTATTTATATTTGATGTCAACGGATCGGATAGGATTGAATCCACAGATTGAAGGTGAAATCCGTCACCGATCCGTTACTAACGGATTACAAGATTTCAATCTGCCACCAATCCGTTTACCTTCGGATCGGATAAGTATCCGTGGATCGAATCAGTTCGGTTTTACGGATCGATAGATTTTTTGTGCACCCCTGGGTACTTTAGCACCGCAAAAGTAAAAGCATATGTGATTCCTTTTCACATCTTCTGCAAATGCACACCAAAATCACATGTGATTTAACACAGGTGTAAATCTTGCAAACGAACATGGTAGTTGTGTAATTGTTGCACACGAGCGTCATTTACATACATAAATGCAATGAAACAAATGACCCCCAAGACTGTCTAGAAAAATACAATGAAACAAATGACCCCTAAGAGTGTTTAGAAATTTAGAATGAGGTAGAAGAAATAGAAGGACTAATCAAGGTCCTAAATCTATATAAATTGATTGGATCATTTTACTTATTGTTTCCTTTAAACCTTTGCTTTTTTAAGTTCAATTTTAATTGTATTTATGTTATTAATTATAAGATAATATTCATTTATAACCCATTTAATATTTATATTTTTTTAAAAATTTAATTATTATCTTTATCACGCGGGCCTATTGCACTGGTATTTGTATAATCCTAACCCCACGCATCGGTTTCCATTCTTCCTAATTAAGGGGATTTTACACACATAGACACATAGGTTGAGAATATTTTGTCTGCTGATTGTCTGTGGAGCGCTCCTTGATGAATGCCAATTAAGTGTTTAAGGACCTAACAAGGATTAAACTTACTATCAAAGGGAGGCCAGATGTAAAACTATAATTAGGTCCCAGTTTGGATCCACCATGGACATTGCATGAGGTTGATCCATTTACATTCCTGAATGGACCCCTTGTTACCAAGTTGACCGAAGGACCCGACTTGGATAATCCAGGTATGGACCCCTCTCTTTAGGCCCGATTGATAATTGGGTGCAGTTGTGGTCCATAGTTCTGGTCCAGTTGATAATTGGTTCCAGGTCTGGGTCTACTTGGGTCCACTGGAGTGTATAAATCAGATGGATCTAAATCCACTCCAGGCCATCCTAGACGAAGCAGGATCCCTATATAAGGCCCACCTCTAAAATGCTCACCGCTTAGAAGCATGGACTGCCCGTGGCAAAATTTATTCCAATCAGAGTTGCACTTAGCTACTCACCGTCAGATTGATAATATGTAAAACTCTTCTAGATATGAAAAACATGTGTGATATATGTTGTCAACCTTCATTTAATGGTGAGACCAATTGGAGTGAAATTGAGCCTAGTGTTGATACATTTTGAGTACATGTATTGATTTTGAGCATATTAGAATTCATGCATAGCCTCACTAGTCTTGTACACTTCTATCTATTACACACACAATTTTCACGAACATCAACTCCAAACGGTTCCGTCTCTTTAGACCTTGTCTACACGTCTCTCTCTCTCCCCTTTACATGAACATTGTTCATCAAAATCTCTGTTCCAAGTAAGGATGTCAATGGGCCAAATCAGGCCCAGCATCCGTGTCGAGCCCCGGCTTTATTCACTATTGAAGACTCTTCTTAGTAAGTGTACATCTTAAAGTCTGTTAGTACATTTAATTTGAACGCAAATCCATGAGCAGGTGTGAATTTTAAAAGCCCATGACAAAAAATCATAACTTTCCTTTTCCCCAAGCTTATAGATGATCTCAATTAAAAAGGTGGACCCACTAATGAACTTAGGTTAATTAATGGGTTTTGAGGATTATTGGAAACGTGCATATTCCGCACTAGCTTCCTATGAAGGGAAGGAGTGAGATCCACCTATTGAAGATCCAAGTTGTTTGTGTATGGAATCTCTCCAAGATTTATTTTGGTAGGAGTTGGATCCTTCTAAATTCTGCATATGATTAATAACGTGATTATACTTAATCACCTTATTAATCATATATATGATCAATCTTACTGTAGAACAATCTCTTCCTTCATCAGTTTTTAATCATACTATCCATCTTGACCAATAAATTTACATGTGTAGATATATAGTTCCAACCATTCAGGGGCTTACCCAATATATGGTGGTAGTGGATTGTGTTGTGTATCCGGAGTTTTGCCATTGATCGACTTCAAGGGTTTGGCAGGTTCTTCATCGTAAAAAAAATAAGAAGGAAAGTGTGTTTCTTGTTTTTGTTTTTGCTAGAAGATGAAAAGCGTGTTTCATTACGCACATACTTGTATGAGACGTGGGTCGATCTATGTTTCCCCCGCTGTTTTCACGTGGGCTCTCTCTCCCTTCCGTCTCTCCTTCTTCCCTACTTATTCATTCATATTTGCTGCACAACACTCCCTCCACTTCTTATCATACCTTCAAGCTGAAACAGAGCAGTGTGAGCTCCCTATTCATGCCTCCGTCCAAATGCCTTGCTATGATAGCACACATCTCAAGCAACCGAGCAAGAAGACATCCTAATTACTGATCAAGATAGTTCTTGGAGATTAGAGACAGAGAGGTAATTCTTTGAGATAAGAATCTCTCTCTGTTTTGTTTTCTTTCATGTCAAAATAAGCATGTTTTCATTTTTCCCATTTTAATCTTTTATGTTGGCTTTGATGATTTTGGCTCCCATCGTAGTTAGAACCTCTTGTGTGAAATGATTTAAAGTTGAGCATGAAGGATAGAAATCGAATTGATAAATAGATGTAACATATACTAGTGGACCCACAGAATCTCTAGTGGTGGCCCATAATATGTACTACTTCAAGTGGCCCACATTGATTCCCTGAATCTGTTTTCCGTATTGTTGTATTTAATTATCAATTTAACCCCGAGGGGTAGCTCAGTTGGCCTAGGACCACGGTTTGCACCCGGAGGTTGTGGGTTCGAAACTGCAGGGGAATTTTACCCGGCTTTTTCTCCTGAGCCCGTAGAAATTATTCTGGCCCAAAGGGCTGGGATCCCTGCGCTCTAAAAAAAAAAAAAAAAAATTATCAATTCTGCATGCAACATAAGGCATGTGTATAGCTATCTTTAGTCTCATGAAATTAAACCTCTTATATTGTATAAAACTACAAGTCTTATATTATATAAATCCATGGAACATTTCAATTAAAAAGTGCAGTAGAGATAAAGGTCTTTAGTTTCATCAAAGTGCTTTAACTTCCCTGACGAAATCATTTGTATTTATGTAGTAATGTAGATAATGATGATATAGCTATTATGAATAACAAAGTGTTGATTTCCAATTGAGAGAGAGAGAGAGAGAGTGTTTTTTGAGGGTCACCGCCGGTAGCTTTTCGATCATGTCCATTTTTCTTCATTTAACACCAAAACACAACCCCGGAGGGTGGCCTAGTGGTCAAGACTACTGTTCTTCTCTTTTCGGAGTTAGAGGTCTTTAGGGGATTTACTTGAGCTTCTCTTTGGGACCGGAGTCCAAAACACCCTCTGCTAAAAATAAAAAAATAAAAAAATTTGTGAGTAGCAAGAAGGCAAATACAAACAGATTAATGAGAAAATCTAGATTTAATGGGCTACGAGTACTAGGTGAAAATTTGAAATTTCTGACACTGCATCAAGATTTCTATCAAGATTCCCAACAATCTTTCAAAGATATCACAGGTACCATCTCAGAAAGAGAAAATGTTGGAAGATATGGTACCTGATATTTGAAAAAACTTTTAAGTTCTCAAGGGATAGAAAGACATGTTAATGACAAAGACTTATACAAATATTGATTCTAATTCCTAAACCAATCCTCTCAAAATTTTATGGATCCCCTATTGGGCAACCAATTTACTGAACCAATCATCTTCCACATAACCTAGGCCATCAGAGAATAATCATACCTGGGAAGTAAGAGACTTGATCACTTTTTCTCTTATCAGTAACAACAAATATTATTAAAAAAAGCTTAGTACAACGAAACTTGGTACCTAAAGAGCTAGACAACCACCACACACTTGGGTGTATAAGAGATGTATACCAGGCACCAGCCACAATTGCACAGCAGAAGCACTCAAATTACATAAATGATCAACACCCTGTTTTGCTAGACAAGCCGCCATTACATTTGCGGATCTACTAATATGTTGAAAGGAAACCTGATACAATCCGCACTCATTCAATTTAGCAAACCAATCAGTTTTAATCCGATCCTACTTAATGCTATGTTACCAATGGATGGTTCCACCTAAGGTACGCCAGCAAAGAGTAACCATACCTGGGCAGTAAGACAGTTGTTCACTTCCTTCACTGCTTATATGCACCTTGCAGTCTCTTCCTCGGAGGATATTGTAATTACCTCCTTCAACTGTTTTAATCTCAAGGGGGTAGCTCAGTTGGCTTAGGACCACGGTTTGCACTCGGAGGTTATAGGTACGAAACTACACTACCACAATGGAGGCAATGGGGGAGTTTACCGGCTTCCCTTTCGGCCCAGAGGGATTAATCCAGTCCAAAGGATTGGGAACCCTCGGATAGCAAAAAAATAAAAATAAAAATAAAAAACAGCTAATTAACTTTCTAGTTGCTTCTCTAATATAATTGGCTTGAGCACTACCCAACCCCGACTCAGGCCATAACTGCCAGGCCCAAGCACAGCCCACGGGCCTCATAATACGTCAATTTTCTCACAAACTTCTACCATTCCCTAAACACATTTAGAATTAAATTTAAGGATAAGAGGAGTATGTTGTGGAGTCCGGATCCCCATTTCGTAGAAACAGGACTCTATTTTGTGAGATTTAGATTAGATTGAAATCACTTAGATGATTTGAGGAGATTGTCATCATGATTTAGGTGTCTCAGGTTTATAGAGTTTTGACACAAACAGCAACAAGGGTATTTTTTTAGGGTAAATTAGCGATACATCCCTGATTACTGGGCTATAAAGTCTCCACTACAGAGCATAGTTGTTTAATGCCTAAGGTCCCTTGCGCATGGGATTAGTTTGGGCGGTGGTCCCTTGCATGACACGTCATACTTTGTTATGACTGATCTGCCCTTCTAACTGTTTGTATAGTTGTCATGCAATCTTCTCCTTGTTTATAGCTCCAGCTCATCGTCGTCTTATTCTTCTTCCTCTTCTTCTTCTTCTTGTTCTGACGTTGCTACAAAGTACAGATAAACACAAAAAGACAGATAAATTCATATAAATACAGAGATAACTTTATTTTAAAGTCAGATAACTTCATGCCAAAATTAGATAACATATACAAAAACTCAGATAAAATAACAGCAAACTAAAAAAAACAGCAAATTTATCTGAGTTTTCTGAAACTTATCTTAACCTCTCAAAAAACTCAGACAAATTTATCTGAGTTTTGAACAACCTCTCTAAGTTGTAAACAAATTTATCTGAGTCTAGACCTAAGCAAATTTGTCCGGTCAGATAAATTAACAGCAAACTCAGAGAAATATCAAATTTATCTGAGTTTTCTGAAAACTTATCTTAACGTCTTGCAAAACTCAGACAAATTTATCTGAGTTTTGAAGAACTTCTTTGAGTTGTGAATAAATTTATCTGAGTCTGGACCAACACAAATTTGACTAAGCAGATAAAATAACAGCAAACTCAGAATTTATCTGAGTTTTCTGAAACTTATCTAAACCTCTCAGAAAACTCAGACAAATTTATCTGAGTTTTGAAGAACCTCTCTTTGTTGCGAACAAATTTATCTGAGTCTGGACCAACACAAAATCGACTGAGCAGATAAAATAACAGCAAACTCAGAATTTATCTGAGTTTTCTGAAACTTATCTTAACCTCTCAGAAAACTCAGACAAATTTATCTGAGTTTTGAAGAACCTCTCTTTGTTGCGAAAAAATTTATCTGAGTCTGGACCGAAGCAAATTTATCCGGGCAGATAAATTAACAGCAAACTCAGAGAAATATAAAATTTATCTGAGTTTTCTGAAAACTTATCTTAACATCTTGCAAAGCTCAGATAAATTTATCTGAGTTTTGAAGAACTTCTTTGAGTTGCAAACAAATTTATCTGAGTCTGGACCGAGTTTGAAAGGAATAAACTGATTTGAAGTCCTTTTTTATTTGATAGATTTGAAAGTGAGATAAAATGATTTAAAACTGAGAAAACCTTATCTGTTTTTTGATGGACTTTGTTCTTGCTTTGGTTGTACTGTCGATTGCTTTTTCCTTTGGCTTGAGGTAAGTGAGGAAGAAGTAGAGGATGAGCGTTTTTACCGACATATATGCCAACGTATACAGGGAGGGGCACTTTGGTCTTTGTTGCTGCGTCATTTTCATGAAGGACCGCTGCCGTTATGAAAAGATGTCCAGGACCTTAGGCTTTAAAATCAAATGATGCGGGACCTATGGCCAAAATCCCCATTTTTTTATTGATATAGGATTGCAACAAAATCATGGTGGATTTGATTTATGATAATCGTCATTAGATGTATTACATATGGTTACCAATGTTTGGTGGATCCACCTTAATTAAACAAACTCGCTTGGATCTCATGGTTTTGACATTTAATCGTGTGACCTTTTAATAATAGATGGGTCTTACCATAATTATTAACACCTATGATTACTAATTAGTGGGTCCTGTAATGGGTCAATTGATTAGTTTCTTGTACAATATGTCATCTTGTGAGTTCTTTTTTTATCAATTGCCAAACACTTCAAAGGTATATTATTGAAATTTGTGAAAATTGCCAAATACCATAAGTAATACAATATAATAATATAATATTATTTTATTCTATGATAATGAAATCTTACAATATTTAAATATGTTGATATTATGTTATGCATTTATCCAAACCCCTCGCCCCCAATTTCTATTTCTAAAAGATATTCGGACCTCTCATTTCCTTAGTCTCACCAAACACTCTTTGCAGTTCTTGAAATAGCTGTAATTGTGGTAAGATGGGTTACATTGATATCCACCGTTCATCGCTGATGATATGTGCAACAGCACTTATGCTCTCGGTGCTCTCTGGGGTGATAGGCAATGACATTTATTTGGAGTGGAAGGTCTCCTTAGATCCAACTATCAGGCCCATCAATGTCAATCAACCGGTATGAACTGAAACTTACATCTCCATGAAACAACCAATTTGTAAATGCATGTGACCTTGATACAATGGCTGTCCCTATGGAACTTCAAATGCAATGTTTTGTTTGTTGGAAATTTGTGTTCCAACCCGTTTACTTGAAAAGCCACAAAGATCTTTGAAATTTCAAGAATTCCAGCATTTTAAATATGATGGATGGGTGACAATCCCAAATTCTCCAAATATGGATTCTAGGTCTTACTCTTTTGCAAGAATTATGACAAAACTTTCCTCGGAGGATTTCAAATTCCCCATATGCTATCCCCAAATCGAACTCCAAATTAAATCCTCATGGCCCATCCAACATTTAATATGTTGGAGTTCTAATAAATTTGATTATTTGTGTCTTTTTATGTGGGTTGGAAAATAGAATTCCAACTATGAAACATAGTATTTAAAATTTAAGGGGACAACTATCATATCAACGTCAGAAAACCCTACATGAAGATTTCTGGTAACAAATCCATTAAAAAAAAAAATGACAAACCTTAAAAACTTCTCTAAGATGTCTTTTAAGGAATGTAACTGCTTTTTAGTGCATAAAAGGAAAAGAGTTAATAAACATTTAAAGTGTCCACCAGTGAACTATTTTGTATAGAGAAAATTGAGTATCCACTATGATTTGATTTTATCCATTAATATTAATATTTGACTCTTTCCTTTACTACGAAAAAATGTCAGAAATGCATGAACATGCCCTTAAGATAGTGAAACCCTTTCAACTTAAAAGGTTTTGGTGATATAATAATGGTTGGAGGATGCAGGTGATCACCATCAATGGGATGTTCCCAGGACCCCTCTTGAATACAACTACCAACGATTTGATACATGTCAACATCTTCAACAATCTTGATGAGCCATTTCTCATGACATGGTTTGATTCTAAAACTTATGAAAAATGTGTGTGTGGCATTTGAATATTCATATTAAATCTTGTTATTTCTCAGAAGAATTCTTCATTGTTTGGTCATGATGATTGTTTATTAGATATTATTAAGATCATATTCTCAGCCTGTGATATTAGTTTCTAAGTTGTTGTTGTTCTTGTTGTTGTTATTACACTCCGAAATTAGTAATATTGTAGAAGATTTAGATAATTTGATAAGACCAAAAGATATTTAATGATACGATGACCACCATGTAACAAATTATAGTGTTACATAATGACTGAAAAGGCCAATACCTATTTCTAAACCATGCCTTCAGTTAAATGTATGTTCTATTGACTATTTTTTTTTTTTTTAAGAAGAAACTCTTTCAAAATCAGGAAACATATTATATATATTTAGAGAAAAACGGATCACTTTGATTAGGAATGAAAATAGGCTGGATTCGGAATGGAACTATGGTAAATCTGAAACTAGATCCATGTTTGTATATCTAGACCAAGATTTAGATCTAACCTTGAACCTATGTTTTGAATCTGGATACAAAATTAATTGGAAAAAAAAAATGGATCCATCAAGTAGGATGTGGAATACATTTTTTTTTTTTCACTTTTTCTTTGCTAAGAAAGATAAGTATATTATATGGAAAATAAGATTACAAGAGAGATGTGGAATGCATTAGTATAATTAGTTAAAGGGAAGTGCTCCTATGAGAGACGCTCTCACCAACTTGGTGAGAGATTGGTGGGGGCCCTCACTTCCATATCCACTCTTACCAACTTAAATGCAAGGGCCCCCACTCATCTTTCACCAAGTTGATGAGAGTGTCTCTCATAGGAGCACTTCCCATAGATTCATAAATATCAATACTACTAAACCATATAATCATCTTGGATCAAGGCCGTTGTCTTAGAAAATATGAGGATTGGGACTTAGTTTTAAACGCTCCAAATCCTATATCCTTGGATCTTAGATCTGGATCCGTATTTCTTCCATATCAAAAAATAGGTATCATACCGTCTTTATTCTAAATCGGAGACTTCGAATACTTAGATAATCAGCTATCCATTTGCAACCCTAAATTTGATATACTTTAGTAGAATTGTAGAAAGATAGGGTTTTCTATTACAAGTTATCTCTTGAGTAGAATAAACTAAGCAAACCCTGTTTTTGCTAATACAACAATGATAATGCTTTATAATTGGATGTGGTGCAGGGCTGGTGTCCAACAGAGGTTAAATTCATGGCAAGATGGAGTGTCTGGGACCAATTGTCCCATCAAACCAGGAAAGAATTGGACCTATGTGTTTCAAATGAAAGACCAAATTGGCAGTTTCATTTACTTTCCTTCCACTAGATTTCAAAAGGCCGCAGGAGGATTTGGACCCATCCGAATTAATAACCGAATAGTAATTCCTATCCCCTTTGACAAACCAGAAGATGACTTTGACCTTCTTATAGGGGATTGGTACAACACATCATACAAGGTACTCCTTCCTTTGATGCCTATTTCTTTATGGGTCAAGTATATATGCCTCGACTCCCTCCTACTAGGGATGAGTTGCTAATTTATTATTGGGTCTGCGTAAAATACGATTTTTTTGGACTCTGATCCTAGTCCAGTTCAGTTTAGATTTTGGCTATGCTTGACTTGCCCTGCCCATTTCCCATGACTTTATATAACCTTATAAAGAAATCATATTGTAAAATCAAGAAACAATCAACCAAATTTTTTTTTATATTGTAAAATAAAAAAAAAATATATCATCTATGAACAAGTCCAACCCTATTTGTACTTGTCATGGAGAGTTTGGCATCAGAGACCATAAAACATGTCACAGGACAAGTCAAGTCTATTATTATGGACGTTGCACATGCCAATTGGGTCGGATTCTAGTCCACCTAAACATGAACTAGACTCGACCCATCGCCATGTCACGGGACAGGTCAAGTCTATAATCATGGACGTATGCCAATTGGGTCGGATTCTAGTCAGCCTTACAAACATGAACTAGATTCGACCCATCACCATCTCTAAATTACTATTTCTTGGTGGAGACCACTAATCTTTGAGTCCTAGTTCTTAGAGGTTGATTGTATTCAATGATGATAAAATCCATGATGTTGTGTCACAGGATTCAAGAAGAACAGCAGGACAGAAACATATTAATCCTCAGTATATCCTCTTTAATGGAAAACCTCCATATAAAAACTCATGGGGAGGAAGGCATGAATCATTCACTCTCAAAAGAGGTAATGTTTTCAGAAGTTATTTTCTTTTTTCTTGATACATTGATATACATTTCAAGATTTTATGTATAGAGCACAATGAAATTAACCATCATCAGTGGATTATTTATATATGAGAAGTATGGTGAAGTGTTGGGCACATGAGAAAAATGTGATTAAATAAATTGATTCTTTTTCCTTTTTCATGTGTACAAGTCCTATGGTGAATATCATTTTAATCAATATGTGATAATTTGGGTCATGACAAATTATCGGATCGGAGATTATGGGAAAAAATGGGAACATTGTCAGATGTTAGCAAGTTAGTAGGAATATATTCATGTGCACAAACAGACATATGAGAAACCGTCCAATGAGTCAATGTGGTATGTAAATAGAGTTTATAGGTCCTACTTGGATTTGTATCAATCATTAAGGAAACGTGGGGACTGAACAATTTCGATTGGGGCTTATAGGGATGTGCAAACTTCCAATTACCTCATCCATTCATCGTAGCCCTTTAATCTTAATATTTTATATTTACAACAATATGCCTTGTTTTACATATCAAACAAATATGGATTAAGAGTGTGGGGTTTGATTGAGCATAGGTTCCCCACAAGATGCTCGCCTATATCTTTTAAATATATATGGGGCATATTCATGCGCATCTATCACTCACCATTATGGTTTAAAATCTCGATTTTGGTCGCGGTATCGGCCGAGCCGAAAAACTGATATGATATCGGTTTTAGTCGCTGATATCGATTCCATCGCGGTTGTCGCGGTGTGAATTTTTTTTAATTCAGCAAAAAATTCAGAATATTAGAAAATGCTGGAAAACAATATTTTTTTCCATTAGTAACAACAATAAATCAAAATCTCTGTCACCTTAAATTATGAGTCCTGTTTGTGTTGCAGTTCGTTGTCTTCTCCAGTATTCCATATAATGCAGCCATTATTGATGTTCATGATCAAATTATTAGTGTAAAATATAAGAAAATAAAGATAACATATCAATCATCATTTAATATTAACTCAATCATCAAATAAGTTGTGAAATTCAAGACCCTGAAGATGACATACTAAAATCATAAACATGATAGTGAGATAGATAAATCATAAATCACTTGGTCATCAAAAGGTTCATGGTTTACATGAAATTAGAGGGGACTAGTAGAGAGTAGAGAGTCTAGAGACTAGAGAGAGATTGATGAGTATGAGTGCATGATAGATTGACAGCCTAAATCCAAGTGGAGTGTCACCCTGGCTCGATTTGTTTAATAATCTAAATCGGGTTTATAACTATGAGTAGATATAGATCTATCATCTACACACTATTAATAAGCCTTTGGTATCACAAATATTCTAAAAAGTAACAACAATTATTTTTAGAAAAAATAAAGATTTAATAAAACCATTTTCGAAACTCTAAATATATAGATCTAGCATAAAAGTATGTAGATCAATAATTTACACACCATAAAATGATTATAAATCATTAAAAGAACATATTTATGATGAAATCCCCAAAAAATGATATATTATAATTCAAATATTAAAAAATCCGAAAGTAAAAAAAATTGGAAAAAAATTCAAAATTATGTGTATTAGTAGATCTAGCATGAAAGTATGTAGATCTAACTTCTAAATGAAGAACACAACACAAGTGATAAACCTAATGATTGCTATGCTTCATCTAAAAATAAAAAATAAAAAACACATAATAAAATGCTTTAAGTTAATTTTCTCTTACCTTAAATAATATTTTCTTCAAGAAATAGATGTGGGATTTGAAAATATGCAAGAGGGATGTGTGATGTAGTATGGCTGTTGCTATGGGTAGTAAGGAAATGAGAAGAGAAGAGAAAAAGATGAAGATGGGGAAAGAATAGAAAAACTAGGGTTTTATCACCTTTTATGAGATCTCGGCTGATATTTTCAAAATATCGTCCGAGATCTCGGAAAAACTGAAATGAACTTCATCTCGGCCGATATAGGCCGAATTTTGGCTATATATGGCCCCGAGATACCGATATCTTGGGGCCATATCGGATTGGTATCAGTCGATTTTTAAAATCATGCTCACCATATATTATGGTGAGGGACAACATAGTGGGGCCGACTTTATGATACATCCGAACCATCTACATACATGGTTTCCTATAAATATATATATACTATATATATATATATATATATATATATATATAGGGGAACATTCATGTGCATCTATCCCTCACCAAAAATAGTGAGGGACACCCCTTTTGGGGGTGTTTCAAGTACAAGAGTGGTACAAGAGGGCTACTTTGTACCTCCCCCTTGTACTTGAAACAACCCCAAAATGGGTGTCCCTCACCATTTTTGGTGAATGATAGATGCATATGAAGATCCCCCATATATATATATATATATATATATATATATATATATATGAGAAAGGCTCTCTTAAATTGCAGCTTAGCTTATCCTAAGCTAGAATAGTACTGGTCCAACAAATCAAAGTTGATTATATCTGTTTTTTACATTATGGAACTAGAAAATCCAGTTCTGATTGGATTTAATTATCTTGATCTTAAAGACGATAATTATACAAAAAACAACGATAATCAATTTTGATTTATGGGACCAACACTATTTCAGATTAGGATAAGCTATGCTGCAGCTTAGGAGAGCTGGCCCATATATATATATATATATATATATATATATATATATGGGGTGTAAGAGAAATGTTTCAATGTGTATAACACGATCTTTTTATGTATTTTAAAGAGAAGAAAGCAATGACCCAAGGGTGTGGCCAAAATCATCCCTATCAAATACATATTTTAAGGGCCTCAAAGCCCAACAACGTATGACCCTTACATGAAGTATTTCTTCATGATTAAATTCAATTAAGAAATTGAGTCGCCTGGGAGTAGAATTGATTATTCACAACTGATAGGTTAGTATGATCGGGTTTATATTAATCATAGGTGGGCCTCTCAAGAGAAAAAGTAGGTTTTCATAATTACTCCAATAGCAAATAAAAGTCAAATAAATATCAAATCAGCACTCCTACTGATTGACAAATAAGTATGAGAGCTTTATAATAATCATAGGTGGGCCTCTCATGGGAGGTCCCAAACTGCTAATTTTCATTAACTTCAGAAACTTCTTGCATCTTTATCTATGTGCTGCATAATCTCCAAAATCCCCACTGAATATAACAATCTTTTCAGCTTTTATGGAGGGGCCGAACTCTGATCCCTTTGCATTCACCAAATCCGTATCTCCCATTAATTAGCAATGTCCTATTTTTAGATTATCTAGCCATCTTCATCTTTATATTTAATAACAAGAAATTTGCGCACTACCAAAAAGGAACTTTGGATTTACATGCTCCTAACGCCCCATCAATGGTCCTAACTCGAGAGTGGTCTAGCCATTGTTCATCATTGGATTTAACCCCGAGAAATTTGCACTAATATAACGCCATTAAACCTTAAAGCCCTTAAACATAAGGTAGCTGATGTGGGGCCAACCAACTCGTTTCACACAAACCACTTTATATAGGGACTAGAGCAAAATTCAATCACAATTAAGTGCGAAACCACCTGATTGATCATTTAAAAATCATAGCAATGGGACTCAAACATATCCCATGGTGCATCACAATGATCAAAGCAAAACTTAGGCCAATTCCTATACGTAAAAAGACATGTGATATGTGTAAGTTCCATCAACAAAGGTGTGGCCCTCGTATGCTGCATTGTTAGGATCAGACAAAGGTAACTAGATCAACCAACATCCTAATTTTTGGGTTTTCATTGTCTTATTATTATTGTCTTTACATATGTAGGGAAGACATACAGATTTAGAATATCAAATGTGGGAAGGGAATTGAGCCTCAATTTTCGGATTCAGAGCCATCAGATGGCACTGGTGGAAACTGAGGGATCTTACATTAACAAGATCACATTGCATTCCTTGGATGTGCATGTGGGTCAATCCTATTCAGTTCTTGTTACAGCAAACCGAGTCAGTGCAGATTACTATATCGTAGCAACTCCCACACAGGTTGACACAAGGGACTTTCCAGACACCAAGGGTGTAGGAATCCTACACTATGCTGACTCAACCACTCCTGCAAAAGGGCCTTTGCCGAGTGGGCCTGACCCATTGGATCGCCAATTCTCGATTGATCAAGCAAAGTCCATCAGGTAAGACAATCATGGTTACACCCCAACACAAGTGCACATTAAGCTTGTCAATGGGCTCGATCAACAAGGATCTAGGTTCGATGGGCCAAACCGAAATTAAATTATTGAAAAATACAATATTCTTGTATTGTAATGATGATCAAAATTTAGTTGCCGAAAAGGCTGGCAATGATCCACTCCACACCATGGCTGATTCAAAGCTAAGTTAGGTGTGAACCTAGCTATGGATAGGCCAAGAGATGGAAGAAAAATCTTCCTGAACACATCAACCAAACTCCTTGATCGCTGACCTTCAAAATTTAATGGTTTAAGGGCATCAATATGTTGAGTGTGTGGCAATTTGTGGACAATTGATCATGGTTGAAAGAAAATGGAAAGTTTGCAATTATGCTGCTTGTGAGCTATTCATTCCAGATGAAAAATACATTAAATTGAGCGTTTTTTTCCGAAATACTTAGCATGATAAAATATTTCACTATTTATCAAAAAAAAAACATTGCAACATTTACAAACATTTTAGCTATTTCTAATTACGTATGTTTAGTGTATTGCAACTAAAATGATGTGCGAATAAATGCAGGTGGAACCTAACTGCTGGGGCTGCTCGGCCTAACCCACAAGGCACATTCAATGTATCAAATGTCACCATCTCTCAAACCTTTATCCTCCATGGCTCGAAGGGAAAGATTGGTAACAAACCTTATTATGTGGTTAACAATGTATCTTACTTCACTCCTGAAACTCCATTGAAACTCGCCGACTACTATTTGAATGGCACCGGCGTGTACCAGCTCGACGCATTCCCCGTCAAATCCATTAATTCCAAAGCTTCACGCAATACTTCGGTAGTCACCGGAGTCCATAAGGGTTGGGTTGAGATTGTCTTGAAAAATGACTTAGATGTTATGGATACATGGCATCTTGACGGTTTCAGCTTCTTTGTAGTAGCGTAAGAACCATATTCATCTTCTATTGTTAATGCTTCTACTGAATATATGACTAATTTTGTTTGCAAAACTCTTGCATAATCTAGCAAGTTGGCAATAAGTGTAACTTGTTATGTCAATAAATACATTCAACCCATTGACTCCCACAAAATACATGAGATGATTGTGGATTGGCATATGTGGAAAGTCTATTTCACGTGGCATTTCTAGTTTTCAGTTGAAAGCAATGATTGTCACCTATTAACTGATTTTGATTCAAATTTTCAATTTTAATATCTTGGATTTGAGAATCAAGCATTAACTGATTTTGATTCAAAATTTTAATTTTAATATCTTGGATTTGAGAATCAAGCATGTTAGCTAGTTGTTATCCTTTTCTTATAGATGATCAATCCATTCCCTCTTCCTGTATTTTGTGGATCCACTAGACCATATATATTGCTACGTATTTCCGGAGAAAGAAATAAAAGTTTAGCCATTTATTTCGAGTGTCTCAATATGTTAATACAGTTTTTTGTTAAAAAAAAGTCTAATAAATATAAATCCTTGTATTAGATATGGATTTGAAGAATGGAGGCACGGGTTACACTACAACCTTTACGATCCGGTGGAGCGTTCTATTGTTCAGGTAATCTCTTTCTTGAGTTGTTACCACCATGGCCATGTATGATTCTAAATCACAGTAAGTCATAACTAGCAACGACCGCCCATGCTTAGCCTATGCCAAAAAATGAAACTTAAATAAATTTATAAGATAAAAATTAATTATAAATATATAACTATATTGATGGATATTTATATCGAAAGAAAAAGAAGATTCCACAATTAGTAATTGTATCATCAATCACAAATACAAGCACGGACCGTAACTCATATTAATGTATAGTCCTCATTTCTTGACATCTCTAGCTTCACTGTATGTACATCTAATTGAATTCAAATTAAGATACGAAAGTATACCTAAGCTAAAGATGATATATATGTTTCTTTTCCCTTTAAGGGTAATTTGTATTGAAAAAAAAAAAAGAAAAGATAATATGAGCTCAAGGAGCTCCCATGGCAGTTACAATAGGCGGATCATGCTTGAGAAAAGAAATGTATAGATATGTCAAAAGGAAGAAAGGAAGAAAATCCCCAAAAAAAAATGTAATTTCATGTGTAAGCATTTACAACAACTGCAAAATCTACAATAAAATAGAAAATAAAAAAAAATATGCATCATCCTTCAACTCGATCGGAGATTTCTCCCAATTATAAATCCAATCAACACCAAGTTGAATGAAGAAGTCTTGCAAGATGAATCCGATCGATCAACAAATAAGGTTTGTATTTGACGCACCATCTCCGAGTTGTCTCAGCAGATGTCTCCTTCTTCAGCCTTCTTTAACATTAGAAGCGGCCTTAGAGACATGAGTATTGATTCTACAAAAATGAATGAAACCTAATTAGAAGCAAATTTATAAGAGTAAAAGAAAAAAGAAATAAAAACAAGGAAATTCAAAAGGCTTTATCGAAAAGAGAAGAGGAAATCAATATTATCTTAAGGATCGTGTCCAATGCCAATGCCAAGAAGGCCCCTAAATCCACGCTTCCTCTGGTTCTGAGTCCAGTGTAGGAACTCACCAATGATATACTTCACATAGTATTTGACATCTTTAACTTGTTCTACTCAAGATCACAATAGTTCTTGTAACGATCCGAGCCTACTATCCACGTGATATTATTTGCTTTGGCTCATGGGATTCCAACCCAACCTTGCCGCACTGTTTTAAAAGGGCTTATGTGTGGTTAAGGTTAGGTCGCACATTATAGCCCATAGTTAGGACTTGGATATTTCCGATGTGGGAATTGGATAATGCCTCAGAGTGCTAACTGAAGCACTCCACTCTTACTCCTACGGATTCCCCTTTTTTGGCTCACAAGATCACTTGACCTAGTCTTGTCCCACTGTCGATATGATATTGAGCCAAAGCGGACAATATCATGTGAACAGCGGGTCCGGATCATTACAGATGGTATCAAAGGCAAGGACGCCTCTATTTCCGGTGGGAGAGAGTGTGAGATCCCAATCTACCTGGATTATCCCTTGATGCAAGACCAGGTCAAGTGCTCCTGTACGTGAACCAAGAAAGGGGAATCCGTAGGGTTAAAGGTGGAAAACTTAGGTTAGCATCGTGAAGCTTTGTCCAAGTCCCACATCACAAAGATCCATGTCCTAACCCTAGGCTTATAATGTGCGACTTGACTTTAACCCCACATGAGGAAATCATGTGGACAGTGGGTCCGGATCGTTACATTTCTCAAAAAGGTATCTTCCAGTACAAATTGGATGGCAAAGGACTCTCTATCAATGTCTATGTTCCATTGGCAATGGGCTCATAAGCCGTTGTTTCACGTAAGTTCATGTTTGAAGAAATTACATCCCATGATTTATATGGTCCACTTTGGTAGTAGGATTACCCCTCACAGAGTTGACAGATGGATTACACGCATTGTAATCTACATCTTCTTTAAAAAAAAAAATAATAAAAATAAAAATAAAAATAAAAATAAAAATAAAAATAATAAAAAAAATAACTAGAGAGAAGTCATAATTACAGATATTCCATATCCTCAAACCGGAGATAAGTGATATTTTGAAAATTAAACTTGAGATGGAGATAGATAATGCCAATGTAGATAGAGTAATTTGAAAATGAAACTTCGAGGATAGAGATATCTTAGATAGGGAGATACGGGTTATATTATGAAAGGGGAGATAGATAGTGATATTTTGAAAATTAAACTTATTACCTTATCTCTTAGACTATGGAGATAGATATTGGCCCATGTAGATGGAGTGCAGTTGCTACAAATTGAGATAGATATTGACCACGTGTCATCCTTTTGGAATGCTGACATAGCACCCTGAAAAAACCTTGAAAAATGAAAAAAAAATTGAAAGCGCGGCCAGGAACCCTCCAAAGTAAGGCTAAGGGGGACTCTCACATCCATATCCAATGCCAACAACAACTTAAATGTGAGGGACCGTGAGCTCTCATAGGAGCATCTCCTATGTATTATTATATATATTAAAGCAAACGGGGAGGTGGGCTATAAGGGGTGCCACCTCAACAACCTAATAATTCTCCTTTCAAATAAATATAAATATGAAGAAATAACATAGAGTGATTTAAGGTGCCATGTCATCATATGCATGCCACAATTTTTCCTAAAAAAATCTCAATCTCTTTATCCATATCCTCTATCTCCTAAAGTCTCTCAATCAATATTTCGTAAAATCTCTATCCATATCCTTTATCTCCTAAAATCTCTCAATCAATATCTCCTAAAATCTCTCTATTTTGCTATAATTATTCTCTCTCTCAACACCATCTATCTTCCATCTTCTCAAGATTGTCATCTTTTTATTTTAATATTTGGGCCCACATTTCAAAAATTCACACTAATAAATTTTTCAAAACACCATCTATCTTCCATCTTCTCAAGATTGTCGTCTTTTTACCTTTCAACAATTCAAACTAATAAAAATTTCATTATTACTGGTAGTCCACCTCATGTTTTTTATGACATGGGCTATGTAATTTATGACATGTACTAATGAGTCAAAAAATATGACCCTAGGTTTGCCCTACCATAAATTACACTTCCGTGTGCCCACATGGACTCATAATTAAGAGATATATACATTGATCCAAGGTAGGCATTACTGGGATCAAATAACACTAGCCTATGGTTTTAAAGTCTCCTAATTAATGGCTTTTAAAGTTAAGATGTTTATACATTTTTTTAAAAATCTATAGCTAAAAAACGGTTTGATTAGTTCTAAAATAGTATTGGTGCTACTTCAAAGGGTAGAGAAGAAATTTGTGTCGAAGGATTGAAATGACCATTGGCCTATGTGAAAATAAAAAAAAATGGTGCATTTGTGCAACGAGAGGATTGCACATTTTTATGATTTTCTTTGTTAACAATACTATATTGTTTTGTGTGATGTATTTTCCTTGCATAGAAGAAAAAAATGAATCAGTTTTCCTTAATAGAGAGGACTTTAATTTTTTATGAAAATAAAAAATTCCGTTCTCATGAAGAAATAAAAATCTGCATAAACTAGAGTCCTCTTATTGCATAAACAAGTCCAAATGGGGTGGCTTTTTTTTATTGGGCTTTGAAATTATCAATGGCTAATAAAAACTTGAATGCATTTCTTATTACTAATATTATATATATTAACAAATAGTAATTATTGATG
The DNA here is from genome assembly GCA_028538565.1 of Umbellularia californica. Lineage (NCBI taxonomy): Eukaryota > Viridiplantae > Streptophyta > Magnoliopsida > Laurales > Lauraceae > Umbellularia > Umbellularia californica. Next base: position 23,906,696 of record JAPQWN010000007.1, read on the forward strand.
TTATTATTATTTTTATGTTCTTGTTGAATGGATTTTTTAGCTTTATTAATGTATTTTCCTATTGTTGATGTTGACTACTTGTTTGTGATTGAAGATGTGTTGACTGTTTTTATATAATTATGCATGAATATATTCTTATATGTTTATAATTAATTTTGATCTCTTGTAAATTCAAAATGTAATATCTTATTTTTTGCCCCGGGCTAAACATGGGGCATTTGTTGCTAGTATGTGTGTGTGTATATAGGGCATGTTGTATCGTAGAAACTGAATGGACGGTCTGGATGATGAATGATGAAAGACTGATTGACCATATCTCTCTGGATTGTTTATTGTACAAACATCTTACATTCAAACACTTTTCATTTGTTCATGCAGGTTTATCCAAAAGGATGGAGTGTAATATATGCATATCTGGACAATCCCGGAATGTGGAACTTGCGGTCTCAAATTCTGGAGAATTGGTATTTGGGCCAAGAGATCTATGTAAGGGTCCATGACCCCGATCCAAATCCTGCAAAAGAGAAGCCTCCCCCTCAGAACCTTCTCCACTGTGGTTTGTGACCCACCCCCCTACCTTTGTAAATTCATACTCACAAAAACTGCATCATTTATTTTGTTTCCATGACTTCAACATCATAAAAGCAGTAATGTGGATGTCACTGGGCCTAAATCCAAACCCATCCCTGATCAAGGTCCATTTACTTGGGCCACTACATGCATCTGGGTCCAACAGGCTGGAACCCTTAAGGGCTGGGTCTGATTGTCTGAACCTAGAGTCTAAATATTAGGTCCATTGTATTTTGCATTGTACATTATTGCAGACACACCAACAAGCTAGTAACAAATGTAATTCATAAACAGATTTTTTACAAATTTGGGCTTGGTCCTAAAGCCCAGATGTGGGTCTGGTTTACTAACACACTTCAAAAGGGTGGACTTGGGGCTGTCCATTTCCCACAGAGAGGTTGGATTCTATCACTGGGGTTAGTCTATGTTAACCCCGAAAACAGTGTTGGGGCCCCTCAATTGTAAATGGGTTCGAGCAAATCCAGACACTTTTTTTTTTTTTTTTTGGTAACCCAGCCAAGGGGGTTGGGACACAAGTGAGAGCCCCCGCACACACATGGAAAGACAAACATTAACAACATTAAACATTGATTTACCCAAAAAAAAAAAATTAAACGGCAAGTTCCCTTTTTTACAGGTAAAATTAGGGCTCCATCACCTGCTTCACCACCGTCACTATCAGCCCCACATCAATAAATATGGAAATTCGGCAAGTCTACCTTTATAACTTCAATACATGTTTGTTTGTATTTTGAGACTTAATTTTTGTTTAATAGCGTGTTAGTTTTTCTTTTTAGATCAATTTGCAAGGATGCTAGGAAATCATGTTTATTTTATAAGATGCTTAGATTATAATTATTAATGTAATCTTCTCAATTTCTGTAATCAGATAATACAACTGTGATGTAAAAGAGATTATTATAAAATCCAAACAATGTTCTTCAATATAGTACATATATCTTAAATTATTAATTTTTGTAATGGTTGATGTGCCTAACATGTTGATCTAACCATCCAATTATCGGATTTTAAGATGGAGACGATTTGTGAGTTTGTCCAGAACACTATATATTATCAGGGGTCAGATGTACGATTACAGTTCTGGAATTATTTATTATAGCCTGAGTTGTTGTGAATCTGGTTCCTCTTGAAGGCCAGCCCTGTGGGCCTAGTTTAGATGTAAATAATGGGTGGAGAGAAAACCACCTATTGTGAAAATTTAGATTGACAGCTTTTCTTCCACCTTTTCTCCTCGTCCAAACATAACTAGGGAGGTAAACGGATCGGTTCCGGACCCGGACCCAAAACCATCTCAGGGCCAGTTTATTAGTTCTGGACTCCGAACCGTTAAGGAGAAGGTAGAACCAGACCTAGAACTAGAACCATATATGGGGTGGGTCTGGGTCCGGGTCCGTGTCTAGGTAGAGAATGGTATGGAAAAAAATCAAATTTTAAGAAGAGATTCTTGAAAATTGAGGTAATGTGTTAGGTCCCAAGTCCACGGTTCCAAACCAATGTAGAACTGAACCTTGACCCGGACCCATTTACTTAGCAGGCCTAAATAAGGATCCAAACCCGGTTTTTAACGGGTTAAAACCTCCAGGTAATAAGATAATCTGGGACCCATTTACATCCCTAAACATAACTTATTGGCTGAGAATCACTAAACTATTATGGCCGGATTAAATTTGCATTACGCCCCCTCAAACCACAAAATGATGAAGAAAATTGCATTATGGCCTTCATCCACCCCCCTCAAACTAAAATTATCGTTTTTTCCCCTTCCTAAATTCAGCTTGCCCTCTCATGTCCATGCTCTATCAAAGAAAAGCCCTCGCCCCGCTCAAACTGCAAAATGATGAACAAAATTGCATTATGGCCTTCATCAGCCCACCTCAAATGAAAATCCTGGATCTGCCAGTGAGTCATCAAGGGAAACAACATGGAAACATATTTTTGATAAAAAGCATAGACATTTCAGTTCCATTTGTAATAGTTCTGAAGCGTTCTTGACTAGCAGTATCCCAAATTTGCAATTTGATACGCTTCCCATCGACCTGAATTGTCCTAATCTTGAAGCCGAACCTAATATACAACCATTATTCTGAGTAAGCACCATAAAAATAGTACTGAGTGGTCCAATTAAAGAGAGTTTTGGAAGCATACCCTATTGTGGTAATAAAATTGGAGGTTAAAGAATCATTAGAGAAACCGCAATGGTAGGCAACTCTTTCCAACCCCTGAAACTGAAAGGCCATTGAAGAGTAATACAAATGAGTTGCATAGAAAACAAGAACTAATAATGATAAGAGGAGGTAATTCAAATTAACCCATTGCTCCTTACTGATAATGATAAGAGGATGTCATCAAATTAACCCATTGCGCCTTAAGCCATGTCCCATATATGTAAGCATGTCCCATTGAAATTTAGTATTTTTTTTTATCTGACTCCGTTTTTTCCTTGTATATTAAATTGACCATTCACTTCACTTTACTAATTAAGTATTTTTATAGAACAAGCTCTAAATATATCAAAAAAGAATGCATAATGTTGCAGCCATAATTGGTGGTCCCCATTCGGTGTGGCCGTTCACATTAATTTTCATTTCTCCTTTATTTTATTTTATTTTGGGGTTGGGGTTGGGTTTGGGGTTGGGGTTGGGGGGGAAGCCACCTTACTTGATAGGGACAAGCCAAACCTGAGCCTCGGGGAACTGCAGGGTCTTAAAAGTGACAAGCTGTGATATTGTAATATAAGCTGTTGAGATATGCGATAAAAGGACACTTTTGTGGGGGAAAAAAAAAGTGGTTTACCCTCTGTGGATATTCAAATTTAATCATTTTGCAATTAATTACATATTTAAGATGTATTAAGCAGTTTACCCTTTGGATTATACATATAAAATGAAAGTATAATTCACACAAAGCAACAGTTCTATCAACCATAGCTATAAGAGAAGTCAAGCCTAGACTACAATATTTTTTTGCTCTTTAGTTGACCTGGTTTATAATTTTTAAAAGGCACTTAGTTGCGAAATTAGGTTGAATAATTTAAACTCAAGCTCAAATCCAAATTATTTTATATATATATATATATATTAAAGCAATAGGAAGGGACGCTGTAGAGGTCGCCACGTCAACACCCATGGAGTTCTCCTTTCATAAAAATGCTTCGAAAAATACATAGAGCTTTGGCTTTAATGTGGGCCGCTATACCTCTCCAGATCTCCTTCTCTCCAAATCAAGGCCACAACTATCTTTCACACCACATTCAGAGTCAAACAAAAACCTAAAATTCCAGAGTTCTTATGATCCTTCATATTTTCTTATCATATTTGAGTTTTTGAAATCATCTTATATAACTACAATCCACATAATATACTCACCTACAATCTCTCAACCATTCCTCCATTCACATGTCACCATTCATACTTGCCTTAGCTCATACGGTTTACTTACCTTTTATCAAATTCTAACTTTATTGAGTCAGTTCTTTGATTTTCTAGCAGCCATAATCCTTATACCTTTTTCAATTTGATGGGCACTGGATGTATGCCAATCATAGGATTTGAGTTTCGATTGGATTTTTTTTAATTACATCTTAAATTGCATGGGTCCCACTATGCTATACCACTTACATCTCCAAATATTAAAAATATATGTATTTTAAGGACCTTCATAGCTTGAGTTATATTCATATTTGAGAGTGCACTTAGTTTTAAACTTTTAATCATGGGAGCTATGAGAGTTACTGTTACGATACTGTGAGGGTGTTTGTTTGCAAAAGAGTAAAGTAAAGAAGGTTGAAATAAATCCAAACGGTTGGATTCTTTACTCCATGGTGTGTTTGTTCGCATTGGCCCAGAAAGTAAAGTAAATACGTTTGCCTAACTGGTAGTGACTCTAATTCTACATTTTCTTTCCCGCAATTACTTGGAAATACCATAATAAAGTGGGGTAGAGTGGCCCATTCCCCATTCTCTTTATCCAACCAAATACAAATTTAACTCCTTTTACTTTACACCAACCGTCCAAATACATAAAAAGTAGGGTAAATTAGCCAAAAGTCCTTCAGCACGGTCTTCTAAGGCATCAAGGACAACTACTTTTTCTCTAATGTCTATGGTCCAGACAGCTGGAGATATTTTGCCGAGAGGTCCCTATCATATATTTTCATGAATAATTTGCCCCTTTCAACCCTTATTCATATGCCAAGTTAGCTCTTATTCTCTGTTGTGCCAGAGAACTCATTCCTTCTTCTCTCTCATTTTCTATTTTCCGTTCATTTCCATGGTTGTAGAGTAACGTTGTAGAGCACCTTCCGTCGCCACCATGACTTCCGATTTTCTCTCTTTCATTTCTTCAAAGATAGAAACGGTTTTACTTTATCTTACTCTTTCATATGAAGTCTCTTCCAAATCTCTCTCTCCAATTGATTTGAAAGAGACCAGTTTGCTCTTTTTCTTGTATTCACTCTCTCCTTTCTCGATTGGATCATGATCATCAAGTGTTCTTGTTGTAGATTTTGATTTTTATTAGAATCTGATTTTTCGTATTGTGACTTTTGGTGTCGCCGAGCTCAAATAAATTTCTCAGAATCTTTTATAAACTAGACAGAAACTCAGATAAATTTGCCAAAACTCTGATAAATTTATCTGAGTTTCTGACAAAATTCAGACAAATTTATCTGAGTTTCGAACAACTTTTGGTAATCAGCTACCTCTAACCTCTCTCCAAACCCATCAGAAAGAGACACTGTAAGCTAGAGAGTGTCTCCAAATGGGCGGGTCTCTTTGAAAGCAGCTTGAAATATCATCAAGTCTAGAGTTTGCAAACTGGACTGGGCTAGTATGATCTAGAATGGTATCTCCCTGCACAAAATCAGCTGCTTTGGGTGGCGTTTGATGCATAAAAAAAATCCAACTAACGAATCCAACCTCAACTTCTTAGTTTTTTACAATTGCACCCAAGAACAATTACCCCAATATCAGCCAATTCCTTGCATCTCCAACCAAACACATCATTATTTTACAAGGTTGAGTTTTACTAGAAGCTTGATGACTTCCTCGAATTTCCCAAAGAAATGCCAATCTTATGCCTCTGTACATGTTATGATGGAATCCAAGCCCCAGGACAATTACTTGGAGATGATACATAGGGGTTTTCTTTTCAACTGGACTTCCCCCAGTTGCAGTAGGTGCTCGGAAAGTGGAGGTCAGTGCGGATACTTGGAGAACTAGTTCTTTCCCCTGTGTAGGAAATTTATCTAAGTTTTTTGAAACCTTATGTTAACTTCTAGTAAAAATCATTTGGCAAATTTATCTGAGTTTTATCTGAGTTTTGCCAAAACTCAGATAAATTTGTCTGAGGTATGCTTTTGCTGACATGTACATGGGCTTTTTTGTCTTTTTCACTGCCTCATTTTTATAAGAGGACTTCCGTCGGTACGATAACATATCGTAGACTTTAGGCTATAAAAGTAAATGATGAGGTACCTCCGCCCAAATGCCCCTAAAAAGTAATTCACCTACTGATTTATTTCAACCCACTCCTCTTTAACTCTTTCCTAATCTAACGTCCTACTCCTCTTCTAAATGTGAGAGCCCCACTCTTACTCTCATAGTACGATGAAAGTAACTCTCACAGGAGCATCTCATGTTAATCATATATCATTTAATAGCCCCACGCATATATCAACGAATTTATTTTGAAAGTCTTTTATATATCCAATCACACTAATACCCTCTATATCTTATTTCAGATGAGATCTGGAGCCTCATATATTTTTAACACTAATGCTTGATCCATACAACTCATGAGTTCTATGTTAGAATTGGTCTCGGATCTACCATTGTTCCCGCGAGGATCTAGCCTATTTGTATCCCTAGTCTATACGAAGCAATTTAAACATATCTGAAGTTGATTGATAACTAAAATGTGTTTTATATATATATATATATATATATATATATATATATATATCCATATATATCAAAGTATGTAACACATACAACAAGCACTCTTATACCTGACCTATTATTTATCAATTCGAAAATGTAAATCTGAACCCAACTCGAAAGTTAAAGGGTCAATTAGAGCCTTAACGGGTGAGGATTAGGTTGGGCTAGTTGAAGAGAACAAGAAGAGAGAGATAGAAAGTGATTTCTCTATTTCACTGGTTTTCAGATAGATTACATTTACATCAGCTTTCCTATTTATAGACACGGCTAGAACCTTCTCATAGAAGCCAGGCTGTCCAATGACAGCTGTCTACAGCTGAACTCTAAACATGACATAGCTGGGTGGTTATAACTCAGTGAGTCTGAGTTTCTGACTAGATGTGCTATTACCCCCCTTCAAACTAATGGGAGTGGCTGTGACTAGAAGTTTGGATCGAAGGTATTGAAAACGTTTAGGATGGAGACCTTTGGTAAACACATCTGCAATCTGATCATGAGTGGATACAAAATTAACTCGAATGTCCTTGCGAACTACTTTTTCACGAACAAAGTGGTAATCAACTTCAATATGTTTCGTTCGAGCACGGAAGACCGGATTAGAGTCTAGTGAGATGGCAGAAATATTATAACACCAGACAGTGGGACAGGTAGGAAGGAAGATATGTAGATCCTTTAGCAATGATCGAAGCCAAAAAAATTCGACAGTGGTGTGTGCTAATGATCGATATTCTGCCTCTGTGGATGACCGAGCAACAGTAGCTTGTTTCTTAGATGACCAAGAGATTGGTGAAGGACCAAGAAAAACGCAGAGCCCGGCTGTTGATCGGCTGTCATAGGGGTCACCAGCCCAGTCTGAATCAAAAAAGGCATTTAATTGAAGGCTCCCTTTCCTTATTTGAATGCCATAGGTGATTGTGCCTTTGATATATCGAAGTACCCGTTTCAAAGCAATGAAATGAGCCTCAGAAGGAGAATGCATATGCTGGCAAGCCTGATTAATAGCAAATGAGAGATCAGGTCGTGTCAAGGTCAAGTACTGGAGAGCCCCTACAATACTCCTGTAGAGTGTTGGATTAGACATGAGTCTGGAGGTGTCAATAGATGTGGAACTTCTGTAGTTACAAGGAGAAGTGTAAGGTTTACAGTCAAGCATGGAATTCTTCTGTAATAGATCTTTAGCATACTTGGACTGAGACAAAAACAATCCATATGGTGTTCGAGTGACCTCAATTCCCAGAAAGTGATGACGAGGTCCAAGATTCTTCATTTCAAACACCATCTGAAGTATAAGTGTAGAGATATACTTGGAGTTATTAGCAGTTATGATCAGATCATCAACATAGAATAGAACTACAATGAGAGAGCTGTTGCAACAGCTTATAAAGAGTGACTGGTCAGCATAAGATGAAGAAAAACCCAATCCAAAAGGGTAGGTAGAAAACCTGTCAAACCAGGCCCTAGGCGCCTGTTTAAGACCATACAAGGATTTGCATAATTTGCATAAATGGTGAGGATAAGAAGGATCAGTGAAGCCTTGGGGTTGAGTCATGTAAATGTCTTCCTGAAAGATCCCATGAAGAAAGGCATTGGTAACATCTAATTAATGCAAGGACCAGTTAAAATGAACTGCTAAGGCTAATACCACTCGAATTGTAGCTTGTTTAACAACTGGGCTAAAAGTCTCTGTGTAATCTATTCCTTGTTCTTGATTAAAGCCTTTGGCAACGAGCCTTGCCTTGTGACGAGCCACTGAACCATCTTGGTGATGTTTAATTTTGAAGACCCACTTGCAACCAACTACATGTTTGTCGGGAGAAGGAGGAACTAATGACCATGTTCCTTGACGTTGAAGAGCAGAAAATTCTTCAACCATTGCTTGTCGCCATATAGCAAATTTTGCAGCCTCAGTGTAGCAATTGGGTTCAACGCTATCAAAATAAGAATTTGTTGGAAGTTGAGCAGAGTGTTTCGAAGCAGAAAGGACTTTTTTTTGCTAATCCCAGACTTTGCCCTGGTGACCATGGGATGGGTATTAGAGGAAGATGGTAAGGAAGGAGCTGATTTGAAAGGTAAATTAGTTGTAGGCAAAGGTTATGTTGTGGCAACAGTTGAAGCATGGGTAGGAGGACATGGAGGTGCATTGGACTTTTCAATAGGTAAAATAGCTTCAGTTGTAGCATGTGGTGGAGGACATGGGAATGAGATGAACTAGTCAATGGGTAAAGAAGTAGCAGTAGTAGGGGACCGAGGTGTAGACATAGTGGAAGGTATATGTGTAGTAGGCAATAAGTGTTGGGCACTGATTGGGGTTGTAAGAGAGGTAGGCGGGGAATGGGTTGAAGGAATAAGGCCTAAAATAGATGTTGTATTAGGATTAGAATTGAGAGTTGGAATGGGACCAAGAATGGATGAAGAGTGGAAAACTGAGGAAAGCCATAGAGAAGGTGTAAAGGAGGAGTGGGACGACTTTGGTGTGTAGAATGAAGAAGAAGACTACATAGGCTGCTGAAATGGGAAAAATTCTTCATTGAAGATAACATGTCTGTTGACACCAAAAATGTCACTTTGCCTCTTCAAATCAAGAAAGCTGCATGAAGTCGCAACCTGCCATAAATAGGCAATGCAATTTCTCCAAAAATTCAAATCTTGTCAGAATCAAACAAAAACTGCAAGATCCTTCAAGATAGCCAAGAGAAGAGTACACATGAAGTTTCGGGCCATTTCGACAACATTTGGCCTAACTTCACTTCTCCGACAGCTAAACGGGAGCTCCCGACGGCGACATCATCGGAGACGTCAAAACTTCGATCAAAGCCTACAGATGACTCCAGCATGTCTCAAAAGGGCTCTATGCCAAATTTCAAATCAAACCGACAACGTTTGACCCTCCATCAATGCTCGAGCAGCAAAATCAAGCCTCCCGGCGGCGGGAACCACCGAAGCCTTCGCTCATCAAACCAAGTGCGTGAGTGGCTTCAACATGCTTCCAAAAGGCTGCACGTCGAATTTCAGGTCATTCCGACAACGTTTGACCAGGTTTCGATGCTCCGAGAGAAAATCAAGCCTACCGACGGCGGAGCAACCCGGGACCATGACATCCAAAACGGAGCCCATGGAACGTCTCAAAATGACTCCAATAGGCTCCCCGTCAAATTTCAGGTCAATCGGACATCGTTTGACCACATATCAAAGCTCGGCATTTTCCCCGCAGCAAAATCAAGTGAAGCATTGACGGGACCCCAAACGGCTTCAAAACTCAAACAAAAGCCTATGGTTGGTCTTATTTATTGCTCAGGAGGCTCCACCTCAAATTTCGGGTCATTCCGACATCGTTTGACCAAGTTTCAGCTTCTGGCGGAAAATCAGCAGCTTTACGCGACAAAGTCTTCGGCTTTCCCGGAAAATTGGAAACTTTGCACTCTAAAAATGCAAGGATTCTCATCAGGTTTTCTACAGGGAAATCAAGCCAATAAATGAGAAGAAATGTCAAGAAAAATACAGAAGAAAACGGCGACGAAAAAGACCTCAAAACGACCGTAAAACGGGCTCCGAAGGGGAAAAATCCCCCAGGGTCGCAGACCCCTGCGACCATGGCCCATGGTCGCAGGCCCCTGCGACCATGGCCCATGGTCGCCGGTCCATGGTCGCCGGCGACCATGGAGGTCCGGGTCACCGGATTTTCCGCCGGTGACCCGTTTTTTCCGTCTTTTTTCGCGTTTCGCGCACTTTGGCCCCTGTGGTTTCCTGAAAATGTGATTTTTAGTGCTTTAAATTGACTCATATCCGACGACATCTCGGATCCGCCGTCAAAAGCATAAAATCATCATTGATCGCTCCAAGATCGTCAACCGGCTGACCAAGAAAGTGCACTTTCTGTCCGACCGATCGAGAAATCGAAAAGACAGATGTCACCGGCCCGCTCTTAGCTATCAATGTCTGAAGTTACATGTTCATCCGATGTCGATCAGCATGTAGATCCATCGATGATCATCGCCAGAAGAATTCCAGAAGACACGGCACGGCCCGCGACTCTTCGACTGCTCGGCGACCAATTAATGTGGTTAATTGACTAACTTTATTATGGTCATTAATTCATTTCTTTGGACGGCCCAATCAGAAGCAAGCATTTGGGAGTTACAAGTCAATTGATTCATGGCATTTAAACCATGAAACTCCTCCCATTATGGTAATTAAGGTGATTAAAAGCCCTTAATCTCCATCGGCCAATCAGATTCAAGGAAAAAGGAGTTACAAAATCAAGAAATAAATCTTGTAACTCCTCCCATTAAAGCCATTAAGGCTCATAAACCCTCCTAAATGGCTACCAAAAGCCTATAAATAGGAGAGCATTCCATTGAAATCGGAATCGGAAAAAAGAGGAGAAAATCAGAAGATCAGAAAAAAAGGGATCAGAAAGAGATCTGAGAGAAAGAAAAAGAGAGAAAAACTCTGCTGAAGTTCCGCACCGGCCACCACTACAAGGTGACAAAAGTCCCTTGGGGGGCACCCCCCCCCCCCCCCAAGGTCCTTGCCTTCTCCTGCTGCCTCCAATGGCTTAGACGTGGCTTTTCAGCCCGTCTACTTAGCTTTTTATTGGACATAGGACCTTCTCTTGGTCTTTGTCCTCTAAAAACCTGAGGTCATAGCCAAGCCAAGCGAGTCAAGAGCATCTTCTGTTCTCATCTGCATGGATGATGGCGAAGCCCATACATGGCTTGCGACCGTCAATCTGAACGAGTCCCCCACAATCTCCTGAAAAGTTAGATCTTCCTTTTCTTGCTTTTCATTGTAATTTGTATTTTTCTAAAGAGACAAAAATCACAAATCTTGTCTTTCATTATTGATAAGAATTGTAAATCGGCTATAAACGCCAAAATCGGCTATAAATGCCAAACAAAATCGCCTTTCACGGCAAACCAAGAAAATGTCTCTTTTCTTAAATATTTGTGCAATGGAAAACTTGAAAGAAGTTGATTTCCTTTTTACTTGCGAAGGTTGATCTCCGGATTACCACTTGCAATTCCAAGTAAAATAGAAAATCTGGCACACCCACACAAAGAAATGTTGATGCACGCTTCAGGCCCGCCAGGGCGCGAAAGGGCCGGACCCGACGGACTCCCACGTTCCGCCGACCCCGGTAGCCGCCCCACGGTGCCTCGGAGCGCGTTCCATCAAGCTGGCACGCCCGGTGGGACTCGTTCATTTGAGAACACGGTGCTTGGAAATGAAATATTTGCATTTCATACTTTTTGCTCTATGCTTATACTTCTTTTCCGGATTCCTTGGCTACTTTCTAGCTGGTAGCCTATGTTGGATTTTGCATCCTAAAAAAATATGAGATGGGATTTTTTGGAAATTTCTATTTCTTTGAGTTTGTTTCCATTCTTTCTCTTTTCAAAAAAAAAATCAGTTTTCTTAGTTTGAATTCAAAATTGAGAAACTTTGATCCTATCCTATCGTTCTTTGGTGCTTGCAGAAATGTTGAGCCCGTTCGACTAAGGTTTTGGACCATCGTTTCTCTTCGATGAGTTCATTAGAGATTTCAAAAAAAAAAATATTAAAAAAAAAATAAAAATAAAAAAAAATTAGTTTTCTTAGTTTGGATTCAAAATTGAGAAACTTTGATCCTATCCTATCGTTCTTTGGTGCTTGCAGAAATGTTGAGCCCGTTCGACTAAGGTTTTGGACCATCGTTTCTCTTCGATGAGTTCATTAGAGATTTCAAAAAAAAAATATTAAAAAAAAAATAAAAATAAAAAAAATTAGTTTTCTTAGTTTGGATTCAAAATTGAGAAACTTTGTTCCTATCCTATCGTTCTTTGGTGCTTGCAGAAATGTTGAGCCCGTTCGACTAAGGTTTTGGGCCATCGTTTCTCTTCGATGAGTCTATTTGGGATTTTTATAAAAAAAAGGGACATAGACCACTAAGGTTAAACCAATTGCGTTCTTTGATCACGATTGATTCAAGAAAAGCCTTGTCCAGAGTGTGGAGACAGCTTGACTGTTTTAGGCAAGGGTCCTCCAAACGGGTTCATTAAGTAATCCTACCCTTACCTGGGGGCAATTCTATCAATTGAGGTTTCATAAGACCGGGTTAGGAGGCCTATGTGTACTCTCTCGTCTTTAAATCTTAAAAAATTAAAAAAAAAATAAAAATAAAAAAAAAGATTTTCAAAAAAAAAAATCTTAAAAAAAAAAAAAAACAAAAATTTTCAAAAAAAAATAAATAAATAAATAAATAAATAAATAAAAAATATTTAAAAAAAACTAAAAAATAAAATAAAAATAAAATAAAAAAAAATCATTTCAAAAAAAAAATCTCCAAAAACTCGTCACTTTTTGGATTCAGATTCGAGAAATTGTGGTCTCTTCCCTTCTGAGTACTGGCGCTCGCGGAAATCGTTGAGCCCGTATTTGAATCGGAATGCCACCTGCTCTCTTTGACGAATCCATTTCTGACATTTCAAAACAAAGAATCCCATCTCATGGATGCGATCTCCAACATTTGTGCATAGCAGTACTGGTACGCCCTTTCAGGGTCTACTGTATCTGTGACCGGCACATTTGTAACTCCTACCTCTTATTCTTCTTATCTCGAGCAAGCCCTGCTTCTCGATAAGTCGAATTTAGGTTTACAATTGCTTCTAGCAGTCACTGGAACGCTCATTCTGGGCTCACCATACTTGCTGTCAGAACAATTGTACCATCTATGGCTTTTTGCCTTCTTCATGTCGCTTGGGTCATATCCCTTGAGCGATTTGAAAAGACAACCATAGAAATTCCCATTTATGATCATTATATTCTTGTGATTACTAATGGATGTGGTCTTGTTTCAGAACTTTTTCGAAACTAACAATGGCAGCCTTAACCATTATCTTCGATGAGAACAAGCACCAACTCATGCTTCAACAGAAGCAAAGCGCGCGCACTCATAAGCGCCCTGTCAGCTGCCGAAGCGTTAACTCCCTCGGCAACTCTCTGAACTCCGGGTCGACCTCGACTCCCCGGACTATCTTCTTTGGGACGCTGGGACCATTCCCACTTCCCGAAGAACAAACTGCGCCTGCCAAAAAGCAGAAGATCGCCTCTCAACGTGTCACTCTCGTGACACCAAAGGCGAAAGCCAAAAAGCCCGAAGCCCGCGGCACCCCCGCGAAGCCTCGACCCACAAACAACCAGGTCTATCCCAAGACTTGGTCTCCAAGACCTTCCCCAAAACAAAGGAGGTCTCAAACCTCCACCAAGCCAGCATACCTGGCCCCACTCAAAGAAAACCAGTTCTACCCTCTTGCCTACATGAAAGAGGAGAGACCCATCTCCAACCTGACTCCCAAGTCAACCCAGCATGAGCCGGCTTGTTCCTACAGGCCCAAAATCAGATCATGCATCACCAGGCCTCTCCAAGCACCTGCTAAGGCCTACACTCCTTCAGTTCGACCCTTCATCTCTGCAGGGGCCGAACTCGAAAGGTTCAAAGCTTCGCTGCAACAGGCAAAGGACCGGGTCCGCATCCTGTCCTTGCCCAACCACAAAGAAGACAAGCTCGGCTGCTGCGCCCGAGGGAGCACATCCTTCATCGTCAGAGCCCAGCCAGAGCTGACCAAAGCTCAAATCGCTCGTCGAGCACGCCGCCGTGCGTCATATCGACAAAAGAGACTAGAGAAGCAAAGGACCCAGCCTCCTACACTTCAAGTCTCCCGCAAATGGGTCGAAAAAGAAAGACCCGACCAAGTTGCTGCCGTCCATATGGTTGGAAAAACCAGAAGACGCCAAAGGTCAGCATCAAAAATCCATGTCCGACGTCCGGTGACCCGTAGCATCACCAGGACACAAAGACATCCCGAAGAATCTCCTGCCCCTTCCAGCCAAAGACGGGAGAGTAATCCTTCATCAAGCTCTTCATCAAAAAGAATGAGCCCCAGCTCGGTCACCAGGACGATTTCTTCGTTCGAATCCCGAGGGATGAACGTCTTGGCTACAAGTTCTGAGCCGCCACCTCAGAATCCACCTCGAGATGATGCGCTCACACGCATCCAGCAGTTGGAACAAGGCCAGCAGAGGATTGAAACTCTGATGGAAAACCTTCTCCTCGTTGTCCAAAATCAGGTGAACAATGAGCCTCCTCCGAATCATGGCAATAACGAGGAAAATGGAGAAGAAAATGAGTCACGCGCCCTTACCAAAAAGGACGTAGACAGTATCCTCGCCAAAGCTAAAGAAGAGGATATACTCAAAGAGCATGGGATCAAGCCACCATATCCTTTATGGATGGACTCGGTCCCGTTCCCCACAAAATTCAAGCATCCTACTCTCCAAACATATACGGGGAAAGGATCAGCCAGACAGCACGTCATCCACTTCAAGATCTTGACGGGAGCTATCGCGGATCAAGATGCACTCAAGATCCGCCTCTTTGCAAGTACCCTAAAAGGTACGGCCTTCGATTGGTACTCCACTCTGCCGGAGAACTCCATTCAGAACTGGGCTATGCTGGAGACACGCTTCCTGACCCACTTCCAAGGTGAGGATCATCCTGTTACTATGGCTCAGCTCTGCAGCCTAAAACAGGGAGAGAATGAGTCAACTTATTACTTCATTCACAAGTGGAAAGCAATGGCGTACAAATGCTCAGATGTACTGCCACAAGCGTCGCTAGTCGACATCTGCCGAAACAACATGAGAGCTAAAATCCGCTCCATGATCATCGGCAATAAATCAAAGAACCTGGGGGAACTCCTGGAAGCTTCCATGGAAGCTGAAACGGTGATCAAAGACCTCAACAGTCAGAAATCATCAAAGAAAGAGCCGACTGCTGTTGCAACCTCTAAACCAAAGAAGAAGGAGGTTCTCAATGTGCAGACTAAGTCAGCTCCTCAGCAGCCAAAGAAAGCTGAAAATAGAGCTGCAGGTAAGAGACCTGAACTCTCTGATGCCTTCAAAGAGCGAGTAGAAAAGAAATATCCGTTCGATGAAGACGTCGAAGAAATCTTTGAGGCTCTCCTAGCAAATGGCAAACTCATTCTGCCAGAGCCCAAAAGACCTGGAGACGTTGGCAAAACCAATGATCCTCGGTACTGTCCATACCACCAGATGGTCTCGCATCCTCTCAATCAATGCTTTGTTGTGAGAGAGAAGATAAACGAGATGTGGAAAAACGGAGTCATCACCTTTGACAAAAACTATGGGACTGCCTCCGTCAACATGGTGTCATGTGGACAAACACCAAAATCACCGAAGAAGAAGATCACTACTTCCTTCAAGGTGATAAAAAGAATTCAAACGTCCGAAGTGTTGGTTCCTTGCCCGACACCAGACGGACAACCCATATGGGTACATCCCGATCTCCTGGAAGATGAAAATTGGGAGATCGTCAAAACAAAGCCGACCGCTCAGCAGCGAAGGCAAGCCAAGAAACATCTCCTCAAGCTCAAACGGCAAGAGAAGACCCAGCCAAAACAAGAAGTCCATGAAAAGGCAGAGGCCTCCTCTACCACTTCACTCGGGGCAACAGAAACGTCCCTTCCAGAGACTTCAAAGGCGGTAAGAAACTTCACTCTCAGTGATTTCATGCCACCTCAATTCAAAAAAGAAGCCATGCAGGGGGCATCATACTCTTGCAACTCGGTAGTTGGATTCTCCATTGATGGATACGAGTCCAGCGACACCGACGATGGATTCGAGCCCAACTACACCGATGAGTGGGAGGAATCTCTTGAAACAGGAGAATATCTCTCCGATGAAGAATGGGTTCCTGAAACTCACCTTATGCCAGTAATCTGGTATAACCCCTTGCAACCACAAGGATCCTGGTCTGATGATGAAGAAGACCAAGAGGCTGCACAAGAAGATGCTGTTAACCCAGCACCTGTCATTGCTCCAGTGGAAATCAACTATGTTGAGCCACACGGAGAAGACGAAGAAGAAGATCTGGCTCCCATGCCTGATCTTGAAGAATATGCAAGGATCTTGCAGCGTCTCGCTCTAGAACAAGAGCAAGACCGCGTCAACGAGATTCCTCACAATCCAGAGCCGGAAGTCCCTGAAGCCCATCAGGTACCTCCTCCCTCAACTCCTGAAAATGGAGAACGTTGCTGGATAGATGATCCTCTTACATCCGAGGATGAGTCTGACTCCGAGCAGGCAACATCTCCTATCAGAGCTTCCTGTAATGTAATATATCAGGACTATAGCTCTTCTGAAGCGTCGTCTGATGAGATTACCTATACTCCGACGACGCCTAGCAATGTATCCTCTGGAGCTACCTCGTCTCACGTGACTTTCACAGAGATGACACCCTCTCAGGTTTCTTCTCCTGAGACTGTGACTTCAGGATACACATTCTTCCCGACTCATCATCATGAAGAAAACCCAACTTGGGGTGATGGATGGGTCAACGAAGAAGAAAAGCTGCTGGATGCCGTTCAGGACTTGCTCCCGGAAAATGCTCCGTGCAACACAATCACTGAGGATGGCAATTCTGCTGCAGATACATCCCCAGTAGATGAAAAACGACAGCCTCTTGATCCTGAGGACAATCTTCCAAGCGAAGACCCTTCTCAAGAAGCTCTCGAAGTTGGTAGAGGCACCCGTTCGGGCTGGGACTACCACAAAAATTACAACCAATCTTCCTTTACTTATGTAAATCCTTCGGGAAAAGATGTTGTAAGCGCCCCCAGTGGCAACAATGATGAACATGCAGGCCCTAAGGAGGCTTTCAAGTATGATTTGGTTGAGCACTTCAAACACATACCTGCACGTCTTCACATCCTGGATTTATTACGAATGTCTCCACGCACTCGTGATAATCTCATCTCAGAATTACAAAAACTGAATGAGGATGTCGACAAACATGCCCCGCAAGTCCTCCAAATTGAAATGGACTACCGGGTCAAAAACTCTGAAACTTCCTTAAAAGAAGAAAAAAAGAAAACTGAGGGATCATGCATCCAATGCCTCTCGGTTCAAAAGGCAGCCAGTGCAACCATCGCCTTCACTAAGGAAGACCTCCTACTTGGCGAAGCAAGGCACAACCGACCCCTGTACTTCATAGG
The DNA here is from genome assembly GCA_028538565.1 of Umbellularia californica. Classification (NCBI taxonomy): domain Eukaryota; kingdom Viridiplantae; phylum Streptophyta; class Magnoliopsida; order Laurales; family Lauraceae; genus Umbellularia; species Umbellularia californica. The sequence continues at coordinate 23,924,277 of JAPQWN010000007.1, forward strand.
GTACATCAAAGAAATGCCGATACATAGAGTTCAGATCGACCCAGGTTCTGCACTCAACCTTATCTCCACTTCGGCTCTTGAAGAGTTGGGCATTCCACCCAACAAGCTAAGCCACACATCTGTATCTATCTTTGGATACGATGGGAGCACTCAAAGGCCTATCGGCAAAATCAGGTTCAAATTGCAAATCGGTGATCTTATCTCTGAGGTCACTGTGTATGCAATAAAAACCCCCTCATGCTACAACATCCTTCTCGGACGTCCTTGGATACACGAGAATGGTGTTGTTCCTTCAACTCTACATCAATGCATCAAGTTCGTCGGCGACGACGGCATGGTACATCGAGTCTTTGCGGACAGAAAACCCTTCAAAGGTAAAGAAGTCCACTTCGCAGACTCCCAAATGTATGAAGGCGAAAAAGAAGAAGAAGAGGAAATAGCACCCCCTGCTGAAAATCTCCAGAAAGATAAAGGCAAGGCTCCTCAAAAATCACCGGAAGAAAACAAACCCTCCGGCAAATTAGAAGAGAGTAGTCAATCTCCCTTCGTTATCTCCCTCAAGAATTCAAAACCTTTGGTCATCACGACTAAAGTGAAGAAGGCGAAACAAAAGCCTGGGGGCAAATTTGTTGTCTCTCTCGTGTCTATCATGCAAGACACAGACTCGGACTCAGAGCCAGAAGACGATGCATCGTCAAGCCAAGCTGACACTCAGCAAGTTCAGCCTGCTCTCACTCCGATGGAGACACCTGCTGATGTAGAAGATCCTACGTCTGCTACCTTTGTTGTTCCGGCAACATCACCAAAGCAAAGGCCGATCTTCTTCCATAGATCGGACGCTTCTTCATCAAATTCCATGCTGGAACCTTTCCAAAATGAAGGTATGCCTCAGCTATCTCTATATAGTCCTGTGGCACAAGCAATTATGAAGAAAATGGGCTATGACGCTCAAAACCCAGTCGGTTTGGGAGAAAGACGTGGTATTCTCACGCCATTGGAGCCCGCCTTGACCAAAAGCCAGCTGGAAGATTGGAGACTCTACGGTCATGTAGAAAAGTCTTCATATGGGTTAGGGTATGATCCCGACACTCCTCTGAGACAGTTGACACAAAGGCTTAAAAGTCATTTTACCGACCAAGCCTCAACATCTAAAGTCCACGAAGACATCGATCTCCCTGGAAATCTCTTTAAAGAGTTACCTGACAAAGATCCAGGAAGCTCATCCAATTGGTATGATTTCTCTGATGATAAAGAGGAATCGTCCGATAATACAGACTTGTGGCATCCTGACCCAGAAGAACCCTCGTCTCCAAAAGAAATACCAGACTCAACAGGCGATTGGGACTATCTCATAGCAAGCCTTGAGGAGATCACCAATCAAGAAAATCCATGGAAAGGAACAGAGCCTTGGTCTGGTAATGCAGTTGAAACTCCAGAAGGTTTCGTTGAGTTGGAAGCCTTCGAAAATATTGTGGAGGAACCACCTTCGAACCTTCCGACAGAAGATCCTGTTGAAAAGATAGACTTGGGAACACCTGATAACCCACGTCCTGTTTTCATAAGCAAGAATATAAAGGATGATGAGTTACCCGAGTATATCGCTTTTCTTCGTGAGTTCGTTGATTGCTTTGCATGGTCCTATGCTGAAATGCCTGGTTTAGACCCCAAAGTAGCAGTCCACAAACTCAATCTTCAAGAAGACATCAAGCCTGTCAAACAAGGCCAAAGAAGATTCCGTCCAGATGTGATGGATAAAATTGAACAAGAAGTTCAAAAACTCAAAAGTGTCGGCTTCATCCGTGAGGAACAACATCCAGAATGGTTGGCCAACATTGTCCCCGTGACAAAGAAAAATGGGCAGATCAGGTTCTGTATTGACTATAGAGACCTAAATGGCGCTTGCCCTAAAGATGAATTCCCGCTCCCCATACCGGAGGTGATGATTGACAATACCTGCGGATTCGAGCGAATGACATTCATGGATGGCTTCTCTGGTTACAATCAGATAAAGATGCATCCCGAGGATGAAAAACACACTTCATTTCGGACTCCATTTGGCGTGTATTGCTACACTGTCATGCCGTTTGGTCTGAAAAATGCTGGTGCCACATATCAGAGGGCTATGATGAAAATATTCCAAGATATGCAGCACAAGACGGTCGAATGTTACGTTGATGACCTCGCCGTCAAAAGCAGAAGAAAAGAAGACCATCTCAAAGATCTTCGGGAAGTCTTCCTCCGACTCCGCAAACACAAACTGCGGATGAATCCTCTAAAATGCTTCTTCGGCGTCTCGTCGGGTAAGTTTCTCGGATTCCTTGTTCGGAAAGCTGGAATAGAACTTGACCCCATAAAAGTCAAGGCTATTCTAGAAATGCCCTCTCCAAGAACCTTGATTGAACTAAAAGAGGGCTCCAAGGGAGATTGGCCTACATTAGACGGTTCATCTCCAATCTTTGGGGGAAATGCCGTCCATTCTCTCGATTGATGAAAAAAGGTGTAGACTTTGTCTGGGATGCCGACTGCGAAGCCGCATTTCAAGATATCAAGTCATACCTGACCAAACCTCCAGTGTTAGCTGCCCCTGCCACTGGAAAACCATTCATCTTGTACACAAGAGCTCTTGATCATTCTGTAGGCGCTCTGCTTGCACAAGAGAATGGTGAGGGAAAAGAAGCTGCTCTATACTACCTCAGCCGCATGCTAGTAGGTGCAGAGTATCGCTACTCTCCAGTCGAAAAAGAATGCCTTGCAGTGATGTTCGCCGTACAAAAGCTACGTCACTACTTGCTTTCCAACACAGTCTACCTGGTCTCGAGGATCAACCTCTTGAAGGTCCTTGTCACGAAGGCCGGTTCTCTCAATGCCCGACTGGCAAAATGGTCCATCCTCTTGTCACAATTTGATATTAGGTATGTGCCACAAAAAGCAATCAAAGGCCAAGCTCTAGCAGATTTCCTCGCAGAGCATCCATTGCCTAAAGATTCACCACTCAGGGATGATCTCCCAGATGAACCTGTCTACAACGTGGAGACTTCCTCACCAAATGCCTCCTGGGACATGTACTTTGACGGTGCAACCAGGACAAATGAAAACAGAAAGCTGATCTCGGGAGTTGGCATCCTCTTTGTTAGCCCCGACAAATGCATGATTCCACACGCTTTCTCGCTACTGGAACCATGCACAAACAATGCAGCTGAATACCAAGCTCTGATCCTAGGATTGGAACTCGCCATCGAATCCGGTATCACTATGCTGGAAGTCTTTGGAGACTCTCAACTGATCGTCAACCAGATGAATCAGAAATATGAAGTCAAGAAACCCGATCTGCTGCCTTATTACAACAAGGCACAATCGCTTCTGCAAAAGTTTGACATCTGCAACATCACCCACATTCGTAGAGGTGAAAACATCCGTGCAGATGCCCTGGCCGGACTTGCCGCGTCAATGGCGATCCAGGAAGGGGAAAACATGCAAATTACAGTGTGTGAGAGAAGGATCCTCCCTCCTCTTAACACACACCAAGCAGTTACTGAATGCCACCGAGTGGTTGGAAGTCGGATCTCTATCCTTCAAACTTCAATCGGCGATTGGAGGGATCCGTTCATTGATTACACTATGTTCGGAATCCTACCTGAAGATCCAAAAGAACGGGTAAGCATACAAAGGCGAGCCCCAAACTTTCATTTAGATATTCCTTCAAAAATCCTCTACAGGAAATCCTTCAACGGAGTACTTCTGCGCTGCTTGTCACAACAAGAGGCCGAAGAAACACTTAAAGAAGTTCATGCTGGTCTTTGTGGAGCCCATCAGGCAGGTCCTAAGCTCTATGATCAGATAAAAAGGTTAGGTTACTATTGGCCTACCGTGGTTGCTGATGCAATGCAATTTGCCAAACGTTGCCAGCTATGCCAAGTTCACGGAGATTACATTCACATGCCTCCGGAATGGCTACATCCTACAGCAATCTCATGGCCTTTCGAAGCATGGGGCATGGACATCATAGGTCCTATCTCTCCCCCTTCAAGCAAAGGTCATCGCTTCATCTTCGCCGCAACGGATTATTTCTCCAAGTGGTCAGAAGCATTTGCGTTCAACGAAATGAAGACCTCATCAGTTCTTCAGTTCCTGCGCACCAACATCATTTGTCGTTTCGGCATACCCAAGAGATTCGTCCATGATAACGGACCACAATTCCGGGATCATCGATTCTACAGGTTTTGCGACAAATACAAAATCCAAAGCTGTCCTTCGACTCCATACAATCCGGCAGCAAACGGATTAGCAGAAGCCTTCAACAAGACACTCTGCAAAATCCTCAAGAAAATGGTCTCTAGTCACAAAAGAGACTGGAGCGATAAACTGTCTGAAGCTTTGTGGGCCTATCGAACCACCGTTCGAGGACCAACCCATAGCACACCATTCTCCTTGGTCTATGGATGCGAAGCTGTCGTGCCCCTAGAGGTACAAATTCCTTCTCTGAGGGTATCTCTACAAAATGACATGACTCAAGAAAGCAATGTCAAATTGTGACTCCATGAGCTGGACAATCTCGACGAGAGACGGCTCGAAGCTCGACAAAGCATTGAACTTTACCAAGCACGCATGGCAGGATCTTTTGACAAAAAGGTCAGGCAACGCGCCTACAAAAAGGGTGACTTGGTTCTTGCGGTAAAAAGACCAATGGTCTTCGCACACAAATCCAAAGGCAAATTTGAACCAAAATGGGAGGGACCCTACGTCATCGACAAGGTCTTCTCCAACGGCGCATATGCCCTCCTAAACATGGAAGGCGACAGATGTATGCTGCCTATCAACGGCAAGTTCTTGAAGCGGTACTACCCTTGAAGACTTACCCAACTGGGTAAGAGCAATGCCTGTATGGCCAAAACCTGTTCTCAGGTACTCGCTCGTCAAACCCACTCTCTTTAGAATTTTCATATCAAATGTCAAAATTTCTAGAGATTCAAAAACAATGCTTACTTTCATTGTTTCATTGTTCAAAAACAAAAAAAAAATCCAAGTTTAGGAGCCTCTCCCTGACTTGACCAAAACTTTCGATCCTTGAACCAAAATTCATGGTTTGAAACAAAAATCCGGATTCAGGGATTTCTACCCTAGTCCACCTTACCTTTTACCGCCAAATGGTTCTAGGTCAAAATTTACGACCCTCGTGTCTTTAAACAAAAAAAAATGGTTTTTCAAAAATCGTGGGGAAACGACATCAAAGTCAGTACCCGCAAAACAAAAAATTTTGAAAAAAAGCAAGGATGCGACATTCCATCGATACTTGCACCCAAAATCGCAGGGAAGCGACATTTCGTCGATACTTGTAAAATCCAAAAACCGTGGAGAAGCAACAAACCAGTTGATATCCACAACCCAAATTTCAAAGGTTCGAGAAAACCTAAAATCGTGGAGAACCAACAAACCAGTTGATATCCACAACCCAAATTTCAAAGGTTCGAGAAAACCTAAAATCGTGGAGAAGCAACAAACCAGTTGATATCCACAACCCAATTTCAAAAATCGTGGAGATGCAACATACCAGTTGCTATCCACAACCCAAAATTACAAATGGTTCGAGAAAACCTCAAATTTCAAAAATCGCGGAGAAACGACATCAAGTCAGTACCCGCAAAACCAAAAGTCTTGGGAAAAGCAGGGAAGCGACGCTTAGTCGATATTTGCACCCCAATTCGCGAGGAAGCGACATTCCATCGATACTTGCAAAACCTAACCCGCGAGGAAGTGATATTCCATCAATACTCGCAAAACCGAATGAGCAAGGAAGCGACATTCCATCGATACTTGCAAGACCATTCAGCGGGGAGGCGACATTTAGTCGATACCTGCATTTTGAAAACGGAAACTTGGCTATAAATGCCAAAATCCGGCTATAAATGCCAAAACAAAAATTTCCGGCTATAAACGCCAAAACCGGCTTTCATGCCAATAAAACAAAACTTGGTTTTCAAAAAACTCGGCTACAAATGCCACACACAAAAAAAAAAAAAAAAAAAAAAAAAACTGACTCTCATGTCAAAACCGGCTATAAATGCCACAAATTGGCTATCAATGCCACCAAACCGGCTATAAATGCCACCAATTGGCTATCAATGCCACCAAACTGGCTGTAAATGCCACAAAAATCCGGCTTTCATGCCAAATTCGTTTCCCCTACCAAAACAACCATTTGACAAAAGATTTTCACAAAATGACAAAGCTTTTGATCAAATCCCATTTAGCAATTGCTTTCATCACAAAAAGATTTGAGTGAGCGTAGGGAAAACAAAAAAAAAAAAAAAAAAAAAAAAAAAAAAAAAAAAATAGGTACCAAAAATACATGTGGTACCAAAGCAAAAAAAAAAAATAGAAAGTGTTTACAAGCACTACAAAAAAAAAAAAAAAGGTACCAAAAAAATACATGTGGTACCAAAGCAAAAAAAAAAAAAAAATAGAAAGTGTTCACAAGCACTACAAAAAAAGAGTACCAAAAAATACATGTGGTACCAAAAAAAAAAGAAGAATGGTTTCTGCTATAAAAAATCAGGAGCTCAGCCAAAAATGGTCTCCAGCCAAAGCTTCAGCTCCTCAAGCAAACTTTTGGCCTCAGCCGTCAGAGTTTCCAAGGCACGCTTCTTCAGGAACTTGCCATGAGATGCTGGCGAATGCCGTAACCCTTCTTTTACACTGGGAAGCTCTTCCCCAGCAGTTTGCCATCGTTCGTTTTCTAGAGTCCTCCTCTCGAGAACTTGACCGACATCTGCAACCCTGCGAATCAGAGTACTCTCCCTGTCATGAGCCTCTGTTATAGCAGCCCACTTCGCATCGACTTGTGCCTTCAAATGCTCAAGACGTTTCCTGGCCTCCTCAACTTCCCTATCAAGGACGTTAAGGTCATGCCTCAATCCGATGATGGCTAGCTCTTCCTTGTTCTTCTCCCGAACTAGCTGCTTCTTGCTTTGTGTAGCCTCATTCAGGTCAGACTTAGCCTTATCAGCAGGGTCCAAGAACATCTCCTTGAAGAATTGGTCATCAGGGAAACCCATGGTCTCAAACCACTTGTCACCCAGTGCAATGATCCTATCAACGATCGCCCTGGCACCTGTGACATCCAGACCAACCTCTTCGGTGTCGGTCAGAATCTCCTGTACATGTGGGATCATGCCAAATCCTGCCTCCAAGTGTCCAGAAAGGAGAGTCTTGACCCAAGAACTCAAAACCCGAGCCAGCACCTTCTTCGCAAATTGAAGAGACGAACTGGATGAAGATTCACCCTTCTCCGCTGATCGGGAACCACCGAAGCCTTCGCTCATCAAACCAAGTGCGTGAGTGGCTTCAACATGCTTCCAAAAGGCTGCACGTCGAATTTCAGGTCATTCCGACAACGTTTGACCAGGTTTCGATGCTCCGAGAGAAAATCAAGCCTACCGACGGCGGAGCAACCCGGGACCATGACATCCAAAACGGAGCCCATGGAACGTCTCAAAATGACTCCAATAGGCTCCCCGTCAAATTTCAGGTCAATCGGACATCGTTTGACCACATATCAAAGCTCGGCATTTTCCCCGCAGCAAAATCAAGTGAAGCATTGACGGGACCCCAAACGGCTTCAAAACTCAAACAAAAGCCTATGGTTGGTCTTATTTATTGCTCAGGAGGCTCCACCTCAAATTTCGGGTCATTCCGACATCGTTTGACCAAGTTTCAGCTTCTGGCGGAAAATCAGCAGCTTTACGCGACAAAGTCTTCGGCTTTCCCGAAAAATTGGAAACTTTGCACTCTAAAAATGCAAGGATTCTCATCAGGTTTTCTACAGGGAAATCAAGCCAATAAATGAGAAGAAATGTCAAGAAAAATACAGAAGAAAACGGCGACGAAAAAGACCTCAAAACGACCGTAAAACGGGCTCCGAAGGGGAAAAATCCCCCAGGGTCGCAGACCCCTGCGACCATGGCCCATGGTCGCCGGTCCATGGTCGCCGGCGACCATGGAGGTCCGGGTCACCGGATTTTCCGCCGGTGACCCGTTTTTCCGTCTTTTTTCGCGTTTCGCGCACTTTGGCCCATGTGGTTTCCTGAAAATGTGATTTTTAGTGCTTTAAATTGACTCATATCCGACGACATCTCGGATCCGCCGTCAAAAGCATAAAATCATCATTGATCGCTCCAAGATCGTCAACCGGCTGACCAAGAAAGTGCACTTTCTGTCCGACCGATCGAGAAATCGACAAGACAGATGTCACCGGCCCGCTCTTAGCTATCAATGTCTGAAGTTACATGTTCATCCGATGTCGATCAGCATGTAGATCCATCGATGATCATCGCCAGAAGAATTCCAGAAGACACGGCACGGCCCGCGACTCTTCGACTGCTCGGCGACCAATTAATGTGGTTAATTGACTAACTTTATTATGGTCATTAATTCATTTCTTTGGACGGCCCAATCAGAAGCAAGCATGTAGGAGTTACAAGTCAATTGATTCATGGCATTTAAACCATGAAACTCCTCCCATTATGGTAATTAAGGTGATTAAAAGCCCTTAATCTCCATCGGCCAATCAGATTCAAGGAAAAAGGAGTTACAAAATCAAGAAATAAATCTTGTAACTCCTCCCATTAAAGCCATTAAGGCTCATAAACCCTCCTAAATGGCTACCAAAAGCCTATAAATAGGAGAGCATTCCATTGAAATCGGAATCGGAAAAAAGAGGAGAAAATCAGAAGATCAGAAAAAAAGGGATCAGAAAGAGATCTGAGAGAAAGAAAAAGAGAGAAAAACTCTGCTGAAGTTCCGCACCGGCCACCACTACAAGGTGACAAAAGTCCCTTGGGGGGCACCCCCCCCCCAAGGTCCTTGCCTTCTCCTGCTGCCTCCAATGGCTTAGACGTGGCTTTTCAGCCCGTCTACTTAGCTTTTTATTGGACATAGGACCTTCTCTTGGTCTTTGTCCTCTAAAAACCTGAGGTCATAGCCAAGCCAAGCGAGTCAAGAGCATCTTCTGTTCTCATCTGCATGGATGATGGCGAAGCCCATACATGGCTTGCGACCATCAATCTGAACGAGTCCCCCACAATCTCCTGAAAAGTTAGATCTTCCTTTTCTTGCTTTTCATTGTAATTTGTATTTTTCTAAAGAGACAAAAATCACAAATCTTGTCTTTCATTATTGATAAGAATTGTAAATCGGCTATAAACGCCAAAATCGGCTATAAATGCCAAACAAAATCGCCTTTCACGGCAAACCAAGAAAATGTCTCTTTTCTTAAATATTTGTGCAATGGAAAACTTGAAAGAAGTTGATTTCCTTTTTACTTGCGAAGGTTGATCTCCGGATTACCACTTGCAATTCCAAGTAAAATAGAAAATCTGGCACACCCACACAAAGAAATGTTGATGCACGCTTCAGGCCCGCCAGGGCGCGAAAGGGCCGGACCCGACGGACTCCCACGTTCCGCCGACCCCGGTAGCCGCCCCACGGCGCCTCGGAGCGCGTTCCATCAATGTCGAGATATATAAATCCGCCCTGTAGTGGTGTCTAAGCATTTATAGCCTTTATGATTAAGAGTGTATCCAAGAAATACACATCTTTTGGATCGAGGGTCTAGTTTGTGAGGTGTGTAAGGTCGTAACCAGGGATGGCATGCACAACCAAATACCCGTAAAGAGAAGTTAGAAGGAGGATGTTTGAAAAGCTTTTGCCAAGGGGAAGTGAGCTGTAACTGCTTCATAGGATGTCTGTTGATGAGGTATGTGGCAGTAGCAAAAGCATCAGCCCAATACTTGAGTGGCATGCTGGCATTGAATAAAAGTGTACGACCTGTCTCAACCAAATGCCTGTGTCTTCTTTCAGCACAACCATTCTGTTCAGGGGTATATGGACAAGAAATTTGATGCATGATACCACTGTTTTTAAGCAAATTTTGAAATCGTAAACTCATGTATACCACCACCATCTGACCGAAAGCATTTTATTTTTAACGAAAGCAGATTTTCAACATGAAATTTGAAAGAAAGAAAGACAGAGAAAACATCAGACTTACACATTAAAGGAAAAAACCATGTATATTTTGTGAAGTCATCAATGAACAAGATGTAATATTTGAAACCACCCTCTGCCATAACGAGGGCAGGTCCCCAAACATCACTATGAATCAATTCAAGAGGTTTATGGGAAACAGTAGATGAAGAAGAGAAAGGTAATTTGCCACTTTTTGCAAACTGACAGTATTCACAAAAAGATATTGTAGTTGATCCATGTAAAGGAAGAGCAGGAAGCAGACTCTTAAGCGTGGAAACTGAGGGATGGCCAAGACATTTGTGCCAGACTATAGATGAGGTTCGTTCGCCAACAAATGCAGCAGGAGGTGAAATGTCAGAAGCAAGATAAGATACTCGAAATGGGTAGAGACCATTTTTACTCAAGCCGCGGAAAAGAATCTTCCCCGGCTGGCGATCCTGAATAAAAAAACCATCAGAATTGAAGACAAATACACAATTATTATCTTTTGTAAACTAATGTACTGATAAGAGATTTGATGAAATGGAGGGAACATGAAGTATTTTATCAAGGTGAAAGGAGCCAGATGTGGTGTTAATCATAGAAGAACCAGTGTGCATAATGTGCAAACCTTGTCCATTTCCTACCGACACCTTGTCTTTGCCTTGGTAGTTTGAATGAATAGAGAGATTCTGCAAGTCATTGGTGATATGGTTGGTAGCACCGGAATCAGCATACCAATTATAGTCAGAGACTGGATTGTAAGAAGTGGCCATTGCTGCAAGTTGAGATGGAGGATTTCTGCCCTGGTAGGAGTAGTCCATCCTGTGGTAGCAATCTAAGGCAGTGTGACCTGTTTTGTTGCATATCTGACAGCATGGTCTGTTGTAAGATGCTTGAGAAGAGGACCTAGGGGAACCACGGTCACCTTTGTTATTATAGGGTCGTCCTCAATTGCGTCCTCCTCTGTTGTTGTTGTTGGAGCGTCCATTTCCACGCCCATTACCACTTTTAGTAAAGGAATCAAGTCGTCCAGTACCACCAGATTTAGAAGACACAAATGCTGTAGCAGCATAATCAATGGGCATAGATTGTGTGCTCTCAATGCTCAATTCCTCACAAAGTAGAAGTACATGTAATTCTTCAATTGATATCGGAGATGATCGAGTCCGAATTGAAGTCTTGAAAGGACCAAATTCTGATGGCAATCCATTTAAAGTATATAGAATAAGATCTTCATCATCGATCGGATTGGACACAGCTGCAAGACTATCTGAAAGATGCTTAATTCGTAGTATGTACTCAGAGACGGTTTGTGAACCTTTCTTAATTGACTGTAATTAAGTCTTCAACTGTATTATATGAGATCGAGAGAGAGACACAAATCGGCGCTCTAAGGCAGTCCAAACAGCACAAGCAGAGCCGAGACCAACCACATGAGACAAAACATTTTCAGAAAGTGTAGCATTAATCCAGCATAGGACATTTTGATCCTGTTGGATCCAGGCAGAGAACTGAGGATTGAATTCATTTGTGATTTTCCCATCAGAATCAATCACAAATTCGGATGGACAAGGATAAGATCCATCAATGAAACCTAATAAACCACTTGCTCTCAAGACATGAAGAAACTGAGACTTCCATAAGAGATAGTTATGATTGTCCAATTTAACAGATATGAGACTACTGATTTGTGATCAGAAACGTGGGAGTGTAAATAGAAGCAGAAGAACTAGGCATAGCAGACATCATGTTGAAAGCAAAGAAAAGTGTAGATCTGAGAATGTAGAATCAAGACCTGAAACTAATTGATAACAAAGTAAGATAGAGAAGAGAAACTTAGCAGTTGTAAGAAGCTGTGAGAAGATTGTAGAGAACTTCACAAAACCAAAGAACAGGACACGTCTTGGCAGTAATCACGAATCCTGATGAATCTTGGCGGTATTCGATGAATCCTGGCAGTATTTGATGAATCTTGGCAGTATTGATGGAGACCTGGATCGTGCACAACGTTGGTTGACGAAGGCTCTGATACCAAGTTGAAGAGAATAAGAAGAGAGAGATAGAAAAAGATTTCTCTATTTCACTGGTTTTCAGATAGATTACATTTACATCAGCTTTCCTATTTATAGACAGGGCTAGAACCTTCTCATAGAAGCCAGGCTGTCCAATGACAGCTGTCTACAGCTGAACTCTAAACATGTCATAGCTAGGTGGTTATAACTCAGTGAGTCTGAGTTTCTGACTAGATGTGCTATTAGGGCTGCCAAGTCATAATGCAGTTAGTCGAATTAGAGGGTTCAATAATAATGCATTCATACCCAAACCGTTCAGAAATGACAATTTGATTTCAACCCAAAATTAGAAGGGTAATTTCAAACCCTTGAATTACCAAATTAGGTTGAAGTTGAGTTAACAGATCAGGAATTTGCATCCCTATTGTCTCCTTAAGGCTACATTTTAGAAACAAGGGTTCGACAGTACTATGAATAACTTTTGTTTATGTATGAATGCACAAATTTTCTGCTTTTTTCCAATGCTTTTTTTTAGAGACAATTGAGAAAGTTTGAACTAATTACCTTGAGCTCAATTTTGAAGAAACAGAAACCCAACTATGAAATAGATTTTAATAATAATACAAAAAAGCCCCCTTGCTTTCCACCTATGTTAAAATACCACCCTTTGGTCATCGGTAAAATGTTTTCTTACTCGTTCAAACTTCAAACAGAAAATCTTCACCTACAATCAGACCATATAATGTGCATATGTATTCTAGCCCAGTTGGATTCATTCTTGTCAATGGGGTTATGATAGATGGATGGATATTCTCTTTATTGATAAGAGGCATCCGGAAAATCAGCACCATCGAATTATCCTAGCATTTGATTTAACAGTCTTAAATTTTAATGTCTTTTTCATAATAGATTTGTTGTAATTCAATTCAATGGTAAGTAAAGATTCAATGAACAAAAAATTAGGAACGGTGGAGAATCATGAGGGGATAAGAGTGCAAAAGGAGCCACACCAATCAAAGGTGAGCCTAAGCAGGCCTCATAGAGCGGGATTGTACGTGTAGTCCGCTCTAGGAGAAAACTCTCACCTTCAAACTAGATTTTGTGACTCTTCTTTTCAAATGACCACAATGCTCTTTATTTTGCAAACTTACTAAATAGGCTAGCCTTCTTTTTCGTTTTCTTTTTCTTTTCTTTTTTTCAATTTCCAACATTCAGTTTCAAATGCCTCTTATAAGTTCCACCTATTCATTCATACCTAGAGTCATTGACTCATTGTTGGATCAGATCAATGGTAAAGCATTTGTCCTACAAGATAGGCTAGGACTCAATCCGGAGCATGGAAACAAAAGATCTCTCCACTTGTGATTAGTGTCATTCCAAGAGAAAAAAAAAAAAAAAAACGTTTATTCACTACAATCAATTTTTTTTTTATCTTCCTATAATGTCTTCTCATTTTTATAAAGATTCCATCAAGTAACATGTTTCACAGCATAGTAGTTTTTTCTTTTTCTTTTTTGATAAAATGCATAATATTATTAGCTTGTTTCATTTTGGTTAGTGAAAAATCTCATTAAACCAAACAAGGGAATAAAAAGGCTAGAAAACCAATCTAATCAGGATAGTTGTCAGACCACTCCCAGTTGTTTGACTATAAAAACCAGACTTAGCTAAACTATGAGCAAACAAATTAAACTTCTCAAGAGTTCTACCAAAAAACAAAAAACTTGTTAACGCATAACAGAAGCGCAATATTGATCAAACAAGATAAAGTTTATTTAGTTTGAATGTAGTTTAAAAACTACTATTATGAAGCCTCTGTCTGATGCACAGGTTAAGTCTCGTACTACCTGAATAATATATTAAGACTAATATCCCTTTCATATAAATTAATTTATAATAAAATAATTAAAAAATTCAAATCAACCAAAATATGAAAATCAAACATTTCTTCCCTTAATCCACGTCAGCATGGACATTTCATCTTTAAAATAAAGGATTTGTATACATTTCTGCTCATTTTGAATATAATATATAAAAACTTCGAAAATAATTTTAATTTATAGAGTTGTAAAGCATCCATTTGAATTGGGTCACATCCACACAAATGGGCCCGAGAAACACATTTTATTAAACAGGTACATATGTATTTTTTAAAAAGACACATTCACAAATGGACCCCAAGAAGGCCACATGCCCTGATCGTCACTAATTCCAAGGACTATCACACATCCGAATGGACTGAACCATTTGATCGAGGGTTGAATATTTTTTTAAATATAAAGCCATTAAACTAGTGGGCCACGGATGAAGGTGTTAGGGGCATGGATTTAGGGTCAAACTTGATACTTGGGGTGGTCTCACATAGATCTTTCCATCCCCCCTGGTCCCATCCCCAAATGGGGCCTACAATTGGGCCCCACAAAAAAGTTCTTACATAATAGGTGAGAATAGTTCCCACCTGAATATTACCCTTATTTGGAAATATTCAAATTAGAACTAGTTCTCACCTATTATATGAGAATTTTTTTGCGGAGCCCAACTAGTAACTCATCCAAACCTAGCATGTGTTTTTGGAAGGTGCATATGTATTTTTGGAAAGACACATTCAAGAGACACACTTACAAATGAGCTCCAAGAAGCTGATGTGGCTTCTCTTAAGGCCAGACATGATTTTTTTTTTTTCCTGAACCGCTATACAGCTTTAAAGAAAAAGAATATGTCTATTTGATTATGTTATCATCTGATGGGAGTCTCCCTAAAAAATAAGTGACGTAAAATATTACATCCAATCATTTGGTTTGCTTTCTTTGAAAACAATAATCTTTTGTATAAACAAAAGAAATCAAGAAAAAATCATTGGGCACAGACTCCCCTCCATTTAATTGGAGGTTTTATATTTAATTTATGTGTACATCATACTCCTGGTCAGGAAAATTTATTGACCGTTAATTACATTTTCGAAAGAAAACCTTTGATTATCAAAACATATGAATTAATAAAATTTACAAAATTAATGAAGAAGATTAAATTAAAAAAAAAAAAAAAAAAAACAAGAAGAAGAATTGACAGGTAAATGTTCTTGGGTCCTCTCGATACCTGTTCAAAAGGTTGTAGGGGGACTAATGCTTATGCTTTTACGGACTCACTATATTTTTTGCTTTCATGGGCCCACTCATTATAAAGGTCTGAGTGGCTTGATTTGTTAATTGAGATTCAAATGGATCCCCTACCAAACGGAGTTAATCAAACTGATACCCATTTGAATCTGTCATCAATGGGGCCCTGGTTTTATTGCCCAGTTAAAAGTTAGAGCAGCCTTTTGATGGGCTAAATCCAATGGGCTTCAATAGGCCAGTTCATGTTTCGATGGATCTTGTTTGTTAAATGGGCTCGAGTGACCTTACAGTTAAATGGGCCCTGATAAGACTATTGTGAAGCAAATTTTGTGGGTCAAGGTTTGTTTGAGCTTTTGTGCAATAGACTTATTGATAGGGTTGCAAATGGGTATCCGATTCTCCGATTACCTAGAAGTTTTGACCCGCAACATAAACGGGTCCGGGTCCGGAACCCAATGTAGGTTCCGATTGATAAACGGGTCCGGTTCCTGGTTCATGTAGGTTCCGACCCATAAACTCGAGACCCGGCATATGAGCTTTTGATATTGCAAATTGTACCTCAAAATCAACTTCTTTTTAGATAATTTTATGTATAATATTGGAGGTAGTAGACTTGATGCACTATTATAAGAAAAATGAAGAATAAAGAGAAATTAGAATCGATTTTGGAACTAGATCTCAGTCCTCTAGGTGGACCCGGTTCCGAAACTGGATCTAGATTTTCCTATCGGAATCGGGTTCAGAACCAACAAAACATGTTCCGAGTCAAAATCGCATCAGGAACAGAACCGTTATTTAAAAACGGATCCACTATGTTTCCGATCCAAAATTTTCCCGTTCCACTATGGTTCCGATCCGGAACCATCCTGTTTGCAACTCTACTTCCTGCCCATAGAATTGGATGCTTTGGTGGACCTTTTTGTTAACGGACTTAAGCGGTTTGACCCATGTCTTTGGTTTGGTGGGTAGGCTTTGACCTAATCTCATGAGAATTCTTTGACCCATGTCTTTGGTTTGGTCGGTAGGCTTTGACCTAATCTCATGAGAATTCAAAATTGAAGTGACTGTTAGGCTTCCTAGGATCAAGGAGCAGATTTTTTATTGCTGATCTTATCCCTTTAAACTTCTTAATCTACATACACAGTACCCTCTTTCTGTGAGAAGATTTGGTTCGGTTATTGAATAATGAAGAAGAAGGGATGTCACAAGGAAAGGTATGCTGGAATTTTAAATTTATCTGTAATTCATTTCATCAATTTTTTCAATCTTTGCATTGAGTTGTAAGCCAAATTTGAATCATGCAATACAAAGGAGGGACATGATATCTCAAAGTGCATGAAAGGAATGTGAGACTTCTTTTTTGATGTGGCTATCAATCTATACACATGTGAGGACTCACACGTGATTCCTGATGCAACCATGATATTTTCTCAAAGCCAATTTTGAGATTTCTGATTTTTGATTTTACCCTCTAAACTTATCAAACTACATGCATCATACCCTATTTGTCTGAGGAAACTTGGTTCGATTATTGTATATTGAAGAGGAAGGAATATCACAAGAAAAGGTATGCCGGAATTTCAAATTTATCTGTAATTGATTTCATCAATTCTTCTTATGTTTGTATTAATTTGTAAGCTGAATTTGAATCATGCTATAACGAGGAGGGATATGATATCTCAAGTGCATAAAAAAATTATGTAAGAGTTCTTTTTTATGTGACCCATAATTGATTTTTAATTTTTGAATGGTTATATATATATATATATATATATATATATATATATAGCTGAATTTAACACTTTATGAGACAATCGGCTTTGATCTCTATGAGGTAAGTCCCACTAGGTGGTACTCACTATAAGTCCATGAGGACCGTCCTCATGGGATCACTTTCCATTAGCTGCAAATAGGCTTAATTCAACTAGGCACATAGGCTGGGCTAGCGTCACGACCTGTGGTGACCAAGTTGAGTCCCTATTACCTGGTATGTGCAAGTTGTCTGCCCCTTCATTGGCAAGTTGTTAGAGAATATTTGATAGTTGGGACTCTCCTTGTTTTGAAGATAATGATTAGTTTGAATTTGTTTGAATAGTTACGGATTTTTTTTAATTAGTTTGAATTATGTGTGAGTTGTTAGAGAATATCTGACAGTTAAGTCTTTCCTTATCTTGAAGATTAGGATTAGTTTGAATTTCTTTGAATAGTTAAGAATTTGTTTTAAATAGCTTGTATTACCTTTCTATAAATTGGGATTTTCTCCCATAATGAACTTACGATGAATTTATGAATTTGCTTTGAAAGTCTTCATGAGTTCCTATTAGCTTACGAAAAAACAAATGGGTTGAACCCATAGCCAAACAATTTGGCGGTTTGCAGAGGGTTGGGTTCCACTGAATTTAGACTCTAACGTGATTGCACATTGGTCTATGGAGGGGTTGCTAAATGGGTATAAATGCCCACCCAAACTGGTTTCTCTAAATGAGTTGAAATTCAGCCCAAACTGGTTTTGCTTAAATGGACTGAAAATCAACCCATAGTATCTCTAAATGGGTTGAAAATCAGCCTAAGCAACATCCTTAATTGGGTTGAAAATTACCTCTCAAATGGCGGATCTAAATGAGTTTAAAAAAAAAAAAAAAAAAACAGAGTCCAAAATAAGTCCATCTTATAAATACACTTTAGAATAAGTGGGACTCAACTATTGGGTCTCCGTAGGAGTTTAAAAAGTCTACATATAGGCCCACAGTGGGTCAAACAATGTAAGAACCCATTGAGTAAAATCCATTTCATGCAATTAACTCTGTCTATATAACCTGTTGCAGAAAGAAATTATTTCAAGAAGTGAGACCATCTATCTAAAAAAAAAAAACGTTCATCATACAATGCATATTCAACTAAAATTCAACCCAAAGTCCATTTGAACAGGGGTCAAAATATAGCCCACATACAGGTTGAGAAAAACGGTGAATATATACAACCCAAATATTGACTAGAAGTGGGTCATGCAATGGGCCTAAAGAGATCGGGGTTGAAATACAATTCAAATATTAACAGAAATTCGGCTGAAATATTAGCTGAAAAGCTAATTGTAAAAGGGTCTAAATGGATCATTACACAAGTCCATATCTAGGCAAAAAATGGATCTGTAAACTCAACCTGTACTACCACAAGAGTAGCTCAATTGACCTAGGAACACGGTTTGCCCTCGAAGGTTGAGGGATCGAAACTGCACTACCATACTTTGTCCATGGGGGATTTATCCGGCTCCCCCTGAGCCCGTAGGGATTATGCTGAGGCCAAAGTGCTGGGACACCCTCCATAAGGGGAAAAAAAATAAAACCTCAACCTGTGGTTATGGGTTAGGATATGTTTTAACATAAAATTGGGTTGGAAACCAGCCCATATATATGGAAACTGTTAATGGGCTGAAAATAGCTGCCACAAACGGCCTTAAATGTGGTATTTTGGATGGCTGGAATATGTACATGACAATCTCAAGAACTCAACATGTTTTAAGCCCCATGGCCATGAGTAAATGCTTGTGAAGAAGAAAAAAAGGTTTGATCATTTGTGGGCCACATCAAAAAGAGCCTCACATTTCTCTTATGCCCTTGGGATAACACATCCTCCTCCCAAATATTCTCATCATGATTCACGAGTGCACAAAGTGCCTGATGCCCTGAGATCACTTGTGGGTCCTCACATGTGTATAAGATTGATAGCTATATATATATAGGGATTCTCGTGGGGGCATGTTTTAAGCAGCGAACTTAGTGGATTGCAAGGATCAACAACGTATTAGTTTAGATAACTACTAGATGTTCAAATCAAACCCGTTGATGATAACAATGGCTTACAGTTAATAAAAACAAGAAGTAGAAATTCTATTACAGCTGTTTGAACCTCTCGTTTCCTTTCTCTCTGTAGAAACCCCCTCCTGTCCTCTCTGCAAACAAACTAAAGAGTTGTAGAAGACTTCATCTCTACAAACAAACCAAGGGTGGTGGGTCTTCTTGAAGCAGCTAGCTAGCAATATTTGTGTCAAGATGGATTGCACCGATATCCACCGTTCATCGCTGATGATATGTGTGACTGCAATTATGCTCTCGGTGGTGGTGGCGGCCGGGGAGATAGGCGACGACATTTATTTGGAGTGGAAAGTCTCCTTAGATTCAACTATCAGGCCCGTCAACGTCGACCAGCCGGTATGAACTGAAACTTGCATCTTCATGAAACTACCCACTTTTGTAAAGGCATGTGTTTGTTGTACTTTGTAGGGTCTGATTCTTTCTTTTAGGGCCCGTTTGGTAATTTTACTTATAAAGTCAAGTAAAGTCAAGTCAATTTAAACATTCCATCAAAAGCAACTTTTACCAAAATTCCCTCCATCTTTTTCCAAAAAAATCAAAAGCAACTACATTTACTCACTAAAAGACAAAAATACTCCACTTTTTCATACAAAAAGTCAAAAAAGATTCCATAACAAATAACTAAAAACAAAATACCATCATAATCCACTTATATTTTATTCTTTCTTCAAAATCAACTTTACTTTGCTTGACTCAATTAGTAGAGCTGTGGAATTTCAAATGCGATGTTTTGTTTAATGGAATTATGAATTCTTGGTGGGGCAATGTGGAATCTGATTGGTGGGATTTGTAGGTTGGACTCAAAAAACATGACTGGGTTGAGGTTTGGTTACGTGGCTTTGATTGGCAGGGAGGCTCGACCATTGGGCAAGAAAAGCCATTGCTTTAGGCCCCCCGAAAAAATAAGGCCCCACAAAAATTATTTTTTCAAATTCTAAAAAAACATTCAAGCAACTGTCATAGTTTTTCTTCTCCCAAGGCTCCATAATAGTAATTAGTATTACATTTCATTAAAGCTATCTTTTCACATTTAAACAAAGCATTAAAGCAAGTGTCGTCTTTCTTTTTCTCTACACCGTAGCTTTTTAAATCCTAACAAATCTCAACCTAACTTCCCTGCCATCTTACCAATAAGATTTTTCAAATGAACATTTCTTCACCAACGCTTTTCCATCTCACGTACTCTTTACTCTCTCACCCTCTGTCTCCCCATAGATTGTTTTTCTCTATAATTATTTTTTTTAATTTCTAAAGCAATTTTCTTTAAAGATTTATTGATCTGGTTTTGTCTTCTTTTTAATAATATATATGGATATATTCTGATAATATATATGAGTCTTTTTTATAATATATGTTAATCATAACCCGTTAATCATAGCCCACTAACTCAAATATAATTCATTTTTTTCATAATGAAAAATCTGAATCAAATTCGAAATTCATCCATATCTACAATCTTTATGCCAATAATGATAAATCATTAAATCAGGTTCTATTATTTTATGATTTAAGATTTTTTTAATTACATGATCGTATTGTATGTGTTATTATAGTTAGTGTTCATTTTATTTATAAATATTATTAGTTAATAAATGTGTCTATTAGAAAATACGAATCAGAATGCTCGAAACTTAAAAAAAAATAAAGAAAAAAAATAATAAATACTGTGAGGCTTCGTTTAAGATAGTCGCTTTGGCCTTAAATTCCCTCGAGCCAGCCCTGTTGAATGGGACGGGTTGTAAGTAGTACACCAAGTGACTAGCTGCAGTGAAGTGGAGACGAAGGATGAAGTGTTGTTTGGTTGAGAAAAAGATGTGTGTGGTGATTGGGTTGGAGAGAAAATGAAAAGAAAGCGATGAGAAAGGTGATCCAATGATGAAGTTAGAGTAGTAGGTCATCGTGGTGGTGGTGGTGGATGGATATGGAGAAAGGTCGTGTGGCTGCTTGTTTGCAGGGCGTTTGTGGGAATTGGGATCCGCTTGGTAGGGTAGTGTTTGTATGGAGGTTTTTGAGATCAGTTGTATTGAAGAGAGGAATTTGCAGTGAAGTGGACTGCTATCGTGTAGAGACGCCAGAATTTTCCTTGGTGGCTCAGGTTGATGCGGTGGCTAATGGCATGGTGGCTAAGTAGCAGGTTTTGGTTGGTTATAGGTTAGTCGGTATTGTTGTATGCCTCGGATGTTGATAGATGATTGTGATGGGATCGTGCGGATTCTGGCGCCGAGATGGAGAGATGGCCAAGTCGCTTGTATGGGAGTAAAAAAGAGATGAGCAGAACAGAGCAAGACGCCGTAGGTTCGGATCTGTTGAAGTGGGTTTGGAGCAGAGATGGGTTCGAATATGGCGCGCAGGTTTATGAGATCGATCGGTGATCGGTTTGGGCTATGTTGGTGGGTGAAGATGGTCGCTGATTTGGTGTAGTAAGTTGATGAATGGGTGAAGAAAGAAACAGAAAGGGTACTCGTTGTGGTGTTGTTTGGTTAGAGGGATAAGGAGAGATGATGGTGGGGGATGGCTGTGAAGGCCGTGGATAATGGATTGGGAACGTGAGAGAGAGATGGTGGAAGGAGATGTTTGTTTGGTCTTGGTTTGCTGGCTATGAGAAAAACAGAGGATGAGCAGAGGATGGTTTGGGAGGTGGGTTGAAGTGGTTTGATGAGTTGGGAAGAAGATAGTAGAGAATGGTTTGGAGATGGGTTTGAAGGAAGGAGAGAGAGAGAGAGAGAGAGAGAGAGAGAGAGAGAGAGAGGTAGATCGTGTGAGATAGGAAGGGGGTGAGAGGGAATAGGAAAGAGAGAGAGGTAGATCGTGTGAGATAGGAAGGGGGTGAGAGGGAATAGGAAAGAGAGTCCTGTCTAAGGTTTGGAATGCCATCGTTTCAAATGACTTGATGGGCCATGAGGATTAGAATTTTACTCGTGGGTGGGGGAGGGGGGCATTTGGGAGACAACATTTAGATAATTTCAAGTTCTCTACAATTTCAAGTTCTCTAGATTGGAATTATAAATGTCTATTCTTTTGCAATAATTCTGATTCAAGAATTTCAAATTTCCCAAATGCTACCCCCACTTGGCATTTCAAATCTTCACGGCCCATCTAGCATTTAAAATGCTGGAATTCAAAGAAATTCAATTATTTGCGACTTTCGGGTAGGTTGAAATTCAAAGTTCCAACTATAAAACATAGCATTTGAAATTCCAAGGGGACATTTCATATCAATGAAAGAAGTCCCTTAACATTAGGAATTCTTGTCAAAAATACCTCTAAAGAAGCATGCCCTGCTAAATGCTATCATTTTTTCATGCGTGAAGGAAAGAGTTGAATCACGTCTGAAGCGTCAAAAAAATGCATGACCATGCTTAGGATAATGAAATCATTTCCTCTTAAGATGGTTTGGTAATATACTAATGGTTGGAGGATGCAGGTGATCACCATCAATGACATGTTCCCAGGACCCCTCTTGAACACAACGACCAATGATATGATTCATGTCAACATCTTCAACAATCTTGACGAACCTTTTCTCATGACATGGTATGATTCCAAAATTTATGAAAAATGTGTGTGAGTGGTTTGAGTTTGCATATTAGAATTTTGTTTCTTCTCAAAAGAATTCTTCATTATTTGGTCATAATGGATTTTAGCAAAATATTATTAAGACCATATTTTTAGCTT
Source organism: Umbellularia californica (assembly GCA_028538565.1). Taxonomy (NCBI): domain Eukaryota; kingdom Viridiplantae; phylum Streptophyta; class Magnoliopsida; order Laurales; family Lauraceae; genus Umbellularia; species Umbellularia californica. The sequence continues at coordinate 23,946,957 of JAPQWN010000007.1, forward strand.
ATCATATCATTTTTCTTCTTTTTTTTTATGACTGTAACATTTGGTAAAGTATTAATGTAGCTCAATATTTTCCTTTTCTGGTACAAAAGAAAATTCATTAAAGGAGAAAAAGCAAACAACCAAGAACAAACCAACAAAAAGACTAAAAAATAGAAACATCTTAGCACCTATCTAAAAGGAAACTAGAAGCTAAATATCAATCTACATCCTACCTAGAAGAGTAACCAAACTTAGCAAGCCTATGCGCAGGCCATTGAAGCCCCTAAGAATATAGCCAAAGTCTAGGAAAAAAAAAACCAAGAAGCTAAAGCTTTAATGTCTGAAATAATTGGATTAATGGACCAATCATTGTTTCTCTTTAACCTCTAGCACCACTTACAGTGCATCCAAAATGACATGAAGCCTGACAAAACCATTTTTCCTTGCCTTCTCCAACACATTTAAGACCACCCTCACTTCGGCCTCCTTTGAAGAGGCTACTTTGGGCCCTTGTGTAGCACCTGTATCCTCAATAACACCATTTAACATCATTACAAAGCCAAAAGAAGCATAACCCTCCTCAGACTTAGGCTACATCTGAGAAGATTATCTTCCTTATTAGAAATCACTATAGAGACCTTAGAAAAATCCTCATCTTTTCTTAAGGAAAGGTCCCTATCAAGACTAATGGGGTCCTCAAGAATCTTACGGGCTAAACTAATGATTTTGAGAGGGTCTAAAGTATGACCATCATGAATGAAGTCATTTCTACCTTCCCAAATTATCCACCACATGGAGAGACTCCTCATCTTAGAGCAGGTATCTCCAAGAGGAGGATTCGGTTGACCATGCTCACATGAGTTCTTCAACCATTCCATTAAATTTGTTGAACAAATAGAATCAGAAAAAAGGTCCCACTGCGAGCCCAACCGACTTGCTCTAACGAAATCACAATGCATAAGAGCATGCCCAATCGCGTCTTCCTCTTTTCCACACATAGGACATTTATCATCTAAAGAGCCAATTTTAGATTTAACAATTATTATATATGAAGCGAAGTGGATTTGATTTCCAATTTCACTGTCAATTTCAAATTTGATTTTGACTATTCTCATGTTGACCTCCTACTAATATCACTCATTAATCCTCCTACTAATATTAGCCATATTAATAATGTTCTTTTTACTAATCCAATGTTACAGAAACTCTTTCCTCTTCTCTCTATGTTTCTATCAACGTCTCTATATTTCCCACCTTTAAACACCACAAGCCCTTTCCTCTTCTCTCTAGATTTCTGTCCACGTCTTTATATTTCTCACCTTTAAACGCCATAGGCCCTTTCCTCTTCTCCATATGAATATTGCCGGATATCACTCCCATTATTTTATAATTTTTTTTTTGTTGATATTATATTGGGTAGATTTATTAGGATTTGACTCACTTGGTCAAAATAAAGAAGATATATGGGCTGTTCTGTCGTGTGGATATTTGTGACCCACCCTTTGTGGTCTGTGCAGAGAGTCTCTTTAAAGCCCATTTGGGGCCACACCATATTATAAGGAAGTGGGGGATCAAATGAGCTGGAAGAAATTGACATGCAAAGAGCATGGGGTTGACATAGGGATCCTACATGCTCAAACAAAAAGGGTTCTGCACAATGAGCTATACCATTAACGCTGTGTTTGGGAGGGGAGGGGAGGGGAGGGAAAATTTGAAGGGAAGAAAATGAAGGGAAGGAGAGGGGAGGGAAAATCTCTTGTGGTTATTATGAGAACAACATTTCTGAGACATTTCCAAAAATATAAGAACTCTTCGAGGAAGAGGAAGTCTCCATAAAGCTTTCCATTTTCCATTGAAACGAGATTAGTATCATTTCTACTACAAATTAGTCTATAATAAGATGGCTATTTTTTTATAGAAGCCAAACTCTTTCATCCTTCGTAAAGGATCTAGAGATATAAATTTTAAAAACAGCCTCAACATCAGCATGGTTGTTAAAATAAGCTTTTAGGGCATTAGTGTCCCACTTTTGATCCATATTCTATAGATCTTTAACTTTGAGATCCGAGTTATATAAAAGAAAAAAGGCTTCTTCAAACCATTTTCTTGCATTAAATCCAATTATTCTTCCAAACTAAAGTATTTTTGCCATTGCCAATAATCCAATCAACCTTCTCATTTATAAAATCAACCCCTTTCAAAACCAAGAGTTGTTTTTCTTAAACTTTGCTTCCAAAGGTTACTTCTAGGACAATATTTAGCCCTTAAAATATTGGAGCATAGGAGGTCTTCATGACTTAGACATCTCCAGCATATTTTGGGTAAGCAGGCTAAATTATTACTTTTAGTATCTCTTACTCCTAGGCCCCCTTCAGAAATGGGCTTACATAATTCAACCCATGTAATAGTATGAAACTTCCTTTATTCTCCACTGCCACCACACCAAAATGCTCTAATCATTTTATCAATAGAGTCCGTAGTTTTATTTGAGAGACGGAGAACTGACATGTTAGATAATAGGACTGGCCGAGGCCACTAACTTAATTAAGGTATTCCTATCCGGTTCGGATAGTATGGGAATTTTCCATGAGCTAATTTTACTTTTAGTTTTATTAATGAGCCCTTCAAAATTCATATTTTTGTTTTTCTCGATGGTCTAGAGATTTCCAAGGTTTTTTTCGTTCATATCCATAATTTTCATACCAAGAATTGAAGCAATACATTTGCATCTTTCTTGGCAAGCCTCCTTGCTAAAATAGAAAGCAGATTTATGGAAGTTTATTGGTTGGCCTTGAGATATCACAATTGTCCTCCAACAAGCTTTTAATTTCACTAGCTTCTCTAATTTTAGCATTACAAAAAATAAAGCTATCATCAACGAAAAAGATGTGTGAAATACTAGGAGCATTTCTAGCTACTCTAATCCCTTGAATGGAGCCCATCTCTTCCGCCTTAATGATAATACGAGACAAAACTTCAGCTCCCAAGATGAACAGAACAGGTATGGGGAGAGGACTTAACCCTCTAGAGGTGTGAATTTCTATAGGGGGACTCATTCAGTAGGATAGAGTAGGAAACAGATGAAATGCATTATTTAACAAGTCGAAAAGAAATCATCATTAAAACCAAACGCATAAAGAGTCTCTAATAAAAAATTTCACTCCATTCGATCATAAGCTTTAGCCATGTCAAGCTTAAGAACAACAAGATTTAAATTATTTTTATAGGACTAGTAGATGTTGAATTATACGATAACCATTACAATGTTACATAATGCATTATTATCAACTTGGATTTGAAAAGCCACTACTCGTATCTAAACCATGCCTTTAGTTAAATGTGTATTTTGACTATTATTTTTTTAAAGAAACTCTTTTAAAACAATAAACATATTATATGTATTTAGAGATATATCACTTTAATTAAGGATGCAAGTAGGTAGGATCCAGGGTCGGAACCTAAATCTGCCTTTGTATATCTAGACAAAGATCCGGATCTGAATGTGGACCCGGATCTATAATTCAATGAAAAAAAAGTGAATCCAGGTTTCGGACCAAAATTCGAAATAAGTTGTGGAATACATTAGTATAATTGGTTAAAAAGACTTCAGCTAAATCCTTTTTAATATACATGAAAGTTTTTTAAAAAAAGGTAAATAATAAAAGCTAATTAGATCCTTAAATACCAATACTGCTTAAGCATGTAATCATCTTGGATCAAGGTCATCAGTTCAAAACACATGAGAACTCAGACTTAGATCCAAATGTTTTGAATCCTTTATGTTTGATCTCATTTTCGGAACTAAATTTGTTTGGAATCGAAAAATAGATTTCATATCTTCTTTGTTTCTAAACCCGAGACTTCGAATAATCTAATACTAAGATATCTATTTGAAATCTTAACTGTGATAAACTTTAGTAGAAAGATAGTTTTTGCAATCTTAGTTATCTCTTAAGTAGAACAAACTAAGCCAAGCCTACTTCTACTAAGATGATGATGATGATGCTTTACAATTGGTTGTGATGCAGGAATGGTGTCCAACAGAGGTTAGATTCATGGCAAGATGGAGTGTCCGGGACCAATTGCCCCATCGAACCAGGAAAGAATTGGACCTATATGTTCCGAATGAAAGATCAGATTGGTAGTTTCATCTATTTTCCTTCCACCAGATTTCAAAAGGCCGCAGGAGGATTTGGACCCATCCGAATTAACAACCGAATAGTGATTCCTATCCCCTTTGACAAACCAGAAGATGACTTTGACCTCCTTATAGGGGATTGGTACAACACATCCTACAAGGTACTCCATTATTTGAACTCTATTCTTAGTGGGCTGAGCATATAAGTGTTGACTCCATCCAATTGAGGATGAGTTGTTAGTTTGTTGGTTAGGTTTGGGCGATTTTGAGTCGAGTTCAGATCTGCCTAAGTTTGAACTAGACCCATCTCATCGCCATCTCTAAATTATTGTTTCTTGGTGGAGACCACTAATTTTAAAATGCTAGTTATTAGAGGCTAGTTATATTTAATGATGATAAAATTCATGATGTTATGTTACAGGATTCAAGGATAACAGCAGGACAGAAACACATTAATCCTCAATATATCCTCTTCAATGGGAAACCTCCTTATAAAAATGCATGGGGAGGAAGACATGAATCCTTCACTATCACAAAAGGTAATATTTTCAAAAGTTCCTCTTCCCCCCTTCTTTTTTACTGATACATTCAAACATTGCAAAACTCATAAGAGCCCACAATGAATCTAACCATAATCATTGAATTATTTATATATTAGAAGTATGATGAAGTATTGGATATAAGAGAAAATTGTGATTAAACAAATTGATTCTCTTCTTCATTTTTCATGTATACAAATCCTATGTTGAATATCATTCTAATTAGTGTGATAATTTGGGCCTTGACAAATTATTGGAGATTATGGGAAAGAATGGGAACATGGCCATATGTGAAAAACTTAGTAGGATTCCATATACATGTGTACTCTCCGGTGATATGGTGTAGTGTGTAAACAGAGTTTCCTAGGCCCATTTGGATATATGCTCACCATAATGGGAGGCACAATTGAGATAAAAATATCTTTTTTAACATATCAAACGATTATAGATAGGCTGATATTTTTCCACATACCTAGCGCCATCAAAATCTTTCAATCCTCTCTACCAAAAATTGTTGGCACACATCTACTTGGGCCCTATATGTTTTGATCATATACTAGTATAAATTTTACTCATATATATACCGCACCATCCCGCTATATCGTTTCTCCATATACATGTACATTATGTATGTATACAAAGGGTCTGGTTCTCCTAAGAGCTAATCTATGTAGCTACAAGTAGGTCACATGTGGGGCCCACTTGGATTCCCATCAATATAGGAGCTAGATGGGAACTTCTATACATTTTAAATAAAAAAAATATAATGTTTAAATCTTCCCGCAATATATATGGGAAATTCTAAAAATATAATGATTAAATCTTCCCGCAATATAATGATTAAAAAACATACAAGTTATAGGTATGTGTGAGAGTTTACACTAATCATAGATGGGCCTCTCAAGGGATAGAGTAGGTTTTTATGATCAAATCCAATAGCAAGTAAAAGCCAAATGAGAATTGAATTAGCACGTCCACTAATTAACAATGTGATTAGTGAGTGTGAGAAGTTTTTATCGACCATAAGTGGACCTCTTCTATTAAAAAAAAAAAAAAAAAAACCAATAGGTGGACCTCTCATGGGAGATCTCAAGTTGCCAATTTATATTAACTTTAAGAAATTCTTGCATCCTTATCTATATACTACAATATTCTTCAAAATGCCCACCTCTCAAGTATTTTGCTTTTAAAGAGGCACCCGACTCTAATCACTTCACATGCACCTAACCCATATCCCCCATTAATTAGCAATGGTCCTAATTTTAGACAGACCAAACCATCATCCACTATTATTTAAACACAAGAAATTTTCACTATTATAAAGGAACATTAGCCACTGTTGGATTAATCCAATCCTTTTACATGCCCCTAAAGCTGCAAGCCCCCACTAATTGTCAATGGTCTTAATTTGAGAGTAGTCTAGCCATTATTCGTCATCGGATTTAACAGCAAGAAATTTGCACTAATATAAAGCTATTAAACCTTGAAGCCCTTAAACATGAGGTGGGAGATGTGGGGGCGGGGGTCATCTTTGCATGATTAAACCTATTCATATCACACGAACCACCTATATAGGTATTGGACCAAATTTCACTCGCAATGAGTGCAACACAGCATCCAATTGACCATGTTAAAATGCATAAGAGTATGATTCACGCATGATTAGTCCAATGATGCGTCAATTCAACAATCCAAATTTAGGTCCTTTCCTATACACAGAAAGACATGTGATATGAGTTAGTCTGATTGCGAAAGGTGTTGCCTACATATGTTGCATTATTAAAATCAAACAAATGTAGCATGGATCAATCAACATCCTAATTTTTTGGGTTATCTTTGTCTTATTCTTTTATGCAGGAAAGACATGCAGATTTAGAATATCAAATGTAGGAAGGGAATTGAGCTTCAATTTTCGGATTCAGAACCATCAAATGGCACTGGTGGAGACTGAGGGATCTTACACTAACAAGATCACATTGCATTCCTTGGATGTGCATGTGGGTCAATCCTACTCAGTTCTTGTTACAGCAGACCAAACCAGTGCAGATTACTATATTGTAGCATCTCCCACACAGGTCGACACCAAGGACTTTCCAGACACCTTGGGTGTAGGAATCCTACACTATTCTGACTCCACCACTCCTGCAAATGGGCCTTTGCCAAGTGGGCCCGACCCATTGGATCGCCAATTCTCTGTTAATCAAGCCAAGTCCATCAGGTAAGACAATCATGGGTGCACCCCAGGACAAGGGCACAATAAGGTTGACAATGGGCTCAATCGATAAGTATCTTGGTCCGATGGGCCAAACCAAAGTTATATTATTGAAAAATACAATATTCTTATATTGTAAAGATGATCAAAATTATGTTATTGAAAATATACGCAATGATCCACTCCACATCATGGGTGTGAACTTAGCCATGGATGAACTCCTTGATCTTTGGCGTTCAAGTTTTAATGGTTTAAAGGCATCAGTATTTTGAGTGCGTGCCAATTAACTGGACAATGGATCATTGGTGAACCAGGTTGAAAGAAAATAGAAAGTTAATAATTATGCTAACTGTCAACCATCCATTCCAGATGAGAAATACATTATGCCAAGCATTTTTTTAAAATATTTCGAATATCAAGATGAAGTATTTCACTTTTTTTTCACAAAAACATTGCAATAGTCACAAACATTTTAGGTATTTGTAATTACATATGTTCAGTCTATATATTGCAACTAAAATGATGTGCAAGTAAATGCAGGTGGAACCTAACCACTGGGGCTGCTAGGCCGAACCCACAAGGCTCATTCAATGTATCAAATGTCACCATCTCACAAACCTTCATCCTCCAAGGCTCCAATGCGATGATTGGTAACAATACTTATTATGCAGTTAACAATGTGTCCTACCTCACTCCCGAAACTCCGTTGAAACTCGCCGACTACTATTTGAATGGCACCGGCGTGTACCAGCTCGACGCATTCCCCGTCAATTCCATTAATGTCGAAGCTTCACGCAATACTTCGGTGATCACCGGAGTCCATAAGGGTTGGGCTGAGATTGTCTTGAAAAATGACTTAGATGTTATAGATACATGGCATTTGGATGGTTTCGGCTTCTTTGTAGTAGCGTAAGTATCATCATCATCTTCTTCTTCTTCTTCTTCTTCTTCTATTGTTGCTGCTTCTACGGAATAAATGGCTAATTTTGTTTAAGAGTCTCTTGCATAATTTAATAAGTTAGCAGCAAATGTAAATGCAAATGCAAAAGCCCCCCACCCCCGGGAATAAATGATAGTTTAGAATCATCATCATCATTTAGTAATTTAGTAAGTTTCCTATTTCTTGACAATGGAAGTTGGTTAAAGAAATCTAATAAATATAAATCCTTGTGTTAGATTTGGTTTTGAAGAATGGAAGCACGGATTACACTACAACCTTCATGATCCGGTGGAGCGCTCTACTGTTCAGGTAATCTCTCTCTTAAGTTGTTACTACCATGGTCATATATGATTCTCAATAAAGATTAAGTTTTATGACCAGAGTGGTAGCTCAGTTGGCCAAGGACACTGAGCCTCAGAAAGCGAAGCAGTCTTGTATTTGACACCTGCCCCAGTTGGCCATCTCCTATAGTTTTGCCCGGTGCATGTGGATAGGACGGTTTGCATGTGCCCTTAGGGATTAATTCTCGGCTGTACAAAATCGAGTGTCCCTCGGGCTTAGGGGGGATTATTTCTTGGCTGTCCAAAATCGAGTGTCCCTCGAGCTTAGGGGCAAAGGCTCCTCAGCGGACTAGACGGGAGATACCTAGGTTAAAATAAAATTGAAAAAAAAAAAAAAAAAAACAGTAAGTTATATTAGAGATTTAGAGGCCATGATGTATCATCTCGAATTATTTATGGTACACACATGTTACATTCTGAACTCTTGTTTGTGAATGCAGGTTTATCCAAAAGGATGGAGTGTAATATATATATACCTAGACAATCCTGGAATGTGGAACCTGCGGTCTCAAACTCTAGAGAATTGGTATTTGGGCCAAGAGATCTACATACGGGTCTATGACCCTGATCCCAACCCTGCAAAAGAGATGCCGCCTCCTCAGAACCTTCTCTACTGTGGTTTGTGACCCACCACCCCTTACCTTTGCATCTCCCATTTATACTCACAGCAACTACATAATTTATTTTATTTCCATGGATTCAACATCAGAAAAGGATTAATAATATGGCTATCACTGGGTGTGAATAAGGACCCATCCCAGGTCAAGGTCCATTTAGTTGGGCCTGGACATGCATCTGGGTCAGATGGGCCGGAACACTTAACGGGCTGGGTCTGGGCCTAGAACCTCGATATTAGGTCCGATGTATTTTGCATTGTACAGTATTGTAGACATCCCATATGTACACTAGATAAAATGGTAATTAATAAGCTACAAACATAATTTATAAACACATTTTTTACAAGTTTGGGCTTGGACCTAAAGCCTGGGTGTGGATCTGGTTTTACCAACATATTTCAAAAGGGTGGACTTGGGGTTGTCCATTTCCCAGAGAGAGGTTGGATTCTATCACTAGGGTTAGTCTATGTTAACCATGAACACAGTGTTGGGGTTTCTCAATTGTAAATGGGTTTGACATTAAGTTCCATTTTTATTTTACAGGTAAAATTGTGTCTCCACCACCTGCACCACCGCCTCCATCACAGCCGCTGCCGCCGCTGCTGCCGCCGCCGCAGCAGCCGCCAGCGCCACCAGCCCACGGCAGTGGATATGGAGATTCGGCAAGGGTTAAGTCGACCTTAATAACTACTATACTTCTCATTATTCTTTCCAAGCTTGTTTATTAACACTTAATTTTTGTTTATAGCTCTTCTTGTAAGATCATTTGGCTAGGAAGCCAGTGTTATTTCTAAGATGCTTACATTATAATTGTCATTGTGTTCTTCTCGTCTCTAGAATCAGATGATACAACAGTGATGTAAAAGAGAATATTATAAAATCAAAACAATGTTTATTTTTTAATATAGCATATAGGACTCTCAATCCGGTCCTTTGATGAGGGGCCCGGCCCACAAATAGAAGGCTTTTCTATTTTGTCCTAAAACCCAAGGGTAGGGCAGGGCCCAATTTTGAAAAGCCCACAATCTTGAGGGCCCAGCTAGGGTTTGAACTAGATGGGCCGGGGGGGGCCCGGTCCATCCCTTTGTCTACTAATATCTAAAATAAATAGTATTGTAGATTATAATATATATAGGAATTTTTACCTAAAAATTATAAGTAACCTCTCTAATTAGCAATTAATGATAGAGACTTGATATTTTGTTAAACAAGAACCTATAGGTCTGCCACACTTCTGGCGTATCGTAGATTCTTTTGTTGCCGTAGTTTGACTTTGTTCTATAGGGACATTAATCCCGGCAGGTGCATTCATAGCTGGCACATGTGACTTCGTCACTTTTACTGCATCGTTAAATGCATCAGGCAATTTGTTTGCAATTTCTTGCAAGTGCACAATTCTCCGTACTTCATTCTCACATTGTGAAGTTCGGGGATCCAAATGAGAGAAAATGAAGTCAGCAACGTTTTCTCCTATTGAAGGAGAGAACTCAATTCTCTTTGTTATTGCACGCTTGTCGAGGAGACTCTTATGCTCCAGGAGAGTATTTGAGATTTGTGCAAGGTGAGGAACAGCAAGATGACGAAAGGCAATCAAGACCGCAACAAGCTCTCACAAAAAAAATTTGCAGTGATCGCACGCAAGCTTAGGAAGGTCTTTTGCCTTTTTTTTTTTTTTTTTTTCTCTCGTGCTGATAACGTTTTGTGAAAGAAAAGAAATCAAGAGAGACTATTAGAGGGAGAGTAAAAAGGGTTTTCTATTATCTCATATATGTGTCTCAATACAAAGGTAGAGATACCTATATATAGGCAAAGTAACCCTACAAAAGAGGAAACTAAAATCTAATCATAACTCATCTCAAGTGGACATCCACCTAAGATCCATATCTTATAACACAAATCTTAGGTAAGTATTTTTTATGGATATTCCCACATAGATCACAATATTACCACCTATTTTTGTTTGACTCTATGTTTGCCCCCACGCGGACATATGATTGAAACGGGACTTTAATTTGTCTTGATTAGACAGATTTTTACCATTAATATAAACTTATGAAGTTTGAGAGTTTCTTTCTCCCTTTACTTCCATGATTGATGTTTCATTCAAATAGAGCCCACATCTGGAGTTAAAAGTTTGTAACTCTGACCCATGTTCAAATGGGTCAAATAATATTCACTATTTATCCTAAGCAGTAAAAGTTTAATTGCTATTTTATAAAATCCAATGGTGGTGTTCGAATTACAGGTTAGGATTAATGCTATTCCATAGTGATCTAATGTTTATTTAAACCACATATATAAATAATTAAACTATTTGGAAAAGGTCTAATGCTTATTTGAGATATATCTAATTGAATCATATTAGACTTGTCAAACGAGCTTTGACTGTCTATATTATTGCTTTATTAAAAGAATTTAGTAAATGAACTAATAAAAAAAAAAAAAACTACAACTAGAAAGACCTCAAAGTAGAACAATCTTTCTAATAGCCAGGCGACAAATAAATTTGTGCACACTACTTAAACTAATAGTGTGCTATATTGTCTTCCATGTCCTAATTTCATGTCGCAATACTATTGATTTGGCACTTCAAATAATATTTTTGCATAAGGATAAAATAATTTATTTCGCCCATTCTTTTAGAAGTGGCACAAAAAGATAGATTTTTGCATTCGTATCAACCCTTAACTCGAATAAAGGATGGTCAACTCTGGCCATTGAAGGGCTCAGCCTAGGACCCGCCCGCATAAATGAGGGTAGGGTAAGGGCTTCTTTCTCCCTCACAAATTAATGGTAAAAAGAAGCAAAAATAAGATTGAACAAACAATGGAGTTCAGCAGAGAATATTATGTAAGTCTCGGTACACTTGCTCATGAAAAATGAAAACATAGTACAAACGACCATCAACAATCAGCAAACCAAGAGATGTGATTCGCTTCAGAGAATGGTGAATAACTAGTTAATAAAACCAAATGGGTTATAGATGAGCATTTAAACTCCAGAAAGAAAGAGAAAAAAACAGCGAAAAGAAGAGATCAACAAGATAAGGTTTGTCAGATACAAGTGACTGGTATTAAGTTCACCAAAGCCCAGCACATATCGCGAAACCAAGAACATACAATGCCCTGAGGTCCAACATGCAGTGTAAAAAGGTGCCACCCAGAATGCCATGAAACCAGTTCTGATTTTTCCAATTATAAAGCTGTCACATGCTCAAGAGAAAACCCAGAGTGCTGGCACGACAAAACTCAGAGTGATCTCATTTGTATATACGACTCCTATGAACCACAGCAAGCAGATTTCACTGGTCCACCTTCAGCACCCTTGCTTGGGTCTGGTTTATCTATCTTGATGGTTGTGGGCTGCATGCAGTAATAACAAATCTTAAAAAACAGGTAAATCATTTGATGAATAAGAAAGCTTAATAATATCTAAACACCGTATGTAGTAGCCATCAAAAAAAAAAAAAAAAAAAAAAGTACAACTTTTTCCTTTTCAGGGATGAAACAAAAGCTTAATATTCAAACCTGTGTACCCAAGCGTGGCCTTAATGTGTATATATAACCATTCATCTGGATATATTCAGAAAAGCAAAACACATACCTCAGCTTTCGAGTCACTCTCTGCAAGTCTTTGTTTAATATCTCTAGCAATGGAGAAGAAAACCTGCTCGACATTTAAGTTGGTTTTTGCACTCTACACAAATAGAATCCATGAATTATCATCAAGATACCATTAATTTCAATCAAAATTTGAGAATTGACATTTGACACTCAAAGGACTTGTGTGACTTTGACTAACCGTCTCAAAAAACTTGATGCCATACTCATCAGCTAGAGCCTGGCCCCTTGATGTCGGCACAGCCTACAACAATCAGGAGAATTTTAATTCTCATAATGAAATGCATCCAAAAGAATATATATAAATGGATCGTCAAGCTGTGCTTACCCGCTTGCTCTCATCCATATCTGCCTTGTTGCCCACCAATATTTTGTTAACATTGTCTGAAGCATGCTGCTCAATGTTTCGGATCCAGTTCCGGATGTCTGGGATGTTTTGAATGAGGACTCACAAAAAGGTAATACAAGAGAAAATGATGCAACACAGATAAATAACAAAAATGGATACTGTTGAAAGAAGACTCGTCTGTGACATCATACACCAGCAATATGCCCATGGCTCCCCTATAGTAAGCTACAAAGTAAATGATAAAACTCAGTGAAAATGGTTCAATGGGAGAGATATGATCAATACCTTGAGATTATGAAGCACAGTACCCAAGGCATTCATCCAAGAATAATTTGAAGAGATAATGGACATGACAGTTTGCAAAACTTTATCCAGATATGAAGGGAAACATCATAGACATTTCAGTACCAGTTGTAATAGTCCTGAAGCGTTCTTGACCAGCAGTATCCCAAATTTGCAATTTGATACGCTTCCCATCGAGCTCAATTGTCCTAATCTTGAAGTCAATCCTAATATACAGCCAATATTCTGAGTAAGCACAATAAATTGATACTGGGTGGTCCAATTAAAGAGATCTTATAAAGCATACCCTATTGTGGTAATAAAACTGGTGGTAAAAGAATCATCAGAGAAACGCAACAGCAAGCAACTTTTTCCAACCCCTGCAAGGTCATTAAAGAGTAATAAAAATAAATTGCAATGAGAACTAGAACTAATAATGACAAGAGAAAGCTGTTTGACCCAATGCTCCTTAAGCCGTGTCTAATGCTAGGTAAGCCAATAAATGTAATAATAATAATAATAATAATAATAATAATAATAATAATAAGATAATGCAAAACATTACAGCCATAACTGTGAAGATTACAATAGTTGTGAATATCTTGTCCTGAAAGGGTGCTGAGAACCTTAGCTTGAGATCAATTTCAATAAGAATTCGTACTTGTCAATCATTGAAACTACTTAAGCACTAAAGAAATGATATGGGGAGAAAAAAAAATATCAAGCTTTGTCCCATCAGCAAATATCACATCAGCCATTGTTATAATAGGAGTCGTTATGTAATGATTTTACCAGCTGCATACTACTTTCAGCAGTCATCATTACCAATGTTTGGTCTTCACAATGTCAACGGAACACCATAGAAACCCTATTTTCAACCTGTCGTATCGGTCATTAAGCATTTATTTACAACAAAAATACCCTAAAAACCTTTCATATGGAAGATCCATAAACCTCTCGGGGTAAAACCTAAGCCCCTTATGGGACTCACTGGGATGCATGCCATTCATGTGGGGATAAAGAGATGGAAAGGTCAAATTGTGGATATGATTTGGGAAAAAATCCATCTCAATCAAATAATCACAACTATTGATTTAGGGACCCTAAAGTTTCACAGTTTCTTAAGTAACATTTTCTATGGAGTTCAATCAATAGTGAGGATAATTTCAGATTAGTGCCAACTTAAGAGTGCATGCCAATCCATGGGCGCCAGTAGTGAGTGGGAGGGGGTTGGACTATTAGTTGGGTCCCATGTGCTATAATTGTCACCTATCACACAATCCTTGAGCAGGTTAAAAAACTAAGCCCATCATGGGGCTCACTTGGCAGCATGCCAATCATGGAGCAATAGAGTGATGAAAAGGTCTCATTGTGGATATGATTTTGGCAAAAAAAAAAATCATCTTAATCAAAGCATCGTAGTCATTGATTTAAGGGTCTTAAAGTTTAACAGTTTCTTATAACTTATACATACATTGGGTAATGCTCTCCGACGAGCAAACTGCAATACTGCATACTTCAGTTATGCGGTCTGACTCATGGCTGGGGCCCACTTAGATGACACTCTAATCAAGTGGGGTGGGTGTGGATGGAAAGGTCTCCTTATGGATAAGGGTCAACAAAAAAATCAGACTAGTAAGATCATCCTGGCCCTTGATTTAATAGCCAGTGGTCTTTTAACCATAGATTTCTTAGAGAGTCAATTCAATGGTGGATAAAGGTTTGATGAGAGTGAAATTGGGCCAAATACAAGATCTTGGAGGGATCGGAGTGTGAAGGGGCCTGCACTAATTAAAGTTAGGCCCAAGTGGGCCCCACGGAGCTGGACTGCATATAAGGTTGCTCGTAGAACATTTCTCTACATTGTATATCATATTATATATATGGACAATTCTCTTCTACACTCCAACGCTCTGCAGTCCATTCTTTATAATTGCATGACTCCACATTTCATTATTATAAGCACTGCACCATATGCATCATGTTGCATCAAGACAATACGCAGACAAACATGCATTACACAAGCACTATATACATCATACTCATTATATGCTATAACCAGTATAGCATTGCACAAATTACATAAACAATTTCGTTTTGCAATAAAAATCACTAATTACATACATCTCAGTTGGGTACTTGGCACCATGACAGTTGATTTATGCAAAGGATTAAAAAAGAAATGTGGTTGGTTACAAAGGGTGGATGACACATATCGGGTGATACATATTGGTTGCGAAAATATGTATCAGTTATAAACACGAATTCAAATTTAGGTTAAAAAATCTGATATAAATATATATATATTAAAAAATGTTAAATTTTAATGTTTATTTCCATTAGCAAGTAAAACATATGGGATTATTGGACAGTTCAAGACAGTTCAATGTCATACAGGTCCTGTATCGTTATTTTAGTTTAAAATAAGATATTTGACATATTTGCTCACCTATATTCATCTTGCCAAATTACATATAGACCCGACTATTGTTAATAGTCAAAGATCATTATTTAGTATTAACTATGTGTATAATATGTAGTAACATGACATCATCAATCATGTACTATGTACTATGTAGTATATTTGTACTTAGCTGCTATTCGTTACTTGGTAGTTAGTGCTTACCACTTGCTATTTAATAACTAAACTTGGATCTAAGGGATTGATATATGAAACAGTCTTTACAATCTTTCCCTCACAAAAGAATGTAGAAAAGATAGGCTTTTATTGGCCAACACAATAGATAAATTGACTGATACGCCCAATTTATCGGCTGCTACACATCGTATCAGGGCCTATCAGCCGATACACATGTAAACTCCAATAAATTGAAATAAGTGGAGCAGTCTTAGCCAATATGGCCAATTTAAGGAAATTTTGATCCAGGAATTCGCACTGCATCTTAAGTGTGATAATCCATGAAATGACGAAACCTAATTTTACCACCACCCTATCATGTATGAATAAAAGTCAACAACTGGTAGACAAAGGTCCGGTTTAAGGACATCTGTACGCTCAAAATCCATTAAATTTTTCATAGATTCTATCATTTTAGATCTAAATCAGTCTTTCTCAACAACTCAGTCAAATGCCTTTTACATTAATCATAACAATCAAAACTTCAGAAGAGCCAAAAGTGCCAACTAGAACAAGGAATAATATGTATCTGCCTATATGTTGCCAAATATCCCTCATATGAGTTAGCCATACTAAAGTTCCTACAGCTTAATTTATAGCACATTCTCTTGTAACATTTAGACAATGGAAAAAAATTAAGAACTATATCTTCATTCATAATCAAAGCATAAAAGCCTCCTGCACTCTTCCTTACATTGTGGCCTTGTAAAGACATCTCATCAATTTAAGCAAAATCAAGAATAGTTTCTTTATCACAGGACCTTGATTTATTCTCAATATAGGTCCTTTTTTATCCATAGGATTGTTTTTAAGTAGAATCAAGGATTACTCATGGGTGCTTGAGTAATCCTCACAAGCTCTCAAAGAAAATTAAAGTATTTTCTTTCTCCCATCCACTGTCTCTTCCAGGCTTAACTGTCAAGGCCTCCACAACAAAATCTGGCATCTATCCATGTCTACAACATCACAAACCACATCATTTTTACAATTCTCAATATCAAAAGGTTAGCAAGCTGACTGCCAAGCATATTTTGTTTTATTGAAAGATCCCTTAATCTAAAACCAAGTTTTACATCATAGTCTATGTCTCCATTTAAAACCCAACTAGCAGCTGCATGCATGCTTACATCCAGCTAAAAATTGCCCCTCATGACTCGACTATTCATGTAAAGCACCCTAAGTGGCAGGGGATTAGATTAGTTTTGTTTCCAATATGTTCATCAACCCAACAGAATCACATAGCTTCGTAATCAACTTTTCAGACATGGACCAATGATTATAAATTTGGTTTCACTCTTCCTTTTTCTTCAAATTGAATTTGGTATCCCCATATTACTGGTACAGAATGCGCGCGCACGTGTGTGGAATTCTACAATACACCCCTCTCAAAAAGGGGCGGTTTCAACCCCCATATAACATCCAATAAGAAACCCTGTATTTAATACTATTCTGACACAGAATGGGCTCACAAGTGGTCCCACCCAAGATAGTTTAGGAATATTTTTATTTCTCTAATTATTTGTTAGTAGCTTGCCTATTCCCTAGTGTTTGGGGGGGAAAAAAAGAAAACAGAGAGACTATTACTTGGACCTTCCTAGACCTACTGATCTTTCCCCTCTCCAGCACTCAAAATCAAGGATGTGATCAACACCACGAAGTGGCCTACTAGCAAGTTCACTAATTTGTTGACTAGTGACTACTACATTTTAACCCAACCCCCATCATGAAATCCACTCCCTGCTATTTTGTTAGACAAACAAAACTCCATGTCAGTACAAATTCTTACCAGCAAGAAACACATAGAAATGCTCACTGTTTTCTTTGTTTGTTTTTCTCTATTGGTAGAGGTAGGGTTTTACAGAGATAAGGAGGGATGCAAAAGTATTGTCTGTACTGATTTCTGATAGAGGAGGAGTTTCGAAGGGGACAACTGCTTCCCATCTCCTTCTTCATTTCCTTCTTCTTCTTCATCATCTTCTTCTTTAATTTGCTCGCTTGAGGATGGGAGATTGTAAGCAGAAGAAGGCAAGGCATCGTCATCATCTTCGTTGAATTGATTATAAAGGTGTCAATGCTGCTGCTTTTGTCTCTGCTTGTCTCCTTCTTCCCCATATCAATTTCGCCTTGCTACTTGCAAGTGTTTGAATGAAATCCGCTACAAGCTGCTTCGTTTTTGTATTTTTACTGTTTTGGGGCTAGGGTCTGAACTCTGAACTTAGTTGGGCCAGCCCTAGCTTGTCTCGTTTGCAGCCCAGTTATCAAGCCCAAGCTTGCTTGCTCGCTCTCCATCTCGACAAGGTGGTGATTATATTGAAATCATACTATGTCTGATATGTGCTATCTTTGTGGGAGGAAGAGGGAGTCAACTGATAATCTATTTCTTCACTATAATGTTGCATCGTCATTTGGGGGCATTCCCTCAGAGTGGTGTGGATTGGTGTCTCCCTGGTTCATTAGTTGATTTGAGGCTTGGAGGGGTTTCCTTTGGTCGGGTGTGGTTTGATTTTGTGGAGGGTCGTTCCCTTTTCCATTATTTGATCAATTTGGAAAGAGAAGAATCACTGAATTTTTAGTAGAAGGGAACCATCTTAGGAAAGTCTTCTTGCATCTATAGCGTTGAGGATCACAAAGTGGGCTCCTGTAAGGAAGGAATTTCTAGATCTTAAGTTGGAAAATAATTTGTATAATTGGGGAACTTGTATGAGATTCAGTTGTTAACAAGAAAGAGAGTTCTCAGAGCTCTCCTTCGATTGGAGTCCTTAAGTTTAATGTAGATGGAGCAGCACGTGGCAAGCCAGGGTTGGCAAGGATTGACAGCACTTTAAGAAATCACGAGGGAGAAGTGTTATATGTTTTTTCAAAACAAGTTGAGGTTTTAGATTCTCTAATGAAGCAAAAGTTTTGGACATTTTGGAAGCTCTTCAAAGTTTTTGTTCCTCATATCAAAGTAATCATATTGTGGAAAGTGACTCTTCTAATGTCATTTCTTGGGCGAAATCATTCATAGGCCCTTAGAAGATTTCTATCTTAACGAGATCCATCATCGAGCATCATTTCAACACGTTAGTAGGTCCACTAATGGAATGGCAGATTCTTTAGCGAAGCAAGGGGTAGATCGTTCTTGTAATTTCAGTGCTTTTGTTATGTAACTATGGTGGGTGTACGATATATAGCACTTATAGCAGCACACCTACGGAAGGTGTTTTTGTTTAAGTTGGTTGTACTATTTCTTAATATATTTCACCGTTGCTGAAAAAAAAAAAAGGGTGAAAGCAAGCAAATTGAAGAACCTTTTCACCAACTTGGAGTGAAGACAAAATGGACTTAATCTCATTGAAGTAAAATTGAAACCTCCAAGGCACCAGAGCGAAAGAAGAAACCCAAGAAATAGCATTAAGAGTCACTTTCCACAATCAGAGGAGCCTGCAAAGAAGTCAAATAGAAAGTCCTTAGGGCATCAAGAATAGCCAATAGCCCTGCCTCGTTAGACTCCATATTTCCAATATTCTTAGAGAACAATGCCAACACCACCCCAAGCTCGTTATTAAGCACCCCGACAACCCCCGCTAACCCCAGCTTTCCCCTAGCAGCCCCATCAACATTAAACTTCAAAGCAGCCCCCGAAGGAGGATCCCACACCACCCTATTACTTTTCTTATGCCTCGTGCTAAGAAGACTGGGTTCCTAATTGTGAAAGATACCATCAGTTCTTACAGAGTCAAATTCCCTCCTCACAAATGCCCACTTTTTGCTACATGCAAAAACACCAAAAAAAGCACATCCTCTCTTCTTTTTTTTTTTTTATAACTGTCAAAATTTTATTGCACCAAAAAGGAAGAAAAAACAACAAGCAAAGGGAATAATCTTCCAACAAAAAGCAAATCCTCCTTAGGCATCAAAGACCCTCTGAAGACTCTAGCATTTCTCCCTTTTGAAAGAGACCAGAAAATGGCAAAGGGAATAATCTTCCAAAGCACCAAGTCACACCTCGAGAAAGGAGCCATCCTCCAAGCCTCTAACATACTTGGGATGGACTCAGGAGAGCACCACAAAACAACACTATGACCAATCATCCGGCACCACAAGAAAAAGGAAAACTCAGAATATAAGAACAAATGACTGACCATCTCCCTCTCCTTTCAACAAAACACGCATAGGTCGGAAAAGCATCCGATGACAAGCCCAGATTGTCTACCGTAGACACCATCCCAGACACACCAAGCCAAAAAAAACCTCCCCTCTAGGAGAAATCAAACCCAACCAAACTAGAGAACTACTAGGTCCAGCCGTCTACAAAACCTCCATCGCATTAAGAAAGGATCTCGAAGAGAAAACACCTGAAGAGTAAGGTTTCCATTTACAAACATCTGGCTCACCCATGCAATAATAGAAAGGTGTTATAGGGACTCAAACTCTGGCGCTTCCAACTAACGCAAACTCCTAAAAGACACAGCCCAAGACACAAAGCTACCCTCACCAATATAACAACCCTTAACCAAAGATAACTTGTTGAAACTACTCAGAAAAACTTAGGAAAAGATAAAGACAAATGACCCACACCCAACCAGCAATCCACCCAAAAACAAGCACAACTACTCTCTCCAACTTTAAAACCCACCCCACTCCCAAAAGAAAACCCTCTAAAACAGAAAACATATTCCTATATCTCAAGTTTTTCCTCCACAAACACAACACCTTATACCTAGGGACTCGACTAGGAATCCAACCCCATTCATCTACCCCATATTTTGTCACAGTAACTCTCCTCCAAAGCATGTCCCTTTCCTCCAAAAGCCTCCACCACCATTTAGCCAACAGAGCCCAGTTCTTTGACTCCAAGTTCCCTAAACCCAGACCTATAAATTGCATTTATGAAATGAATAAAAGGGTTACTTGTGTAAGGTACCAGTAGAAGAGGGATGTCATTAAAAACCTTGGGTGAAGCAATGAGGAATCATTTTTCAAAATAACCAAGAGCATGAAGGTACAAGGTGCATCTGAAAAAGTGCAGGGGTCTCCGGGATCTCTAGATTGGTCTACTCAAACAATCAACTAATGTGTGCAGAAATAAACAATATGCAGCGGAAAATAAATCAACAAGCACACACCATAAGGACACCAAAAATAAGGTGGAAAACCCTAACCGGGTGAAAAACCACCGATCCAAACTGGATCAAATCAAGCACTATGAATCTCGCAATTACAAGAAACTCAGATCTCCTCCCTAGATATCCCTTACCCAAGGACTGAAGTTACCTTGTGTCGCTTCACGCTTCAACGACTTCACACCGTTGATTGCTACAGATCCAGACCAGCACTTGACTCCTCAAATCTTCTCGCAGGAAGAAAATCTTCTACAAAGGATGCAGAAGAAGTGACTCTAGAGAACTTGGCAGCACAACTTCATAAAGCTCTAGAGAAGAACTCTCACAATGATAAACACTAACTCAGCACTATGAGAGGTGAGGTCCCTTTTGGAATAGCCTTATAACCCTTTAAATAGCCCTTGCTTCGTGCTTTAAGGTTTCCTAAGATGATTAGGATTCAAACAAGCAGTTTGAGCATAATTAGAATATCAAGTTTCCAATTTCATCTCACTGTCCGCACCAGGTTCGCTCGAGCGATCTCTCGGTTCGCTCGAGCGAACAACCCTCTGTTTCAGAACTGGGCAAGACAGAACACTGTTCGCTCGAGCGAACCCTTCTCTGGATATGTTCCGGAAATTCAGCTCTCTTTCTGCAGCAGACTTCTTCTAATTCCTTCAGGCTTTCTCCTTCTGAGTCCTTTAGATCTTCTAACTTCAGAGGTCTTTTCTAAATAAAACATTACAACTCAAAGACCCAGAGTTTTGTCCAACCCATGAATTTAGCCAACACACAAAATCCTAACAGCATCATTAGGCAATAACAAAGTAGCATCTTCACATGGGTCGGCACGGTTGAATTCCCATGATCCCTTCAAATGGTGATCGTCTTGTAGATCAGTTAACCAAGTTGTTATAAGCAAAATCGGCCATAGTCAATATAAGATCTTATGTAGTGACATTATCACCCACTAAGCTACGTATAATAAGATTTACAAGGCTCCTGTTGACAAACTTGGTTTGACCATCTGCATGTGGAATGTGGATAGTATGCTCTAGAGAATTGCAACTTAGTTTTCATCAATTTCCATAATAAGAGTAAAATAGCTCATAAACATCACGGCCCTATCAAAAACAATGGTTTTGGGCACATCATGTAATTTGACAATTATCTTAAGAATAAGGAAGCTACTTTTACCACATCATGTGTTTTGTTGCATGGGATGAAGTGCACCATCTTGGAATAGCGATCTACTATCACTACAATAGAACTGGCTTTCCTTAAAGCCATGGAAAAGGCCAAGACAAAATCCAAACTCAAGTCATGGCAAGGCTTAACAAGGGATTGGCAAAGGAGAGTACAATTCAATGTTCTTTTGTCTCATCTAGCCAGCTAGCAAATTTCTGAAGTTAGCAACCTGGGAACACTACCGGCCAATAGAATATATCTTCGAGCATAGCAATAGCTTTGTCACGTCCTAAATGACCACCAAATCCTGCGTTGTGCATTTTCCATACTATGTACTCTAGAGAAGCTGAGGGTAGACATAAGCATGTGCCATAAAAGATATACCAATCTTGCATGATATATTTTGGATGTAGTAGTCATAATTATCAAAATCCTACGATTCATATCCCTAATCCTGATTTGTATCCCCAAATCCTAAGGAAAACGATTCATGTCTATGCAACGAATCCCATTTACAGATGAATCTTAGGATTCATGTGTAAGATTCATCTGTAAATCTTACGATTCGATACTCACTGCATCAAATCTTACGATTCAAGCGATTCGGCTAAGCGAGAAAAACTACAACCAATAAGTTAATATTAACAATCTTTTACCTTTTTTCTTTCTTTAGTCTTTCTTTCTTTTAGTGTTTTTACTTTTAAAAGGTTATCTAGTAATTAACGAATCCTCTTAAGAATTTTTGTGGCTTTGGGGAGGTTTTAGAAATGAATAAAAGTGTTGGACTGTACCATAGTTACCTAGTTCACAATTCGATTAATTTGCATTCGAGTTCGTAATTTGAAATTCGAGTCTTTACTGGATCAATGATTTCGATGGAGTAAGATCATTTGATTCACATCTCAATTCATCTAATTCGCAGTTCAGGTTCAACAAGCTCGATGAACTAATTCATTAGTGTCCATGCCTAGGCAATCACTAGTGCCCACATCTAAAATTCAAATCGCGGAAGATAATTGTTCTTTATATTTACTATGGTGAGATTTCACTAATTAGAGATGGGCCCACATAAATTGATTGCGTGTAAAATACATAGTGAAAATAAAAACCAAAGTAAAACTTCATGTTTTACTGGTCAGCAATCTTAAGGTGACACTTTGGTTGGAGTTAGATTTGGATTAGCGCTAATAGCTAGGGGCGCCATGCTTTTGAATTCCTTGGATTTTCAGGTGGGCACTACAACTGGATTTATAGGATTCAATTTAGAGAACAGCATGAGACTAGTTCAATGAAAGTTCGTGAATCGAACTGCGAATTGTTCGAAATGAACTATTCGGAGTTCGAAGGCCTCATGAACGAACTGGGTAACTATGGATTGTACATATGGAGCTTGTTTATATCTTCTTTTTTAAAATCTTTCCTGGTTTTTTTCTTGATGAACACTTTCTTAACTTCAAGCGATATCCTACAAAGTATAATTGATGGTTTGGATTTTATTTTTATTTTTATATTTTGATTTAAAAATAACAAAAAAGAAATATATTGATACCTTAAACTTATTTGACTATTTACACATATCATTTATTATATATTAATAAATGTCATGATGTTCTTGACATAATTGTATAATAGACGTATTTGTCATTGTATTTATACTACTATAACTTGGAAAATGGACGCTTATGAATAACTACTTCTTTCTTTTTTTCCTCTTAATTTTTAATTATTTTTCATTTTTATTAGAAATATAAAAAATCATATGATTTGTGATACGATTCACGATTTGATTCGATTCATGGGTATGAACGATTTACGATACGATTCCGATTTTCAAAACTATAGTAGTTGTCCTTGTTGTAGTTCATCACATACCGAGCCAAAATGCTCATCATCAGGTTTAATCTAACCAAATCCCATCGCTTTCGTCACTAAAGTAGTCGTGAGATGCATCCAGTGACTCACTGCATTTGTAACTTGATTTCCAGACCCATAACATGTGTTTTAGAACAAAAGTTACTTGTGGAGGTAGGTGCTCCATTTAGCAGGTCCAGCACTCAACTTCTTTTGAGAAATTAAGTACCGTAATGCTTGGTTGTTAGAATAGAGAATGAACTCCTTTCTGATAAGATAGTGCCTCCAATGCGGTAAAGTCCAAACACCACCATAGAAATATATATCATATGTGGAATATGGCATCAAGTGTCATTCAATCTCTCACTAAACAAGGCTATTGGATGACCTTCTTGATGCAATACTCCACCAATGTCTACTTCTAAAGGATCCATACCACTTCGAAGATTTCGGTCGAGATTAGGAAATTTAAGAATTGGCATCTATGTCATCTTGACTTTGATGCACCAAAAGGCCTTTGTATCAGCCTCTGTCCAAGTGAGTGCCTCTAAGGCTTAACGTGCTCCATAGGATTCATGCAATAACATGGCAAGTTCGGCAAGACCGATCCAAGCACAAGATTTATGGCATGCTATATCTCTCTCATTGAATAGAGCTAGTTACGTAACTCTTCAGGGACCAAGTCAGAAAAGTCCTTTAAGAGCTTCTTAACTTCTAGTGGATGCTCCTTCCAAGGCTTATCTTGCTCTGCAACAACTTGGCCACCGCCGCATACATAATGCCCTTGTCCTTACTTTCATCTTCAAAGTGACACATGGTAAGGATGTTAACATCTTTAGCTGCTCTTTTCTTCTTCTAAAAGTGCAGGGAAACCTCCATGGGCCTTCAAACGTGCTTTTTTTCCTTTGAATATAAATCTGCAAGTGTTTTTCTTCTTGTTATTGTGGCCTTCCCTGTCATAAAGCCAAGGTCATCCTAATAAGATAAGGCCAACTTTCATTGGGACTGCAACACACCACATTGAATCTTCATAGGAATAGGCACAAATAGTCACCAAGCACCGTTTGGTCACTGCCTTACTAGAAAAGTCATCTCATTCACCCACGCAATCCAATATGGGTTTGGGTGCTTCTCCACTTGCAACTGCATTTTATCGATAACCTCTTGCAAAATGACATTTATTCCACTACCACCATCCATAATCCGGGTGCAACAGCGATCATTACACTAAACAAGGGTATGGAATATGTTTGTGGGCAACCAATCTTCCTTCTCCTCTTAGGGCCTGTTTGTTTGCAAGTGTGGTAAAGCAAAGGAGGGTTGAAATAAATCCCAACGGTTGAATTCTTTACCCCATTAGGTGTTTGTTTGCATTTGCCCAGATAGTAAACTAAAGTAAATATGCCTAAGCTCACAGTTACCCCAACCCAACTTTTTATTTCCCATAGTTACTCGGAGATGCCGTAACAAAGTAAGGTGGAGCAACTCAACCACACATAATTTATCTACCTTTTTCATTTTCAAAAAAAAAAGGTGGAGTAACTCATTCCCCATTCTCTTCATCAAACCAAATGCAAATTTAAATCCTTTTGCTTTGCACCAACCATCCAAACGCATAAAAAATAATTCATCTACTCATTCATTTCAAGTCACTCCTCTTTAATTTTAACCTAATGTGATCCTACTCATCTTCTACTCCTCCCCTGATGCAAACAAACATGCCCTAGTGGCGAGTAGATGTCAAAACGCTAAAAGAGGTAAAATCGGTGTCAACATCTCCAATAGGGGATTCAGTTCCTTTTAAAAGATTCGCTAATCATAGTATCGTCTGTCTTTTCTCCATCATTTTGACAGTAATGGAGACTCTTAATTGACCATACTACAACTACATCTCCTTGGGCACCGCATCTCAAATAATTTGTATTAATGTAATCTATGCAGTTGAAATTCATTAACAGAAATTTTCCATTATTTTGTGGTTGTCGAGGTTGCAAGGGTTGTTATTATTGACTTGACCAAGGCAAGGAAGTTATTGGAATAACTCTGAGCGGAACTCTCACTTTGCTTCTTCGTTTGAACATGTAACTACCCAAAGTGAGTGCCAATGCGCCTTCTTTCCACCTTAAATGTCATCTGGTGTGCATCCTTAAGTTGATCAAGCCTAAAGAGCTTCATCCAATGTTATGAAGTTCGTTTCGTTTAGGACTAATTTTCCGAATAAATTCGGTTCGGGCAATACTCCAAAAAATTTCAGATCAAAATTCGGTCCTATTCGGCCATTTCGTCCGAATTCTTAGATTTTCACCAAAAAGGTGCAAAATGCTCTGTTCAGCCATTAAAAAAAAAACCAAAGAAAAGGAAACCATAAATCCCTTTCATCCCCCTCTGAAATTTTTAAAAGGAAAAAACCCTAATCTCTTTCTTTTGTTTAATTGAAAGTAGAAGAAGACGAGCAGAAAAAGAAAAAGAAGAAGTTTGCAGCAGGCAAAAAAAGAATATATCAACAGGGGGAAAAAAGCAAAAGGGGAAGAAGAAGAATGGCCATCTATCTGTGTCACTGCTTCTATCGGTCAACATTGATCCTGCTACCATTTGACGCCGCCGCCACCACTGCTGCGATCTTCTTCTTCGTTCGTTATTTCATCTTCTTCTTTCTCCTCCTCCCATCTCGATTTTCATTTCATTTCATTTGTTCGGTCCAAATAAAAGGGGCGAAATGAAACCCTTTTCACCATTTTAATAATACAAACGGAGACAGGTTGGGTTCGTGGACTGAACCTAGGGGCTCTTATATTATACTCTACCCATTTAAAATAAACCAACCTCATGTGGGCCCTAAAAGAACTTTAATAACAGGGTCTTAATTAGATTTCACCCTAATAGGAAAAGAGCCCTACCAAATTTCACTATTTTTAAATTTTATTATGTATATTATATTTTTTCCGAAACATTTCGCCGAAATTCAGAAATGGACCAAAATTATCTCCAAACTGAAAGGCAGTCCGAAACGAATTTCACAACGCTGGCTCCATCTCTCAAAGAATCTCAGCACGAAGACCAGCTTTTAATTGGGAGAGAACATGAGTATCATCTTCATGAACATGGCATCTAAAAGTTAGATCATTAAATTTCCATGTATGCTTCGACAAAAGAGGCTCCTTGGCGAAGGCTAGAAGCTAAACAAATGATGCAGTCTCGTAATTGGAGGAAGATACTTCTCATGCAGCCTTAACTTCATGTTATCCCAATTGTGAACGGGGCAGCTAATCCACTCAAGCCACTTTTATAATCCACACCACCAAATGCATGCATGGCACTTCATCTTTTTATTAACAAACTAGATCGGCCAATCATCTAGCACAGAGTACCAACCTAAAAAGTCCCCAAAGGACTGTGCTCCAATCACAAAACTCTGTCAGGGTCACCTTGACATCAAAATTTTGAGGTGCTCCAATCACAAAACTCTGTCGGTTCACCTTGACATCAAAATTAGGCACCTCAAGACAGAGCTTGAGATCATTCTTGGTGAGATAATCTCTAGACGAGAAGCATCATTACGGTTCTCTAAAACCTACAAAATAGTCTCCTCAAGGTTTGGATAGTTTATGTCTCTAGCATTAGTTATGTTATTTGTGTCTTCATTGCATTCATGATGAGGGGATCAAAGCATCTGATTGGAAAACATACCAAAGACAAAAGAATAGGGCCCCTGTCCATATATCTTTATGGATGGACGAAACCTATTTGGGTCGAGATCATGATTTCAGAGAGGATCCACCATTAGATCATCGTTTCAGAGAAGATCCACTTTGGATCATGAGTTCAGAGTAGACCCATCATTGGATCATGCTTCCATCATGGATCAACGGTCATATCATGTCAAGCGACATCCCCAGCATTAGTTGAAGACCCCACACTGGGATGATTAGAGTTAGAAGACCTTGTATGCATAACATCAGGAAGGCCCCACCCTAGGAAGATGCAAATGGGCTGCTAATAGGAGCCCGTTGGGCCCATTGGACCCAACTTAATGGGACGCCCAGCCCATCATAGGGGGATGCCCACTTTAGGAGTGTGTATTTAATTCTTTTTCATGTTTGGTTTGTTTTTGCAATTTGGGATTATTTGTTTAAGTGGTTAATGGTTTAAACTTAGCCGTAGATTGCTTTTAATGGCTGAGATTAGTTCTAGGTTTAGTTTTCTCTTAAACAAGCATTGTAATGCATATTCCGACTTTTAGACCTGATTAATGAAAACAAGCATTGCTTTTGAGACTTCTCCTACAAATGGATCTAGTGTGAAGCCACTTGGTGCGAATCCAAGGTATTTATTTTCTTATTATCTTCAGTTCTTTTATTGAGATTATTGGTTTACTTGTCTTTCAATCCTCAAAACTCAAACCCCAAGCCATATCTTTCACATCCCATCCAGTTGAAACATCTTTTAACCATCAACCAGCCATAAGCATCCAAACCATAACCAAACCCACACAACCCACAACCATCACATTCCTCAAAGCCAAGATCATCAACACCACCATCCTAAGTCCAAATCCAAGTGGTCGACCAACCCTGAACCCAAATCCCATTGCTGCCCCATCCAAATCACCAAACCCAACCCAAGTGGCCGAATACCACAACCCCAAAATCCCTTTGGCCAAATTCCCAAATCCCAAGGAACCAACTGCTGCACCACTAAAACCCAAAACTGATAATAGCCGAACCCCAAAACCCCTTCCCACGCCAGCGGACCTGCCCTAGCCCTATTTCACATCAGATGAACATCACCAGCCCTCAAAACCCACCAGCCGAACCTATAATCCAAGAAACCCTTTGGTAAACACCTTCCAGCCCCTTCATCTACTTGGCCGAACCCTATTTGAGAGTTATTTGAGGTATTTGAACTGACTTCTTGTTTCTTAATGCCAACTACGTGAATTCCCATTAAATAATATCCATATCAATTGTTGGTTTGTCTAATTTGAGCCTATCCTATTCTTGAGACCCTTAAGCGAAAATCAAGAACAATCCAATCGAGTAATAGGTGATCCCTATGCTAGTGGAGATTGAGTCTTCCATTGGAAACCTCAATCAAAATTCAAAGGGGACTTGCATTGTAGGATTGTGAACATTCTTTACAATTATTGAATAATTGGAAACTTGGACATATCTTCAATTGAATTTAATGTTATTTTATAATCTAATTTGTGAATGTTTTTTGTTAATGATCTCAGAACCTTCATCTTAGGTTAGTGTTCATGGCCCTGCATCAGTTCATGTTGAGGTTGTTCACCCTCACCATTAGTGGGTTGTTATTTTCTACTAAGGATTATGATGCTTCAGAAATTCAGTGAGGAGTTCAAACCTCATTTTAAGGCAGTCAAATATCTTTTTCATTTTCTTTTCTTTTCTCTTTTTTTTTTTGGGCTTTGGTAAATACTCATGCTAACCAAGTCCCTAGCCAATGGAGCCACAATCAAGAATCTATCCATGGTTGTTTCTGTGTAGAGGAGATGCCTCACCACTAAACTATCAATGAATTAGAAGGTCGTCCAATATCTCCAAGACAAGGATAAAGGACTAATCCTGTTCATGGTCAGTAAACTTGCCTTGATAATGACTCAAGCTTCTAATGGTCACTGTGAATCTCCAAAGGCAAAAAAGTCAAAGATATGGAGTGAGTAGAATTGAAAAGACTCTAAATTGTCAAAATGGAATGAAAGAAAATATTTGAGCAATGTTGTACAATCAACAAAATTTGACGGACCAAATGAAACGAAAGACACAAGATATATCAAACTAAAAGGGGGAATGAAATAAATTTGGATGGTGTTGTATTACTCATGAAATACTGTTACATACTATTGTATGGCTGCCAAAGAAGCTAAAGTTGCAAGGTTTGATGCTGGACAGTTAGGGTAGGTATTAAAACCAAATGGGTGAATGGTGTAGAAGTGAGGATTTTGGATGGCTAGTTATGATTCTATGCGGGTCAAATCTTATGGTGTTGGCACTATTATAGCAGTAGCAGCAGTGACCAATCAAAAATCAAATAGCAACAATAACTTGTATGGAATTGAAAGTAGAAACGGGAAACAAACAGAACCTCTCTCTCTCTCTCTTTGTTAGAATTATTTTGATGAATAAACTGAATGAAAATTAAAGTAAACTACCCAAGATAACTTTTTGGAATATGAAAAAAAATTAAGAAACTCAAAGGAACTTACTTGCTTTGATAACAAAAAAATGGAGGGTGGATGGAAGTGGAGTCTTCATAGTTCATACACATCATAGAGCCATGCCAATGAAGTATTCACACAATGGAGACACCAAGGAGTCTTCACACATTGGAGATGCCAAGGAGTCTTCATAAAAAAGAGGGTTTTCCACCAACTCAAGATACGAATAGAGAAAGATCTTCATTGATTTAATGAGGATCTTTTACAACCCTTATACAGACTAGTAGCCATCCTTTTTGGTATCTTTCTTTTTATTTCGTTTTTTTTCTTTTTTTCTTTTTTTTTGAGAAATCTCTTTTGGTATCTTCATTGGAGATTATACCTTCTGATTAGAGTAGTCAACAAGAATCTTAATTATAGATTATGATTTTTTATCAAGGATCCTAAAGATATTAACTTACACATCTTTCTAAATTTAAGCAAGTTACAATAGAGTCTCTCTCAAGATAGAATTTCTTAAAATATGAGATTTGGCATGTGACATGACCACAATGGCCTTATTTAAAATGTGACTAAATAATCACTTAAGTTATGGGCCCTCTTAGTGGACTGGGCCTATGCTGGTTTACTTGGCCTATTTTATGACTCTTTAAGGATACATTTGACCCATGGCCCGCACCAGTTTCGCAAGGTTGACCATGAGTAGGTGTATCCTTAACAACTTAGAGGGTGAGAAATGAGAATCCATAGTATGTATTATACATTAGGGTGAGAAAATTTCCCATTCTTACATGCGGCAGATATATATATATGGGGCCAGCTCTCCTAAGCTCAAGCTTAGGATAAGGTAAGCTCAAGTGTGTGGTGGGGCCAACCTAGGGACCCACATAAGGATGGGGATGGGAGGGACTCCCTGGGATTCTCCTCTGTGCAAAAAATCAGCCTCTACCGTGATTTCTATGATCTCCATACGGGCCCAAAAATTTAACGGTCGATAGTCTAGTCGGATCGATACATAGTCGATCCAATGGTCCAGTAAATTCAGATTTGACCGAAAGTTGGTGGACTGTGCAATTTAGGAGGGTCATGTGTTTGGTCCATTTGGATGGACCAAAGTTGGGCCGCACAAGCATGAGCTTATGAAATTATATCCTAAGCTCGAGCTTAGGAGAGGCTTGCTCTATATATATAAATAGAGAGATGCTCCAATAAGAGAGGCTCTCACCTTACTATGAGAGATGAGGTGGGGGCCCTCACATCCATATTCAATGCCAACAACTTAACTACGAGGGACTCCACCTTATCTCTCATCGTAAGGTGAGAGATGCTCTCACAGGAGCATCTCCAATATATATATATATATATATATATATATATATATATATAAAATAGTCTCATTCTTATATATATAGAAATTATCTCATGCACAGGGTGCGCATGGGTATTTTCATGCACACTTTGCGCATGGTTGTTTTCATGAGCACCTCATAATGGGGCCCACCTGATGGTCCATCCGAGTGGATCATATACACACTCTTGATAATCACCGAACCCTTGGGTTTGCACCCATCCAGATGGACTAGACCATTGGATCAATTGTGCACCCATTTTTTACAGTGAAAACTTGTGGGTCGTTTATGAAAGTGTTAGGATGATCAGATGGGATTATTTTTTTGTACATAGGAGGACCCCAGCCAGATCTTTCAATCCCCCCCCCCAAAAAAAATAAAATAAAATAAAATAAAAAAGAACCCTCATCCACATGGCCATTGGGTGGGCCCCATAGAGAATGCTGCATGGATGCACACCACACATATTATATATATATATATATAGAGAGAGAGAGAGAGAGAGACCGAGACCTTATATTCTTGACTCAATTTCTAGGTAGTCTCTTGACTTTGTTGGAGCTTTGTTTTTAGGTGAAGAGTTTTAGAGTAGAACTCCTTTAAACAACACGATATTGATGGACAAGGACTAATGATGGTGACGATGATCATAAACAACCAACAAAACTTCTAAAACAAGCTACTATGACAATGTAACATGGGCAAAAGTGAGGAGGGAAAACAACCACAATAAAAGAGTAATATTGGCTGAGTGGGAGGACAAAAAATCATAAACCACCACGAAGGAACATCCATTCCTCTCACAGACCTTATACATGCACCAATCCCAGAGCAATAATTAATCATTTTATTCTTTATGCTTACAATCCTTATATATGATCAAAAAGTCCAAAACATAATCATCAATTCATGCAATATTGGGGTTTTCACATGGAAACCTACAATAAGACCAGCCTAACAAGACGCTAAACCAATCATAAGAACCAGTCTATAGGAAATGGCTCCTCTGCAATGTCTTAAAATACAAGTATGTAATCCCACAGTTTTTCTCACATACCACCTTTCTAAATGGCATATATTGCAGACTTCAAAAGTTGAACAAAATCATCATAAATGATAAAATATTCTAAAAACCTACCCAACAACTTTTCAATATAATCAGAGAAATAATGAGACTCGCTTTTGACATCATTACTGCGTAATGGTGATGTTAGTAGATAATTGGCTCACTTTAAGCATTTTCATCTACTGGACTGGAGCACTTTATTCTATCTACGTACACCCTAGATATAGCTTTTGCCAAGTTAAACTTTCTTCATTCAACATTCATTGAATTTGCATTTCATATCAAGCGTTTTTAATATGCTAAAAAAACTCTAATTCTGAAAGCCATGCATGCAGTGCATTTCCTAAAACATTGGTTACTATTCAATGGGAAAGACATGCTTATCACTTAGTTTCTCCTACTTTATTTTGATAAATGATGCCCCAAAAATCAAACTGTCACCTTCATAATCCTCAAATCCCAAGGTCAATATAACCAGTCCCCATGACTCTGGGATCCCTTATTTTTATCAGGCAAGCCCTACCTTGAATGGATCATGCCCCAAAATCTCCAAAGCTGGAAGAACCCAGCAAACCCATTGTTTTGCCCTTGTCTCCTTTGAATACGGACGAAGTCTTTCTGCATCTTCTCTCAGATTTGCATGCCACCAACTAAAGGGGCTAAATTTGGTGACGTTCACAAGTTCATTTCCAGATGACCCATCAAACCCACAACCTAGAATATCAAACCAAGTGCCCCAAATCCAAGAAAGGAATCATAGATACATCAAGAGAGAGAGAGATTCAAAACCTCACATCAATCTCAAATCTAAGCATATGGCACAAGGCACAGTAAAATTGCATGCAAATCGTGCGATTAATGCATTGAAATGATCACAGGAAGGAAATGAAAAAAAAAAAAAAAAACCCTAATCTCGCCAGCAAGCGAAGAGAAAGGAGAGGAATTGAAAACTTGCCGCTGTCTCCGATGAGTAGAAGCTTTATCAGGAAATCGTAATCGGCGCGAGCTCTTGCAGGAGGAGCTGCCATTTCTAGAACCAACCAACAAGACTATGAATCCAATCTAATCTCCCTCTCTCACTCTCTCGTTCGATCGATCGAAGACTGTTTGGATGTAGCCCCAAATCGCAGTCTGCTGACTCGATCTTGAGTTTGTTTCTTTGAACGCTGCTTTCTCAGTTTATATTAAAAGAGAAGCGAAGCGGAGACGAGCTGAGATGAAGAAGAAGATAATAATATGAAATGATATGCTTTCGTCATTCCATTATGTTTATATCACGCGTTTTCTTTGTTCTTTGGTGCTTGCAAATCAACTGCATGTGGGGTTGGAAAGACAAAAGTCTTTGGTGATTTCCTTTTAGTCTTTCTATCTGTTACTAACTCTTTGCCCAAAAAATAGTAAACCCACCTTAGTTTTTAAGGGGCATTCCGCGAGGGTCCTCACATTTCACTTTATATGACCATAGATCAACAATTTTTTTCATAGTGTAATAAGTTATTTTTCTAAATTTAAAGATTTAAAATATCTAATTTACTTTTTTTTCAAATCATATCTCATGATTGGTGAGATATCCCATTAATAATGGTCAACTACTATTTAATCGGCCACAATTAATGGAATCCCATTAATGAGATTTTCAAATAAATTCTAAAAACACACAAATAAATTTCAAAATAACGCAAATAAATTTCAAAAAACGCAATAATTTCAAAAAATGAAATAAATTTAAAAAAAATAATAAATTTCAAAAGAACGCAGATAAAATTAAAAGGATGCAAATAAATTTCAAAAGATCCAAATAAATCTCAGAAAATATAAATGAAATTTCAAAAGACTCAAATAAATCTCAAAATATCCAAAGAAAATTCAAAAACTGCAAATAAATCTCAAAAGACGCAAATGAATTTCAAAAGATGCAAATAAAATTCAAAAATGCAAACACATATGCCAAAACTAAGATGAATCAATTTTTCAAATTTCTGAAAAAATTGCCAAAAACTCAAGTATTTTTGCTAAAACTCAGTTAAATTTATTTCAAAAAACTCAAATAAATTTGAAAAGACGCAAATAAATTTCAAAAGAAGCAAATAAAATTAAAAAATGCTAATAGATTTCAAAAAAACGTTTGCTAAAAAATTCAAATAAGTTTTTAAAAAAAAAACTCAGATAAATTTGGCCAAAAACACAGAGAATTTTGATAGAAGACAGATAAATTTGACGAAAACTAGAATAAATTCTACAAAAACTCATATAAATTTGACAAAAACTAAGATAAAATTTACAAAAACTCAGACATCACCAAACTTGGCATCCCTCTCAAACAACTTCGATGCCCGAACCATGAAATCCAACCCCTTATTCGCGCTTTCCCCCGACGCGATCGTGTCTCGCGCCATCTTCAACAAGAAAAGGCCCACACTGATCGGGTTTCAGGCAAAAACTCAAAACAAAGAAGGATTGTGGCTGGGTTCGAACCGACCAGCTCTTCCAAGATTCATACTCGAATATCCTTTATTGGTGAAAGGTGCACTGCAGAAGGGCACACGAATATCCTTTATTGTTATTGGGTGATTAATATAGAGCCAGAAGGGGTTTTGGTGAAGGAGAAAACATTGAAATGAACAATCAATCATCACATGCTTATTCATAAAATTGGCAACGCAAAATCACAAGCGTTCAAAAGAAAAAAGAAAATCACATTTCCGATTTCTTTTTGAAAAAGAAAAAGGGCAAGAAATCGTGCATTGATTGGAGTTACAACAGAAAGAAGCAATAAAAGGGAAAGAGAAGAGAGATTAAATTGGAATTAAGAGGGATAGAGCAAAAGGACTTGCTCAGGATTCCCGTAGCCAAGACTAAGAAGATCTGCCATTCCATCTGAAAGAAAGAGATGTAGGGGGACCATCGGAGAAGCATCAGGTGCGGCCACGTGGATTTAGGAAGGAGGGATGAGGGAAGATTTGAAATTTTAAATTTCAAAATTTTATACCTAAAACTGTTAAAAGGGCAAATCAGCCACGAAATATGTAATCGTGCCAATGTAGGGACCTCTAGCTGTAAAATGTCTAGCTGCGTGGACCAAAGCCCTTAAACAGAAATTGCGTGGACAAGAACCTCTAAATGTTACACTTCATGGACCTATTGCTAATTTACTCTATTTTTAACTTGTGAAAGAAACCATATAGTGCCCATGTCAAACAATTTTTCAAGCTAGTTTTTTAGTTGTTCACATTTGTATCATCTAATATTTACTTTGTTGTGTAATTGATTCATTTGTTGAATATAATTTGGAATTGTTCTAGCAATTACATTGTCATAGAGGCAGGCTCGTGTGTACAAATATATCAATTAGAAGATATAATTGGAGAGGGATAATTAAATTTGTATGGAATTGTGTGGCTGTGGTGTACATAGAAAAAATGGTTGAAGCCCACTGCATGGCTTAGAAGTCGATCTCATCCTATTCATCAATTAGGCAATATAGGCATCATAAATTTAAAAATGAAAGGGTTAGGAGATACAATGCATAGGTCAAAACTCAATCTCATTCATTCATCAAAAAGCCACAAAAGGATGAGAATGTAAGTGAACTTATTTTCAAAGTGAATTTTTTTGGTGAACAAAGATGATAAGGCAATTTTTATTTTACTGATAGTCTATTTTTCACAGGTCAATTACAAATGTGAAAGGCACTACATGTGAACAAAGTCTGAGTCATAGGGGACTACATGGTATCTGGATGTTTTAATTAAGATTTGGCCTTTTTATGAACATATTTAACAACTTTATAGAGGAGATTCTAAAATCCAATTTGCAGAAATAGTGTCAAATTAATTAGCTTTAAAAATGTCCCTAGAGTGCAGCAAAACTTGTTTGGAAGTTGGAACATATATGTGAGTCTGACTCTACCATGTAGTACCAAAAAGAAAAAAAAAAACAGATTTGAAAATAGTTTAACTGTGAGAATTTCAAATGCCTTTCAAAACTTGGGATTGAAACCTTTAACTAATAAAATAAGGTATACAAAGTCTGAGTCACAAACAATTTTTGGTAAACATTAGATGATACAAATGTGAACAACTAAAAAACTGGCTAGAAATATCGTTTGACTTGGGTACTACATGGTGGAAATATTTCCACCATACACTAATAAAAGATAATGGCAACAAACATCTAACTCATAGCAAAGATACACTTGTAACTAACACATTACCTATCTTTGCGTGTATCTGGATATACTTTGTTAACAGTAACTTTTACTTTACTGCAAGTTTTTTACCTATATTTTGAATTCTGGCTTCATGCCTAGCCTTGATAAATTGCTTTGTACCTCATGAAAAACTTTTAACTTATTTAAACGCTAGGAAGACTTCATTGTTTTATGATTGTATATTGCAGGTATTTGAAATATGGCAAAGAAAATAATGCTTTCTGTCAAAATGAGCAAAACCTTGTTCAGGAATTGGCGTAACTACTCTTAAGGAGTGCATTTTTACTAGTAAGTTGGATCCACGATTCATTAAATAATACCAAATTGAATCTTAGGTTTATCCATAGAATGAAAACAAATTTTACTGCCCAGGGAGGTTGTCATCATTGACTAATGAAAATAAACAGAAAATTTGGTTTGGATTTTTTTTTAAATATGGAATCATTGGACTATCATATCTTGCTGTGGATTCTTGGTTTTCTTTTGGTTTCGATATTTTATAAAAACATTAGTTAATGAAAATCAAATTTTACATTAGCAATCTTTAACTTATTGGCAAACATTTAAAGCTAAACAAGGATTATTATATATTTGATACAGGGTCGGTGTTTACACCAAAAATGTCACTTTGCCTCTTCATACACTTCTAACATCAAAGAAGCTGCATCCGACTGCAACGGGCACTGCTACTTCAAGTATCAGGTCTTATCAGAATCATCCAAAAACTATAAGATCCTTCAAAACAGCCATAAGAAGAGTACACATGAAGTTTCGGGTCATTTCGACATTATTTGGCATAACTTCACTCTTCCAGCAGCTGAATAGGAGCTCCCGACAACGATAAAGCTGCAGACCTCGATTCACAAAATAGAGTACACAATTGGCCTTAAAATACTACTAAAAGGCTCTACTTCAAGTTCTAGTCCATTCCAACACCGTTTAGCCCAAAAAGGAAACAGCCGCAGCAAAGTCAGCTCTCCCGGCGGTGACAACATCGAAGTCATCAAATCTTCAGAGCCTATGGGTGGTCTTAAAATACTTTCAAAAGACTCTATGCCAAGTTTCAGGTTAAACCAACAATGTTTGACCCTACATCAACCCTCAAATAGCAAAACCAAGCATCTTAGTGGCAGGAACCACCAAGGCCATCACTAATCAAACAAAACACATGGATGGTCTCAAAATACTTCTAAGGGGCTACATGCCAAGTTTTAGATCATTTCGACAACATTTTATCAGACTTTAACCTCCCGAAAACTAAATCAGGCCTCTCAGTGGCAAAGCCCCTTAGGAGCATGATTTCCAAATCAGAGCTAATAAATCATCTCAAAATAACTCTAAAAGGCTTGCTGTCAAATTTCAGGTCAGTCGTACATCGGTTGACCGTACATCAAAACATGGCATTTTCCATGCGACAAAATCAAGTCTGCTGGCAACAAGACCCCACATGGCTTCAAAACTCAAATGAAGGCCTGTAGTTGGTCTTATTTATTGACCAAGAGGCTTCACCTCAAATTTTAGGTCATTCCGACATCATTTCACTTAGGTTTGGCTTCGACGACAAATCAACAATTCTGCGCGACAAAGTCTTCAACTTTACTGGAAAATCAGAAACTTCGCCCTCTAATATGCACGTTTTCTCATTAAGTTTTCTACAACGAAATCATGCCAAAATATGTGCAAAAATGCCAAGAAAAATGTCAAAGAAGAAAAAAGCGGAAAAAACTAAAAAACGGCCGAAAAACGGCAACCAAAAAGGACAAAAAGCCCCATGGTCGCTGACGACCCTAGGTGCATGGTTGCCGACGACCCTAGAAATCTGGGTCGCTAGATTTTTCTGAACACCCGTTTTGAGTCCCTTTTCACATTCCGAGCTATTTGGCCTCTGTGCTTTTCCAAAAATATGATTTAAATCCATTGATCCTCATCAACATTATGGATTTGCCATCGAGATCATGGTTTCGTCTTCAGACGCTTCAAAATCGCCAATCGGCCAACCAAAGAAGCACACTTTCTGCCCGACCTATTGATAAATCAACTAGACAGATGGTACCGGCCCATTGGTAACAATTAATGTTTGAAATTGCATGATCATCCGACAACAAACGACATGAAAAATCCATCGGCGATCAAGACTTCCTATGTCGCGGTTAGAATTCCAGATGACGCAGTATAGCCCGCAACTCTTCAAATGCTTTTGCGGCCACTTAATGCAATTAATGACCCATTTTATGAAAAATTAATGTGGTCGATTACTTATTATTGTGGACGGCCCAATCAGAAGCCAAGAAATTAGACTTACAAGTCAAATATAATTATGGCATTTAACCATGTAACTCCTCCCATCATGGAGTTTAAATCAATTAAAAGTCCATTATTCTCCAACGGCCAATCAAAATCCAAGAAAAAGGAGTTACGAAAATACAAATTTAAAAACTTGTAACTCCTCCCATCATGGAGCATTAATGCATTTAAACTCCATAAACTCGCCTCATGGCCACCATTTCCACCATTTGGGACAAAGAGAAGACACGGAAAAAAGGATACAAAAACTCTGCAAAGTTGCTACAACGACCTTTCCTCTGTTGAAGTTCTGCAGCAACTACCACTACAAGGTAACCAAAGTCCCTTGGGAGGCCACCCCCAAGGCATTCTTCTTCTGTCTCCATAGCTTAGACGTGGCTTTTCAACCTGTATACTTAGGTTTTTATTGGATATAGGACCTCATCATGGTCCTTATTCTCTAAAAATCTGAGCTTCAAATCAAGCCAAGAGAATCAAAAGCATCATCTATTATCATCTGAAGGATGACGGTGAAGTCTAAACATGACTTGTGACTGTCAATCTGAACGAGTCTCCGCAATCTCCTGAGAAGTTAGATTTCATTTTCATGGTTTTCATTATATTTTGTATTTTTAAAAGAGACAAAAAAATCACAACTCCTGTCTTCTATTTTTTATAAGAATTGTAAATCGCCTTTCACAACATTCAAATCAAATCATATCTCTTTTTCTTAATACATATACATTGAAAGTTAGAAAAAAGTTAGTTTTATATTCTACTTGTGAAGGTGGATCTATGGACCACCACTTGTTAATTCCAAGTGGAGTAGAAAATTTAGCATACTCGTACAAAAAAAAAGGTTTATGTTCGCTTTGTCTCCAGTCACGAAAGGGTTGGACCCCACAAACTTCACGTCCGCTGACCCCGGTAGTCTCGCAAGCAAAAAGCGAGACCATCAGTCAGTACCGACCTTACTAGTAAAAAATAAAGTCGGTGCCGACACAGATTTTCTATTTTTTTCGCACAGAGTTGTAACTTTTCATGACAATAGGGTCACCATTGACCTTAGGTAGTGTAAATTAAGGTTGGCACCAACCACCCGCCAAATTAGTAAAAAAGAAGGGTTTTTCGGCCCAATTCCTCTAATTGGTGCAATAATATCTAAAGTACTTGATCGGATACCACGTGCACATTAAGTTTTTCTTCCGATAAAATCCACAAAAATAAATTTTTTATCAAATCAAATCCAACTCATACTTTATTATTCGAGGTTATCCGAAAAACACTTTACGTGGTAAGTGGACCGAAACACACACTTCAGCAAACCATGCACCAAATGGGGCATTTCGCCCAAAAACTCTTTTGTTTTTACTATTTTTCCGACGGTTGATAGCAACGCAGGAATTGACATTTTGTCTTGGCATAAGGGCCTATGTATTATAGTCCTGTATAGGGTGACAATGACTCTCACTCGACTTAGGCCTAGCCGCATATATGAGTGAAGGATAAGAGCAACTCCGACAGAGGAGTTATAATGCCAAATCAGCCTCCAACGGCTTAAAAAAGGGCATGCACATGCTCCAAGAGATGCTCTATATCCTTGCTGGATTTTGGCTGTGGATCAGATATGTCAAAAATGGCAAGTAAAAAGTCACGTGCCATTTTATTATTTTAAATTAAATAATGAGTGTTTGAACTTTTCCCATGTTAGGTTTCACATGCCATTATATATCAGACGTTTGAAATTTTCCAACGGTCATGGGAAAAATGGGTGAGTTGGGTATAGGTCACCTGACATGGGAAAAATGGCAACGGTCACCTGTCACTTTTCAATCGTCTGAATTTTTTTTACCGTTTGAAAATTTTTGGACTGTTAATTTGAGAATTTTTTTTGGAGATGGGATGTCTATAAATAAGGAGTGTTTGAATTCTTTTTTTTCCTCATTCACACTATGGATTCTCAATTCTCTCAATTTCCTAATTTTTCTACCCAATATTCACAATATATCG
Source organism: Umbellularia californica (assembly GCA_028538565.1). Lineage (NCBI taxonomy): Eukaryota > Viridiplantae > Streptophyta > Magnoliopsida > Laurales > Lauraceae > Umbellularia > Umbellularia californica. Next base: position 23,987,831 of record JAPQWN010000007.1, read on the forward strand.
GTGAGGCTTCCGAACTCCCTACTGTTGATGCCCCCAAGAAAAAGGGTGTTGGTCGAGGTGCCGGCTTCAATATAGAAAAAGACCGTTTTCTCATCGGTTCGTGGTTGAATACCAGTCTGGATGTTGTGCATGGAAACGAGCAGAAACTTGGGGCTTTTTGGGAATGAGTGGGAGAATATTATCACAACAATAAACAATTTCCCAGTAATCGAACAGACAAAATGTTGTCCCAACGATGGTAAAAGATTCAAGCTTCTGTCAACAAATTTTGTGGATGTCTTGCGACAATTATTTCTAGAAATCAAAGTGACACGAATGAACAAGATAATGTAAAATTATATATGTGTGTGTGTGTGTGTGGGGGGGGGGGGGGGGGGGGGGGGGGGTTTATTCTTAATTTGAGCTTACATTTAATTTTCAGATTACAGAAGCAAAAAAAATTTACGAACATCTATGTGGATCAAGATTCACCTTGGACCATGCTTCGATCTTATTGAGGTACCAACCAAAGTGGATACAACTGCAGCAACAAGTACTAGAGAAGACATCCGTAAAAAGAGCAAAATCTTCAACTTCTGGCTACTCATCATCTTCTAATCCAAGCACTCCCATAAATATTGAAGCGGATGAGACAATTAACAATACTTATGATCCCATAAAGAGACCACCAGGCAGAAAGGCTTAGAAAAGAAAAATGAAGCAAACCACTATCAACGAGCCCACATCTGTTGCAGATCTCATCCAAAAAATGATGGATGACAAAAAGGAAAGAGATGAAAAAAAATTAAAGCTTCTTAAGAAAAAAATTGAGCAAGACGAGAAAAAGGTGAAATTAAAGAAAATACAAATGGAGATGGAGATCATGAGTATGTATACGTCCAATATATCTGAGGAGCAACAACAATACTATACTAAAAAAAGACTTGAAATTCTGAGATGAGGGTTAGATGGTGGTTTTTGAATTGTATTTTATTTTAGAATTAATATGTATTTTTTTATTTTAATTAATGAATTATTGTTTGTTTAAATATAATGTTGTACTTCAATTTTATAAAGTTGTCATTTTACTAGCCATTTTATGGCCGTTGGAGAAAACTAGCCGTTTTATAGCAGTTGGAGAAAACTAGCTGTTGGAATATTTCATATATATAAAGCATTCTGGAAAAAATTTCTTAGACCCAAACTTCTTACTTCTCTTCATCTCAAAATAAGAAAATCTTTGGTTCATCAATTCGGAGATGTCTCAAAATTATACCGATTCCTTTTCTGACACGACGGATGAACTATGGCATACCATCATAAATTCCGATTCGGATGAAGAGTTGCAGATGTTGTGTAGGGCTACTCTGGAAGAAGAAAGAGAATACTTACGAAGGAGAACGAGATTGCATCGTGGTTCTATTGAAGGTCACGCAGTCATCCATAGAGGACGAATCTCAGGACATCAAAGGCTTTACAATGACTACTTTAGTGAAAACCCTGTCTACACTCCCTCTCAATTTCAAAGGAGGTTTCGAATGCGCAAACCTCTTTTTCTTCGAATTGTAAATGCAGTGGAGGCTCATGACCCATACTTTCAACAAAAAAGAAACTGTGCAGGCAGTCTTGGTTTATCAGCTCTTCAAAAGGTCATATCTGCAGTGAGGATGCTTGCTTATGGAGTTGTGGCAGATGCTGTGGACGATTACGTGAGGATCGCTGAAAGTACCTCTATAGAATCATTGAAAAAGTTTGTTCAAGCGATCATTAATGTTTTTGGCAACGAATATTTAAGAACACCAAATAATGTTGACATTTGTAGATTATTATCAGAAGGTGAGAGACGCGAGTTTCATGGGATGTTGGGTAGCATAGACTGTATGCACTGGAAGTGGAAGAACTGTCCAGTTGCGTGGAAAGGCATGTATGCTCATGGAGACCACCGTGAGCCTTCTTTGATTCTTGAAGCCGTGGCATCGTATGATCTTTGGATATAGCATGCTTTTTTTGGACTACCGGGATCGCACAATGATATCAATGTGTTGGATCGATCTCCTATATTTACCGACCTCGCTGAAGGCCGAGCTCTTTCTGCCAACTACTCAATCAATGATTATGAATATACAACTGGCTACTATCTTGCTGATGGCATATATTCATCGTGGGCGACATTTGTCAAAACAATTCCATGTCCTAACGGGCCCAAGGCCACAAACTTTGCTACAGCTCAAGAGTCCGCAAGGAAGGATGTGGAGCGTGCGTTTGGAGTGCTACAGGCACGTTTTGCAATTGTTCGTGGCCATGCTTGTTTCTGGGATCGTCAAATACTTTAGCATCTAATGAAGGCATGCATCATAATGCATAGCATGATTATCAAAGATGAACACGATTAAAGTCTTCCACCCAATTACGATGCACGAGATGGTGAATGCAGTGACCTTCCTGTGTCATGTGACCACACTGCATAATTTCAGGATTTCATTCAAAACCACTTACGTATTCGTGACAAGAGAACACATTCTCAACTCCAAGCCGATCTGATGAAGCACCTGTGGCATTTCCAAGGTCTATATGAAGATGTATGTGATTGACTATAATGTTATGTAATTTGATTTTACCTTTTCAATGAAAAATGGGTTTCAAGTACAATTTGTGCATTTTTTATTTTTTAATAATTTATTACTTTAATAACATTTAAATCCAACCAAATCCCATTAAATATAAGTAAGATATATGTAATAAAGCAAATGAGGATTAAATGAAAAAAGAATAAAATAATAATTTGACATCTCTCTTGAAGTTGCCCAAGTAAGATGCCAAATTTACATATGCCTTTTTTGCTACATAAGCCTTTATTTTTTAAAATGGCATATGGAGAAATGAAGTACCTGTTGGAGATGCTTTAAGGGCTTAGTACTCTTGCTTAGCCCGGGCATGGCCCTTTGATAGCCTTGATGACACATTATAGTTTATAATTTATGACATCAAACTTGTCCTTGCCAACAGATACAACTCAGGAGTTGGCATTAATACTAAAAAACTTTTTATTTTAAATAATTAAATACAAAAAGATAACATTATACGTTTTTTTTTTTTTCATATAAGAGTACTCAAATCCATACTCCCAATTATAAATGGCGAATGGCATATTAGAATAGGCAAAAACCCAACTTCTTCCAAACCCAACCCATTTCTACAACCAACATCTAACAAACCTTTTTTTTTAAACGTGATTATATATTTACTCTTCCTGTAATTAGCAGTGGTCTAACTTTTTTTTTTGAAGTAGTATTTATATTTGGAGGGGCAATTACTTTGAGCGGTCTAGACTCGACCCTACACCAAAGGAGTAGTAATCCAAGTGTACTTGGGTGTAGAACAAAGGTCGAGGCTAACATAGGCGGAATGGAGGACGAAAGGCGGAATGAATGACTCTTGAGCTGATAGATTAGGGTATTTTAGAAATAAGAAAATTTACCTCTTATCCATGTAAAAACAAACTAGAAGTTACAAGGAGGTTAGATAGAAGTTGGTTGTTTTGTGTATTTTTTTTTCTAGAATTTCAAATAAGGTTTTAAGTATTTACTTTATTTCAAAAAAGGACACAAGTTTTAAAAGTTTTCAAATTAGTCCCTAAGTTTCTTAGGAGGTTTTGAATTAAGGACATTCCTCCATTTAAAGTTATTATCAGGCAACTTTTTCCCTCATTTTTTTAAAATACCTAAATTATCCTTCATTGAAATAAATCTCTCTTTCACTTCTTCTATATTCTCCTAATTTCCTTCACTCGTGTCCTCACGATTACCAATGACATCTAGCGGCCAAACGACGATCGACTGCATATGGCGGTTGCCGGAACTAGGTCATGTCTTTAAATGAAGGATAATTTAGGTATTCATTAAAAAAAGGAAAAGTCGCCAAAAAATTACATTTAAATGGCTGGACGTCTTTAATTAAGAACTTATTAGAAAACTCAGGGACTAATTTAAAAATTCTTGAAATAAAACAAAAAAATACTTTTTTTTATAACATGGGAACCCGCCAACCCCCCTTCGATTGGTCATTAGTAAACCCACGGACACATAAAACCACCCACTAACTCTATATATCGAGTAAGGCCTTAAGAGATTCAAAGATAGGACCTCCAAGTTAAAACTGGACTTCCTAACCATACGAATATATTATGTTTGCATACAATTTAATTGTGGGTAAAATATATATATATATATATATATATATATATATACCTGATTCCGTGATTGAGTGGCTAATGTCGGGGTCTCCTATAGGTGGTTTTTACAAGGAAGTTGGATAGAAGTTGGTTGATGCAGGAAAGCCTGCATGAATTCAACAACCATACGGAAAAGGGGCATATTGTATGAGTTATTTATTCACAGTGTGTTTTCTCCCTCGCATATGGCAAGGAAAAGAAAGACCCTTTCTACATCCGATATCTCTACCACCAACCAGACAAAGAGGAGAAGAAGAAGAAGAAGAAGAATAACAAGAAGAAGTATAACCAAAAGACTATCCCAAAAAATGGGTGAGACGGCTTCATGGTCCGTCTATCTCATCATCTCCTCCCAATTGCCAAAGACATACGTTGGCTCCACCAACGACTTCTCTCGACGGTAATTCCCAACCAATATCTTCCTCATCATACCTGCTATTCCATGCTCTCTTTTTTTTTTTCTCTTGTTAGAAAGATGGCATTTCCATTGAATGGTCCATTTGGGCGATGCTTTTGTGTTTTCCAAAGCAAAAATTTACTGTGGGATTGGATGAGAACGAAAGATGGGGCTTCTGTCGATCTCTGCTTGCACTATGTGGCGGAAATTGGATGTTTTTGCAGGAAAGGACGATGTTCTGCCCAATGTAGAGGGTATCCATATGATAACGGAATTTTACTAAAGTTTGAAACTGTCTAACGAGTGATGATAATAGTTGGTTTTGGTGTTTAAAAGAAACCCAATTTAGAGGACAATCCAAATTGTATTTGAATTTGTTAGAATTTGAATTGTTGCCGCATGGGATATGATAGTTGTTGGTTTCATTGTTCCAAACAAACCCAATTCACAAGGCATCTAAATTAGATCTGAATTTATTAGAATTGAAATTGTCTCATGGGAGATGATGGTGATCGGTTTTAATGTCCAAAACACAAACGCAATTCGGGGTTACTTACCCGAATGGTAGCTTGAGTTTGTAAGAATTGTAATTCTTCCTCCCAAACTCAACAGGAGCCTTTTTCTTGATTTTAAAGCATATGCAAATCCCTGCTACCCAGATGACCTTAATTAGTGGAATCAATGTTTTTTATTTTGAGGATCATGAGTCATGACAACACCAATTCAAAAGCTTTTGGTTTTGATCTTGGGCATCACTGCTTTAGTTGAAGTAACACGACCTTCTAAAGATAGGTACTCCGCACCAGACGATGGTGTTCAATCCTCTCAATCCCCAGATCTCACAAGGCCTTGGAGGCAGCACAGGTGCATAAAGGAATGCCCAAATATTACAATGGTAGTGTTCTCATATTGCACCCTGTTTTGAAGCTAGCTTTTGCTTGTTTAATTGAAGTAAAACAACCTTCTAAACATAGGTACTTGGACTTCACACCGGAAGTTGGCGTTCAATCCTCTACCACTAGATCTCACAAGACATTGGAGGCTGCACCGACACATAGAGGAATACCCAAATATGACTGCAGTGGGACCCAAGGGAGTCTAGCATTATTTTACTTTCCTAATTAGTTTTCGTTATGATTAAGCTTTCTATTTTGTTTAATGAGTTGTAATTAGGATACAGGATAATTTCTAATTTTCTTAAATTTCCTAGTTTGGTTAGGAGTCTTAGCCCTCAAGGTTTTTTTTTTTTTTTTTTTTTTTTTTTTTTTTTAATATATATATATATATATATATCTGCACTGTAGCGATTCAATCTTAGAGTTGAAGTTTAATCATATTTTGGCGTGGTTTTTGTTCCTTTGAGGTGCATCCCCTTGTGAAGTCTCTGCAGAGACCTTTATTGTGCTTTTACACTTTTCAAGCAAATCCTAACCCTAGGGTTTTGCGTCAAGCAAGGTTCTTCGTCAACTTGCTCCTTACATAGAACTCATTGGAGAAGTATATATCCACATCCTAAAAGCTTTGGAACAAAACCTATGGGAACTCATCCTAACCTTGAGCCTGGTCTCCCCCTAGTCTTTGACTGCCCTTTTCACCTTTCTTAAACATTCTCTCTAGTTAGCCTGCATTCTTTTATTCTATAGCATCAAATTCTAAATTGTCCAGCCTGACGTCCTCCCTGTCTACATTGTAAAGTTTGCTAAGATAATACACCACTACTGATATAATGTCGTACTTGGATTCTATTATAGATTCCCTTTCCATAAGTGAGGAAATCTTGTTACCCTTCCGCCGGGCTGAAGCAACTCCATGAAATAATTTGGTATTCCTGTTGCTTTCCTTAAACCAATACATCCGTTGGCATTTGATCTCCTCTTCACCCATTCTTCATTTTACACTTCGAAAGTTCCTTTCTTCTGATGCTCAAGAAGTTGGGAATCTGGTCTAACTCTTCCATTCTATCAATAGACAGAATTTTTCTAACATGGCCTTCTTCACTGCTTCAATAACCCCAATGAGATCATGGACCCATTCTCTAATCCTTGCCTTGATTCCCTTTAGCTTCTGGCTGGTGCGAAATCCTGCCTGGCCATGGACATGTTTTTCTCTCAACTGACCAAAAAAGTCTCTCTTTTAAGCCTTTAACCTCCAGCAAGGCCAATTCACAACAAAAGGGAGATACTCCCAATTCCAAGAGTACCAGGCAGTGGTCCAAAGCCAGCTTTGGCAGCACCCTAAATGAGGTTCTTGGGAAAAAGAAATCCGTCCTTTTTGAATTCGCCAAGAAGCTGTCTAGTATTTTCATGGAAGGAATCAATTGATGGTTAGACCAAGTGCATTGTGCCACGTTCAATGGAAACCACCAAAATATGCTTGTTAATCCAATCTAGGAAGCTTTGCATGAAGGCTGAAATGCTATACCCTCCTAGCTTCTATTTTTCTCTTCTTCTTTTCTAGCTTGACACAAACCCATCTTCTTGTACTTTTTCTCTCTATTTCTTTGTTATCTTGCAATGATTTTATTTAAGCTGGTATCCACTTTAAAGAACCCTGGTTTATTGTAAGGCCCCGTCCTGTGTTAATCAAGATTAAACCCTAATTAATTGAGATTAAAGCTAATTAATCATGTTTAGTGAGGCTATTGGTAATTAATGACTAAACTCAATGAGATTAGCCCCAAATGAACTTAATGAAGTGATAATGAAGAGATTAAGCAAATTGAATAAGAGTTAGACTTAAACAAAGGAAACAAGGACTTTTTCGTAAATACGAATTATCGCGTATTTCGTCGAATACAGAAACTCTTGATACCAACGTGTGTATCTCGACGAGTACGTCAACTTTCATAATAGACTTGAAGTCGTTTGACGAGAATCCGGTCAAATGACCCTTCATTTGACTTGAATTGTAAATGAGAGAGAAATTAGGGACTTTAGTGCAAAAAAATGAGCTTATAAAAGTGAAATGAGTTCATTCAACTCATCTCCAGCTCATTCTAAACCCTAGGCTCATCTCCTTCTTCCTTCTTCCGTTTTAACTCCATCAAGCACAAAAGCAGGATTTGAAGTGATTTAAGTGAGGAGAACTTCATCTTCTCCACCTTCTTCATCTTCTTCTTGGACTTTCTTGGAGAGAGGCATTCAAGTTGAGAAGTTTCCACTCAACCTAAGCTAAAGAAGGGGGTTTTCTTCATCAATCTCCAATAGAGGCAAGTATAAATGTTCATTATGATAGGAGTGCTAGTTTGTAAGCTTTCTTGAGTTATAAGAGATGGGTTCTCAAACCCTTTCTTTGTTATAGAATGGAAATGATTGATAGCTACTCCAACTGAGTGAGTTTTTCTTGGATCCTTTAGGTTATTAAAGAGATTTGAGTTCTTGAAACTCAGTTTCAAGAATTTCCTTCAGAAGTTCTGAAACTCGAAAATGACATTCTGGGCGAATTTTGGCTAGCCGCAAGGCTAACCGTGAAGCCAACCGTCAAAATCTGTAAAATGGGCGAGCTTCTGGAAAGCTAACCGCCAATTTTCGGTTAGCCGAAATTCAAATTTCGGCTAGCCACTAGGTAACCGTGAGGTAACCGAAATTGAGTCAGAATTCCTGTAAAAAATGTCAGCTTCTGGAAAGCTGACCGCGAGCTAACCGCGAAATGGCGGTTAACCGAAATTGAAATTTCGGCTAGCCGCCGACCACGTTCCGGCTAGCCGCCGACCAGATTTCAGCTAGCCGCCAGCCAATTTCCGGCTAACCGCCAGTGAACCTGATACTGGCCAAATATTAATTTGTGAGTAAAAATTTGGCCAATCGATCGGACCATTAGTGGATTTTGAAATTGTGGGTGAAAATTTTGGGAACCAAACGCACACATTAAGCATATGAATGTGATGTCCATCGAGAATAACACGTGCATTTGGTAACCAATATTCACACCTAATTAGTTGTCTAGATGTGAAAGAAAGTTGAGTAAAAACGGAGTAGATAGGGAGTTTCTAACTCGTATGGAACACATTGACTAAATATAATGTAATGATTAATCAAACAATGAACAGTTACTAAAGGTAACAATGCAATGATTATTCCTACTGCAGTAGATGAATGGGGTGTTCCGGAGCTCCGTGGTGATGCCAGTGATCTCTGATCAAGACACTGGTAGATCCCACATATAGACTGAAAAGTCACTGAATTAATAAGCCACCTAATAATATTGGATTGAATGGTCCCATAAGCCATCTAATGAATATTCAATGAAATGAACGAAATGAATGAAATGAATGAAGTAGACTGACTAACTACTCCCATTGGGGAGAAACTGAATTGAACAAGAGTGATACTGTTATTGTTGTCTATTAATTGGATATACTGTATAGGATTTCATATTGTTCTAGACTCAATTGTCTAGAGTTATTGCATTGAGAAAGGAATAGATTTAGTATGAAATATCATAGATTTGTTTATACATTACTGAACCGTCGTGTTCATAGTGTTATTAATGGCATTACAGGCCCAGTTGCCCGTCCCGGCCTTGCAGAGGCCGCGCCGCCAGCGGAGGAGGCCCATCCGATTCTTCCAAGAGGATTAGCGGAATGGACATAGTTCGGAGGGTGATTGAAATTGAATATTTTGATAAATACTTTTGTAGTATATCATTTTGAGTTGTAAAGAGATGCCACATGCATTGTATTTTAATTATGCAGTGTTGGACTTTGTTGGACTATAGTTTTGTATATGTGAACTTTACTTTTAATGTAAAGTTACTTATTGTCAACGTATATATATATTTCCGCAAAAATGTACAATTGTCAGGTATGCATGTTAGATCCCTTGTGAGTCTTGTCTTAACTTCGGTTAATTCAGGATTTACGGGAGTAAGTATGAAGACATCGCGATCCGGGTTAGCCCCGATCTCGGGCCCGGGTCGTGACATTTATCTAATTGAGGAGTGAAATTACTTTAGATTGAAAAAATGAGGGATTTGTGTTTTAGGTCAGAGGGTTTGCATCAAGTAGTAAAAAAAGCAACTTGAGATACAGTCTAAGCATATAGTTAGAGAGTTGAACCTGCTGAATAAAATGAAACTTTATTTATTACCTGTAAAAGCTACTATTTCAAAATTAAGCAAACTGAGATTTAAATGCGGTGTTGACATCTGATGACATCATGATGGTGGATCTTGTTTTAAGTTTAGAAGTGGGTCAAGGTGCAATGACTTTGGTGGAAGATTCTTTTTTTTTTCATTTTTTTTCAATAACAGAAACTTTCGTTAAAAAGAAAAAATTACAAAAAAGCAACCCAACCCCAAATGATGAAGAGAAAGAAGGTATGAGAGCGATATACCCTCTGTAGGAGAAAATACAACCATAGAGAAACAAGAACTACAATAGAACAGTCATTAGGCTAAGGTGAATACAGGAGAACACGTGAGAAATGAATAATTGAATGTCTCGATTGATAATTTCTATAATAACTGCTGACCATATTCATGAACCATATTCATGAATGTAGCGATGAACAGATACCCATTTGCATGGCATTCCCCTTGCTTATGTGAGAGAGTTTGAAAGCATTTGGTATATGAGTATATGACAAGGAAGAGTATAGTACTATAGTTTCATCAGCTGCAATTATAACTGTAAATTATTTGAAGACCTTTGGTCTTTGCTGATAAGCGACATAATTGATCTCAATTTGGATTCTTGATATATCACATAAAAAATACATATTTACAACTCTCAGTAAATATTTCCCATTGAAATATTTATTGATTCTTTTGCGGAGGGGAATTTTTTGGGACTCTTTAGCCATTCAGCTTGAAGTTGGATCTTTATCCATTTATTGTTCCTGTGCATGTGCATGAATTGTATGAGCATGTGCTTGACTGTGGTGCATGTGCAGACGCATGTGTGTTTGTGCTTTTGTGTGTATTTATAAATTCCATAACCATGAAAAAAATGTTCAAATTTAGAACCATTAAAGATGAGTACAATTGTACAAATACAATATTGGATATCGTGCTTCTGTTGTATTTTGTTGAACCTTTGTTCTTCTATAGATTGAAACAACATAATGGCAAACTCAAAGGTGGAGCTAAAGCATCACGTGCTGGAAGGCCATGGACTTGTGCATGCATAGTTCAGGGATTTAAAGATCAAAGCGAAGGTATCGGCTTGGTTCAAAACTCAATTTTCCATTTAATTTTGTTCTTAAGTCTTAACCTTTTTTTTTGTAAAAAATTAAATAAATTACACAATTACTACTTTTGCCTTTTAGTTTGTACACCTTGAAAATTGTCTTGATGTTTTACTACATATGAACAACGGCCTCTCATACTGTGATCGGTATCACATCAGAGCCATTCATTTATACTCTCAGCAGCCCCTACTGTTCATTCAGATTATCATTGGTTCTTTCCATAATGTTATGCTCACTAGTTGTAGGTACTCACTTGGTATGTGGAAGTAGAGCATGGATACTTGACTATAATTGGCTGGCACTGTTCTAGCTGAGTGGTCCAGTTGCGAGTCACACAGGTGTATTTTGATTCAATGACACATCTTGATGAGGGGTGGACCAGCTCAGGCTTCTATCACCTGTATATAGTTATTTCTTATATTCATGTCTGGACATCTGTATGTATTACAGTTTACAAGTTGTGATATAGGTCGGCAACATCCTTACATTGGATCTTGCCTTTCATGAAAGGCTGTTGGTCAGAGCTCTGCCACTCATGATCACGTGCTTGGATTGGATCACCGGGAGGTGTGATCAAATCATCAAAAGACATGTGGGACCCATCATTGTAGGCAACACCCCTACTATATTGGTCATTGCGACTACCTTCTTATGAAATCAGAGATCTGTGTTACCAAACCAGTGGCTGGCTCAGTCTTAAATGCTCTCATTGGAGGGGAGAGGTCCTTTGGATTGGGTTCTTGAGGGTTAGATTATGCTACTCCCCAGCCCGCCAAGGCACCTAAAAAAGGGAAAAAAGACCAAGAGATCTCCTTTCTCTAACATGGCTCTATTCATTCTTCCTGTCATATTTTGATGCAATTCTAGTGGATTTTCTGCCTCATGCTGCAACTAAATTCTATTTGTTTCAGCTACATCACATTGTTTTCCCAATGTTGTATCAGACCACCTTGGGAAAAGATGTGTCTCCTTTTCATATCTGTATAAATTGAAACCCACCTATCACAAATCCAAAATAAGATATCAAACCAGCTATTATTGCTTGTTTCAGTAGCTGCCCCCAGCTACAAGTTCATCAGACTATCAGAGTGATAATCATTATTGGATTTAAAGTTAAAACATATGGATTAGAACACAACTTTGTCCATTTGAACAGTGAAATTGGAAATTTGTATGGAATTGATGGATAGGGTCCATCGTGGTTTGCTTTGATAGATGGGTTGATTATTCAGTTTATATTGACGGTAGATGAGCTCCATTGTACAAATTTTTATGAGGCTCACTTTGTAAAACCATAATTTTTTTGTGCTTCCAATATGATGGAGGGGCCTAGTTTGCTCCTATTAAAGTTCACTGTGGCTGCCCAACATTACAGGGGTTTGATCGATTGATATGGATTTGTGATGGGCGGACCTCATGTTATCACTTCTTGTGTGCAGGGTCACAAAAATATTGTTCTGAAGGAAATATCATCTCAGGAAAGCCTTAGGATATTTTTATAAATTGAGTTTCTATCAGGATATCTTCAGGAAAATGTGTGAAAAAACAGGAAAAGAGAAAATACACAAATATGTCTGTTAAATTTAAAGTTTCATATGACTTTTCTGTATTTACCATTTTATTCCAATAGTATCATGATTTCTTTTCCGTTCTATGGTGGTTTATTCAGTTTCTCCATTATTTTGAAAAATATTGTTATATTATTGGAAAAATACCATCTGCTGACAATACTGTGATATTTTCAAGATATTGAGACATTGCCCACATTTTGGGTTGTGAATGCACCACTTATTTCATGCTATTAAGTTTGCATCACAACAATGTTTTCACTGATTTGTAGCTTTCTTTTCTGTGGTTTTGTAATCTACCTCTAGCTTGTATGTTTGAATCAAAATGGAAGAGTTTCTCCCGGAAACTGCCCAGGAAAAAAGAAGTTGAAGGCATAGGGATTGGAGCAGATGATGGTGCCCGATCACTTCATCTGTTAAAGCACAGGGAAGCAGCTCTGAATAGAGTCAAAGGTTGTGTTGATTGCGGCCACTTAGATATTGAATGGCATCAAGACGCTTCTTGATTTGATTAACATTTATCATCCCCTTTCTAATTGTGTTTGTATATGTATCTGTATTTGTATTTTTAACATGGAATGATAATAAGAAATAAAATAAAAAAAAATTGGTGGGTTTGGCCATGATGGCCACATGTGTAACATTGTAATTGTGTTGAATGGCAAGGATTGCTTTTATAAGGAATTTTTACAAAATGACAACTACCTTTCTATTTTTATCATGACCCATCTATTAATTCAAAAATCTCAAAAAACCATGCTGGCAGCAGAGAGAGGCTGATGTTCAAATCATTGACAACATGTAACAGATATTTCTTTTGTAGAAAGATGAAAATTCTCTTAGATCTAATCTCATTTCTGATTAAAATCAGGTCATTTATATGAAGAGATTATTAACCACTGCTAACATCTGGGTTTTAATTCGAACTGGGTTAGATTTAAAGGCATTCGTCCTCTTAAGGTGAATTCTATCTGCTATCTCCCATCGGTCGGAAACTGAAAACTGGCATCCGATTGTTGCTATACTGATAGAATCCAACTTGGATCAAAAGTACCATCTTCTATATCTGTTATATATGCCAGTGAGCATCTCTCATACAGGATGTAATAGCTGCTGATATGTGGTTTTGGATTGATGCAATAAATCAAATACTAGTTCGAGAAACACAAGACACCCCAATGGAAAGGGGTGTCTCCTCTCACCAAAAAATAATAAATCAAATACTAGTTACTCTTTACAACAGAAAATGAAGTTGCAGAAAATTGGCCACAGAAGTGCACCCTGAATTTAAAACAGGATTGTTAATAACCAATAACACCAAAAGCTTGAGTTGTTAGTGAACAACAGAACAATGAATATCAAAGGGTCCTGATACTATATTAATAACTAGTAACACCAAAACCTCGAGCTGGTAGTGAACAACAAAACAATGTATACCAAAGGGGCCCAATAGGAATGACAACATTGAACAACCAATCTAGATGATGATTAGAGTTTCAAAGACAATAGTTTAAGCCTACAGCTAATTAGGGATGCCAAATGCCTTTGTAGGGTGCAACAGTGGGTGAGTTGGAGTCCTTCCAAGTGAGAGAGGGCATCAATTACACTGAAACCTAGTTTTCAGTTTGAAAGAAGGATTCATTTATGGACTTTCTAGCTTATTTTAAGGTGCAACGGTATCAAATGAACATTAAGTCTAGGGTTGCAAAATTTGACCTGACCCACTAACCTACCCTCGACTAGACCCACATAATCCGGCCCACAATAGATATAGGTAGATCAAATGTCAGCAAAACCTGACTTGCATTTAAATTGATCAGGTTTGGGTCACCCCACTCACCCTGCATAACTTGCATAACCTATTTAAATATGTTGGTTTAGAGTTGACCTGCATATCTAAACCCATTTAAACAATTTGGCGGTTTACCATTTTAGTATTTAAAATAATCTATCTTTAACTTATTTGGAATGGGCTGAGCTTGTGTTAAGCTTTTATAGTCTAATACTTAACTCAAATACAACCTTAATATTTGGAATGGATTGGACTTGGGCCAAGATTATATATATATATAAATATATATATATATATATATATATATATTGGTTCAGGTTAAAGGGGTTGACTCGCATTGGGTGCAGGTTGAAGTTACCTGACCGGTTTTAAAAACAGGCCAGATATGGGTTGGACTTCAATCCGTAGATGCCCCTTGCTATCCCAACCCAATTTGACTAGATACAACCCGTTTGTCACCCCTAGTTAAGGCTGCATTCTTGAATGGGAATCTAGAAGAAAAGGTAATACCGGGTTAAAATGTAAATAAAGAAATCCATATATAGATCAAGACAAGCTTCCAGAGAGTGATGCTTAAATATTAATAATATTATCACATCCTTTGGACTTACCTAAAACATTACTAACCTTTGTCTATGTGCATAGATTATATATATAAAGATCGATGAGAACTAGTTTATAAGCTTAGTTGTGTTTGTGAATGATTCTTCATTTGCTAGCAATGACCTTGGTATTGTGCTTGAGACCAAGGATTGAAAGGAATTTTGATCTGAAAGTCGCGGGCGACTTTTTTTTTAACCATGTTGAGACATTTTTTTTCACTAATCTCGTGGATTGCTTGAATCTTCATTGAAGCCCATATTAAGTTATCCTTAAAAGATATAATATGAATAATTGTTCAACCAGGATTTGCCTATAATTAAGGGAGATAAGTTTAGTAAAAAACAATGTATGTACAATTACTTTAGGAGGACCACTCGTATGCAAACTGTTCATGAAATTCTTGTATAGTCAGACCTACACATGACTAGACATTAATTTGTAGTTGGTATGGTAGACTAGTATGCAAGTGATCTTGGGATAGATAATTGGAAGGTTGGAAGGTGGCTCACACAATTGTTTCGATACTTAGAAAAGACAGAGCTACCTGCATCTGCATGCTATAGAAAAGACAGAGCTAGAGGGTGACTGAATATTAAGACTGTAGTATTACCAGATGCCCTGTGAATTTCTATATTTCCATCAGTGGAAGAGGAAATTTCTAAGAAGAGCATTTATTTTATCACCTTGTTCTTGATGGTAATAGTGTGTGGCATGCTATGTGGCCGCATAATCATGATTAGGTTGCAGGACTTATCTTAAGACTTGGCATCATAATCTCCACTATTATGTCCTTGAGAAATTATTGCTGCATTAGTCTTTTTTCACTGAAACAACAAGAATTCCAGCATGATAACTTGATATTGAAGTGAAAATTATTGACTCATCTAGTGTCTTTTATGGAGATTGTCGCAGATCTCATGATTATAGATCTATTATGAGGACATTGGTGGCATTAAAGATATGGGTTTAAATGAATAGCCTTAATGGGATTAATTATGTGATGAACACCGTAAAGATGAAAACTATGGTTGATATCAACTGGGGATGATCTTTTGTTCTTGATTTATGTTATGAGCACATGTGGTTAATGTGAATAAAGCAAGAAATAAACATTATTGACACCCACTAGATACAATTGCCATGATAAATCCTATTTCCCTTGGTTAAGTGGAGTTGCTGATGATTGTGATGGTGGAAGTGAGCATCTCAAATTGATTATGTGTAACTGCCATAATTCGCTTTAGCGGTTTCATTTAGTCAAAGTATGATAGTATTGGTACAAATAGAATGAATGGATATGTTTGTTATCAGGTGGATCAGTCAAATTTTTTTTTCAAGTCATTTAGTCTAACTCAAGATGTTTTATCGAACAAACTTTTCTTTCTTTCCAAATAAATGAAAAACTTTGAGGATATTACTTATAGTCACATAGACCAAATGGGAGATTGTTAGATGTATGAGGATGTGGGCCACATGACCACATGCCTCCTATGAGAGGAGGCCACTTCTATGGCCAAATGCATTAAAGAGCCCTCTTGATTTGGTTTCCTCAAACTTGGACTTAAGAAAGGGTTTAAATTTCCAATTGTTAAAGATTTAATTTGGCTAATGGTGGAGCTTATTGAGACCTACAAAAGGGGGAAAGGTTCCATAATGGGAAGGGAACCATGATGGAAAGCCTGTAAATAAAGGGCTTTGAGGTGGCTCTCTCCACTTCTAGGGTTTTTCTTGGATCACTAAGCCCCACCATCATGCTAGTGATCATTTGGTGGCTGAGATCGAGAAGATGAAGATCAAATGATGGATTCAGGTGTAGACTTACATTGATCATTATGCTTGAGTTTTTAATATTTAAATCCATGATGATCAATCCTATAATTGTGTAAGTAGGATTAAATCTAACAAAGTATGCATCAAATCTCTCAAATCTAGGTCTTTCACAAGATTGGTGCTAATCTTGCAGCCTTGTACTAATAATTCCAGCAGCACTTTGTTGCACTATTTGTCCTATATCGTGTCAATTTGATGTCAGATGGGGCTTTTTTTTTTTTTTTTTTTGAAATGCAACTCGATGGGCTTTTTGATAGTATTGGTTTTATGACCAAGTTTAACATTTTAAAAGATTGATGGTATTGGAAAGTAAACATGAGCTATGCGTCAAATATGTCTATCTCAATCTTGGATTGATGTGAAACAATAAAATAAATTCATATAAGGTTTAACAGTGGTCTTAATTTCTAGGCATCTCTGTTTTCAAGCCTTTTTTGTTTTCAAAACTTGTTTATTCAATTGCTAGTTACTTTTAATCCAAGTCTGGTTGTTCATACAATTTTTCTGTCCCTTCAAAATTGTCATTTCTCACACTCACACCATGCAGATGCTTTCATAAAATAGCTTGCCAGAAATTTCCCAAAAACAAAATTAAGTACTTAGATTTTATTTTTTGATGTCAATTGATGCAAGTACAAAACCTGTATGTGTGTTCTCTGCCCTGGTTCATATGAAATTAGAGTTTATCCATAACGTTTTACAATAGCATGAGGTGCCTAGTCACACACACATACAGAGAGATGCCCCTTTTTTTCTACCAGCCTTTTAAAATAGTTTATTTTTTCTTTTATTTTCCTTCCTTCTTTCTTCTTCTATTTTTTTTTTTTCTTTCTAAATCTCAGTTAGCAAGATTACAACAGTTTTTCCTACCAACATCTTCACTATTTGCATAGAGCATCCAGAATCCCAAGCTATGAAAGCTTGCAACCTATGCTTTCTAGATGTTGCTGATGAGTGTATATTTGCCAGAAGTAAGGTCGTGCTGTAGAACTCAACAACATAATGGTCAAATGTTTAGATTCTATTATGGAGAAGTGAAACCCCAAAGAGGCAATGACATTGAAATAAACAAGCAGTATGTCCCATTTGGAAAAAAAAAAGAACAGAAAAAAGAGAGCAGAGTGATACTTCTCAGTGGAAGAATCACCCTGGAATTGTTTCCATCTCAGAGTCATTGGAACATGATGCTCTCTCCTGTGCTTTCCTCTTGCAATAAAAGTCAGACAACCTGCAAAATAATGACATACAGGTATAAGACATTTAGAAAATTACTCTTCAGGATATGAGTGGCAATTGGTTGGGTGGGGATCGGATTCGGGTTGTTGAGAACTTTGGGTGGCATGTATGGGCTCAACACAAACCTGGAAAGTGAAAGGGTAATCCCAATTCCTTAATCTACAGGTGGGTTCAGGTTGGATTGGTGGATCATAGTGCAATTAGTTGGGTAGTCTAGACTCAGGTGGAATAGCTGTATCGGATTCCACCCAAAGCCAGGCCATTTTTTATTAGGTCAAAAATGTCAACCAGATCATGTGGGCTTCAGGTTAGGTTAGGAATTGTCACCACTACTTTCAAAGTGAATATTACAAGCAATGATGATCACAGAATCTGATACGAAAAGAGGAAAGCTTGACGTTCACAAGTTTCAATTGGGTGGCTCACCCAATCACGGGTTTAGGTGCAATTGGGATATCTTAATGTGGAATAGAGGTACACATGATATCAGCATGAACTGATGATTATGACTAGGGACCCCAAAGTTTATGATTTTATAAGTGCAACCATCATTGATCATTAGATCTTCCCAGTCCCACGACAACCCCATGATTGGCATAAATCTAAGGTGGGTTTAGACTTTCAAATAAAGAAACCAGCATTACCCCAATTGCAAGGAGGTGTCTGAATCTTCATGCTTCTCAAAACCAAAATTGTACATGGCATTGGAAGTTATCACATCATGCTTTATGTGAGAATGTTTCTTATCAAAGGGTTGAAATTCGACGTATGGTGGCATAGGCTGTTCTGTGGATGGCAGTATGCCTCTAAGTTCATCAACCTACAAATAGCAAGGTAGAAGGTGGAGAAGATAAATTATAAGATATGAGATACATCACTTATCATAGATTTTAATTGAGAACTTCACAGTTGCATCAAATTCAGCTTGCCTGCTTCCGCAAACTCTCATTCTCCACAATAGTTCTTTGTTCCTAATAAACATAGATAAAAGTAAATTCCCATAAAAAGGATAGAGTACTACTACATGACAAAGGAAAAACTGTCTTTACTTTCTAACCATGGTGCAGTGAGGGATCAACAAATCATG
This sequence comes from Umbellularia californica, assembly GCA_028538565.1. NCBI lineage: Eukaryota > Viridiplantae > Streptophyta > Magnoliopsida > Laurales > Lauraceae > Umbellularia > Umbellularia californica. The sequence continues at coordinate 24,006,742 of JAPQWN010000007.1, forward strand.
AAGTGTACCTGAACTCGTGATTTCTCAAGTTGTTCCAATAACAGTTGCTCCTGTAGCAATGTTTTAAGTTAGAGCTAACCATAACTCAAAAGAGCCCAAGAAAATAAAATAAATCGATGCATTTTTACAGATAATTTAACCAATGCATTGTTTAGATTGAAGGGCCAAATTATTTGCTTCTGCTTAATGAAAATGAAGGAGCGAAATTGAACAATAATGTTGAGATTCTTGAATTTTGTTAATACCTTTCTATCCTTCACTGATAAGATCCCTTCAGTTAGTTGATGCTCTAGGTGTTGCAGTTCTTTCAAGCTCAGACCTGTAAGTTCTTTACCCATCATCTGACTAAAGAAAAAAATAGACAAGTTGGTAAGAAATGCATAATTAGAGGAAGCGCACCCAAGCACTAATATGATAAATATACAAGAGGACATACAGGTGTGCTATTTGTAGCTTTGCGATTTCATCTTTCAAAATGTTTACCTCTTTAGCCTGTCGCTTCTGTTCAAGTGGGAAAAAAGGGTTACTAGAGATTTAATACTTTACTCAAAATGTAAGGATATAAACAAAGAAAACAGTTGATTTCAATTGAAAGAAGAGAACAACAAAATAAAAGGTAAAAATGTGCGAGATGCATAAGTCATCCTCTATTCCTCTTACACAAAAAACTTGATAGAGAAGTATATGTCTGTCTGTATGTATGTACGCATGCATGCATGTATTTATGCAAAATATGGGTGCTTGGATCACAAGTTCACAACCCTAAGGGAATTGAACCAGGTTCAAAATTTTCTTCCACTATTTTAGCACTGATTGAAGATAAAATGAGAGAAAATTGACTAATATGATTCGGCCATGTTAGAAGGCGTCCAACAGAGGTACCTGTTGAAAGGTGTGAAAGCATGAAAATTGCCAAGAGTAGGAGAGGGAGAGGGAGACCCAAGAGAAGTTGGAAAGAAACTATTAAACATGACCTTGCCTACATGGATCTAATGGAGGATTGATTGGCGTCGTCAAATCCATATAGCTGACCCCACGTAGTGGGAAAAGGCTTGGTTTGGTTTGGTTTATCTTCATGGTCTGCATTACATTAGCATAGTCTGCTTCTCGAAAGTGGAGCATGATCCACTTTCTCAAGATCCATATAATGAGCCCACCATTCATGAATTCAAGCGATTCAATGACACACCTGTGTATGTATAGGCATTGCCCCAAATTTCACTCTAGATCTCCAATTGAAATATGCCCACAACAAGATTTGATCACATGAAAGCATGTTATTAGTTGTACAAGGAGCTTCTAAGAAAAGAAATGTATAGTTGGATTAAATCATGTGTTTTACAAGTGATCAATCCAACAGTCAGCTTTGTGTAGACAAGATTGAAATTTGGACGAGTGACAATTCAAGGGGTGCATGTACTATAAGCAGCTTAGATTTGTCACCATGGATCCACTCTGGATTTTAAGAAAGTGGAACACATACAGCAATCTTTAAAATGAAGCTAAAAATCTGTTGGCATACATATATAATCACTGTGAATTTGCATTTGGCACTGACCCATGGAGTTCAAACATTGAACTTATGAAACCATTAAAAATATGAGGCCCTTAAATTGAAGATAGGGATGATCGAATCCCAATTGGGCAAAGTTTTTTTTCCTAATATCTAATCTACAATGAGACCTTTTCATCACCCTACCTTGGCATTATTGGAATTAATTCAGGTGAGCCACAGAAGGGCTGAGATCATTTCCTCTTGTAGAAACCATGAGAGGTGCCTCTCAGGTGAAATTACTGTTGTCTCATGTTCAGTATAAGATAATGATACTAGTATTGTTTATGTTCATTAAAAAATCAATAATCAAGAATTGTATTCCTAAACCTATTACAACAGTAGAACTTTTCAAATTTCGGTGTAGGGAAATGTGATATAATACCTCCACCTCGTACTCAACCAATGAAGGCTCAAAACCATCTACACACTTGCTGTATCTTGAAAGTGTTCTCTTCATGCTTCACAAAGAACAGAAGAACAACCCAAAGTCAAGATACTTAATTAAGCTTTCATTTTCAAATCTAGGCTGCATTAGATTTGCCCAAATAATTACATAATTCTGCATAAAAAAACTTTAAAATATCTTATGGCACATCAGAGAAGCATTGTCACATCTAGTTATGACTAGTTAACTGAATCCAATTAACAAATAGTGGGAGTTACACCAACTGGTGGCATTACATGTTGATGAATTTTCGCCTGAAAGTAGACTATATATTGTTCTTGTAGTCCAGCTCTCTGGGACCCACTTGGGCCCACCTTTGATCAATCTACCTCCTTCATACTCACTACTCCCCATGAGTTGCCACAAGACCCAATCCGACACTCAGACTTTTCTCATCATTGGATTGAATCTTTGTTTTTCTTTCTATCAGTAATCAGTAAAGTTCCCAAATGGAAGATAGGAATGCATCTAAGATATATTAGATTTAAGCTATACATACTCCTAAAATGGAACTCACTAGATCCATACTATCAATCCCTCCATCCCTCTATATATGATCCACAAAGATCCACCCATCTATGTGGGACCAATAAACCCAACACATTCACCTATTATGAATCTAAGACCAAGAAAGATCCACTCATCCATCATGCTGTTGTTCATCACACCATCCTATCCATCCCTCTCTTTCATATGGACCCACTAGATCTGGCACTTGTGTTTTTAAATTACCACATGTATGAGAAACAACATACATTGTATACCTTGTAATGTTATGTTGACTATTGCTGCTGTAGCTATATGGCATATTCTCTTCTCTAATCATTTGCATGTATGTAGAATCACCATCAACAAATCTATTGAATGCAGGCATTCCTTAATAGTTAATATAGTAGTACATGGTTTGGTCATTAGCTATATGGCATATTCTTGGAGACCAATAAACTAAAGCATTTCTTACATTTCATTTTTATATTACTTCTATTGCTACTTAAGAGTTAAGATCACAAGCAAAATTCCCCTTTTTCCTTTAAGCATATGAATTCACTGCATTGATGATGATGCTTCTCAACCTGACTATCTTTTAGGTAAATGCACTAATTTTTTCGCCATAATTTTTTTTATACTTATAATCTATTTTACTTGCTATTTTGAAAGAAAAAAGTCATAAAACAAGCTAAATGCTCAAAAGTAATAGAAAGGAATCCTTGAAATAAGGTTTTAGGTTCTCAAAAAACGATGCAGGCTTGGCCAGCCCATTGGGCCCAGCCCACAGGCCCAAAATCTTTGGTAGAAGACCCATTAAAAAGAAAGATTTCATATCTTTATCTTTATTTTGAATAAAGCGGTAGCTAACAATTAAGGATTGATACTGATTTATTTAGAAAGTTATATCTTTGGAGTTTATTAGATTTAGAATTTGACCCATGCTGCGTCAAAAAAGCATGGTGAATTAAATGCCCTGCTAGCTATGATGCCCAGATATGGCATGGATACAGTGGGGACATGTCATGGACAAGGAAAGGACACAGATTTTATACATAAAAAGTGACATATCGGATACAATACGACACGATACGCTGCCCCATTATGAAGTATTTGCGCATCATAGCCTGCTAGTCAGATAGCAATGGAAATATATTATATCAACAAGGATCTTTGTGAGATTTGCAGTTCATTGATATATTATATCTCCACCTATATACCTTAAACTAATATAGCTTTTTTTCATTGAGTCATGTTTGTTATTTTTCAGCTTCTACATTAATGATCTGATGTACATTTGATATTCTGAGCTGCAAAATATGCTGAACATGTAGTAAGTGGCTGTGTGCCTGTGTGTTAGAAGCTGCATTATCTTACTTTAATAGTTTCTTCTGTTAGTTAGTTTAAGGGAATTTCTTTATTTCTCTGTTTTTTTCTATTAATAGAATATTTTTTATTTTTGTGAGATCAATAAGCTACTGTTCTTGGAGTAATTTATTTATCTATGTAACACTTATTTAAACTAAAACTAAAAAAAACTTTGTTGTGGTGTTTATCCCATTTTAAGATTCTTAGTTCATTATCTTAGTATTTTATTGATTTTGGTTTTTCCATAATTTTGCTACTACATTTTCTCATTCAGGTCATCTCAAAAGCTTTCTAAAATTTGTAGTAGTATTAGTTCATCTAGGCTAGGGCCTTCAATAAGTAGTTTAAAAACTTGGAAACTCAGACTTGCATGGTCACCATTAGAGCAACTCAGGGCGATCTGGCTAAGTTCTCAGCCATAATCATTTTACTCAACATGCGACAACAGACCGAGTCAACTCAGGCAATTCAGCTAAGTCAGGGCCTCATATATAGCAAACATTTGATGAAGACAGAGAGGAAACATGAAAGATCAAACAAGCGAGACCTTGGTTTCATATCAAGAAACTCAGCCTTATGATTTAAAATAAATCTAATTTTATGTGAACAACCACATGACTTGCAAATCAGATTTTGGAAAATCCTGTTTTTTCAAAACATCTGCAAAAACCAGGTCTGCCAATTATCCAAAGGCATCCCCAATCTATTTCCCAATAAAGTATCCTGAAGAACTCATCCAAACACATTAAATTCTGCCTTTTTCATCCTTCTTTACCTTTCTCGCACTTCCAATCTCCCCATAAAAGAAGAAAAAAAGAAGAACCAAAATTCAGATATTCTCCCATTCCAGTTCTTGGTTGCATTTAAAATCTCTCAAATGCACACACAGAAAAGACAAGAACCATCAATTCAAATACAGAAGTGGACTAAATTGGATTGAAAACAATTTCCACTTGCAGACCCCAAAAAAAAAAAAAAGGGCCTGAAACAAATGGAGTGGGAT